>OU611855.1:2502500-3752500 GCA_914767755.1 Agrochola circellaris | reverse complement strand
CAAATACTCAAATAAGCTAAAAACCTTGAAATAAAGCAGAATAATTTAAAAAAAACGGCTGAAAAAATACATAGCTGAAAAGAGAAAATCAAGCATTATTATCCATTGAACTTTGTTTTTTTTTAAATATCGCAGGAAGGGTCAAACAAAACTTACACAATACATATTATGTTTATTTTTGTTATTGGTTTGACCCCGCCTGCCTAACAAAAAACTAATTTCAATAGATAATAATGCTTGTGTGTCTTTGTAAATGGACTTTACGCCACCTATTTTTAACTTTCGTAATCGGCAAATGTATAAAATCTTGGGTTTGTAGCAAAAAACGTGAAATTGAATTAAATCTATCGATCCATTCTGTAAACATCTCACCGTGAAGAGTGAGGTGAAGTGAGCTGCCCATAGTGTCAATCCCTAGCTTTAGGTGCAATGACAGCTCACATCAAGTTCACTTCACCCAAGTTATCACGGTGAGATCTTTACAGAATAACACGGTTCGTTCGAACCGATTTTTTTGTTTTGCTACCAAGATATAAATTTAATCAAGCATTTCGTACTAGGTAGATAATTTTTACCTTATAAATGAAATCTGTTCTGAGAACAAAGTTGTTATTTCAACCGAAGAAAAAATCTTTATTTTGATAAAGCAAAGTAATTTTAATACACAGTAATATGTTTCAGTGCAAACGGTTCATTCAAATACATTGTTCGTACAATATTCTTTTTTTCTCCACACTAAGCCAGGGGCACCCAAAGTGTGCGCTGTGGAGCCCTGGTGCACCGCAGAGAGTAAAGAGGTGCACTGGGAGGCGATCCTGTTTACCGTTCTCTGGAAATAAAACTTAAGGTATTCGCGGGTACAAAATAAAAGCTCTAAGAATTCTCATTCCCTTTGCAACATCTTATTTATGTACACATAAATAAGATGCTAAAGAGAGATATAGAGTGATGATAAAGAGCAAAAATCGCTCAAAGATTAATATGGAACAAGAAATGAGAGCAGCGGTGTCAAGCCTTATCCCATGCCTTGAACAAATGTGTGGTAAGTACAATGGCAACTTAGTCATTGTATTTTATTTCCTATTTTTCTTTTTCTTAAAATAAATGTATTCTTGTGTCAATATAAATATAAAAACTCAGCTTCATATCGTGATTGTTTTAATTTGTGTGCCTATCTACCCTATTTCGACAAGAAAGGGCGCTGAGACAAAATACTAAAGTTGCAAGTGCGCCGCGAACTGTAAAAGTCTAAGCGATTCATGCATTATATTCCCATTTACTGGTAACACGAACACACATTACATCAATAAAATACATACCATCGAAGTATTTCATATCTATACACTAGGGACTATTCTTGTTTGCAGCGCTCGGCGACTATAGAACCGGGGCGGTAACAAATGTGGTCATCGTGTTCACGGGACTTTGTTTTTAAACTGCTTAGATATGAAGTTCCCCGATAGTACATAACATAACAACACGCCTGTGTTCCCCTGAGGGTTGGACAGAGGTGTACCTATAGGACACCCACATTTCGTCAGTTATGTTTCAGTCCCATGTAATAGAGGGCGAGCTTATTGCCATCAACCGGGCACTAATCCAGACTCCGGGCTGCTACTGAGAAATTCCATATGGAAAAACACGATAACACTTTACCCGACCCGGGAATCGAACCCAGGACCTCATGCTTAGCAGTATCGTTTGCAACCACTAGACCAAGGAAGCAGACACAAAATATTTACAACGAAATCCCAAAATTGACGTAACAAAAAACCTTTTTTTACTTGTCTCATAAGACGAGCAGTTATTGGTTCCTGATAAACAGGATCTGATCATAAATAATACGACATAAACATCCTAAAAGGCCTCTATAAGCCTCTATTTGTCCTCGTATTATTTAAGATACAATAATGCTGAAAGTGTGTGCGGGAAGTAAATACAATAAAGGTAATATTTGATCAGCATTTTTTTGTTTTTTTGGGTTCCGTACAAAAAAGTTGAATCCTTATAGAATCACTCGTGTGTCTGTCTGTTCTCTGCCTATACATATGGTATTACAGGTGTGATGTTATTTGTATTATGTGTATTTCAAATGCTATGAGACTTGTAAAAAAGCGTGGAATTCAAAAAACCTCGACATTAAGCCCGAAAAGAAGAGTCTTTGCAAAAAAAATACCAGCAAATACGTCGGTAGGTATTAGGGGAATATTTCTGCCTGATTTTCATTTCTCCGTTCGTTATCTGGGGTTGATTTAATACGTCTCTCTTCGTGAACATTACTCACCAATCATTGGTAGGATATTTGTTTGATTTTTGCGCTGTGTTCGTAAAAACACACGTAATATAAGATGGTACATCATT
Source organism: Agrochola circellaris (assembly GCA_914767755.1). Taxonomy (NCBI): domain Eukaryota; kingdom Metazoa; phylum Arthropoda; class Insecta; order Lepidoptera; family Noctuidae; genus Agrochola; species Agrochola circellaris. The sequence goes on along the minus strand of OU611855.1, from coordinate 3,750,139 downwards.
TTTCAGTTTGTGTTTGTGTTATTATGTTTTTTAGGTAATGAGAAAACGGAACCCATATAGGAACACCGGTGTGTCCGTCTGTCACAGGCAATGCTTCGAATCTACTGGACCGATTAAGTTGAATGAATTTATGAGACCCAAACACAGACGTGTAACGTAAATAACGAATGAATTTTAAATATGGGGGTCACCTAAGGGGGTAAAATCAAAAATAGTTTTTCAAACTGTACCGTGTGACATATCAAATAAAAGGGGTTTTTTGTGGGGGCTCAAATATTTTTTAATAATTTTAAAATTAATCATTTTAAAGTTATTTAAGAAAATAGATGAAAATTTACCACCCTGATCGCCGAACCTACTGAACCTAAAATAAAAAAAAATACAGAAAATAGTTCTCTACTTATAAATTACAGTTTCTAAAAATGAAAACCTATAAAAAGTCTGTTCTTAAAATAACATGGTAAATTTCTCAATATTGTGGGTGGATACAAGCTTACATTAGCAGTTGGAATATAAGGGAGAACATTTTTTTCAACTAAAAGGTAAAGTTTGTTCTTGGGATAAATTCATCCCAACTACGGAACCCTTCATTGTGCGTACGACACGCACTTAGCCGGGTATTTTTTCCTGAATGTGAGTGCGTTTGTCTTCCGGCTCAGAAGACGATATCTTCATGCGCGTGTCTATAAAAGAAATGAGGGGATTATAACCGGGTACGATAATCGCCATATTGGTAAAGTCATAGGTGACTCTAGGATGCGGTAGTAGACGTTTGTGTTAGTTCGTCTATAATAAGACGGATAAACTTCTCTCGTCTTAGCACAAACTCGAGAGAAGCTTATATTAAAATAATACCAGCGTGTCACTGTCCCACTGCAGAGCAAAGGACTCTTCTCATACAGAGAAAGCACGAGCCTTGATCACAACGCTTGCTCAAGACGGGTTGGTGATTTCAGATTTATTAATTTCCCATACTTAAAAAAAAAAAAAAAGGATTCGCTTTATGCTCTTTTCAATACACTTGAATGTTGCTTTTTACTCCAGTAAGCTATCTTGTGTGGTTTCGGAAATATTTCATGATAAGTTAGTGGCTTTTTTATATCTCGTCAGAGTGTACTTAAATAGGTATTATTTTTTGGGTTATTAGGACCCTGGACTGCCTCGTTGGTCTAGTGGTCACAAGCGCCACTGCTGAGCATGAGGTCCTGGGTTTGATTCCAAGATTTGGGCAGTGTTAGTGGTTTTTTTTTAAGATGACACTTCACGGTAGCACCCATTTTTTTTTGTGGTTGGGTTAATTATCAAATAACTTCTCCCGCTCTGGGTGGAGCGGGAGGGCGTGTCAGACTTTTACTGACTAAAACCCATCCATGTTCCTTCCCTTGCCTGTGTGCCGGGGTCGCGATATTCCTTTCGGACAAACTCACAAACTCGCAACCCCGGCAGGCACGGTAGCAGCCCTGGATCTGGACTTGTGCCTGGTTGATGGCAATAGGCTCGCCCCCTATTACATGGAATCAAACATAACTGACGAAATATGGGTGTAATATAGGTACACCTCTGCCTAACACTTGGGGAATTACGGGCGTGATGTTATGTTTACAAAACGTATGTAAACATAAGCTGAAAAAAATATGAATATCTGAAAGAATCTACAGAATTCTACCAAGAAAATATCTTCACGAGTTTAATAACATATATGTATATTCTTAGGTTACATAAATACATCTCTGTGGTAAGCTGACATTCCTTCAGAATACCTACCCATAACATACAGACATATACTCTTAAAATAAAATATTAATACAGATATAATATAATACAAAAATTCATTAATTAAATATAATTTATTTAGAGACTTTTTAATAAAGACTTTTTAATAAAGACTTTTTAATAAAGACTTTTTAATAAAGACTTTTTTATTAAAGACTTTTAATTAATATATATTTTTGGTAAAGAATTTTTGTATTATATTAAATCTGTATTATTATTTTATTTTAAGAGTATGTGTCTGTATGTTAATTATTTTCAGTACATAGAACCTTTACTTGTTTGTGACTATTACTGGGAAAATAAAAGTCTCGTTTGAGAGTTCTGGTAGCGTATTGTGGAAGCTTCCATTGATCGAAAGGAACACACAACAAAAGAGAGATTACATGATTAAATCTACAGCAACGTTTATTTCTAGTACATAAGGTGCCTCGTTGGTCTAGTGAGGTCGCAGGCACTACAATACTGCTGAGCATGATGAGGGCCCGAGGGTTCCAAACCAGGGAATCGAACCCAGGAGGGTTCGATTGCCTGCCGGGGTTGCGGGTTTGTCCGAAAGGGATATCGCGACCCCGGATCTTCCGTTGCCTGTGTGCCGGGGTCACGATATCCCTTTCGGACAAACTCGCAACCCCGGCAGATAGGTGTCTGAAATGGTGTTTTGAGGAAAGAAACACACAGATTGAGTGGACCTGTCCAGTTAGTGCACGCATTTATCAGTAATCGTGCAGCTCAACTCAGAACTTAAGGTTCAAAGTGATATCAGCACAATGACGGGGTCCGCTAGGACCGATGCCTGCCGGGGTCGCTGGAAAGTCCAAAAGAGATACCGTGGCCCCTGGCAACGTACAGGCAACTGAACGAACACGGGTGGGTTTTAGTCAGCAAGAGTCTGACATCCCGCCCCGCCCAGAGCGGGAGAAGTTATTTGATAATTTCCCACACAAAAAAAAAGGTTCTGTAAGGTATGTTATGTTATGTTATGTAAGGTACAAAAAGAAGAAAAATCTGTAATAGTCAACTGACACTGGAGTCCTAAATTTTTCTCGAATAACATCATAATATTACGTTGAATTGTATAAAGGGTAATCACAAAATGCCCTTTGCTCGTGTAAAGGAGTAGGTACTTTATTTTGGAAGCTCACACAACAGCCGTTATTCATAAAAACAAGTGTTACGTAAATCACACACAACGTAGGACTTAAAAACAGGTGGCGTAAAGAAACAAATAAATCGTCGCCTTAGAGTGAAAAGCTCGAGAATGCAACTTTGACTTTTTATTTTATTACATTTTTGGAAAAAAAAAACCTCGCAACAAACGCAGTTTTGTGGTAACATCTATATCGCCACATGCGACCTACGCATCGTACTGACGTCACGCAAAACCCTGCATCGCGTAAACAGATTTTACCGCGCGATCAGCATATAATACAACTTCCCAGTTGCCCACCAGTTTTTCGCATATAAGAGGTTTCCACTCTGATACGACGAAATATAGGATTATTTAAACTAATATAAGTTTCCACGAGCCACCACGTAATACAAACATTTCAATGCAGTCTCTGTAAACCATTTTAATCTATTGCAACGCAAACAATAATAATGCGCACGTGTGCACTCGCCCTTACAAAACCGACCGCAGTTTGAAGTGTGTCGCATACTCGGAGCATACAGATGACAGTCATTTGCAAGCTCGCTCCGTTTACTCTGAAAGAGTCGGGCGGAAAGATACGGAAATATACGGAAATATTCGACCGAAAGTATGTCTTTTAGTAATGGGTAAATCACAGATTCACAGCATAAGTAGAGCTAGACGGCTTATTGGTTATTCGACGGAAACGGGTGATTTTGCAATGTATCTTTCTTGTTTGTTTTTACTTTTTTGCTTTTTTATATTTTGTGTCCTATCTAGGTATAAATTATAAGGCTTATTATATGCATGCATAATTTTGAAGGTACACTGACTTCTAAGATACAGGTTTTTACCTAGTTTAGAGGTCAGGGTCTTTTTTACTGTGTATCACTTAGCTTAAGCCATATTGTTGTTTCTTGTTCAATGTAATATTCGTGCATTTCTGGGAGTAATAAAGTAATTTATTTATTTATATTATATTACGTTCTTGAAATAAAGTTTGCTTTGATATCTCTTCGTAATCGACACTTTTAAATAATATAATTTTTAAGTTAATTTATTTGCAAACAACGACAACTCCAGAAATCGATTCGCCTACTCATAAATTACCTTCATGGGAATCGCCTAAAGAAAAAATTATAATTATTATTTAAAAATGCGATTCGTCTCGGGTGAATCACCAAAACCCGTAGATACCTACGTATGCTGTGAATATGTGATCGAAAGTGATCATGAGAAGATTATGATGATTTCTGGAGATTATGATGGTGTGGATAGCATTTTTAGTAAAAAAATTTGCATAGCCTAGTCTTGATAGAAAAGCTACAGCTTGATATTAGCTTCTTGTTGAATAGCTTGACTAAGTGTTGACATACAAACATCAGTTACATTAGTATACAGCGGTATCAGTCGGTATCAGTGACTACTTACGCCCGGTTTCGGGAACGAAAATCAACACAAAAATTAGCTAACGAGCGGGTGTATCCTGCCTTGATTGGTAGAATGAATTATATCAACAGCCACTCGCATTAATTGACTTGCGTTTAATTTTGACGCGTCGATAAATTTCTGTTCCAGAAACTGGGCGTTAGACTATCAATATTATTTTAATGGGCTGGTTAGTCCACGCGAAGTCATAATGATTATTAAAACAAAAACAAAGCATAATGAGTTATAAGCACACCAACAAACTGAATCAATAAACATAGACGTTGTGTTTTATATATATGTAAGGTCGGGTGTGGGAATAAACTTCACAATAGCCGGCAGAACTTGAGTTTATTTTTGAGAAGAGGCAAATTTTCGACGTAATCTGCATTTTCGATAAATGATTTCATCCTTAGCCGGCTAAACTGTACATTAGCCTAAACGCAACGGCTAATAAATATTCAATCTATACGCGAGGAGCAGGCGGAGCGCGCACGAACACGCGACCCCTTCGTCGCAGAGTAACATTTTGTCAAAACACGGTGTTCGCAAAAATCATAATCTCCAAACACTATCATCGCAAATCATCACATTCGCAAAACATTACATTCTCTTGTGCGTAAACGGACCCTGGAACTTGCCGGCCGCTGCCGCGGCACCGCACGCTTCGCTCGCTCGGCTCGTGCGTTGTTCACAGTTCTAACCTAACCTACCTTTCAACCATTTTCATTTGCTGCACTTAAGTTTAGCCAGCTAAAGATGAAAGAATTTAACATTAGCCTCTCCTCGAAAATAAGGTTAAGTTTAGTTGGCTAATCTTTAGTTTATTTTCCCATCCGTCCTTAGGCGTGACATATATACGTGCACGTAGTAACAGTCCGGATACACACTAAGCCGAGCGTTGGCAGCCACTCAAAAACACTGGTTGTCATGATTTAAACGAAACGTCTAGTGAGCAAAAGATATAAAGAAGAAAAATGTTAGCTAAAAGACAGTCCATTATAAAACTTCAAATAATTTAAATGCTCAAAATCAAATAAGAACTTAATAATTAACCCTCAAACTAATACACTTCAGAGTTTCGGGTTTAATAAGAAAAGTTTAAAGTTATGTCCTAGCCAGAACTTTGCGTGATTAATAGCCATAGAGAGACCTATGTCACTTTGGGACCCTATTCTGTCAACAGACTTTATTAATACAATACATTATATGTATACATTTATTCCTTTGAGGGCTATCAGTTTGGCTGTGGCCTATATTAACGAGTATGTAAAATGACTAATTAATTAAATAGACTACATATTAGAGTCCATTATGTAAATTCTATTGTATGGTGCAACAAAATTAGCATAAAAACTGCGTTTGCCAAACAGTTCAGTGATCACAGAATGATAAGAAATCTTGGCATATTTTTAAAACTTTTAAAATACTTACTTAAATTTTTCGCTTTGGAAAATAAATATCAAAAGTCTTTTTGAACGTCAAAATTAAGACAGTCCCCGAAAACGCCCGTCGTTCACCATTTTTTCCTTGTAGCTGGGAAGAAGAAGTGACGCAAAAAACTCCCCAAACCAAACTTAATGTCAGTAAAATAAGTAAATGAACAAACGAAATTCGTAATTCAATGTTATAACTTAGGAACAATAAGTTACTGACTACAGAAATTTCAGCGATACTTTAGGGCTAAAGTATTTTGTATATTTCGATATATCAAAGAATTTATTTACTTGAAGACTGCAAAGTCAAACTGAAAATATATAGAAAACATTTTCAGTCAATCGTCTAACAGAAATACAAGAAAATACTAAACAAAATAAGCAGGTCAGTACTCTTTACCATTGCATAAGTCGGGAGCAAACACTTTTGTGACTGGACGTTGGCCGAACGCCAAATGCAACTAGATTTTAGAAAACACATTGATATTACCGTATGAAGAAAGATTTATATGAAAATGTTACGATGCTTTTATGTTGTTACAAAACAATGTATTAATATTCATGAAAGACCTTTGATTCAAACAAGATACCTCTTGCTTGCTTGAAACAAAGGTCTCTCTTGTTTGAATATGCGTGATAGTCTGATGAAGTTGAAATGTGTGAATATTCTTATAAAAATAATTGCTACTGCTGAGGTCCTGGTTTCGATTGCCGCAAGGCGGTCGGGCAAAGTGTTATTGGGTATAAAAGTGACTTATCAAGTTTTGATGAGACGACAGATCGTGACCCCTTGACACTTATTTATTCTGGATGAGATGCCAAACGAGAGCTATTAAACATCAGATTTTTTTTGTGGTAGCCCGGATTCTGGTTTTGATGGCAATATGCTCGCCTCCTGTTACCTTATCATAGCTGGCGAAATGTGGGATCAACGGCGTGATCTTATATTTATTTTATGTTATTAATGCATTAGTCACCTCTGACTTTTCGGATTCATGTGCGTATTGTATAATTTTCACTTGCTTAAAAAACGGTGAAGGAAAACATCGTGAGGAAACCGGCATGCCTGAGAGATATTTCTCGATGGCATGTGAAGCCAAGTCAGAGGCCAATGGGCGGCTTTAAAACTCTGACACCAGGTTAGTCACTAACCACACGATAAGGAAGTAAATTGCATTAATTAATAGCGATTGGAGGTCAAAGGATTTATTTATTTAAAGGTAAGCATTTATTTTGCAAAAAACATTTAGCCTACACTTCGGACTCGGACTTGGACAAAACAGTACCTACACGCCTATTCTATTCTTTTTTTTTGACAATTTTGGCACAGAATTTCTGTTGTTTTCTTCGAAATCCAGTCTACCTCACCTCTCTCTCATCATCATCATTTCCCCAAGCAAAGTTGCTTCGACCGGTTCCATGCTCCTCGCATCCAGCGGATTCCTGCGGCCTTCACAAGGTCATCGGTTCACCTTGTGGGAGCCCTTCCAGTGCTACGTTTGCCGGTACCCGGTCGCCACCCCAGAAGTTTTCGGCCTCATCGGCCATCTATTCTCCGAGCATTGTGCCCTGCTCGGGCTATGTCGGTTATCTTGGGCCTCCTGCAGATCTCTTCATTTCTGATTCGATCACGTAGGGAAACTCCAAGCATGGCTTCTCCACTGCTCTTTGGATGACACCACTCTCCTAACAATTTTTTTTAATTTCTCATAGTTCTTTTTTTGCGAAATTTTCTCAAAAAGTTCGACCAAAGCTTGACACGTTGTGAAGCTATATGCTCTAGACTTTTAGAGCGATATTTCATACTCTTTTATGAGTAAGTATAATAAAATACGAGGCGTCAAGAATTCCACTTCAAACTTTATGAAAAATGCCGACTGCTACGAAAGTGACAAGTTGCATCTCATAAACCTCAAGGTGATTATAATACGGTTTGCAGTTTGAAGTAGCTAGGAATTATTTAAAGGTGTGTCTTTTACTTTTTATTTTTTTCTAACTATCTGCGCCTCGGGGTTTCACCCGCATAAGTCTCGATCCCGTCGGCATATTGGGATAAGAAGTATCCTTTGTCCTAACCCAGGTCATGGTCTACCCATGTGACAAAAGTCAGCCGTTTTTGCGTGAAAGCGTAACAAACAAACAAACTCACTTTCGCATTTATAACATTAGTTAGGACTAGCTTTCGCCCGCGGCTTCGCCCGCGTGGAAATCAGAAATTATCCCACGGGAACGTGCCTACTACCGTGTTAAAAAGTATTCTATATGTTAATCCTCTGTGCCAAATTTAATCCAAATCCGTTTAGCTGTTTTTGCGTAATTGAGCAACAAACATCCAAACACACAAGCATACAAACTTTCACATTTATTTTATAATATTAGTAGGATATATAGTTAACCAACTGACGGGGTCCGGAAGGGCCAATGCCTGCCGGGGTTGCGGGTTTGTCCGAAAGGGATATCGCGACCCCGGCACACAGGCAACGGAATTAACACGGGTGGGTTTTAGTCAGTAAAAGTCTGACACCGCCCTCGCGCTCCGCCCAGAGCGGGAGAAGTTATTTGATAATTTACCACCCTCAAAAAAAAAAAAAAAAAGGATATTTAGTTAGGAAGAAAAAATACTTTTTTTTAATGAATTTATGGTATGAGCGGAATCTTACAAAATTACATAATATAAGCATAAAAGTATAATAAGTAGCACAAAAAAGAAAATCTATTGTTCCATTATTGCATAAATCACTCGAGATAATTATAAAGAACAGTTGGTCGATTCTGTAAAACATCAACGTGAAACTTAGGTAAAGTGAGAGTGTAGTGAGCTGTCACTGTCACAAATCAACCGGCAGGATGCTAGGGATTACACTATTGACAGCTCACTTCATCTAAGTTTCACGGTGATATTTTTACAGAATCGACCGGCAGTTCGCACCACTATGATAATGTTCTTGTTTCTTTCATAGTTCATCGTTGCACATTTCATTAGTTATCATTTCACAGGAATTCAACTTACATAACTGTATTTGAAAATGGAATGACCGGCCCAGTCCAAGCTTATAACATATTGAAAAGAATTTTTGCAAAATGCAACGAAAATACAACTTTGTTTTCTAAAAATTGTTCAATTACGCCGCCGCAATATACTTATTATAATACTGATTGACGTCTGAGAGCAGTCCCGACTTACGAGTTGTAGTTCGTGAGTTCGAACCCATGCTGGCACTTTACTTTGTGTATTTAATTTACATCACCACTACTCTCAAAACGGTGAAGGAAAATATCATGAGGAAACTGGTATGTCCTAGAACCAAAAAATTCGAATACATATATTATGACGTCTCCCAACTCGCACTGGCCTGCGTGGTGGATTATTGCCCACTCCCTCTCCTCTCACAGAGACGAGGCCTGTGTCCCAGCAGTGGGCATGTTATAGGTTGCTTGATTAATCCTATACCATTAAACGAGCAATATTTGTATTATATTTAATTACGGGAGCGAAAAATCGATCTAGTTAGGTCTCATATGGGAAAATTCGTTTTCTCCGTATTTTCACCCAAACAGAGCTGGGTCGTCCAAACTTTAGAACAAGATGGCTTCTTTAGAATAATGACATGGCAGCATGGAATCAGTATGATCTATACATGGAATTAGTATGAACTATCCTATACTATGAGCATTCCCTATTTTCACCAGAGCAGAGCTTGGTCGCCCAGGTAAATATATATATGAAGATATACTATGATGAGACGAAGCCCAGCTTACTCTCACCTACACACATTTAACAAGGTCTGCAAATTACTGGAGATCAAAGACTTGTTAACCGTTCGCCTAAAAAGCGTACTAAAGTAATGGCTTCTGGAACTAACATTTACCGAGCCCGAATCTTTTTTCTAACGTTTGTCGACAAGCCAAAGTGCCAGCAAACAACATCCCTCTTTCACAGTTCCACCTTCACAGACACACATAAACACATATACTTTACTAAAATACTCGTACCTAACCTTCTTGAGAGACATATTTTTTCCTGTTTAATTGCACACCGATCCTCAAGATACAAACCTTGCTTACTTTGGGAGTCAAAGGTCAAACCATTTATTTTTATTTTTACTGCATTAATAAGAAATAACGTTAGTAATTGATTACAATCTAGCCTAATAGACTAATAAATAATTAAATTCTAACCTAATATTTTAAGAGATTAATTGTGTTTTATCTAAGAATAGTGTCAATTTGCACTTTTACACAAGGTCAATTTCGGAGCACTTTCTTAGGGTCTGATAATTGATAAAAACACTTTATTCATGTTACATTTATAGCACAGCATTTTTACTTTTATATCAACTATCTATTATATTTATTCTCATCTCAATCATACCAAAATATTATGAAATACCAACTTTGTGTTAAATGTAAGCGTACTGTCACTCATTACCTTTTTTTGCCAATGAAGCTTTTTGTTTCATTTTGCTTTTAATATTTACAAGGCTTGAATTCGAGCAATTTTGCAAAACATATTTTTACACCTACACAGTGTGAAACATTAAAAGTGTGTATTTAATTATCATTAAACATACATTACCTCAATACGAGGGGGCGGGGGACGCAAATTAATTATTGTGTTATTCAATACCAAATCCACTTAACTGGAATACACCACTTTGCATCTCTTAAAGGTTAGTTGTAGGTGAACAAAAACTTTTTTTAATGAGTGGCAAAGCTGCTTCACGGGTTACCATGCTAGAGACAAAGCTGAAATGTCTCGTGTACCTTTACTATTTAAAGACACCCATATCTTTCAAACCATCATCCGCCTAGCCTTTTCCCAACTAAGTTGGAGTCGGCTTCCAGAGTAACCGGATGCAGCTGTGTACCAGTATTTTACATGGAGTGACCTACCCTATCTCACCTCCACAACCCAGTTGCTGGGTAATACGATACCACTTTATAACACTGATTGTCAGAATTTTGGGCTTCTTAGTACCCGTAACGACAGTCAAAGATCTTCGAATGACAACCGGGACCAACCGCTTAACGTGCTTTCCGAGACACGGCGGGGTCTTGGTATGTGAAGATGGTTACCCATCCACGGAACAACCTCGACAAGCGTAGCTTAACCTGTTATTTCTTAGCCACAAGCCCCCGATATCTTTCAAACCAAAATCCTAAAATGCCGTAGTGTTAATTTAGTGAAGAACGTTTAAGTACTCTTTTCTCAAATCACCACTCTTAATATTGCTTCACAGCGTGTGGTTTTAATAACGCCAATGAGGAATTCCAATAAACTCGTTGATGACGTCATTCATATTCTGAGAGGTTCAGAAAAGAAATCTTTAGTTTATTGCTGGCATATTTGGCCCCAATAAAGTACAGACTTAGTAGAAGTTTCGGCTTAATTACATTGTTTAGGTTTATAGAAAACTTATAGAACGAAGTTTGTTTCGTAATTGGTGAAATAGCATTTTGAAATAAAAAAATTGTTGGGCTCTTGGAAGTCCTGGTTTATTTTTGGGTTGTTTTAATAAAGTCAAAGTCAAAGTCAAACAATTTATTTCAATTAGGCACTTATAAGGCACTTTTGAACGTAGAAATTTACAAAAAATGGAATTGATTCTAGTCGCCCCTTCCAAAAGGTAGTTTTCGAATGGACTAAAATGGACAAGAAACTCGCACCGTTACTCTTTTAAAATGTTTTCACAATATTTTGTTAACATTCATTATATAATTATACGTAAAAGCAGGGCACAACATACCTATATTATTCTCGTACTATAGTATTCAGCTAGTTTACGATTTTATCATATAAACGCGTCCACGATAACGTTATAACGTGCACGTATTTCAATAAATTAATATGGTACACCGACTTTTAGAAAAAAAAAATGGATTTGTAGACCAATGCGTCGTTTCTGTCCCTCATTCCCTCATACCTACGTGTAAAAATATAATTATGTCAAAAACTTCACGTGACGTATCAACGGCCGCGTACCTACTAAGGGATCCCATGCTCTAGACGGCCAGTCGTGGCCGTCTGTATTGTATGGTGTGCAGCTAGTTGGCCGTTGCAACAAATTGCGCGATTCGTATCGGTTTCTTTAGTTTACCTGGTCGCGGTCGTGATCGTGGCCGTCTAGAGCTCGAGATCCCTTAATAATAATTTTATTATGTTATACCTTAAGTTGATTGACTCTTGACTCCTATCAATGTCAAGTAAATTATTCAGCTCATTAACTTTTACTTTCCAAGAAAAATATCAAAGAACGAACAAAATAAACTTACCGATAATTTGGTTGGGAAAGTCTTTTTTTCGTACCTTGTATTAAAAGTTTACGTAAATCAAAAGTTTTTTACAGCTAATAAGTATCAGAAATCAAATCATCCGGAAAAATACCGGAATTACCGACAAAGCTTGAAGAGTATCCAAGCAGAAGTGGCAGTGATGTAATGGCAAACGAGTTCTGGGGTGGGGACCGCGTATCGGTGAGAGAAGAGTGGGACGCTCTCCAGCTAGACAGACCGTCTTCCCGGATTCTATATTGCCATTCCACTATTCTATTACAAAAATATTGTATCAATTTTCTGTTATTAAGGCGACGATAACCGACTTTTAATGATTTTATACTGATGATCACGTCTAAACGTGTTGATGATTTGGAAAAAATATATGTTAAATTTAAGCATTGTTTTAATAAATTCATATATGAATATTTTAGACTTCGTTTTTACTACATAGTGAAATTAATTTGTAAAGTTATGTCTAACGCGGATAAAAAACTGAGAATCACGCAAAATTTATCAAGCGTATTTTTCTGAAACCTTCACCATTTTTAACATTATTTAATTATTAATCTTTTAATAGAGGAGTTTTATTAAAATACCTTTTGTTTTATTTACAATAAATTAATAATGCGTTTAAAGGCTCGTACAGACCAGCGCGACGCGACGGCGCGACGCGACTCGAACAATACAATTTCTAAGAAAACTTGACGGTATAACAATAACCGGTGTCGCGTCGCGCTGTGGCGTCGCGCTAGTCTGCACATAGCTTAATTTGGGACAGCGCTCCTTGATGGGCGAGTCCTATTACTGGCTGGACGTACGACGCGTTGCGTGAGCTCAGTACAGAATACGCAAGCTAACCACTCAAGGTCACTGGCATATATCTGCTCTTAAGATACATGTTAAGGCCAACCCACACGTACCTGCTGAATATATTTTAGGACTATTCACACAAACAATACGACGTTGACGAAAGCCAATGGACAGACATATGAGCGGGAATTTAATTTATAAATACCGTTCCAAACAATAGAATAACGTTTACGTTTGAATCAATCAGTTAGCGTAATCTTGTTTATGATAGATTGGTTGATTGAAAAATAGAATTTCTGGTTATGTCAATAGATCTTGCGTATTATCGGATGTAGAAACATGAAGTTTGATTTATATACTGTTTGGGATATTATCTTTTATGGTTGGGGTGATTTCTTGATATCAATGGGCGTAATCAAGCTTATTATCCAATTTATTTGTTGCTAGCCAAGATGTTATCATGTCATTTCATAGACGTCATCCATCGCTTTCTGTCTTTCGATGGATGAGGATCCATCGCTTTCCATCAGGCGTGATCGGGGTCAAGACCAGGACCATTCTGTAATATAAAAATATAAAAATTGGTTTCCAAGAAGTAACATAATCTTGGATCTATTGAGTTCCGTTTATTTTATGAAAATCCTAGTTGATTGGCATCTTGTTCAAGGTAGTAGATATTTTAGTATAATGAAAAGCTTCAATCCATCACTAACTGATAATCAAGTGTATGATTGATTGATAGATTGAATGTTATTAATAGTAATTTCAATAATATTTACCTATTTTAGAATAATTGAGGTTTATCTTGGACATCACTGTCATCGGTGAAGGAAAACATCGTGAGATAGATAGATATAGATAGATCAATTTTTCGACCCCGTAACCCCTATATTGCAACTTTCATTGAAATCGTTAGAGCCATTTTCGAGAACGTGATTACAAATATATATTGGGTCCCCACCTATGAATTTGGGGTTTTTTTCTCACAAATAGAGAACCTTGTCTCTTCTATGAATTAAAATATTCATCAATTGCTTGGTATTATATCGAATAATGACCATCATAGACAACTACCAATAGTAAAAAAAACCTTATTACTTATAGTTTATAAACATAAAAAATACCTTAAAAATTACTCCTCATTTTGTTAGCAGAAATGATCACTATTTGTTTTAACTTAGCCAAAACTTAATTTTGTCGCTTAATCTAGTGGCATATTACGTTATCTTAGTTTTTAAACATTAGTGCATAAAAGTTTTAAAACATTAGTGTTCATGGTTATTATATATATTAAGAAAATGTTAGTATGAAAAAAGCAACTTCTTTAAAATTCTCCATACAAAACGCTGATTTCATAGGTGGGGGACCTAATATATATATATATATATATATACAAATATTGCTCTTTTAATAATACAGGATTAAGCATTGTTTTGTTTTTAAAAGTACTTAGCCCCACGTAAAGATTCCTATATCGTCGGTGCTTAGGTATGAAAGCACAAACTGACAGACCCGACCTGAAGGTAAATTAATTACAATTATAGGCAATAATTATCATTAGGTACCTACTATGACGAAAACACAGAAAATCACTATTAATAATCATCGTATCAATTTCGTTTACATTTCAATCAATCACAGAACACAATCAAATGTTGTTATTGACTTGGTTGAAACGGGATATCTTTGTTTACATAATTGACCTTCGCGTCATTATGAACTGAACTGTGCAAACTGGGATATATTTAGCACGGAATTGGCCTTCTAATAACATTTCCGATGTATCGAAATAATTATTTATTTACTCTTTATTCTATAAATACGTAACTACGATTGAAATGAGCCAGTCTTATTGCATATGGCGATTTCCTCCTGAACATATTATAATGGAAAAAAGTGCACGACTCATAATGCTCATTTGATCATATGAAAAAAAATTACTTTGAATAAAAGAGCCATTTTAAATAAGGTTCCTCTAAAGGGTGAAACGAATCTATAAAAAAAAAACTCAATTACTTAATTGTTTTTTTCGCAAGCTACGGTTCCACACTTGATTGACGGGATTTTTTCTAAGACTATTTTGATGTCTTTTTTCCTTACTGCTGCATTAAATAAATGTTTGAAAAGTACAAAATTAATCTACATTAAATTATCTACACAATGATATATAAATTAAGTAGGTTCTGTGTACTAGCAGGAGTGTAACAATAAAAACAGCTGCAGAAAGGAGGCAAAACAAATTTTACGATCGCAAAGCACTCTCTAATGCTCGTTTTGAGATGCACAAAATAGTTTGTTGAAGGCCTTGCAGGAAGCCTTTCCCCACAAAGGCACAGTAAAGAAAAATATTCGTTGTCGAATGTAGATGTAATCAGTGCCGGATTAAGCAAGCGCGGGGCCCGTAGCAAATTTTATAGACGGGCCCTTGATCTGCTATGGGTTCTTATGTATAAAGTGGTAATAAAAAAACAATACTCAATACGTCTATTTGCAATCAACTTTTAGAAATTGTATTACCCATATTCTGACGTCTTAGTCGGCAAAGGTAGTACGTATCACGTTTTTGAGACATCCAGTAAATTCAATATACCACTTCTTAATAAGTTTCACTCAAAAAATAATGCTCAGGCGGAGGTGGGGCCCGGGTTTGAATACGCGGGGCCCAAAGCAATTGCTACTCTTGCTACGTGGTTAATCTGGCACTGGATGTAATTTTTCTGTACGAAAGTCCTGTAAGATCTTCGGCTTTACTGTCTTTCATTTTAAGTTAGCTGGTAATTAAAAACGGCTCAGTACTTAACGTCGTTTTCCCCCCCAAATTATCCTGACACAATCTTCAAGTATTTTAATACAAGGATGATTATCACAGTGGATGTTTTACTACTCTTTTATTATTCAACAAATAAACAGGGCCTAAGTTCCCAGAACGTAATATAGAGATAAAATAATAAATTAAAGCCAAGAAGTAGGTACTTACAGTCCTACAGTTAATTGTTTCCATTTCAAAATAGATATTGTTCATTCAAGAGAAAATGTGGTGCTATTCACAGATAACAGAGTGGCAACTCTCTCAGAAACACGAGTAAGGATATTCACTTGATTGCTCGATAAAAGGCACAAATCCGTAGCCGTTATTACGTAACAACCCAGCATGTTGGAACAGTCAAAAAGCCTCTAAGATTATATTAATTTTATGAGAAATTACGTCGTTTCTTGAGGAAATTGCCTTCAAACTCACATAACACGATCAAATTGCTTTAATTTTTTTCATCAAAAAATTTCAGGATTAAATTAAACCTACTTACTTAATTTTATAAGCTGAAGTACAGGTTCTTTTACACTTGACGGTCTCTGAAGTTGAAGAAAATTAAGCGTGACGACGGATTAAATTTATTATTGTGACTTCGAAAGTAGCCGAAAGTATTTTAATTAAATTAAAGTCCACTTTGATGAATGAAATGTAATAAGACACTGAATGGAATTTGGAGCAGACCGTGGTTTGGTATCTAACGGCTGGTGCGTTTGCCATTTTGTGCACTGAGAATTTTCATTATTTACTTTTCTTATAAAAATATTCTAATTCAATTTAATATATTATAAAAATAAAAACTGCATTTCCCATAAACCGATTATGCAAAGGTTCATGGTTTTCTCTTTAGTAAGAAAACAATGGATAGTCTGTTCTGCTAATTAATATGAAATGCTTTAAAAATATGTTAACTGACTTTTTCAGCTCCTAATGAAAACAATTACCACGTAGAGCAGCCCGCTACGGCGTAGCAATCGCGTAGCACATACAGTGCTACGGTGGTATGAGGCTTATACGCAAAAACAATTCGGATTTAATTTTGGGTAATAAATTCAAACATTCCATTTCAAGTAGTTATACATAAAAAAGGGAATAAGGCCATTGGACATCAATAATTATTCCGGATCGCTATCAATGTCAATAGAGGAGCAAATACCAATAATTATCGTCGCTATAAATCAATCTGAACGTCAAAGATATATTCTGTGCGAAACTCCAGGCCGTAATTCTGACTCCGCAGTGTTTCATTAAATTAGA
Organism: Agrochola circellaris; assembly: GCA_914767755.1. NCBI lineage: Eukaryota > Metazoa > Arthropoda > Insecta > Lepidoptera > Noctuidae > Agrochola > Agrochola circellaris. The sequence continues at coordinate 3,733,221 of OU611855.1, read as the reverse complement.
GATTAAACCGCGTCAATTACGTAACTTCACGAGTTTGCCGAATTTTGACCGCCATAACCGTTAGCTAATGCATTTTACTTTGCAAATTAGCTTTTATGTACTTAAATATTAGAGTTTCGGGCGAACGGCTAGACGAAAGTTTAATAATATTGTAATATGCTTTATATTTTGGCAGTCTATCATAAAGGTTACCGTGTGACCTATGTTGGTAGACGTATTGATATAATGATCTGGATATACTATAACATACAGGTAGCTTCTGCTGGTATGGTAAAAATAAATACACCCACACATTCGTAACATTAAAAGCAAAGTGAAATAAAGTCATCGAAATGACAAAAATGTTTTTTTTGACATTTCGATGACTTTATTCCACTTTGAAACTTGTGCAGGACGCCCACTCATAAGATAGGAGATGTCATTACCTAATATAAATCAATGTAAATCAATGTCGTAAACAATATTATTTAGTTATAAGTTTGATTATATTAGGTATTAAAAACTCTGTCATGATCGTACGCAACTCTAGGTCAAGTCCAAAGCAGGTTCGAACTTATCAGAACTTGTCCCACTTCGAGACGCCTCTGCTTCTCTCCGATTGGTGGACCTAGGATTGCGCGCGATCACCAATTTATTCCTAATGATTTAATTTGTTAACGTATTTTAAGTAACGATCACTACCGCCGCTACTTGTAACTAGATTTAAGTATAGGGGATTTATATTTATTTTAATTCAGTTTGTATCCAGATCTTATAGTGAACAGTAAACGATATTCGTCAAGTCATCAAGAGTTTTATTCAGTGAACAAAGTAGTAGTGCCCTCCGATCCAGTGCACATAGTGTGATATCTAGAACACTCACAAAACTTAATAAAAAAGCTAAAAGTGTTGACTACACATATGATTTGTTTTTTATTTTTCAGCTGCTTTATATACCAATACAATACAGTAATTTAGTTTCCAATATCTTATCAGAGGTAAACGTAATCCTAGAAAAGACGTACTTACCTTTTATGGAATAAGTCAAAAATTTAAATAACAGAACTATTATAGAAATCGGAATTCAAAAGTTATAGGAGAGGATCCGCAGAGGAACCACCTGCACGAGTCTGTTTAATGGGTGAAAAGTATTTTAAATATTTAGTATGTCAGAAAATATATCACGGGTGGGTTGGAATAAAAAATCCTGGCCAGACTGTGATTAATAAAAAAATCTAAAATTACTTTTTTTAACATTGCAAGGTAAATACGCCAATTGAAAGAATTTTTGATGGAGAACCTGTGCTACTAACTTGACTTTTGCCAATTTTTCGTCAATACGGAGTTAATGACCTGAATAAGTGACTATTTGGCCACCTAAGTTTAGGAATGTTCTTGGCGCCCAATAGCCAAAAGTGATATATCAATTGACAGTTTTTTTTAAGAGAAACGTTTATTTCTAAAACGAATTATTCGTTTAACGAATGAGTGCAATTTTTGAATTTTCTATTAATCATAGTCTGGCCGGGATTTTTTTAGCCAACCCACTTGCGATATATTTTTTAACATACTAAAGATATAAAATACTTTTCATCCAATAAACAGATGGGTGAAGGTCGTCTAGATCGGATCTTAGACCATTATATTAAATTCCTAAATCGAAAATTCAAATAACAGAACTATGATAGAAAAAGGAATTCAAATAAATTCAAAAGTTAGGGTTTCATTCGACGAGCAAATTCGTGATCACCCAACCGCCAAACGGTGTGGTATAACGGGTAAAATCGGGAATCGTATTCTACTGCATTCGTCTGTGTAATCCAGTTCTCTGATTGGTCGACACCGACTGAATTTTAATGACTGTCGAAAACTAGACGAAATATAAACTACTACTACGTTTTATCGTCGTAAATGAAGGTTTATTTGTGTCAGTAATATCTTGATAATTTCAGCATAATTGTCTATTAGTGTATTAGTACCTCATTTTTAACAGCAGCCTGCATTACTCTTTGCAGCAAAAAATACAGGATGGTATTTTTCTTTTAAAACATCAGGGCCAGCGTGGTTTCCCAAAAAAAAAAAATCTTTTCTCAAACAAGCTTGAAAATTCGAACATTATTTTGACAACTTTCATCGAAATTGCTGTACTAGTCGAACACATGCGAGCGCCCGGCCGGCAATGGAACTTTTTACTCCGACACATGGCAACCAAGAAGGTAACTTATCAAAGATTTTATTTAAATTTCAATTTGGCTTGCAAATACGTAGAGCTGTTTAAAGTAAAGAGCATACAAATTAACGTATTGGCGCGTGATAAATTATCATTGTTTGTCATTGACTCTGGAATTTATAATTCATTTCTTAGTTTGAATTTCGTCGCATTATTTGAGAAAATTACTATACAAGCCAACACTGTAACGGCCTGCAACCAGGCTTTGATTGAACGTATGTGTGCCTCAGCTTCACCTTAGACCACATTTTTACCATCGTTCACTAATGTCCCTGTTTCAGGCCGCAACAGTAATGTACCTACTATTAATTTCCAACTAAAACGGAGTTTTTTAAAGCACTTTTGACAAATCTCTACTCCTATACCTAGTTTTTAAACCCTATCTTTTGATAACGACAATCCAATGGTTGTCATAACCCTATGTGTATCAGGGCGGGCAACACCAGTGATCGACACGAACTGTTTAGACGACACTAATATTCGGGAGTGCGCAGGAGAGAAACGTGTTGATGCTTTGTTTACAATATTTAGTATTCATAGTTTTAATATCAAGACCTAACACTTTTAAGACTCAACTTGTATACATAATATTCATATCAATGGCGGAGAGAAAAGCGTGCACGGTCCCTTAACAATTGTGTAATTACTAAACCATCTGCTTCTTTTTCAGATGTGCCTACATATAAGATGGCTTACGAGGGATTTAAAATTTAAATAAGGTTATTAAAGTTGAGCCAGCCCATAAACAAATAATGCTTCGTGCAGACCAGCGCAACGCGACAGCGCGACGCGACACCGGTTATTGTTATACCGTCAAGTTTTCTTAGAAATTGTATTGTTCGTGTCGCGGCGCGGCGTCGCGTCGCGCTGGTCTGTACGAGCTTTAAGGATTTGTGTCCCAAGTGTTGAAGCTATTTCAGATCCTGTATTTTTTTATGAAAATATATTTCATCAATTATTTTTCTTTTAATCAATTATTTTTTTCTACTTGTATCTTAGTAAAATAATTAGCAATTTTAGGAGAGTTAACTGAATAAACAGTATATTTTTAGCCACACTTGAGTACTTTGTGGTATGACAGACGGTTACTGTGGAAACGTGTCGAGGTATCTCAGTCGTTTGTAGAGATAAATAACTGGTAGAATATCTAACCCCGCGTCCTAACCAATGGCAAACGTCGCGCGAGTGCGCGATCGATTGTATGAATTTGGAAGTACAAACGCGACTTGATTGATCGCGCGACTATGTCTTATTCATATTAAAGAGCGTGACAATCGCGTAGATGCACGACGATCGCTTTAATTAGGATGCGGCCTAATACGGTTATGATTATGACAGGTATCGTAGATAAGGACGTACGCAAATACAAGATGAATACAACGAAAAAAATAAAATAAAAAATTTAAAAACCTGATTGCAAACTGGTTTATTGCATTGCAGGCTTACAAAAGTTACACCATATTTTCAGGTTATTGGTTAAATTATTTATTTTATTTAAACTTTATGAACAAAAGCGGTCCGACACAAACATTGAACATTTTTACGCTATCATAAACTTTTTAAACCAATTTATTATTCCTAATTAAACTTAAAACTTATGTATATTTTTGTAATCCTCTTTTAATTTCCTTTATTTTGATACCATACTCGATAGGTTTGGTTTTTTTATTTTATATTAACGTACTTATAACTATTTTGCGCCAAAAATCCGCCATTTTTTTTTCAAACACCTATCTAAGTACACTTGGGCTTTTAAGACGAATATAACGATACCTTACGTATCGAAATCCATCCAGCCGTTAGGAAGATACGAGGTTATAAAGAAATTTACAAATATACATACATACAAGATTCACGCGAAAACCATAACCCTTCCTTGGCAGTCGGGTAACAAGAACGACACTAATAAGTAATTATATTTTATTTCCACATCAGAATCGACGAACATAGTTAATTTCTATCACCTAATGCTAGTCACCTATGCTAGCTAACTTTGTAAACAAGCAATTTGATATCAGAATTTCAGATATACAAAACCCAACCCCAAATATACTTCTCATAAATTATCACGTTGATTTTGTAAAATGTATTGTAAGCAAAGTCCAAACTCATTTATGTAAATTCAGTTGAGATTTGGCACGTTTTCGTCATAACCTTACAAAACGAAAACCGTTCACTCGTTTATATTGTTTAAAATTTGTCTAAAGTTATTATACATTGTTTTCCGATATTACTTACTTTGTTCTTCTTTTCGTGTGGTTAGTGACTAACCTGGTGCCAGACTTTTAAAGCCACCCATGGGCCTGTGACTTCACATGCCGTCGAGAAATATCACTCAGGCATGCCGGTTTCCTCACGATGTTATTACTTACTTTCAAAACACCGCTTATTTCTATCAAAGAAACATGACCCATCTATTTATCTATTTCCCATACTTGCCACAAGTGTCAATTTACGTACCCGAAAACCTTTTCTGTAGTCAGTTGAAAGCAAAAACAGAGAAATATTAATGTCATGGACACAAGGTTCTCCATTAATGTACAGAGTGACCAATATACCCTGACCTATCATGGCGGCGCCGCTTATGAAGAAAACTGTCAGTGAAGCGTCACATTTCTAACGTCAAACTTAGTTCCTTCGGTTGCCGTGTGTCAATATATATTGGTAGAGTGGAAGTTTACATAATTTGACGTGGGACAATGTAAACAAGCTCGGGAACATCGATTCACGTTATTGACACAGCCATATCGTAGCCGTGACGATGAATGCGATGGAATTTATTTTTTCGTGACGTCATTTATCAAAGCCGTTGGATAGCTCAATATTGGTAGCGCTGATTGTGTTTTGTTTTTGTGGCTGTAATCGTACTAATGTGCTGTTGTTTCATTGCGTTGGTGTTTATTTATATTTGAAATCAGAATTTGATATAATTATAACTTAATGTCATACAAGACAAAGCTCAAATTCCACTGTAACCCAATTTTTTTAGGACCTCTTGTACAGAGTGGATTTTTGAGATGGGGCAGTAAGGACAGTACCTTAACCGTTGTCGCTACAAGAAAACGGTCTTAGGAGGCTGTCCTTAACTTTTTGACAGATTTTGATCTGCATTCACAGATTTTGAATAAAAATTACAGTCAGCAAGAAAATAGGCAGCTTTCACAAATACTTTTTTGATGCCAGTCGATCCTGTTTCTTTTATGGATCAAAAAACTCTATTATACCAACTGAGGTTTGATTATGTACTAGAAAAATTAGAAATTAATTTAAATTCAGACTCATGAGTTGGGTAACATGTATCGTCACAATAAAATAATTCAAATTCAACTTCATTTATAGCTGAACATGCAAGCAAGAAGTTTAAAATTTAATTTTATCTTTAATTTATCTTTAATTTTATCTTTAATAGTATCTTTAATTTTATCTTTAATGTCATCTTTAATTTTACCTTTAATAATCTTTAATTTATTTGCAGCATTGATATTAGTTCAAAACAGAACACAGCTGCTCAGACCCCTACGTCATTTATTTATTTGTAAAATTCTTGAACCAATAGTTCATAGTCGTTTCTTCCTAGAACCCGATTTTCGATGTGCCACCCACAAACCCGATTACTCGAGTACCCTATTGTATAACCCAGTTTGATCTGAAATGAAAGGAAAACTATATTTGTGGTGCACCCAGTGAAAATAGTCCTTTCATCCTATGAATTCCAGGAAAATCCCACACGACAACTGAATAAGACGTGCTTTCTTTTGTCAGAAATATCCAATTTTCGGATAGTTCCCATTTGGTCCTAAGACCCGAATTAAGGGGACAGGGATCAAACATGGAATCTCACACACAGAATCACTGAACATACATATCACAGGACAGAATTACTGATAATACGTCATTGGATATTGTTAATTTTGGAAAGCAGGAGCTCGTGGCTAAGTAATAACAACCGCACAACGCAATCCATCATGTTAAGCTACGGTTGCCGGGATTGGTCCGTGAATGGGTGACCATCTTTACACACCGAGACTCCTCCGGGCCTCGGAAAGCACGTTAAGCCGTTGGTCCCGGCTGTCATTCGTGGATCTTTGACAGTCGTTACGGGTCGTCAGAAGCCCGAAAGTCTGACAACCAGTCTTACCTAGAGGTATCGTATTACCCAGTTACTGGGTTGTGGAGGTTAGATAAGCAGTTGCTCCATGGAAAATACTGGTAATCAGCTCAACATAGTTGCGAAAAAGCTAGGCAGATTGATTGGAAAGCAGATATGGAATGGTAACTCGAAAGTATCATTACTTTCGGGGGTATCATTCCATTCCTGCTTCTTCTGTTTTGGCTATAGAAACGTTTATTTGAAAGAATAGAGAAGAGTGCTGATCGAAATAAGCTAACAATATTGATGATACTTTTGTATGTAGGATTGACGAAATTAATTTCACATTAGAAAACTACTCTATTCATCCCATTCCAATCAATCAAACGTGACTAAAATCTAACTAATGAGCACAATTTTAGTTTGAAATATTCGAACATGTCCGTTAATATTATTTAGAATTTAAAACTATTTTGGACTGGTTATTATCCGCGACTTCGTCTGCGATCCAGGATGAAAAGTAGCTTATATCCTACTCCAGATTATGAAACACCTATGTGCGAAATTTCATCCAAATCAGTTAAGCCGTTTTAGCAAAAAAAACAAACAAACAAACGAAAAAATTAACAAACTCACTTTCGCATATTATATAATATTACAAGCTGTTGCCCGCGACTTCGTCCACATTATCGCGCCACGAATAATACCGCCTCGACTTTGGACAAATTAGAAATTTAAATATTGTAGTCTAACAGTCGATACGGCTGTGTTAGTTTTCTTGTGTTCACAAATGATAAACTCCCCACCTCTATTTCAATCTTTGCAATAACAAAAGCTTGCTGCCTAAATTTTGGGCAATTTATACTTTCATAATAGGGAAGAAAGCTCATAAAAATTATTTGTAAAACACATTCACTGTTTTGCTGTCTTGAGTTAGTTATATGAAAGCTAATTATCAACTGCAACTTTCACTATGGGAACAAAGCTAAAATCGCGAAAAAAGAATCAGCTGTTCCCTACATTTCTGTTCGTCTATCTCGTTGAAATGTGATGCTGATTTTTTTTTCGCGATTTCAGCGTCGGTCCCACAGTGAAAGTCATTCATAATGATGAGTACAATGACCCCTTAGGAGGTTTAGTGCAAACAAAAACGAAGGTTGTATATATATATATAAATAATAAATAGTTAGAGAATAGTTAGATAACAAAACAATATTCCCTATACATATATTTAGAATGAACCGCCACGCGACCGCAAGCATGACGCGCCAAACACTGTAACATGTACATGCTTGCTTGCATGCTGCATGCCTGCTGCATGCATGGTCATGATCATTATGCGTAAACAAATTTATGCTTTAGAATTTGATTAAGTTATGCGTACATATAATTAGGATAAACAAAATTATGCCATGTTATATTATGTCTGTCTGTATGTTATGTCATATTAATAAAGCATTAACACAAACATGCACGTAATAATGATAATACACCGACATGAACTTAGCAATAGACACAACACAGTACGTTATGTAAAGCATACCCCCAAATAATAAATAATCAAACCCTCAAATTAAAACTATAAATATCATCTTCTACCCGCATATATTTTTTATAACACTTGGTAAATGTTTCTTTCTGAGTATGAGTGAAAATATTATGGTAATTATGTTTAGGGATAAAAGCGTTATGATAAAAAACAGTAGGAGTTTAAATATATTTACATTAATGATATTATTAATTACAATTTTCGGAAACATGAGTGTTATGAACATCGCCGGTAGCACTACAAATAGTATGAATGAAAACTTTAGGATGAAATTTTTTAGGAAGAGTGATCATTCGGATTACAAATCGTTAGGAAGAACAATTTCGGGTAAAGAACTTTAGTTGAGCCAATATGGACCCGGTCCTAAGACTTGCTGACGACGCGGACACAACATTACACGCACGCCGCGCCTGTTGCGAGTATTACGCACTTGACCTTTAAAGGCTCGTGCCGACCAGCGCGACACGACGACGGCGCGACGCGACTCGAACAATACAATTTATAAGAAAACTTCACGGTATAACAATAACCGATATCGCGTCGCGGTGTCGCGTCGGGTTAGTCTGCACTGCAGACTAACCCGACGCGACACCGCGACTGCACGAAGCTTTATTATTCTATTTAATTAATACCTATAGCTACAAACTGTCTGAAATGCCCGCCTGCATTAAAGTCAGCTGAACCAGAGCTTAAATAAGAAACAACTACTTTATGACAACATCTGACAGCATTTTAGGTCGCTGCTTAAGATTGGTGCAACGCATTCAGTATTTTATGGCTAAGTAGTTAGTACGTACGTGTGAATGCCTAAGTTAAGTGCAGCCGGGTGTGACTGTCTATCACATACGCCCAAACCATGTGAAATTTAATTCGTTTGCATCCTCTTAAGGGGTCATTGTACTCATCATTATGAACAACTTTCACTATGGGGACAACAATGAACTCGCGAAAAAAAAATCTGCTGTAACCTTCATTATAACGAGCTATGCGAACATAAATGTAGGGAACAGCAGATTTTTTTTTCTGTATAAGAAAGGAGGTTACAAGTTCCAGTACTTCGCTGCTACGTTCCGGGGAAAAAAAGTAAAAATTGATATCAAAGTAGTGTATTTGTTAATCATGCATCTATCATTGAGCTTATCTTGGCAGAGATTGATATTCTTCTGCTGGTAGATCAAAACCTCAACATTCACACAATACAGGTCAAAAGTGTTATTTAATTCTTCTTTTTATCATTCTTTATAGAGTTCTTTATGAACACAGTTACGACCCATATCAATTTTCTTACAGAAAATCAGAGACTTAAAGGTCATCAAACATACGAGACGATAAGTGTGACGACATAAGAAATCCGTCTGACCTTATTCCCTTATCATTATGTTCATAAATTTGTGTATTCTCTTGTACTAACGTTTTCGTTTCCCTCCCTCCCTGTCAGTCTAATTTATTCATCTTCCTCTGGACTCGTGGCACGGGATTATGTTCTCCTATATTATAAGGGAGATTTTATTGGGTTCCCGAATAACGTAAAATATGTCTATTTGTGTTCGCGTTTAATTTTGTATATACATGTTTTTGCGTTTTATTGCGGGAATGTCACTGCTATAAAACTAGGTATCGTGGTGTATTTTTTTGTGGTCATTTTGTTTTTTTTATATCACGTTTTGAAAGAGAGCTCAAGTAAAGCTGTCAGATTATTTGTATTTTGAAATAGATGATCAATTTACTGTCTTAATATTAAACTTTCGTAACTAGTGTTGTTCTAGGACATGCCGGTTTCCTCACAATGTTTTCTTTGACCATTTTGAGAGCAGTGGTGATGATATTATTTACTTACACAAAGTAAGCCAGACTGGCGCCGCAGCTTAGCGCCTGCCTGGGTTCGAACTCACAATTCGTAAGTCGGAGCTGTCACCACTGGGCTGCCACTGCTCCTGGAAGACATGTGACATCTACCAACCCACACTGGGCCCACGTAGTAGATTATAGCCCACTTCCTCTCAAAGAGAGGACGCCTGTGTCCCAGCAGTGGGAACATTATAGGCATATTATGAATGATGAAAATATCGATTGGTATGTTATGTCGTAATAATATCTAAAATATTATTTCATCATCTTAGCATTAGTATGTAAAGATTTACTTACATAAACAAAGCTGATAAAGGTAGCTGTTTAGAGATACCTCATCACTGATTGTGAAAAAAGTCCGTTAGGGCCAATGCCTGCCAGGGTTGCGAGTTTCTCCGAAATTATCGCGACCCCGGCACACAGGCAACGGAAGGAACACGGGTGGGTTTTAGTCAGTAAAAGTCTGACACACCCTCCCTCGAAGTTATTTGATAATTTACCAACGTCAAAAAAAAAAAAAGGTACAGGTGAAGCGACAGAACCCCGTTTCTAGGAATCGAAACTTTTACGAAAATTCATGAAATGAACATACCTACACGATAGGACCACAGTTCTAGAAACCGGAACTTTTACGTAAATTCCGTTTATTTATTAAAGAAAAGTTTGTTTGAACTCAACCTGTGAATGGATTCCAATATCCTAAGCCAAAAACTTAACAAAATGTTACGGGATTCCGCCATGAGGGAGGGAACTAAGTTTGTTTCGAAACTCATTTGGGAATGCGCCACAGGTTTTCAAACAAAGTCAAAAAGGTAATTTGTTGTGAACTAATACAATTTTCAACAGTTTATTTACTTTTATCATGTTTCATGGAGAGTTCACAATTTGGTAGCTGATTGTGTGCCTATTGTACATCTTTTGTTGACTGCATTTTCCAGCAACAACTGATCACAAATAAAATTCACCGAATTTTGTTCGTATTGAATCGTTCCATCACGCGCGTATGGCCGCTGTATCAATGTGTTGATATATTCAATTGTGATGTCAAAGAATAATGATAATATTAGATTTGGCAAACATATAAGAAAGAAAGCCAGTTTTAATAAAAAGATGGTCTATCTTTTTCTTTTCGTGTGGTTAGTGACTAACCTGGTGTCAGAGGTTTAAAGCCACCCATGGGCTTCTGACTTGGCTTCACATGCCGTCGAGAAATATCTCTCAGACATGCCGGTTTCCTCACGATGTTTTCCTTCACCGTTTTTGAAGCAAGTGATAATTATACAATACGCACATGAATACGAAAAGTCAGAGGTGCGTGCCTTGGGTTCGTACTCGAGACCTATGACTTGGCAGTCTGACGGTCACACCACTAGGCTATCACTGCACTAGGCAGATGCTCTGTTATCTTGATAATAAATAAATTTATTTGAAAGCCATTTTTGTTTCTGTGAAAGCAAGCTGGTACGAGTCCAACTCTTTACCTACATTCTCAGTAATTAAAAATACTACCTACCTATTGTTCTTTTCTTTATCAAAGCCACAAAAAAGAAATAGTGTAAATTGGCACAATAGAAATGAGACCATGTTTATCACAGCAGTGGTTTTATACAGGCTGTGACTTAAACTAATATATAGCGACCTGCAAGGCAAAAGCCTCTTCATGTTCAGAAAAGAAACGAATATTAATCAACAGGCTGAGAATGGAAGAACAAACTACTTAGTATTATTTCTAAGAACACTACTCTATACACTCTCTCTGTACTATAATACAGAGTGGGTCTTTATGTACTAAACATTTAACCTAAAAACAATGCGTTTGTCAAACAAAATAAATAACGTAAAAATTGTCACGAAATAAACCACCTTGGATAGTATTAGTTTACTACCTTGTATACGTGGCTACGTCGCCCACGTGCGCAGCATAGGGACGTACGGGGTGATAACAAACAACGCTAACAATAATGTCAACTTTAAGTGCCGCTTATACAGGTTAGTAAACTAATATTATCAAGGACGGTTTATTTCGTGACAATTTTTATGGTAATTATTTTGTTTGAAAAATTTATTTTTTAGGTTAAATGTTTATTTTATTATTCGCATAAATACAATAACGCCTTTAGGATTCTGCAGCGCGTCGGGCATGTTTGCTGATGCAATAGTCGATGAATTTTACGTCATTATGCGTAAGAAAACCGCTTCTATGATGCGCCGGATTCGGGGGAGCGCCAACAGAATCCTAAGGATGATCTCGGAGAGACCAGAGTCAGCAGTGCAGGGTAGGTTCATCCAGCTTCTCGTGACGAGTTGACACCATGATTTTTTGACATGAGTGATGTTTATGTGTATTGAATTTTATAAATGATGACTATCATAGTTTTAAGACCTTTGTAAGTAACAATATATGGGCAAATCAATTAGTCTGAATTAAATGAATGTAATTTAATAATAATTTATTTGAACAGTCATATATGAACTAATGTTAACCGCTGTAGTATTTAATGTGATAACCAAATCGTCACTATGTATGTAAAACTCTGGCTAACCCTTCGGGCACACAGGCACGGTGTTGAGAAATTCTAAGAAAAAAAAAATACCATTGCAACAACTAAACGTACCTAAATTTTGAAATACCAGCGTGAACAAAACTATATTTTAAAAGGAAACTCAAACATCGCCAGTTTAAAGTTTCTCCCCTAGACGCGCGTTTTTATCGGTCGATAATAACGCAAAGGTTATTGCGATAATGCGTCCCGAATTCCCGATTCCTTGCACACAGCTGCGTTTTTATCGTCCGATATTTCTAACGTCTGCGTGTACAGGCCCCCGATCGCACTACACCGTACTCAGGGACTGAAAGCGGTTACGGTTAGGTTAAGATACCTCAAAAATATACCGGTACCGGTTTAAAATAAGGGTTGAGCTATACCGATACCTTTTTAAATAAAGGTTGGGCTAAACCGTTATTTAACCTTTACACGATTTCGGTACCGTAAAACATGCGAGACGGCGCGGCGCAGGTGCGCGGGGGGTTCGAACACTTTAAAACTTGTGCATTTATGAAGGTTTAGGTACTGCTACTGATCCATTTATAAAGGTACCGATACTTCTACCGAAATATACCGGTATGAATTTCCAACCTCAAAATTCCGCTACTCAAAAAAAAACGGTATCGGAATATTGTGGTAACCCTTATTTAACGGTATGACGTCATACCGAAATTTAAAGGTATCTTAATTTTTGGGTAATTCAGTCCCTGACCGTACTCACGCTATTAACGCAGGTGTGTGTAAGGTTGCATGCGTTCTAATACAAAATGTTCTAAGAATACATATCGGAATATCGCAGGACGGAGGAACACAAGCGTCCTACTTCTATTGCGTCGTTATTATCGCAGTAGTGTGTGACTTCGTGGCCGTCCAAATACAAAATGTACTGAAAACAGATATCGAAATTATTAGCGTTATTATTGACCGATAAAAACTCGTCTGTCCCCCACAGACGAGTTTTTATCGGTCGAGACGTAGAGGTTCTAAACTCTCAGGATGTATCGAATCGTTTCAATATTTCTTCGTGTTTGCAGAAACGAATGCTTCCTGCACAAGATTTATGGGAACAGTTTTGTATAGCAACAGCTTATTGGAATGTATCTTCGGTATTTATTTATGTTTTCACTTGGGTCGGCGCCCGTCTGGAATTTTAAATAGTTAAAGTTGTTGGATGAAATGGAGAAAATTCTAAGAATTGGTTGAATTTTTCATGTGAATGGGTGATCGTTGTTCTGAATTTATAAAGGACATTTTAAATTCATGAGTGAGACAAAGAGATTGTACCTTTAACATTTAATTAACTGGTGCGTTTTTTTTTTGTGATTTACGAAGGTTAATCAGATCATTATATATAATTTTTTATGCTTTATGAGGAATAGGTTGTAAAGTTCACTCATCCTCTATTGAAAAGAGAAGATCCTCCGATCAGACGGGTGTCGTTTCCGGCGGGCAACTGCTCAACGATTGATGTCGGATAGCCTTATATATGTCGTTCGCGCGGTAAACTCTAATTGCGCAATGCAGGATTTGTGTGACGTCAGGATTTTATGTGGCGTCAGGTCTTTTGATGCGTAGTTCGCATGTGGCTATGTAGATGCTGCCACATGCTCTTGTAAATTGCATTCTTCGAAGGTCCAGTAATGTGCAATATTAAAAAACCTATTTACTTTGAGTGAATCTGAAGATAATCTCATAATCTCAAAAATCCTGTTTTTGCAAGAGACAATACAGATTAAATATTGATTGCATTATTCATGCAATCAATATTTAATCTGTATTGTATAGTTTCTGCTTATCAATAACTCGTGGAAAAATAATCTGTAACACTGTTTTAGAACAATAAAATTATTATTATTATTTAGGTAGTACTCCTTATCCTTACTTTGGTTCTTATCGACATCTCAAAATCTTATAAATAATAGCATCGGATATTAGTCTCGCCAGTCACACAAAAGAGATCTAAATCAAGTTTCTGCTTATCAATAACTCGTGGAAAAATAATCTGTAACACTGTTTTAGAACAATAAAATTATTATTATTATTTAGGTAGTACTCCTTATCCTTACTTTGGTTCTTATCGACATCTCAAAATCTTATAAATAATAGCATCGGATATTAGTCTCGCCAGTCACACAAAAGAGATCTAAATCAAGTTATAGGTACAAAGAATAAAGATGTACTCTAGATCTCTTTTATTAAAGAAGTAGAAAGAGAAAACCTATTTAGAGATCTAAATCAAGTTTCTGCTTATCAATAACTCGTGGAAAAATAATCTGTAACACTGTTTTAGAACAATAAAATTATTATTATTATTTAGGTAGTACTCCTTATCCTTACTTTGGTTCTTATCGACATCTCAAAATCTTATAAATAATAGCATCGGATATTAGTCTCGCCAGTCACACAAAAGAGATCTAAATCAAGTTATAGGTACAAAGAATAAAGATGTACTCTAGATCTCTTTTATTAAAGAAGTAGAAAGAGAAAACCTATTTAGGAATGGAGACTTGAATCTGAACAAAAATAAGAATACTGTGTCATTGACAAGAAGACTCGAAGTTGGTCAACACAGTGGCTTATTGTTCTAGAACATAAAGCCAAGACGCAGAAAGAAAACTCAAAAGGTATAAGTATGTCTATGCTGGTTCCCGTGGGTAGTTGGGTTGGTACGTTTCATATTAGACAACAGTGGAGAAGGGTTCAGTAATAAAATAAAATAATAATAAAAATGTTTATTTTTCTTCCACAAATAACACTTATTAACTATAACTTAAAAACGGAAAAAATAATTATTATGATGACAATGTTCATATGTGGGGTCTCCCACAAATGAACATTGTCTGGCCAGTCGTGGCCAGTGACTGCCAGGACTGACTGGCTGTTCAGTCTACCCAGACTCTACTCTAGATTATGATAAATGTGGTGTTTGAGCTAAAAGTATGTTCAGGGGCCTATTTCATAAAACCTACAGGCAACAGGTGACAATCTGACATTCCATCAATTTTACAAGTGTCTTTCATATTTTTTAACATAATACAATATCAGATCACGGCTGTAATCCCGAAAGGGTTGGGCAGAGGTGTACCTATAGTAAACCCATATTTCGCCAGTTATGTCTTAGTCCTATGTAATAGGGGGCGAGCCTATGCCATCAACCGGGCACAAATCCAGACTCCGGGCTGCTACTGAGAAATTCCTTAAAGAAAAACCCAATAACACTTTGCCTGACCTGGGAATCGAACCCAGGACCTCAAGCGCAAGTAGCGCTTACGAGGCATCCAATGATTTTTATATATAAGACACAAACAAACAACGGAACTAAGAGATACAACACAGTATCAGTAACAAAGTAGCCAATATTTCATGCCGATGTGGTTCGCAGCCACGATTGATATGGATATATCAATCAGGCTATATGTTCGCTAGATTGATCTAGACTCTAGAATCTAGATAGCCATTGTTTTTCATCCTAGAGTTCAGTGTTCAGTATCTACGCGAAACAAACAATCTACCTTGCCTTTTCCCAATTATTTTGTGGTCGGTTTACAGTCTAATCGGATGCAACTGAATATCAATATTTTACATGGATCGATTGCTTATCTGACATCCACAATCCAGTTACTGGGTAATACAATAGCCCTTGGCACATAATAAATAAGTAGCGGTATTATATCTCGGCAGCGACCTTGAAATAATTACCTACGGCCGCTCGGTGGGTAAACCTTCCGCGTCAGTGAGTAACGGCCGCGCACTCGATACTGTTGCGTACTGATTGACATACATTGAGCCATTTTTTTATGAAAATAGTATACTGTACTTATTTATACTGTGCACTTGGTAAGGTTTCTACGCGAAAATATTGGAGAAAAAAATGAAGGAAACAATGTTTGCAGGAAGAATGAATAATAATGACACTAAACATGTTTTGGAACGAAGTTCCTTATTGCGCGTTGTGAAAGGGGGCTAGACGGAAAAAAATCTCACGAAAAGTTGTAACGACACTTTTTGCTATAGTAAGCTATTGTAAGCTGTGCGGCGTGCGCATGTTTCTCTGTCTGTCTGTCTCTCTCTTCGAACTTCGTTCCATCCGGGTGTCCCTTGACACCTCTCAAATTTTGTATGTTTATAATTTAGACTGCCTGATGGTTTACGGTCGCAAACGTTACTGCTAAGCATGAGGTCCTGGGTTAAATTTTAGGGTAGGGCAAAGTGTTAGTGTATATATGAACTACAATTATTTTTTTTTCTTCTATCTGGGTTCAAACATTCATAGGCCGTGTCTTGAAGTAACATTTAGGGCTGATTTCACCAATGAACCTGCTCGCGATCAGCATTTTTAAAACGCGTTCAAGACCTGTCAGTGTCAAAATTGTTATGGGGTATTGTACACTGACAGCTCTTGAACGCGTTTAGATCTGCTGACCGCATTCAATTTCATTGCTGAAATCCGCACTTAGTCTGTATTTCATTACTCTACTAAAAGTTATTTTTCAATTGAAAAGTTAAATTTGTCCTTCAATCCAGATTTAGAAATTCGGACAGCCCAGCCGAACAAGCACAGCTTTGAGACGAAATCCTCAGAGCGCAAGTCCTACTCACACTTGACCGGTTTTTTTATCGACTTAAAACAAGAGGAGAATCTCGATTCGAATTTGTGTTTTTTTGTTTTTTCTGTATGTTTTTTACACGATTGCTCCGCCAATTATGAATTGATTTTGATGATTCCTTTTTTAGCTTCAATAATACCTATTTACTCCACGTAGTCTTTAAGTATGATGTTATAATAAGTTCCTGTCACTTTTATTTTTATAGCAGGTAGTGGTAATCGAATTTGTCTGGGGCGGTATCACAACTAAAAAGTGAAAAATAATAACTTTTTACAAAAAAAAATATAACCGACTTCCCAAAAAACACTTCAACGTGAAAAATAATTCATATAATTTCGGAAGTCGGTAGCAAAATAAGAAAACTCAAAACCTAAGACGAAATTAAAGTTATTTTTCACTTAGTAGTGTTTTTCTTTTAAAGTCGTTTTTTTTTTACGTCGTCAAAAGATTATGGCAATACATTGAGTAGGCAATGCGTTAAAATGTGGAATGACGTCACTGACCGGTAGATTTTATACTGACTTGTGACGTAGCGAGCCCCCACTCCCCAACTTTAATGCGTTTTAACTAAACCATTTTTTATTAATATGATAAAGCAAAAAATACGTGTCTTATTATTTTTTTAATCATTTGACTGACGGACTAAATAGTTTTTTTTTTCCCAGTCAACATCTCTATTGAAACAGTTAACGGTATCTGCTTCGTAAAAAAAGCTTTTTTAAAACGTATGGTTAAGGGGACTACAGGACCTAAACGTGCCTAAACGCAAGTTTTATAATGCGTAAAAGTATATGATCCACTGCAGTAAACAAAATCAGAAAAATATATAATATTCTTCAGGATATTGCTAGTATAATAGTGTGTTGAAAACATAATACAACTAATTTGATACGATAGAAAAAAATCATGAAGATACCTCTAAAAATTTCTTTTAACGATTAAAAATCATATTAATTTACATGCAATCATTCTGATTTTTTGTCAGATTATTCTACAAGCTACATATTAGCATAATAGTGTTTTAATTTTCCAGTCCAATCAATAGATTTTTTGTAAATCGCTAACTGCTTCATATTTTGCAATAAATTACCTGCGTCGTGTCATCGCGCTTCTCTTTCATTTCTATGCAGTCCGACAGTGACCGCGCTTTAGCTGTTGTAAGCCTCTTAAGCTTCCGGTATATTTATTGTCTATGCTCTATAGCTGTTCGTGAGGGGCTCGTGGCTAAATAATAACAGCCACAGGGGTCGATCGAAGGTTAAGCTACGCTTGCCGCGGTCGGTTCGTGGATGGGTGACCATCAATTACATATCGAGACCCCTCCGTGCCACAGAAAGCACGTTAAGCCGTTGGTCCCGGATGTCATTCGCAGATCTTTGACAGTCGTTACTGTTAGTTAAAAGCCCAAAAGTCTGACACCAGACTTATCAAAGGGCATCGTGTTACCCAGTGCTATTTGTTTTATTGTATATTTATGTAAAATTCATTAAACCGAGTTGGTCTCCGTACGTCTCTTTCGGGTGACCACTGAAAATCAGCGCTGTGCTGTGGGTCTCCATAGTACAGCATCATGCTGAGTGGAAGCCTTCTTGTCACAGTCATGACGTGCCAGCAGCTGCCGACTATTTCTGTTTTGTGCTCGTTATTGTATTTAAATTTATTCTGTTTCATTTTCTTATTTTTTTACTCGAGTTATCTTCTATTTTTTTTATGCACGTGTTTCTGTGACAATCAAACTTATTTTTCTTTCTTTCTTTCAGTAACTGGCTTGTAGAAGTCAGATATGCAGTCGCTCCATGTAAAATACCGGTATTCTGCTGCATCCGGTTAGACTAGAAGCTGACCCCAACATAGTTGGGAAAAGGCTAGGCAGATTGATTTAACTGTATTGCTATCCGTACAGTCATGTTCTAGGTAATGGAAATAAATATTTTTTTCAACTAGTAACATTGTTCTTATAAACATAGCCACTTTAAAAGCATAGTTTGTCTGTTAACAGTTTGATTCATTATGCAAAGTTATTGTTTCTTAAATAAATTGTTATTTATAGTTTTTCCTACGGACAGGATAAATTCCTACGTTTTGATGAAAACCATTCGTTAACGTTTATCTTTAATATTCTTTTGTTCTTGGATGAGGAAAAATTATTGAAAACTATTGAAGAATGGAAAACTGTGTCTCTTTGAAAATTCGAAGATTGTGGCATTACCAATCCGCACTGGGCCTGCGGGGTGGATTACAGTCCCTCTCACAGAGAGGAGGCCTGTGTCCCAGCAGTGGGAACATTATAGGCCGATTATGCTCATTTGAGGTCGGTTCATTATCGAAGCTCGGTTCATTATCAAAAGCTCTGAATCGAGCTTAATGATTTAAATTCGTTAACCAAAATTAAATGAATCTATTTTTATTTTATTTTTTTAATTCTTATTCAATGTTTTTTTAAAGGTTTTAATGAGTGCTTCGAACGTTTGCAGTGTTAACTGGGCTAATTGCATAACGTTACATGATGAAACTATTCGATTTAATATTCTGCTATTCATAAACGAAGCTTGAAACAAAACATATTATCAATACCTATGTAAATAAAAGCACGTTGTTGAATTTTCAGATTTCGGCGCTGAGCCGAGCGTTGAAAATCTAACAACACGATTTTGTTTAGGCATTCATTTAAATGTCGTCTGGTGTAAGGCGATCTTCACGTGAAGATCGATGTATGTACATGCCATTTGAGTGAACTAATCTAAATACTGCAAGTAACTACTAAAAACTAAGCAAAAATACTGTTGTTTATTTTATGTTATACTGTAGATTATTTATTTTGTTGTTTTTTATATTTTCAATAATGTGTTTTTTTTATATTTAGGGTATTTAGTAAAGTAGTTATTATTTTTAGATGTTATTATTAGTACTACTAGTTTTTAGGTTTTCATAGCTTTAAATTAACTCCCAAAATAACCTAAAAAAAATTATAATTAACTATTAAATCTGCCTTACAACTATCATTACAGGTGTTACCTGTAATGATAGTTGTAAGGCAGATTTAAATAAATAAATAAGAACAAGCATGAGTGCTCTGAGTTTGCGCACAAAGAAACTGTGAACGTATATATCAGACACTCGCAGTCAAGCAAGACCAACCCGTCTCCGTGAGTTAAAATCACAGTACAAACTCTTTACTAAACGTTAAAAATGTCACCCAAGTACCTATAAACTTGAAACCGTTCCACGTTCACAACTTTGTACAAACACTGAAGCCGACGTAACCTGAAAGTCGACGGTTACCTTCCGCGACGTTTTAGCGCCCGTTTGTTTAAGTCACTTCACTTGCCTTTCTACAGTCGCGATGTGAACAGGGCTTAGCGGTTTGTTGAGAGTTTGTCTTTTGTTTGCAGAATATGGATTTGTGGTGATTGATGTTTTTAGGTACCATACGTCTGTGGTAAAACTTTGAATTTGAGCTGGACTGGCATAGGTAGTACGGAGTTTCAATAGAATACAAGGCCACTTTATACTGGTTTTGTTACCACTGTACTACTTAGGCCTTTTTTTTTTTTTTTTTTTTGAGGGTGGGAAATTATCAAATAACTTCTCCCGCACTGGGCGGAGCGGGAGGGCGTGTCAGACTTTTACTGACTAAAACCCACCCGTGTTCCTTCCGTTGCCTGTGTGCCGGGGTCGCGATATCCCTTTCAGACAAACCCGCAACCCCGGCAGGCATTGGCCCTTCCGGACCCCGTCAGTTGGTGCTGACATCTCTTTGAGGCGCGCGTGGAACACAACGCTCCGTCGACCCGGGCCTGGTCCCTATCGGACGGCGAGCTACCCATTGCTCACCGTCCGCAAGCCCGCGCCTACGGTGGCCGGAAGTCGGCTCTCGACTCCCGACGCCCGGGGCGTCTCCTGCGGCGACTAGGGGCGCGAGGGCGCGCATTTTGCCTCTCCCTCGCACGCTCCGCCTCCTCCTTCGCGAGCATTACTGCTTCGCAGAAGGAGGTGACGGCCTCCCATGCACTCTCGCTCCGGACCATGGCCTGAACCAGGGCCGGACGCGAAAGATCGCCGCCGCCGATCGCCTCCGTGAGGAGTACTACATAGGCCTAGCCCACACTGCGAGAAAAATCGCGCGAAATTTTTATCGCAACACATGTTAACTTATGTATCTGCACGCACTAGGGATTTAAAATTCGCGCGTTGCAATGCCGTACATTGAATATAAATCACGCGAATAAAATTCGCAGTGCGGGCGGCTAGGTCTAATACCAAGAAAACGATGGATGAACTATGTAAAAGATGATTGGCTAAAAAGTGGGTGAGTACTGAGATGATGACTAATAGAGAAGTATGGAGTATAGACAAGACATGCCACGCGGACCCCAAAAAACAAGGCGGTCTCTCCGTGGGCGAGAAAATCTTGGCGATATTCTCGCCGTGCCATAAAATTAAATATACACTCTTTGAAACAATCTCACATAGCGATATATCCCAAGAAAACTTTAAAAACGTTTCGTGTGAAGAGTTTAATATTTATACTGTAGAAAAAAAATACTTTTGATCAATAAAGTCTCTTCGGCATACTTAGTTATTATTTCTATAATCTTCGGGTAAATATACTCAGTGTAGTAAGTTCTATTTTCCTAAAGTTTTGTAGCCGTAAATTGTTCATACTTTTTTATTTTGAATAAATGTCAGTCTTTAAAACTATCTGTACGTATTATTTATTTTGAGACTCAGTTTTTTTACAATAGACAAACATTTTTCTGAAAAATCTGGCATTTTGTACATCCTAGACAGGCATCCTCTCGTACATAGATGGTAACCCTAGCCGCGGGTCGCGATTCTCTCGTTCGTGGAGATGGCGCCATAGGATAAGGCCTAAAGAATGATTACAAGAAATATATGTACCGAGAATGAAACGAAATACACCGATTTATAACAGCGAACTAAAAATAAATGCACTACGTATTCAGAAACTCCAACGGTGCTAAAAAAAAAGGTACTTAGTTGAAAGTTCATTCAAAGTAAGTACTTTGGTAAGTTCACTCAGTCGGCTGCGTCGTTGCGTGGGAGTCAGACGTGCACTAGACTAGACTCTGATTTTTAATTTGCTAGTTCAAAACTACAGCTGCGAAAACCTTTTTTTTTAATAACACGAGTAGTAATTAATATTACAGAGACAAGACGACAACAGTGAAGATCCTCCTGCAAAGAATGATGCAGTGGTCCTAGGTGATAGTCACTAGGTAACTAGGTTATTTTTATGTCGACACCAAATGTCATTTTAGTCTAGTAAATTAAAAATCAGAGCTTAGACTAGACGTGTACTGTCTGGATTCGCAATTGGCTTTTAATTGAAACTATTTGGATTGGAAATCGTTGGAGCAATTTTGGTTCTTTCAGTTTGTTACCGATTAAGTATTGGCCTTTTTTAGTGAACTGTAGGTATTTTTAGTTGTAGCTCCTATACATAAATACATAAAATATTTTCCCATGGGGGTAGACCTGATATGATCCTTATAATATATACTCCTTTTGTTTCGTTTACGTTCAGCCCCTATACTTACACAAACAAAGCACTAAACTCCTTCCGCGTAAGGCAAATTAACTAGTCAAGTTTAATATTTTCATATTGGGAGTTCGGGAAGAGAGAGTGTACCTGTGTCTGCGCACACACTTGTGTACTAAAATATCTCCTACACCGAAGGCTAGTCTCCGTTGAGTATGGCCGCCATGGCCGAAATACGGTCTGAAGGATATTGGCATCGTAAAGCATCGTACATTTTATGTCCACCCCTTTGCCTTGCCTACTCTATTCTTCAAAACCACACTGCATTATTTTCTACTGCACAAGTAGTAAAGTAATAAATAAAGCATAGACAATGGTCTAGGGAGAACTGTCAACTCTAGTATTTTATTGCAGCTATATTCTATTTTATAGCAGGACGTGCAATACCTGGCTTTTGAAATTGGTCACGTTCGGGAATAGTTGGACCATTATTTCAAAGGCATTGTCTAATATTATTTGACGTTTCTATTATTCGCTTCATGAAATTTAGTTTTGCACCCTTTGTGAAGTGAGTGATAGTAGGTACAATATAATAGAAATGAAATTCAGTCATTCGTTTGTTGGTTTATTTGAGAAGTAAGGCTCGTGTTTTCAAGAACAATGCTCAAATGTTCATAGCCGGATCCGAGTTTTTAAATACCAAGCAAACATTAGCTAGAGAGAAATTCGCCACAAGCTAGAGACCAGTGGTGGCCCAGTGGTAACGACTGCAACTTAAGTACGAGGTATTAGGTCCTAAGTTCGAACCCAGATCGGCGCTTTACTTTGTGTAATTTACATAAAGTAAAGATCAAATCAAATGATCACCACTGCTCTCAAAACGGTGTAGGAAAACATCATAAGGAAACCGGCATGGCTGAGGGATTTTTCTCGACGGCATGTGAAGCCAAGTCAGAGGCCCATGGGCGGCTTTAAAACTCTGACACAAGGTTAGTCACTAACCACAGTAAAATAAGAAGACCCGCACCGGGATCTCGTGATGGTTTACTGCCCACTCCCTCTCATCGAGAGGAGTTTTGCGTCCCAGCAGTGGGAAAATTATAGGCTGATTATGCTATGGTATTATGCTAAATAAACATTACGTACTTTATAGCACAATACATTTTCAGGCTCCAGCCATCAATAAGCAAACCACTTTCAGCAAAATTATTTCTTTGTTCAATACAATCCATATTATTTCTTTTCTAATAAGGCCATTTGCAAACATTATGCGTACCTACAGTTCAGTTATCAATACCAACGATGCCTAATGGCATACATTTAGATGCTAATAAATCTGGCAAAACACGTCTAATGGGCCACATCTGGTTGCCATGGATACAAGAAATAAGATGGCGGCCGCGCGCCGTCCTTCTTGACCCAATGTAATTGAGCGGGAAACTCGTGAGACTGTTTTTCAATTCTAATTGTTCAGTCGGTTGAATAATTGCTTTTATTTATGAAGGTATTAGATGCCTAAGGCTGCGTGCTAACCAAAGCGATGGTCGCACGAAGACGCGACCGTCGCCGTCGCGTTCATTTGGTTCGGGAACAGGAACATGTAACTTATGAACGCAACGATATTGCATTCCCTGGACCGATCGCTTTTGGTTAAGTCGCGGGTCAAGTTTAATAATAGCATGTAATAGACTTCATAGGCTGATAAAAATGGTGTTTCTACTATGGAAATAGCTATCAAGATAGTTTCGTAAAATGGATGTAATACTTAGTCAATTTATTTAAATTTTAACGAATTTTTTAAAAGACACGTTAACAAATTTAGTCAACATAATTTAGTTTGTAAAGTGAAAAGGACTGTCGGGCTGGTCTCAGAGGATACATTTTAAACTTCTAGGTACTACATACGTTCGTCTTCATTTAGGTACAGGTATACCAATCTACAATATGCTAGAAGCGTGCCCTCAGCTTTTTCAGACGTATTATTATGCGTTCACTTTTTTTTTTTTTTTTTTTTGATGGTGGGAGATTATCAAATAACTTCTCCCGCTCTGGGCGGAGCGGAAGGGCGTGTCAGACTTTTACTGACTAAAACCCACTCGTGTTCCTTCCGTTGCCTGTGTGCCGGGGTTTCGATATCCCTTTCGGTTAAACCCGCAACCCCGGCAGGCATTGGCCCTTCCGGACCCCGTCAGTTGGTGCTGACATCTCTTTGAGGCGCGCGTGGAACACAACGCGCCGATTACGATTATGCGTTCACCTAAACATGGTCTGGAAAGGCTTATGTTACTAGGCCGGGTGTAAGGAAAACGCGCTCAAGGCAGAGCACCCGTGAGATGGTCAGACGCGATCAAGAAGGCTGTTGGAGGCAGCATTTACCAAGTGGTCCACACTGCAGAAGTTCTATTACTAAAACTTCTATCACCGAAGTTTCAGTAGTATTTCTTACTAACTACTTGTACCTAGTAATAAAATTTGTTAAGCGACAAATGCAAGTAAGATTCATTAACATAGGCTCATAAACAACGTGACAAGACTTGAGAATGCGAAGGTAGACGTGACAAGAGGTAGGAGAAATGGACCTTTGGGGTATGAATTAAACGATGTTGAGTTAGGCGGGTACTATGTGCAAGATTCGCTTAGACCAAGGAAGCATGGCACAAAAGCGTGACAGCCTATACTCAGCAGTGCGTGGAACAAGGCTGGCCATGATGATGTGTTGCTATTATATTGGGTCCCCACCTATGAAATTGGCGTTTTTTTCTCACAAATAGAGAACCTTGTCACTTCTATGAATTAAAATATTCATCAATTGCTTGGTATTATTATATCGAATAATGAGCATCATAGACAACTACCAATAGTTAAAAAAACCTTATTACTTATAGTTTATAAACATAAAAAATACCTTAAAAATGACTCCTCATTTTGTTAGCAGAAATGACCACTATTTGTTTTAACTTTACGTTATCTTAATTTTTAAACATTAGTGCATAAAAGTTTTGAAACATTAGTGTTCATGGTTATTATTTAAATTAATATATTGTTTTAATATCAAGTTTCAGCACAATATTGCTCCTGCCATTTACATACGCATTTTGTTTGATATTAATTTTTTTCATATAAACTATTAAAAATTAGTACATTACAAAAAAATTATGACCAGTATTAATATCAAAATTTTACACGTTTGGCACAGTTATAAACCGCAGTGATCTCCTCTTGCGGCTTTGCACAACATCCGAAAATTGTAAAATTAGAGTTTTCCCACTACTCTGCTGTTTATATCCGTACTTTAATCTTCAGTGACTCATACCAGCTTGCGCCGCGTTCTTGAGCTTATTGCAGCCTGTGGGCTAGATATACGCAAAGATCGTACAACGCTCTCCGCGTTCAATATAACAATGCGTTTAGGATACTGGTGGGGCTGCCCCGTTTCTGTAGTGCGTCAGGGATGTTCGCAGATGCGCATGTAGATTGCTTTTACGCAACAATGCGTAAAAGGTGCGCTTCCCTGGTGCTCAGGGTGCGGGGCAGCTCAAACATTGTCTTAAGCATGGTTGCAAGTCGCCTGGACTGTTTGTACGTAGGTCACTGTTGTGCCGTCTCTCATGGGATATCGCAACGGTGACCAACCATTATTTCTTGTTACGTTTTGTATTGGTTTTCTTGTTTTTGTTTAGTGTCTGTGCTTACTAACATAGTCGTAAGTTTTACTAACAATCTTGTTGTTGAGTCTTAGTTACTTTAATAAAGAAAATTCTATTCTATTCTATTCTATTCTTGAGCTTATTACCCGACGAGAAAAATGATGTGGTTCGAAAGACGTCCCGTTTATTGTTTTTTGCAAGCGTTCTCTTCTGCCCATAGGCAAATTTCACTATCTACACGACTGCCGTATCACAACATGACAGTTCCGCACAAGCGATTTTTTAACGCGACGATTTTTATGGGGCACTGGATTTTCAATTTAATTTATTTATTTATTTGCTCTCATGCACATCACACATTTTAAATTTTATTACTGTCGGTTCTTGTACATGAACCCTGTCAAGGCACTGCAAAGCACAATGTCGGTTCGGTAATGAGCCGAGAATTGAGAATTCAACAAAGCGCATTCCAGCATGTCAAAAAACACATTGTTAGATTTTCAATTTTCGGTGCTAATGCTAAGCACAAAGTTGAAAAACCAGAGCGCTAAAAAAAACACCCTTGGGTACAAGGGCTAAAGTCAATACGTATTACTAAATAACTGTAAAATATTTCTCTTACAGACCAATTCCCCAAAGGCCCGCTCTATATAAATTCATACTCTTAAGCGAAGTGGACCGTATCAATTAGGTTTGACCTCGCAGTGCTCTGCTTTATTTCGTTGCGGTACATGCTTTGAACCCGAATTATGACCAAATTGAACCATGATTGAACCGGCCCTGTTATGCATTGGGAATAGATGGGATATTAGTCGTGTTTGCCTGTCTCTTGTCTCTGTCTAAGCCTTCGGGGATTACAAGCGAGATGTTATTTGTTTGGAGGGCTTGAAGTCTGATAGCTGTTTGTTTTTTGTCTTTAGGGAAAGTCTCTTGTTCCGCTTTGTAGTTATTTGGAACCGAAATAAGAAATTTCTAAGGCTGGTTTCACACCTGTTCGAGAGACCCGTGTACGGGCCGTCCGCACACGGGAGACCCGTACGGGCCGTCCTTACACGGGAGACCCGTACGGGCCGTCCTTACATGGGAGACCCGTACGGGTAGCGCCCGCAGTGCTCTGAAACGAGGGAGTAGTACGTTACGTTCACAGAACTGATACTTTTATCTGTTCTGTGGTTACGTTGTACGGGCTATCCCCGGAGCGGGTCGCGTACGGACCAATCCGCGTCGCTGTGAAACAATTTTCTAGCACATCACGTGTGTCTCCGTTCCGGGAGTCCATATAGGCCTCTCGGACAGCTGTGAAACCAGCCTTGTAACTTACATGGTGCTATTTAATTGCGTACCATAAGTTGAAAAAACAACAAAAATTGCCTCGTCAGTGTTTAGACGTTGCAAGACATTTGTTGCTTCGATTTAATTGTATGCCTCAGGTACTCATAACTTGCACAGTCTTGTGTTTCGTGTGGTTGATAATTATGTAACCTGTCGGTCGATTCTGTAAATCAACGTGAAACTTAGGTGAAGTGAGCTGTCACTGTCACGAATCGACCGGCAGGATGCTAGGGATTAACACTATTGACAGCTCACTTCACGCTCACTTCACCTATGTTTCACGGTGATATTTTTTACAGAATCGATCGGCTGAAGTCAGAATTTTTATGCCGCCCATGGGCCTCTAACTTCCGTTCACATGCCGTCGAGAAATATCTCTCAGGCATGCCGGTTTCCTCACGATGTTTTCCGATGATGTTTGTAAATATGTGAGAACCATGCATCTATCACATAAGTAATTAATTTATCTTTCGTGTTTGGGTCACAGAAATTCATTAGTGTACCAAATTTCAACTTAATCGGTCCATTTAGATTCGGAGTAAATTGGCTATGACAGACAGACAAACAGACAGATACACGAGTGATCCTATATGGGTTCCGTTTTTCATTCGGACGTACGGAACCCTAATGATAAGTAAGTGCCTCTTTTATTACCCATCCTAGTGGCAGTATTGCTCGTGCAAATCGTTTGATGAATAGGTAAAATAGAAGGTAATAGAAAAAGCATCAAATTTTTTATTTCGAATCTTATTTCATCCATATTTTTCCATCGTTAGCGACATTTGTAACTATTTGGATGCAAATTGGATTCCCAGAGTTTTTCGATGTGTGAAATAATGAATTTTTGACATACATTTATGTATTTTTCTGTTACAGTAGAAATTGCAGCCAGGAGCCATTTAGGGCATAGAGTACAAAAATAATTTGAAAATTTTTCAATGAATATTGAGGACCAATCTGGTTTTGAAGATTTCACCATGTTGTGGCCTTTTTCAGGAGTTTGTAAGCGATGTTCTTAGGAAAATGGTTTGCAGATTATTGAGGGCGGGTAAATATGTAATTAAGTAGTGTTTTATAGTATAAGTCATTTGATATAAATAAATATAATTATTTCTTTTATTCACTTTCCATACATATAAGATAAGATGTTCTTGTTTGTTACTTTTCATGTGCAATAATGTGGTAATTAAGTGTCCGCACTAATAAACCTTATTCGTAATACTGTTTGTTTTATTCTCACAGAAAATAGTGAAAACGGTTTTGCGGGGTGAAGTTCTTAAGTTAAGACTTTTATAAAAGATGTGTAAAAAAATATATATTTTTTGCATTTATAACAATTTAGTCACTGCTATCAATCTCTGAAGTTAATCGTATATCAGAAGTGGCCATCATCTATAGAAGCACCACTGCCATTTAAACATCACGACAGTAACAAAGTCAGAAGATAATCGAAGACATCAAGTTCTAAGTTCGGTAATTTATTGAGTCCGAAATCGAATCGTAGGTAACAGAAGAAATATAAATGTGGTTTATCTTGCAAATCTGTCATGTAGAAGTATTATTTATTGGGAAAAATTTCTTTATGGTTCTTCTTGATAGTGGGCGATGGTCAGTAACCGATAAGTTTTATTCTATTGAAGGAAATTGTTTTGGAACTTACGTTTGGGAGGCCGATGCTGATGTCGTTTTGTTGATATCTGGAAATACGGAAAATTTTATAAATATTATGTATTATCATAAGGTTACGATAGTGGTAGCAGTACAATTACTTATATTAAGATTGTCTAACTAACAATAAATATAAAAAAACAAAACAACACAAAAAATGAACACAAAACATCGTGAGGAAACCGGCATGCCGGAGATATATTTATCGGCGGCATGTGAAGCCAAGTCAGAGGCCCATGGGTGGCTTTAAAACTCTGATACCAGGTTAGTCACTAACCATACGAAAAGAAGAAGAAGAAGACCATGTAATATCAAGTAGTTCTGAGCTTGTCTCGGACGGCATTAAGAAAAGATGAAATTATTTAGAAAAGGGAGAGTGAGGGCTCTGCTCGCCAATAGGACAATACAGGCTTGTTAAATTAGATTAGATTAGTTCCGAGAACGAAGAAACGACTTTCTTAATAAACCCCTTTGGTGCACTAAGAAAGGAGTCTTAACTTTACCCCCTGAGAGGGTTCGTATAGTTTGAACTTTGTTGGCAAACAATGTAGCAGGGCAACACTCAGCAAATAATTTTTACAATAGGTGCATATGTATATTAAAAAGGTCTTAGGTAAATGACTCCAGGCCAGGTTATAAATTCATAACATTTATATCTAAACGTATCTATATATACAAGGTGCCATTAAAATAGATGGACAAACTTTTAACACAGCGTTCAGTACGTCTAAGCAAAGATATCCAAGCAAAAAAAACACTGATTAAAGTGATTTTATTTTCACCCAAAGTAATAAATGGCGTTGGGTAACCAAATTTTTTTGTGTATTTTCTTTAGCTGATTAATTTTTCTTGTAAGTATGTAATGCGTTTTTCTTATTATTATTTTTACCGGTGTCCTTAGTTTGGTGGTTTGAATGATTTGTAAAAAAAAAACATATATTTTAATGGGACCTTATATAAAAATCAATTGCCGTGCATTAGTCTCGCAAAAAATCGAAAATGGCTCGACCGATTTGAATACTTTTGTTTTTGTTTTGTTTACCTGTATTCTGTGGAGGATTAGGAAAAAAGAAAATTGGGAAAAACCCAGAGGAACAGTCGTAAAAACAAAGTCTGACGGGTCAGCTAGTCATGTATAAATTAAAGTCGTTTTTGTGTCCCTCTGTGTGACCGCATTGTTCTTCTTATCTACGAAATAGATTTTGATGCGGTGCTTACTACATTTATATTAAACTTACATACTCGTACCTATAATAAAGATATCTAGATGTTTAGTCATGTCGTAAAAACCACGCGAAACAGGAGAAGGTATAGGAAGGAGCGCTAATATGGGTGTACAAGGATTTGCCCTTACTTAATACATGATTAACAAAAAATAAAGGTATAAAAACGTCAACTAAAAAGGTATAAACAAGACATCACCGACAGACTAATTAAAAATCCGCAGTCACACGTGTTACGTGTGACTCCGGATTTTTGTCTGTGAAAATCATAACCCTCCTGTTTGAACAGGTCCACTCAAATCTGTGTGTGGTTCTTTCTTCAAAAGACCATTTCAGACACAAATCTACATGATCCTCAAATGGCCTGACCAAGGTTATGTCTGGACTTTAAAAGACACTGCGACCTCGTGAGTTTGTTTCGGCCTTTCTTCTCAGAGTAGTCAGATAGAAAACGCCGAACACATCTAGTTTTTTTTTTTTTAATATGACTTGCTAAAGTGATTCCGATATCCTATTTACAGAGTAAACATTTCATTTCATTTGCTTCGCCGTAAAGACAAAACACGATTTCAAACATCTGTCAAACTCATCATTCGTTCAATTAATTTGGCTTCGATGTTCGACAGGCTGTAGTTAATGTACCTATTCACAACGTTCATTTACAATAGTTTATTCATTTTCCGGTTAATATATTATTAACGACCAAATTCATATATGTAACAATAGAATTGACGAATGGTGAAAATGTTAATCTTCATTGAATTGTTTAATTATTGTTGCGCAATTTTGGTAAATTTATTTTCCGAACCTACTCTTCATAATCATTATTTAAATCGTTGTTATTGAATCAGGGTGAACAATTAACTGCTATTATGCATGCAGGTTGAAAATACATATTACTTACCTACTGCAGCGTTATACGCCTGCATAATTTATTATAATTATCCTGTTTCGGTTAAAACCTTGTCATGGAATCTGTTTACGGCCATATTTTATTACTGGCACTCAATTTGATTCGTATCTTTTTGAATTTCGAATGGTGCGGTCGAGGTGCAATTTTTTTCTTACAACTGATGTCATTGCAGAAAAATCTCGAAAAGGTACGATAGTAAATTGAGAAAAAAAACACCGGAATTGATTGATCTAGTGGACCTATTGCCAACTTTTTAACCGAATTCCAAAAAGGAGGAGGTTATATGTTCGTCGCGTATGTATGGTTTTTTTTTTCACTATTTATTTTAAACATGTTGAATGTGTTCACTGTGAGTCAGTGATTTACGAACCCTATGTGGTTAAACGTTGTCCTGTTTTGATCTGGGGATTTAATCCAGGATTTATTATTATTTATTACCCGATGATTTATTATTATTATTTTTTATTATTATTTATTATGATTTATTACCCAGGATTTAATCATCCCCGTGCTGTATATACCCTAGAAGAATTCATCTTCGACAAATGGTGCAGGAGACGTGACTTATCAGCTGGATTTCGGTTTTCCTACCCCGGGGTTAGCATCGTACTCCGCGAGCGGTTCGCAGAGAGCTTCGGGGTCATGAGGAAATTGCGCCACGACTATTCCAGCGCCACCGCCGTGCAGAGGACCGATTCCAGATAACCTCCATTTCCGAAATTTTACATGTTCTTTCTTTGTCTTTATTCGAATTTATACGGTTCAACTTAGCGCCATACTTTAGGCCATATTAACTTGCCGAGCTATTCTGCAAGATTCTCACCGTGAGAACTAAGGTGAAGTGAGCTTAAAGTGAACTGTCAATAGTGTCAATCTCTAGCATTACGTGGAATGACAGCTCACTTCACGCACACTTCACCTAAGTTTTCACGGTGAGATTTTTACAGAATAGACTGGCTGGTATCTAACGTAGGCGTTCTTTCGTACTGATTTCAATCAGAGAGTGAGGGGCGTCGCGTCACCCATACTAGCCTGAAGTCTTTACAGAGCTCACGCGCACAAGTTTTACACGTACAGTATTATTTTCTTTATCTTTTTAATCTATCGATCGTTGCAATTCCTTTATAGCGTTTTCATTATATTTTGATATTTGGTTTGTTTTTACGAAATTAAACGTACGTATTCCTTTTTTATTTCGCCACACTACCTAGTAATGTCGTATCTACTTATAATTTATTTATTTCATGCATTATTAAAACTAATTGACTACCTCGTTGGTCTAGTGGTCGCAAGCGCTACTGTTGAGCATGCGGTCCTGGGTTTGATTATCGGGTCGGGCAAAGTGTTATTGGGTTTTTAAGTGCCATTAGGAATTTCTCAGTATCCGCCCGGAGAATGGATTTGTGCCCGGTTGATGGAAATAGGCTCGCCCCCTATTACATGGGACTTAAACATAACTGGTGAAATGTGGGTGTACTATAGGTGTTCTGCCTAACTCTTCTAATAATACGCAGGCGTGGTGATATATTATGAAAACGGCTCCTGCAGCTCATCCTCGGATAAATTCAAAACGGTTTTCAAAAAAATGCTTTCTTTAAAATTTCAAAAGTCACTTATTCAAACTAGGCTGAGAATCAGTACTTTTCGAAAGTCAAAATTACTTAAGACAGTCCCCAAAACGCCCACCCTTCACCACTTCCTAGTGCGTTAGCTGGGAAGAAGTGGCGCAACAAACTCCCCAGCAGCACAGCTCTCCGTTCAGTTAGAAAAAAAAATCTATATCAAAAACAAAATAAAAGAACGCAAAATAAATTTTGTGCACAGCATTGTTATAGTGCGTTGAATTTGTGCAGAATAAAAGCTCACGCAAACAAGCGTTAAGCGACGAAGCGATGAGATTCTCGTAAAACAATTTATATGAAATAAAGTTTTCGTCTAAATAGTTCTACAAGAGTCGCGTCGCGCCTCTCTGAGTCTTAAACAATTCTCTTTCTTTTTTCGAAATTAAATTTTAAGTCATATAGTCAGTGTCTGCCAGTCAGATTCAGCGTACAGACTAACTCCATTTATTTTTAGACTCAGCTTAACCAGAATAATCTTAACTTTACCTCCCAAATGCTTCATATTCCCTCAATTTAATTTATATTTCATACGGTATACCGCTAGCCGGATCAAACCGTCATACCGTTAGGTATACCGCTGCCGGTACAAAGGAGTGCCGTCCGGATGTTTGCGGGACGGCCGCGCCACTGATTTCCGTTACAACCCTCACTGTATAAACCTGTTTATAACATACACTGTATTTCATTCATATGTGGCTAGTTTTGGTCGTTTTTGAAGTCTTACTGCATGTATTTTTATTTTAAGCATTTATTTGATTTTATTCAATGCAGTAACTGTTTTCTGAACAACGAATTAAAAAGCTTATACCATGCTTTCAAGATTAACAAGTAAAGACCCAATCAATCAATCAACTCTGCCTATCGCAGTCCACGGCTGGACATAGGCCTCTCCCACGCTGCACCACAACACTCTGCCTTCCGCCTTCCGTATTAATTCTGTCCCAGTCAGATAAGGTTGTCGATCCATCTAGCTGGGGGGCGTCCCACACTACACTTGCCAATACGCGATCTCCAACTCAAGTCTCATCTGCTCCACGTCGCCGCGTCGGTCCTTCGACAAACATGGCCAGCCCACTGCCACTTCAGTTTGCTTAATCTGCAAGCTATGTCGATAACTCCTGTTCTTTTCCGTACAAATTTAATTCCTGATTCTATCCTTCAAAAAGACTACGAGCATATTCCGCTCCATATTGCGCTGAGCGACCTTGAATTCAAGGTCGCTCGGTTGTCGATTTTTTTGAATTCAATACTCACCACTTACGAAACTTAATGATGTGAATATCTACTGCAACAAAAGAAGAAAAATTAAGCCTACCAAGTATCAATCTTACTACTGAAAAAGTCAGTAACGTCCCGCTACGTGTCACAAAAAAGACGGCAACACTGAACATACAACCGGAGAAGTGACAGCCTAAGCAATCAGTCTAAAAGACAAATTGAATTGTTTCTAACTCAAGCCACTACAGCACAACATAAATCTTCCCATCAACCAAGACATGAGTGACGTCACCACTTGACCTCTCTCTCGGGTCACCGGATAAATTAAGCTGTAAATCTAGCACACCCGATTCGGTCATCTTGACCGTAAAGGCGCCGCTCCACAGCAGCCCAAGGCTAAGCAACGCACGTGTACTAGCTTCGCCTTGTATGGAAATGTTTAGTCGCTTGCAAAAGTTTCTAATCTCTCTTTTTCGTGTGGTTAGTGACTAACCTGGTATCAAAGTTTTTATGCCGCCCATGGGTTTCTGACTTGGCTTCACATGCCGTTGAGAAATATCTCTCAGGCGTTTCCTCATCTCATCTCTCGAGCACATCCTAGACGTGGACGGCCGACTTTAAGTGACACGAACCTATTCTGTTGTTCTCAGTGAGTAAGTTCACAATAATGCATTGTTTGTTATAAGTTACAAAATCTAATTAAGTCAAATAATAAGTTAGGATAAGGGTTTAAATAAGTACACGATCGCAATAGGTATGTTAGTTAGAAAATAAATAAATATTGGCAAGCATTTTATACTAACTGAGACTCACCTTTTCATTCATAATACGTCCTACAGTTACAACCAAAATGGTGTCAGTAGGTAGATAAATCCGGAAGACGTCAACTCATTCATGAACAAAACTCACGCTAAATCTAAATTTCATAATCACCCTATAATGTTCCCACTGCTGGGACACAGACCTCCTCTTTGTGAGAGGGAGGGATGCCATGTGTCGGGTGACCACTGAAAATCAGCGCTGTGCTGTGGGTCTCCATAGCACAGCATCATGCTGAGTGAAAGCCTTCTTGTCACAGTCATGACGTGCCAGCAGCTGCCGACTATTTTTGTTTTGTGCTCGTTATTGTATTTAAATCTATTCTGTTTCATTTTCTTTATTATTTACTCGAGTTTATCATATTTTTTTTTTTTATGCACGTGTTTCTGTGACAAATAAACCTATTTTTCTTTCTTTTCTTTCCATGGATACACCACGCATATCTAGTGCGGGTGTGGGATGTCACAATAATGTTTTTTATTTTTGTTCTACGTCATTCTTACCGGTTTCCTCACGATGTTTTCCTTCACCGTTTTGAGAGCAGTGGTGATGAAATTAGATACAGAAAGAAAAGTGCCTGCCCGAATTCAAACTCACAACTCGTAAGTCGGGGCCATTACCTGCACTGGGCCACCACTGCTCTTTTTATAAAACGCTCCAAATCACATACTCAATCTAAATATACCTACAACATTATGACTACTCTAAACTCGACCTAAATTGCTATAATATCTAGTTCGCGACATAACTAATTAATAACAATAACACCAGCCTGTTACTATCCTACTGCAGGGCAAAGGCCTCTTCTCATACAGAGAAGGCACCAGCATTGATCACCACGCTTGCTCAAGACGGGTTGGTGATTTCAGACTTATTTAACTGTAAGTCCAGGTTTCCTCACGATGTTTTCCTTCACCGATGTCAGTAATGTCCAAGATAAACTCGGAAAGTACATATGAATTGAAAAACTCACATTGGTACTTGTCCAGATTTGAACCCACAACCTCGTGCATGAGAGACGATGCCTTAACCACTGGGCCATCACGACATTCTAAACATTCATATCTAACTAATTAATAGCTCTTAATGTTAGCTCGACTCGGAACTTGGTCGGCCATAGTTCTACGGAGACCAGTACCCTAATTACGTAATACACGATCAATCAGAATCTGAATCGTTTTGAAACAGATTGCTAATCCATTGCTTCGTACGTTCGAAAAAAAATCTGCTCAACAACGTAAATAACACAATGAATGTTGTTGACCTGTCAAATTGAAACAGATTAGTCGGAATTGTCAACGAAAATGTGTTGCGTAATTAGATAGCCGGTTGCTTTGTTTCAAGATAACGTTTCATTCAACGCTGGAACTTCAGTGACGTCGTCTGGATGTCCAATGAAAGTGTTTATTATTATATGGTTTAGTGTTTCTGGACACAGGGTAGGTATAGGTGCTGACCTTTTCTTTGAAAGGTGCTTCATCCGGGTTAAACAACGTCGTTATTTTTTTTGTCGAAAAACTTCCTCCAGCGTCTTCATCCTCGTGATATCTTTATAAATTATAGCCTGTCTTACTCAGTGGTACTATAGCATTCTACGGATAAAAGTATTTTTTTAATCGGTCCAGTAGTTTTTGAGTTCATTCATTACAAACAAAAATAAAAATATTTTTTCTTTATAATATGTATGTAGAATAACGGTATTATTTTTCCTTGTACTCCAACATCACCACAATTAAAATTTAAAAAACTAATTAAGAACGAAATTATTGATCGAAACTTTACTTTTTATTTTCGCTTGAGTATAGATTTCGATTATTTTTGTTGGTATATTGGCGTGTGCTAGCTGACAATTAAATGTAATGTTTTATGTTGCGTAATGTACATTATTTTGCATAAGTACTATTGTATAGTATCAAGTTTTTCACTGAACAGACAGCTGTGCTGCTGGGGAATTTGGGGCGTTTTTGGGGAAAAGTGGTCGTTCGAAAAGTGCTGATTCTGCCTATTTTGAATAAATTAATTTTTGAATTTCGAAAATAAGAATAATTGGTTGCAATCTAGCCTAATAGACTAATAAGCAATTTAACTCAAATTTATTATTTTACGTGATATAATAGAGATAAAAATAAATGAAATAATTAATGTTAACTGGCTCATGGAACAAGTCAACAAAAACTATTTTACTCTATATTCTTCGAAAAAAAAAAATCGCTGAGCTAACATCCGACCTTAATTCTTTATTGTAGTAGGCATAGACATAGTGAATGGGTAGTTACTGGGTCGTGGAGGTCAGATAGGCAGTCTCTCCATGTAAAGTACTGGTATCCAGCTGCATCCGTTTAGACTGGAACCCGACCCCAACATAGTAAGGAAAAGGCTAGGTAGATTAATAGAGAATGGACTGAGCGTTCCGTGTTCAGTTGTGCAGTGAATATAGATCTAAAAGTAC
The DNA here is from genome assembly GCA_914767755.1 of Agrochola circellaris. Classification (NCBI taxonomy): domain Eukaryota; kingdom Metazoa; phylum Arthropoda; class Insecta; order Lepidoptera; family Noctuidae; genus Agrochola; species Agrochola circellaris. Next base: position 3,695,978 of record OU611855.1, on the reverse strand, counting down.
GAGAGAGACAAAATGAATGTGCGACCAGTAGTTGTCTCTTTTTACGCCTTTTACCGGTTTGCGGAACAGAGGCCGCACAATCGCTTTGTCTCTTTCTAGAGAGTGGTCACTTTTTTAAGCTTACGCTCAGTCCATTCTATGGTAGTATAGTATATTTCTATGTTAGTAGACCTACTGAAATATTTGTCTTGCTATACCTATCTAATCTTAATATTTCCTTGAATATTACTCTTTAACTATTAATAAAAGGTTTAAATCTTTAAACTACCTACACAAAAGCTCAAATCTCAATTTAGTTACAAAAAAAACTGAACTACAAAATATCTAAAATGCGTCATACAAAAGAAGGTTTTTAAATTAATGCCCCTTTTCACGAACCACTTATGGTCACCCTTTAGTAAACCCAACATTACCATATCACAAGCACTCTTGCCATATTTTCAGAGGCATTTTCCTGTTATGTAGGTAAGGGGCGTAACATTATTAAATACAAAAATAGTATCGTTACTAAACACGAATAATACCAAACAAAATAAAGATTTGATTTGTACCATCTTTTCTGCAATCTGTGAGAGTGATTTCGTGAAAAGGGACGGAAGTGTGTAACAGGAAGCCGGGGAAGCGCGCGCTATTTGATTTGACCAATGAGCACTTAGAGTTGGCTGTCAGATGATATCAAAATTTTCCGAGAGGTTGGTACTGTCAGCCAAAATGTCAGATGTTACACATCATAGGCGACTAGAGAACAAGGCTTACTAATATTTTGATAATTGTGTTCAAGTTGCTAACGTAAATCGAAGAGGCAATTCACGTTTTTTTATTAACGTTCTCAACTTGTCATTCTAATAGCAGTATGAATATGTCAAAAATACCTCTGTCTTACCATTATTTTTGACAAGTTTTGACATTGTGATCACACATAAACCCACGCCTTCTGAAATTCCCATGGAAATAGGCAAAAACTATAGAACGCCACCTGCAACGATCCTTACATACTCCTTTTGACTCGTTTACGTTCATACATCTGGTCATACAAGCACGCACGGTTACGAGTACTACGCATCTGACCTTTCTGAAGAACATCACCAATATGGTCACTATATGTCCTCCTAGCTAGGGTGTTCTCTCCCAGCGATTCTACTCACACCTTGTAAATACCTTTTGTTAGTGGCCTTTCATTCATCCTCTCAATAAGACCAAACTATCTAAACCTCAGACCAAATAAAAAACCAAGACACAGCGCTGCGAACAATACAGTGAAGCATGCCAAAACTACACCGCCGCTCTGAGCATACACGCTCACACGCACACATTTACAATGACATTACAATCAAACTACACGACACAAAGTGTACCCATGTTTACGAAACCGGCTTCACTTCGCTGTTGACAGCGCTCTGTCTTGGTTTTTTATTTGGTCTGAGATCTAAGCATGCTCTTTTAATTTTATGACATTGATTGCCGCTTTAATTAGATTGCGGATAAATTGTGTACGTTTTATAATAGGTACGGAAATTGGTCTTCTGAAAATTAAGCATAAATCACAAACAGACATCATTCACGTCTGTAAAACTACCCGCTATCTTAAATTCAGTTCATCATCGCAAAATTTTCCCTACTGCAAAGTCAAGTTAAAATATATCCGCTTCCAATAACGTATCGTCGAGAAGTGCCACCTAATTTGATTTGATACACGCCCGTGTCTCATTTTCATCAATTATTTCTAAGAATAGGCACGTGTCCCTTATCGGCCGTAGGTGTACTAACACGCTAATGGTTTGCTAATGAACTTGCCTGTCACCGTATGTATACGGGTAAAGGTGACATAGCTGTTAGTCTTGTCAATCTTCTTTATTTTTAATGTTTTGTGACTGACTAACAAGACAACGCACTGCCTAAACCAATGAAAATTTAACAAACACGAAGGAAATATTAGAAACTAAGGCCGAAGCGACGGACGGAAACAGGTGACAAGCGTGGGTGTCGTTTGACGCAAGTCGCATCGCTCGAGGCCCCGAACGTGGGCCTGAAAGTGGGTAAATCCACTCTTAAAACTTTTGTTTAAACCTATTGAAATTCAACCCTTGAACGAGTCTAACGGAAGATTGAGTAGATATAATATTACGAACTTACTCGTAAGTAATTAGCGTAGTAGTTCCATAATAGTAAGACTAATAGTAACATGGTACCCAATTACTTGGATTACAATTACAATCCATGTAGAGAATCTTAAGTGTACCCCACTTACGAATCTTTTCTTAGTCTTCGGTACCAAATAGACCAACCCAATAAATGGCTAACGAATTGGTCTAGTCTAGAGGACCAATAACTTATAATGAGATTAAGTGAACGGTACCGATCGGCGATTAGTATTTACTAAACATTTATTTAAAGCGTTTATTTATAAACGGAGGGGCTCGTGGCTAAATGATAACAGAAACACGGGTCGATCGAAGGTTAAACTACGCTTGCCGCGGTCGGTTCATGGATGGATGACCATCCATTTTTTATTGAAACTCATCCATGCCTCAGAAAGCACGTTAAGCCATTGTTCCCGCTGTCCAAAAGCTTAAAAGACTGACAACCAGTCTTGCTAATACCTGACTCTAAGCAAGGTTTGTAAATAAGCCCCTTGGTATATAAAGAGGCAGAATAACATGGATATTAATTTGCATTTTTATTTAAAACTATAATAAAGTAATTTCTTCAATAACCATAGTAAATTAATCTGACGGCCAACTCTAGCAACGCGCGAGAGCATTACTGCCCTGCTAAGCCGAAAGGCGGTATCTCAATCGGAGTAAGTTTTGAGAAAATTGACTTTTTGTAAATTGTAATTTAAGGAAACATAAGTATATAAAGAACTTCTGAGTGGTGGTTTTAAGTTAGATAGCGGTATGTGGCTTATACCATTAGATGCGAAATTATTTTAGCAATTGAATGGTATAAAAAAAACTAAATGGCGTATCTCAGAGATACCGCCTTTCGGCTTAGCAGGGCAGATTAGTCAAATCAAATAGCGCGCGCTTCCCTGGCTCCCTGTTACACACTTCCGCTGTTGAGTATAGGCCTCCTGATGTAGAAGGAAATTGCAAATCCATTGCTTCATATGTTCGAAAAATTTGTCTGCTCAAAAATGTAAATAACGCAATGATTGTTGTTGAACTGTCAAAATGCAAGCCCGCAAGCAATACAGAAATTATACCCCGCTGGTCTAACATGCGTCTTTGTTATAACTACGCCAAATTAAAGCATAATGTAGCAACACGACGCGATGACTAGTGAGCTGATCATCAATTTCATCTCTTACATTATCCAGTTTCTCCGCTCCGTTCCGTTCAGCTAGGTACTAATTTGAAACCCCAAGATCTAGGTTATTCGGCGAATTTGCCAATTTCCCTGATTGAATTACTTAGATCGATTTGAGAAAGCACGACCGATCGTCAATTTGTTCTCTGAAATAGAACACAGGTTGATGAACTAAAATTATGGGACTTTGTATTTGACGTGGACTGGTTCAAATGTTAAACGTGGCCTCATTTAGGAACACCTACATTTTAGTATAAAGAATAAAAAAAATCTGTTCCCATATTTTTGTAAAGTCAATGAAGAGATTTTTACGGGAAAATATAAATTATTTTACATTGCTATAATTGTATAAACAGGATATCTATGAAGCAGCAGTAAAAAAAAAAAAAATGACCTTAAAATTTCAACGCAGGGTGGTTCAGAACCATGTACTGAATCCATATGGGGTGACAGTTTTGAAAGAAAGAAGAAAAAACAAAGAAAATACGTTTATTTGCGGTACACATGACGCAAAGAAAGAACAAAACACGAAAATAAATAATTTGGTGGAAAATATGCGTCACATCCACGCAAAACGGCCATCGCTCAGCATAATGCTGCGACCCTATGCGAGACAGTTTTCGCGTTGATTTCCTTGCCACCTTAGTAGGGTCATTTAGTCCAAGGAAAAAAATCCAACCTAAGAAAATAATCTAAGTAAACTTTTGCCAGGCACGGTTAGCAAAAACTTCTATAACACAGTAGCTTTTGCATAATTCTTGAATCGAATTGAAACGGGTACGATTCCGATGTCGGGCAAAAGGGAATTTGGTTTTTCCATTGGGGATTTTTCAATAGCAGACCGGAATTGTCCGGGTTGATGAAAATAGGCTCGCCCCTTGTTACATGGGACCTAAAAATAACTGGCGAACTATGGGTGTACAAGTATATCTCTACCGCACCCTTCCGGGAAAAGAGGCGTGATGGTATGTTACACTATTCGAATTAGAAAGAAAGAAATAAAAGAAAGATAATTATTTTCGTATTAGTTTTAATGTCGTGACAGTGGTTAAAGCCTCGCCTCTCATGCACGAGGTTGTGGGTTCAAATCCGGGCAAGTACCAATGTGACTTTTTCAATTCATATGTAGTTTCTGAGTTTATCTTAGACATTACTGACATCGGTGATGGAAAACACCATGAGGAAACCTGGACTTATAGTTAATATAAGTCTGAAATCGCCAACCCGTCTTGAGCAAGCGTGGTGATCAATGCTCGTGCCTTCTCTCTATGAAAAGAGGCCTTTGCCCTGCAGTGGGACAGTAACAGGCTGGTATTATTATTATTTTATTATAATTATTTTATTTGGGATACGCACAGGGAATACAAAAACAAAAAAACGAGAACATTTTCTTTTTTGGTTTACTAAAACAAAAAAGAACACTCCTTTTCAGTTTGTGATTAATAAGCAAACGATGCATCTGTTCCTATTTACTTATATATGATCGTGCTCATTCATGATTTAAAGAACGCTAACCGAATTTTGGTGCTAACGATTCGTAAGCACACGTATATCTTAGGTGAGTTGGAAAATTCTATAACTTTCTGAACTGTGGTTAAACAAATATCCACACCTAAGTTTGGCAAACAAATTCTCATTCTGAAAACTGTAATCAGCCCCTCACATAAAATAAACAGGCAATTTACTAAAACTGCAGTTAATTACTTTTTGTTTGACATTATTACACATGTCAGTTTTATTTTGTAACAGAGCTGTACAAAAGCTCTAATGTGCTAAATAGAGTAATCTTGAAAATGAGATAAGTTTCAAATTATGAACATTAACAAAATGCTAATGGATCGTTTATGTCAAGTGCAGCCTCTAATTTTTAATTACTAACGATGTAAAACTGTTGACACATCAAGTTTAAACATAGTTAATATAAATAGAAACCACTTTTTGACAGCACAACGATATCATTTTACCACAGTATAAATAAGTAACTATATTATATCTTTACAGAAAACGACCGAAACGACGCGCTTCGGAATCTCGGTGTACATCAGCCATGCTATTCTTTAAACATCTCACCGTGAAAACTTGGGTGAGGTGAGCTGTCAATAGTGTTAATCCCTGTGGAATGACAGCTCACTCCACGCTCACTTCACCTAAGTTTTCACGGTGAGATGGTTACAGAATAGCACTGCAGCACTCAACAGTATCGAATGCGCGCCAATTACGCACTGATGTGGAATTTTTTAACTACCGAGCGGCTGTAGATAATCATTTCAAGGTCTCTGCCGAGATATAATACTGTTACTTATTTATACTGTGATTTAACACACGCAACCAGCCCCTGTTTCGCACGGTTTTTACGATTTGGAAAAACCTCAAGAATGCTTTATTTAATGTAAGTTTAATACTAACGTATTAAACACATAAACTTTCCGGAATTATTAAATGATAGTGAAAACTGCATCAAAATCCGTTGCCTACTTTAGTAGAACAATGCGGTCGCACAGACAGACACGAAATGTGAATTTAATTTATAATATTATGTGTAAGTCGTAGGCAGATTGTATGATTCGTCATTTTACAAAAGTTTTGCAAAATGCCTTAGACAAAGTGGCATTACGTTCAATTTTGATTGTTATAGTAGGGTGACCATCATAAAACATGGGCTGGACAATCATACTTTATTCCAGCAATTAGGTCCCTATTATGCTACCCTAAAATTGTGAGAACCGTCAGTTTATAATTTATCGGTATTATTTCCGTTAGAAAGATGGCTAAATCGAAAACTAAATTGACACCGATATCCAGCACCTATCGAGAAGCTTCCAATTTCTAAAGCCGAATCCAACAAAATTTATTGCGACGTCATCAGTCCGCCATCGATTGAATTCACACAATGTCTTGGATTCGACAGCCTATAATTATCGCCCCGGTGCCGGCCGTATTTTGTTTATTAGTTCGTTCGGTAGGGGGAGACTAATTTTGTTTGATTACGACGCTTCGGGGTCGCTTTCTGTATAACACGGGGTGTTTTAGATAATTTGAAAGGTCAGATGAGACATTTTTATTCATGCGAAAATGACCTTTCTGTACTATGAAGCTCGGGAAATTCAGCATAAGCATAATCAGCCTACAATGATCCCATTGCTGGGACACAGGCCTCCTGTCAGTGAGAGGGAGCGGGCCGTCATCCACCACGCGGGCCCAGTGCGGGTTGGTAGATGTCACAGGTCTTCGAATTTTTGGTCCTAGGACATGCCGGTTTCCTCACGATATTTTCCTTCACCGTTTTGTTTCTATTTTAAGCATTGTTCTTATTTCATAAAACGTTAAACCTACCTGGTATTTCGAAAAACTTATGGTAATACAAAATGGGTCGTTTTTGCTTATGATCAAAATTGAGGCGTAGATAATGGTTACCAGTTTGTGCTTGATTCAACTAGAGTTAGAAAAAACATTCTACTAGATTCAGGAGCTGGATTTATTTACCAGTTATTTTAAAATAACATGACCTTTCAGTAAAACGGTCAACTTGTAATAAACAGTTGCCATAAAATTAAACAGTTTTAAAATAACTAACTGACTAACAAACTTCAGGAATAACAACAATTATGCCTGCTTATGCCTGGAGGCTTTTAAAATTCGGGTATTAAGTTCTGTTTACGTTTTTAGTTTTTATTTTCGCTTGATAGATTTCAATGTTTTTTTATAAGTATATTTGACTGGCATAAATATTATGGCAAATAATTAAATTTTATGTTTTGTGTTGCGTAATGTACATTATTTTGCATACTATTGTATAGAATCAAGTTTTTCTAACTGAACAGATAGCCGTGCTGCTAGGGAGTTTGTTGCGCCACTTCTCTTCCCAGCTAAAGCACTAGGAAGTGGTGAAGGGCGGACATTTTGGGGTACTGTCTTATGTAATTTTGACGTTCGAAAAGTCAGCTTATTTTGAATAAATGACTTTTGATTGATTGATTGGAGGTAGGAAAATCAATTTAAATTCCTCGGACCAAAAGATCCTCACGTTCTAATTTATACTTCAACAATGCGGGTCCACATTCATTGAATTGCACAGACCTTGCATTCCCTTCATATTCTATGTCTTATTAACATATCTTTATATAAGTACCTATATTTTGCTTTGAGTTCGCATATTTTAATTTATATTCCATCTGTTACGTACACTATGAAAATCTAATTGAATATTGAGTTTCATACAGATGATTTCTTCAATGTAGATCGCGAAATTTAAATTTCTTACGTTTTTTTGCAAATTGCAGCACTGTTTTACGTATGCTGATCAAAATTCATTACGCGACAATTATGATAAAATAGTTAGGTAGTACTATCTTATACCTACTCATTTGAAACATTGTGAAAATATTTATTTATTTAGCAGCATGGGTCGATCAAAGGTTAAGCTACGCTTGCCCCGGTCGGTCCGTGGATGGGTGACCATCAATTACATATCGAGACCCATTCGTGCCTCGGAAAGCACGTTAAGCCGTTGGTCCCAGCTGTCATTCGTAAATCTTTGACAGTTGTCACAGATAGTTAGAACCCCAAAAGTCTGGCAACCAGTCTTACCAAGGGGTATCGTGTTACCTATTACCTTGGTTGTGGAATTCAGATAGGTAGTCGCTTCATGTAAATTACTGGTATTCAGCTGCATCCGGTTAGATGACCCCAACATAGTTAGGAAAAGGCTAGGCAGATTCATTGACGGGGCGGATAGGATAAGTTTCTTTATTAAGGGGGTTTAAATAAACTTTTTGAATGAAAGGTTGGGTTTAGTTTTCCAACTGAACAACATAACAACACTAACAACATTACAACACAACTCTCTTTAACAACATTAAATTATCTGTATTTCTCCAAATGCCGTTAGCTGACTACCACCAAACACTTTTCATTCTACTATTCACTATATTATTGTAGCAATAAATAACCGTAATGAAAATAACTATTTTTTGCCGGTGTCGCGGCGTCTGCGTCTCTTTACTTGTCACAACGATGCCATAGAGTACCACAGATACAGATACTAAAGGTATAGACAAGTAACTGATGTTATGTCGGATGCAGACACGCGGATTACATATATTTTACACTTCACTGTATTTCACACACCTATTTATTTTTATTATATTTATTTAATTCTGTATCTATCCGTGACATCACTGCGGCCCCTATCAGAATACCAGCGCTGTTTAATGTTACTTTGTTTTTTATTTATGTTTAGTGTGTTTTTAGTTTAATGTGTGATTTCCTGTGCGAGTCTCAATAAATACTTTTTCTTTCTTTCTTTCCTTAAAGGTAAACGGCAGGCTTTCACCCAATATTTTATTTAACAAATGTTCACTCAGTCACCCCGATACCCATTGCGCATGGCATGATTAAATTAAAATGACAGCCGCATTGAGTACGTATCTTTTGTGTTAGAACAATTTCATTCAAATTGCTTTGTAGAACCATTTTATAATCTGTCAAATACAGGCCGGTTCATGGGTGAATTATGCGCCTGAACAGTTATGATGCACGTTGCTAGGCAACGAAAACAATGCAGAAAAAGAATAGGAGTAAATACATCGGTATGTTTTATCGAAAAGAAAATAACGTTTATCGACATATTAGATGTCATTTTGATTTAAGTTCATCACATCGGGGCAGCTCTTGGTCTGCATCTCACCTGATGGTAAGTGATGATCAGGCCGATATGGTGGAAGCGAGCTTTACCCGTATTCCTCAACCACAGAGGAACTCGCTGTCTTACCTCTAACTGCCGAAACACAACAATGCTGTTAACATTGTTGTTATGGCGATACACTGCGATAATATGACAGACAAATAGATTCAGGATCGGATCAGATCGTTTTTATTTTCAACAAAAAATATTGACAGAAATCGATATTATTATGGTAGGTGCTTTTGGTGTGGTTAGTGACTACATTGGTGTCAGAGTTTTAAATCCGCCCATGGTGCTCTGACTTGGCTTCACATGCCGTCGAGAAATATCTCTCAGGCATGCCGGTTTCCTCACGATGTTTTCCTTCCCCGTTTTTAAAGCAAATTATACAATACGCAATCCGATAATCAGAGGGCGTGTCTTGGGTTCGAATTTGAGGCCTATAGCTTGGCAGTCCGACGGTCATGGCACTACGCTACTGCTAAAGTAGGTATGTACTCGTACTGCTTATTACACATTTTATCCAGCATTGACCACGAATTAGTTACTTATAAGGAACAAAAATAATACCTACTAGATACAAATCATATGTTTTTCGCGCGTCTTTTGCGCGCGTCTGTGCTCGCGTGAATATCAGAATATATCCCACGGAAACGTACTAACGGGATTAAAAGTATACCCTATGTGTTAATCCAGGTCTCAGGTCCTGATCTCTAGGTCAGGATGTAACTGTGTGCCAAAGTTCATCCAAATCCGTTCAGCCGTTTTTGCGCCAATCCGGAACATACAAATAGACAAACGGACAAAAATTCTTCGTTACTATTTTATTATAGGTAAATAAGTATATATTTCGACGCTTCACGTTCACAAGTAACATTTGAACAAAACAAGAAAAATACAAATTAGCACCCTTAAAAAACAAAACACAAACGGTACTGCGTTGCAACGTTGTCCGAACAGCCGGCTTAGCAAGAGTAGACAAAAATAAAGTTCCTTGTAGACAGTGCAACTTTATACAAAATTCACTATTTTACATAATTCGACGCAGCATTCTTTATTTTGTCTTAGGATTTTTTTCTGTTTGATTCTCAATTTTTACTGTTATTATGTCACGTATACAAAGGCAACTACTTACAACAATTTTTCTCAAAGTGTCGAAGAACCGTATTAAGCTCCGTGCAGACCAGCGTGACGCGACGCCGCGACGGGACTAGAACAATACAATTTCTAAGAAATCTTGACGGTATAACAATAACTGGTGTACGTCGCGCTGTCGCGTCGCGCTGTCACGTCGCGCTGGAGTGCACGAAGCTTTAACCATTTCCTTGGTAATGCCCTATTAACTAAATAGAAATCGTCATGCTACGCGTGGAGTTAATTGGATTAAAGTAACATTTCAGCAAGATTTGGGATTTTTAAAGCATTTCCTTTCACAGAGATTTGCGGTAAATGATTGATTTTTCCCTAACTATTTGAAACGTTCAGCAAACTCAAACCGGTCCAGAGCTTCAAGGTATGATTTTAAATCCTTTTCCTAACTGCAGTCAGTAATGAAGTTTGCAGCAATCAAGACTAGCATAAATTTGTGACGTCATGTTCTAGGTTTTCACAAAGTTACCCAGTAGTTAGTTTATTCATTAGAATAATAATTGAATAATTTATTTGTGAAATATTACATACAAAGATCTTAAAAAAAGAGGTAGTGCGTTATGTATCCCAATAATGACACACAAAAGGTTAATCATTAAAAATGATTAAATTCGTAAATATTATATTTCTTTTTTACTAGCCATCACTGTCCCACTGCTGGGCAAAGGCCTCCCTACTCTCTTTCCACCTCTTTCTGTCCAGAGCCAAGGACCAATCTTTATTAAAGGAGTCCAGCTCATCCCGCCACATCTCTTCTCCCGCTCTGAGCGGAGCGGGAGGGCGTGTCAGACTTTTACTGACGAAAACCCACCCGTGTTCCTTCCGTTGCCTGTGTGCCGGGGTCGCGATATCCCTTTCGGACAAACCCGCAACCCCGGCAGGCATTGGCCCTTCCGGACCCCGTCAGTTGGTGCTGACATCTCTTTGAGGCGCGCGTGGAACACAACGCGCCGTCGACCCGGGCCTGGTCCCTATCGGACGGCGAGCTACCCATTGCTCACCGTCCGCAAGCAACCTAAGTTAGTGACTAACCTGGTGTACGAGTTTTTATGCCACCCGTGGGCCTCTGACTTGGCTTCACATGCCGTCGAAAAATATCTCTCGGGCATGCAGGTTTCCTCACGATGTTTTCCTACTCATCCCATTGATCCATTGGCCCATTGATCCTCGATTATAAAATTAAGATGATAAATTATTACATTTTATTAATGTATAATTTAATTTAATTACAATTTAGAAAATATCATTGATCATTTGTCATTTTAGATTTCACTAGTATTTCCCACCTATGACATTTCAATTTTAAAGCATTCGCTAATCATTGGCAATTCTGTGTATTCTAGAAACGGATTCGACGCACAATGCCACCATTCGCAAAATGACATATTATGTATGACGCAATATGTTTTCAGTCATACTAAGAAGGCCTTTCGTTTATGTCTTTGTAAAGCACAATAGTTTATTTTAACATACAGTAGTTACCATTATATTTTATTACATAATTATAACTTACCTACTGATGTAGCGACATATAAAAACATTGAGATTTTGATTGTATAATTTTTATGGGTATTTTTTTTAAATGTTTTTTTTTGTGGATCCTGTGGTCTGCAATAAGGATTATTATTTATTTTATTTATAAATCTTCCGGAATGTATTCTCTAAAAGATGGTGAGAACCGCATCAAAATCCGTTTGGTGGTTTAGGAAAACAACGCGGTCACACAGACAGACACGAACAGCGACTTTAATTTATAATATGTATAGATAGTAGAAATGTAGCACAGATGGACAGAAAAATCAGGGGCCTATTATTATATATATCTACTATTTAAAAAACCGGCAGGCACGTGACAGATGACAGGCGACAATCCGGCAATCTTATTTTTTTTTAAGATTTTCATGCATAGATCTCAGCTTTATTAAACAGCATCTGTGGTAACAACCCGACAATTATGCAATTTTTAGACAAACATGTCTATCATCAGTTGCATTAAATATGGCCTTGGTATTTATTTGGTACAGTAAACATCGACTGTTTATTGTAGATACTTAGTTGTTTTACATCAATCACGACTATTCACGTCATAAATTTATGATCAAAACAGACCAACTGATACAAATGTACATATTATGCCTATCTAAACAAATATAAATAAATGTATAAACGTGCCTAAACCCACGCTACACCTACAATCGTAACGAAAACAGACCAAAACTTAAGTACCGAAATGTTATCTACATTTAGAACGGAAACTACCAAATATGCTTTCACAAATACATATAAATTTCAGTCACATTAGTTGGGCAACTGTCTGACTGTCTATTTTGGTTTTGTAGGCGTGTTCACTTTTGCTCTTCTTCGAAATTACTTATTGGATCTAATATAACTTTATCAACCTTTAGATTTCCTTCCAAAAGGATTATATACAGAATGACTTTGAAAACAATTGAGAACATTTAAGGGGACGTTTTACCCATCAAATATAAACAAGTTTTACTACGGGAATAATCGAATTCACAGTAAAAATTTCGACCTTTCCATATAAAAGTACATACTCGATTGGATCATTATGTATATGGTCGAATTTATTTTGATTTTTTTGCTAATTCAATTTGTCCCGTAAAGAAGCTGAAGTTGCTAACATTTGATGGGTAGAACACCCTCTTAAATTCTGTCGAATGTTTTTAAAACCACCTTGTAAAGATACTTGCCTACCTGCACAATTAGAATATTCGGTCATCATCCAACGTTGACTTCGAAAACCAAAAACCAATCTGCCTAGCCTTTTCCCAACTATGTTGGGGTCGGCTTCCAGTCTCACCGGATGCAGCTGAATACCAGTATTTTACATGGAGCGACTGCGACTATCTGGCCTCCACAGCCCAGTTACTGGGTAACACGATAGCTCTTGGTAAAAGTGGTTGTCAGACTTTCGGGCTTCTGACAACCCGGAACAACTGTCAAAGATCCAAGAATGACAGCCGGGACCAACGGCTTAACAGGCTTTCCGAAGCACGGAGGAAAAGAAAAGAAAAAAGAAAGAAAAAGTGTTTATTCTGCACAAACCAAACGCACATTACAAAAAAAAACAAAACAATACCACTTTACAGATGAGCCAAAAGCCTCGTATCCATTATTTATAACAGAAAAGTTTGACAAATTTGATCTATTCCCCGCTGTCAGGGTCAGAGGCCAAAGACAATTACATAATCTGTTGCGACATTTACAAAATGAAAACAAACAATCAAACCTACAAAATACCGATTGCAAAGTGGAAAAAAAACAGTTTGTGTAACAAACAGGAGGAGTCTCGGTATGTTAAGATAGTCACCCATCCACGGACTGACCGCGGCAAGCGTAGCTTAACCTGATCGATCGACCCGTGCGGCTTTTATTACTTAGCCACGAGTCCCTCTTCGAAAACTTTAATTTGGTAATCGGGCCATCGCGTAGCTGTATTAAATATTAAATTGTTTAATCTAGATGTTTTCAAATTAAATTAGCTAGCGAAACGCCGCAAACGTGATAGGTATCGATATCTCACCACGCTAAGATAGAAAAAAACAGATTTCTCAACTCATGCTTCAAGTAACAACACGACGAGCGGTGGTTGACCAATTTCAATTTTTTTAAGTATGTAGTACGTCCCCCATACCTATTAGCACTGTTGTTTGAAAATATTGTAAAAGCCATTTATTTTTAAAAGCGTAACTGTGGAGTTTCTTGCCGTCTCTTCTCCATAGGAAACTACCAATTGGAACCGTGCACCTAGCTTCTAACGTTTCATAAGTGCCCATGTGAAATAAAATATTTTAATAGTAATTTTGGTTAACTCCAAAAAAAACATGTTTTTTTTTGTCACGTTTTGGTATCTTTTCAACACGTCTGCGGAGTTTTGCTAGATTTACCACAACCATACCACCATTTAACAATTTTTTTTTGTTTTTTTTTTTTCCTGTATCAGGTACCACATTATTTTTTGTTTGATAATTGGAAGTGTTGTTTCAGACGTTTCGTACACTGCTACAAGGAACTTTTGACGCTGTATTGACGATGACACCAATTGTTTTGTGAATTGTATTGAAAAAACAAGATGGTGCCGTTGGGTCCGAATTCGGCCACGCGCCAAAAGATTCTTGTACAGCTACTAAAGTTCCCTTAAAAAAATAAAGATAATATAATTCCAGCTAGTCATTTATTTGCTATTGTTAAAAAATTCAAAGAATGAAAAACTTCGTTTGTACATAATACGAAAAAAGTTCAATTTTCCCACAAAACTTATTGACGGTAAACATTTTGGGGAAACGTCGGACAGGCTGATTTCCTGCAAATTTTTTCGCGAACTCAATTTATTAACGGTTCCCTTTTTCGCTTGGGGTTAACAAGTTTTTGGGTAATTCCGAGCACTTATAAGAGTTTACGAAGAAATTGTTGTATAGAAAAGCTGGAAAGAACTTTTTTGCCAGAATAATTGATTGAATTAAATTAACCGAAAATCAGCTGGGATTCAGACTTCAGTCAGTAGATAGTGATTCTTCGCTTCGGTCGACATAATTGACAGATGTCTTTTATATACTGACATACCTTTATTTGCTTTAAGCATGTAATTGGACGATTGTAATAAAAAGCTTTCTGCTAATGTCTTGAAAATAAGTCAGATACCAGAGCGGGTAAGTTCCAATAGGAGAATTGAATAATAATTTATGTAAATTATCATGTAGCCCATTTACACGATGAAGTTTCTTTAACAGTGGCATACAAAAGCAACAAATGACTTGAACCGTCTAAGCACTGTTTAATTCAAATACAAAATTATTTATTTTGGGACAACTAGATCCAAAGGTTAGTATACAAAAACTTAGAAACTATTGTTAGCACTTAAATACAATTGCAACACACCAATTCTATACACAAATGCCCCTATGCTGGGACACCCCGGCCCGTCAAGATAACCAATAGGGAGAGACCTAGGGGCCAACCAATAGGGGGAGATACCTTCCTAAAAGATCACCAGACGAACGAACTGCCTGCCTGCCTGTTTAGACCATACAATTTTGATTGTTGCTTCAACTTATGGTCATGGTGGTGATGTAAATCAGGCTTTAGGTAGGAAGAACATTCGTATCATCACAAAAACAAAAGGCAAACGTTTTCCCATAACGCATATCTCCAATAATGTCCCGTCATATTAACGCGTCCGTACCGGCTAATCGGACGTAATCGTCGGCAAATTGCACCGACATCAAACACGAACGATCCATCGGATTAGTTAAACGCGAGGTTAATGTCTGCTATAAACTGCGATCTTATCTTTTCTATGATTTTTATATCGTTTGCAAATAAGATTGAGCTGTAGATACCAGTAGTAATGTGTCTATTTGTTTAGAGGTTTTGTGAAATGCTGGCTTGAAACGTGTAGTCGACGCGAGCGATTTGCTTTAGCGCTCCGGGGCAGAACATAGTTCAAATATTTGTATGGGGGTCGTTCTGTTGGTTCGGGTCAAGTCAACAAGTACAGAGTAAAAGGTAGTCAATGAGTATAAAACTAAACCATCGGCAGTTTTTCACCTAATCTCATTAAAAAAAAAAACTTGTAAGTGTAAGTACAAACCTACTTACATTAATAAATATCATTTATCATTTAGCAAATGAAGTAACAAATTCATAACAAGCTTCAAATCTCGAAGCGAATACCCTTCAAGAACGCAAAAGGGAATCGATTGCACTTCTAATTCTAAGCGTATAAATGGCAATCTAAATTCTGTCAGTCGAAAACAGAGTTTGGCTAGGAGTTTACCAATATCAGTAACCTCCATTAATTTCTGTTAAGGTGCTTCCTCACCGAGAGGATTTGCCTGTAATGTAACGTTACTCGATTCGATTTTGAGGATTACGTAACACTACCTCTCCCTGACTGACGAGTATTCGCTTGTAATGTAAATTTTTAGATTCGATTTTGAGCATAACGTAAAACTGCCTCCCCTGGCTGACGAGCATTCGTCTGTAACGTAAAATTTCAGATTAAATATTACAGACATTGCACACTGTAATGCTCGGTTCTCCTCCCTCACTGATGAAATGCTCGAATTGTATCATTACAGGTTGCGCAACCTGTAATGATACAATTCGCATTTCATTCATCATTTTTTTTTTTTTTTTTTTTCTTTTTTTTTCATTTTTTTTTTTTTTACATTGCGCTTTGTAATGAAGAAAGAAAGAATAATGTTTATTTGAACACAGCTCGTGAAACACAAAATAAAAAAGTGAAAAAAATATTTTAACAACAATACTGTGTGCCTCACGGCTGCGCCAAAAAGATTCATTTCAGCATTAATGCCAAACAGATGCTGTCTGACGCTGGTTTTCTAATGAACCTATAAGTAGGGACAAGAGACGATGAGTACAAAACAGTTTCAACATACCTAATACATAATTTGTATACTTCTAAATAAATGAACTAGTAATAAAATATAAATTACAAAAACAAAAATAAAACTTATATGAAAACAACAGGAACGCTAACAGGACGTAATGGTCGGTTCTCCTCCCTCACTGATGTAATGCTCGACTCTGAACGTTACATTACATGACTTTACGTGCAGGTATCACGGCACAAGTAAGCCTTTGTATACAATCGATGCTTAGGAACTGATTTCATTCAAGGAGTGAAATTGGTCTGAAGTTGTATGAAAACTAATCAGGAGGTGTTATCATTGACATTAAGGCGAAAGCGTCAAGGTAGCTCGCGAAATTAAAATTTTCTTACGTTTTTTGCAATTTGCAGGTCAGTATCATGTTCTATGTTGATCTAAATATGATTCGCGGCCGTATCAAATGTTTAATTATAGAACTATAATCATAAAAAAATTATCAATACAACTCTCTAATTTCATGTAACCCCATTGAATGACTATTTCATGCCAACTTATGGAGTTGTATTGCTGATTGTAATGATTATAATTATGTAAAGCCATATTTGTTAAGGTCGCGAATCATATTTTAACCAACACACAACCTGACACTGACCTGCAAAATGGAAAAAACTCAAGAAAATTTGAATCTCGCGGGCTACATTAGCGCATCCCCCTTAAATCGACAAGATAATGTGACAGATTATACATAAATGAAAATAGCAACGTGGTAAGCCTGATCGTTTCAGGCGTAGTATTACTTACAATGTCAAGGTGAACCAATGATATTTTTTTGTAGTAAAATTTTATGTATGTAAAATCTTAAAGACAATAAGTAGCAAGTTTAAGACATAATTCTTGATAAAATAATACTCCATCACGTAAAGTTGTGGACTAAAAACAAAAATAATACCCGATAAAAAAAACTTTATGTCAAACAAAGGAAATTGATTAGTAAAACGACTTTTCTTGAAATTGTTTTCTTCAAAAGAAACCGTCAGGAAAATACCTTCAATACATACTCTTTTCCGGAGTATTAGGCATTTATAACACATGAATAGTTTCTCAGTGATGCGTGGAAACCACCGTCACGGAATGAATGAACCTGGTTTTTATACAGTCCGTACTAAGATCGGGTGTAAGTGGACTGTGAAGAGTTCGGGAAAGAAAAGGTCTCCTATTTACCAAAACTAATAACTATATAATTTTATCATTGAAGAAAATAGTTCGACTGTTATTGTGGATCTTGCTTTTCAGGTACTAGATATAGTAGTCATGGGTATATATAACATTAATAAGGTTTTTTACATGCATTGCCTAAACGACGATAACTCTTCGTGAAAGACCAACCAGTCAGAAATTCTGTCAGGGTTTGACTGCCAAGAATCCACTAATCAAACATAATATGAACTTGTGTATTGTCTTGTCACATGCATGGGCGTACCCAAGGGGGGGCAGGGGAGGGCAGCTGAATGTTGTTGAACTGTCAAACTGAAACAGATTAGTCGTAATTGTTTACGAAAATAATGTTACGTAATTAGTAGCCAGCTTTATTTATTTACTTAAAGTTTTCGCACTGAAAAAAGGTACAAAGGCGGACTTAATGCCTCAGGAATTCTCCACCAGTCAATCAAGGGTGGTGAGAGATTAGATGGCAGGTGCTCTGTTTGAGAGGAACAAAGATTTTTTTTTTATTATGTCAGGCTCTTATCATAATATTTTCCTTCACTGATGTCGGTGTTGTCTAAGATAAGCTTAGAAAGTACATAATTATGAATAGAAAAGGCCACATTGGTACCTACTTACCCGGATTTGAACCCGCAACCGACACAGTTACTGATAGACAATAATAAAGTTAATTTTTGACGTAAGTTTTTTAAATGGCGGCTGCCACGGACATTTCTTTTTTAGCTACAAAACTTCAAGGACCAAATGAAACCTTAATTATGTAAAAGCCATAGGAATCTGTAAATACCTGTGATAAAGTTAATTTACCGTCGTCCATAAACAATTGAATTGTTATCAACATTTAGAATTTAAGTATTGTACATTTATTTTTCTCAAACATGCTTGAAATTCGAACATTATTTTGATAACCTTCTTCGAGATAAACCGAACTTGCTATGTACTGGTCAAAAACAAACGAGAAGGCGGCCGGCAATGTTACTATGAAAATCAATATCTGTCGTGTTATTTAAAAATGGAACACACATTTTACTCGACCCATGATGGATACAAAGGTAACTTAATAAAGATTTTATTTAAATTTCGAAGTGGCTTAGCAAAATAGAGCTGTTTAAAATAAATAAGAAACAAATATTTCGAAAAGTTTGAGACAAGTACTATACAACCCTTGGCCGCAACCAGGCATTGATGGACTCACGTATGTATGCATCAATGCCCAAATTGCTGGCCGCAACAGTAATGTACTATAATTTATTATACCTATTTTATTATTTATATATCATTGCATCGAGGGACGTCATCACGTCAACGCCGGCAGTTGCTAAAAACTATCGCTGGGGCTCAGAATTATGCTGAGCGATGGCCATTTTGCGTAGATGTGACGCATATTTTCCCCCAACTTGTTCTTTTTGTGTTTGTGTTCTTTCATTGCGTCATGTTTACCGCAAATAAACGAATTTTCTTGCTTTTTTTCTTAGCTTTCTTTACAGCTATGCGAGAATAAAATTGTATATTTTCTTGTTTACTTTTTTGCCCCATTAGTCTCACTTAGGGTTTGAGTTTCGTAAAAAAGTTTGTCCTTTGGCTTTGCCAGATAATGTCTGTTGGTCAGTCTGGAGCTTTTTATATTATGGAGATGATATATCTCGAGTTTATCAAAGAGTATAATTATGTATTAATATAATATGGCAGGTCAAATAATAATTGTTAGCATCTGCTAACGATTGTTATTTCAGGAAGACTCACACTATTTTTTCAATCCGCTTATTATTAATTAGCTTTTGCTCCCGGCTTCGCCCGCGTGTATATCGCAAAATATCCCACAGGAACGTTCTACCGGGATTAAAAGTACGATATGTGTTTTAATCCAGGTTATCTGTGTGCCAAATTTCATCCAAATCCATTCAGCTGTTTTTTCGCCAATCCGGAAAATATATCCAGACAAGGGACAAAAAATTCAAAACCTATATTTTCGGCATCACACAAAAATATATGTTTTTCAAAAATATTTTATTTTTTGATACTGATAAATATCTGCTTCCTAAAAAAAATATCTAAAAACTGTGATAGGAAAATTGCCGTACCTTATCAAAATTATAATATTCAATAGACTTTGGTTTTGTTATATCAGCAGGTAAAAGGATACTCCTGACCACCCTAAAATAGCCTACCCCTTTTATACCCAAAGGAATCTTTAAAGGCGACAGATACGGGACATACCTTCACCAGAATAAATATTTATAGCACCACTTAAGAATAGCTGGAATCTTTCGTCAGACCCAAAAAATGGAGCGCCATTCATTGTCTGATCACCATAAACAAATGCCAATCACTCTTGAACAATGTTTGTCATAATAAATCAAATAGTAAAGCTGGCTTCACAAAGATAAAAATAAAAATATAAATTTAAGTATTGCATAATTATTGTGTATTTATTCAACAACATTTTTGGTTTCAACAGTCTTACACATGACGGATAATCAATATTATTAAAAGGAATTGCAAATTTTTGCATACATAGGTACCTATGCGCCTATGCGCCATTGCGCCTACCGTAAGGTAGGCGCTCGGTAATCCAGCACCCCTTTTTTCGCCCATGCCGCCAGATTATTGGATTTCTGTAGGAAATGTCAGCTAGCTAGTAAAAAATATTTTTAACACAGATTTGGAAAGAAAAATCTTTATTAGTTTACGCAATAATAACTACTCGTAGAATAGGACCGAGCTGCAGAACGACAACGAAGAATGCGCGCGCTCGATAATCCGGCACTTTTGTATCAAACCTGGATTACAGGTAGTAGTTACAGGGAGTGTAGGAGTTGGATATCTGTGGTAGGAGAGTTAGAAAATCCCGGACTGTTGGGCGTGTCGGATTAGCGATGAGTGAGCGCCGGATTACCGAACGCCTACTGTACTAACATTATTTTTTCACGCAAGACTCATGCAGATTATAAAATACATGATCAATTTATCAGTTTTCAACATCTTACAACTTTGTTGCATCCCTCATGCTTTCAAGTCAATATTCACGAAGGCAAGACTGTGCATGATTGTGGAGACTGCCGGGGCTTATATCCACATTTTAAGCATCCGAAAGGATTGTAGGTATATTTATCTTTACGTTAGAAACCAAACATTTGAAAGATTCCGTTGGGTAGGTATATTAAAATGTCTACCAATTTCAGAGTCATAAAAAAGCTAAAAAAGTAATACTACGGCAGAGAAACCGTACCTACAGTATGTAGCAACATCGTAAAATGTTGTGTTTTTAAAGCTGGCAATAAGACGACATACATATGCCATATCTTGTAGCACCACAATAGACACAATGTTGCTCTGGTGTAAATCCAGCTTTACACCGCAGTCTTGGCTGTCGTCCAAATCCCATCACGTCTCGCAACTGACCTGACAGTATTGATTACTATTTGATTGCTACTCCTAGATAAGGAAGACTAATTTTGTTTTACGAGAATTTATATAACTTGTACACAAGTGTGTAACTCAAACCCCTAACCATAATTTGGGATTTTAATAAATGTAATTGGTATGTGGGTGCGGTTCGTAAGGGTTATGTTGGGTCTCGGACCTTCGTTATTTAAATTAGTTTTATTTACATTCATAATCGTCTGGCATTTTCTAGAAACATCATTATACCAAAGACAAACTGAGAGTATTGATTACTATTTGATTGTTACTCCGAGATGAGGAAGCCTAATTTTGTTTTACGAAAACTTATTTATCTTGTACATAAGTGTGTAACTCAAACCGCTCGCCATAATTTGGGATTTTAATAAAAGTAATTGGTATGTGGGTACGGTTCGTAAGGGTAACGGTGAGTCTCGGACCTTCGTTATTTAAATTAGTTTTTTTTACTTTCATAATTGTCTGGCATTTTCTAGAAACATCATTATACCAAAGACAAACTAAGAGTACTTGTTACTTATTTGTTACTTGTTACTTAGTTACTATTTGATTGCTACTCCGAGATGACGAAGGCTAATTTTGTTTTAGGAGAAGTTATATAACTTGTACATATGTGTGTAACTCAAAACGCTCGCTATAATTTGGGATTTTAATAAATGTAATTGGTATGTGGGTACGGTTCGTAAGGGTAACGTTGGGTCTCGGACCTTCGTAATTTAAATTAGTTTTATTTACTTTCATATTGTCTGGCACTTTCTATAAACATAATTATACCAAAGATAAACAATTTCAGCTCATTCATTTGTTTTGGTTCATTTAGAATCCAAGAGAAACATACCTACATAATTATTCTCTGGCCCAATTAATTTGGGGTCAAGAAAAAACATACATAGTTACTTAAATGTTTTGTTTGACTAGAAGAAGATGCCTTTAATATCTACTCAACTTTTAATATCTACTATCCCGTACATTTCATAGCGACGAATTACAAAAGATTACTCCAAGGACAATAGAAAAATATAAATCGGTTTTCTCTAATCGTAAAACTTAATCGAAGGAAAAGGTTTACTAGCTCAAACTATAGAATGACATATAAGGCCCCATAATGATACGACAGGGCGACACACTCGTGCCCCATAACGGTGCTAGGCAACATACTGGGCCCCCATAACATTGCTAATCAAGTTACAGACGTTAACATGTCATTCGACACATCACAGGATAGGGCCGGAACATGGAACAAATTAATTAACTTCAAGATCAAAATAGACGTAGAGGAAAACCAAGGGGAAGAATTCTCGAGGCAAATTGATGGTAGTTTCGTGTAATATGGCCGCTGTCTGTTGGGATTTTAAGTTAATTAGAAGCAAATTGATTGTTGTTGTTATTCTTGTAAGCCTCCTCAAGGTTGCTTCAAGTTTCCTTGTTTGATTTTGTCTTAAGCGTTGTCCTATTTTATAACAATCTGTGTCCCAAGCTCCGCTCGTAATATTTGACTCTAATAAACGCACAATACTCAACTATAAGTCAGCTTCAAGTTACTATAAGCCGAGAAAGAAAACGTGTCTAAGTGTGAATGAATAATGAAAATAGTTAAACATGTTTTTCTATATATATAAATACGCGCGGCAACGGACAGACGGAGAGATATTGCTTGTAATGATTTGTAAGGACGTAAATGGATGTCGGTTTTCAATATTTAAGTAACGTCAATCTTCTAGATTTTTTTTTTAAACTAGCTTTCGCCCGCGACTTCGTCGGCGTGGAGGTCGGAAATTTATTATCCCATGGAAACCTACTACCGGAATAAAAAGTATCCTACGTGTTAATTCAGATTCAAATCCGTTCAGCCGTTTTTGCGTCATTGAGTAACAAACATCCAAACATTCAAACTTTAACATTTATAATGTAGGATAAATTTAATTAGTAATGAATTAATATCAGCTTTACATCAGCAATATCATGACAGTTACTAATAACGGCTAACCTGTCAAAATGAAACCCATTGCGATCAATTGAAATTTTATTTGTGTTACGCAAGTACCCCGCTGATTAGTAAGAAATAGCCTTCAATATAAAAAGAAATATTTCACATCTTAACAATGATTTCAGCACTATCTTTTATGTTTACAGCTTAAGTCTGACGTGTTATCTAAAAATAGGTTTTATTTCAATTAGGTACTTAGCTTATGCTCTATAGAGTCTTAGAGGCTTTATACTATGGAACAAACATGTTCTGAAATAATGTTTTATTACTTCCAGACAGGAGCGCTAACATTAAGTAAGCTTATATTATATCTTTTATTTACTACTAGCATCTGCCCGCAACTTCGTTCACATGAAATTTCTTGTTTTGACATAAAATATTTCTGCTTCTTCTTCTCTTCGTGTGGTTAGTGACTAACCTGGTGTCAGAGTTTTAAAGCCACCCATGGGCCTCTGAGTTGGCTTCACATACCGACGAGAAATATCTCTCACGCATGCCGATTTCCTCAACATGATTTCCTTCACGGTTTATAAAAAAAATAAAAAACCGTTTTTAAATATTTCTATGACTCTCGGCAATACTGTAGCTTTTGATTTGTGAAAGAAATTTCGGTATCGGAGCTGTCCTAGTTCCGAAGATTCGCCTACATACAAAATTTTATATATAATATTAATATAGATTGATTTCAAATATTAACAAAAAATATAAATGTTGCATGCTGTCTGTTTCTCAAATACGCAAAGCATTTCATAAAATTACGGTCGTATTCCCAAGGGTTAGACAGAAGAGGGGGAGGGGGGGGGCAAGCGTTTTGATATCATCCCAGATATAATTGCCAACTCAGTGCTGTTTCCAAGAAATTCATAGTGGAAAAGCCATGCATACATTAAAAGCATATTTCGCGGATTTCCAAGTAATTTGTCAGGCACATAATTGACATTCACGTTACTAGCTGGCACTTTAGATATGATGTCACAAGTTATACATCATAGATATATCTTTTTCGTCGCTAGCTTTAATATAACGGAATATTGGCCCGCGTTGATTAAATCATGGCTGTTATTAAATTGTCTAGGAAATTGTGCTTGTGTGTATGGAGTAAAAATGAAGGGGAACTAACATAATATATTAGAATAGTTTCTGCCCATGTGATGTGATGAAAACGACTATATAGGTACCAGACTAGCTGAGGTTGTGCGCAGACTGAGTCCGGATAAAAACAACGATTGAAGCTAACAAAATACACAGATTCATACTTAGTCAAACTTATAAGCACTGCAAAACCTGTTCTTAAACAAGACAAAACTGTCCCTAAATGGTGCTAATCCCTAGCATCCTGCCGGTCGATTTGTGACAGTGACAGCTCACTTCACCTAAGTTTCACGTTGATATTTTTACAGAATCGACCGGCTGTTCTGAATACGATAGATGAAATTGTTATTTGTAGGGAGTATGCCCCTATAAAATATTGAACCCAGCCAGAACTAATATACATATATTATATACTGTTAACTTTGAACAATGTTGATAATATCCAAGCGTGGACTGAACCCGCATAGGTTTAGAAAATGAGCTGGGAACTACGTACGTACAGGTCTATTTGTCAATGCGACAGGTAGTAGATCATTTATTCAAATTAGGTTAAGAATCAGCACTTTTTGAACGTCAAAATTACATAAGACAGTCCCCCAAAACGCCCGCCCTTCACAGCTTCTTACTGCATTAGCAGGGAAGAAGAAGTGGTGCAACAAACCCCCCAGCAGCACAGCTGTCTGCTCAGTTAGTAGAACTTGATTCTATACCTATGCAAAGTAATTAACATTACAAAACGCAAAACATTCAATTAAATTAATTGCCATATGTCAGCTAGCACACGCCAATATACCAACAAATTGTTAAAGCAGAAATCAAAACAGTGGAAAAGCAATTACGAGCTCAACTATACCTACGCTATATATATACAGTATATATCCAGCCTTGCTGTTGCAGAACCTTTGTAGGTCAGATTGGCCTACATTAAGTCGGTATCCGACATATTCCCTCTTACAATATTTCGCTGTCACTGATAGCTATTTATATGTTTATCTGTATTTTCACAGATGTCTTGTTTCACAGATGTGTGAAGAAATACTTCATGGATATGTATACATTATGTATTCTTCGACGTAACATCTGCAACAGATTTCCTTTATCTAATATTTACTTAAGGTATTTTTTAAATCGTTAGCTAAGTATACTATAAACGCGAAAGTAACTATCTGTCCGTCTGTTACACTTTCATGCCTTAACGTCTGAACGAATTTCGATGAGCACGCTGGGTAAGATTTAGGTCATAGAATACTTTTTTATCTCGGTATTATGGTCCCGCGTCATAATTTTCGAGCTAAACCTAGTCAATCTGCCTAGCCTTTTCCCAACTTTATTGGGGCCGGCTTCCTGTTTAACCGGATTCAGCTGAATACCAGTATTTTACATGGAGCGACTGCCTATCTGACCTCCACAACCCAGTAACTGGGTAATACGATACCCCTTGGTAAAACTGGTTGTCAGACTTTCGGGCTTCTGACGACGCTTAACGACTGTCAAAGATCCATGAATGACAGTCGGGACCAACGGCTTAACGTGCTTTCCGAAGCACGGAGGAGTCTCGGTATGTAAAGATGGTCGCGTGACCATCTTTACATACCTAGACTACATATCCACAGAACAACCCCGGCAAGCGTACCTTAACTTGTTTGATCGAACCGTGCAGTAGTTATTACTTAGCCACGAGCTTGTAAGATTATTCATATTTATAGGAGAATATTTAATTGTATTGATCACAATATTGAATGTTTACAACAATAAATCACAGTATGAACGTCAGCTGTCAGAATGATACATGACATTGACGTATGTAGGTAAACGTTCCATTTCAACAATATTTTAATAAACGTAAATTAATGTTTCATGAATAGAAAGGTTGTAATGTTTGATTTGCATTTTTATAATTGATATTTCATAGACAGATGTATTATATAAATAGTTTTTAATGTGACTCAAAAGGCTGTTTCATAAACAACGATAATAGAGTTTTCGAACAAGTCATGATTGGAGGTTTTATGAAGTTCAAAATAAATGTGTAATTAACTTAGCAGTGACAGGAACATTTACAAATAAAATTAAAATAACATTAAGATTAAAATATACAACTAACACTAAAATATATAAATTATAAACAATAAAGGGAGAGCTCATTGGGCATCAAAAAATTCGTCGTTTATTTTCCTTCATAATTATATTGTACTTAGCAGTACAATATAATTATGATTCATATTGAATAAGTAATAATTCATATGATACAAATAATATTTATCACGATTTTATAATGCAATTTTAAAGTAACATGGTGTTCCAAACGATTTTCGGAACATCCAGTTGATGTTATAATATTATGACATTTTACATAAAGATTACAAATAAATACATAATATATTGCTAAATAATGTTATTAAGTTTTAAGATAGTTCCACTACATAAGATTTGTTCATTATTACTTTGGTTAGAAGTTATTTAACATTTATGTATGACCATCTATGATTCGTCTAAAATGGCGGGAGAATGGGCGGCAATGTTTGAGGGACTGGTAAGATTGAGAGGTTTTAAGATGGGGTGACCGCCAATTTTAAAGGGACTTACATAGGTTAAACTGTTGGACGATAGAAGACCACCGACTTTTACAGGACAGACCCTGAGTGGTGTCCATGTCCGTAATATAAAGTTGCTAAATATCATGTGGCATAGCGGAAGCTCTGCCATTATTGTAGAATGGATTGATAATCAGATCACTTCTTGTGAAAGATCGACAGACTACAATGTTCATGTAAGTTAATTAATGATTATTATATCTTGATTATTGCTGATAACTATATTGTTCTGTATGTGTTTTAATATGCCTAATATTGCTAGCTTTGAGAAATGGTCCAAGAGATTAATGTGATAACCATGATTTATGCTAATATAACAATGCGTTGATACAATAATATAAAACAAGCTGCCACGGAGTTTCTTGTCCTTCTTCCCCGTGATGACCTAGATTAGGAACGGACAACTAGCTTTCTCATTAACGATACCTATGTATTGACAAGCCTAATTGAAATAAATGCCTGGTCTTGTCTTTCTGTGCTTTTCTTCATAAAATCCTTTTCCTACACATCATATTCATAGGAAGTACCTACTTACAAAGTAAATAACTAGTACGTACTTAACCATTCTGACACTCAAAACTTGATAGTTAGTGGATATCAATCAATACCTATAAATGTAGTTTATAATCCACTTTCTAACAAGCTCCTCTACGCGGACAAAACCAGTAATAAACCTAGTAACTATCTTAAACGCTTCAGCAATCATTATATGTAAATCCACAGTAACAAAACAAATAATAAAATATTCTCATTGTCTTCACTATCACGTCAGATTATGTAGGTTCTTATTATCCAGATTATTGTTTATTGTATTCTAATAATTAATACACAAGGCGTTTATGATATTGTAATTGAATTATCCTTTGTCTGAGTCAAAGTTGCCTACTAGGTATGGCAGGCCGCACAGCAGTGACACAGAATAAATAAGTAGCAGTATTATATCTCCGCAGTGAGCTTGAAATAATTAACTACGGTGGCTCGGTAGATAAATCTTCCAAGTCCGTGCGTTTCTGCCGCGCACTCGATTCTGTTGCGTGCTGATACAATGAGATTTAGAGGCGCCTCGTTTAAGTCGTTTTCTATGAAGACATAACACTGTTACTTATTTATACTGTGGCAGTGGAAACACTTGCGCTGGCCTAGAATAGTACCGAGTTTCAATAGAACAAGAGACCAATTTATACTGGTTTTGTTACGACTGACGTGTGTCAACTGTATTGTGCGTGCCTGAAGTTAACCCACGGAATAAATAGGCTGCCTGTTATAAGAGAATTTCCGATAGATGTTTTGAATTAATTATTAGCTAAATCTCAACATCATCATAAATATCATCTCTCTTTCAAAGCACATAATGTCAGTATATATATTATGTATTATTAGAAAACGGTAAACGGTTTAAATAAACTCTACGAATCATAATAAAACGAATATTTGGGAAATGATTACAGGGTTAAATGAAATTAGCTAGCAAAACTCCGCAGAAGTGATGGGTTTCAATACTTATCTAATGTTTTTTTGTTTGAGGTCGACGACGGCTTTTAGTTATGTTACTTAAAGTTAGAGTTGAAAAAACTGTTTTTTTTTTGTTTAGATATCGAAATAATCACGTCTGTGAAGGTTACACAAAAAGAAAACCTAGTATTGTCTGTCTACCAGCGGTTGATGACCCCAAAAAAAACTCATCAAATAAATTTATTTTTAATTTTATCACGTTTAGATGTCGGGCAATGATAGCGAAAGTCTGGCAATCAGTCTAATCAAGGGGTATTACCCAGTAAACGGGTTGTGGAGTTGAGATAGGCAATCGCTCCACGTAGAATACTGGTGTGGCGGCATTTACATCGCCACATGCGAACTTGCACTTGAACTAGCATCAAAGACCTGACGTCACACAACGTCCTGACCTCACACAAATCCTGCATCGCGCAATTAGAGTTTACCGCTCGATGGACATATATACAAGCTCCCGACTTCAACTTCTGGGCAGTTGCCCGAAAGACACGACACCCTCCGGTCCCTCCGACCAGACGGGTGTCGTGTCTGGCGAGCAACTGCCTCCCTTTTCTATAGAGTATGAGTGAACTTCACACCCTGTTCCCCATACCCCTAAACTGGTATTTAGCTGCATCTGGTTAGACTGGAAGCCGACCCCAACTTAGTTGGATAAAAGGCTAGACAAATGATGAATCAAAATTCAAAACATTTATCAAATAACTTCTCCTCTTTGGGAGCGGGAGAGCGTGTCAGACTTTTACTGAATAAAACCCACCCGTGTTCCTTCAGTTGCCTGTGTTCCGGGGTCGCGATATCCCTTTCGGACAAACTCGCAACGCTGGCAGGACTCGCAACGCCGGAAGGACTCGCAACGCCGGCAGGAAAAAATTCAAAACACTGAAGACTGAATTCATTAAAAAAATCTTATCAAATATTCGGCGTGCCATAAAAGGATATTTGCAGAAACCGTAGTTACCTAGTACCGACAGTTAAGACCCAACAAGATAACGGTATCATGGATCAAAGTATTATAGGATTTACCGGTATCGTGTGTACAATGTGAAATTAAACGTTAACATTTTAAGACCGTTGTTTACCGCGTGTAGAGTGATACCTATCTAGTCGATGTGAATCTGTACGTCGTATTAAGGCTACTTTTAGTGAGATGAGTCGGAAGTAAAGGCTTTTTAGAGATAAAAGAGATAGGCACCTCTTGGCTTCTTAATTTCTGACTCATTCACACAGACATGTTGGTCTGTCAGGCTGTTACAAAAATGGACCAAATCAATGTACAGCTGATATCAGACGCTTTACTTAAGTGAATGTTTTTTTTAATTTAATTCCATGTTCACACGACACCAACAAAATTACATAGAAATTAACGTTCATCTATCTGCTCATTTCATTTCAGTTTTCGATTGTTCGGAGCGCCAGTGAAAGATGCTGAGTGCCGAAATCCAACATCGTTGGATCGGTTCCCTAATGAATTTATTTTTCACGTTTGATTCATTTTGTGTTCCGATGTTTTACTTTTGGTGAAAGACAAACATGAACAAAAAGTGAAGTATCTGATATCAGCTTAAGATAATGCGGCGAAACGAAACATGTTTTTTTGTGAATTAATAATCTCTCTAATAAGGAAAAATTCATCCATCACTGATAATTCATCTTTAGGTCCAAGGTCTCTACTTTCAATTTATAATTCATAAATATATGTGGGTAAAGAATACATTTCTATTAAGATTAAGAAGGTTACATTTTGAAACTTTGTTGTTTACCGCATGTAGAGTGACATGTAGTCGATGTGAATATATGTAAGTCGTACTTTGGTACTCATCTCAATATAAGTATATTGAGATGACTCAGAAGTTAAGGCTTTTTAGAGAT
Source organism: Agrochola circellaris (assembly GCA_914767755.1). Classification (NCBI taxonomy): domain Eukaryota; kingdom Metazoa; phylum Arthropoda; class Insecta; order Lepidoptera; family Noctuidae; genus Agrochola; species Agrochola circellaris. Next base: position 3,665,762 of record OU611855.1, on the reverse strand, counting down.
GATCTCTAATAAAGACTGAATTTCTGACTCATAGTTTGTTGACCAAAACAATGTAAAGCTGTTATCCAACGCTTCACTCAGACGCTTTATCTAGATAAACTAGATACAAATTCAAGAAAATAGATTTAAATTGACGACACTGGGATCCCGTGTTAGTAATTTGCATTTTATTCTTCTAGTATGTATATGTTTGTAAGCAGATGTTTCTTTGTGAAGGACGTGAGGTCTCTATTTGTACGACAAAACTGTCTCTGAGGTACGGTCTTGCAGCGCTGAAGCAGCTGAAATTTACGAAGCATGGCATGCTATCTGGAGTTTCGTTTCTCTAAGTTACGGTCTTGAAGCGCTGAAGCTGCTGAAGTTGGAGTGTCGTCAAATAGACGTAACGAATTCTTTACTTAGTAAAAGTCAACGTTATGTCTGTTAGTTAGCTTATAACTCCAGAATTCGAATATAATAGTTTTTTTTTTTTGTAGATTTGTACTACTCAGTATAGGAAAAATAATAGTTTAAAAAAACTAAAAAACACGCTTTTTATAGAAAACCGAACTAAAAAATAGAAAATAAATTTTAATGAATTTAAATAAAGAAAATAGTGTTAAAAATTTCAATGAATATAAATTAATAATAGTGTGAATAAAAAAATATATATTTTATTTTAAAAAAAGCGTGGGGTGCATGGTGTCAATAGTTATAAATATTTTATTGACAGATATGAGTAGAGTGATTATCATTTCGATAATATCTTAAAAAGCACACCACGCTTTTTTAAAAATAAAATATATATTTTTTTATTCACACTATTATTAATTTATATTCATTGAAATTTTTAACACTATTTTCTTTATTTAAATTCATTAAAATTTATTTTCTATTTTTTAGTTCGGTTTTCTATAAAAAGCGTGTTTTTTAGTTTTTTTAAACTATTATTTATTTTCTACTTTTTAGTTTGGATTATTTATAATAGCTTGTTTTTTTAATTTTAAACTATTGCACGACTCATGATGCGAAGCATCAGAGAGTGCTTTACGATCGAAAATTTTTTTTCGCCTTATTTAGTTTGGTATTTTATAAAAAAAAAAAGTAGTTTTAGTTTTTTTTAAACTATTATTTATTTTTTACTTTTTTTTTACATTGGTTTCTTTAAAAAAGCGTGATTTTTTAATTTTTTAAAACTATTATTTGTTTTGTAGAATTAAAATTCTCTTTAGTATACAAAAATTTGTCAATATTAGAGAAAACGGCTAATGATAATTATTGGAAATAAAAATTAACACAGAGTCCTGCCTTATCGACTGTAGAGAAAAATTATAGAAAATTTTATTTTCTTACCTTATCGACTATAGATGAAAATTATATAAATTAACAAAAATCATATTTTGCAAATTGAAAAATGGAATAATTTTATCAAATTAGTGTATTGTCATCGGTCCTCAATAAATCTACAAAGTTTGAACGAAATCTGGCAGTTTAAAGTGGGTCAAAATCGCGCACAAAGAAGTCGGTTACAAACAAACATACAGGTGAAGCTAATATAAAGCGTGTAAAAAGCTGTTTAGCCGGAAATAATAGCCAAAATAAATTGCATCCCCATAGACGTTTGCAAGATGCTAAAAAACGAGATTTTGATATCATTCTAGCAGATTTTTTTTAAATTAGAAATTCAAATAAGTTTCAATAGTGGTTATTATTTGTATGTTTTGGGCATAGATATAAAACAGTTTTTAATATTTTCTGCCCGTTTCTTGACAGAAATATCATTGCAAAAGAAAGTTTATCTACGGTATAGTGAACATAGCGTTTCATGTTATATTTATGTTGGCGAGAAACTCAAACTCAAAGCATTTATTTCAAATAAACCAATTACAGGCACTTTTGATTTGTCAAGGAGGTCGGTCAGTCAGAAAGATGAAGCTAGATAGAATGATATTCATACTATAAAGAAAATAAATTCCTGTGAACCTATAATAACAAATACCGCAAAAAGGCAATTCGGAAAAAGGACAGGGTTGGTTTTGCGTTCCGGAAAATTAAAAACATTATACCTACAGTTGAAGTTGTGATGGCCCAGTGGTTAAGGCGTCGTCTTTCATATAAAATATTGTGGGTCCTGGCAAGTGACTTTTTCAATTCATATGTACTTTTTGAGTTTATCTTGGACATTACTGATATCGGTGAAGGAAAACATCCTGAAGAAACCTGGACTTATAGTTAATATAAGTCTGAAATCACCAACCCGTCTTGAGCAAGCGTGGTGATTAATATTCATGCCTTCTCTATATGAGAACCCTGTAACCCTGCAACCCTGCAATGGGACAATAATAGGCTGGAATTATTGATATTTATCATATGCTTACATATCTCCCGGTCCTTTGGAAGGCGTACAAGGGGCTCCTCAGCCTAGACCTGTACCGGCCAAGTAAACTCTACCGGCACAGACCTCATGCGTCCTCCATGACGTCAAAGTAGAGATACGGCGGTGGGGTTATTTATATTTCGGTTATTACATTTTTATGTTAAAAAATTTAATAAGCGATATATAAATACTACATTTTTAAATATTTCTTAAAAAACTATATAAAAACCATTAAAATAAATTGTGTTCCGCCGGTGTCGGAAGCAGATATTATCATTATATATACTTACACAGGTGATTTACATCATAGTTATAGTTTTATACCATAAGTACCTATGTTTACCATATTAACGAGCATCTCATAAAGTCTCACAAAATTAACAAAATCGACTAGTCTAATAAAATGAGCACGAAACCAGTAAATATTTTGACATCCGTTTCTGAATCCTCTCTTAAAAGTCTTAACTCACTCCTAACAGTTTTACAGCCCAATAAAAACGTTTGCCTACTTTCAGTAAACAACTCGGAACGCTTCTCATGCTATTTTCGCAGACATTTAGCCTGAGGACTTACACCATGTAATATTATTTTCTTTGAAGTTCTGTTCGTTAAAAATGCAACCGGAAATTGTGGAAACCCGTACTGTAATAGGAAAAGAAGGGAAAGGTAAGCTTTGCTTGGGGCACGTTATTTTTGGAATTAACAGCAAATCGAATATGATGTGACAGCTTTTGACTTAGTTTATTTATTTATTATTGCATAATGTACACTCAGTTACCAGCTAGGCTAAAACTTATGAGGACATGACCCCTGTTAGGGCGCAGCAAGTATTATGGAGGTGGTTTTATGGTGTTTTTGTATTATGGTTTAGGGTTCCGTACTCGAAGGATGCCAAACGGAACCCTATTAATAAACCTCCGCTGTCCGTCCGTCCGTACGTCCGTCTGTCTGTCAGCAGCTGTATCTCGTGAACCGTAATAGGTAGACAGTTGAAATTTTCACAGATTCTGTATTGCCACTATTACAATGAATAATAAAAATAAAATAAAGTTAAGAATTAAAGGGGGTGGGTTTTAGTCAGTAAAAGTCTGACACGCCCTCCGGAGTAGTTATTTGAAAATTTACCACACTCAAAAAAAATAAAAAAGCCACATTCCTCAATAAACATAATATTTCACTGTCTTAATAACCTTTAAAGTAGACCTACTAAACGTACTATGTACCAACCATATTCAGGTGTCAAATCAAAAAACTCTCTCGCTAAATTAATGTTCAGTATACATTTTGAGAGCAGTCATGGTGGCCCAGTGGTAACGGCCGCGACTTGCGAGTTGTAGGTCGTAAGTTCGAACCCAAACAGGCGCTTTACTTTGTGTAAATAATTTCATCACCACTGCTCTCAAAACGGTGAAGGAAAACATGGTGAGGAAACCGGGAAGGCCTAGAACCAAAAAAAATTAAGACATGCGACATCTACCCGCGTGGTGGAATAAGGCCCACTCCCTCTCACAGAGAAGAGGCATGTGTCCCAACAGTGGGAACATTATAGGCTGATAATGCTATTCATTTTCGCTGTGATTCAAACATAGCTCATTCAAATGAGTTATTATACAAATACATTATATATATTTATATTCTTTTTCATTAATTACACACACAGCGCTGATGAAGTTTATTGTAGGTAAGCCATTGTGAACTTCAGGCCTGTATTTTATACTATGATCAGAATACCCACGAAATGTTGGTTTATTCCAGAAATCCCCACCAACAAATCCCCACCAGTGGGGGTTGTAGCATAACTTTTTAATTAGTCGAGATTTTTTATTCATATTGCTTACGTCACCTCTTTAGATCATGAGCTATCCAAATATCAAAAAATATTTGGCCTAGGTTTTATGAGGGAGGCGTGACAATTGATTCGTTCTTACAATGTGTAGTAGATATACGTAAATACTTTAATATTATGTTAGTCTAATTTAGTCGTGAAATATAAGAAGAGGGTGGGGGGGGAACAATCATAGGGCATCAAAAAATTCGTCCGCATCGCTGTCAACAGTAAAAGTGCCCATAAGGCTGGCAGCATTGCCACGTTGTATGGCAATGCTGATTCTCTGGCCGAAGAATAGGCCAGCCTTATATTTGTATAGTTAGTTAGTTCATTTAATTAGTACCTAGTGTGTCAAATATTGTAAAAGATATACTACGAATAAATACAAAGGTCTGTCGTGAAATTTAATTATAGTAATTCTTGTTTTAACATAAAATATATTCTATGACACTCTGCCATCATTTTAGGAATGGGATCAGTAGTTGCGAAGATTACTGCCTACATACAATTAAACTCACAAATACCTTTTTATTATAATATTTTATGTATGGATAACAGAGATTTAGACATAGTGTATGATCAGCAATTTGATCGTATAACGCCAACTGAAAAATAGAAAGAGAAAGAAGATAAGATTTATGTCGTCCTTTCAACTCCAGACTATTTCGAGAGATCGTCAGAATAAGTCAATTGCAAGCAGAGTACCTTCCAATAACTTGAACTTTGTATATGCTGAAAATCAATTTCACATTTTCCTTTGTAGTTTATGCTTGGATAAAGAAATGCGTCGTAGCATATTTCAATATTATAAGATTATTCACTGAATTCTAAAAAGACAATATTTTATAAAAATCTAAAAAAAAAAAACTGTAAAATTGTTGAGAGTTTAGTTACCTACTTTGTTTCGACTTTTCATAAATTACATGACAAAAGTTCACGACTATTTTGCTCGAAAGTACAAGCAGAGGTGTGTACGAGCCCTGACCGCCGACTCGTAAGCGACACATAAAACTACGAGTATATCGATTACGAAAAAACAACGCATTTACGCAAAAAAATGGCTGACGATAAATCGGCGATGAGCGTATAGTTAGAAAGACAGAAAAAGTGTATATTCTGCACAAACTAAACGCACATTACAAAAAAACAAAATACAATACCACTTTACAAATTAGCGAAAACCATTAAACATTATTAAAAACAGAAAAGTTTGACAAATTTTGTCTATTGCTTGCTGCTGCTAGAAGTAAGTTCACCTACATTTTGCCACATAAGCTGCTGCTCCCTTGTAAAGTTAGGGCAAATGAATAGGGATGTTAACAATTTTTTTTTTTGTTGTCCGTCAGATATATTATTCAAAAATATGTAGTATATTGAGTAGGCAATACGTTAAAATGTGGCATGATGTCACTCCCCAACTTGAATGCGTTTTATCTAAACCATTTTTTATTCATGTGATAAAGCAAAAAATACGTGTCTAATATTTTTTAATAATCAACCTGACGGACAAAATATTATTTTTTTCCAGTCAAAATCCCTATTGGCTATCAATTTGCCACCAACTTAAACTGTCCGTATTTTCAAATCGCACCTGTCATTCTTTGACAGTTGTATGAAAAGGCCATCATAATCAATCAGCCTAAAAAATGCCGTGACACAGGCCTCCTCTCTTCGAGAGGGAGTGGGCTGTAATCTACCTCGTGTGCCCATTTCGGGTTGGTAGATGTCACATGTCTTCGAGTTTTTTAGTATAACACGGCAAATTGACGTAGGGTGTCAATTTGATAAATAATTAATTTCCCTGACTCTACATAATAGGAGCAAACCTCCTTTATGAGATGGAGCTACTTAAATTGTTTCGGTGTCTATAAATGTTAAATATATTTCGGTGGAACGTCACGAAATTCCATTTACTGTTAGTTTTGAATAGTAAAGGAGTCGGTTACTCGTAGATAGGAATATTAGTTACCTGTAGATATTATTATCTGTGTTCTTATAACCCTGTCAAGAGCAAGCCACCTGCCAATTTTGTACAAGGTAGAGAGGTGCAGTATCACGTTTAGAAACAGTTGATATTTACTGAACAAAACATTGCTTGCTAACTTGAGAAGCATTATGCCTTTTAGTACTTAACCAAGGCATCGCCTAAGTTAGCACTCAAAAAGTTAGTCATACCTTAATCCTTTGTGTCGCAGCCACTTTTAGGCCATGGTAGGTGTGTACAGTTAGAGAAATTAATTGTTTATCAAATTGACACACTCCTCAATTTGCTGTACTACTTCATATCTGTCAAAGAATGAGAGTTCCGATTTGAATATACGGATAATTTAAGAAACCCTGACTTTACAAAAAATTAAAATAAAATAAAATACGGTTATTTGCGGTAAACGTGACGCAAACAAAGAACACAAACACGGAAAGAACAAGTTGGGGGAAATATGCGTCCCATCCACGCAAAACCGCCATTGCTCAGCATAATGCTGCGACCCTATGCAAGACAGAGCCCCAGCGTTACTCTTAGTCAATTCTGCAAATGATAGGTAGGTTACACCTTTCAACACTGTTATGAAAACATGGCATAGAAGGCAAGAATTAATCTAATAGATACTATTAAATGAGCCATTTTTAATAGTTTGTAATCACGTTCTCGAAAGCGACTCTAACGATTTTGATGAAAGTTGCAATAAAGGGGTTTACGGGGACGAAAAATCGATCTAACTAGTTAGGTCTCATATCTGGGAAAGTTAGTTTTATCCGTATTTTCATCCGAGCAGAGCTCGGTCGCCCAAAGTTTAGAACAAGATGGCTACCTTAAAATAATGACGTGACATCATGGAATTAGTAAGTACCCACTATCATGGCAGTATGGGATTAGTAAGTACTACCTACTATTATGGCAGGATAGAATAATAGTATGTACTCTACATGGTATTAGTATGAACTTTATTATACTATTAAATGAGAATTAACTAGTTTCACCAGAGCAGACCTCGGTCTTCTAGGTCTTAAATTATCAACACGCAGTATTAACCAATTGTTGCAACCAATACTAATTACTTCTCGGTACAAGAAGAGGCATTTACCCTCCACTAAGACAAATTACAGACCAGTACTACTGTGCTAATTTACTGTAATTCACACCCGCATTCAATGTGTCCTAGTTACGAACTACACCATACAGTAAATAAGTTATAGTGCGAGTTCATTTGGCATTGTTGTGTGAAATAAGTTGGGGCTATAGTTGGGCTATATTGCTCATTAAGTTATTTAATTGCTTACTCGATATTTGTGATTTATTTGAAACTATCGCCCCTGTTTCGCACGGTTTTTTATAACTTGACAAAACAAAAAGATATCTTTATTCTAGGTCAGTTTAATGTTAATGTTTTATACAGATACACCTTCCGGAATAGATTCTCTAAACGATGGTGGAAATCAAAATCCGTTGCGAAGTTTAAAAGAACAACGCAGTCACACAGACAGACGCGAAAAACGACTAGTTATAACTTATAATTTGTATAGATAAATTGGTGATGGGAAATCTTTCAGTTAGCATCTTATTTCTTGTTCTTAATTTTTTCATTATTTTATTAATTTTGGAAAATAAATTAAGTAAAAAAAAATACCTACGATATTTCTTTAGTCAAAAAAAATATTGTATAACTACCTATGTACTATTGGATAAAATAAAATAAAATATGTTGACTGTTTTCAACATCTTTCATAACGTTCGGAAACCTGTCAGAAAAATGCTTTTAAATAATGGCCCAGAGCCGGAACTGCCTCAGTAAAAATTATTACGGGCTCGCTCGATGAAACCCAAATCCGTCATCAGTGAACTGTAAGTTTCCCTAAAGAATATTATGAATCTGTAACAATAGCTAATAATGAATATGTGTATCGTGACACCGTTTTCAAAATTATGGCTTTGACTAGCAATTTTATTAATTTTTAGAATTATTTATTTACCCAAAAAAGTGTGACTACTTTGTATAATTATAGTTTTACCCGCATAAGTCTCGATCCCGTGGAAATATCTGGCTAAAGTATCCTATGTCCTCATCCAGGTCATTGTTTACCCATGTTCCAAATTTCATTCAAATCTGTTCAGCCGTTTTAGCGTAAAACCGTAACAAACAAACTCACTTTCGCATTTATAATATTAAGTAGGATTAATAACGAGCGACCAATCCCTGCGCCGTTTTTACGACTTGGCAAATCATAGAGATTTCTCATTTATCAGTTTGATATTAAATGTTTTAAAAACATAAACCTTTCGGAATAAATCATGTAAATAATGGTAAAACCCGCATCAAATTGCGTTGCGTAGTATAAAATAACACTTGACTGTTCTGTTCCGAGCTACAGCTCTAACTATCACCCCGTTTTAAAAAGCTGATAAATTCGACTAACACGTTGTCATATCTCATGTTAACTGCTCAGATTAGTTTGCTGAAATAATTGTTATTATTTCTCTATAAGACAGCGCGTCAGTTGAATATATCAGCTTTTAAAAAACCATTACGTTATTAAATTTCAAACAATCCCTAGTGGTTTAGGATCAGTATACTTTTACGTGACTGATATAAAATCTCAGAAAAGATAGCAAAGGTCGTCCCAACTGCCATATCTTTTATTCTCAAACAGCAGCTTATTTCATTTGCAGAATAATATCCGTTATCTTTCCATTCTTTTATCAATAGATACAAATGCGAGAAGAACTTCCAATTACGCCATGTTTGATGTGATGTGATGCGCTATCTATAAATGGAACGTTGTCACGTTTGAGTGTTGGCACTTCACATTTTGGAACTGATATTAAAATATTGATAAAAAGATTCTGACGTTCATTTTTTAAATGCATGTATGTCGTGATGCCAAGGTTAAGTATAAATAAAAGATAAAATGAGTATTTAAAAAACTTTAAATGGAAAAAGCGAATAATTTTTGGGACTGGTTTTACATTTTTTATGTGTGCGTAAATAAATAATCCTAAATGAGCATACAAATGGGTAGCTCAGAAATAAACTGTGCATTTTAAATCAGACGCTCGTTGCTTTATGAAACCGTTTGTTTTTATATATATTTTAATAAAACCTTTTCACCGCGCAGTTGCAAAGCAAATCGTGTCTATTTGCAAAAAACAACAAACAAACAACGTTTTTTTCTGCGACAAATTAATTTATGTTTCTTTCTTTCTTTTCAATATGACTAATGAGCCGTCTTGTTAGCTTGATTTCCTTTGAAACTATTCTATGAAAAACTGTTTTTATGTGTGGAGAGGATATATTTAGTTACAATAAAAAGTAACCAGAAGTTACCTTTATAATAATAGGTACTTATTTACGGAAATAAAACCCCCGCAGTGTCGATGTTTAAAACTTTGTAACTCGACTAATGATTTTTTTAAGAACAAAAGTATTCTTTCGAGAAACTCGATCCAGTCAGATGGAAGATATTTTCATTATACTCTAGGTTATTTTATTTTGTTTCAGGTAGATACTACTTATTATTTACCGACCAATTTGTATATTTTCAGAAAAAAAATAACCATAACATTAAAATAGTTAAAATGAAATAATGTGAACTAATAATTTTATATTTCCTTTTACACAATATTTAGTACCGTGTCATCAAATTCTACAAAATATCACTATTTTCCTATTGTGACTAACACTGTAAAAGCTCATTGATTTAATCCTATCAATAAAATATTTTACAACGGGAAATCAGTGACCCAGATATTCGTATCAGGACTATCGATAACAATAATTGTATTAGTTATATAGATAAACATTTATATTTACGGAAAATTGCATGGTTACCAGCTGCATAGTTTGTCTTTCACGAGATTTCCTTACTGAAGTGACGAGCATAAATATACTATGGACAGCGCGTCAATAATATCTGATTCCATGATTTATCCATTAATATCTGTCGCCAAGACGCAGCATAAATATCTGACAGTGAAGTATGAAAGTAGAAATGACAATAATAATTTTATTGTTTATTTTTGGCAACTTAATCGATGTCGACTATTCTACTAGTATCAATTACCCATAAACTAGGCGCCATCTTATAGTATGACCAACAGAGTATATCGGTGTTCACCCTCTTTCTAGACATTATCATCGTTCACTCAATCTATCGCACTTATCCGGAATTTATATCGTAGGCACTTTTGCTTACCCTTTCTCTCTCTCTCTTTCCTTTTACTTAAGAGCATTTATCCTAAAAGTTGGCAAAGTCGCAAATAGCTGTCAAATATTGACCTGTTTTGATAAATTTGGCAATATGAAATGTGGGCTAACCAGTGAACTAAAATATTGATTATGAAATGCAATAATTAATATCGTAACACCGAATATTTAGTTTTAGATGTAAAAAAAGTATTTCGAAACTTTCCAAATGCCTTTTTTACACCTAAAACGGTTACAACATCAAATTCAATGTTATAATTTTATTTATTTTATATTATTGTTTTTTTTTTTCTTTGTTTTTTGCGACGTTACCCACTTTCTAAATAAACGCTCTTAATACAACTTATTATAATATGCTAATGATAAATAATATGCTTTATAAATACCTTTCATACTGATAGACTGATCCTACAAAATATTTTACATTAGCTTAATCACAAAAAGTGTGTCAGAACAAGAACAGGCTATAAAGTTTTATTTTCAGTCAGTTTAAGCCAGTAAGCTTTCAGGCTTAAAGACTTGTTATAGGTATACAATTTAAGCCAATTTTTTAAGCCCTATGGACTTTATTCCTTTAGTCGATATGTCGTTAATGATACCTCAACGACTCACTATTGATTTTCAGGACCATATACTTACATAAGTTTAGGTAAGTAAATAATTAAGTGGACCCTTAACGTTCGTGCTTTTAAGTGTTCCTTAGTTGATTGCCAAATTAGTGCCACTTAAACTTAGACTACAATATAATCTATTAGGTATATCAATTAAAATGTCAACTTGGATAAAAATATGATATTGTCAACTCCATGATATCAAAACGAAATGTCGAAAATTTAAATTTAAAACTCTATCAAATGTAGGAATTTCACACAGCAAATGAGTCAAAGATTATAAGTAAAAAAACCAAAAAAATCACCCGTTTTTCCGGATAACACCACGATTCTCTTTGTATGTCAAAAATTCAAATAAGAGCGTTGATTACGACTTTTAAAAAACGAAGTCTTTCGACGGTGGAACGAGCTTTGACTGCCATAATGATATTATGGAACTTACCGGTTTGAACCAGATTTTAGTCGTTAAAACTTTCAAACTGTCCTTACTCTCCTGCTATGCGGAATTAAAATAACCGGTTTAGTATTACTAATTGTTAGAGGTTAGGTGACAGTTTGTACCAAATTGGGAAGTTAGTAAAGTTAAGCAACGAAACGCGATCCATTTCGTTACCCTTTAACGATAACTTCAGTTTTGTTACGTTACGAACCGTTTTCATTTGTATTATAATTAAAAATAAATATTTTGTATTTTATTTCTGCGTAGTCCCTAGGGGCGGAGTCTTGGGGTTGAGATTTAGTAAACGATAAGAACCAAAGACAAAAAGGGCTTATTTAGTCGTCGCTCCATACACGCCAATTTTTTTTCATAATATTTTTGTAATTATAAGATTAGGTACCTATATGATAAGGTTTTACGTAAGTTTTATTTTTCTTTTTTATTAATTAATCAATTTTTTTTTTCACATATTTAGTAAATAGTATTTAATAACAATACAGTAAGTCACGATATTATAAAAAAAATTGCTGTAACTTAGGAAAATTTTAGTTGAGCATAATAGCAGCTTTAGAACCCTTACTCATTTTAAAACGTAAAACACAAAATAGAAAATATTTTCATTTAAATAAATAGGTAATAATGCCAAAAAAACGTTTAATAAATCTTCAAATATAAAAAAAAAAGTTCACAAACCTTTACGAGGCGACTTGATCTTTCTGACGGTCCACTGAAACACTCGAAAACTGCCACAAACAACAAAAGTTCAGTTCTCTATGTCAACTAATAATTTCCACAGTCTATATTTTACTCAAAACAATCACGAAGAAAAACTAACGCGACGTCAATAAAACAAAACTAAAAGAACGCACTTTTTTAAATCTGTCAAAGTTATTTGAAATTCGAACAAACAAGAACAATCTCAATATTCATGTGGAAAATATATTTTTAACGTTGTCTTTTTTAGTTCTTTGGTTTCGATGTGGAAAACTGCTTACAGCCAAGTTTTGCTGTTTATCGTGTTGTTGACGGCTGATACCGGTACAGAGGTTCGCATCGGACGCTGGCTGTATACAGACTGAAGTTGACTGAACGTAGCGAACGCTCGCCTACGCTATCCGTCGCAGCCTATGTTCTTATTTTGAAAATATAAGCCGTAAAGATGAGTGTACACTTCTTTATTAGTTGCCAGACTTTATTTATATTTAGAATTAGTATCGTCTTGAATAAAACCTTTTTAGATGAAATTTTGCGAAAAAAAATTAGATAAGTATTTTTATGTAACATCGTTGATAAAATATTAACTGCTTTGCAGGCTCCGTTCTGTAATGTTATTGTCGGGAAACTTAACTCGCAAATTCTCATTCAAACATAGTAGAATCGCTAATAATGTGTGCGATATGATAATGTTATTCAAACTTGCCTACCGTTACAGAAATTCCAGACACGGAGTTTCGAGATCTTGGCTCCTTGCCAAATTCAACATTACGTAGTAAAAAGAAATAATTTTTCATACTCAAAACCGAGAGCTATCAAGTTAATTAATCATGGAAAGATTCGAAGCAGTTGTTTGCGAGTTTTGATTGAAATAGTTTAATGCGGTTCAATAAATTCTTCGCGGAAGCAGACAGTAATTTGGGAGATTATTTAAATTATATGATTATCTTTAATAGCGGTCTAAGATTGCCAATATTGAAATCCTAATCCTAACTAATATTATAAATGCGAAAGTGAGTTTGTTTGTTTTTTTATTTGTTTCAACTTCACACAGTGATATGATACACGCAGATGAGACCAACCATTATCGGTTATCGTCGCGATAGTCAGGGCTGCGTAGCATTTATCGCCCGGCTGATGGTTCATAAAAAACGTGGCAAAGCCGCTAATGTGACCACCGCATTAGCACAATAACTTTTTTGCGAGCAAAACATACGAAGCTTCGACACGCATTGCTTTGTCACGATAGACGCAGATGTAGCCGCAGCATTACGCTAAAACGGCTGAACGGATTTAGATGAAATTTGGCACATCAATGTGGTCACACATTGATGTGCCAAATTTCATCTGCGTCGCATTCGGCCACATCTGCGTCGCATCGTGACAAAGCATGACCTGGAGAAGGACATAGGATACTTTTCATGCTGGATTGCAGACGATATATGTAAGCGGGCACGCCCTTTATGCCTGGAGGCTTTTATTCCGATATTAAGTTCTATTTGCGTTTTGAGCTTTTATTTTCGCTTGAGTATAGATTTCGATGTTTGTGTTGGTATATTGGCATGTGCTAGCTGTCATTAAGGTAAATAATTTCATTTACTGTTTTGTGTTGAGTAATGTAAATTATTTTGCACACTATTGTATAGAATCAAGTTTTCTATCTGAACAGACAGCTGTGCTGCTGGGGAGTTTGTTGCGCCACTTCTTGTTCCCAGCTGAAGCACTAGGAAGTGGTGAAGGGCGGGCGTTTTGGGGGGCTGTCTTATGTAATTTTGACGTTTGAAAAGTGCTGATTCTCAGCCTAGTTTAAATAAATTACTTTTAATTTTTTTTTTAGTTTTTGGACAAGTTGACTGCTTCATTGGTTTAGAAATCGTGAACGATTTGAGATTTGGGTTCGATCCCCAGGTTAGGCAAAGTGTTTTTGTGTGACAGTTTTTTTTTGTTTTTTTGTAACAGTTAGAGAAATTAATTGCTTATGTTTACTCACTGCATCAATTTGTCGTATTATACAATATATAAAAAAACCCTATTCGATCTGTAAGGGGTACATAGGTGGTACAATAACATTACCAAAAAGTAATGAAAATTCTTATTATTATTATTAAAAATTGAAAAGTTATTACTATTTAAAATTCACGTTTTTAGTACGTATATTACCCTAGTCCATGAAAAAATAGCAAATTTTCAACAGGGGTCATAATTTATGACTTGTAGAGACCCACTAAACGACGGCCGCCCGCGCCTCATGTAATAAACCCGTAAAACACAGAATTGAAAAAAAAAAAGAGGCGAATACAAAAAAATACAAAAACACATAAATTGACTGTCAGTACGATACCTAACAACATCCTCACGGATTGGAGAGGTTTTTTTTTACATATTATTTAGGTATATTTCGTTTATTACGGATCACACATAAAAGTAAACATAATCCATATAGTATCAGTAACAACGACTTAAAAACTAAGTCAAAAAAACTTACAAACTAACCTAACAACGCAAATAACTACAAGTACCTAATAAAGGGGCTGTCCACCTTATCATACTATATTTTAAGGATACTGTTGTAGCTTCCGTGCAACCTACCCATTATTAACGCCGCCTTCTCGTCATAGCATGAAATTCGTCAACACGGGCTTCCGCGAACATCTGCGAAGCGCTGCAGAAGCACGGAAGCCCCATCCTAAATCCATCAATATACTGAACGCGCAGGACGTTGTAGGCTCTCTGCGTATACTTCACCCACAAGCTGCACGTGTAGAAGGTTTGGCAGTAGGCCTTAAAAATATACACCTTCATATCCCTACTTCATATTGCACCAAACCGGCAACGCCCTACGCTCCCTGTCCAAATCTGCATCATCAGATAATTCCTCCATTATAACCATTTCATACAACTACCAAAGAAAGATATCTGTTCAATCTGCCTAGCCTTTTCCCAACTATGTTGTAGTCGGCTTCCAGGCTAACCGGATGCAGCTAAATACCAGTAATTTACATAGAGCGACTACCTATCTGATCTCCACAACCCAGTAACTGGGTAATACGATACCCTATGGTAACACTGGTTATCAGACTTTCGGGCTGCTGGCGACTCGTAATGAATGTCAAAGATCCACGAATGACAGCCGGCATCAACGGCTTAACGTGGTTTCCGAGAAACGGAGGAGTCTCGGTATGTAAAGATGGTCATCCATCCACGGACCAACTCCGGCAAGCGTAGCTTAGCCTGATGGATCGACCTGCGCGGCTGTTTTTTTTTTTTTTTTTGAGGATGGGAAATTATCAAATAACTTCTCCCGCTCTGGGTGGAGCGGGAGGGCGTGTCAGACTTTTACTGACTAAAACCCACCCGTGTTCCTTCCGTTGCCTGTGTGCCGGGGTCGTGATATCCCTTTCAGACAAACCCGCAACCCCGGCAGACGAGCCTCCTCCTAAGAAAGATATCTAGTTGTGATTTGAATATACTGACAATATATGTTTGTAACTTTATGGGTAACTATAGTTTAGAGCCGTTTGGGGTCAAAACGCTCGGGTCATGGGGCCCGAGTGCACGTCTCCATTTTAAGGAAATTTCTCAGCGCCTGGTCGACACTTCACTTGACCAGAGGGCTGCCACGTTCTTTGGCCAAAAGAATTAGCATTGGCATTCTACTGCACGCGTAGTATGACAACCATAGAAACGGGGTTTTTACGGGTTATGTCGACGGAAGAATAGCCAAAATTATAGGTAAACATCTATAATTTTGTCTATTCTTACATAGATAAAACTCGTTTCTATTGCGGTCATGCTAAGCGTGCTGGACACGTTTTTGTTTAAGCAAATGGAGGAGTACTTCAACGCCTATGTGTCTAATAATTTACTAAATAGTTAGTTGTACATATAGTAAATTATTCATGCATTAGCCGTCAATATTCAATTTGATAAACAAGTGATTTGTCTGATTTTACTAAGTAACTGGGTATTTTCAGTAACTACTTACAGAAATACCTACCCATATAATTTTCAGTACCACTCTCTCTCGGCTCATTACTTCGTTGACGATCCGACGTTATATCATTACATCGCAGCTTCATGACCTCAAAATATTCTTTATCTCGAAACATGATACCTTGTCGCTTGTTATCTCGAATGCTTATTACCTCAATACTATAATATCTCGATCGTTTAGACCTTCGCAATGATGATGTAATTATCTTGTCGCTGCATTTCTGCTGTTAGGAAGTTTTTCGCTTGCAAGATTCCATGTAGGTATTAATGACCTGATTTATTTATTTTTATTTATGGGAATCTATTGAAATGGGTCAGCATAGACAAATCTGAAACTATTTCAGGTAGAGGAACCAAGTATGGCTGCAACATCAGAGGACGATGATTCGTGTTATTTTTAAAGTTACTACTATCACAGGTACCTACTTTTTCCATACTTTATGTGGCAATTTGTAGGTACAGTATTTTTATCTCACGAAGCGACGCGCGCTTTACTTGTGGTAACTAAATACACTGTGACTATGTGCGTGAAGACGAGTAGCGTCAGCACATAACACACACATGCACATACAGACATATGCTTCCGACTTCGCCATTGTATCAGACAGTACCGAGAGCTTCTGCGCTTACGCACACATTCACAGTCTGTTTTTACACTTCGGAACCACAAGTAAAGTGCGCGTCGCTTCTTGAGATAAAAACATTATAATTTAAGTTGTTTTGAGGAGCGATTAAATTGTAACCATTTAACCAATTTACTTTATTTTAAGCCTCAACGTGTTAAGCATCGGGCAGACCAGCGCGAGGTGACAGCGCGACGCGACACCGGTTATTGTCATACCGTCTAGTTTTCTAATACTTAAATTGTATTGTTCGAGTCGCGTCATGGCGTCGCGTTGCGCTGGTATGCTTCGTGCATTAACGATCTTTCAAAAAGATAACGAACGTTTTGTGAGATTTACAAAGATATAAACTTTATATAGATGTGGGCGCATACAAACATGGTATGATAATATTGTCTTATAACGATTTTTTTATTTCTAATAATGTCCCATAAACAAATTACTTCAATCTAAAAAAAAAAAAAAAACTACCTAGCCTGTTCCTAACTATGTTGGGGTTGACTTCTAGTCTAATCGGATGCAGCTGAATATAGATATTTTACATGGAGCGACTGCCTATCTGACCTCCACCACCCAGTTACTGGGCAACACGATACCCCTTCGTAAGACTGGTTGTCAGACTTTTGGCTTCTGAATACCCGTAACGACTGTCATAGATCTATGAATGACAGCCAGGATCAAAGGCAACGTTAACGTGCTTTCCGAGGCACGGATAATATTTAAATTTGCAGTCAATTTGATAAACATGATTTACCTACCTATGATAGTAGTCGCAAAACACTACCAATTCAAAAGTCATTTATTCAAACTAGGCTGATAATCAGCACTTTTCGAACGTCAAAATTACATAAGACAGTCCCCCAAAACGCCCACCCTTCACCACTTCCTAGTGCGTTAGCTGGGAAGAAGAAGTGGCGCAACAAACTCCCCAGCAGCGAATACTTTGCTTATTGGTTTGTGAAAATTTCTGTGACTCAATATTTCAGTGGACAATCACGTAGTGATACCTACCTACTATCATAGGTACCCATGATAGTAGGTAAAATATTAAGTGCTCAGAAATGTTCACAAGCTAATAAGCAAAGTTATAACCTACAATAAACTCGCTTTGTTATATTATTTAATTTGAGACTCGGGACCGTACGAAAACCCGTTTCACAAAGTAGAACAAAATATTTATTCACGAAGTAAAAAGTTCACAATAACATTTCTTTTTGAAAAACCAGAAAGACTGAGTAGTGTTTTTAATTTATTTCGGACTGAATAAAGTAACTTGCTGAAATCTGTATAAAGTTTTGTGGGCGTTAAAGGCTAAGTTAGGGTTCAGTTGAAGGTTACAAAAAAAAGGAAACAATACGGATCCCAAAGCTGACAAAATCCCTCCCTTACACAGAGAGAAGGCTTTGTGTCCTAGCTGTAGATACATTAAAAGCTGATTATGCTAAACTGACAAAATCAAACTGGTAAAACAAAAGAAAATACCAGTAAAACTATTTTTAAATTCGGAACTAGTTAAGTTTAAAAAAAATTACAATTGGACAAAGTTGCCAGTTCAAACTTTTTGGTAGATACACCAAAAAGTTTGAATTATAAAAACCTAAACATCCTAAAAAAAATCGCTGTTTTCCGACAGACTTTTAAATAAAGAACAACCTTCAAGAAACTCATGCATTTCTTTTAATACTTACCTACGAGTACTCCCATTTCAGTAATGTAACGTATTTAGCATCAGAACGTGAAGTAATGGGCTGTGCAAACACTCTACACGGCAACTAAGTTTTATTTAAGTGGGCAAAAAATATAAGGAGTTAGGGCGAGAACACATTTTCTGTTGTACTTTTCAAGTGTTTTTATTTTTCTTACAGAGTGTGTACAGTTAAGAATAGAGTTTTTTTGAAAAAAAGTTCTTTTTCGCGGCTTCCATTAGGAGTAAACTGGTAGATATCGTAACGAAAAAGTGTTATGCCCGAAAAAGTCAGTTTCAAAGTTTTTGTTTTTTAATACAGTATAAGTTTTTAGCTTGCTATGATGATGCCTGTCACCAGCATCTATTCATACAAAAATATAGATTTAATACTTATCAGCAAAAAATACACTTTATTGGTACTTCATCGGAGCAATTATTCTGCTACCTACCTATATCAAAACTATAAATAACTGCATTTTTTCATTGTATTAAAGTGCATCCCATTCTGATGTGGGTTGAACTTGACATTTTGGTTTTATCCATCATACATAGGTACGTCATCATACGTACTTATATGATTGGATTGGACGTGGGATTCAAATGGGTAGAAAAAATAGCGTTTTGGGTTAAAACAAGCGTGAATCAGGCTTCACTCTTGCGGTGAAAGTTGGATAATCCCTCAAACACTATGCTTGTATGATTAGGGAGTTGGTGAGCGTTACCAGGAAAAGTAACTTCCACTGGTTTGAATATTTGGATAAAAGCTGGTGGATTATGATGGCAATATTATGAATATCACTTAGAAAAAACACAGTATTATATGTCACCTTGCTTTCATGTTTTCAATACTTAAAAGTGACAAGAAAGTGTCAACGATGATCAATGTTTTTACACTTTTCAAGAAGGCAAGATAGTGGTCAAAAGGACCAATATCTTGCCTGGTGTTAAGCGATGCGTAAGCATAAGCATAATAAGCCTATAATGTTCCCACTGCTAGGACAGAGACCTCCTCTCCGTCGGTCTGTGAGTGGGCCGTAAACCACCACGCGCCTCAAGTACTGGTTGGTGGATGCCACATCTCTTCAAATTTTTGGTTCTTGGACATGCCGTTTCGTGTTCCTTTATTTTACCTCACCGTTTTTCGAGCAGTGGTGATGAAATAATTTGCATAAAGTAAAGTGCCTGCCTGCGTTGTGAACGACGACCTATAACTCGCGGCCAACTAGCCCCAGAGGGCCAAAATAACTGCTTTATTGATTTATTTTAGTACCTTTTCTCTTTTGCAGACCAGAAAAATAAGCGATAATGCAGGCGAAAATGGAGCACGTTGCCTAGAAGCAACCTATTCAGTCATGATTTGAAGATTTCCGGGAAACCCAGACTTCAGGAAGAATCTTCACTCCTACACAGTATCTACGTACAAATAGCATAATATTATCTGATCCTCTACAAATATTATTGCCCAAATTACAACCACTCTAGAAAATATGACGCCATCAGCTTGACATAACAGTTTGACATCTCAAGTCAAGAGGGCATGTAGTTGACAGATACATTTATCTATACGCACATATACTGCAAAGATTTAAATCGTAGATTTGCCCTCACTGTACTAAGTCGCACGAAAAATCGTCCATAATGAGACGAGCGAGCTCACACATTAACAATGGCGTGTCCATGACAACCAAGTCAAGTCTCTTCGACACTGTCTTTCTCAGAGGTGTCAAAACGAAACAGAAACGTGACCATCTTTTGACACGGAAGGGCAAATCTACGATTGAAATCTTTGATATACTGTCTGATACCAGGATATATCTCACTTCTCGCGACGAATTCATTCCCACAAGTGGGAGTTCTGTTAGGAAAATTAACGTCATAATAATATGTTCCTTCTTAAGTTTGCTGCACTTACACACGGCGAAATATGTAGTTGGGATAGAACATTGACGTGTAACTTTACTTTTAAAAGATTTATGCGCAGTCGAGGGAACAAAAGTTGAAACTACATTATACAGGACTAAATTCTGGTAAATACTTGCCTGTATAAACCTTACTTTGACCGTAAACACATAATTATTATTTTCCTTTTCATCGGCAATGGTTAATTGTAGAGCTAACAGTCAAAAGTTCTAATAGCAATAAACTAGAAGTCATCAACATTCGACATTTCAGCCGAAAGGCGTCCCCTGACATAGGCCTCCCCCAAGCACCGCCACTTTCAACCGGGTTTGTGCATCCAGCGGATCTCTGCGGCCTTTACAGGGTCTTCGGTCTACCTTGTAGGCCTTCCAACGGCATGTCTTCTGGTAGGCGATCGCCACTCCAGAACCTTTAGGCTTCATCGGCCATCTTTTCTGCGAGCAACATGCCCGCTGCCACTTAAGTTAAACAATTATATGCCCAATTCTTGGGTCTACTCTGGTAAAATAAATTAAATTATTGATGAGAAAAATAACACCATTCATACGATTCATCTACACATTAAATATAGGTGAATTCACAACCAAAATAATTAAAACCTATTCCCAAGTGTAGAATTTTTGTTTGGTTTTATTCGAAAAAAATGGTAATGTTGTTAGTTTTGAATGCTCCTTTTTTATTTGTGTTATTTCCTGTGCGAGTACCAAATAAAATATTTTTCTTTTTTTCTTTCTTTAGAAGAATTCCGTCGCATTGCTATTTTGTATTCCGAATGGCACAACAATTTAGGAAAAGCACCTAAAACTCACTTTACTCAAACAATTAATTTCGTGCCATTTGTTCTACGGACTTTTCATCGAAATAAAAGCGAAAAAATTGGAGAATTTGAATATCGGATTTTTCAGTGAACTGCAATCATTTAGGCGAAAACAAAGCGTACAAAATATTTTTTTATATTTTTTTTACTTTTACCTAGTTGTTCGTTTTTCATTCGCTTCACAAAATCTGTTCCGTTTGCAAGTAAATACCGCGTATGTATTATACCAAATTACTCACCCTAATAAACCGGCCAAGTGCGAGTCGAACTCGCAAACAAAGGGGTTAATATCGAGCAAAAAAACGCTGAAAGAAAACTCGTTTCTTGTATTGGGGGGTCCTTAAGTTATTAACTTTATTACATTTTTATTATTTGTTGTTATACTGGCAATAGAAATACACAATTTGTGAAAATTTCAACTGTCTACCTATTATGGTTTATGAGATACAGCCCGCTGACAGACGAACGGACGGACAGCAGAGGCTTAATTCCATTTGGCACCCTTCGGGTACAAAACCCCAACTAGCTTTTGCCCGCGGCTTCACCCAAGTGGAGAACGGAAGTTATCCTACTGGATTGTACTACCGGGATAAAAACTATCCTATGTGTTAATCCAGGTAACTAACTGGATACCTGTCAAATTTCATTCGCTTTGCGTGATTGAGTAACAAACATCCAAACATACAAACTTTATTACATTACTAGCTTTCGCCCGCGACTTCGCCGGCGTGGATGTCAGAAATTATCCGACTACCGGAATAAAAAGTATATATGTGTTAATCCAGGCTATAAACTATCTGTGTACCAAATTTCATCTAAATCCGTTCAACCGTGTTTGTATGATTGAGTAACAAACATCCAAACATACAAACTTTCACATTTATAATATTAGTACTTCTACTACTTAGTACGCGGCTTCGCCCGCGTGGAAGTCGGAAATTATCTCACGGGAACGTACTATCGGGATAAAAAGTATCCTATGTGTTAATCCAGGTTATAAACTATCTGTGTGCCTCATCCAAATCCGTTCAGCCGTGTTTACGTGATTTAGTAAACTTGATTTAGTATCCAAACATACAAACTTTCACATTTATAATGTGGGCAGGTGAAGCCAAGTCAGAGACCCATGGGCGGCTTTAAAACTCTGACCCAGTGATCACTAACCACACGAAAAGATGACGAAGTAAATCGGAAAAATCCTGAAAAAAGGAAATAAACATGAATTTCAGTATGTATGTTGCCATTTTATCGAATCCTCTTTCACGTATTTTTATTGGTTCATGATATTTTTATTATTATAACGTCAAAGTGTGTTGTATAGTTTTTATGAGTAAATCCGTATTGCACAAGTATCGGATTATAAAAGCAGGAGAGTTACCTATATATATTTTGGTTGTGAATTCACCAATATATATTAATGTGTAGGCAAATCGTAGAATGGTGTTATTTCTTCTCATAAATAATTAAATTTATTTTAACAGTGTAGAACCTCGACTTGGGCATACATTAAAAAGTTTAATTAATTTGTCGTGAAATATCCAATATGTAGAGTTTTTGGTGCCTAGTAAGCGCTCCATAATTGTTATTTTTTTTCTAAATAATAGTTAAAAAGATGCATATCGAACCCGAGAGTCACTTGTTCTCTCCGTCATTGTGATGTGTTCTTTACCACCGAACCAAAGTCAAGTTAAATTTTTTTAAGCCTTTTTTTTACGAAAATTAGTTTCAAATGGTTTTAACTTACTTTAAGTAGGTACTCCCACGATCCCTGTACCGTTGCATGTATCCTTAAGCACAATGTTTTGCGTGCGTTTTATTGCGCACTACCATTACGAATTTTAACACAAAAAGAAGTTTACCAGCATTTTTTTATGCACAATGTTAGTTAGATTGATTTACAGAATGTGTGGTCATCGGCTCCGTGATGGGTTTTTTTTACACCGTGTACACAAGGCTTAACAAACTCCGTACCAACCATTAAAAACTAATGAAAAACATAAGAAAAAAAAAACAAATGCTAAACAGAGTCAGTAATTATTCACATTTGTATTCTAAGAGAAAGTAATAAGATATTTGTAAGCAAATGTGAACGCCTGACGTAAATCTTTACGTACTCCTAAGTTATATGCGTTTACGAAAATGGGGATCTGCTCGCGCCTTAATAATAAAATTCGCACGATCGTTAAGCTACGCTTGCCGCGGTCGATTCGTGGATGGGGGGTGACCATCCATTACATATCGAGACCCCTCCGTGTCTCGGAAAGCACGTTTCGCTGTTAATCCTGGTTGTCATTCGTGGATCTTTGACAGTCGTTACGGGTCAAAAGCCCAAAAATCTAACAACCAGTCTTACCAAGGGTTATCGTGTTAGCCAGTAACTGTTATGTGGAGGTCTGATAGGCAGTCGCTCCATGTAAAATACTGGTATTCAGCTGCATCCGATTATACTGCAGAAGCCGGCCCCAACTAAATTTGGAAAAGGCTAGGCAGATTGATGCCTTTATGATAGGTAATGTAATGGTTCTACGCAAATATGGGGTGTAAGTATACAGGGTGGCAGGGATATCGACGCGAAGCCTGTTACCATGGATTCAGTACATGATTATGAACCCCCCTGCGTTGAAAATCAGGTATCTTGACTTAGCACACGAGACTTGTAAACATGTGGGACGTGGACTCTGCAATCATTGTACTGATAATCGTTACGGTTAGTGGCCTAATAGCGGAGAGCCTCAACCAACACCTCAGGAGACTCTCATTGCGCGGCTAGGTCAAGGGCTTGATTCAGAAAGCAGTACTCCAGGAAAACGGCACGCGTAGTAAGGAGGTTCCTCTCTCTGAAGGAGAGAGGAACCCATAGTGGGATTTATCTTGGTCCGTAGGTGTGTCCGTGGCATCACAGTGGGCCCTATCAGAATACCAGCGCTGCGGTATTTATTTATTTTTTAAATATCGCCGCATTATGCTGAGATAGGAGCCTTTTTGGCCTCGCACAGGTCGTTATTATTCTGTTTTTAAATTTTCCTTTTTTTGTTTTTTATTTTATAATTTATTTTTTATTTTTATTATTACTTACTGTTTGTATTTCCTGTCCGTGTCCCAAATAAAATATTTTTCTTTCTTTCTTCCTTTCTCTAGAGCCCTGACCAACGGCACCTAGTTCCTGATACTGTACCGTACTGTTTTATATAAATATATTAAAAAAGTTAAATATTAAGTGTTGAAAATGAAATATGTACCATCAAAGAAGTTCAAAATCTACCCAGTTTTAAAACAAAATCCCATGAACACGATGACCACATCTGTTCCCGGCCCGGTTCTATAGCCACCGAGCGCTGCAAGCAAGAATAGTCCTTACGGTGGTTAGATATGAACTTCTTCGATGGTACATGTTTATAAAAAAGAGGGGAAAAAATCATAGGGCATGAAAAATGTCCGCATCGCTTTCAACAGGAAAAGCGCCCAAAAGGCTGGCAGCATTGCCACATTGTTTGGCCATAAAATAGGCCAGCCATCTGGTCACGTGAAGAGTTGACCAACAGCCGATCGATTCTGTAAAAATATCATCGTGAAACTTAGGTGAAGTGAGCGTGAAGTGAGCTGTCAATAGTGTTAATCCCTAGCATCCTGCCGGTCGATTTGTGACAGTGACAGCTCACTTCACGCTCACTTCACCTAAGTTTTCACGGTGAGATTTTTACAAAATAGCACTACATCTTAAACTTTGATGATATAAAGTAGTAAAATAGACCATATCACGAGGAAAAGAAGAGAGAGTAAAAAACTGTTTCTATTTTATTTCACACACGAGCACTTATAAACTCATGACCTATAAAGACAAAGCCCCAGTCCACTCTGACAGTTTAGCTAGCTATGAATTTTATTATTTTAATACCAACATAAAATTAAACGGGCCTAAAACCACAATATTAACACCACTATTAATATAATAATTCATAAAATTAAATGAGGACCGTAAACCGTGATACGGTCTAAATTAGCGGATAAAGTTAATACGCAATCAAGTGGGTCATATAAGGGCTACGGGTGGGCCATACCTTAGGCATTATGCCAGTGATCCTTTGCCATAAAGTGGGCCTTATTAAGGAGTAGCGGTAAAGCTATGACACACCCGATTAAGACGATAAAACTGTCACTTTTGTGGCGTTATTTGGCACCCGTGCAGCGATGATAAAGGTTCATTTTGCACGTAATATTTTTTCGCAGTCTACTTCACTAATCTTTGGGTAGGATGTACAAAGTGTTCCGAAGATAAGTGGGGCCGGCGCCGGAAGGCGTCCGAAAATATTTGACGGCAATTTTCGTGATCAACCCTATATTTTTTTTACTTCGTATGTACTCAAATGAATATGGTTTCAAGGAGCCTGCAGGCTTTCCGAAAGTTATATTGTTTATGTTGGATATTGAAACGTATATTAAGTTATTACGTCCCTTATTACGTGACCCACAGCCCCACTCCCATATAAGTAGCACAATCAGTCTATAATGCTGGGACACAGGCCTGCTCTTAGTGAGAGCAGCCCACGCGAGCCCAGTGCGGGTTGGTAAATGTCACATGTCTTCGAATTTTTGGTTCTTGGACATGCCTTTTTCTTACAATGTTTTCCTACATCATATTGAAAGCAGTGGTGATTAACTAAGTTACGCAAAGTAAAGCCGCTGTTACTGCACAATTGCGGCGATAAGTCCCTCTTTGAGGAGTGGCTAGAAAGGCGCCACGGCGTCCTCACATTCCGCCTGACGCAGGTCCTCACCGGATATGGTTGTTTCGGGAGGTTCCTGTTCTGGATAAGGCGGGAGGAAACGCCCGGGTGCCATCATTGTGTGGATCGTCCGGAGGTCTCGGTGGAGCATGCGGTAGAGGTCTGCCCGGCTTAGGCGGAGCATCACCATGTCCTCGTGGAGGCGATCGGTGGCCGTGATCTCTTGCGTCTGGCCCTGATCCAGGCCATGGTAAAGAGCAAGAGAGCATGGGAGACCGTCACCTCCTTCGGCGAAGCAGTAATGCTCACGATGGAGGAGGTGGAACGTGTGAGGGAAGGCAAAATTCGCGCCCTCACGCCCCTAGCCACCGCAGAAGACGCCCTGGGAGTCGCGAATCGCAGAACGATTCCCGGCCACCGTAGGCGCAGGCTTGCGGTCGGTGAGCAATGGGTAGCTCGCCGTCCGATAAGGACCAGGCCCGGGTCGACGGCTCGTTGTGTTCCATGCGCGCCTCAAAGAGATGTCAACTCAACTGACGGAGTCCGTTAGGATCGATGCCTGCCGGGGTCGCGGGAAATTCGCGGAAAAAGCAATACCGTGGCCCCTGGAAACGTACAGACAACTGATGGAACACGGGTGGGTTTTAGTCAGTAAGAGTCTGAGTCTGACTCTCCCGCTCCGCCCAGAGCGGGACAAGTTATTTGATAATTACACAAGAAAAAAAAAAATTGTCGGTAAAAAGGGGTCGAACCGTCGCGGCCATTACCACTAGGGCCCCCCATCACTGCTTTGAATACAATAGGTATAAGTATTCTGCAGATTTAAAATGTGATTTTTTTGTCAAATTCTCTACCGTTGATTTTCATTTTCAAGTGATTCTGGCCAGTCATTGCCCAACATTTTTGGTTTAGTAACAAAGGAGGCCAAAAAGACTAATGGATTCAGGCAAATTGTTTCGGCATTTAAATCGTAATCACTCTCGTAATTTATGTCCATGACTCCTTGTGAGGTCGATCAAACTAAATTGAATTTCTAGGTAAATGTTAACTATGTATTGGACACCATATAAATTATTCAAGTGATTTACTTAACTCTCGCGTGAGTAATGTCGTCTATTTCTGTCACTTTTTTCGTTTTCTGACAGCGCTGTCATAAAAAAATACTTGACTCGTTCTATCAAACTTGAATTTTTGTCGACAAACCCTAACATGACACCCTAGTTATCTCGACTTTCGACAATTCAACACGAGATATTCTGCGATTTTTCTATCATTTAGTCGTATTTAATCGTCTTCGATTTTGACGACGAGAAGAGTAAACAAAATTATGATACATAAAAAAACTCTAAAATAACATGGCAGTTTAATAATTGTACTTATTTTAATAATAATTTTATTTTACAATATATTAATAATGAAAATACTTAGTTTTAAACTACTATTTACATTGGAACAGAGTTCCTTTGGGCGGCCGCGAGAGAAACTGTGGCGGAGGGGAGCACTATTTCGTATTACTTTCAGTAATAACCAGTCAGTTGTCAGTTGCCAATTATGGTGATTAACGAAATATTGCGATAATGGCTGTATGGCAATATCAAAGTTGGTGATTAACAAACTTTAGTGTTTTATGGTTATAATAGCGAAATCAACTCTAGTTACATATTTATTTATTTATTTGAACGTCAGTCCTTTTGGTAAGTGTGGTGATTAACAAAATGTGCAATGTCATGGGCTCTACGGTGACTTTTACAATATCAAACTTCGATTTGTCAAATTGCAATCGTCGGCCCATTTGTAATTTTTGGTGATTATGGGCCACTAATTTTCATTTCCGGCATTTTTTATTTCAATTTCAGCATGCCAAAGAAAAACATTTAATTTTAATACAAAAAGTCGGTTACACTAAAGACTAAACATACATTAAAAGAGGTGGACGTAAAATCATAAAAGTACATACTAAAAGTACGTACGTACATATGCGTAAAATTTAACGAATGAAACTAAACCTCAAACCAATGTTGCTATCATAAAAATGATTTGTTTTTAATAATTTGCAACATCGGTCTCTCGTCGCGAGATAAATGTCAAAGTGCATTTTTCGAGTTTACTCGTCGCGTCGTATACGTTCATGCTAGGTATTAGAATGACGTCAGAATCGTAGAAAAATTTCGACAAAACGAGAAAAAGAGTGTTCTCGCGCTTGTCATGTTAGCCCTACTGAAAACAAAAACATTTTTCGAACTTAAAATGCCAAGGTCTTTGGTTGCTAGCACTACTTTGTAACCCTTAGCGACCGACTTGTGAATAATTCAACATACTTAAATATGCTGTACACAAATAAACAAATGAAAGAAAACAATATACCACCAATTGTGTTTCTCAACAAAGAAGTTTCGTCAAACGCTTCCGAAATCAATGCGTGTTAGGAACACGTCGAGTCGATTATGAAAATCATCAATAATTCGTGTGTATGATAAATGTTAGGTGACCCACAAAGGAACGGTATGTAGGTACCTACATAAAACTATCATATGTAGATTTTTTTAACATAACATTACGCCTGTATTCCTTGAAAGGCTAGGCTGAGGTGTACCTATAGTATACCCATATTTCGACAGTTGTGTTAAGGGGGGCGAGCCTTTTGCCATCAGTCGAGAAATTTTAGATGGAAAACCCAACAACCTGTACCCTATTTTTGGCGAATTTAGTCCACGTCGTAATATTTCCAACGAATTATTAATTTCTTTATCTGCAATTATTTTTTATTACTTGTCACCGCAGCAATGAAGCTTTCACAACTGGAGCTTCTGAACTGAAATGTCATTACGTCCCCGCATCCCAAGTTTCACCCCGCTACCTTGCTTTAGCATATAGCACATTTTCAAATTTCTGGGTTACGTATTTATCGAGAAAAATTGTCTGACAGACAAACAGTGCTTTTATAACTTCTCCCTATTTTGTTTAAGGAACGGATTCCTAAAATGTGTATTTTTATTACTTTTTTCAGACCGACTGCAATAAGAGCAATTAAAAAACTTGGGGCCTAAACCTACAAATACACCAACCACTAATAGTCCTCCAGACTGAATTTCAGGGGGGGACTGTAATAACAGCCGCACGGGTCGATCGATCTGGTTAAGCTACGCTTGCCGCGGTTGGTGCGTGGATGGGTGACCATCTTTACATACCAAAACCCCTCCGGTTTTGGTATGTAAAGATGGTCACCCATCCACGCCTCGGAAAGGAGTTTAAGCCGTTGGTCCCGGCAGTCATTTGTAGATTTTTGACAGTTGTTACGGGTCGTCAGAAGCCCGAAAGTCTGACAATCAGTCTTAACAAGGGCTGTCGTGTTACCTAGTAACTGGGTTATGGAGGCCAGATAGTCGCAGTCGCTCCATGTAAAATACTGGTATTCAGCTGCATCCGGTTAGACTGAAAGCCGACCCCAACATAGTTGGGAAAAGACTGGGCAGATGATGATGATCGAATTTCGGCCATGGCAACCATCTCAGCGGAGACCAGCCTTCGGCGCGGGAGATTTTATAGACACAATCTGAGGTCGGGCCCTCAGAGAGATCCGAGGCACGGGGGTATCACAAAGTCAACTCCCAAAGTCCGGGCTGTTACCAAAAAAATCCTAATGGAAAAACCCAATAATACTTTGCCCGACCCGGAAATCGAACTCAGAAGACGCTAAGCAATCGCGCCAAGACACCAACAGGGCTGTTAATAATTACTAATCTAGACTGTTTGCGAAAGAAAACATGCTTAACTCAGAGTTTTTTAAAGTCACTTGATAAGCTTCAAGCGTCATGCTTTCCTAATTCCACCGACTAGTTCCAAGAAATCTCTGTTGCCACTATAAAAACGTGACTGAACTACACAATACTGTATGAAGAGTTGACCTAGGAATGCCTGAGAGCTTAAGCAGAACTCCCGACATATTTTGCTGAGCCAGACACTCTGGAATAAGTATCAGTATTTATTATAAAAATACTTTTTAGACCACAATCTATAGTATTTCTAAGCTAATGTATCTCTCCGTGGCAAATAACTTCCATTTCTGGATTCACTAATTTTAATGTAAACATAGATGCAGATAAACAAGCCTTTTATCGTACGTAAAACATTTAAAAACCAATACTTAAATTACAAACCAAAGTTACCAACTTAAAATTCGAAATATGTGACATCTACACTGGGCCCGCGTGGTAGATTACAGCCCAGAGGTCTGTCCCAGCAGTGGGAACATTATGCTTATGCTAATTACAAACCTGTCAGATTTCTAGATACAAATCTATTCATTCATTAACGATAAAGAAATCGTATAAATTCAGTTCGATTTTTGGAAATTAATAGAACTTTCACAACAGAGTTTTGTAGTAAACTAGCGGCCCGCTCCTGCTTCGCACGGTTATTACGATTTGACAAACATCGAGATTTCTTAGGTAAACGTAACTTTAATATTAAAGTATCATACACATAAAACTTCCGGAATAAATTCTAAACGATGGTGAAAAAAAAAAGCCGAAACGAAATGACGGTGAAAATCTGTTGCGTGGATTAGAAGAACAACGCGGGCAACTTTGTTTTATAATATGTATAGATATATTAGAGTGCCTTAGGTAACAGCTTGTCCAGAAAAGTGTCATCATCATCAGCTGAGTAATCTAGTTTAAACACAGACCTCTCTAACCGCCTGCCATTTTATAGAATCATCATTTTATTCATTTATATTTATAAAAACATCAGCTGTTCCATACATTTATGTTCGCATAGCTCGTTTTAATGTACGGGAACAGCAGATTTTTTTTTCGCGATTTCAGGTTTGACCCCATTGTGAAAGTTGTTCATAATGATGAGTACAATGACCCCTTAAGAGCGTTTATTCTGAAAGTTGGCAACGTCGTAAAAAGCTGTCAAATACTTACCTGTTTTGATTAATTTGGAATTAATACTGTATGGAAATAAGAAATGTGGCTAACTAAGATACTAGAATATTGATTATGTTATGCAATTGTAACATTGAATTTGATGTTGTACCCGTTTTAGGCGTAAAAAAACCATTTGGAAACTTTCCAAATGCTTTTTTTACGCCTAAAACTAAATATTCGGTGTAACAATATTAATTATTGCATATCATAATCAATATTCTAGTAACTTGGTTAGCCACATTTCTTATTTCCATACAGTATTAATTCCAAATTAATCAAAACAGGTAAATATTTGACAGCTATTTACGACGTTGCCAACTTTCAGAATAAACGCTCTTAAGAGGATGCAAACGAATTAAATTTCACATTGTATACTAGCAGACCCAACAGACTCTGTCCTGTCCAAATTTCAATCATTCATACAAAAATCCCGTAGGATGTTAAGTTTTTCCCGAATTTGTTATTTTTTTCCCTATATAAACCTTATTCAGACTATTACGAACATTTGAAAAAAACAAAAAATAGGCAGTCACGGGGACTGCCGGCAGAAGCGAAAACTTAAAACTGGTATTAACGCCATCTATAGCTGTACTATAGTAAAGCACTAGGGTGCGTCGGTGAATCCATAAGTTTACCCCTACCAAAAATCGCTCAACGCACCTAAAGAAATCCCCATTTCAAAAATAGCCAAGTCGGTCCAGCCGTTCTCAAGTCATGCGCTTACCAACGAACAGCATTTCATTTTTATTTTTCTAGTATTGTGTGTTGAGTGGTCACAGGTAACGGGAACTCCATATCTCTCTTATCCAAACAAACATAAAGGCTCAGTTCCCACGACATGGTTTTTTATCGATGTATGTAGATTTATGCTGAAATCTACCCATGTGATGCGTTTCCGATGCGCCCTTGTCACGCACGGTAGCACTCTCTCATATTGACAGAGGACAGTAAAGGGAGGTAGGCCGGGCGTTTGAATAAAACCCTGATAAAAAAAGTTGGAACCAGTCATATATAATATATGGCTAGTATTCGGCATGCATTAGTATTAGAGTGCCAAAAAACTCTCCAAGTGCGAGTCAAATTATGGGTTCCGTGCCACGAAAATGACTACAAATTACATTTTTTTTTTTATTTGCCATGAAAGCGGCTATAGTAACGCGTAGGTACGTTGTGAAAATTTCAGCTACCTATTTAGTAAATAGATACGATTAAAAAGCTGCAGCCATATGGAAGAAAGACAGACAGACAGACAGACGGCGTAGACCTAAGCCTACGCTGTCTGTCCTTACCGGACAGATTGCTAATAGTAGGGTCCCGTTGGTTACTTTTTGGTACAGAACTCTAAGGCTACTTGCTGAAGGGATGTGCACATTGTGTGCACGTCTCTGTGTTACACTCTCATAGTATATTAAAACTTGTTGACTGGCTATAATAGTTCATGTTGAAACAAGATGAGAATATTCAAATAGCTCTCTTGAATTACACATTTATATTTTGTTTCTCGCCACAAATGGTAGGTACAATAGAGGCAGACTTTTAATACTTTGTTATTTTAAAATGAAAAAATTACCTCGTGTTTGAACGAATCTCATAGGCACTCACATCGCGGTCTGCGATTTGTTTGAGAATTAACATCAAATCATTTTTATTTCAGTTTTTTTTTTTTTTTATCAAACCAGAATACAAATTATTCATCCTTATCCTTAAATATTATAAAACATAGTCCCCCGCCGTGTGTGTCTGTCTTTCTGAACGCGATAAACTCAAAAATTACCGAACGAATTTTCATACGGTTTTCACCAATGTACGGAGTGGTTCATGTGGGAGGTTTTGGTGTATAATTCTTATAGATTTCGTGTAAATTGGCTGAAATATAACGATTATTGTTGAAGATGTCGGAAAAAATCATGCCAACTGGGAGCTTTACTGGCGTGCGCCGTGTAAAACGTTAGAGATACATAAAATTTATGTTCTACAGGTTTGTAAATCGTAAAAAGTTCAACAAAACTTTTAATGATGACTCACAGTAACCATTATTATCTGTCAGAATTTGATAAAAATTTCATTGTTATTGCCGAAGCTATTTTGACCTGTATCATATTAATCCTTATCCAATAAAATATTTTATTTAAATTGAGCATATAATTTATATTAAAATATGCTTTTACATCATATAATTTAAATGAATAGTTTAAAAGATATCACAGAATAAAATATTTTTCTTTCTTTCTTTCTTTCTTTCAGATTCAAAATTACGCGTAACAAAATAATTACGGTTGACGGCAACACAGGCGCAGCGGTAGGAGTCAATGACCTTTTCCTCGGCTATTAGGTATGTAATCCCGGTAGCACGTTCTCATGGGATATTTTCCGACTCCACACGGGCGAAGCCGCGCACAAAAGCTAGTTAATCATAAATTATTATATTATTACAAAAAAATCTATAATATATAGGTTACAACAAAGCATAAACGAAGAAATTATAGTCAGAATCAATGTAGATTTTTTTAGGCCATAGCTTGAAAAAAAAAGCTGCATTGATTCTGACTATTCAGTCCACTTCAGTTTATTTATAACTAAAACTCACGAGACCCCATTTTCTTAACTGAATTGTTTTTCATCGGATTTACTTATCACTACTTCACAAAGATCAAAACTTGGCAAATATTCCTAACAAATGGAATAATATCATCCATTATGTGTACCTTATTTATTTCAAGGAGATGACGAAGCGTGTACAAAATTCTTGTTTTCTTAAGACGTTGATAAAGTATGTGGATTGAAATTGAAAGGATAGTGATACTTAATCATGAAGATATATGATATATCTGTTAAATTCATTTGTTTTATGTAAATTTTTATCAAGCAATACTTTTAAGACTTGGCAGGCTTTTGTTTTCTTTAACTTTAAAAAAGGACCATAGAAATCAGAGTCAAAAATTCTAAAATTCAGTACTCAAACAAGAATTCGGTATTCAAGAAAAATCAGTACTTAACCTGAAATTGAAGAAACTAACTTACCGACCGAAACTATTTTATCGTTATGATATCATAAAATAATATTAATCGCCGAACTTTAAAACTTGATTCTTTATACAGTACTAAAATCGAGTGCAGCATTTCACTTGAGATATTCTGAAAATCTAGTTGTCGAGTAGTTAAAAGCACAGTTCTAGGAAATGGTTAAGAGGCCGTGCACGAAATCGACTGATTTTGATCAAATTTGTTCATTCGTTGTGAGAAAGGGAAAAATAATTAAAACAAAACTGTTTGTGATTTGAAAAGTCAAGTTGTTTGTTTTGCATGTGGCTGAAAGGGGTTTTTCAAATAAGTTAAGTATTCATGGAATATCACAAATTTTCCGAAAAATTATGCGAGACTGACGTTTGGTCACTTTTTTTACAAGAAACTACTTTTGATTTTGAACATTTAAAACTATCATCAACATCATTTTTTATGGTCTACTTGCATGAGGCTGAACCACTTTTCTCAACTTCAGTAATGTATTTTTTCGTATTATAAAGCGAAGCACATCAAGAAATTTAAAAATCACACATTAGTCTTCAGCTATCCTTGAAAGAAAATCATAATTTTATGTTATGTTTATACAATTACTTCAAAAATTATGCAACTATTAACAGGTGCTGTGATTGACGCAAATGGTTTAGCATCACAAAAACTGTACTTTTATACTTACACAGACTTATTTATGTTTTAATTATTTCAAGCTTTCTTACAATTAGATAAGTTATTGATGAAAAAAAAGAGTTTTTTTTGTGCACGGAACCTGGCGCATCGAGCTTTTGCAGCAAATGTATGGGATAGAGCGGGATAAAGAATGGGCGTTTCGCACGCAAATTTTGGTATTTCCTTCATATTATTAAAACAAATATACATTAATTTGAAAATATAAAATGTATTCGCTCTCGAAAACATGTAGTTTTGTTATTATTAAAAAACTGATGACCGACTGTGAAGTATTTACCCCGTACTAAGGGTTTATGTTGTTTTTTAGAGATTACTTTGGATACTTTTCTATCGAAGAAACTACAAGTTTTCGTGTTTATAAAGGTTACGAGAGAATCCTTAAATATCTTACATATTAATTGTTTAACTAAAGGTTTACTAACGATGCAGCAAGGGATCAAACAATCGCAATTATTTGAAAATTTCCTCGACGCGCTCTTAAGTACGAAGTTATGGAACTAAATGTGCCTATAAAAAGAGCTCAAACATCGCAAATGTACGGAAAAGTTCAGGTCGTAGTTTTAAATCCATTAAACAGTACGTTTGAAAGTAGAAGCGGATTTTATGTTTGCGTTTTGTGAAAATATTTTATGAAATTCACTTTTGTAGCCAGTTAAATTGGTATGATAAGTTCATTTCGATGCATACGTTCGGAGTTATGTTTAAATAATAATAATTGTATGAACTGAAATAGTTACCTATCTACTTGATTTATTGTTTCAATCTAAACTACGAATTATAAGAATAAGAATAATTACATTAAAAAATATAGGTATACAGAGTTTTAAATATTATGGTGATACACTTTATGACACATAATTCTATGATCAGATTTTGAACATCTGTGTCTGAACTGGATATAAAATATCTGTATTTCAAACATCAGCGCTGTTCCCATGTGTTGTAGTATACACATATTTTTTCCACAGGAAAACAGAGGTATTTAAACCTATACTTAACAAAAAAATGCATCATTCACGTGGATCACCGTATTTTAACCATAAAACCACGTACCTATTCTATGTTATCGCCAAATTAACTTTGAACCACGCAAATAAAATTATACCTATTTTAACATTAAAGCCAAATATGCAAAGTCGATCACCGTCATAAACCTTATAAAATACACCCTACAACGAAGAGAGGGTATCGTTCGAACAAATTATTCGCAATCACATTATATTTCTCGTGACTTGCAAATCGATTGCACGGTTAACTGCAGTTAGGTACCTACTTTAGGGGCATGAGGAACGGTGTAAAGTTCACTCATCCACCATAGAAAAGGGAGGATCCTCCGACCAGAAGGGTGTCATGTCTGGCGGGCAATTGCCCAGAGGTTGAAGTCGTGAGCTTGTATATATGTCCACCGCGCGGTAACTCTAATTGCGCGATGCAGGATTTGAGTGACGTCAGGATGTTGTGTGACGTCAGGTCTTTGATGCGTAGTTCGCATGTGGCGATGTAGATGCCGCCACACTACCATAAAAAAACAAGCAAAGAAAATTCTCAAGAAAACCTTTACCAGTTATTTTCTGCAAAAGTTGTTAGATCCAACGGGTTTAAGTCATTTATTATCCGGTTATTTAATTTCAGAAATAGCCACATTTAGCTTGTAAAATTTATGCGTTTATTTATATTATTAATGAAGAATATTCCTTTCCTCCACGTGAAGAAAAATAAAAGAACATTTTAAACAACCCCTTAAAAAACAAGTACCTTTACCGTTTGTTG
Source organism: Agrochola circellaris (assembly GCA_914767755.1). Taxonomy (NCBI): domain Eukaryota; kingdom Metazoa; phylum Arthropoda; class Insecta; order Lepidoptera; family Noctuidae; genus Agrochola; species Agrochola circellaris. Next base: position 3,629,438 of record OU611855.1, on the reverse strand, counting down.
CTTTTGTATCGTTTTAACAAAATGAGGAAAATGAGTAACCATTTTCCTCATTTTGTTAAAACAATACAAAGAAAGGGATGTATGTACCTTTAATTATATTTAATATAACCATCATTCGTGTTTGCGTAATCAGCGCAGAATAGCCTTCACCAGAAGTGGTCATCGTATTAGTAGTTCAGTAGCTTCAATATCATTGAGATTGTGCCGAAATATTCGTCGTTCGTCGTGGTAGTGGTGCAACATCAGCTCCCCTACAGGGCTCCCCTGACATCATCTCTGTCACCAGAAGACAGCCGCCAAGCAACCATCTTTACGACGCTCTGCTAGAGTGACAGTAATCAGCCAGTGTCAGTCTTATTCGACCTATTTGGTAATTCCAGTAATTTCGTAACAAAACTAGGCGGCGCCACTTTCTACGAAGTCATATTTTTGTAAAGGTTTTTTTTTTATTCTTCTACACTGCTTGCCCGTTGCCTTTTTAACATGCTTTTATTAGGTCGACCTGTATGTATGTAACTATGTAATCAAATCTAAGAAAACTAATTTAACCATCTTCTAAAGATCGTAGCGTTATGAAAATTGGCAGTTGTATGTGATTTTGATGACAATACAATAACATGGTACTGTCGAGCTGATCTGATGATGGAGCCGAAAGATATGAACTGGAACTTCATGATGGATGATCGTATTATAGCCGTGTTTGGACTTGTTAGAAAGGTCTTGTAATGAACGTTGACCATGATTAGGTTTCAAGGTCTGATGATGAAGCCGGAAGATAGGCACTAGCATTCCATGATGAAATATCGTATCATAGCCGTGTTTGGACTTGTTAGAAAGGTCTTGTAAAGGTGCACGTAAAAGCGTGTTTGTGAGTGTTTTTTAAACTATTAATTTTTATGTTCGAGAAGACCTATTCATTTTTACTGTTAATTTTGGTACGGCACCTCAAATACGACGTTTTTCCCATTGCTTACGCATTTCAATAAGATTTCAAATAATAATAAAATGTCGTTGTTGTCACACGTGATGTCAAACACATTAATGACGCATCTGCGTGTGTTCAATATTATTTCATTTTACTTTTGTATGGTAGGGCGGCCATATTTGTGACGCTTCGCGGAAATTGTTATTTTTTCAAGATCTTCTCTTTCCTGCTTCTGAATTTAATGGATTATATTCCGAACAGATGGACAGTAACTTAGATCAATGTTTAAAACTGGCTATACCAGTTTACCCTGCGTTTTAAACCCAAACACAAGTTGTGATACTTGTTTTCAACAAGTCTACTAGGCTTGTTGAAAACATTACTTCACATGACTTATCAAAAACATTTCGTGTATAAAACATGTACCTACCTATCATACATCATTTGTATTGTTGTGTTTCAGACATTTAATATTTAGTTCACCTTTTTGAAGAGTTTTGTATACATCTTAGGTCCGCGCCACCACTGAAGTCCTTTTGACGCGGCGCTAGTGTCTATGTCATTGCATGAAATTGCATTTTTTTTTTAATTTTGTCCCTCAATTTTCCGCCGGAGTTCAGTGGTGGTGTGGCTTTGAACTTGTTCTAGGCGTAAAAGATAAACAAAAACATTAGAAACAACAAATAGAATACATAGGAAAGAGTTCCAGTCTTGCGTATTTAATTAGCCGATGTCCGAGAGAACTATTCCGCAATAAAAGTATCAAGTTGATAATATTCGGGACACGCCTTACCTCTGAGCTCTGTAGTTCTGTACTAAATTCTAGCAAAAAATGTTTAGGCAAGAAGTAGATAAGAATCACACGTTTTGAAAGACTTGTGAAGAGCTTCACAAGTCTATATTTATCTATAAGTACTCGTACATAGAATTAAACAAAGTCGCTCTTCTTGTTTTTCTATATAGCTGCTTAATTCTTTTTTACAACATAATGAATTTTTTATTCAGTTCTCATTATCATTTAGGAAAATTCTGGAAAATGTATGTGTTTAATGCATTAATATTTAACGTAGTTACAGCACAAAAATCGCGGTATTTTACAGTTGTAGATTACGCTCGTGGGAAGTAAGGACGGACCACTAGTCATATCAGAAGATAATCACAGTACGGAAAGATAATCCCATGTTAAAGCGTGTTTCACAATCTACATTGATAGAACTGTTCGTAGGTGTATTCGACAACGAACCGTAAAATATTGGAACCGCCAGGATATTAAGTTCTGTTTACATAAAAACGAATGGTCACTCTACATCTGCGTTCGTTTTAACACGTTGTCATCGCCGTGGTGGTCGCGAAGGATTCGTTAGCTTTACGTCACTACCCGATTACAGGGCCGAAGGTATTTATTTTAATTCCTTGAAAAAGTAGTAGAAAATAAGTAGGCATCTAAAACAACAGCTTTGAGAATGAAATAGATAACCTATGTTTCCAGACTTAGCTATAACTCAAATAAAACAAAGATTTTTTTTTTTTTATACTTATTGATACAGCGTGTGGTAGGCAGAAAGTAAAACGAAAAACAAACACTCCAAATACTCCGCAATAGAAGTTTTATTTGTTGCTCAAGGCTCACGTAAACTAGGTGCAATTGGGTGTACTTAAGACACCCAATTGCACCTAGTTTTCTACCGATAAAACCCGACTGTAACCGACCAATTTTGCGAGACGGTCTAGAGTCCGTCTAGTCATCTAGTAAACTTTCTTTAATAATCTACCTATTCGGGAAAGATAATTTACAAAGCAATCCTCTTAAAACATAACCGGCAAAATTTGAAGATAATTATGTTCACGGCGAGCGGAGATAGAATGTTTTGTAGTGAGGGTCCTCAGCGGACTTTTTAAGTTCTAGCTGTGCCCCGCGGTTTCACCCGCATAAGTCTCGATTCCGTGGGAATATCAGGATAAAAAGTATTCTATGTCCTAACCCAGTTCATGGTCTACCCATATGCCAAATTTCATTCACTTATAAAAAAAATATTATTTCTTGTTATGTATTTTTGTGGTGTACAATAAAGTATATTTTAAATAAATAAATAAAACTATTTTTTAACTTTTGTCTGTCTGTTTGTTCCGGCTAATACGGCTGGACCGATTTTGACGGGACTTTTACTGATGTTACTACGGCTAGGCCATTTATATTTCAGAAAAAGAATAAGGGTCCACGAGGGCGAAGCCGCTAGCAGGAGTTTGTTTTTCAATAATCCTTCTTGACATACTATCGTGTCACAATAAACTCCCACGTCATGAATTTCATCAAGCACACTCGCTTACGCAAGAAACATTTCAAGATGCGTTTAGAATTACTTCTTGCAGTCCTCACAACTCAATCCAAAATAGGATTTCCAATCTTACTTCCAAGAAATTAAAGCTTGAAATAGCGTAGCCATATATTTCTACACAGTAAAGTTCCAGATCTTCATAACTAGTTTTATAACCACATCAAAGTATTAAAGTTATACGAGTTCTAAACAATAAGTATTCGCGCAAAGTAATCGACATAAACTCGTCGTCTGCTCTTCAAATGAATTCAAGTGATTTGTTCTAGAACTTGGGAACTTAGCCTAAGGCTTCCTGTGCACGACGGCAGAACCACACCAGCGCGCGGCAGCGGGGCGGGGGCGCCAGAACACATGTTTGTGTATACGTATGAACATGCGCCGCACCGCACCGGGGCGGAGGCGACGGCACGCGGCGCTGCGTATATTATACATTTTCATACTAAGGTGTTCTGAAACTTTTTCATCTTGCGTTCCGGCGCCCCGCGCCGGTGCGGCTCCGGCGTTATGTACAGGAAGCCTAAGATTTCACGCCTTCGTGTTTTCAAAAGATTTAAAAGTGTAATAAGTAGGTTATTAGATGCGGAGAATGCTACAACTAAAATAGATACAAGGATATTTTGGCGCCTAAATGTCATTGAAATTGGGGGTCGTTGTTGAACATCTGTGGTACTTAAACATTTATGAAATTGTTACAGAAAAACCAATTGAAAAACAAGATGGCGGCGGCCGTAGTTCAGATGTTGGCCACGCGCCAAAAGAGATAAGTAGCTTTGTAACCTTGAATTGCACGAAAAAGGATTCACTTTGAAGTTATGCGGGTCCTTAAATCTCCCAGTTTAAAATGGAGGCTGTTAAATATGCATGCATTTTATTTTAAAATGCCTGTGATTATAGTCTTTTCTTCGACTAAGTACTTATAATAATATCAGTAAAAGTTACCAGCCTATCGCGCACTGCGCGGTCACGACAACGACTTGTCAAAATAAACAAACAAAACTGGTCAGATGAACGGTCCTAAACCACACACGGTCACGGGTCCCAAACTTTATTCTTGGTCGGAATTTCTGCGGCCAATTTTGCGACTACTACAAGTCGAGGTCGTTACTGCGTAGATTCGATTTCTTACTGCAAGCCAAAAGCCTCTTCTTATACAGAGGTGGCACGAGCCACGCTTGCTCAAGACAGGTTTGCAATTTCAGACTTACGCTTACTATTAGTAAGTCTAGATTTCCTTACAATGTTTTTTAAAAGTATAGGTCATGAAAATAAAATTGAAGACAACGCCATCTATCACAAAACCTTTGTACTACGCAGTGTCGACATGACTGATGGACTCCGCTCTATCGTGAGTGATATCAACAAGTGGTTCGTCGAGAGTGCAAATATTGCGCCGATTATATAGGGAGGTCGCCATGTTATACCATTTTATTATTTTATTGCAGGAAAATCCGTATAGTTAACGTTATAAACGGGAGATTATAGGCACTGATAACTGTGTAGAAGTGCTTAGGATTTAGATTAAAGTCATTATCTGTGGTTATTGTGCATGAATTTTCCTAATAGACAGATTAAGTTAGCTAGCAAAACTCCGCAAACGCTATAGGTATTGATAACTAAACACGAAAAAATTAAAAAGTAAGATTTGATGATTTTTAACTTAGGGTCAACGATCGCTTGAAGTAAATGTTACTAATGTCTTGAAGTATGAGTTCAGAAATTTTGTTTTTTTGATTTTTGTGTTTATTTATCGAAACCCAACAGGTCTGTGACATTTATAAAAAAAATATTTCAACGGTACCTCGCTTACCTCGTAATGTCTTGAGAGTAAAGTTAACCGACTGGTTAAAATCTCGTTCATATGACGCAACTGAAAAAAATGTCACTGTAGACGGGCATTGCGCTGCAATACAGAGTTTAAGTAGTTTACTTTTGTAGCCATCATCGTTTCCAGTGTAATTTATGTCAATTTGTTGTTGTTCCAAAATAAAAACTTTTTACTTTACTTTTATCTACGCATGATGACCCCAAAACATTTACTCACCAACGTAATTTCTTTTTGTTTAGACATATATAGAATGATATCGATAGCCATTAGGTCTGCGGGGTTTCGTTAGGTAATTTAAGAGGCTTACAACAGCTAAAGCGCGGTCACTGTCGGACTGCATAGAAATGAAAGAGAAGCGCGATGACACGACGCAGGTAATTTATTGCAAAATATGAAGCAGTTAGCGATTTACAAAAAATCTATTGATTGGACTGGAAAATTAAAACACTATTATGCTAATATGTAGCTTGTAGAATAATCTGACAAAAAATCAGAATGATTGCATGTATATTAATATGATTTTTAATCGTTAAAAGAAAATTTTCGAGGTATCTTCATGATTTTTTTCTATCGTATCAAATTAGGTGTATTATGTTTTCAACACACTATCATACAGTTAGCATATATCCTGAAGAATATCATATATTTTTCTGATTTTGTTTACTGCAGTGGATCATATACTTTTACGCATTATAAAACTTGCGTTTAGGCACGTTTAGGTCCTGTAGTCCCCTTAACTTGACCCTGTAGTATGGATATTTTTCCAAAGGTTACAAAGAGTAGGTGCAAAAGGATTCCAAAAAGGAGACGCATAACCAGCCTATAATGTTCCCAATGCTGGGACACAGGCCTACTTTCTTAGACAGGGAGTGGACCGTAATCTACCACGCGGGCCTAGTGCGGGTTGGTAGATGTCACATGTCTTCGAATTTTTGGTTCTAGGACATGCCGGTCTCCTCACGATATTTTCCTTCACCGTTTTGAGAGCAGTGGTGATGAAATTATTTACACAAAGTAAAGCGCCCACCTGGGTTCGAACCTACGACATAAAACTTGTAAGTCGAGGCCGTTACCACTGGGCCACCACTGTTGAAAGGACAGGACACTGAAAGGAGAAGAATACATCAAAATTACCAGCTCATTAATCTCTAGATTAACTTGACATCACGGCTGTTTTCCGCAAAAAAGATTTACAGTATAAACAGGCAACAATGAAATGAAAAATGAAATCTTTTATTTCCTTTCTATTTTTTTTTAATCTTTTTTTTTTCCCGTCTTTTATCCACAGACAACGTTCAATAAATACACACATAACGTAATAAACATACAATATCATAAATATGACACATTCACATTACACACACACACGTCGGTAACACAATTAGGTAATCAGCGTGTGGTAGGAGTGCCATTAGCCCCCTTATAGGCCTGTGGGGGCCTAAGAAACTCCAATGGAAAAACCTATGTAACAATTCCTTTCGAATATCTACTTATGTAACATTTGGCCCTGGCAAAACCCCCGGGTTAATAATAGACTGTTATAATACAAGAAACTGTTGACTCAAGTGTATTGACAAGATATGTGCCCCTTGTCTGCGAGCGCCATCGCCATTACAAAATTTTCCACTTCGTTCACACTTTTCGTAGGCTAACAAGCAGTACATGTTTCTATACATATACAGGATGGCAGGTACATCGATGCGAAAACTAATACCATGAAAAATTTCAACGCAGGGGGTTCAGAATACGGCGCGTTGTGTTTCACGCGCGCCTCAAAGAGATGTCAGCACAACGGAAGGGGTCCGCTAGGACCGATGCCTGCCGGGGTCGCGGGAAAGTCCGAAAGGGATACCGTGGCCCCTGGCAATGTACAGGCAACTGAAGGAACACGGGTGGGTTTTAGTCAGTAAGAGTCTGATACGCCCTCCCGCTCCGCCCAGAGCGGGAGAAGTTATTTGATAATTTCCCAAGCTCAAAAAAAAAAAAAAAAGGGGGCTCAGAATCATTTATATTGAATCCATGGTATCAGTTTTCGCGTCGATGACACCCTGTATTGTTTTTGCTACTCGACTATGGTGAAGACAAAAGGAAGGAAGAGGAGGAAGGAAGTCATACGAAATCTGTACGATTTATGCCTTAAGGTGAAAGCGTCAAGGTAGCCCGCAAAATTCAAATTTTCTTACGTTTTTTGCAATTTGCAGGTCAGTATCATGTTCTACGTTGATCTGAATATGATTCGCGGCCGTATTAAATGTTTATTTATAGAATTATAATCATAAAAATGATCAATACAACTCTCTAAGTTCATGTAACCCCATTGAATGACTATTTCATGAACTAATGACATTTGACAATTATGCTAACTTATGGAGTTGTATTGCTGATTGTGATGATTAGAATTATGTAAAGCCATATTTGTTAAGGTCGCGAATCATATTTTAATCAACATACAACCTGACACTGACTTGCAAAATGGCAAAAACTCAAGAAAATTTGAATCTCGCTGGCTACCTTAGCGCATCCCCCTTAATTACATTACTTAGTAATGACGCGTGACTCCGGCTATACGAAAACCGTAAAAAATCGATATCGATTTCTTGTTTATACCTGTTTAGTTAGCGTTTTAGTCGTAGTTGAATAAAAGTTTTTCACTTTTTTTTTTCAACTTTTGCGTTGATCGGGGTGGTTTCTAAGTGGATAAGTAAAGATTAACAGTTAAATTAAAACCCGAAAAGTAATATCAACACTAAATTATAGATAGTGCCATCCACGAAGACGCGCCCACACTACGCTCCGCTCCGCACTAAAGTACAGCTTACCTTTCTGCTCTTAAAATACCGAACCGATCGTTATGAGATAGAAACGAGAAGGTCATTCTCTACTTTTCATCCTGGATGTATGTATAACAAATACAAAATACAAGCAGACGAAGACGAGCGCAACAGCTAGTGTACGTAAAAAAAAAACAATCGACTTCCAAAAAAAGACTACAAAGTGAAAAATAACTTTCAATTTCGGAAGTCTGATGTCTTTCGATCTGTATTTAAGGTTTTTGCTACTGAATTTCGAATTAAAAAGTTATTTTTCACTTTGTGCCTACTGCTTTTTTTTAAAGTAGGTTGTTTTTTTTTTGTAAAAATGTTTTTTATTTTTCACTTTTCAGTGAGTCGGTTTTTTAATTTATCTAAGTTACAATTGCCTAATGTCAACTGCTCATCACCTTTTACAAAATATTGCTTTTCCCGATGCGCGAACGTAAATTTTTTAGGAGTTCTTCTGGTACTTCACCATTAGCTCCAGTTCACCATAATTATGCATTGTCACGAGAATAAATAAAACTATTCGAATAACAACCCGTAAAATACGTAGTACTAAATCTAGGTCTAATTAGAGGTATCACTTTTACCACCGATTTGAAAATTGGTACTACTTGATCTAAACATTGACTAAATATGCCTACAGGGGTAATTGTGTCAATTATATGCCCAAGAACTTTAACGGAAATCCCCCATAAGTCTTCATTGTTTTTTAGGGTTCCGTAGTAAATAAGGAACCCTTATAGTTTCGTCATGTCCGTCTGTCTGTCCGCGGCTTAGCTCAGAGATGGTTAAATCAAGAAAAAATGTTTTTTTTAGGGTAAGTACCTCCCCAACATTTAAAGTGGGGGTGTTCTTTTTTTTCTCATCTAGCCCATGGTGTGGGGTATCGTTAGAAAGGTCGTTTAAAAATATTGTTTGAAAACCATTTTTGGATTCAGGGATCCGTTTGGGAAATATTAAGCTTTTAAGTGCAAATTTTTGTTAGAGTCAAGTGTCCCCCCTGCTACCCAAACGGTTAGCCCTGGTGGTTAGGCCCGGTAGCTAAACGGTTGTACTTGGATTTATGAAAAAAATCAAATTCAGTAGTATATATAACAAAATTAAAAAGAAAACTATCACAGCTAAGTAGGTAGTACAGGTTAACGAGTAATATTCGACCAACTTAAATTTGCAGTTTGAAAAATATTATATCCCATATATTCCTTAAGGGAGAACATGTTTTTCAACTACTATGTTAAGTTTGTTCTTGGGATAAATTCATTCCAACTACGGAACCCTTCACTGTGCGTGGTCCGACACGCACTTGGCCGGTGATTTTTTATGTTAAGACTTTTGAATGCTTTTTTAATTGTGACAATAGAAATGGGCTTGAATTCAAAACTTGAAATGTCCTTACTGAAGTTTTCTTTTAGAAGAGATTCAGCTAGTATAATAGATGATGAGGTGAGAGATTTTGTAACCTCTATTAGGATGTTGCTAAAGAAAATTTCTAGTGTCTCAACAACTTTTAACTTATCTGAAATGGTTTCATTATCAAATTATCAATTTTTAAAGACAATTCATTCTGATCTCGCTGTTTTGTGTTTTCAGTTTCTTTGTTAATTACCTGCCACACAGCTTTTATTTTATTGGTAGAAATACAAATTTTGTTATTTATTAATTTAAATTTAGCTTGGGTACAGACTTTATTAAATATCTTATAGTAGTTTCTTACATATTTATGAACAGCTTCATCAATGATTTTTTGTTATATAAATTATATAAAATACCTCTGGTTTTTCTAATGCCAGCAGTGGCCCATTCATTAAATTTTAGTTGACTGTTGATTGTTACTTATTTTACAGGACAAGCTTTTATTGAATTCTTGGCATACTGTAGAAAATAATGTACCGTAGTTTATATTGATATTGATAATGTGCCAACGTATTTTTATCGTCATTGAGTTAAAGCAGAAAACTACTTTTAACTCAAAGACAATAAAAAAAGTTCCTGCGAACTACAACTCGTAAAGACTCGCAGACAGGCGGCCCGACTCTATTAGAAGAACTTCTATGAAAACTTCAATGAAGTTCTAATAGAATCGCGTCGCACCGTCGCGTCGTGCCTGTATGCGATGGGCCTTATTAAGTCATGGTTTATTACACTGGGCCACCACTATGACCTATGCCGACATAGCTCTTACTGATACCTACGCAAACAGAGGAAGAGGTAAAACTGTGATGATAATAATTACTTACTTTTATCTTTATTTACAGTCATAAAATTAAAAGATAAAGTCTCAATCATCATTTATCACGTTAATTAATATGACTACTTGTTACAATTTATTAAAGTTATGTAGGATTGTGTTTATGAAGGATATTTTATTATATTGAATCTGTTCATAACGATAAGTATATTTTATTTTATATTGTATCCTCATACTATTAATTTTTAGAGATCACTGACTCAATAAATCGCTTTGTTACGGATTGAGAGAATTCCTTGTATTTTTCTTAGTCAGTACTGTCGTCTCTCTAGTCTTGTTTTTGATATGTAACATCTTTCCTCTCGCTTTCCTGTAATCTGTGGGAGTGATGTCTTGAAAAGGGACGGAAGTGTGTAACAGGAAGCCGGGGAAGCGCGCGCTATTTGATTTGACCAATGAGCGCGCGCGATGCTACAGTTAGCCGGCCAAGATGCCAAATGTTATTTTGTAGTAGTTTGTGTGTTATACGTTCCTACAATACTCTGAGTTTGTGTGATATCTATAATAATAACTATAATATAAGCCAGGATTATCCACCAGCAACTTGCTCTGAAATACAGCCTTGTGGAATCGGAAGTACCGTACTATAGGTATGTGCCCGACCTAGTTCTCGAAAATGACAATATCACGTTGTATTGGGATCGATCTATCATCACTGACAGGCCTATTGTTGCCAATAAGCCAGACGTAGTGGTGATAGATCGATTAGAGCGTCGCACAATAATTATTGATATAACGGTCCCGCATGACGAGAACCTCGTGAAAGCTGAAAAAGATAAGCAGATTAAGTATCTTGACCTAGCTCGCGCGGTTGTCGACATGTGGGATGTGGATACAGCAGTCGTTGTGCCGATAGTCGTAACGGCCAATGGCATAATAGCCAAGTGCCTCGACCAACACCTGAGGAGGCTCTCGTTAGGCAGCTGGATCAAGGGCTTGATCCAGAAAGCGGTACTTCTGGACACGGCGCGTATCGTTAGGAGATTCCTCTCTCAGGAGCCCTGACCACCGGTAGCTTGGACCCTGTTCCCGATACCAGTGGGCTACATTTCTTTTTATTTAAATGTTTTTGCTTTCTCTTTTGTTTTTATGAAAATATTTAAAAATGTAAATGATATGTATATACATGAAATAAACGTGACTATAATAATATAAAGCGGTAATAATAGATAACATTTGTGAGTTTGTATGTACGGGGTAATCTTCAGAACTACTGATCCTATTCCGAAAATTATTTCACTAGTGGGAAGCTACAGACTTGTCTAGTGTTATAGGATATATATTTTATGGTAGCTACCTATAGTTAATTTCCACGCGGACGAAGTCACGGGCAGAAGCTAGTGTTAGGTACATATGCTCATGACACTTCTAGCTATTGGTTTTATACCTATATTTTTGTTTGACCTTCAGATTTCAGGAATTGAGTATTCGTGTGTGTATGAAGCTATACATTTCCAATTTATGCTGATCTCGCATTGTATAGGATTTCGGTTCAATGCGAGGTCAGCTTATACTGGATATGTATTGTTTGATGTGTAGCCGTGAGTACAATTGGTGTCTGAAAACGCACCCCTAGAAAAATACCAATGCAAGACAAAAAGTTTTTTTTTCTTATTAGTCTACTTTCTATAACCATATTGTCTATTGTTTAATATTTTCGCCTTTTATAACAGTGAATTTATTATTTCGTCTAATAAAACGAAAGTCATAGCGTTAATAAATTCAAAACCTTATTTGAAACAGTGGCATCATTAATCATGATTTCAGTCATGATGTTTGGCTTGAAAGCTGTTTTCATTTATTTTATTTATGTAGGCAGCATTCTGAACTGATAAATTGATGTTTATTTTCTTCAAAATTGGTACAGTATACGAATTAATTCAAAATATTTGACCCTAATAACCCTCCTTCCTCGTCTGCAAAATATGAATAAATTCCTGTTGATTGTATTCAAGAAACTAGGGCTATGGCCAAAAAGCTCATTGTTATAAACAAGAGACTATTTTTACCACCGTTCATTTTTATTCACTCACAATACAATATTGTGAGTGAATAAAAATGAACGGTGGTTGCACTATTGTTTAATTTTTTAAGCAAATAAGTTATTTGTTCTGACTATTTGTGACGTTTGCTGCTTGAAATAAAAAAGAAGTCTGATTAAAAGTGTGTAACAACTTTTTACCATTTTTTTTTGTTTTTTTTTATTAAACTATTTTTCTTTCGTGTACCTAGTTACTTAACACCAGTGACGAGACGTGATTGTGAGTTCAAAATATTTACATCGACACGTAGTAAGATTTTTATCAGAATTGAGGTTTTCTGACTACCAAGTCAAGGCGTGCTGCTAGTCGATAATAAGGCAAAAAAAGAACAAGAACAAGAAAAAAATCGATTGTATTAGCAAGAACAATATAAAAATAGATCATGCAGTGAATAAAGTGCAAGGCGGTTAATAAAAAACACAGGTTCATTCAAATACCTCATATCTTTAATAAAATAATAATAATATGTTAGCTTGGCTATCATTGTGCCGATGGTCGTGACGGCCAATGGTCTGATAGCCAAAAGCCTCGATCAACATCTCTCGAGGCTCTCGTTAGGCGGTTGGATCAAGGGCCTGATTCAGAAGGCAGTATTCCTCGATACAGCTCGCATTGTGAGTAGGTTCCTGTCTCTGCAGTTCTAAAACCCTGCTCCCAACACCGGCGGATCTCTATTTTTTTATATTTTAAAATGTTTTTATATCAATTTAGTTTAAGAAATATTTAAAAATTTAATTATAGGTATATAAAAAAAAAACGACATAATAATAATATGTAAATGGAAATGTTTTAATGACATAAAAAGGTGTTACATTTTAAATTGAAACCCTGAGTCCCGAGCTATGTGGTACCTGTGTACAGAAGTCACTGGCAATACAATCTTTAAAATAATTACATTTCAAATTTCAATAAGATATGTACCTATATGATATCTAACTATGTAAAAAAAAATGAAATGCTGTTCGTTGGTAAGCGCATCACTTGATAATTCTATTCGGAAAAAACTGGCGGGAACCGATCATTACACTAATATTAATATCATTACACTAATATAAAAAACAAAAATTTCATCAGCGTAGGGTAATTTAGTTACAGTCACATGTGGAGTTCTTTTTTCTATGAAATTTATGTATGAAGTCAAGAACATAATAATATTGAAATTTAGATAAAAATTCAAAACATTTTATTTCACATAAACCTACATGGGCACTTATGAAACGTCAGAAGCTAAGTGAACGGTTCCAATTGGTCGTTTCCTACGGGTATGAGCCGGAAAGAAATCCACGGTTATTCTTTTAAAAATAATTGACTTTTAAAATATTTATTTTCAAATAACAGTGTTAATAGGTATAGGCCTTTCAATAAGTACCAGGTACATAACAAAATAGAAAATCATAAGACAAAGTCTGTCGCTTCAGCTAGTTATGTCGTGATTCATTTCATCAACTTTTGACCGCCACTTACAATTACATAAGACAAGGCTTGAAAAGATGGGGTTATCAATTTTGCACACTGAATATGTCATGATAAAATGAAGACACGAGTGGACGAAGGAAATGATTTGATTAATAATATAATCTAATCATTACAAGAGAAAAGAAAAAAAATCGATACGCATAACTTATTTCTAAAGAACTTATAATCAATCTAACAACATTTATTGTCATGCTTAATCATGTCCGCTGCTTTCTCTGCTAACATTAAAACAGCTGGATTAGGAGTTGCTCGAGGTATCTTAGGCATTATACTGGCGTCAACAACCCGAAGCCTTTTTACCCCTTTTACTCTTAATTTACCATCTACTACTTTGCCCATAGGACATGTACTAGTAAAATGATAGGTGCTGCTAGTATGTTCCAAAGCATAGCATTCCCAAAATTCGTCTGAGCCCTTTTTCTTTCCAGCACATTCTGGTATATCTAACCCTGCTAATTCTGCTCCAATTTTTCTAAAGTATTCCGTACCGCCAACAGTAATGAAATCTTTCATAATTTTCACCATAATTTTTAAATCGTCTTTGTTGGTATAGTATCCAGTTGTAATGACTGGATTTGCGTGCGGATCGTCGCTCCCCAAACGGACCGTACCTCTTGATTTCGGTTGGAGAAGAGCAAGAACGGTGTATAGGGAATCTCTATTCTTCACCTGTTTCTGCCATCGGTCACATATTTCATATCGCAGGCCAAAAACTGTGGCACAGGCTAGGGTCAAGAACGGTAAGTTTTGTTCGAAGAATAAACTGTAAGCCTGATAGTCTGGGTATATCTGAGACTTGTTAAATGCAACTGACCCTGCTACGGCCGGGAAAGGAAATCTTAAAAGGTCTGTTATAACAGAAGGTAGATTAGGAATCGGTAATAGATGCTTTTTTAACTTATATACCATCGTGACGGCGACTTGGTCAACCAAATTTTCTCCTACAGGTAAATCTTTTAATACTTTAATGTTAAAAGATTCCAAGTGTTCTTTAGGACCAATGCCTGAGAGCATAAGTAGCTGAGGAGTATTGAATACTCCGGCACTTAATATGATCTCTTTCTTGGCTCTAAATGTATAAGTTTTACCTTTATAAACAGCTTCGACAGCAACAGCAACATTACCCTCAAAAATGATTCTGGTTACCCTTGTGTGTTTGGAAACGTGAAGATTGGAAAAGTCTTTAACAGGATACAGGTATGAGTAAGCTGGTGTCTGCCTTTTCTTATCAGCCAACATATACTGTGGTTGTGCATAACCTACATTAGTATCAGCGTTCAGGTCCAAGACGGTTGGGTTGCCGACTTTAGCAAAAGATTTCAATATATCAATAACTTGTTTTTCTGGTTGTCTTGTAAGTCCCATAGGTCCATCCGTGCCATGAAACTTGCCATATTTCTTGAGAATTTCGACATCGGATCTTTCACTTTTCTTGAAATATTGAAGTATATTTTCGTATTTCCAGGAGCTGTCGTTAGAAAGATTAGCCCAGCAGTCGTAATCTGAGCTACTCCCTCTTATATTTATGAAATGGTTGAGAGAATTGCTGCCTCCAAGCATTTTGCCTGCTGTTATCATAGTGTTGTGATCTCTGGCTGCGTAGTCATCTCGAGTTGACGTGTAGTTGTGGTCCACGAAAGAGTTCGGGAGTAAAAAAAAGAGAGAAGCTATCTGAAATAAGATGTTTGGAAGATTGTTATCATATTATTTACTGTGATATATATATATATATTTGCTGTGATAGTAGCTGATTATATTTGCATGATTTTTCCTTTTTAGGGTAGAGAAAAAATATAAATGTAAAATTTATATATTTTTCTCACCGTGAGGTCTCGTGACACTTTCATGTATTATTTATATGAAAGAAAGATTTAAAAAACTAAAAACATCTTAAGAGCGTTTAGAAAGTGCGCAACTAGCTGTCGAATATTTCGCTGTTTTGATTAATTTGGCAATATTACTCTGTATGAACATAAGAATATTGCTAAACATAACAGGTAAATAATTGACAGCTATTTGCGACGTTGCCAAATTTTTAGATGAACGCTATTTAGGCTGGAGGAATGAATCTGTAGGCAATGTATGTATGAAACATAATTCCTCAGTGCTTGAAATCGCTATAACACGGCAAATTGACGTAGGGTGCCCAATTTACGTAACATTTTTTTTTGTCTGAGGAGCCGATTGGTCGTTTACAGACGCTAGATATACAGACGACTGCGTGATAGATAAGACAACACCATAAACTTATTAACGAAAATCAGCAATATATGTACATTGTGTTGGTTAACGAAAATTCAAAAGAGATTTATAAATGGAAACTTGGTTATTATAAGCAGTTTATTACAAATCAATGAAGAGTAGAAAATACGTTATATTGAAATTAGAACAATAATTGTTTCTGTGAAACTAAATAAACATAAGATCGATACCATCATCGACTTTTGTCATTGAATTTACAGTCAGGCTAATCAACTAACTTCATCACATTGACACATTACGGCAATTTGCTGTGTTATAATCAATTTCCTAATTAATTCCCCTACATAATTTATAATCATGTTTTTCATCAAACACCTGCGTTGAAAGTCAAATATTACAAAAAAAGGGAATTGCTCAGATGGAGAAGAATCCTATGGAGAAGAATGGGCACTAGAAAGTCCATGGTTACTCTTAGTGTACTTACCATGGCTGATACAGGCGGATCGCCACCATCTTCTAACATTAGAACAGAACATTTCCTGGATTCTGCCAGTCTTCTGGACACCACACAACCTGCAGAGCCGCCTCCAACCACTATGTAGTCGTATGACGCATTGTCTGCAATACAAATACATCACCTACTATATATATATATATACTACACCTTCTTACATCGACAGTATTAGACCTCATCACACACAACCAATTAATCACTCACAAAATCAGTCAGACATTCGGGCTTCTGGCTACTCGTAATTACTGTCAAAGATCCTCGAATGACAGCCGGGACAACGGCTCAACGTGCTTTCCTAGGCACGGAGGTCATCTATCCACGGACCTACCGCGGCAAGCGTAGCTTAAAATTATGGATCGACCCTTGCGACTGTTATTACTTAGCCCGGAGCATCGATCCATCTTAAAAATGGATTAAATAGAGGAGGAAAGTTTGTATGGAAGTTCTTAATTTATGCCGATGGAAAATCCCATTGAGCACAAACGAGACATAGACGCCATCTACACATATTTTTCAAAATACTAACTGGATGTGCAGATTTCTGCTTCAAGATTGGCCTTGCTTACAGTTTTTATGTGCTCAGCGGTTCAAATATTTTCTTCAAATGCACCCTGGGCAGTCTGCCACGGTACCTGCTGACTTTCCTAAAAATGTACTTTCACAAAACATAATCAGCCTATTGTTCCCACTCAGGCATCCTGTTTAGAGGTAAAACGTATGTCACGGTGGGTCGGTGGTGCCGTCCATCACGTGAGCCCATTATGGGTTGGTGTTCACTACGGCATGCTATACTAATATCGCGCCAATATGAAAGAACTTACCTTCAAGAATGGCCTGCTTTGGCCACAATACTCCGTCGAGACCAGAAGCAGTCAATAATGCGAAGGGAATCTGAGCTAGCGAAATGAGATCGCTTGATACACTGGACCCCATCTTTTAGCTATAAAAAAAATAAAAGTATACACAATCAATTGTAGGTATTTATTTCCTTTATTTCATTAAAAAGACACATAAACTGATTTTTTTAATATCATTGGAAAAAACTTTTTTACAAATAAAAACAAACGTCCTCCAAAAAAAAATACTACAAAGCGAAAAATAACTTTATTTTGGAAGTCGGTGTCATTGTTTTTGAATTTTTGTTTTTTTCCACCGTTGTTATTATAAAATCATCCTTAAAGACTGAGTGGGAAAAATACGTATTATTGAAGCTAACTCAAAAAGTACCCAAACAAAGTTAATAAAATTTATATGGGACCACCAAGAGGTCAAAAAGAAAATTCCTTCCATTACATCCTTTAAAAAAAAAAATGAATTTTGCGGCGGAGATATGCTCAAACAAAAAAAAAAATCATTCGAATTGATAACCTCCTCCTTTTTTAGAAGTCGGTTAATGGGACATGGGAAATCTGTCAATATTGTGCGTACAAACTTACATTTGCAGTTGAAATGTATGGCAGAACATCTTTTAACTACAATGTTAAGTTTATTCTTGGGATAAATTATTCATCCCAACTACCCTTCTTTGTGCGTCTGACATGCACTTGGCCCGTTTATTTAATATTCAACAAAAATCGCGTAATATTACAAAAAAAAAAATAAGCAGAAACTGGTAGGTACTTACTTGAATTTCTTCAAACTGACTTGAACGTCAAATTGGAGAACGTATTTATACTGCTAAGTAAAATATGGTGATACCAAGATTGTGATATATAATTATTACATGAATGTACGTAAAATATCTGCACATTGTTTACCCATATTTGCAAATAAAGAATTTTGAATTTGAATTTTCGCATATTTGTTATTTAATAAGCATAATTAGATTACCTGGTATTACCTATACATATAATAAAATAGTAACGAAGGAAAAACTGTACATTAAATGTTTTTGAAACAAGTAATTGCTACGAGGTGTGGGACGGGTCTAGCTCTAACTTTTTATGTCATAATATTATTTTGCATAACAGCGGATAACATAAACTTCATTTCGCAGAAAATCGTTTGGCATACACTCATTTATGGTAAGTCAGAATCATCTTTATGCATACATTTCATATCCATAATAATTAAAAAGTAGAACCATCATATCGCAGAAAGTTTACACAAACATGCAAACAAGCATACACCATGCATGCAAGCGAGCATGCAACATGCATGGTTTCTGTCACGGCCCCGGCAACGGCGCTACGGGGCTCCGGCGGTCCCACGCGAGCTTATCGTCGCAGATGGTTTTTTTTTTACACAGTACAACAATATACATATTAATATTATTTTAAGTTTAAAAATAAAATTTTATAAGGCAGAATCTTGATGCGCCGAAATTTATTTGGCATAATACACTTGGCATAATCTTCTTTAAACGAATATTTTAGAGGCATAAAAACTATTTAATATAATATTGATTGGTCGAATGTTTATAATTATGTCAGAATTTACAAGGCATACTTTTAAGATGGCAGAATTTTATTTGAAATAATTTTATTCGGCATATTGCCATTTCTATAAAATAGCATTTTTAACCTTAAATTAAAATTAAAATATTGACTTAATAAGTCAATATGTTGTGCTACGAAAGTTAGTGACAGAAACGTATCGCTACAAAACCGACTCCGCGTAGTCTTCTTTGCCCTACCCCTAGAGTGTAATTTAAGCCCGCGTAGGCGTGGAGTGGCGAGGCGGCCCGCGAGCTGAGGTGTAGGAAGCCGTGATGGTGAGCGTTATAACCATCTACCACGATAACTTCGCGTGAGACCGCCGGAGCCCCGCAGCGCCGGAACCGTAACAGAAACCATGGCTGCTGCATGTTGCATTCTCGCTTGCATGCTGCATGCTTGCTTGCATACATGGTGTATACTTGTTTGCACTTTTGCATGTGTGAACTTTCTGCGATATGATGGGTATAGTTTTAATTATTATGGATATGAAAATGCCTAAAGATGATTCTGACTTACAAAATTATGAGTTTTGATTGTATGATAAATATAATATGCCAAACGATTTTCTGCGAAATGAAGTTTATGCTATCCGCTGGTATCCAAAATAATTTTATGACATAAAAAGTTCTGCTTTAGAAGGAAGAACCATTTTATAGAAATGGCAATATGCCTAATTAAATTATTCCAAATAAAATTCTGCCATCTTAAAAGTATGCCATTGTAAATTCGGACATATAAACATTCGGCCAATCAGTAATTATATTTAAAAAATATATAATATATATATATATAATATTCGTTTAAAGAAGATTATGCCAAATGTGTTATGCCAAATAAATTTCGGAGCATCAAGATTCTGCCAGATAGAGGGAACCCGTGTGGCACTGGGAATATAAATCCGTTTGTCTGGATATATTTTTCGGATCAGCGCAAAAACAGCTGAACGGATTTGGATGAAATTTGGCACACAGATAGTTTATATCATGTATTAGCACTGAAGGTAAGTTTAATCCTGGTAGTACGCTCCCGTGGGATATTTCCCGACATACACGCGGGCGAAGCCGCGGGCAAAAGCTAGTTTATATTAAAAGCAGTAAAACATGCAGCCTTGAACTTTTTAGATTTTTTCCAAATAGCGAACTATTTATAAAACTGGACCAACTAGAACAAACCCAGGCTACTAAGTAATATTAAAAGGATAATACTTAACTTGTACAACTTGTACAAACATAAGTTATTTAATCAGTTGAAAAAATTTACGGGCAGTCAATATAATTTTTCGGTGGTTGTAAATTAGTATGAGTCAAACATGAACAGTATTATTCGGCTATTTCCATCCTACAATGTCAATACAAAAAATACACAAGTAGGTAATGTAATAAATGAATGGGAGGAGCTCGTGGCTAAGTAATAACAGCTGCACGTTTCGATCCATTAGGTTAAGCTACGCTTACCGTGGTCGGTCTGTCGATGGGTGACCATCTTAACATACTGAGTCTCCTCCGTGCCTCGGAAAGCACGTTAAACCGTAGTTGATCCCGGCCGGTCATTCGTAGATCTTTGACAGTCGTTACGGGTCGTCAGAAGCCCGAAAGTCTGACAACCATTCTTACCAAGGGGTATTGTATTACCCAGTTACCCCAACATAGTTGGAAAAAGGCTAGGCTGATTGTTTTTTTTTTTGTCATAAATGAATGGCCCGTAAAAATGTTGGAATGTGCAGTTCATAGGTCAGCTTGGAACTGTGACCAAACACGCGCGAGCCGAAGTGGTCGCAGTAACTCACCCAGGAATCCCCGACCAAATGGGTAAAACTGTGAACGATCGCGCGCGAGCCGAGCGAGCGATACTTCCAAGTTAGAGTTCTTACCGACTAATTCCGAATTACTATTTAATTTAATAATATTGGTCTCAAAAAATGTAGATGTTTTTGAAGCAGTTGTTTCAAAGAGAGGTAGTTTAAAACCTGTAGAAGGTTTTCATAAATCTAAATCCGCCCGAGTTAAATATTAAAATTCAGAACATAAATATCATGAAAAGTTTTCACGGATTTTTTTCAGTTTTTGAAATAGACTCACTCTGTATATCACATATGTATAAGCATGAATCTGCATCCATAAGAATTAAGGAGCTAAACAAACGACGTTTTTTTAAAGTCATTTAAAACGAACCGTTGCTTATCATTTCGGGCACCTCCACTGAATGGTCTTGTTGCACGTCGGTTTCTTTATCCACCGTATGCAGGGCATCAATTGGACGTAATTAAACAGAAAGGATCCAACCCGTACAGAGTCAGTTTTGAGATATTCAAGTTTTAAGATCAGATCGTGTTATGTGATCGTATGACCTGCCATTCATATGGGTTGGTAACGTATGGTCATAATGACATGATGCGTTGTGATATTAAAGTTTGAACTACAAAGAGTGTTTTGGTATATTATACCAATAAAATACCAAACCTATTTGGTATTTTATTTATGTAATATTTCATAGAGAAACCGACGTGCAACGTAACCATTCGGTGGAGGTGCCCGAAATGATAAGCAACGGTTCATTTTCGATGACTTTAAAAAACGTCGTTTGTTTAGCTCCTTAATTCTTACGGATGCAGGTTCATGCTCTTGTGATATACAGAGTGAGTCAATTTAAAAAACAGAAAAAATCCCGTAATAACTTTTCATAATATTTATGTTCCGAATTTTAATATTTAACTCGGGCAGATTTAGATTTAATAAAACCTTCTACAGGTTTTAAACTACCTCTCTTTGAAACAACTGCTTCAAAAACATCTACATTTAATATATATATCTCATTTTCGCTCATAGTGTGGGTTGGATCCTTTCCGCTTAACTACGTCCAATTGTAATTTAGTTATGTACAAAACGAATATCGTGAAACTGTGCATTGTCGTACGTTCAGGTTGATGGTCAGCGCAGACAGAGCAGAAAAATGCTAGAGAGTGTTCTTTGCTGTCAAGTTTTGATGGGAATATGCGCAATCATGCATGTGCAAACACACGCCACAGGAAATCATCTCTTGCAGCTATTTTAAACTGTATTGGATCGTGATGAAATTTATCGTATACTATTAAATTAGCAATATTTGTAATCACGTTCTCGAAAACGGCTCTAACGATTTCGATGAAAGTTGCAATACACAGGTTTACGGGGGAAAAAAAATCTATCTAGCTAGGATTCATAAAATAATTGAGAAAATTTGTTTTCTTCATATTTTCACCCGAGCCGAGCTCGGTCACCCAAAGTTTAGAAC
Source organism: Agrochola circellaris (assembly GCA_914767755.1). Lineage (NCBI taxonomy): Eukaryota > Metazoa > Arthropoda > Insecta > Lepidoptera > Noctuidae > Agrochola > Agrochola circellaris. Next base: position 3,607,343 of record OU611855.1, on the reverse strand, counting down.
AAGATGGCTACCTTAGAATCATAGAGTATAGTAGTATACTTAGAATAATGATATGGCAGCATGGAATTAGTAAGTACCTACTATCATGGCTACATGGAATTAGTATGTACTATCATGGCAGCATGGAATGTATCTATCACATGATTAATTTATCTGTATTGCTTCATTTTTCATTCTTTTTACCTATCGTGGTATAGTAATCTTGTATACAAAACATTGTAAAAACATTTTAAAAGAGTAACGGTAGAGTTTCTTGCGAAGTCTTCTCCATACGAGAACTACCTTTTGGAAAGGGCGATTAGAATCAATTCTATTTTGTGTAAAATTGACGTTTAAAAGTGCCTCTTATGTGCCTAATTGAAATAAATTGTTTGACTTTGACGTTGAATAAGTATGAACTTTCCTATACTATTAAATGAGCATTCTCTATTATCACCAGAGCAGAGCTCGGTCGCCCAGGTACTTTTCAACGAATAAATTGCTGCTTTGCTGTTTTGTCTGCGCTGACGCTACTCGTTCACAACACGTAAAGTCTGCAAACAAATCGTAAGTGGTCCACCATATTTGTTTACAAGAAGCAAAGCTTACACCGTAACGTTTACAGCCAGTCATTAATATTCTCGTATATTTTATGGGCTTTTAAATTACTGGAACATATGGCATGCAGAAGAAAGTTTCAGTTCAACCTTGGGCTCGTTTGTATAGTCTTTTTAATCTCTGTTTGTGTTTAGGTGCCAGTGCGACCATGGTAGATATATAACTTCAACAACCAATGTTCTATATTCTATAGTATACTAAAACTGAAGAAGCTTTGAACTTAAATTCCTACCTAAAGAAGGCAATTAAGGCGAACTGGATTCCAACCTATCCACCCACCAACCTCCCTAACAACCTATCCACCCACCAAACTACCCAACAACCTATCCAAAAACCTACCCAACAACCTACCCAACAATAGGTTGTTGGGTAGGTTGTTGGGTAGGCCCAACAACCTACCCGACAACCTACCCACCAACCTACCCAACAACCTATCCACCAACCTATCTACCAACCTATCCACCAACCTACCTACCAACCTGCCCAACAACCTACCTACCAACCTACCCAACAACCTATCCACCTACCAACCTACCCAACAAACAAACAACCAACCTACGAACCTATCCACCAACCTACCCACCTACTCGAATTTCGCGCGCTATGTCCAGCCATGCATAATGTAATAAATAGAGTGCACATAGTTTGTATACCGACGAAATCGTTTGCCACAGACAGCTGCATAGTTGTTTATTTTGAGCCCCCCCCCCCCCCCACCTTAAAGCTAGGTACTCATTAGCTACGTTCATATTTATTTACACAAGATGCTAAAGCTTACTAATATTACTTTGGAAATGATCACTACACAGTTCAAAAGCTTTTCCCAAAATAAATTGTTGAGACCGTCACTGAAAACTTGCCAGAATAACAATAACAAACATATTTCGTAACAAAACTAAGCCGAAAAGATAAAACTCCGTGCAACCTGACAAATTACTAAAATGATATAATTTCTTGAGTGAGAAACCTCTCAGTTATCTCAATTTAAATTAAAATTGAGAGGAAAGAGAGGAAAAGGGATTTGTTTAGAGGGAAATTGCGCCTCTTTGTGCTACACTACAGAGATAACAGGCGAGAGTTGAGAGTTTTATAAGGACGGCTAAGCCTCGGAGCGTCGCAGACTGTTAGTGTGGGGCTCTAGTACTAGCGGAAGAAATGCATCGTATTAAAAAAATAAAAAGGGTCAGGCTTGTTTGCACTTGGTGGCGGACCAGTACCTGTCGAGGGAGTGGAATGGAATCGCGAGCATTTCGGTCACTCAAAAGTAACTTAGACAAATCCTAGTGGTGTTTGAGGAGGTCTGTCATAACGTATGATGAGAATCAATGGCATGCCGGAAAAAAAAAAACAATTAAAAATATATTGCGTTTTGACGATCAATATCAGACTTCTTCTTCAGTCTTCGAGAGAAAAAAAAGATTATCATTAACAGCCAAACGTCACCGTTCCACATTGTTCTTTATTTGAATCAAAGAACCTATTTCAGTCATAGTCGCGTGGCGTCACTTTCTTTCAAATGTGTTTTTTGTTGTTTGTTATTTTGGTACTTTGTATTTCCTTTATATTTATGTACTTAGTTATCATTTAACTGTGCTTTTGTATGTTGTGCTTTTTCTTTTTGTGTGCATTAAATAAATGATTTATATATCCAACTGGACAAAAACCTCCCCAAAGTATCTCCATGACTGCAGAGTCATGGAGATGCTTTGGGGAGGTCCTGCAGTGCAACGTGCTGCATACAGCGGGAATTGATATAATACATATGATAGAAAAAATAAATCCGCTTCGAGCTACCGCTGTTGCTATCGTTAAGGCCCCATGTTTTCGTTACGTATTTCCTACATACAGGTTTTCAACCAGACGCCATTTCAAGCGTCATAAATAATGCTAAGCCCCCAGTTTTCCACGATTAACAGCTAAATTAGCCACGATTAGCTAATTTTGGACTATCAGTACTCGTAAATATAGTGTGAAGAACTTTGCTCTAGTTATTAGATAAGACAAGAAATATGCCTGGGTTTTAGCACTTGTGTTTAGCAAAGTGATGTTGGTTGGTATTCATAGGTAATGAAATCATGACTGAGTAGTGTTGGCCTAGTGGTAATGACCCCGACTTACAAGTTGTAGGTCGTCGGTTCGAACACAGGCGGACGGTTTACATCACCACTGCCCTCAAAACGGTGAAGGAAAACATCGTGAGGACGGCACGTTTTAGAACCAAAAATTCGAAGCCATGTGATATCTACCAACTCGTACTGGGCCCGCGTGGTAGATTACAGCCCACTCCCTCTCGAAGAGAGGATGCCTGTGTCCCAGCAGTGTGAACATTATAACATTATGTGAATTCATGACGTCATTGCTATACTGCGACTGCTATTGTCCGTGGTGTACTAGTGGTGGACCATCTTTGTCCTACCCAACCGCAAAAACATGTAATTTAGAATTTGTATATATATAGAAAAAATAACCTTAGCGTCTTGTTAATCTCAGTATGACTATGAACGGCTGTGAACTCATTGAACCATAAACCAGCGAGACAAAAAAGTATAATCTTACGTAAATTATTATTTCTACATAACAAAACATCACGCCTGTATTCCCGGAAGGGTAAGGCAGAGGTGTACTTATAATTCCCCAGATAACGTTACATCCCATGTTATTAGGGGCGAGTCTATTCCCATCAAACGGGCTGAAATCCAGACTCCGGGCTGCTACTGAGATTTTCCATAATTAATAAGGTTCACACACACACGTCAGTCACGTTAACGTCAAGTCGCCCATCAGTCACGTCAAAAAATATAGTAAGGGCCGAGTCACACCGGAATGGCAGCGGCCGGCAGCGGCTGGCAGCGGCCGGTAGCGGCTGGCAGCGGCCGGTAGCGGCTGGCAGCGGCCGGTAGCGGCTGGCAGCGACCGCTAGCGGCCCCCGACGTCGCTGCTGGCGGCCTCGCGCACAAAGTACATTATACACAACGTATCCCGTTGCTAGGATGCGCGTGGCGCGCGGCCGCTCGCGTCGCCGCGGGCGGCCTCGCGACCTTTTCAAGCTTTTTAAGCGATACTGGTATTTTAAGTATGTAGATAAAGTTTAAAATTATTTCACACTGAAAGTGCTCGCCGCGTCGCTGCCGGCCGCTGCCATTCCGGTATGACCAGACGCTTATGTAGAAGTTGTAGGACGTTGGCTACTCACGTCACCCACGTTACAACCGGCGCGTCTCAGTCGACGTCACGTCACCGGCAAGTCAGTTTTATTGCTACGAACGAAACTTGGTTATAGATTTTTTTTTTAAATGGCTATGACTGACTGACTATCTGTTCACACACGTCCCTGAAACGCGACTGATCGGCGACTTGACGTTGACGTGACTGACGTGTGTTTGACGTTAAGTGTGTGACGTTGACGTGAATGACCTTTATACTCTTGACAAAATGCCTTGGAGTTATTTTCTTTGGTACATAGGAAGGAGGTCAACAACAATATAGTAAACCTTATATGTACTTATTGGAACTTTATGTAGGTTTTTCCGTAACAGTTTATCACGATCGATAGTAGCGCATGCTTCGAATAATAATGAGAGCAGAACTCATTAATTAGCCTTGTGTCATAAATCATGCAATACTACTTTTACGGGAATAAGTCATTTATTTCTCGTAATGAAGTCATTTATATTTCTGGAGGGTTTAGCAAACTTATAAGTAAAATTAAAATCATTATAATATTACAATTCACGTTTTTTAACTAACAACGTAAATGAGCGTTTTTATAATTTACTAGCTGCATCTCGCGGTTTTCCCTGCATAAGTCTCGATCTCGTGGGACTATCGTGATAAAAAGTATCATATACTACATCCAGGCCATGGTCTATTCATGTGCCAAATTACCATCTAAATCTGTTCAGCCGGTTTAGCGTGAAAGCGTAACAAACAAACAAACTCACTGTCGCATTTATAATATTAGCTAGGATAACGTGACGATATTCGTCGGACGTCTACGACATTACGATAACATAGGAAAGTAAAGTATGGAAATATAAACAACATGTAAAAAAAACCGACCAAGTGCGTATTGAACCACGCACAATGAAGGGTTCCGTAGTTGGGATGAATATTTATACTAAGAACGAACTTAACCTTGTAGTTGAAAATCATGTTCTCCCAAAAATTTGCACTTAAAAGCTTAATATTTCGCTAACGGATCCTTGAATCCAAAGATGGTGTTCACAAACTCACGACCTCGAGGTCCTTGAACGACCTTTCCAACGATATCCCGTACCATCGGATAAATAAGGAAAAAAAACCCATCCCATCCCCACTTTATGTGTAGGGGAGGTACCCTAAAAAAAGAGAAAAAGAAAGATTTTATTTTACCACTTTGTCGGCGTGATTAATATGCATACAAATTACAGCTTTCTAGTACTAGTCTCTGAGCTAAGCCGCGGACAGACAGACAGACAGACGGACATGGTGAAACTATAAGGGTTCTTTGTTTAAAACATTTGTTTGAACACTAAAAACCATGTCCGATCCAAGAGGCTGTTGTTAGATATCGTACTGAGAGTCTATTTATGTGGTAATTTTCAGAAAAAAATAAAAAATCAATCGCCTCATATTTTTTAAATGGGGAATATTAGCGGGTTAATACATGTGGCGATGGGGGCCGTCGTTTAGTGGCTGTCTACAAGTCACAACTTATTATTTACACTTTATCACTTTATTATGACTCCTGTTGAAAATTTGGGGTAATTTTGGTACTAAAAATGTGAATTTTAAATAGCAATAACTTTTTACTTTCAATAATAACAGATTTTTATTACTTTTTGGTAGGTAATGTTATTGCAGTACATATATGCCCTTTCGAATCGGACAGCGTTTTCTTTACATATTGTATAGACGCTTTTAAATTTTCGTTCACTATATCATTATAACGTGCTTGTATTTCCATACATCTTATCGACGTGGACATGGACATCTCAAACTCAAAGCATTTGTTTCAAATAAACCAATTACAGGCACTTTTGAATTGTCAAGGGGTCGCTCAGTCAGAAAGATGAAGATAGCCCATTCCAAAGCGTAGTAGGTACCTATGGAGAAGAACGGGCAAGAAACTCCAGGGACACTCTTTTAAATCAAAATCATTTTTAAACATCCACAATAATATCGCCACGTTAGAAATTATAAAAGCAAACATCATATCCAAGTACAGGCAACACAATTATCAGTTGCTTAAAAAACGGTGAAGGAAAACATCGTGAGGAAACCGGCATGCCTGAGAGATATTTCTCGACGGCATGTGAAGCCAAGTCAGAAGCCCATGGGCGGCTTTAAAACTCTGACACCAGCTATCGAATTACGCAACACATTTTCTTTGACAATTCCGACTAATCTGTTTCAATTTGACAGGTCAACAACATTCATTGTGTTATTTACGTTACATATTGAGCAGATTTTTTTTTCGAACGTTCGAAGCAATGGATTAGCAATCTGTTTCAAAACGATTCAGATTCTGATTGATCGTGTATTACGTAATTAGGGTACAGGTTAGTCACTAACCACAGGAAAAGAAGAAGAAGATATAGCAGTCAATTCCACTACCACCTTGCTGATTCTTTACATATTACATATTCCCTGTTGATCTGTTTAAACGAAAAAGATAGATTATTTTTAAGAGAACTATTTATTTGATACGAAATTACAAAGGCATAGTAAAACGTTGATGAATATTTTCGGTTTTTTTCTCAATCAAGGAACGTCCTTCATTAGCTTTAAGTATAATTTACGGTAGTTTTAATTTGTAAATCAAGTTACAAAGTGGTCTGATGCTTGTATAGATAGTGTCATCCACAAAGACGCTCCACACTCTTCTTCCTAATAGCTTCCAGTAAAGTAATTAGGTTGAGGAAAAGAAGAGTGGAGCGCGTCATAGTGGGTGGCATCATCTCTATCAACCTAGTATTATTTTTCTCCAGCCCCCCAATTCACGCAAAAAAGGTACCAACGTTTGATAAAAGTGCTTGTTAGCAAAACACTCGGACGAGACCAAGGCACTTTATTCAACAAGAATATAGGTCTGTTACCCTCTGGTTGAGCGTTTCACACATTTTTACCGACCTCAAAGAGGATAGCCACTTTATTTTGAAACCACTGATTTATGTAGCACCTTACACCTTCCAAAACCTAAGCCTGGTCCATTTTGTAAAAATACGTGTTCTATGGAAATAAATGTCCGTTTTATACCTGCAGTCACGTGCAAAATTTAAAACCAATTTTCTGGAAAACTGTTGAGATATAATTTTAATTAGTTCAAAGATACATACACTCGAGAGCAATGAATCCGGGTCACTTAAAGAATGTTAAAAATCTCGGAAACTAAAAATGATAGGTTAATGCAATAAATTGTATTTAATAGACAATGTAATACTCCTTAAATGAAAGTAAAAAAAATATGAGTCACCATACATTTTATTAACACAAAATTACATAAAGAAAAAAACTGCTGATCTCTCCTTAAAACAAAAATAGGAAACATGAAATTTTTGAACTTTATTACGATTTTCTTGAATTTTAATACTTCGTATTGCCTCCTCGTGCTTCCGTTACTGCGTTTACGCGGTTTGGCATGCTGTACACCAAGTTCCTTATACGATTTTGGGGAATATTCTCCCATTCCTCTGTGAGAGCAATTTTGAGCTCACGAAGCGTGATTGGGGGAGGGTTTCGTTGTTTTACGCATCTGCCTAGCTCGTCCCAAGCATGCTCGATCGGGTTGATATCCGGGCTGCGCGCTGGCCACTCCATACGAGTAATGTTCATCTCTTGAAGGTAGTCATTCACAATCCTACCTGTATGAGGTCGGGCATTGTCATGCATAAATATAGCATCCTCACCTAAATTGACCATAAATGGACCAACGTGATCATTGAGGATTTCTTCCACATATCTTACGCTAGTTAAAGAGCCGTTTTCTATGATCACCAGCTCTGTGCGACTTTCAGAAGAAATTCCGGCCCACACAAGTACAGACCCACCACCGTAGGCTACTTTTTCTTCGATGCATGCTTGCTTGAATCTTTCCCCTGGTCTTCGATACACTCTGTGTCTTCCATCGTGCTTGTAGAGCATAAATTTTGATTCGTCGGAGAACATAACTTTTGACCAATCTTCAATACTCCAATTTACGTGGCTCTGGGCATATCTTAGTCTTGAAATACGATGCCCACGCTCCAGTTTAGGGCCGTTTGCAGGTCTAAGGGGTTTTAAGTTAGATTCAGCAAGCCGACGTCTTACTGTCCATGCACTTGGGTTACTTCCTCCGAGGCGTCGAAACTGATTTGTGAGTTCAGTTCCTGTGAGAAAGCGATTTCGAAGCATGGTGTTAACCAAGTATCGGTCTTCTCGTGCTGTGGTACACCTGGTTCTGCCCGTTCCTGGTCTGCGTAGGTTAGAACCAGTTTCTTCGTAACGTCGGAGAACTCTTTGTACTGTTGACAGCGACACACCGACAGTCCTGGCTGTATCGCGCTGACTCCGGCCGGTTTCCAGCATTGTAAGTATTCTGGTGCATTCTTCAGGCGTAAGCGACATAATTTCAGCTTGAATAATGAATATAGAGCACTATCAACATGGTTTATGTACCCACATAAATGACAGATTACAAACAAAAGCAAAACCAAATGCTGTAATTTCGTAGTTCCATCTTCGAAAGTGGCCCTTTTTCAAATTAGATTTTTTTATGATATAACTTTACAATAACTAAGAAGTTTTAATACCTTCATTTAAGGAGTATTACATTGTCTATTAAATACAATTTATTGCATTAACCTAGCATTTTTAGTTTCCGAGATTTTTAGGATTCTTTAAGTGACCCGGATTCATTGCTCTCGAGTGTATATGAACAACACCACAATTGGATCAATTAGATAAATCATTGTTTAATTTTCAAAGCTGGGATCTACCATCGCATCGTATGCAAACATTTATGAGACCAATTTCAAGATCCAATCACACTTTAAAACATGAATTCTAATTTAAAATATGAATAATAAAACTATAGTAATAATAAAACTGAAGAGTTTATTTTTTTGTTTGTTTGAACGCGCTGATTTCTGGAACTACAGTCGGATTTGAAAAATTTATGCATTTGATAGCCCAATTCTCGAGGGAGGCTATTGGCTATGGAACCCTAAAAAGGCAGAAAGAACGCTAAGCGAAATCGACACACGCTTTCACGCGGCAGTGATCGCGGGCAGTAATTCATAATGGTATCAACATTGTAAAAAATTTGGTACTGCACACCATGGCGTAACATATTTTTTTTAAAAAAAACTACAGTTTGCATGAAATTTCTTGCATTCTCCCGGTTTTAGAGTTTCAGCCAGAAAACGTAATAACCTGGAAATTTAAGAGAATTGAACTGTCTACACTAGCTGCCTCATTCTCAATGAAAACGGGTACCTATGCAGAAACCGAGTACAGTTCTGGTTCTATTGTTAAAGCTTTATAAAAAACATTGTTTGGACAAAAATCTAATTAAACTGAACAGTAGTTTCGTAGCATACTGCGGAACAAAATGAAATTATAAAGTCGAAAATGAGCAAAAACATGTTGAACATTCTAGTGAAAAAATCGGGTAGGTAAAAAAAACACTAAAGTTATATTATACTAGCTTTTGCCCACGACTTCGCCCGCTTAGAGGTCGGAAAATATCCCAAGGGAACGTACTATCGGGATTAAAAGTACCCTCATGGTCTACCCTTGTGCCAAATTTCATCCAAATCCGTTCAGCCGTTTTAGCGTGAGAGCAAAACAAACTCACTGACGCATTTATAATATTAAGTTACATAGGATAGTTAGGAAATTAGGATACCCAGTACCTGCAGAGTATTCATTTTGAGGTAGAACCTACAATGGAATATTTTTATAGCCCATTTATCGGATGAATTCGTGATTTGCGTTGTCGGAATTCAGAGTCAGAACAGGGAGATTTTTAATTGAAATTCTTATGCCCGTTTTCATTAACACTAGGGCTACCTAAATTAATGCTTTAATTAAGGAACCCTATTGGATTTTCAACGTGCCGAAAGTTGAAAATCCAAGCGCGCTTTATTAAGGCATTCATTTAGATGTCGCCTGCTGAGAACCTATGTTGAAGAGCATGTATTGCGGATTAAACATTATTCCGTTGAAGATTACGATGTGAGAAGTCCTAAAGTCGAAATCAAACATACAAAAGACCTCAAACAAGAATAGTTTGTATAATCTTTATCTGCACGTGTGCCCCCGGGAGTAACATCCCAATAAACATTAATTTAATAATACTGACGAACTTAGAAAGGTGGCTGAGGCAGATGGAATGCGGAAGGACAGTGTGTTGTAGTACAGTCTGGGAGAGGCCTAAGTCCAGCAGTGGACTACGATACTCTGAGTTGATGGACACATTAATTGTGTCTCATTAGTGAAAACTTTAACCACCTTTGTGGTCTACTGGTTAGACCACCTGTCTCAGACCCAGAGGTGGGTCCGATTCCCAATAGGGGCGAAATGTTCTGCTCAGTTTGGTTGTTGGGCTTTTTCTAAGTCCGTTTGGCTAGCTACCACCATCTTATCTAAGTGTGTCGCCATAACAATAATGTTACCTAACAGCATTTTTGTGTTTCGGCACTTATAGGTAAGATAGCCAATTCCTCCGTGGTTGTGGATTCCGGGTGAAGCTTCACCCAGAATCCTCAACCACGCTTCAACCTTCGGCCTGATTATCACTTTCCATCAGAAGAGATGTATGCCAAGAGTTAACCCGCAGCCTAATTACGTAATGCACGATCAATAATAAATTGAAATAAATTGAAACAGATTGCTAGTCCATTGCTTCATAAGTTGGAAAAAAAAAATTGAGCAGATTTTTTTTTCGAACTTAAGCAATGGACTAGCAATCTGTTTCAATTCATTTCAATTTATTATTGATCGTGCATTACGTAATTAGGCTGCTGTTGTGGATAAAAAAAAAATGGTTAATGATAAATTATTAATTTTATTTCTGTAGGTTTTTAGAAACACTTTTAATCATAAATCATATTATAAAAACAAAATGAGGTCAGCGTTTCCGATCTGACTACTCTGAGAAGAAAGGCCGAAACAAACTCATAGATTTCAATCTATTTTAAAGTCCAGGCATTATCTTGGTCAAAGCATGTGAGGATAATGTCGATAGTGTTTGAATAGATATTTTGAGGATAGAGGCACACAGTTTGAGTGGACCTGTCCAATCAGTGCACGCATTTGTCGTCAATCGTGCAGCTCAACTCAGAACTTAAGGAGCTCAACGATTCGATTAACATTTTATTTTTATTTTTATCTACTACTGTGTAGTTCATGGCCTGCATCTCACCTGATAGTAAGTGATGATCAGGCCGAATGTGGAAGCGAGCTTCACACGGAATCCGCAACCACAGAGGAACTGGCCATGTTAACTGCCGAAACACAACAATGCTGTTTACATTGTTGTTATGGCGACAGACTTAGACAATACCAAAGAAAGAACATTTGGGTAAGTTATGTAAACTTTAGCATCTGGTCAATAATTTTCTACTCTAATTAGATAGGTACTATTGTGTGGAACTATAATGCCTTCATACCAAACAATGAATCAAAACAATCCTCGGAAATTCCAACGCATGTTAAATTACTATTTTCGCTACTAATTAGTTTGTATTCACGATGCGGATCTGAGCCGCAAATTCCATTAGCGCCATTATAGTGAACTGTTTCATCTGTGTTCGCATGATGTAATGACTAATGGATCCGATGTACAATGGTCTCTATTTTTCTTTATAGATCTATAGTTTTATTCACATTTTCATTTCCGTTGACGAAAAACAAGACTTCCTAACAAAGGAAGTCATAATACATAGACAATAATTATCATCCTGCTTCACACTTATCCAATTTATTTGGGTTCGGTAGTGAGTTTCCATTCATCTGTATCAGTCAACATCTAAGTAGAAAGATAGATAGATAAGTCGTTTATTGAGTGCACGCAAAAGACAGCACAACATACAAAAGCACGATTAAATAATAACTAATTAGCTATTAGGAAATAGCATATACAAAATAAGAAAGAAAAAAAGAAAGAAACAAGACATTGTGATGACACTATTGGCTATGACACACTTTAATAATTGATCAACGAACAAAAAATGTGCGTCCAGCTCAGCATGTGCCACGCAAATATATCTGGGCGCAGCGGGAGGGCGTTTCAGACTTTTACTGACTAAAACCCACCCGTGTTCCTTCCGTTGCCTGTGTGCCGGGGCCACGATATCCCTTTCGGACAAACTTGCAACCCTGGCAGGACGCAAATGTACCTGACGCTGATATTCTACTGAATACCTACAGTGACATACGGACGTCGAGTAGATGAGATAAATATGCCAGTTATTGGTGTTGTGAAAAATGGAATGTGCGGAGTGAAAATGTAGATATAACTGCAATTTAAATAATGTATTCTACAATAAAGTTTAGCATTTGGAAACGTTCCTGTTCGATGATGATTGTGTATTTGATGCTGCTCATTGAAGAGCTCATTTACTGTCTTACCATCATCACCGTCTCTTGATCTGTCTGTCTACCTATGTTTAAGTTTCCTTTATTATCGTCAGCTAGATTAATGTTTATTCCACAGCGGTGATTAGCACAAGTGATTTTCAGTGACAGCCAGCTAGTTTTACGTCTGCTGCTTATTTTCATTGAAACTTTTGGGCTACTGGGTCAGTGGGTCGTCCTAAGGGGCGGATTCTTCGTGTAGTTCTACGTGTTGTTGGCACGGCAGTATATTTGTCGGCCCAAACCTTCGCCACTTTCACGCCATCGTCAGTGGCAGCGCAGAGGTGGCTATGGCTACATTATTTGGGGCACAGAAGGCAGGATAAGAGGTGCGACATAGTTTGCGTATGAGCTCCACATCCACTCCTTGGTGCCTTAACGTCACGCACTCGATACGTAGCACTCGGTAACGCAGTCTAGGTAAAGGATTAGTCAATCCTTTTACCACGATGACACGAACCAGTCTTTCGTTTGAGATGTGTCTTGCCCATCCCAAACGACTCTTTTATGAGCCAATCCCCGGAACTTAACTTCACCAGCCACTAGAACTTATTCATCTCGATACTTATAATAATATAACGTATCTACAATGTGTTCCGACCTCACTTCCACGTGCTTCACAATTGACCGTCACGACGACAATGACCGGCAGATGACGGTCTAATTTACCGTTTAGCATACGTCGTTTGACTCAAATTGTATATAATTCTAGCTAGCGGTAGTAATGAGTTGATTGAAATATGAAATTGGAACAGCTATTCTACTCGTATCGAACACATTTCAAAGGTTAATTAACTTGTCATTGAAAACGTGTATTCCCGTTCATCCCACTGATTTTGTTGTTGAGATGAACGGGAATAATTTATTATTTTATTTTATAGGCCCATTGGCCCACCAAATAATTTGAGTGTGGTTGTTCAATGGTAAAACGAATTACGGAAATTCGTGAAATATTTATGTGAATTTGTTAAGGGAACAGCTAATAGTACTTTTAGTTTGCCTGCTAGCTTAAATTCAACATCATCACCGGTCACCTGAAATACGTACACAGCTGACTAGGCTTCCTCCCACCATCGTCACAACGACTGAACCTGTGCTTTCCGCGTCCAGCGGATTCGCGTGATCTTCCCCAGGTCCTAAGTCCATCACCTATGATGCGGCTTTTAGTATGCGGTCGTATTGCAATATTATTAGGTAAAAAACTCATTAACCGCTGTGCCATCAAAATCCATAAATACAATGTGAAATTTAATTCGTTTGCATCCTGTTAAGGGGTCATTGTACTCATCATTATGAACAACTTTTACTATCGGGCAACCCTGATATCGCGAAAAAAAAATCAGTTGTTCCATACATTTATGTTCGCATAGCTCGTTATAATGAAGGGAACAGCAGATTTTTTTTTTCGCGATTTCAGTGTTCAATGACAATGACAATGTTATGAGGATGCAAACGAATTAAATTTCACATTGTATACATACTCGTTGTTGCGTTTAACAACAGCAATCTATCTTGATTGATAAAAATCTATTCAACAAGAATCAATTAGCAATTGGTTGCGTGACATGAACATCTCACAAGCTCTCTCGGGCATTGTAAATTCGGATGATACAAGCTTCTCGATAAACAACCGTTTAGCAGACAGGATTATTTTGGAACAATAGGTATTTATGTAAGCTATGTACAGCTAACGATTTACAGTCCATCGACACTGGTGGGTGGCCCTCTCAGGAAGGACCAACCCCGGTAAGCGTAGCTTTACCTGATGGATCGACCCGTGCGACTGTTATTACTTAGCCACAAGCAATTGTTTACTGATCATGGACCAAATTTAACAAACGCAGCTTATAGCTTGACAAATCGCTCCACACTGCTGATACTTAGACATGATAGTACATAAACTAAAATGTGTGCCAACAGCACATATCTAGGTACACCACACAAACTAATAGTAACAGACGCAACCAATCCAAAAGCTATCGTAGCCTCGTCCCAAATACTGGGGTATGTTTCGAGCTTGTAAATTAACGAGCTGTTTCATTAGTGGGTAGCCAGCGATGCCTAAAATCGTAACATAAACAACGATGGTAGGAGGATAATCGATATAATCGCGATGAGCTGGAACTTTGCTGGATATCATGAGAGTAGGAAGTTTATTTTTAATTTTTGACGAATCAAATTAAATGTCAATGTGATGCAGGAATTTTAAAAGCAAATTATCATTGAAGCAAATTTTGTTAATGTCACGATTTTAAAGATGTCAGGAATAATTTACAAGGTAGATACTGTAACTTTTTATAACTTTTCTTTCATTAGGCCCTAGACAACGAATCTAAAACAGATTAGTATAGACTACCTAAATGTCCTTTCTTTGGTATTATTCGTAGAGTTGTTGAGCTCCTTAAGTTTTGAGTTGAGCTACACGATAACTGACAAATGCATGCACTGACTGGACAAGTTCACTCAATTCTGTGTGATTCTTTCTTCAAAAGACCATTTCAGACACTAATCTACATGGCCTTTAGTCAGATAGGAAACGCCGACCTCATCTAGCTTATTTTTTTTATGTGACGTGTAAATGTGAATCCCATATCCTATTTACAGAATAAACAATTTCATTTCATCGATTTTCTGTATTGGCTAAGCTTAAAGTTGATCTCCTATCTCCCCTGTAGGAGTAAAGACAACTTGTTACCTATATTCATTGGTCTGTCAAGTATGGTGATTATAGCAGGTATGTGTAACTGAGAAGTTGGTTGCGCCACTTTTTTACACCAGCAAAAAATTCGGGACGTGGTGAAATGTGGGTAAATCTATACATACATACACACAAATAAATATAATTTAAGATTCTGTTTGTAATGTTAAAATTTACTAAATGCATATGAAAGTATATATGATACTTACAAAAAAAAACGGAAAAAAATTGTTTCTTTGTTTGTCTGTCTGTTTGTTTGTTCCGGCTTATGTCCGTAACTGCTGGACCGATTTTGACGGGACTTTCACTGGTAGATAGCTGGTTTTATAAGAAGTAAGTTTTATTTTAGAAAAAGACTTAGGGTACACGTAGGTGAAGCCCCAGGCAGCAGTCGTATAATTTATAGTTTGTAAGTAATCCATAAATTTTCAATACTCGTTTAATAATTGAGTCGTACTTATTTGTTATTCTTATTGAAAGCAATGTATAAACTGGACGTGTCAAAGTTAGTAGACTGCCTTTGATGACTCAGAAAATTTTATATTGTTCCCACGACAAGCTGAAGGCTATATATAATAGGTATGTACTACAAAATCAATAGAGCTAACACTATGCGTGCCCGTAGCTAATATTCAATAGCTAGTTCATAGAACATCCTATAAATCTACAGGAAAGAAAGATGTTTCAATCCACTTAAAGAATGCTTATGTTGCTTGTTCAAGCAAGGTAGGCAGGAATATTTCAGCCAGAAACAATCTCTGCAATTTTTTTTTCTAATATTTCAATATTAGGCAGTGCTTTTTGCACCTTTTTTATGTGTTTTTATCGTCTACATGGTTTATACTCAATCCAATTTTTTGACTGACTGATAAAACTCTTGACCTAGCCAGAAGTTTTTTTTCGTGGCTACTACTTTAAGTTTTTGTATATAAAAACTTATCCAAAACCCAAAACACGATTCCTTGGTCCCTTAAATTGCGGTACAACCGCGTATCAGAGTAAAAAAACAACATTAATCATCGGATAATAAAATTGCTTACCTCACACTTATAGCAATACCTATCATTTTGACAATTCTACAACATTAATATGGATGACGATAATTTTTTTTTTGTCCGTCATGTTGTTTATAAAAAAATATTGGATACGTATTTTTTCTTTTTTTCGGTTATCAAAATATTACGGCGATACATAGTTAAAATATGCAATGACGTCACGAGTATGTAGATTTTATACTTACTTGTGACAAAGTGACCCCCACTCCCCAACTTTATTTATTTATTTATATATACTTTACCGCACTCGCTTTATTTACTTTTTACTTTAACGCGTTTTATCTAAGCATTTTTTTATTATTATGATAAAGCAAAAAATACGTGTAATATTTTTTTATTATCTGACTGACAGACTAAATAATTAAATATTTTTTTTCATCACCCTATTGCATTATTTACGCTGTCGAGCAGCAAATTTTTCAAACATTAAAAGTAATGGTTTACGAATTTTCGTCAAAATCCTTTGCATTATGATAGAAAGTGTGTTAGGCAATGAAGGTGCTGTCAGGCCGTTTAGCTGTGGACTTTTATTTATGGTCTTGTTAGGGATTATGAAAGACAATTAAATAATTACCCGCGGTAATGGAGGGCCGCTATCTATATTGTTTTATTATTTTAATTAATTAAAATAATTCATTAGCAAAGGTCAAGTTTCAACAAGGGATCATATCAAAACACTTGGAATAACTTTATATGTTACCTTACGGCTTACCTAATTAACTTAATGTAATAGGTTAACATAGTTTAGTTTGCTTTTAGTGATAGTGATAGCCTCCGTCAAAGTCAAATTCAAATCATTTATTTGAAATAGGCACTTTTAAACTGTTTTTTTTATTTTTTATTTGGTTTTTTTATTTGATTCTAGTTGCCCCTTCCAAAATATAGTTTCTTTTGGAGAAGAATGGGCAAGAAACCTACCGTTATTCTTTTAAAATGTTATAAAAATATAAAATATTTTGTATACAATATTTATATAATTATAATTGAAGACGATACTCCTACAATAAAATGAATACATCAATGTCGGTAAAAATTATTAAAAATAAAGCAATCACAGATAAATTTATTAGATAACCATGTGATAGATACATGGTGCTCTCATATTTACAATGTCAATGTCGAAACTATAGTAGGTATACAGCCCTTTCTGGGTCTCGTAGTATGCCCGCTAGCACCTTGGCTATGACATGATCTATGTTCTTTATCCTATACTATTAAATTAGCAAAGTTGCAATTTAGAGGTTAACGGGGTCTCATAACTGGGAAATGTCATTTTCTCCGTGTTTTCAGCCGAGCAGAGCTCGGTCGCTCAAAGTTTAGATCAAGATGGCTACCTTAGAATAATGACATAGCAGCATGGAATTAGTAAGTACCTAGTATTATGGCAGCATGGAATTAGTAAGTAGCTAGTATCATGGCAGCATAGAATTAGTATGTATAAACATGGAATTAGTATGAACTATCCTATACTATTAAATGAGCATTCTCTATTTCCACCAGAGCAGAGCTCGGTCGCGCAGGTACTTATAAATATGTAAGTACCTACATAGTATGTATCAGAAAGTTGTGGTTATATTTAAGAGTGTGATACAGATCATCAAACTCAACAAATTTCTCCATGAAACCAATACCGTAATCGCGAAAAAAATATCAACTATCCCATGCAAATCTTCAATACTACTCAACCCAAACGTATGGGACGTCTGATTATTTATTCGCGATAAAGATGTTGGTACCACGATAAGAAGTGATGATGTCTCTGTTTTGTTTGGGTTATGACAATAATCGGAGTTAATTAACAGTAGTAAAAAAAGATTATAACATTTGTATTTTTATTTAAGTAGTAATGCGCACCCTATCTTAAGTATGATTATAATTTATAAACAAAAAAAAACATTAACAGCGTTACAATTTATTTATTATTTTTATCAGTGTAGGTAGGTACTGGGTTCTGCGACTTCGTCTGCGTGAACTTCAGAATTTGGGTCCAGAGAGAAATGAAAAATGCAGATAGATAAATTAGCGCTACACTTTAATAGATCTGTTAAATATTAATAATTCCTTTATATATTGTTTTCATAAAACTATTGCTTTACTCGGCGCACGCTAGTAGGTAAAGCAACCAGAGCGCATGATTTTTTCCGACATCTTCAACAATCATCATCATATTTCAGCCCATTTACACAAAAACTTAATGAATAAACTTAACTTAATCCTTCTTCATGAATCACTCCTTTCATTAGTGAAAACCATATGAAAATCCATTCGGGAGTTTTCTCAGACAGACAGACAGATGCGGTTGGGGGACTTTATTTTATTAGGTAGTGATTTATTTATTTATTTAATTAATTACAACGGCTTGCGCCAATGACAGTAATTAACAGGTAAAAACTAATCTTATAACTAAAAATATCACATAAATAAACATAATTCAAAAACAATAACAAGTCAGAGATCAAACATACTTTTAAGAAAATAAAATCTAAAATCCAATAAAGTGATAACAAACATACAACTTATTTACCTAACAAACATATCCTTCACATTGATTATATTGTACATACCTCATCATCAGCCTATAATATTCCCACTGCTGGGATACAGGCCTCCTCTCGGTGAGAGGGAGTGGGCCGTAACCCACCTCGCGGGCCCAGTGCGGGTTGGTAGATGTCACATGTCTTCGAATTTTTGGTTCTCAGACATGCCGGTTTTCTCACGATGTTTTCCTTCACCGTTTTGAGAGCAGTGTTGATGTAATTATTTACACAAAGTAAAGCGCCTGCTTGCTTCGAACCCACTACCTACAACTCGTAAGTCGGGGCCGTTACCATGGCGCCTCCAATGATGTTCTTTTTCATTAATCAATTCAGAATTCTTCTTCGTCACGTTTAATTAAGTAAGGGTCAACACACCAATTGCTAGTTATTATTCTTAATACACCGATCCCCTTGCAGCTTACACGAGGTGCAATAGGCCTCACGACAGTGGTGCAACAACAGTAAAAACTGGTATACACATGACTTAGAAATTAGTGTTAGAACTTACATATTTATCATCTTGTTGTGAATGTATAAAACTGCAAAATTGTAAAGTTTGAAAGTGGCTCATCAATTAAAGTCCGTGACTGAAGCTTTTTCGAGGTACTTATAGTTACGTTGAAAACCACAATGTTTTTGATCGTTTGCCAAACGCGCGTGATTAAAAACCACGTAATGATAGTGCTCTATGCATCATCGTGTTAATATTGACGCGTTTTGCATATGGGCAGACTAATACGTGCTATATGTTAAGCGCCTGCTTGGGTTCGAACCCACTACCTACAACTCGTAAGTCGGGCCGGTACCACGGCGCCACCAATGCTGTTATTTTTCATGTATTTAGCTATTATTTAATCGTGTTTTTGTATTTTGTGCTGTCTTTTGTGTGCACCAAATAAACGATTTATTTATCTATCTATCTATCTCTATCTATCATAAATTTGTTCAGAATTCTTCTTTATCTCGTTTAATTAAGTAAGGATCAACACACCAATTGCTAGTTATTATTTCTAATACACCGATCCCCTTGCAGCTTACACGAGGTACAATAGGCCGCACGACAGTGTACAACAACAGTAAAAACTGGCATCTTATTTTTTTATTTCGGACCCACAAGTATAGTCAATGTGGTTAGTATACACACGACTTACAAACTAGTGTCAGTACTTACATCTACCACTGTACCAGAAAAACAACACAAAGTATTCATTAGTACGCGACAGTGGCATGTAGACGTATTCGTTCTGCTTGCAAATATATTGTAATTACTTGACATTGGGAACTCCCGATCATATAATCATCTGGACTAAATAGGTACCTACGGTATGTTCTTTTCATTAATTGGATCATGCATGAGACATGACACTTACGTAATTACTTATCTCTACATTTTTTTTTTCTAAGAAACCTTGTTTTTATTTAAATATTAATAATATTGGGTTTAACCCATAACATTTGGTCGTCTGGGTAAATACCCACCACTGCTATTGTACCTAAAACTTCTCAAATGTCACCTAGATAACCTGTAGATAAGTATTCCAAGCACATAAATTGTAATATCAAGTCGATGCTACCGAATAATGGATTTTTTATTTTCTCAAAGACAAACCATGAACCACAAAGTCCAGAGTCCTTTCAACAAAAGAAACCAATAAAGTGACAAAAGAAATAATTATTTTCATAAGAACTAAACAATAAAAGTTGCAAAATAATATAGAAGTGTCAATGGCTCGGGTGCTCGTGTATAAAAGACAATGGTTCAGCGGTCAGGGTGTTGATTGGTAGAAGGTCGTGGGTTGAAGACCCGGCTGTTGAACTTATCTGGTGACCCCGTTTCGTAGAAGAGCTACCTAGCCTTGTGAGGGTTATCTGGGATATTAGTCATGCATGTCAGTAGTAGTTTGATAATAAGTAATTATTATGTTATGACAGATTTTTAAACAAAAGAGAAATATAAATTTTCCCCGTCATTAGTTCAAACATTCCTACGTGTTGTTCCTACGGGCTTATCGGCTTATTTATAAACCTTTGTGGCACTGCACTCTAGTAAAGTATTTTTTTGGAACGAAGTTTTTAACGCGATTCGTAAACTTTCAGAAATCATCACGCTAAAAAGTGTTAATACTTGCGACTGTCTTCTTCTAATTCAAAGAGAGAGAAAGACAGAGAGATAGAGAACGCCGGCAGAAAAAACAAAAGAAAACAGTAAAGTGATTCAGTGTCGTCGGAAAAAACTTTACACATCGGCCCGAGTACACTGTATACCGGAGAGAGAGAGAGAAAGTGTGAATTTGGTCAAAATGAAAATCGAAAATGGCGGCTGCGAAAATTTTCAAGTTTTCGCCATTGGTGTCGTTTTCATAGTTTTTGAAGGTGCTAAAACCGATACTGAGGTCAAAATGTAAATCCAAGATAGCGGCTCTGATATTTTTTTTTATGGTTTACGAGAGTGCTGAAACCGATAGTGAGGTCAAAATGTAGATCCAAGATGGCGGCTGCAAAAATTTGTTTTTGTTTTAAACCATACGTAAGAAGGTACTTCGTTCCTGACGGGGGTCGTCCGAACGCATACTCGTACGTTTTTATTATATTTTTGCCCACCACGGGGAAGCTCTTGGCCTGCATCTCGCCTGATGGTAAGTGATGGTCAGCCTGAGGGTGGAAGCGAGATTCACCCGGATGTGAGCGTCTTCCACAGGTCTGATTGATTTAAAATTTTATATTCTGTTATCAATGATATTAGAACAACCTAATAACCTTGAACTGATGCTGTGGCATCTCCTGGAATTTGCAGGATACCCAACTCCCTTACCAACTTACAGCACAGGTTGAGTGGGCTCATTGGAATAGTCTCAAAGAATAGTTTATAGATAGATGATGAACAGGGTCTGGTGATGGAGCAGTGGTGGCAGTGGCAATGTCGAGGGTTTTTTAAATTTTAATGTAATTTCCCTTGTTCGATCATTCGGTAGGCAAGAATGAAAGATACCGAGTGCCAAAATGCAACATCGTAGAATCGGTTCACTAATAAGTTAATTTTTCATTTGTTTTGTGGTTAGAAGTTTAAATTTCAATTTCTTTCACCTTTTACGATTTACGACAGGAGATTTAGGTCCAAATTTCAGAAAACCTATTGTAACATATCCTGCCAATTTACGCCTGATTGAAGTTCAACAATGTTCTTGCACTTACTGAAACAAAACGTTAAATCTAGGTACCAACTGTTTCCTTTCCCGCTAAAACTTTAAGTCATGAAGGAAAACAGGTCAAAATACTGCTCAGTAAGGAACTGGTCATCTTTCACTGACAAGAGTGAATGAACAGAAAAGCTGTTGCAATAATCTCCAAGATAATGAGTTATTCGAGAACAGGAAAAAATAAAGAAAAAGTACTATTGGTTTCACGTATTTTTTGTGTTTAGCTGCGTTGAAGAGCTTCTTTAGTTTGAGAAAAAACTGCAGAATAAAAGCCACAACCTATAGCTGGTACTTAGTATGTGTTTTAGTACTACTCACCCCATTGGACTTGTGACTTGAACCACAGATTAATACAGATGGGATACCCCGCAAAAATATTTAAATAAAAAGCGACTCTTGCTACGACACAATAAAGTGCAATTCAGGTCGCACAGCGCTAATTACCTACAGTTATATTCACCTAGAAGTTGCCTATCGCGTGACTCTTATAACTTCTAACTACGTTACACTCACTGATTTGGCCCAGCAAGACGGGCTCGCCGCGTACTTGTAGCTTCATATCTGTACTCATCTGTGCTTGAATTAAATTGATGAAATGTGATCTGTTTTAAAGACAATATTATGACTGTGAACATTATGACATTATACAACAACAATAGGACTGCGTTCCCAACACAGTAAGCGTTCGCACAGACGTAATAATATCGCGGCGGGATTTTATCGCGCACTGGATTTTCAACTCTAGGTGTTGAGCCGAGCGTTGAATCCAGTGCACGAAAAAAAATCGCCGCGGTAAAAATCACCCGTGCGTACCTGGGCTTTATAACGTTATTTTGTGTTTATTATAGAACAAAAAGCAAGACTTGGTCTCTCCTTCCGAAGGTAAAAAAACAACTTAAAAGAAAATCCCCTAAATAGTGGAAAAAAAAAAACTCGCTGAATGCATAACCTCCTCCTCTTTAAGGCTAGTGCAGACCAGCGCGACTTGTCACGCGACGCGACACCGGTAATTGTTGTACCGTGAAGTTTTCTTAGAAATTGTTTTGTTAAAGTCGCGTCGCGCCGGTCTGCACGACGCTTTATGCCGGTTTAAAATCATCTCTACCCAATTATTAAAATACGATTTCTGTTTCAATGTCACTGTATTTTATATAAATGTATAGGATTAAAAAAACTTCGTTGTTTTGCCAAAATTTGGTATGGATATTTTCAAGCTTATCCTCAATGCCGCTGAGTTCGTGACAAAAAGGAGAAAATCGATTCAAACATAATATCTCGATACAATGCTGTTGATTCGAAATAATCCCGCTGAGCGAAGTCAATCGAGAATTAATCCGAGTTGGGAGCGAAGACTATGGAGTAAAATGATTTTTAATCTTTTGAAAGCTGTTGCTGGCTGGTAATGTTTTTGTGACTGCTCCATGTGTGTAAAAGGATTGGAAAGGTTTTTTTAAGGTACAATTCCGTAGCCGACTGCAGGCGGCACGGCAGCAACACGACTGATTTCTATGAAACCGTCGTATCGTTAGCTACGGAAGGTATTACATAGAAACCAGTCGTGTTGCGGCGACACGTCGACTGCTGCTGGTACCTTTATTCGTTGTGAAGTCAAAAAAGTAAAATTGCCAGTACTGACAACTTTCTAGCCTGCAAGTACTAAATTTGCACCTGACATTGGATTCTTTTCTTTTTTTTAATCTTTATTAGTTAAGGAGGGTGCTCGTGGCTAAGTAATAACAGCCGCATGGGTTGATCTATCAGGTTAAGCTACGCTTGCTGGTCCGTGGATGGGTGACCATCTTTAAATACCGAGACTCCTCCGTGCCTGGAAAGCACGTCAAGCCGTTTAACGTGTGTTTAACAATACAACGAGCAACATCTGAAATGACTTAACAACTAAAGCAGTTTCAACCTAACTATTTAAGTACATTTTCACATCAAGCATTTTCAAACATCTAAATGGAAACATCCTCTTTGCCTAAATAGGTTAAACCAGACTAACCAAATACCGGCTACTGCAGGAAATCTTGTGTAAATATTAAATGCGGTTCGCTGTATATTCGGCATCGTTACGTTCTGCTCCTATTAGATTAGGGCACATCTGTCGATATCAACTGGACTCTTAATTAAAAGTAAACGAATCATTTTGGTGCTTTTTTATTTAATTGAATAATGATACAGGAGGAGCTCGTGGCTGATTAATAACAGCCGCATGGGTCAATTCATCAGGTTAAGCTACGCTTGCCGTGGTTGGTCCGTGGATGGGTGACCATCTTTACATACCGAGACTCCTCCGTGCCTCGGAAAGCACGTTAAGCCGTTGGTCCCGGCTGTCATTCGTGGATCTTTGACAGTCGTTCCAGATCGTCAGAAGCCCGAAAGTCTGACAACCAGTCTTACCAAGAGGTATCGTATTACCCAAATACTGGGTTGTGGAGGTCAGATAGGCAGTCGCTCCATGTAAAATACTGATATTCAGCTTCATCCGGTTAGTCTGGAAGCCGACCCCAACATAGTTGGGAAAAGGCTAGGCAGGTTGATTAGGTAATAGAGGGTTTGGTCAGGATTTATTTCCTCATGAAAATACTATCACGTCACGTTTCAACTATCTTAAAATACCAAAATAATACAGTTACGTGAACGAAGCCACGGGTACAGCTAGTAGTCATCCATACTTTCGCAGCTTATGACGTTTTAAAAATTGTGGTTATGTCTACTCAGCAACATTATTGACAACCCATCAAAGACCTGTACGTAGAATTCAGTGACCTTTTAAAAGGTTTCCATCACAAATACCTGCCGGTCGATTCTGTAAAAATATCACCGTGAAACTTAAGTGAAGTGAGCGTGAAGTGAGCTGTCAATAGTGCTAATCCCTAGCAACCTGCTGGTCGATTTGTGACAGTGACAGCACACTTCACGCTCACTTAACCTAAGTTTCACGTTGATATTTTTACAGAATCGACCGACTGATAGATAATCAAGCGGCGAAAATAAACACTGCCCAAGTAATTTATGTTTTTGGTAAAATAAAATATTCAGCGATTTCCTCTACCTACCCAGCACAGAAGTACTTATTGGAAAAGAAATAACTATAATATTATTTCGACGGACAGTCTCAACAGTAGTAGCAAAACATACACAAAACTTATATAAATATTAACAATTTACATTGTATACAATACCTCCGCAGAAAGTAGGTATATACGTACAAAAAATCTCTCTTTAAATACAACTTGTTCATTATTTACTCACTATAATTATCTCAGTATTAATCCAATGTACTGGTATCGTGTGTATTATTGACTAATACTTCTTAAGTCACTGATAAGATTCGTCTAATTAGGTATTATAACATTGTCTCTTAGATACCATTCTTTTTCATTAAAAGAAATAGGTACTGTCATTATTTTTACACTCTATTAAACGAAAAAAAAAACTGCTGATGTTTTTCCTAACTATGTTGGGGTTGGCTGTCAAACCGGATGCAGCTGACCACCCATCCACGACCCGACCGCGACAAGCATAGCTTTACCTTCGATCGACCCACGCGGCTGTTTTTATTTACACATGAGCCTCTCTAAAAACAAAACATGGAATGAATTTAATACACTCCAATTTCAAAAATACCGTGCGTAATTTTATCGCACTCGAGAAATAAATAATAAATGTTTTTTTAACAAAAAGGTTGCTGTGTTATTGTTTAGTGAGCCTATAATTTTAATTCCTTTGCCAGTTAGGAACAGGGAATATAGGGCTTTCAGTCTAGTGCCGTGACGTATCATCGTGTCAGCGAACGGCAACTGCTAACCATAGTACGAGTACCACCAGTCTCACATTGAACACTGGTGCGTGAAGACGGCTTGACGTTTCGTCTAGCGGGAACGTACGCGAGAAAACTTAGTGAAACAGGGAATTTACAAAACAATCTCGAGTATTTTGTTTTAAAAACTTTTCCAATCTGTGGTTCGAATAACTTTTTAATTACGTGCGACTTTCTGTTTTGTTTAAAAAGTTTCGTGAATAAATATTTGGTATTTGTTTCATCGGATCTACTTATTGGTAAGTTTTGAAAAGTTTTATTTTTTATTTGTCTATTTACGTGAATCACAACATGAATAATATCCGGAATTAATTTAAGCTTAACAGTAATTTTTAAGGTCGGAGTTTCATAAAAAAAAAAATAGCATTCAAATTTTATTTTCTGTTTAAATTTTTTGCCTTCCACGTAGCGGAACTTTTTTTCTTCAAATACTAAAAATACATGAATCGTAAAATTATGAAAGATGGCGTCGTATGTTTATATAAACTTCACCGTTTTCCAGGAGTCATAAATTATCTTCAGCCAATGATCATTGCTATTGGAGCCGCCAATAAATCTTAATGTTTACTAACAACTGACAGTTTAACGTTCAGCTCGATCATATTTAATTTGAATATCTTTCAGGAAAGTTCCACGAAATAATTTACAAAAATCAGAATC
The DNA here is from genome assembly GCA_914767755.1 of Agrochola circellaris. Taxonomy (NCBI): domain Eukaryota; kingdom Metazoa; phylum Arthropoda; class Insecta; order Lepidoptera; family Noctuidae; genus Agrochola; species Agrochola circellaris. Next base: position 3,581,178 of record OU611855.1, on the reverse strand, counting down.
ATTTTAATAAATAATAAATATTTTAAAGAAATGAAACTCAAATATTGGATACATAAGTAGTAATGGTTTCTACATATTATACCCACAGTGAATGGTAATTCAGTAATTGCCCTAGGTATCTGAAATTACGAAATAAAATTAATAATGGCTGCTGGCTAGCTGTTTTATAATCAAAGAAGTTTAGAACATTGTGATGGTTTATCGGCAGACATCCAAATCTCATAGTTATCTAGATAAGGGAGATTTTGTTTATCTTTTATACTTAAAAAACAGTTTCTAAAGAATTCTACAAACAAACAGCTGACTGATAATTATATAGGTAGGCGTAGCTTGAAATCTAAATACATTGGGAACGCAAACTTAAAAAAAAAAATGTTTATTGGACTTTTTCTTTATTTTTTCTTTTTTTTTCGTTTGGATTTAAATAAGCCTAAATTCTAGTAAAACTTATATTTTAATAAAATGGGAGTTCAGATAAAAATTAAAATTTATACATTACGTTAAACTACACATAACAAACTATTACATAATTAACTAAGGCCGTTACAGAACCTCACTCAAAACTCAAGCATTACGTAAAACTCGTTTAAAGCCTTTTTATTGGCTGAAACTAGTTTTAAGTAATGCTTGAGTCTTGAGTGAGTTTCTGCAATACGGGCGGGCCTACACTCTCCTCTCATACCTTTTAACACTGTAATTTGGAAACATTTTAAAAACCATTTACTTTTATAAGAGTAACCGTAGAGTTTCTTACCGGCTCTTCCCCATAGAAAACGACCATTTGGAACCGTGCACCTAGCTTCTGACGGTTCATAAGTGCCCTTGTAGGTTTATGTGAAATAAAGTATTTTGCATTTTGATGTGAAACAACACAAACTATCAATAAATACACATTAAATTAAAATAAATTCGAGGTCAAAATTAAAATCACATCGACTGGTAATTTGAAGAGTCATTGCAATGATCTGGGTGATGCCCTATCACCCCGAGTTCGAAGTTCCCCAAAATGATTTTTCATACATTTATACCCAACGTCCCCAAAATTATAAAATTAAATTATCTGTTCACTCTTGACCAATCCTCGCACTGACGGGCCCAAAAGTGTTAGACTAAAATAAAATGAGTAAGTACCCTAAAATAAGGTTAAAATTAACTTTATTTTGGAAGATATATTTTTTCTATGTACCTAGGTATAATTTGTGCTACCTATGTGTTTTTAGATATCTAACTGTAACGAAATTTCTCACTTCCCAAAACGTGTGCTTAATAATTAGTTCTTTAGTATATGGTTTTCATAAATAATTATTTAATATGCCGCTATTGTCACAGAAAAAAATTTAAAATCATTGCTATTTTTACTAACATATTTCACCAACATTACGGTATCTTCGTAGTGAAAGAAACTTCTTATCATCCAGTTCTATTCAGTCTGTCCTGCACGGGACATTAGCTTTAGACGTCGAGGTCCCATTTCCTAACTAGCAATGCCATCAAATGAAACCAACCGGAATTGTGCCAACTTGCTGACCGAAATACGACTCAAGGAAGGCTGTGGCTTACATGGTAAATGTAGTAACAAGGTCCAAGCGACTTACCATAATAATTTTAGTAAATATTTTGACAAAACTGTAGTGTACTTTCAAAATAATTTTGTCGTGAAATATTTACTGGTATTCTTTTTGGAAATGAATCATCTTCTCAATGAGAAGACATTATCCTAGTTCTAGAATTAAGACTAGTTTTAAGCCAATTATCTAACTCTTGCCCAGCGCAACAGAAGTGGGTATAACTTTGCTAACATTTGAAACAACTAACTTATGACTTCGCCTTTGGAGTGAAGATGCCTCACACGAGGCTCATTTTAAAACTTCCTGCTCGTGTTAATATTCTTTGACTGTTGTAATAACTTTCTTGGCCTTAGTAACTTGAAGCGAAAAGTATCATCATCTGTGTAGCCTTTTTCTTTCTCCCTACTACTACATGCCCTACCGACAAACTGTCACCTGCCGACGAACTGTCACGCACCTGCCGACAAACTGCCACGCACTTGCCGACAAACTGTCACGCAGTTTGGGAGTTTTATAAAATGTATATAAGTGTTTGGTCCAAAATAAATGATTTATTTATTTATTGGGATTGGTTTCCAGTCTAAGCGCATAAAACCAGTATCTCTGATTAAAATATAGCGACTGTCATTAGACCTTTACCACGAAAGGACAAAGGCAGACTCCCGAACAAATTTTTGATGACATTTTTTTTTTGCGTCTACTGGTGAAAAATATGTAAAAGTACCGAGTTTGAATTCCTGGACAGTTTTGTCTTCAGTTATACTTTTGTAGGAAGTCAGGAATTAAAGATATTTATATATAAAACTACGCCATGATTACTTTTTATCATTAATAAAATTGTCAATTCAGATTTCTTAGGCTAGTCTTAGACTTGGATAGGCCTTATACTTGATTTGATAAAACTTACTAAATTATTTCATCGGTATCTATCACGGTGTCATAAGCAGACGCTAAATATTTCTATCAGCAATTCTGCTGCCATTCTCCTTTCTGTAAAATACCGATATTACATTACAAAGTGAAAATATCAATCAGTGATGAAAAAGTCAAATATCAATACATTTTGCCTTTTTGACAACCCTGTCAAAGTCGTCGAGACGCTTTGAAAGCGATTGTCATTTGTCTGCGCCCTCTGGAACGTTGTTAAAAGAACAGATAATTCCACAACCCAATTAGGTAATGGGGCTATACCGAATTTCTATTGTAGAGTAGTTGTCAGAGTTCGGCCTTGTGACTTTTCCTGAAACGAATATCTACACTAATATTAAAAAGAAAAAAGATTTGTATTTTTATTTATTATTATTATTTATATATACCTACTTTACTGTACACCTGAAAATACATAGTCAATAATAAATTTAACACTACGAAACATACAATGGGCGGGCTTATTTTTGTTTATAACGAATAAACCCGAAAATTCCTGGACCAATTTTAAAAATTCTTTCACCAGTCGAATGCTATGATAACATCATTGAGTATCATACTCGTAGGCTATAATTTATAAAGATATCACGTGGCCGAAGCTGCTAGCGGATGCTAGTCATAGTTATTTTGTTTTATATTGTTGTTTTCGTTGTAATCTGCGTTTTGTTTGTGCAGAATAAACAAATTTTCTATCTTTTTTCTTTGCTTTTGTATTCGTACAACAACGGTTTCACGTTCTCTCCGAAGCTCGGAAAAGCCGCGTAGTGAATTACCGCTGTCCGAGTACTGACCGCGACAAGCACAGCTTTATTATGCCACGAGTGCTTTTACTAGCAGAAATAACACTACAACTTCGCGTTCATTATTACATGGAATCCATAACGTGGAAAATTGTGGGGTATGCACCTATTCGTATATTTTCGGCTATATAGTCCTCCTTTTCGATTTCGATAACGGCGACTCTTTGAAATTATTTTCCTAACGGTTCTATGTTGATCTAAATAGGATTCGCGGCCGTATCAAATGTTTAATTATAGAATTATAATCATAAAAATGATCAATACACCTCTCTAAGTTCATGTAATCCCATTGAATGACTATTTCATGAAATCATGACATTTGTCAATTATGCTAACTTATGGAGTTGTATTGCTGATTGTAATGATTATAATTATGTAAAGCCATATTTGTTACGGTCGCGAATTATATTTTAATCAACATACAACCTGACACTGACCTGCAAAATGGAAAAAACTCAAGAAATTTTGAATCTCGCGGGCTACCTTAGCGCATCCCCCTTAAATACCTGGTCACAACTAATGCCATAGAGTCGGCCGGCGGAGGGCTTAGATCTCTCCTTAGATACGTATTTGCCGTATTATAAGGAGTGATGTTCCACGATAACACTGCAACTAATTTACAGTCTGTAATAGTAGAAGTATATTGTTTGGAGGTCCGTGTTTTTTAGTGTTTGTTTGGCCGTCCTATAATTTCTTCTAAAGCGTTAGACCCAAAAATGTAAACAAAAGTTGTCTATTAAGTGATGAGATAAGGAAGATAATTTAGCGGTTGCCACGAATTTGTCTGGATCTGATGTGCCTCAAATAACCCGTAGGTGAAATAACAACATGTTAGGTACCATCAAAGAAGTTCATATCTGACCTGTTTCAAAACAAAATTCCGTGAACACGATGACCACACTGTTACCGGCCCGGTTCTATAGTCACCGAGCGCTGCAAGCAAGAATAGTCCTTCTTAGTCGGTGGTTAGATTATGAACTTCTTCGATGGTACATGTTTTTATTTCACCTACAGGTTATTTTTGTTAGATTATTGCTAGTTAATACTGCTTATTGCTGATCAAACCTTTATTTGCTCTCCTCCTTCTTTTCGTGTGATTAGTGACTAACCAGTGCCCTTTCGTAAATTAATTATAATTACGTAAAACACGATTAATCAGAATCTGCATCGTTTTGAAACAGATTGCTAATCCATTGCTTCATAAGTTCGAAAACATTTACTAGTCAACAACGTAAATAACGTAATGAATGTTGTTGAACTGTCAAAATGAAACAGATTACCCGTAATCGTTTACAAAAATGAGTTCAAATGCGCAGTGCAAACGTAAAGCGCGCGCGTGCGTGCGTGTGTGCAATGCGTTCAGTTGCGTAATTAGATAGCTGCTGTCAGAGTTTTAAAGCCGCCCATGGGCCTCTGACTTGGCTTCACATGCCGTGTAGAAATATCTGTCAGGCTTGGCTGGTTTTCTCACTTATCCCTTTTGTTGTTTTTTTTTTATTTGCTATTTTATTGCATTTAGAACAAGTTCAGGTGAGTAACGCCAACGATACGAAATTTTATTTTAGAAATCAAATTTCGTATCCTTGGCGTTACTCACCTAAACTTGTTCTTGATAGTTTTGATACTTCTAATTGGACGTAGTTAAACAGAAAGGATCCAACCCACACTGAGTTAGTTTTGAAATATTCAGGTTTTAAGAGCAGATCGTGTTATGTGTTCGTATGACCTGCCATGCATACGGGTTGGTAACATATGGTCATAATGACATGATGCGTTGGGATCCTTTCCGCTTAACTACGTCCAATTAAGGACTACAAATTGTCAACACCAGGATCTTGCAATTTAGTTGAGTTAATGAACACGATTTCGCCTTATAGCCGACCTTAGCAGCTGGCATCAATGAAATAACAGACTGATAAATTAGATCACATATAACATTTTCTGCAATATCTGGAGTAGAATGTCTGATGGGTCTATTTACGCAGAAGCTGAGCGATTGGAGCTATTTATAAAATAATAGTTGGTAGGGCCTGCACGCACAGTTATTAATATGCCTAAGTACCTACTGGCTAAGCATATGAGATTTTTGTCTGTTATATAATGCCCAATTACTTGAATACTTTTATCGATAAACGGAATATTTTCCTGCCATTAAGATACAGACGACAATGAAAATGAAATCACTAGCTTTAAATTGACTTAACACATGTCACCTTTACGTCATCATATGCATATTATCACTGAACGGAAACATCAAACAAAGACTACCGAATTTCTCGACAAATACGCAATACTTACTATTTTATCTTCAGCCTTTTTATCAGGGCTTGCGACTATCTTAAGCAAAGTGATTACTTTTTCGCAGTAAAGTGATTCTGCAGTTATCTGCGCGGAACCAGATGTAACCAACCTGTAACTGGGTATCTACTATATTTGCGTATTAACCATGCTCTGAGCATCTCCATTGTCGTGATGGCCATTTTTATCATAACAATGTAGGTGCATAATCAGTCTATAACGGTCTCACTGCTGGAACACAGGACTCCTATCTGTTAGAGGGAGTTGGCCATAATCCACCACGTGCATTGGTGGATGTCACATGTCTTCGAATTTTTGGATCTAGGACATGCTGGTTTCCACACGATGGTTTTCTTCACTGTTTTGAGAGCAGTGATGATGAGACAAACTACACAAAGTAAAGAGCCTGCCTGGGTTCGAAACCACGACATGTAAGTCGGCCACCAGTACTCCAGATGCTGCTGGAACAAAGAGGATGTCCGAAGCACAGTTGGTCTGCGAACATAGTGAATATTATGAAAGGGCCACCGTATCAAAGCAAATGCGTGGAGCTGAAGATGATACGAATACCGAGCTTCAGAGTAGCTTCCTCGAAGGAGTTTGCTGTGCTCCTTTAAAGACAAACCTAAGAGTAGTATATCTAAGAGTCACTTTACAACGACCGTCTTTTAAGTTCCTGCTGCAAACCGATACGTGTAACACTGATATTGCAAATAGGAATTTATGCTGTATTAGTAAAGTTGTTAACTGCTTTAGAAGCTTCGTCTGCAAGACAATTTAGCAAGTTGCTATCATTATACAAAGTTGCTGCGGTTTGATCAAAATGTTTCTTAGGAATAGAATATAGTTCCCGAGTATGTTTATAGGTATTGTTAAGCAAATTGAGTAGGTACCAACTTAAATTGTCCGTATATTCAAATCATGGCTGTCATTCTTTCGTCAGTTGTATGAAATGGCTATACGGAAAATTTACATAGGGTGTCATTTTCCTTATCAATAAATTTTCCTGACATACACCTTGAAGTTTTTAAGTATATCTTTGAATCCCTCGAACCCTTTTAGTGGTATATTGTGCTCAGTTATCTCGTAGTTGTTCCAAGAGCGACTGCTGCTCCAGAATTCGATATCCGGGTCGCGCATTGTAATCGAGTATAATTGGGTTTTTGAAGTGAAAACTTCAAAAACCCGTCGGTCGGTCGGTCGGTCGGTGACACAGGATCGGATATACTCGGCTCCAGTCAGTCGATGACACTAAATCGAGTATACTTGGCTCCAATCGTTTTTCACTCAGATCGTGTGGTGATAACCCTCTTTTTTAGGGTTCCGTAGTAAACAAGGAACCCTTATAGTTTCACCATGTCCGTCTGTCTGTCTGTCTGTCCACGGCTTAGCTCAGAGATTATTCTTACTAGAAAGCTGTAATTTGGAATGGGTATACATATTAATCATACCGACAAAGCGGGAAAATAAAACACTGTAAAAAAAATTGTTAGGCTATCTCCCCTACTCATAAAGTGGGGATGTTTTTTTCTCCTCATCTATCCCATGGTTTGGGGTGTCCTTAGAAAGGTCGTTCAAAAATATTGGGAGTTTGTGAAAGCCATTTTTGGATTCAGGTTCAGGTTTGCGAAATATTTAGCTTTAAAGTGCAAATTTTTGTTAGAGGCAAGTGTCCCCCTCCCCCTGCCAGCTAATTGGTTGGTTTTGAAAATGTGGAAAAATTTACTGCAGTAGTATAAATAATGAAATTAAAAGGAAAACTATCACAGCTAAGTAGGCTTTACAAGTTAACGGGTAATAATGACCATGGGAGAACATGTTTTTCAACTACAAAGTTAAGTTTGTTCTTGCGATAAATTCATCCCAACTATGGAACCCTTGATAGTGCGTGGCTCAATATGCACCTGGCCGGTTTATTCTCAGTAGTAATATATTGTCCCCTATTTATTCCACTCAAGCTCAACAATATTGTAACTCTTTCAACAATTACCTTAGTTTAGTTATTTACCTGTCAATCCTAGGGTTTATAAACGAGGTTATAAGGGTTCAGACGGTTACCAAAAATGGTTGATGAGCTTGAAATTCAATCTATATTTCAAGAAGGCTCTGAATTCTGACCGCAAACCAAATTGACCCTCTGAATAAATCATGAAGGTATACATTGGTTTTACTTTTGTTTTTCTATAATGTAGGTAGGTACACATAGTAATTACAAATGGTATTTTTAACCCCCGACGCGCAAAAAGAGGGGTGTTATAAGTTTTACCGCTATGTGTGTGTTTGTCTGTGGCACCGTAGCTCTTAAACGGGTGAACCGATATGAATGCGGTTTTTTTTTATTTGAAAGCAGGTTTTCTAGCTATGGTTCTTAGACATGTTTGATGAAAATCTGTTCAGCCGTTTGAAGATTATCAGCTCTTTTCTAGTTGATGAATGAATGTGAACGTCTTCCACAGGTCTGATCGATTTGAAATGCACGCCTTTACAGACATACTGGTAACGTACTTATACCTTAATTTCTAAGGTTCTCAGGAACTTTAAGTAGAAATAACATCGAAAGTCCAATATTTTGTACAAATTGTGGAAGTTACAAAAAACTCAAACTCAATTACTGTTCTTCTTAAGTTAATTTTTGCGCATTTTTCTTCGTCCGCATAACTTTTGGCGATTCGTTTCTGTAACAGCATTTTGTTTATGGTGTATCTCAGTTGGTTACAGTTTATCACACATTTTTATCTCATTGTAGTACTCGTATCATACTAATGCTGATTAGATAAGCGGTTTACTGTAGTTTTAAAAACACTGAAATGTTATGAGCTTAAAAACAGTCCATAAACATAATGATTCTGTCTTTAGATACCAGTTTTCTATAGCATTCGGTAGAATATCATCGTCATTTCACCCAAAAGTCGTCCACGACTGGACATAGACCTCACCCAAAAGTCGCCTCAATGATCGGTTCTTAATCTGCGGTGCCTGTGTTGAGCCTGGTTGTGGTAACCATAGAGTACTTTGTAATACTCTGAAAGTCGTTACCTAGGTGTCACTCCTGCTTTCCTACACATCGTATTTTATAAATCTTCAACCACCTCTACTTAAATAAAATATAAAAGCCTTTATTCTACTACTTTTACAATTTTTACATATCGTCGTTGCGCGTGCAAAAGTCGCTATGTGTTAAATAAAAAAGTGTTATTTCGTGATTTTCGGTTTTTTATGCAGTTTGAATCGTTATTTCAAAACACACATACCTAATGTGAAAACAGCTAGGTGATAAAAACAATATTTAAAGAGTTACGAATACTAACACAATACATCGAAAGTTCCGTATAAACACGCTAAATATGTATTAGTAAAAGTAAATTATTTGAATACTCTGGGTATTTTTTGAGAAAATCAGTATTTTGCGTCTCCTGTAAAGTTTGTAAAAAACACATAGCGATTATGGAAAGCGCAGCGAATATTATATTATTACATAATAGTGTGGCTCACGCCTCTAAGTAGTAATTAGTAGCCTCTTTGGCCTCTTTGACCACCTTTCCTTACTACTATTAAAAAATTCCTTTTTCTTAAATAATATATTCATCTCCTATCTATGTCTTCTATCTATAATTATGTCAACCATCTTTAAACTTTAAAATCTCTGTTTTTCAAAGTAGCTCCGAGTGAAGTACCTCTAGATGTCAAGTGTACTTCACAAAGATGTGTGCAAACGTTCTCAACTCGTCCTTGAACTATCCACAGTGCTTGCACAGTCGAACACAATACATTGGCTTCCATAGTTCTTCTCGACAAAGCTCTAAGAAGCATCTGCAGTAAGAAGTTATTGTTGAAAGGAAATGGCACTGATTAGGTACTTACATTTGTTCTTTGAGTGAGGTTGTTGAGAATCAAAGGTCTGCCAGACGGAGTATTTTTTTTAGATGAAGCAAACTGCTACGTTATGATTAATATTACAAGCAGAAAAACTTTATTTACATTTATTTTAGCAATACAGGTGAATCATGAAGCTAGGCCAGCCACGAATACTGGTTTAATTTGGACCTTGCAAGCAAGGGGTAAGTATTTCTGCTGCTTATCCCCTATATTTAATACCATAGATACTATAGTGTACCATGAAGCCATTTTTCATGTTATTATGATGTATGTTGACTTGAAAGAGCATGGCATGGGGTATGAGGAACAGGGTGTAAAGTTCACTCATGCCCCATAGAAAAGGGAGGATCCTCCGACCAGACGGGTGTCATGTCTGGCGAGCAATTGCCCAGAGGTTGAAGTCGTGAGCTTGTATATATGTCCACCGCGCGGTAAACTTTAATTGCGCGATGCAGGATTTGAGTGACGTCAGGATGTTGTGTGACGTCAAGTCTTTGATGCGTAGTTCGCATGTGGCGGTGTAGATGCCGCCACAGTTGAAAGTATGTCATGCTCACTTAAATGTCTCGCTGATGGTAGCGCGTGTGTTGAATCATTCGGTTCCCTACGTTGAGCTGGATGGTGCTGATCCACGCGTCATGTTCGCGAACGGGCGCCGTCAGTTGAGACTGGACATCTCGTATCTGACTGACTAATTTTAATCTTATATTTTGAATTGTTTTTGATTATTTTTTGTACATTGTTCTCACATAAAGAAGCAACAAGAATAATGTACCCAGGATTTTATAATATCTATATTTAAAAGAAGAAAGAAGAAAGAAGTTTTTTGTCCGTTCTTCTCCATAAAGATCTATGTTTTAGAACGGGCAACTAGCTTCAAATTGACTATCTGACCGTCCATTGGATAATTCAAAAGTGCCTGTAAATGGTTCAGTTGAAATAAATGCTTTGAATTTGAGTTTAATCCGTTTGTCCGTAACTGTACCCACAATGGGATACAAAATAGCCTGTTCTCTACTGGAAATGGTCGAAACGCCAAATTTTCTCCTTTTTCTCATGAAATATCTGACCTTAAAAATACTTCGACACGGAAAAGGTTTGAACTCTAATTATGAATAGATCGAAGACGTGCCTTTGAATGTTTGAACAGAGCACTTCAGAACATTAAACGTCTGCATATATCCATCTATTCACGTAGGTATTCTGCACTCACGCGATTTTAATGGATAGACGTAGGTACTTCAAGGGTTATCGCACTTGCACTCCATATGACAATTTCATGGGTGATTTAGTTCGAAGATAGTGTGACGTTTGTGAGTTATGATTTGATATGACTGATCCAAGAATCGTAAAATACTTTGAACAGGAAACTTCTATTGGGAACTTCTACATATTAATAAACAAAAAAAAAAAAGCTTGGTTTAGTATTTGACGTTTCTTAATTCCACATATTTAATACTCGAAAAAAGGTAGCAAATTACTCATCATTCTTTTGATGCCGATTTTTAAAAGCAAAAACGATTCATTAAAGTAAAAATCGTTTCAGGAATCTAACGAAGTATTTTCACGTCATAAGACAAAAAAGACATTAAAAAAAGAAAAAAAATTGAGAAAAAATGTGACATAGAAATGCTAAAATACTCGACCCAATTATCTTCACCATACCCAAACATACCTTCATGCATGACGCCTACGTAAAATTACACGAATTGTTTCCCTTGTAATCTGAGTGTCCATTACGATGGTTTACTTGGCCCCCGGGTACTCATAACCTATATAAAAGAAATCGGTTACCATCACAGAGTATAGTAAGTTTATAGAGACCGCGTATATTTAACGACGTATTCTTAGCCACATAAACTGGAAAGGGACGCTTTCTAACAAAAGCAACTGCGCCTACGTCTGTCCAGATAATCTCAGTTCGAAATCCCATAGGTGTTATTCAGTTTCTTGGGAAAAAAACTCAAGAAGAACCTTAAGAAAACATTGTTCATATGTAGATATATTCTACTCTTATTAGAAAGAGAGAATAATGTTTATTTGGACACAGTTCGTGAAACACAAAATACAAAAAATAAAATACCTGTGTGCCTCACGGCTGCGCCAAAAAGGTTCATTTCAGCATTAATGCCAGACAGGTGCTGTCTGACGCTGGTTTTCTAATGAACCTATAAGTAGGGACAAGTGACGGTGAGTACACACCCAGTATTACACGTGGGTAGGTATTTATTTAGAACTGACAACTGCCATGCGATTCTGTAAACATCTCACCGTGAAAACTTGGGTGAAGTGAGTTGTCAATAGTGTCAATCCCTGTGGAATGACAGCTCACTCCACGCTCACTTCACCTAAGTTTTCACGGTGAGATGGTTACAGAATAGCACGGCTGTTATAGCATAGCATAATCAGCCTACAAAGTTCCCACTGCTGGGACAGAGGCAGATAGATAAGTGTAGATACAGTATTTCTCTTTTAAGCCTACCGGTTTCACCTCCTTCTGCGAAGCAGTAATGTTTGCGAAGGAGGAGGCGGAGCGTGCGAGGGAGAGGCAAGAGTCGCGCCCTCGCGCCCCTAGTCGCCGCAGGAGACGCCCCGGGCGTCGGGAGTCGAGAGCCGACTTCTGGCCACCGTAGGCGCGGGCTTGCGGACGGTGAGCAATAGGTAGCTCGCCGTCCGATAGGGACCAGCCATGCTATTCTGTAAACATCTCACCGTGAAAACTTGGGTGAAGTGAGCTGTCAATAGTATCAATCCCTGTGGAATGACAGCTCACTCCACGCTCACTACACCTAAGTTTTCACGGTGAGATGGTTACAAAATAGCACTGCAGGCCCGGGTCGACGGCGCGTGTGTTCCATGCGCGCCTCAAAGAGATGTCACCACCAACTGACGGGGTCCGGAAGGGCCAATGCCTGCCGGGGTTGCGAGTTTGTCCGAAAGGGATATCGCGACTGCGGCTCACAGGCAACGGAAGGAACACGGGTGGGTTTTAGTCAGTAAAAGTCTGACACGCCCTCCAGAGCGGGAGAAGTTATATGATAATTTCCCACCCTCAAAAATTTTTTAAAAAATAGAGTTTTCCAACAGACACTGATTTATGAGATGCCCGTAAGAAACGTGTTTCATCAGACTATACCAACATCGCTTCAGATGCCTCGCTTCCGATTGGCGACAGTGATTGACCAAACGTTATCAGTCCATTCTTGCGACATCAAAGGGTATCTCGACCAATCTTTGATACATCTTTGTCATCTGCACTCGTGTTATCAAAAACTTGATTCACGTTTATAAATCACGTAATTTTTTGTCGTTTCGGTACAATTCTTAATTCTATCGCTACGCATGACTGGATTGTTGTTTGATTTTTTCCAGAGATAGGAAATCTAATATCTTTTCCGTCACATTTCCTCTAGTCTGTGTATTATCGCAATGGGTTATAACATCAAACTTAGGTGAAGTGAGCGTGAAGTTAGCTGTCAATAGTGTTAATCCCTAGCATCCTGCCGGTCGATTTGTGACAGTGACAGCTCACTTCACGCTTACTTCACCTAAGTTTCACGTTGATATTTTTACAGAATCGACCGACTGATGTTATGGCAGGCGTATAAAACCAATTTTTCAGGGTAAACAAAACATTTGTAATATTGTTGCAGCAACATGTTTTTGGGTTGCTGAAAACATGTGGCACGTACTATGTATGCACACAAACCTACTGTCGGATTTTGTTTATCACAAAATTCAGATATTTACCTATTTGTAATTCATTTGTTTATCGTATGAATCATTGTCAATAAAGTCATTGACACTAGAGAACCATTAATTTTCATCAAAATTTTATGAAACTTTGATAAAAATAGTCGCAGATTCTTTATCAATAAAGGTCACAATAAAAATAGCCACTCTTTTAAACAAACGCAAAACAGCTGGAAATATTATTACTGCTGGAAAGCAAAAAGAAGCTAAAGTAAAAACGAAATTATTTACTGAAAACAATAATATACCACTCGCCAACAGATAAGCGGATTATTTTACTACTATGAAAGCTCTCATTGAGAACAGACGCTAAAAAGCCGTGTAAAGCTTCAGTGTACAATGACCTCGTTAATCATGATATTAATAATACAAGCCTGTTACTGTCCCACTGCAGGGCAATAGCCTCTTGTCATACAGAGAAGGCACGAGCATTGATCACCACGCTTGCTCAAGACGGGTTGGTGATTTCAGACTTATATTAACTATAAGTCCGGGTTTCCTCACGATGTTTTCCTTCACCGATGTCAGTAATGCCCAAGATAAACTGAGTAAGTACATACTTATGAATTGAAAAAGTCATATTGGTACTTGCTCGGATTTGAACCCACAACCTCGTGCATGAGAGGCGAGACTTTTTTTTTTTTTTTTTCTGAGGTTGCGAAATTATCATACAACTTCTCCCCCTCTGGGCGGAGCGGGAGGGCGTGTCAGACTTTTACTGACTAAAACCCACCCGTGTTTAATAATATTAATAATAAATTTTATTTATTTCTCTCAAAAAGGTACAGTATTTCATAGTAACAAGTTATTGCAACAATCTATCCTTTGTGAGAGCTGGAGTCTTTACTGGGTTCAAAACCTGTGTCACAGATCTCCAGGCTCGCACCCTTAAAAGTATAATTATAATCGCACTTACGTACTACAAAACATTTAATAGTGGCTCAAAGTATTGAGAGCGGACAAGATAAATACAAACAAAATTAATATACTGAAAAAAGAAAAAAATTGGTATGATTGTCTGCCTAGGTGAGTGTAGTGAACAAGAGTGTTCTTTCCGTTGCTTGTGTGCCGGGGCCACAATATCCCTTTCGGACAACTCGCAACCCCGGCAGGCATTGGCCCTAAAGGACCCCGTCAGTGAGAGGCGAGACCTTAACCACTGAGCCATCACGACAAATCTAGGTAATCATGATGGGAGAATTAAATGGGAGTGTATGTGAGTACCTTAAGGTTCTCAAAAAGAAGAATTTATATTAATATATTCATATTAATTAATTATATTATAAATGCGAAAGTGTGTTTGTTTGTTTGTTACGCTTTCACGCTAAAAAGGCTAAACGGATTTGGATGAAATTTAGCACATGGGTAGACCATGACCTGGGTTGAGACATAGGATATTTTTCATCCCGATATTCCTACGGGATCGAGACTCATGCGGGTGAAACCGCGGGGTGCAATATATTGCTAAATGAAATGTTTAGGAGCGCAAAATGGTAAATAAAAGAGGTTTGATTATATACATGCCATTTCGTATTAGTTTACATAGGCATATTTTACGTTACCCAGATCCAAGACCCAAACAAATCATGAAAGAGTTCTTATTTAAATATCAAAGGAAGACACGTTTTATTTATAACTCATTCATGTGGACGATGCCGCACGGATAAATAAACTAATATAGGAATATAGTGGGTTTTATGCTGGAGTATATTTGGTATAAAATGTCACTTATACGGACAAAGGTCACCAGGAAAACCTGAGGTTACATCCTGAATATTACCTGTGAGTTAGTAATAACATTGTCACAGAACCGTCCCAGCTTTTGATCATAGGAAGAGAAAAATGTACATTACCTGTCTTATCCAACAGTTTCCCGCTGTTAGTTGTACAAGCAGGAAATTAATTGTTTATCAGATTGACACACTACGTCAATTTGCCGTGTTATAGGTAACCATTTCATATTGATATGTATTATAAATTCGAAAGTGAGTTTGTTTGTTTGTTTCTTATACTTTTACGCTAAAACGGGTGAACGGATTTAGATGAAATTTTGCACAAGAGTAGACCATAACCTGGGTTAGGACATAGGATACTTTTTATCACGATATTCTCACGAAATCGAGACGTATGCGGGTGAAGCCGCGGGGCGCAGCGTGTATAATATTTACAAATACGAAAGTAAATTTATTTGTTTGTTCCGCTTTCACGCTAAAATGGCAAAACGGATTTGGATGAAATCTTGCACATGGTTAGACCGTGATCTGTGTTAGGTCATAAATTACTTTTTATCTCAATATTCTCACGGGATCGAGACTTATGCGGATAGAATGACAGTTGTGATTTGAATATACGGGAAATTTTAGTTGGTATTTTGATAAACGATTAATTTACCTAACTTACCTGGGTCCCGAGGAATAAAAGCTTTAAGAACTTGTGACTAAATGGTAGTAAACTTTTGTTCAAACCTGAGATTTAAAGTGCATGATCGTCTTAAACCAATTAGAGGCCTCGCCCACGGCGACTTTTTGTAGCGATGCTGTCGCGCATGTGTATCGATACAGCCGCGATGCTGTCGCTGGCTGTGTACCTTCGCCCAGATTCTGTATCGCTAATGTCGCGATGCTGTCGCCTCCTCAGCACCCCTTCCTCTGTTCTCCACCCTTCGTTCCCCCGATGGCGTCAGAAACGGTCGCGCGTTTGTTTCGATACGGCCGCGTGTTTGCATCGTTTCTGTCGCACGTTGTAACGCGACTAACGCGCGATAGTGCGATGCAGAAGCGCGTCTATAAAACGCGCGACAGCATCCTTAGACGCCTTAAAGATTATTAGAATGAACAGTGATAGGAATTTTTTCCATAATCACAGCTCAGTTTTTTAGTGACAGCGACAAAAGTCACTTTCCATTTACGACAATAATTCGTAAATGAAAAGTGAGTAGTTTATTCCTAGTTATTAATGTTAAAAAAGTATTTCATTATACTAGATTCAAAGGTCTATTATCTCTTGAGTGAAAATTAACAACTTTTCATTCGTAAATCTTTTCTCAATCTTTGGATTAACTCCAAATCTGTTAGTTAATTGATTCAGGCGTGACCTTACGAAAATCCATTATAAAATACAATAGACGTAGAAATATTTAATAACCTATTCCGGCGCTCGGCGTGGCAACACGCCGTATTCGGTTTCACGACAAGTCAATCGTCATCCTGAGGATGCCTTGTTGAGAGGTGAAACAAGTGTCGATTTCTTACAGCGTTTTTTATGACTCTTTAGGAATAGTTAAGCAGAATAGGTTACTGAATATATCTACGTCTATTGTATTTTCTAAATCTGTTGCTGACTGTACCTACTAGTAGACAGGGATACGCCCATCCACTTGAAAATACTCATCATCATCTACCTAGCCTTGTCCCAACTACGTTGGGGTGGGCTTCCAGACTAACCGGATGCAGCTGAATACCAGTATTTTACATGAAGTGACTGCCTATCTGACCTCCACAACCCAGTTACTGGGTAACACGATACCTCGATACCCTTCTAACTACCAGTAACGACTTCCAAAGATATACGAATGACAGCCGGTACCAACGGCTTAACGTGCTGTCCGAGGCACGGAGTGGTCTTGGTATGTAAAGATGGTCACCCATCCACGGACCAACCGCGGCAAGCGTAGCTTAATCTGATCGATCGACTCGTGTGGCTGTTATTACTTAGCCACAAGTCCCTATTGAGAATACTGATTAAGGTATATTTTATGAATTTAATATTAATTTATTGAAGAGTTTCAAAGTTTCACTAATAACATCCTACACAACTTTCCTGAAATAAGTCCGCGGAACATTTAATTATGTTTGTCCATATTTTATGAAAACTAAGTAGGTAAATACTCTCTTCAATAAATTGGTATAACAATAACTCGGTACATACTCGTATACCTTTGATTGAAAAGGTTTGGAGTTCGAAAATTTTTGTTTGATTCAAATTTCGCTCGTTTTATGAAACTTCTAGGAAATGTTCTTAATTTTAGTGCCTTTATGAAATAAAAATTCATGAGTGGCTCGTAGCTAAATATTAATAGCCTCGCGGGTCGATCGAAGGTTTAACTACTCTTGCCAAGGTCAGTCCGTGGATGGGTAACCATCCATCACCTACATATCGAGATCTCCGTGCCATAAAAAGCACGCTAAACCGTCCAGGCTGTCATTTGTAGATCTTTGACAGTCGTTACGGGTCGTCAGAAGCCCGAAAGTCTGAAAACCAGTCTTACCTAGGGGTATCGTATTACCCAGTAATTGGATTGTGGAGGCCAGACAGGCAGTCGCTCCATGTAAAATACTGATATTTAGCTGCATCCGGTTAGAAGGGAAGCCGACCCTAACATAGTTGGGAAAAAGCAGGCGGAATCAAAATTGAATTCACGATACAAAAGGCTGCCTCTGTCTACTCGCTCGAGGAGTTCATACTGGCAAAAATAATACATAATAGGTTCGCAAAATACGCGCTTGGTCAAGTGCTCGGCGACACGACACCGTCACCGGCCTCCCGGCCGGCACGTCGCTGTGTATATGCAACGTTGCCAGTCCGCTGCCACACCGCCACCGCGGATTGTAGAGCGATATGGCAAAATCAAGCGGCGAGGGCGCGGCGGCTGCTCAGTCTACATGGTTACGCGACGCGTCGACGGCGTGAAGGCGGCACGGTGACGGCGCGATGGCAGCACGGCGACGGCGTCGTGTCCAATCCAGCCTGTCGCTTGCTGTCTTCCCCAGCGACGCCCTAAGCCGAGGTCCATATCCCACAGGGAGTGCACTAAGCGTGTAGTAGCTTAGTTTTTGAGTTGTATGCCCTGGCTGGAGGCCTTAATTTATTTAGGCACCCACAGGGACAACCTCCTAGGTTGACCTGCGAGATGCCATTCATGAAAAACGTGCATGGACGTAGAGTTCCGGATTCCAGCCTTATACAATACAATACAAAACATAGTAGGGTACAATATAATGCTAACAGGGAAAATGTGGGTGTACAGCTACTATCAGCCAGCCTACGAAGAATCATTGCTCCGCATAGCCCGGGGGCGTCCTACTTTACGTTATAATACAATTACCGACAACACATGAGATTTTGAACTTTACCTCTGACGCAGTTTAATGACGTTAACACCAGGTGGATCATTATCAATCACTTGCGTCACTTACCCTAAAAAAATTATAAGTACACGATCAATAAACAAGTACTTAAATGCATTAACGAGAGATTTATGTGTTGTGTAAACTCATAAGATTTATAACCACCGTTTAAGTTTGTCGTAAAAATTCTAAGTGTTTGCATACCTCTTGCTATAGTAAACAGATTGGACTTTGTCAGCGATTAAGCTCAGATTCGCACAGACGTATTTTTATTTAAAAATTCTATCATTATTTAAATTGCAAAATGTGCAAAATGAAATTACGTAAGTATACCCATACTTACGTAATTTCATTTTGCACATTTTGCACTTCTCACAACACCAATAATTCGCATATTTATTATCTTATCTGCTCGACGTCCGTATGTCACTGCAGGGATCCAGCGTCAGGTATATTTGCCTGACAGATGCTGAGTTGGACTCCCATTTGGTGCAACCTTGAGACGCACACCGCACTTTGTATGTTTCAACATTTTAAAGTGTCTTAGCCAATAGTCATCACAATGTCTTTATTTTATTTTTTTGTATATTGGCACCTTATAGCTATGTTCATGTTATTTAGCTATAATTTAATCGTGTTTTTGTATTTTGTCCTGTCTTTTGTGTGCACCAAATAAACGATTTATCTATCTATTTCGCCACCAAATAAAATCCAGTGCGCGAAAAAAATCGCTCGTGCATAAATTAAAGAAGAAAAAAGTTTTATTTTATTTTAAGACATGTTTTAACCGCACAGTCAAAATCTAAATCTATATATTTAATTTCACATATACCTTAGTGGGCACTTATACAATGTCAGAAGCTAGGTGCACGGTTCTAATTAGTCGTTTCCTATGGAGAAGAGCCGGCAAGACACACCACGGTTACTCTTATAAAAATAAATAGCTTTTACAATGTTTTCAAATTACAGTGATAGTAGGTATGGGAGAACAGTAAATGGTATACCTAAAAAAATTGGTGCCTTTAGTAACAAAAATTGAATAACAAATCAATTCGCCTACGAGCATAACAATTGTACAATAAAAGGCCAAATATGGCCAACATTAGCCCTTTTTTTTTCTATGCGGAAACTTTTTTTTTTTTTTTTTTTCATTCGCTGGACGTAGAAAATCCGTTGCTTATTTCCTTTTAATTGGAACGAAACAGTCTATAATCTTCGATCACAATAGAATTTGCCCACACTATGTATTCCTCTTAATACACGTATGAATATATTTTGCAGTCTGCTTCATTAAAATTAAGCTGGACTTTGTCTTACTTACCTACATGAAATTTCAGACCGGTCATTACTTTTTAACCTCACAAAACTGTGTAGATAACATAACATGACGCCTTGGGCAGAGATGTACCTGTAGCAGGTACACCCGTCTTTCGCCAGTTTAAGTCCCATGTAATAGGGGGCGAGCCTATTGAGAAATTTCAGATCGAAAAACTATGTAGGTATCTTCCCTAATTTGAGTTTAAACGCTTACTCTTATCCTAAGTGACCTTTGAATGTTTTCTATTTTTATATTTGACTTACGAAGACCGCACAACGAAATATAAAGTTCGCCATTCCTTCCCTTTTTATGAAATTAAAATAAAATATAAAAAGGTAAAAGAAAGAAAGAAAGAAAAAGTGTTTATTCTGCATTAGCCAAAAGCCTCGTATCCATTATTAACACAGAAAAGTTTAACAAATTTTATCTATTGCTTGCTGTCACGGTCAGAGGCCAAAGACAATTTACATAATTACATAATGTGTTGCGACATTTACAAAATGAAAACAAACAATCAAACCTACAAAATGCTGATTGCAAAGTGGAAAAATAACAGTTAGTGTAACAAGTAACAACAATAACAAGGACAATTAAACTGTGCGTCGTATCTGTGCAAGAATAGGTCATTGCTCAAGTAGTCTTATACATTCATAACTGTAAATATATAAGACATGGCCACATTTGGCCAGTTATGTATCTACTAATGTAACCAATAGGGGGCCAGTCAAATATAACCCAGTGTAACTGGTGAGCACAAATCCAGACTTCCAATGCTATAGAAAATTTCCCGAAAAAACTCAAGGACTCAGCTGGTGTCGGAGTGAATTAAATGTCAATTTTCTCACCCGTACGCAAAATACGTGCTTGGACATAGAATTGCGGACAGCAGCCCGTTATACAATACAACACAATACACTACAATACTGATGTGTATGCGCATACTCACACATAGTTAATATATTGTGAATGTGTGAGTGGACCCATGTCAGTTCAGTAATAAACCAGCGTTCATTGAAGACACTCGTTTCGTTATCTCCGCACCCTCAGCTAGAAACATATCAAATACTCAACCCGAGAATCGAACCCAGAACTGCCCTGTTCAATAGTCGTATTTGCCACCACTATACCAACAAGGCAGTCTCTCTTTTAAACCTTCTTAATACTTGTAATTAAATCGAGCTGGGAATCAAATTACAATTTCAGGATAAGAAAAAAATATCGTTCAGCATTTTTTTGCCAGTAACCATTAACCAATAAGGGTCAGGGATAATTACGAGTGTGCCCTGTAAACGATAATGTTGCCATTTATTTCTAATCGAATTTCGTGCCGAAATTTTTGCTAATATTGGTCCGATTCATAGATGCCTGTGTATGCAAAATTCGTTACCTACCAATTACTAATGTACCTACTTATAAGATTAGATTTAAAAATATTGCTTACTTTTAATCAAACCTTTTAGGTTTTAGTACCAAAACTACTAAGGTGCTGCTGCCTCAAAAAGTGACCCTATTTTGAGCAAGAGAATAGAGTACTCTTTATTATGAGATATTCTCCCTAAGAATATTATAAGTCTGGAAAGAAAAAAAGAACTCAAATTGAGTTTTTACTCAAATTATAATTATGTCGTATCTCTATGTATTTCACTGTGTGTACATAAATAATAACATAAATAAAGAAAAAATGTTTATTCTGCACAAACAAAACGCACATTACAAAAAAAAAAAACATAAAATACACAGTATATACAAAGTAGCCAAAAGCCTCGTATTTAAGCTATAAAAGTTTGACAAATCTATTATTCTATTTTTTTTAGATTGTTATATATACCCAAAAGCGGTAAAACTTAGTTTTTTTAAGGTCCACATAAAAAAAACAGAATAAATAGTTCCTACTCATCGGACATAGTTCATAGACACATCATATAGAAGGAGAAACATTTATTTCAAAGTCTTACCATTTTCATTCCAAACAACATTATGTTTCTCCACATTACGTAACCCTTCCACGATTAGTATAAATGGGATTGCAATTATTTATTCAGCACTAGATACATTGAATATGCCATCGCTAAGCCCACACCATACCCTTCATGCTTTAAAGGGACCCACATTTTTCCTTGTCCCATCTATTATGTTATCGAATTAAGATCCTTTTGTATTGGTTGTATTTTTGTTTTTTTTTTCGTATCTTTTTAAAATGTATTCTGTATATAAAAATTATAAATCGAATTAAATTAATCAATTACATTTAAATTGTGAATATTTACAAGTATATAAGAAAGGGGTGGGGGGGGAGCAATCAACAACTTTTTTGGGTTTGGTTGTGATACACACAAATTCGAATACCCGCTATGTAAAGAACAGTGACAGGAAGTTATTACAAAGACTAATTGGGAAAAATACGTATTATTGAAGCTAACTCGATACCTCAGCAAAGTTAATAAAATTTATAAGGGACACCTGCGCAAAAAGAATTTTCAAAATCTGTCCACAATTGACGAAAATATCGATGAACATACATAAAAAAAACATAATATATATAGAACAAAGAACTTCTTCCTTTTTGGAAGTCGGTAAAAAATTTAAACTTATTCAAACCTATGCTTGGTTTATTGAAGTTTTTAATAACAAAAAATCTTGAGCGTTAAGCCTGATTAAGTGGTACAAGCCACCATCAGACATATTTATGCCAACAAGCAATACCTACTACTATCAGATATATTATAGCAGTGCTATTCTGTAACCATCTCACCGTGAAAACTTAGGTGAAGTGAGCGTGGAGTCAGCTGTCATTCCACAGGGATTGACACTATTGACAGCTCACTTCACCCAAGTTTTCACGGTGAGATGTTTACAGGCTGGTACAGGTTTTAAAGGTACCGACTTTTTCCTATAAAGTTGCAAACGTATCGGAAAATCGCCCAAAAGCATTCGAGGATTTCTTTCAGAGAAGCTGTCGACGTTCATTATAAACTATATTTATGTTTGTCTTTCTTACAAATATGTATGGTTACTCCTCAATATTTACTATACATTTTTCACTTATGTTTCCAATTCATTTTCATTTCATTTTCAAATATCTTTATTTCACATCAGTACAATGAACAAAAATGCATTTAACCTAAGCCACATTAACTCACTATAATTAAGTTCACTTTATCAAGCTAGCGATTCACCTTTCCAAGCTTTTAAGGTATATTTTTATAACTGTTAACAACTTAAACATGACACACAATAATCATGGGTACATGATGACAGTTTCGCAAATTATTTAGCTAGTTATAATTTACTGATTGCATGTAGGTATGACAAGAAAAAATAATAATTTTAAGTAAATTAAAATTATTATTTTTCCAATTAAAAGCGCTTCAGTAGGTTATCTGTGTACCTACTTTTGCGACAAATAACTAGGACTCCTATCCGAGTCTGTGATTTCTGCGGACTGCAATCAGTGCTATCACGTATGTTTGTTCTCTGCACTTCACTTTAAATACACAGTAATAAAAGTAAGCGCAAATACTCAGAGACGAGACGCAAAGATATACCTACGTGCTGTAGTTCCGATTGCGTGATAGGCGCCATCTAGTAATGCTTCTAGACATATTTCCGTCAGTCGATTCTGTAAAAAGACCAATGTGAAACTTAGGTGAAGTGAGCGTGAAGTGAGCTGTCACTGTCAGAAATGGACCGGCAGGATGCTAGGGATTAACACTATTGACAGCTCACTTCACGCTCACTTCACCTAAGTTTCACGGTGATATTTTTACAGAAGTAGACCTAGCGAAAGTTCGCAAGATTTTAACATCTATACATACAAATAAATAAAATTTAAGTTTCTCTTTGTAATGTCAAAATAACAGCTTTTTACTAAAATGCATATGAAAGTATAATGTCGAAGGATTATGACTAAATCAGGTTCTTGATAAAAAGACGAACGTTTGATCAAGAACCTGAAGAAAAAAATATATTTGTTACTTTATGTTATCATAAACCTGGGTAAGGTCATTTTTTTATGAAAAACTTAGTTTGAATTAGTTCTATGATAAAATCAATTAGTTTTTTTATTAAGGGTAAAAAAGAACACAAAGACTGTGTA
Source organism: Agrochola circellaris (assembly GCA_914767755.1). NCBI lineage: Eukaryota > Metazoa > Arthropoda > Insecta > Lepidoptera > Noctuidae > Agrochola > Agrochola circellaris. The sequence continues at coordinate 3,557,416 of OU611855.1, read as the reverse complement.
AAAAATGAACTTCAAAAAGAAACAAGATGACCTATTTCTGTCTCCAATCACCAATCCCACAATACTATAAGCAATCTCATGCAGTAGGAGGCAATCAATAGGTCCTTATTGTTAAAAAGAAGATGCTTACGACTGCATGATGCAAACTGTAGGTGAATACTTATAGAAAACTGTGGACTCGTTGAGAACTGCACGCAGACTCTCAGTGGCGCCCCGCCGTCAGGTGTCGGACGTGACGTCATGAAGCCTTTTCTAATTAAATGAAACGCGTCGATAACACTAATTAAGTAGTAGTAGTATAGTGGTAAAAGCTTACTAGGTATCAACCAATCAGCGTGCAGCGTCCTCCTTTCGAATTAATATAAATCTTAAATTCATAAATTCACTGACAGGCATTGTGCGGCCTAAACCAGTGAATCAATAAGCAGGAAATTTTCCACAAAATATTGGTTATCTTGTGGAATATTTTAGTGAGCATTAAAAGGAGGGATTTTTGAAAATTCATCCTCTAATGGGGTTCAATAGGGGATGAAGTTGAGGAAGTTCATTTTTGGAAATTCCATTGGGCGAACGGCTTGTTAAACTATTTAAAAAAAGAGTTTTACTTGACGGTTAAAATACCTACAGTCCCCTAGAATACCTACAGTCTGAACTAGCAGTAAGACCTTTGTCCGCATACAATGAAAAAAATTCAAAACGTGTCTTTTGTGTTATTTGACTACAGACTACCATTGTTAAGGTTTGCAATATCATAACACGGTTATGGCCAAGAAACTTTTGTTGGAAACTATTCATAAACTGAATAGATTTGTTAGTACCTAGTTAGAATAGTTTGTAGGCAAAATTGTTTGTCTAAGTTGCACATTACAAACAATTCCTCCAACCAAGCTAAGCTTGTGCCAGGAATGAGTCCATTGCAACGATTGGGGTTCAAACTTGTCAGCATATTTTTATGCAATAGCCAGAAACCTCTGTGGTAGAACCTCTAGACATTTTTGCCGGTTTGCTACTAATCACCGTTTAATGTTCTCACTGCTAGGACTTAGACCGTCTTCTTCATTTTTTTTTTTTTTTTTTGAAAGGGTATGTATGCTCTCGGGGTGAATCCATATAAATTGTATTATATTTGCTTGGATAATTTTTGAATTAGCTTCAATTATACGTATTTTTCCCAATTAGTCTATGTGGATGATATGATGATAACTTGCTGTCACTGTTATATACATAGTGATATTCGAATTTGTGTGGGGTAGGTACCACAACTAAAAAGTGAATAATAAAAACATATTACAAAAAAAAACAACCGACTTCCAAAAAACAAACAGCAAAGTCAAAAAAATAACTTCAAATTCGGAAGTCGGTGGCAAAAAACGAAAGTTCAAAACCAAAGACACTGACTTTCGAAATTAAAGTTATTTTTGACTGAATAGTGTTTTTTTTGGAAGACGGTAGTTTTTTTTTTTTGTAAAATGTTTTTACGTGTCAATTTGACACAAAATTTGTGCAACCAGAATGTAGCCATCTGGGAAGTCGATCATTGGCTTCGTTTAAATCTGAAAGTTACGGGTGGTTGTGCATGTGTTGAATGAGCGCAGGAAAGGAAGTGAGGCATATCCTGAAAACAGGCTCCATCTGGCACTGGCACTGATGTGAGACCTTCTCAAAGGTACCTATAGTCAAGTCTAGTGAGCCACAGTTTCTCGTTTGTTTTCATGACGTGGCAATCTATTTGCAAGGTTGTCAGGGTATCATTACTTCCTGAAAAAGTCGTTTATTAACTCAACCATAATCGATCTTAATTGACAGCAATTTCTAACAAATAAACACATTAATATTGTATGTTTTGTATCACAGAAAATCACGCGATGGCGTTATTGACATGTTGGAACACATTATTTGCGGAGCCATTACCGATTGTACCCGCGGTGATAGGCTTTAACATGGTGGAGGCGTTAGCGGGCGCGAGAGCGGACAGTAAAATAAATATACTCAAGTTTTAACCAAATATTATGACACTTCTAAATTCTAATACGTATATGATTGTGACAGATAAGGGAACCTTACATCATTATATCAGATCAAGTTTTTCTTATACGCTTTTCACATAAATTAACCTTCAAAACACACTGTGTGTGTGTTTTGAAGCTGCAGAAAGATAGAAAAAAAAAAAAGAAGTGTGGTGGCATATACATCGCCACATGCGAATTACGCATCAAAGACCTGACGTCGCAACAACATCCTGACGTCACACAAATCCTGCATCGCGCTATTAGAGTTTACCGCGTGATGGACATATACAATGTGAAATTTAATTCGTTTGCATCCTCTTAAGGGGTCATTGTACTCATCATTATGAACAACTTTCACTATGGGGCCAACCCTGAAATCGCGAAAAAAAAACAGCTGTTCCCTTCATTATAACGAGCTATGCGAACATAAATGTATGGAACAGCTGATTTTTTTTCATAGTGAAAGTTGTTCATAATGATGAGTAAAATGACCCCTTAAAAGAATGCAAACGAATTAAATTTCACATTGTATACAAGGTCCCGACTTCAACCTCTGGGCAGTTGCCCGCCAGACACAACACCCGTCTGGTCGGAGGATCCTCCCTTTTCTATGGTGGATGAGTGAACTTTACACCCTTTTCCTCATACCACTAAAAAAGAAAAATGGGTTACATCAATGCTATAGTAAAAAACAAAAAAAATTGCATGGTTAAGGAACAGTATTTTACATTTTCATAATCTCAAAGTACCACTTGTTTGTTAATTAATACTTGAAAACAGAAATGTTAATGCCCAAGCTCGTTATGATAACTAAATGGGGCAGCAGTAACAGTAAGTAACAGCAAGTTTCGATGTAACTTATTATTTAGAATGTTAATTTTACGTTGATTTAAGTAAATGTGTATTTAAGCTGTCAAACCATGGGTTCTAAAGCCTTTGTTGGGGAACTAAGTTAATCCCAATTAGCCTAAGCAGCATCGAATTCTATCATAAAACGCAAAGCTTTTCAGAGTACGTATGGATATTGGCACGCTCTGAAGCCTAAGCGGTTTATTTGTTTGTTACGCTTTGACGCTTAAATGGCTGAACAGATTTGGATGAAATTTGGCACATAGGTAGACCATGATCTACCTATGTGCCAAATTTCATCCAAATCTCCATCTATAAAAAGTATTCTATGTCTTAACCCCGGTCATGACCGGGGTTAAGACATAGAATACTTTTTATTATGATATTCCCACGGGATCGAGATTTATGCGGATGAAACTGTGGGGCGCAACTAGTAGGTAATATAAGTATTGCATCTGCAAATACAAAAAATGGGGGTAGATTTTTTTAAACAAAATAAAGCAAAGATAAAGGTAATTAATTTTGGCAAAACAATAAGCCTGTGATATCAAAATTCTATAGATTATAATGTTTGTTTTTCTCTTTTCAGTCATGTTAAAACACATGACTGAAAAGACAATCGGGTTTTTGTATTTTTTATATTTTGTCTTCTTCTGTACTTTTATTCTATAGCGTTCATTACTAAGTAGAATTTATTGTTAGTAGTCTTTGCACCAGAATATAATATAATAATAGCATGTACAAAAATACCCTGTAATAATTTCATGATAGTGCGCAATGTGCGCATTTCATAATCATAAAACGCATTTTGTTTTTTCCGCCGGCCTTCATACATGAGTTCACAGCCAATTTAGCTTCACGACGAAGCTTCAAAGAACGTACATCAATCATAAACAAACGAAACTATTTACACCCAGGTTCCGTTACGAAAATAGCCATAATTTACTGAGATATTACAATTTCCACATTCAAAAAAACTGGCCAAGTGCAAGCCGTAGTTTATCCTTAAGTGCGTTTATTCTGAAAGTTGGCAACGTCGCAAATAGATGTCAAATATTTTGCTGTTTTGATTAATTTGGCAATATTACTGTATGGAAATATGAAATGTGGCTTACTAGAATATTAATAATTAATTGCAATTATAACACTGAATTTGATGTTGTAACCGTTTTAGGTGTAAAAAAGGCATTTGGAAAGTTTTCAAATACTTTTGTTACATCTAAAACTAAATATTCGGTGTTACGATGTTAATTATTGCATTTTATAATCAATATTTTAGTTAGCTAGTTAGCCACATTTCATATTTCCATACAGTAATATTGCCAAAATAATCAATACAGGTAAATATTTGACAGCTATTTGCGACGTTGCAAACTTTTAGGATAAACGCTCTTAATTACTTATCCTAAATTGTTAGCCAATTGTCCAACCACGCGCGAGCCGAGCGGTGCCACGGCAGCGGCCAGCGAGCGCTACTTCCAAGTTTCTCGCAGAATTGTTGTCACCATTTTCTAATTAACCATGTTTAATGACATTTGGCAGCCGTAACTCAGTATTACCTTTCTAACAATATCATCTTCTCCACAATCTATTCATCTTTTTAAACCATTGGTATTCTGTAGAACCAAACCAGAAAAAAATGGTCCTGTACTACCAAAATCAATATTCAGTTCTTCACAGGTACTTGGTGGCATAAACGCCGCTAGATAACAGAACTGCTAATACCAAACACCAGTTTGAAATTATGTTCCTAACTTTACATTGTAACGAGCAAACTGAAAACTTTTCAGGCGACATTTGTAAATCCAGTGTACTTATTTACACAAACATTGTTAAAATATAGAGTGCCTACTTAGTTCATGAAAATAGCTTTAATAATGCTGAATGTTTTGTTTGAGAAGTTGAATTTAACTAACACTAACTTTTGCTCACGGCTTCGCCCTCATAGCGGTTGGAAATTATCCCACGGAAACATAGTACCGGAATAAAAAGGACCCTAAGTCCTAATACAGGTCATTGTTTGCTTGTGTGCGTTTCATCGGAATCCGTTCAGCCGTTAAGGCGCGAGGAGACACACAGACAGAGTTACATACTTTCAAAATATGCTTAATGAGTAAGGAAGCTTGGTGACTGCCTCCTTGCTCTAATTGTCGCAAGTGCTACTGCTGAGTATGAGGTCCCGGGTTTGATTCTCGGGTCGGGCAAAGTGTAATAGGGTTTTCCATCTGGAATTTTCCCGGAGTAGGGATTTGTGACCGATTGATGGCATAGACTGACCCCCTATTACGTGGGACTTAAACATAACTGGCGAAATGTGGATGTACTATAGAGGTACAGCTCTGCCTAACCCTTCGAGGATAGCGTGATGTATGTTTATGTAAGAAGGCTACATCCAAATTGCCATTGTCATCTGAGTATGTCCAATCGCCTTACGAAAACCTTGGTCACTTTTAACTCGTTACTTCTCAATTGATGTAAAGCTGGGTATCCATTCGAGGCAGCCTCGGGCCGAGCGGCTACCTCGGCCCGAGGCAGATCTAGTGGCGACCGTGCCGCGAATCGAGGCTTGCCGCGACTTGAACCAAACGAAGTTGCCACGCAGCGAGCCAAATTATGTCGGTAAATGGCCATGCTCAAAGACGCCTCAGTGTGAACCGTGCGTTGAGTGGGAGACGTTTGTGTGTGCTCGGTACGATATTATGTGGGATGCATGAACTTTCCGCAGCCCGCGGCATGCTCAGGATGAGGCAAGTCGTCACGAGGCTGCGCAAGTAGATACCCAGCTTAATACGTACACACGGCTACACATTTCCAGTATAAGCTGACCTCGCATTGTACGGAAATCCTATACGATGCGAGATCAATATAAACTGAAAATGTAGAGCTGGATATGTAGCCGTGTGTATATACCTCTGACCAAATAAAAAACCAAGACAGAGCGCTGCGAACAATACAGTGAAGCATGCCTAAACTACACCGCCGCTCTATGCATACACGCTCACACGCACACATTTACAACCTTTTACAATGACACTACAATCAAACTACACCACTTATTATACAGGGTGGTGCTTTAGTCACCTACATCCGTGAAGGGGGTGATTCTACTCGCCATACTAAACAACTTTCGCTATGACACTAATACCCCATTCGTAAAAAAAAAAAACAATTTCTTTTCAACCGTAGGCAGAAAATTTCTATACATGTATGAAGAGTTTCATAGCGAATGTTGTTTAGTATGACGGGTAAAATCACCAACTTGACGGATGCAGAAGTCGCCAACCTGTATACTATACAGGGTGTAGTGGTGGTGAGTTTTGTGTAAACTGCATACAAAAACATAACATAGCACTTTACATTCAACAAAAACTCGTAAACAGTTTGAAAGTGATATAAGTTGGCTACTCTAAAGTTTAAACTACGGCTGAAGCTGTAAATTTGTTACGCAAGGCGACAATTTGGCACAGTAATTAGAGTTGTTCTACTATCCCATTAATCGAGCGCTTTCAATGACCCATTTGTGCTTCTAAACGTACGGGTAGCAACATAACTATCTACGTTTATCTACGGAAATTCTTTGTTTAGTTTAGTTTTTACTAGCTGACAAAGCGTGGAGCGCTTTGTTTAAATTAATTAAAAGTATACACTGCTAAAACGCGCCCCACGCTTTTTGATTTGGACTGATATGCTGGATTGGTACTTATATCGTAACTAGTACAATTAAATTTACTTTTTTTATAATTTTTAGTTCGTGTAAAAAGCGTGTTTTTTTTGTGTTCTTTATACTAAAATTTTAATGTTTTACTTTTTAGTCTAGTATGTTTTTCATTTAGTTAATAAGTCTAAAGTCAACGAAGTTATGACTTGGCCGGTTTACTTGTTATGTAGCCCCTAAAGAAATCCACTATCCCCCTCCTGGCTCCATCATCAGATCAGCTCCAAGATACTAAATTATTGTATTGTCATCGGTCCTTGATACGTGTGCAAATTTTCAAGTTAATCGAATGTCTTGAAGTTGGTGATAATTACTTTGAAAGATTCCGTTACATAGATAGATAGATGCAGGTCAAGCTAATAAAAGTGTGTTAAAAACAAACTCTTCAGCTTTATTATTAGTATCGATATAAATGAAACACTTTATTGTTCACCAAATAAAAGCAGTGGAATAATAAGCAATTTGTTGTTCTTTAGGTAAATGTCAAAAATTTGATACCATCTTCTCTCTCTGTCTTTCACCGGCAATTGCTATACAATACCCTGGCAACAGTCTATTAATTTCCAAATAATTTTCGAGCATTTACGATACCGAGAAGTTGCCAAGCTTCTAATGTTTCTTATTATGCTGACATTTAAAACTTTAATTGAGTTATTATTTAGAATCTAAATAATAACTCAATTAAAGTTTTAAATGTCACACAAAATATTACGCCTCAAATTATCTAAATTTAAGATAATATGAGGCGTAATATTTTGTGTTTTTGTTTATTATATCGAGTGCTCGGTAAATCTTTCTGATTAATTGCTTTAAAAATATACAAGATATTCCAGGAACTCGCAGAATTTTAAACCTCTGGGTAGTTGATTCACACGGATTACCTATTCTGTAAAGCAGTTTATATCACCAATATCTAGCACCTTTTTTGAGCAACCCATAACTTTGAAAACGTCTGCGCGTATCACTGTGTCCTCTTCCTTACGAGGCGACAATTTGGCGCGAACAGTAATTTGTTCCACATCATCATCGATCGAGAGCCCTTATAGCCATGATTGTGTTGTTTATGGCTTGGGTTATTGACATGGCCTTCGTAATATAATGATTACATTTTGATAGATATAATAGATACAGGTTTGAGATAGAAGATTACAGTTAACACCACATAAGGTGTAATTTAAAGTCAATCTGCCTAGCCTTTTTCCAACTTCGTTGAGGTTGGCTTCCAGTCCAACCGAATGTATCTGATTACCAGTATTTTACATGGAGCGACTGCCTGTCGGACTTTCACAACCCAGTAACTGAGTAATACGATACCCCTTGGTAAGACTGGTTGTCAGACTTTCGGGCTTCTGACGACCTGGAACGAGTGTCAAAGATCCACGAAAGACAGCCAGAACCAACGGCTTAACCTGCTTTTCGAGGTACGGAGGAGTCGAAATGTAAAGATGGTCGTGGTCACCCATCCACGGACCAACCCCGGCAAGTGTAGCTTAACCTAATGGATCGACACGTGCGGCTGTTATTACATTGTAATTTAAGGTAAATGTAAATTTTCATAACTACGACAAAAATTGAGATAATCGAAAAAAAAGTGGTAACCTATGGTATTCTGACAATCAAATTAAATATTTCATTGTATGGTGGTATTTTTTGTATGGTGACGCAAAATAAGTTCTTGGTAGCGTGTTATAAAAATACGTAATTATTGTATTCTTATAACTGCTCTGTCATACTGCTATGGTTACGGGGAGGTCCGAGAAAGATGGTCACCGCTGACAAAACTCTTGGCTTATCCCTTAATGATAGACCGCCCGATGACTTGACTTGCTGGAAGCTCTTCCGTAAGGACGGGTTTGCGTCCTGCCGGAAGACTTCCATGAGTCCTGCTAGCAGTACGCAGTTTGATGAAAATTAAATTCAGGAAAGTAAAAAAAACTTGAATACGCTGGAATACGAAAAAAGTTACGTCCTTCCGGAAGTACTTAAAGTCCTGCTGGCAGGACTCCGCGCGATCTATCATTAATGGACGATTCTTATATATTACGGACCGTTATTGGTTCAAATTAAGGCTCTTGTATCTTTACCAATAATGAAGCAAATACCTCATAGCTTTGCATAGTAGACCCTCCCATATGGAAGTAGCAATCACAGGTAAAATTAGCTTAGGAATCTATTTATACGAGTATGCCCAGTTTGGCAACAAAACTTTTTCCATTGATCGAGCATAGATAGACAGATATCACACGCTTCACTTTTTCGCCATCACTGGAAGTGATACATCTGAACACAAAATGAATCAAAAATGAAAAACTAACTCATTAGTGAACCGATTCAACGACGTTCGATTTTACACTTGGCATCATTCACTCGCCTACCGACAAATATGGGGGAGCAGATGCACTTTAATTCCTATGTATTTTTGTTGGAATCGTGTGTGCTTAAATTGCCCTTATGGGCTGCTTAATCTTTGCCCGGTATCACTCCATACTCTTTTAAGGCCCATGCATTTCTAGCAGTACTACCAAAAGGTACCGTTCACCGTCTCAACTCTTTCATTATTACAAGTCTTTATTTATTTAAACAAAAATTCTCATAATGACGTGTTTAACCTGAGCAGTGTCACCTTTAACCCCAGTTAACCTTGTAGAAACATTACGTATGCAGAGAGTAAGGACGCGTACATACGAGTAACAACTAAGAACCGTTGTGACTTCTTATCGCAGGTACCAGTAGGTACTTTGTTACAACGGTCTCGCCAGCCGTAAATATTTTCGTCTGAAAGCCTTGGAATTTGGGTAGGTAACATTACTGTACCAAATGTTACACTAGGTAATGTTATGCACTTATTTTAAAAGTTTTTCCGTGGACTTTAGGATTTTTCTTAAAGGAATGACACACTCCGCAGTACTTTCTTTTTAGAAGTCAAGAATTGTTCATACGTGAAATTTGGCCCCTCCACACCATAGGTCACAGATGTTCGACTTCAGCATTCTGTAATAGGTATGCCTGAGCATACATTGCTCGTCCTAGTTATTAGGTAATTCTTGATAAACTCACCGTCATAAACCACGTCAAAGTCATCATTTTCCTGGCCATAAGCTCATCATTTTGATGGGGGTCGGCGCAACATGTATTTCCCTTCCAAACTTCTCTAATAGTCATCATAATTTTTATCAATTTATATAAATTTCTACCATTTTATTTTTATGCAATGTTTATTAGTTTTACCAATGTCGAAGAATGTCAATTTTACCTTTACCAATTCTATAATATTTCTACTTTGTTAATATTGATATATTATTATTTTATAATATTTTTGCTTTTTACCGATGTTACCAAAGTTTCTATATTAGCGCTTATTACTAAGTAAGTTAGCATAATTGTCTGATTTATTGTTTTATGCGTGTGGTGTTTACCTATAAGTAACTTATGCACTGTCATTTTACTTTTTAAATGTATTATGTGTTTGTATCAGTGTGATCAATTGTTGCTGAACCTAATAAAATAAAATAAAAATAAATAATAGTCGTCGTTTTTAAACCGAATAGACTCTGTAAAATGATGCCTTTCCCACATTATCGGGAAGCATCCCTGAAAAGTCTGAAAGTTTCATAACGGAACAAAATAAAAGTCTGCCATAAACTGTCCCGAACTACCGATCATATAATACTCTACGAAATTCCCTTCAATATTGCAACAAGGATTTAAATATAACTTTGTACTCACCCCGCCATTCATTAACGAGCGTGGTTACAGTGACGTCATACATTATGACGTCATTATCAACGTATGTAAACTTATGTATCGCATTTTCAGGCCACTGGGAATGTTACAGAATGTAACATCTGGCTGTTATCGTAGGGAAATTCCGGTACTTAACAAAAATCTAGTAATGTGAATAGTGTGTATAGTACTACATAACTTAGATGTAGCATCGACAAAAACTCCGCATCAATTTTACGAATGTATTTGGTTAAATGACTTTACAAGTTATTGCGTTAGCGTAAATATCATTTTTGCCTAAATCATTAATAAAAATTGGTTATTTTGAAGGCGCACTCAGTTCGGATGGGATCGGTTTTACGAATTTTGCCGATGCTACATCTAAGTTGTGACGTACTGTACCTACACTCTTACACAATTTTGTGTTTAAACGCAAAACCGTGTTCCTAACCTATACTTGCCCCTATGCAAATGATTATTTTTATGCAGAACTACATAGAATTGATAATAAAAACACTCCATAGTTGGCCTCGGAAAGCACGTTAAGACGTCGGTTCCAGCTGTCATTCGTAAATCTTTGACAGTCGTTACGGGTAGTCAGAAGCCCAAAAGTCTGACAACCAGTCTTACCAAGGGAAAGAAAGAAAAGAAAAAAGAAAGAAAAAGTGTTTATTCTGCACAAACTAAACGCACATTACAAAAAAAAAAACAAAAACAATACCACTTTACAAATTAGCCAAAAGCCTCGTATCCATTATTAACACAGAATAGTTTGACAAATTTAAGGGGCATCGTGTTATCCAGTAACTGGGTTGTGGAGGTCAGGTAGGCAGTCGCTCCATGCTGGTATTCAGCTGCATCCGGTTAGACTGGAAGCTGACCTGACATAGTTGCGAAAAGGTAGGCAGATGATGATCAAAATAGAATTCACGATACAAAAGGCTGAATTTGATTTCAATAGTAGGTAATCACCGTGTGTTGACATACAAAAACCTAAGTCCAATTTGTTCACTGTACTGTGCTGTAACCCAAATGAATTTGGTTCAATCCCAAATTCATTTGGGTTACAGCATAGTTCAGCTAGCCTCATTAGGTTCTTTTTCCAGATCAAAAGTTTACAAACATGTCATGCTTATGTTTTTGATGAACCAATTTCTCAATTTACGAATTTCGCCCGAGAAAATGGCGGCGATCATTCGTAAAATGGATGTAATTCGTATTGTATATATTGTTTTATTGTATGTGTTGTATTGTTTGTTGTTGTGTATGTGTGTTATTTATATTTCTCGACGGAATGTGAAGCCGAGTCAGAGGCCCATGGGCGGCATAAAAACTCTGGCACCAGGTTAGTCACTAACCACACGAAAAACAAAGAAAGAAAAATATATTTAATGAATAATGTTTATTTGGACCGTTTTTTCCTGACTATTTACCTACGAGATCCTACGTTCGCATTTTGTTGAAGTAATTTGAATAGAATGAATTTCTAAAGGTTAAGTAATAATAGACTTGGGTCTAAGCTAGGATTCATCGGACTGGTAATATATTTTTAAACCTACGTCTTGAGGTTTAAAAATATATTTAATTAGGTATTAGGAGTTAGGCTTATGGTTTAGGGATCCTTTGAAAACAAAACCGTACTGTGTAATGTTCCACGTGGTTTGCAATACAAAATAGTAGTGTAAGTACTGTAGAAATCTTAACTTATTTAGTTCATATGCAACATTTTCTAGTTATCCTATACTATTGAATTAGCAATATTTGTATATACGAGTATATATGTAATCACGTTCTCGAAAATGGCTTCATCGATTTCGATAAAAGTTGCAACCGGGGTTTGCGGGGCAAAAATCGATGCAGTCTCTTATCTGGGAAAATTCGTTTTCTCCGTATTTTCACCCGAGCAGAGCTCGGTCACCCAGTTTAAAACAAGAATAATGACACCTTAGAAAAATGACATGGCAGCATGGAATTTGTAAGTACCTACTATCATAGCAGCATGGAATTAGTAAGTACTTTCCTATAGTATTAAATAAGCATTGTCTATTTTGACCAGAGCAGAGCTCGGTAGCCCAGGTACTTAGCATAACTATGGCATAAAATTATAAGATAAATGTTGAAACAAACATAGAATAGAAAAAAAAGTTAAGAGGGTCGGCCCCCGGGACCTTGACAAACGATGTCATGATAATATATAATACAATAATGTAAAAACGAAAATATCCTAAATAAGTATTCGAGTTATATCACAAACAAGTGTTTTATTAATCCATATTTATACTGTGACAGTAATAAAACAAAAATATTTTGCAAAAAAAAATAACCGACTTCCAAAAAACACTACAAAGCGAAAAATAACTAAATAATAAATAACCCACATAGGCTAAGTGGGAAAAATACGTATTTTGAAGCTAACTCAAAAACTATCCAAGCAAAGTTAATAAAATTTATATGGGACCACTTCTGAAGTATGACCTACCTAATAAAAACAAGATCATCAAAATCAATTCATAATTCGCGGAGTAATCGCGTAACATACAATAAAAAAAATAAAAAAATCGGTCGAATTGAGAACCTCCTCCTTTTTGAAGTCAGTTAAAAATAGGGTAGGCAAGTATTTTCATTGATACGGTCGAAGGAATCGCAAGTGTTCATCGTGGTAACTTCTAGGTTGATAAAAAAATCTGCCCTAGGTATTTTTAGTCCCGCTTCTGATGCCTCATCAAATGAAATCAGCTTCATTCTTTTTTTTTTTTAATCCTTAGAAGTGCTGCCCATCACAGCACCGGGTGTGTTAGCAATGCACACGGGTGGGTTTTAATCAGTAAAAGTCTGACACGCCCTCCCGCTCCGCCCAGAGCGGGAGAAGTTATTTGATAATTTCCCACCTTCAAAAAAATAAAATAAAGGGTGTGTTAGCAATAATAATAGGGATTTAGGCTAGGAAATAAAACTATTTAGTCCATCAGTCAGATAATAAAAAAAATTAGACACGTATTTTTTTATGTACTTATCAAATTAATAAAAAATGGTTTAGATAAAATGCATTAAAGTTGGGGAGTGGGGGCTCGATACGTCACAAGTCAGTATAAAATCTACCGGCCAGTGACGTCATGCCACATTTTAACGCATTGCCTACTCAATGTATTGCCGTAAACTTTAGATTACGTAAAAAACAAAAAATACATGTTCAATATTTTTTAATAAACCAGGGGACAAAAAAAAATTGTCAACATCCCTATTCCCATAGATTAGCTACATGTCTGTCGGATTTAGACACACAAATCCTTGACAAAAATAGAGCTTGTCAGTCGGATGGTAAGACAAACAATAACAGTCGGGAATAACATTGTTTTGTTATTCTTCAGTTAGACAATTACTCGCGAGTTACTGTATGTGTCTGCCGTACGTTTGTAATTCAGGAAATAGTTTATTTTATTAGATTAGGTACTCAAACAATTTATTTCAATTAAACCATTTAGGCACTTTTGGATTGTCAAGGAGTCGCGAACGTGCAAGAAAATCCATGGACACTCTTTTAAAATATATTGTTACAAAATATTAGTTACATAATTAATGTTGAATTTATATATGTATCTCTAATTTTCGAAGGGTTAAGTTGGGTTACTTAATTAGATTACTATATCTTTCGCCCGCGGCTTTGCCCGCGTGGCGGTCGGAAATTATACCACGGGAATGTACTACCGAAATAAAAACTATTCTATGTCTTATTCCAGGTTATGATCTACTCATGTGCCAAATTTCATCCAAATTCGTTCAGCCATTTCAGTGTGAAAGCGTAACAAACAAACAAAATCACTTTCGCATTTATATTTATTAAGTTAGGATTAAGAGAAATCTGTTATTTTAGCAGTAAAACTAAATCGTTTTTCTATTTTACAATAGGGATGTTGACAATTGCTTTTATCCATGGTAGATTATTAAAAAATATTGGACACGTATTTTTTTCTTTTTTTACGTAGTCATAAGATTACGGCAATATATTGAGTCAAAATGTGGCATGACGTCACTCTCCGGTAGATTTCATACTGATTTGTGACGTAGCGAGCCCCCCACTTAACAACTTCAATGCGTTTTATCTAAACCATTTTTTATTCATATACGTGTCTAATATTTAATATTATTATCTGACTGACGGACTAAATAGTTTTTTTTTTCTCAGCCTACATACCTATTATTTAATCGTCATCGTGATTTTACTTTTAAGATACATTCATAAACTCACGACTTCTTCCAATGGGAGTTAGCAGGAACTACAGAACACCACCTGCTTCGATCCCTACATAAGGAGTATGAGTAGGTATGCTTCGTTTACGTTCATTCGTTCGTTCGTTCATCCATCTTATGTTCTAAAAATAATCCGATTATAACTAACTACTAAAATACTTCGCCAAAGACGCGAGATTGGTAAAGAAACTTTTTAAGTTCAAGCAATTATTTTAAAAAGTCTTTAAAACCAGGATAAAGATGAAGTACGGAAATGATAATTCAATATTAATGTAGCTTCGTTAAGCTTAACTACTTGTCTAAAAGTTTCCAACAATATTAGTCACTGTTGGGGTAACTTTGAGCTGCATTGTGCTTAACGGTGCTTAAAATTATTACTAGACATTAATTTCTATATTTTATGGTGTTATGAATATTAAGTTTTTATATGTTTTTGTGTTTTATTTTAACCTTAAGCAATTGGACGATTATTATTGATGCTGAGTCAGGATAATTCAATGGGGGGAGAGGCTTGTGGCTAAGTAATATCAGCCGCATGCGGTCGATTGATTAGGTTAAGCTACGCTACGCTTGCCGCAGTTGGTCCGTGGATGGGTGACCATCTTTAGATACATAGATCATTAAACCGTTGGTCCCGGCTGTCATTTGTAGATATTTTACAGTTGTTACGGGTCGTCAGAAGCCCGAAAGTCTTACCAAGAGGTATCATGTAACCTAACAACTGGGTTGTGGAGGTATGATAGGCAGTCGCTCCATGTAAAATACTAGTAGTCAGCTGCATCCGGTTAGACTGGAAGCCGACCCCATGCAACCTAGTTGGGAAAACACTAGCTGATGATGATGCAGATGATGGGGGAAACCTGAAAAAATATCATAAGTGGTTTAGTTTTCTTTATACGGTTTTTATTCACGTTATCAAAATTATAAACAGGTAATTATAAGTAGGTTTATGTATAACCTTATATTTAAATAAATATTTATTCCACAATTTTCGATATTGCACCTACCACTGTTTATCTCTGCATCACCCAAAGGTTGACTGGTAGAAAATGCCTATGAAATTAAGTCCGCCTCTGTACTTTTGTGTGCTTAAAGTGTTAAATAAATAAGCATAAGCATATGCAGCCTAATGTTCCCACTGCTGGGACAAAGGCCTCCTCTCTTTCGAGAAGGAGTGGGCGGTAATCCACCACGCTAGTCTAGTGCGGACTGGTAGATGTGACATGTCTTCGAATTTTTGGCTCTAGGACATGCTGGTTTCCACGCGATGTTTTCCTTCACCGTGTTGACAGCAGTGGTGATGAAATTATTTATACAAAGTAAAGCGCCTGGCTGTGTCCGAACCCACGACCACAACTCGTAAGTCGGGGCACGTACCATTGGGCCACCATTGCTCAATAAAAGCTCACTGCTCTTATCAAAAGTAGGTAGGTACCTTATATACAACCATAGTTTTTGTTTACCCTAAGCCTCTTAAGGGTCATTGTACTCATTATTATAAACAACTTTCACTATGGGACCAACGCTGAAATCACGCTCCCTACATGTTAGCCGTTCCTTACATTTACGTTCGTATATCTCGTCGAAATGTAGGGAACAGCAGATTTTTTTTTTCGCGATTTCTGCGTCAGTCCGAGGTTTAGGGTAAACAAAAACTAAGCTTGTATATTTTTCGTTGTTAAGACTAACGAAACACAAAATCCCAACTAAAATAATTTCCACCTTCAATAATACAATGCTTCGGAATTTGCATAGAGAACCAAATATCACTAAAAATATTTACATAGGTACACACAAATAAACTCGAAAATTGTGTTATTAAGTTAGCAATAATATTAGCGAAACGAGGCAAGCGCAATTTCCCTAATTTTATCGACGACATTAAAATGTAAAGGTTAGGTCACACGAGCGGAGCGCTGACGAATAATAACGCGCTCATGAATAAAGTCGTGGGAAATTCACGTTTTTCCGTTGCCGTGTTAAAAATAAACTCATCGTGTCTTATGCACACTACACTCATAATATTTAAGGGGACTACAGGACCTAAACGTGCCTAAACGCAAGTTTTATAATGCCTAAAAGAATATGATCCACTGCAGTAAACCAAATCAGAAAAATATATGATATTCTTCAGGATATATGCTAGTATGATAGTGTATTGAAAACATAATACACCTAATTTGATACGATAGAAAAAAATCATGAAGATACCTCTAAAAATTTCTTTTAACGATTAAAAATCATATTAATTTACATGCAATCATTCTGATTTTTTGTCAGATTATTCTACAAGCTACATATTAGCATAATAGTGTTTTAATTTTCCAGTCCAATCGATTTTCTGTAAATCGCTAACTGCTTCATATTTTGCAATAAATTACCTGCGTCGTGTCATCGCGCTTCTCTTTCATTTCTATGCAGTCCGACAGTGACAGCGCTTTAGCTGTTGTAAGCCTCTTAACAAACGTTAGTTAGCAGTTTGTGTTATTTATTAAGGAAAAACGTGCATCTATTTGTGTAGTGCAAAAGTAAAATGTTTGACTTGACAATTTTATGACACTGGCTTCCTAGTCTTTACTGACTGACGTTAGGTAAGTAAGGTGCGGTAGGTAAACTTAGGAAACAAAGCCAAGTACCTACTTAGGTGGAAATAGTTGTAATCACATCCAGTATTCTAAGATTTCCATGTAAAGTACTTATTGACAAACACACCATAAGTGGTCTAGCAGGAATCTATTACCTCCTAAACTTACCAAAATCTTCACCAAGGCGTGTTTGTTATTTATCACTTAGGACGAATTTTCACCAGTAAGACTGAACGTGATCAGCAAATCTAAACCGCGTCAAGAACTGTCAGTGTCAATATTTCCACTGCGATGATGACACTGACACCTCTGGAGTTAGTTTCATTGGTGAAATTTGCCCTTAGTAAAAATAACAAAGAAACAAACAAATCAATAAATAAACACATGATTTCGTCAAGGAGGATCCGCTGTAGTAGGCCGCGAAATTCAAATTTTCTTTTTACTAAGTTTGGTTCCATAAGATCTTTTCTATAACAGATTTGTTCTTATGGATCAAATCTAACTTAGAGAGATGTATTAATGATTCTAACGATTATAATTCTGTAAATACATATCGGGTGTAAAAAGACACTTTCCGAAGCCGAAAGCCACATATTCTACCCATTATTTGCATCATTTTTTTCCACTAGACCATACCTGGGAATCCACTGGTTCTGGAGATATTGAAGGTCAAAGTCGCATTTTTTTTTTAACTTTTTCACGAAAATGAATTTTATGCGATAATACGAAACTTTTTTCCAAACAAACATTACCTGAATTTTAGATTTATCTTAACAGATTACGCATTTGAAGTTACAAAAACGCAATGAACAACAAGTACCTACCTACGTAGCGTAGGGGCGGAGCTTAACTAACACTGAATCCCTTCATTCAAGCGTGGGTTCGCGTTACATTGCGCGCAATAAAAACTTGTTTTTTTTATTAAAAAAAAAAAATTACGGTTCCCAGCAATAATTTTTGCGCAAAGCTACTTAGCTATACGTACAGTATGCGTAGTTTACGGCTTTGTGATGTGTCTTTTTACACCCTGTATTTGTTATAGTCGCGAAACATATTTTGATCAAGATACAACGTGACACTGGCCTGCAAATTGCAATAAACGTAAGAATATTGGATTTCGCGGGCTACCACTGTCAACATTAATCCAAACAATTTGATAGCGCGGACATATCCGCTGCCGCTTATTAACGTGACATGTTGTCCTACCCTTATAATAATTACTAAGCAAAATGTTTACCGACATTAATGACCTTTAACCTAGCACTTATTTACACTTGGAATAAAATATTGACTTGTACTTACTTATACAGCCTTGTTGGTCTAGTGGTCGCAAGCGCTACTGCTGAGCATGAGGTCCTGGGTTCAATTCCCGGGTCAAGCAAAGTGTTATTGGGTTTTCCATGTGGAATTTCTCAGTAGCAGCCTGGAGTCAGGATTTGTGCCCGGTTGATGGCAATAGGCTCGTCCCCTATTACATGGGACTTGAACATAACTGGCGAAATGTGAGTGTACTGTAGGTACACCTCTGCCTTACCCCTCGTGGAAATAAGGCGTGATGTTATGTCACGTTAGTTACTTTGTAAAGTTTAATTAACGTCAGTGAAGAAATATTGAAGATACCTATTGAAATATAAGAATAATTTGTTTTTTTTTGACATAAGTTAGTCATAAAACCCATATTAAGGCTCGTACAGATCAGCGAGACGCGACGGCGCGATGCGACTCGAACAATACAATTTATAAGAAAACTTGACGGTATAACAATAACCGGTGTCGCGTCGCGCTAGTCTGCACAAAGCTTTAATAATCAGGGATGACGATTCCGATTGTTGCGCCACTTCTTCTTCTCAGCTAAGCACTAGGAAGTGGTGAAGGGTGGGCGTTTTTGGGGGACTGTCTTATGTAATTTTGACGTTCGAAAAGTGCTGATTCCCAGCCTATTTTGAATAAATGACTTTTGAATTTGATTTTGATACCGATATATTAGCATCGCCGATTATACAATGTGAAATTTAATTCGTTTTCATCCTCTTAAGGGGTCATTGTACTCAGCAGTAAAAAAAATCAGCTGTTCCTTTCATTATAACGAGCTATGCGAACATAAATGTATGGAACAACTGTTTTTTTTCACGATTTCAGGGTTGGCCCCATAGTGAAAGTGTGAAATGTGAAGTGAAATGTGAAATTTAATTCGTTTCGTTAATGAATTAAATTTCACATTGTATAACGTCACCGCTATTCGTGATTCTATTTGTTCACACAGTAAAGTGAGGACTATTAGACAGTTTAAAAAAAAATGTAAGTAGGTAAGTTCAACGGTGATGCCTTTAAAGCGTCCATATTTCATTATTTATGAAGGCACTGCAGGTAAGAATAATGCTAGCGATGCAAAACGCAATGTGCCCGCGCATAGAGTATAGCGGCCAGTCGTTTTCCCAGTGCCCTGGCAATAACTTGTGTATCGTGTAACTAATGTAAGAAGCGTCATTGTGCTTAATATTTATGGTCATCTGAATAGACTTTATCTTGCACACCGTTTTTTTTTTTTTGAGGCTGGGAAGTTATCAAAAAACTTCTCCCGCTCTGAGCGGAGCGGGAGGGCGTGTCAGACTCTTACTGACTAAAACCCACCCGTGTTCCTTCAGCTGCCTGTACATTGCCAGGGGCCACGCTATCCCTTTCGGACTTTCCCGCGACCCCGGCAGGCATCGGTCCTAGCGGACCCCTTCCGTTGTGCTGACATCTCTATGAGGCGCGCGTGGAACACAACGCGCCGTCGACCCGGGCCTGCAGTGCTATTCTGTAACCATCTCACCGTGAAAACTTAGGTGAGGTGAGCGTGGAGTGCTATTGACAGTTCACTCCACGCTCACTTCACCTAAGTTTTCACGGTGAGATGGTTACAGAATAGCACTGCAGGTCCTTATTGGATGGTGAGGTACCCATTGCTCATCGTCCGCAATCTTGTACACCCGAATTTCATTTACTCTCTTTCTCTAACAACGACACTCATAAGATCCCAATTGATTTATTACCTACTAAACCATCGATATCGGCATTGGTACCGTCGCCGATTATTTACTACAATAATCGGTATCGGTATCGTTTCGGGATAATAATGTATCGTTGCATCCCAATCGACTAATTTACTACTAAATATTGGTAGTACCCTCGTTCAAATATGGGACGTGGCTCCTCAATCCAGACGCACACAAATAATATTATTAGTGTGAAAGTAAGTTTGTCTTACTTAAATGGCTGAAAGGTGTAATTTGACACAGAGGTAAACTATGACCTGAGTTAGGAAATAGGATACTTTTTATCCAGGTAGTAGGTACGCCCCGTGGGATAACCTCCACGCAGCCGAAGCTGTGGGCAGAAGCTAATAAATAAAGCAGTAATAAAAAAAACGATTAATAATACAGAACTTTGTTGTTCAACTTACATATGAATATTTCATGAAATGCACGTGAATTATTTTGAGCGTGGCTCTAATCCTGGTCAACCACTTATTTTAAATAATTTATTCATTTGTGTTACGCTGTAACACCGCTTAAATAAATAATTGTACGTGTTTGTTCATAACACGGTCATTTGTATGAATATTTTAAAAGAAAACAATTTGGTTCCTCTATTATAAACGAGGTAGGTGTATAGTACCCTAATTACGTAACACGATCAATCACAGTCGGTTTCATTTTGACAGTTCAACAAAATTCATTGCGTTATTTACGTTGTTGAGCAGACAATTATTTCGAACATATGAAGCAATGGCTTAGCAATATCCTTCTAAATGATTCAGATTATGATAGGGTGCAGTTCATTCTCAATTACAAATCAATAATAATTGTTGCATCATATCACACAGTCGTCCTTGGAATACGACTCCCAATACACCCATTCATGCAAATTATTGACACACATAGCACTAATTCTGACATTGTGAAGGGCGGGCGTTTTCGGGGGACTGTCTTATGTAATTTTGACGTTCGAAAAGTGCTGATTCTCAGCCTACTTAGCCGTAAGCCTCATGAAGTTTGCCATTAAATTTTATTGAAAGTTGGGAACGTCGCAAATAGGTGTCAAATATGTTGCTGTTTTGAATAAATATTACTGTACGGAAATATGAAATGTGGTTTATTAGCAAACTAGAATATTAATAATGAATTAAAAGAATATTAAAGCTCCGAGGGCGTGGGCTTGCGGACGGTGAGCGATGGGTAGCTCGCCGTCCGATAAGCACCAGGCCCGGATCGACGGCGCGTTGTGTTCCACGCGCGCCTCAAAGAGATGTCAACACCAACTGACGGGGTCCGTTAAGGCCAATGCCTGCCAAGGTTGCGAGTTTTTCCGAAAGGGAAATCGTGGCCCCGGCACACAGGCAACGGAAGGAACACGGGTGGGTTTTAGTCAGTAACAGTCTGACACGCCCTCCCGCTCCCCCCAGAGCGGGAGAAGTTATTTGATAATTTCCCATCCTCTAAAAAAAAGAAAAAGTATTGGACTGTTTTCAAAATACGGTACTGTAATTAAACGTTTCGGGTAGGGTTGAAAATTTTACGTAATCGCAGCCATTAGTTTGAGTCGACGCATTAGCCTGGAATATTCCCTCAACCATATTTTCTAGTTTGAAACTCATTCAACTGAAAATTTTCATCGATTTTATAGAGGAGATTAATGTTCGGCAATTTTAGCACACTTGTTTGAATTCTGGCACGTTACTAACTTTACCGTCATGCAAGATCAGTCGGCCGATTCTGTAAAAATATAAACGTGAAAGGGAAGGTGAAGTGAGCGTGAAGAGAGCTGTCACTGTCACAAATCGACCGGCAGGATGCTAGGGATTAACACTATTGACAACTCACTTCACGCTCACTTCACCTAAGTTTCACGGTGATATTTTTACAAGATCGACCGGCTAACAAATACAAATATGGCTGTTTTTCTAGTGAAAAAGTTGGGATAATTGCGTAACACACTTACAGTAGCAATGGCTTACATTTTGACAGTTCAACAACATTCATTGCGTTATCTACGCTGTTGAGCAGACAAATTTTTCGAACATATGAAATAATGGATTAGCAACATCCTTCAAAATCAAATTCAATTCAAAATCGTGTGTTACGCAATTAGGGTGCTCATCATGTATTTATTTTATACTTTTTATGGACTCATTTGTGACCTTTGTTACTACAGTATTGAAATATTTAGATAGGCATTCATGTAGATTAGCAAGGGATGATAAAATACATGTTCTTTAAGTAAGTATCCATGCTAGATTTTGAGCCAAAATCGAACACGGCTTTTACACCAAGGTATAAATGATGTATTTTACTTGATGTATCTACTGTTTTCTTTTAACGTTTACACCTAAAACTAGTAGTAAAGAAAACTTGTATACAATACTTGTAGAAAACTGGGTAAAAATTAAAAAAAATGTGAACAAAATAGTTAACAAGACATGTTTGAAAAAAACGTCAATACAGGTTATACAATATGTAAAAAACGTGTCCCATCCGAAGGGGGCACATAGATAATGCAATAACATTACCAAAAAAGTAATTTAAAAAAGTAAGAAAATAAAAAAGTTGTTGCTATTTAAAATTCACATTTTTGGTACCAAACTTACCCCAAATCCATTAAAAATTTGCAAATTTTCAACAAGTGTCATAAGTTATGACTTTTAGACACCAACAAAACGACCAACTTGTATAGGTACGGGTGTAAATCTGGGCAAAACACCGACGTCAAAACATCAACAAATAAATTCGACTGGCGACAAGAATATCCGCTCCACTACTTCTTGAAGTATAATTACTCACACAGATTGTAATTTTAGTCCTTAGTCAACATTTTTGGTACTTAATGTCTTTCAGTGTCAGCCGACCGTCAGTTGATGTCCAGATTATGGTAATCCCAGTACCTACTATGCGACCTACATACCGACTTGTTTAGATTTTGAATTCAGAACAGCATGGCAACTGGCAGCATGTTTTTTTTCTCTATTGTGTGTTTGAATGGTTTAAGAATGTGGCTTTTGGCGTGGAATAACGAAGTTTTCGTTTTTTAGGGATATCTTTTGTTATTTTATAAATGCGAATGTGAGTTTCCTTGTTGAATTATTTAGATTGAAGGTAGAGTGGTACCTTGAATACTGTAAAAGTTAATACAAATTAAAACAAACTAAACTTTTAAGACAGGTCAGATGTTTTTAGGATCAAGAATGTTTTCAATCACCTGTGGTCACTGATTGGAAATATTTTTGATCATTTATCTCTTACATACAAAATTCGTCAAATTGTTTTTAAGCCCTGCTAATAAGTAGTTGTAAGATTTAATCGCTCTCGCCTCACTTGAAAAATTCTACTTTCATTTAAAAAAAACCTTGCATCTGCACTCTGGTATTTTTAATGCGGTGTACGCTTCCTTTCCAAGTAAATGCTGCTAATAACTTTACCTCATAATAACTTAATTATTAAAATGAGTAAACGAGGTTCACCGCGCTAGTATAAATAGTGTAAAATCGTGTTTCCTTTGCAGGCAGATGCAGTTGCTTCGTATAATTAGCGACGTACTGTATCTCTCGGATGAAGGAATACATAAATCATAATATACTCGTTAATTATACAGCTTGTTGAAATAGCTGATCCTCCTTTTATTAAAAACACAATAATGAAAACCCTCAAATTAAAAAACTAAACAAAACGAAATATTCAGGTCACCTCTATCAAATAAATTGTATTGTCATCGGAACGGAACGAGTATAATAACGGGTCAACATGAAAATTCCAGAGAAAGCCATCCAAACTAAGCTTGGAAGAATATGTTTTAAAATAAAAAAAAGTTTATATATATAAATCGGATGGCAACATTCAACAAAACAAATATCAAAATGGCGATGCGCCATTTTTATTTAGAACTTCAATCAAATTTCGAATATGGAACAGAATTGGAAAACAATCTTGTGTTCACGCTCACAGGCAATCAAACAAATACGAGTAGTGACCAAGCAGTCTAGATTAAACTCGTGACCAGTAAGCTTTTGACTTTAGTCTGTCCGAGGAATTAGTTGTTTTGTCAAGTAAGAACCCAGTTATTATTAAATTCTAGTTTTGTTTTGCTATTGAATTACGTAGTTACCTACATAACATACCTATTTTACTATTACTAACACGGGATTCATATTATACATACTCCTAATTAATCTTTTTTAATAAGTACCCCCTAGATTTTTCTGTATAAATAAATATAAACCTAGTTCTTCGATTATTAATATACAGGGTGCGGATGTTAATACGACAATAAATGAATAAACATAAAGGTACGGTAGATAGTAGGTACAGTTCCGTTAAAAATATAAGAAATAGTATCAAAGACAAAAATAATTAAGGAAATGTGACACAGAATTGAACAAGATCAACATTTTTACATTTTTATAAGTAATATTTTATTTTGAACTGGACTTGTTAAATGATTTATTAATTTATTATCTATTTTATAATTTTGCTCATGAGCTTATTGATGGTGACATTATTTGTAAAATTTTGCATGCCAAAACTCAGGCAAAATGACCCGGCTCATTACCTATATAACAACTATACCTTTATAACAACTTTATTGTACAATACCTACATTCTATGCGAATAAATGATTTGATTTGAAGATCTAAATTGACTTGACGACATTTGCAATCTTGCCAGGATTACATAATCTTTGATCCAATCCTTTGTGTCGTTACAAAGGTTCTAGATTTTCGGTTATCCTCAGAGAACTATGCGATTCCTTTTGATTACAAGTGGCTTCGTCTTTCACCTACTTTTTTCCTTACGTAAGCTCGGAGTATTCTCGGTAATAATGAAAAAGAAAGAGAAATCTGTTGCTTGTGTGCCACCACAACTATGCTTCTTATAAGCATTTCCAGATTTTTTGCTATCGTTGTATTGATAATAGGCGGAAATAAAATACAATGACCCGAAAATAGCAACCTATGAATGGTATATTGTATAAAAAAGTTACATGCGGAGATTAACTTGTCAGTTACAGAGGCACGAAATAGATAGGTACAGTCACGAACATTACACTTCGCAACCGAATGTCGCTTAAATTGAACTTATTTATGCTTGTTACTGTACTGAAGGTCAGTGTGCCTGCTCCGTAGTTTAGGCCGAAGATACGGGCGTTGTCTCCTTCGTTTCACTTACGGACATACCGTAAGTTAGACGGAGGACGAAGTGCAGGTAACTTCGGCCGAAACTACGGATTTTGCTTGGGTAGTAGACCCCCAGCCCCGTACAACGGACAAAAAGGCACGTATAGCTTGTCCACTCTGAAATGACGCGCCCCACTACTGCATTACCCATAAAAATCCACATTACCGTGTACGTAAATGCGGTAGTGGGGCGCGTCATTTCAGAGTGGACAAGCTATAGTACCTACTCGCGTCGCATCATAGACACGCTTCATGTACGGTGAGTGCAAGCGCCATCGCGACGGGCCTTTGAGTTAACTTGAAATCTCCATACGTACGTGTCGATGTGTGCGTGAAAGAAAGAAAATAAATTTATTTGACTCAGGTTAAGGCACACAATATACACACAGAACCACAAAAACCGAAAAAATTAAGATAACTTAGAATAATATTGGGTGTGTGCACTTATTTTTGCTCGATGTATGGAGTCGGCCTTCTATACCCATTTATTTTGTGACAGAGGTATCAATAGATATTTCCGCCATCAAATATGAATCTATTATCGTGCTACCCGGAATTAGGGACACGTCTACTCAAGAGGCCCGAGAGTACTTTGAAAAGGATCTGCCTTTGATAAGCATGACGGGATAATATTCTTTCATCCCTTAACCCGAATATAACGTTGAGAATACACTCGTGGACTTGCGACTTCTGGCTTTTCTAGTAATCAAACCTCAATTGGTTCAATGGAGTTTTTTAATCCTTATAAGAAACATTTTTTTTTTTGTAGAAAGCCCGTTTTCTTGCTGTACATTTTTTTCATCTGTGAATGCATATCAAAATGTCTCAAAAAGTTAATGACAGTCTCCTAAAACCGTTCCTGTAACTACAACGGTTAAGGTATTGTTGCCCTTACTGCCCTATCTCAAAAGTACATCCTGTATAGCTATATTTCTAGGGATATAACTTTATCACGCTATAACCATCTTACTGCCACATACACAATGTGAAATTTAATTCGTTTGCATCCTCTTAAGACGCAGATACATGCCAGTGACCTTGAGTGGTTAGCTTGTGTGTTCTGTACTGAGCTCACGCAACGCGTCGTACGTCCAGCCAGTTGCCAGGACTCGCCCATCAAGGAGCGCTGTCCCAAATTTCACTTACTATACATAATTAAAAAAAAAAAAAAACACGTATACTATAAGATCAATAATTAAATTATCTTTAAAATGGTGAAGGATTCAGAAAAATACGCTTGCTTGATTTTGCGTGATCCTCAGTTTTTTGTCCTCGTCTGTGTGTGTATATAAAATGTGTCATTTGGTTTAAATAGGTTTTTATTTTTATTATTGCATTTATCTTTTATATAGATTATTTTCTTTAAAACTTTGTGAATGAGAGAACGTTGTAGACAACTGTACTGTGGACCATTTTATATTTTGCTAAGTACCTGGTACTTGTTGATGGGCCTACACTGTCCTCTCATACCTTTTAACACTGTGATTTGGAATCATTGTAAAAACCATTTACTTTTAATAGAGTAACCGTGGAGTTTCTTGCCGGCTCTTCT
This sequence comes from Agrochola circellaris, assembly GCA_914767755.1. Taxonomy (NCBI): domain Eukaryota; kingdom Metazoa; phylum Arthropoda; class Insecta; order Lepidoptera; family Noctuidae; genus Agrochola; species Agrochola circellaris. The sequence goes on along the minus strand of OU611855.1, from coordinate 3,530,526 downwards.
CCATAGGAAACGACCAATTGGAACCGTGCACCTAGCTTCTGACGTTTCATAAGTGCCCTTGTAGGTTTATGTGAAATAAAATATTTTGAATTTGAATTTGAAACATAATCTAAAATATTCATATATTTAGTTATTAAAAAAATGCTCACATTTAACATAATTATATTTTTTCCAATCATTAACACTACTCGTTTAGACGTGATCTTCAGCATAAAATCATTAAAAGTCGGTTATCGTCGCCTTAAAAGAACTTCCACTCACAACTGAAATTCAGTTATCAACATCACTTAGTAAACATTTTGATGATGTATGACTTTACTCAGTGAGTGTAATGAATATACTGGCAGATTACTATAGAAGCATATCGTACAACTGATAATGTCAATAGCACTTCGCTTGGCTAACCGATTTGTCTAACAGATATGTACTGGACAGTGTTGCCTGTGTACATTAGTTTGCTTGGTTGCCTTTGACCAAATAGGTATATACACAATGTGCGTACATACACAGTCGTAGAATCAAATCGTTATCCCAAGACAATAGGCTGAATCTACAGGGCGTCAAATTCGAAGATTCAACAATGAAATAGTAATTAAAAAACCAATCTAATTAATCGGCCCTGTTTTTGTCGATTTTGTATCAGAAGCTTTTATTAAATCGAACACAATCGATTCGATTTTGATCGGCATTTTGCAGGTTTCATTGTTTGTTTTGATTTGATAATGTCGCAACACATTACGCAATGATTGTAAATTGTCTTTGGCCTCTGGCCCTGACAGGAAGCAAAAGACAAAATTTGTCAAACTTTTCTGTTGAATAATGAATACGAGGCTTTTGGATAATTTGTAAAGTGGTTTTGTATTTTGTTTTTATTTTGTAATGTGCGTTTAGTTTGTGCAGAATATAGTATATTATGCAATTAGTGAATAAAGGACGGATTTAAAGCGAGGGCCATAGATGAATCACGAGCAAGTGAAGGATTCTAACGACTGAATCACGACCGAAGGGAGTGATTCATGATGATTGAATCACGAGCGTAGCGAGTGATTCAAGTGTTAGAATCCTGAGCGACGCGAGTGATTCATGGCCCTCGATATAAATCCGTTTTATTCATGAGTTGCATACTATACTTTATACCATGACTACGAGAAAAAGAAAGATTTAAGCGAAAATAGACATTTAATTAAGAAAAAAAACTGGCCAAGTGCATGTCGTACCACGCACATTGAAGGGTTCCGTAGTTGAAATGAATTTATCCCAAGAAAAAACTTAACAATGTAAGTAGTTGAAAAACATTTTCTCCCATACGGAATGTATGGGAAGATCATGTTTACCAAACTGCAAATTGAAGTTGGTCGATTATTACTCGTTAACCTATAAAGCCTAATTAGCAGTGATAGTTTTCCTTTTAATTTCGTTATATATACTACTGCTATGATTTTTTTCTCAAATCCAAGTACAACCATTTAGCTGGCAGGGGGGGACACTTGACTCTAACAAAAAATTTCAGTTAAAACCTTACTATTTCGCAAACGGATCCCTTAATAAAAAAATTATTTTCACAAACTTACAATATTTTTGAACGACCTTTCCAACAATACCCCATACCACGGGGTAAATGAGAAAAAAAAAATATCTCCACTTTACGTGTAGGGGAGGTACCTTAAAAAAATCTTTTTTTTCTTGATTTTATTTCACCACTTTCTTGGCGTGATTAATATGTATACATATGCCAAATTACAGCTTTCTAGTACTAACCGTCTCCGAGCTAAGCCGCAGACAGACAGGCGGACATGGCGAAACTATAAGGGTTCCTTGTTTACTACGGAACCCTAAAAAAAAGGTTAAATTAATTAAAATGTACATTACAATTGAAACAATTACTAAAATTAAGAGTAATTTTCTTATTATTGTTATTCCGCTGGTCAACTTGTGAAGCGCTATAAATATATTTCCTGTGTATCGAGTATTTTTTCGCAAGGAGGTTGTATAGCATTTAGATGGAGGTCGAATATATTGGTGTGTTCTAAATTCAAACACCAAAACAGTGATTAAAAGAGCTTTTTATTCACTGTTTTCAGTGAATAAAATAAGCTTTTTAGAGGGGGAATGGTATAATAGTATATTATGCAATTAGTGAATAAAAGACGGATTTAAAGCGAGGGCCGTAGATGAATCACGAGCAAGTGAAGGATTCTAACGACTGAATCACGACCGTAGGGAGTGATTCATGACGATTGAATCACGAGCGTAGCGAGTGATTCAAGTGTTAGAATCCTGAACGACGCGAGTAATTCATGGCCCTCGATATAAATCCGTTTTATTCAAGAGTTGCATACTATACTTTATACCATGACTACGAGAAAAAGAAAGATTTAAGCGAAAATAGACATTGAATGAAGAAAAAAGGAAGGTTGAATTAATTAAAATGCACATTATAATTGGAACAATTACTAAAATTAAAAGTAATTTTCTTATTATTACTAAATAATAATCAACTTGTGAAGCGATATTTATTTCCTGTGTATCGAGTATGTTTTCGCAAGGAGGTTGTATAGCATTGAGATGCAGGTCGCATATATAGATGTGTTCTAAATTCAAACACCAAAACAGTGATTAAAAGTGCTTTTTATTCACTGAAAACAGTGAATAAAATAAGCTTTTTAGAGGGGGAATGGTATAAAATACTTTTTCTTTCTTTTTTTTTTATTAATGAATGATTACTGTAACATTGAAAGGTATTTTTTTTATCGTACAGACTAACATGTTAACATTACGCCTGTAATATCCCAAGGGTTAGGCAGAGGTACCCATAGTACACCATATTTGACCAGGTATGTGTTAAGGCCCAAGTAATAGGGGGCGAGATTATTGCCATCAACCAAGCACAAATCCAGACTTCGGGCTGCTACTGCGAGTTTTTTTATGGAAAAACCCAATAACACTTTGCCTGACTTGGGGATCGAACCCAGGACCTCATGCTCAGCTGTTGCGCTTGCGACCACTAGACCAACGAAGCTGTCGATCGTATAGATAGAATGTTGACAAAAACCGTGACAACAATACGACCTACTATTCATTCGAATACATCGAAAAATACGATGCCTTTTGCTGCTGCTCACTGCTCTCAAAACGGTGGAGGAAAACATAGTGAGGAAACCGGAATGTCCTAGAACCAAAAATTCGAAGACATGTGACATCTACCAACCCGCACTGGGCCCGCGTGGTGGATTACGGCCCACTCCCTCTCGCTGAGAGACTGATTATCAGTCTGCCTTGCCTTTTCCCAACTATGTTGGGGTCGGCTTCCTGTATAATCGGATGCAGCTGAATACCAGTATTTTACTTGGAGCGACTGCCTATCTCACCTCCACAACCCAGTAACTGGGTAATACGATACCCCTTGGCAAGACTGATTGTCAGACGTTCGGGCTTCTGACGACCCGTAACGACTGTCAAAGATCCACGAATGATAACCGGGACCAACGGCTTAACGTGCTTTCCGAGGCACGGAGGAGCCTCGGTATGTAAAGATGGTCACACATCCACGGACCAACCCCGACAAGCGTAGCTTAACCTGATGGATCGACCCGTGCGGCTGTTATTACTTAGCCACGAGCTTAACACTATAGGCTGATTACGCTATGCTATTTATTATACGAAGCCTTTAAAAGTAAGGTGATTGAATGACAACCCCTGACATCTGAATTTGATGCAGTTACAAAACATGTTTTGACGACCCACTCGGGAAGGGAGTTAGTAACCAATCTGAGCCCCAAACAACTAAAAGTAGTTAAAATTGAAAATGGCACTATATTTTGGTGAATTCCCAGCTTGAGCTCATTAAACTCGGTTAGTACGGTCTAATAGCAGTATTAGTAATTCATTTCTCGTTAGTAGTCCACCTCAAGTGCAGTTTGTATGAAAATGTTTGAAGCTAACTAGTTATTCACACTCAGTTTACTAACAGTTTTTGATAGTTGACCGTTATGTTTGAGTTTCTAGTGTTATGCCAGGTATGAACTAAGTTTCCAAAGAGGTGGTACGCAGTGTTCCATGCGTGCCTTTATAGAAGGTCGTGCGATCGTGGAATCGGCCGCACTTGGTGATGGGGTCCGCTAGGCATGGCGGGCTGATACCAGTCGGGGGTGGGCTAATGTACAAGTATCTCCCGGGCCCCCGACTCAGGGTAGTAATAGGATCACGGAGGCGATCGGCGGCGGCGATCTCTCGCGTCCGGCCCTGGTTCAGGCCATGGTCCGGAGCGAGACTGCATGGGAGGCCGTCACCTCCTTCTGCGAAGCAGTAATGCTCGCGAAGGAGGAGGCGGAGCGCGCGAGGGAGAGGCAAAATGCGCGCCCTCGCGCCCCTAGTCGCCGCAGGAGACGCCCCGGGCGTCGGGAGTCGAGAGCCGACTTCCGGCCACCGTAGGCGCGGGCTTGCGGACGGTGAGCAATGGGTAGTTCGCCGTCCGATAGGGACCAGGCCCGGGTCGACGGCGCGTTGTGTTCCACGCGCGTCTCAAAGAGATGTCAGCACCAAGTGACGGGGTCCGGAAGGGCCAATGCCTGCCGGGGTTGCGGGTTTGTCTGAAAGGGATATCGCGACCTCGGCACACAGGCAACGGAAGGAACACGGGTGGGTTTTAGTCAGTAAAAGTCTGACACGCCCTCCCGCTCCACCCAGAGCGGGAGAAGTTATTTGATAATTTCCCATCAAAAAAAAAAAAAAAAAAAAAAAAAAAAAAAAAAAAAAAAAAAAAAAAAAAAAAAAAAAAAAAAAAAAAAAAAAAAAAGGGTAGTAATAGGAACAGCGGGATTTTAGTTAGTATTAAAAATACATTATAGAGCATCAGTGGCGAAGGGTGAGTTTATGAGAAAGGTAAGCCGGAGCAAAAACAAAAATAAAAAAAATCTGCCGCGCCGTCGTAAGACTGACCAACTTACTTATTCCTACAACGATACTGGTCATGTATTTATAACAACTGTTTGTATAAAACTTCAGCAGTTCCACTTCCGCTAACATCGTAAAAACCTAGGAATCGTTCCTCGATTCCAGTTTCAGATAAATATCGAAAAATTACAGTCAATTGCTCCCTATGACTGACATCGGGAGTTTCGTCAATCATTACAGACAGAAATGGAGCTTTATCTATCTCGATTCTAATGTGGTCTCGTAAAACGGATGCAATACTACCTATGTATTAAATCATTTTGAATATCACTTGAAAGACCAGAAAACACGGGGTTCTGAACTGAAGAACATAGTTCCAAATGAGAGTCCAATACGGTGTCATACTTGCTCAGATATAACAAGGTTTCAATATAGTTACCGCGGTTATCAGAATTCGGACGTTCATCGTGGCCGCGAAAAGCTACTTCTTGTTTACCTAACAAAATAACGGTGTCGATAAACCGTTTCATTAAATTATTATTATTTGTTTTATTATTATTTCGAGCTACTTTCCTATTATGAGTTTCAAGCGAATTAGTGAAAAATGGTTCTATCCTACTATTCCCGAAGTCATGTAAATCTAAACAGCTACGAATATGCTTTTCAGTCTGCACATGTTTTTTTGATGAATTCGTCAGATTATTAATATATGTAAAACCCCCTTTATTCCATAAACTACTAGAATTTGAGAAAAGTAAACATGGAAAACAAAACATCTTATTTAATTTACAACTACCAGTCCAACTACCAGATTGATATTTATCGTAAAGGGAAACATTCCAACCCATCACGTCGTTTGTAGTTTATAGTCATATCTGGTCGAGCACGACCTAGCCTAATTATGTGTTTCTTATTTTCAAATCTTAACCTTGAAAAGCATGTTTCCTCACGAAGCAAATAATCTGTCACACAACAATCTAAAACTATTAATGCCGCCACCCTACTAATAACTTTTCAAATCTACTCTAAAAAAGTAATTTCAACTTGCTAATCTATCGACTTACCACAAATTCCTAATTACAACGACGGCGAACGCACAATTTCACAACAAACTCACGATTATCCAATTCTAATTGTTACACTAATACTACACTAATAACTTATATGAATACAACGAACAAAATGCTAATTAACTACAAGTATCAACAAAATTAAAGGTTATAAATTCTATTAACTATTTACGTCAATCGTCAACAAACATTTAAAATGATTGCGTGCGTGGAGCGTGGAGCTTGTCCCTCCCCCCGGCCCCGTCCCGAACCAAACCGAACGCTTACGAAATTCAGCGAATGGATTCCTACACTGTACCTATCATAACTCGACTTTTTACGGCTTACTATTGCCTCAAAAAACAGCATGTCACGTGACCTGAAGTGACGTCATGACGAGATTATTTTGTATAGAAATTTAAGTTTTCATAACCCGGGCGGACAACGAGTTATACTGGAGGCACTAGAGCAAAATTGGCGCGCACTTTAAATGTTTTGTTTTCGTTGGAATATAAAGACAATTTTTTTAATGTAGGTTAGGGTTTTGTAATACTTTAATTTTATGGTGTAAGTATTAAATAATACATTCAGTGTTATTATTAAACACTGCTGAGAACTACTGACTGTCATAATTTCCTAAGGGAAGCCGACAGGAATCGGGTTATTGGTTAGCTGCGCCCCTGTAGAGCATATATGTTTTGCTTGTTTCCTAGCATGTAAATATTAGGTTACATTATAAATGTTTCCCGTCAATAAATTCTTTCAGGCTGTAAAAATTATTAGAGTGGAGTGGTTTGGGTGGAGTGGAGTCGGAGTGTATCCATGAAGAATTCCCCACGGAAAACGTTATTAGTTCATGTGGTTTCAATGAAATAACTAACAGTTCATTGCCAAGAATAAACCTCTTTTTTAAGTCGACCCAAAACTAACTCACGCCTTCTTTTTCCAGTCTGCCCCCCGCCGCCTTTTTTAGTTCTTAGGTCAAACTTATCTTATCTCGCCAGCTCCTGAAGTAAATAAATTGAAATTTTGATAAATGGATGAATGTAAAATTTTCACTGAATACGATGCCATTGTGATGATAACAGCTTATGATCGATAGTACGTGAAAATACTGTCTTGTATAAAGACATTGAGTCAGAAGATAAAATTTTTGGATAATTGTTTATCATTATTTTGATACAGTCTTTCCATTTATATCTGATACAGTAAAACTTCATTGTTTTATTTCACCTTATTAATGTCTTATCAACCTTTTTCCAGTAGTTTCATCATACACTTTAGTATCGACTTAAAGACTCGTACACACCACCGCGACGCAACGGCACGACGCGACTCGAACAATTCAATTTCTAAGAAAACTTGACGATATAACAATAACCGGTGTCGCGTCGCGCTGTCGCGTCGCGTTAGTCTGCATAAAGCTTTAGTGTTTAAAAATATCTAAGTATAAATCTTAAGATAGTGATTTCGAATACTAACTTATTTTTTGCCTTCCATATGTATAATAAATACTAATACACAATCTGAAATGTGTCTTTTCAGCCAATTTTATTTATTTATATATACTTTATTCTACACCAGATTATACATTACATAAAGAAAAAGTAATACACTATAAAATATACAATGGGCGGCCTTATCGGTTACTGCGATCTCTTCCAGGCAACCTTGACAGAAAATTATTTCAAAATGTAAAATACAGTGCTCACAGTTCACACACTGGTTTATTAGGCGTCTTTGAGGGGGACAGCGGTACTGAAGTACGTACCTACAGTTGTACTCCTCAAGATAGCTTGACAAATTAATTTTAAGCCTCCTTGTTTACAATTATCGCTGGTGACGCACAAGTATTGCTCTAGTTAAGTTAATATAACAGCCCAGCAAGTCCCAATCTGCATGCGTAGCGTGACGCGTAGAAACTGGTTTTGTCGACGGAAGAATAGACAAAATGACAGATTGTGAATGTTTATCTGTCATTTTGTCTATTCTTCCGTCGACAAAACCAGTTTCTACGGCGGTCATGCTACGCGTGTTGGTATTTTTCCTTAAGCGTAAGCGCGTTTTCCGTAAGCGTGCATTCTGAAAGTGGGAAACGTCGTAAATAGCGGTCAAATATTTCGCTGTTTAATATTACTCTATGGACATATAGCTAACTAGTGAACTAAAATATTGATTATGAAATGCAATAATTAATATCGGAACACTGAATATTTAGTTTCAGATGTATAAAAAAAAGTATTTGGAGACTTTCCAAATGCCTTATTTACACCTAAAACGATTACAAACATCATAATTTGATGTTTGTAATCACTAGTTAGCCATATTTCATATTGTCAAATTAATCAAAACAGGTAAATATTTAACAGCTATTTGCGACGTTGCCAACTTTTAGAATGAACACTCTTAATAATGGTGAAATATCATCGTCAGTAAATATATTCTCAGAAAAGATTTAAAACTGGTTAATAACCAACACGCCGGTAATTTTCCTTTAATGCATTAATGTGCACTTTATCCACTGCAATAACAAAATAAATAACCCAATAAATAATTACTTTAATTGCAAAAAAACCGATGATGTCAGAGATTGCCAATGGCAGCACTTTTTAGTAAGTAATTTAGGTACAGTAGGCTGCATGTCAGTGGTAACACCTTGACCTTGAGCTAGTCTAGCGTAGTACGGATTTTTTATCAAATAACAGGCCAGCTTGTACTAGTTTTTACCCGACTACGGCAAAGACAAAGGAGGGTTATGATTTTAACAGGCTATATATGTATGTTTGAATGTTCATCTGTTCCCTGATAACTCCTAAACTACTCGTTGTATTTTGACAAACGAGGTATCGTGGGAGGCGTTAAAAATCTTGAGTACCACGTAATCTGTTCGATTTATGCCCTACACGACGTGTGACTCCGGTTTTTTTTATTTGTCTGCCTGTAATGTCTAATTTATACATTTTTTGTTGTCGTTTTTATCGTAGTTGGGTTTTACTTTTTATTTTTTGTTACGACTGTCGTGCGGCCGTGCGTACTAAACATAGTGCGGTATCAAAAGGTATTAATTTTTATCTCCGACGAAGATTATAAGTGCTTTAGATTTCAGTGAGAACGATAACATACTCTATAGATGAGTTCAGTGGAAATTTTGGTGTTTGATTTGAGTAATCCTAGGCCAGTTTACGCAAAAAATTGTTAAGTAGGTAAGCTAGAAAATCAGTAGGTATTGTAAAGGAAACACTGGTACAGAATGTAGTTTATATAAAAGAAGACATTATTGTTCATTTTTCATTATGAGACACAAAGATCTTAACGAATTCACAATTTCAAATAATTATATGATTTTTTATTTCAATAATTATTTGCAAAAAGGCCATTTTTGCAAAGAACTTTTGAAGTAAAAAATAATTGTTTTAGCCCGAACCTTTCCATTTGTCGACACAGTTGCGAGAACTATCTAGGATATAATACGATATTTTGTAAGAAAGATAATTATGATAATCATTGTCGAAGTAATATAATAACAGGCGCTTACGCTTGAGTAACTAGTCAACTCAGCCTATCGCAGTTCATGGCTGGACGTAGGCCTCTTCTAGGCCACTCCACAACACCCGGTCCTCCGCCTTCTTTAATGAAATGAAATGAAATGAAATGAAATTGTTTATTCTGTAAATAGGATATCGGAATCACTTTTACACGTCATATAAAAAAAAAATTATTAAAAATAAGCTAGATGAGGTCGGTGTTTCCTATGTGACTACTCTGAGAAGAAAGGCCGAAACAAACTCAGAGGTCGTAGTCTCTTTTAAAGTCCAGACATAATCTTGGTCAAGTCATATGAGGACCATGTGGATGAAATGGTCTTTTGAGGAAAGAACCACACAGATTTGAGTGGACCTGTCCAGTCAGTGCAAGCATTTGTCAGTAATCGTGGAGCTCAACTCGACGAACAATACCAAAGAAAGGATATTTGTCTAGGCCGCATCAACTACTCAAACTGCCAGACCATCATTAAAACTAAATGAGAAAGAAAAAATAAATGAAAGAGAAAACATAAAAATAAAATATCCACATAGTCCTCACATTCACAATAATTAAAATAATATGATACTTTACAAAGTAATCGTGTGCAGTTTGAATATAATTTTCAACAATGTCAATATTTATATAAAACTGGTTTATTGTGATGAATAAGCAAAATGTCAAGTTTTATGGTTTTCACAAGGCTTAGCAGAGCGAGCAGCTCAATCCCAAGCTTTTTTATCCTCTAAATAATCTGAAATTTTATAGTACCCTTTTTTACAAAGTTTGGTTTTAATACAGTTTTTAAATCGTTTAATGGGTAAATTTCGAATGTCAATGGGAAGTTTGTTGTAAAAGCGTATACATTGACCCATGAACGAGTTGCCTACTCTGTGGAGACGTGTGCGATGTACAGCAAGGTTGTGTTTGTTCCTGGTATTTAAACTATGAATATCGGACATTTTCTTAAAATTAGATATATTTTTGTGTACATACAATAGGTTTTCGAAAATATATTGTGAGGCTACAGTAAGAATATTTATTTCTCTGAATTTCTCCCGAAGGGAATCTCTTGGACCGAGGTTGTAAATGGCTCGAACAGCCCTTTTCTGTAGAACAAAGATTGTATTAATGTCCGCACAGGTTCCCCAGAGAAGAATCCCATAAGACATAAGACTATGAAAATAACTAAAATAAACAATTCTAGCTGTATCTACGTCAGTTATCTGTCTAATTTTTTTAACAGCATAGGCGGCGGAACTGAGCCTACCTGACAATTTTTCTATGTGTGGGCCCCATTGTAATTTACCGTCAATAGTTATTCCAAGAAAAACTGTTGACTCAACAGGGTCCAACTCTATTCCATTAACTTGAACATTGGTAGTTAGCTGCCTGACATTTGGCGTTGAAAATTTGATGAGTTTAGTCTTTTTTTCGTTCAGGAGAAGATTATTTACATTAAACCAATGCACAACTTTAGAGAGTGCATCGTTGACTTGTTCAAAATTGACTAGCTGACGTTTGATTTTAAAAATGAGGGAAGTGTCATCCGCGAATAATACGATCTTGTGATTATCCCTTATGTGGTAAGGTAAGTCATTTATATAAATTAAAAATAAGAAAGGACCTAGAATTGAACCCTGCGGAACGCCCATGGTGACCGCAGATCCTGCAGATCTCTTGCCATTTACATCGACCCTCTGAATTCTATTATTCAGATAAGAAGTCAGAAGGTCAAGAGCCTTGTCCCTCATACCATAGTGGTACAGTTTCCTGATGAGAGTATCATGATGTACGCAATCGAAGGCTTTGGACAAGTCGCAGAAAATGCCAAGAGCATCTTGCGACTCCTCCCAGGCCTCGAATATGCTTTTCAGTAATTCCACGCCCGCGTCTGTAGTTGAACGACCCTTAGTAAAACCAAACTGTTTCAGATGGAGTAAATTATGTACAGTAAGCGGTCATAATTGCAGTAGCACGCTAAGGATTACATTGCTTAGAACACGCGTAGGCCGAACCTACGTCTGTGTGCGGTACCTACAGCTGTGTGCTTAAGTGATGTTCACAAACTGGCGTCGACCGAAACAAAAAACATACCGTCGCTTTCACACCCAAGAGTTCGTAATTACGTGTGACCTTGGTAGGTTCATAATATGATTGCTAAAATTCACGACCAATTATTAAGGTCCAATAGCTGATAGTGTACCGTATCGGATTGTGAGACACATAGGTCGGGGTTCCAATCTCGAGATGAGATTTTTATTTTTCTTTTCAACAATAATCTTCATCTGTTCTTTTATTATTAGATAAATATAATTAATATTATATTATTATTCTCGTTTATTAAAACGAAAATAATAATGTAATAATTACTATATTGTTATTGAATTATGGGGTTAAGAATAAAAATGTTCAATGAGTGATTACAAAATGTTTATTCGATGTAATTATAAGAAGTATAAATAATTAAACTGCTAGTTAAAACAGTTCATTTTCTCATAAAGAACAATTGATTTATTGAAGTAAAGTAGCTAATCAATGAAATATGACAATAGGCTTAAAATTGGTATTGTATCTTAGTAATATAATAATATTGTGCTTTAATTACTCTGTGTGTGGGTAACATACCACAAATTTAGCAAATCTACCCACGTAAATATAACAAGTGCGGACTCGTTGTCACAATACAATTAAATTACTCAGTAATACTACTTTTATTCTACTGCGAGTGAGTTCGTTCTATTTCAAACTTCAAAGTTAACAAAGGACTTATTGAGGTTATAGCTTAAGTATTCATTTTCATTACGAAAAGAAGATTGAAACTAAACCTCAAAATAATTCTTATTACGGTTAAGACACAATATAACTTAAATATTACTAAAACCAATATTTGTATTTTATAACTTAATACCTGGTATAACCCCCATTATTATCAATGCAATTAAGTAATCGTTGACGCATGGATCCCACAATATTGAAGCATATATCTGTTCCCCTTAGATTTTCCCATATTTCCATGCAATGCAACTTCAACTGCTCATCAGATCGCTCATTCCGTGCTTCCCATCGCTGTATCATCAAACCCCATAGGTTTTCTATGGGGTTGAGGTCAGGAGATCGTGCTGGCCAAGGAATAACTTTTATGTCCGGGTGTTTATTAAACCACTCACGCACAGTGCTCGCCCGATGAATTGGGCAATTGTCCTGGACAAAAGTTATCTCCTTAAACTCATCAGCAGGGTAAACGTTGCGCACAGTGGGTAACATGACATCACTTAATACGTCAACGTAAGTCGAGCTGTTGGCGCGAGGAGGAATATATTCAAGTTCCCCTGGCCCTGCTGCACTCATCCACCCCCACATGTTAACTGTGATTCGACCTGATTCTGTATTGGGGACTATGTTTTCTTCACACCATCGTGTATTATTCTTACGCCATAAATGAAGTCTCCCTTTTTGGCTGGATTTAAATGTCTTTTCGTCTGAAAATATAGTCGTGTCCCAATTGAAGTCTAAGTATTCGCGGGCAAAACGTAAACGTTCTTGTTTATGTTTTTCCGTCAAATATGGTTTTTGAGCTGGTTTTCGATGATGTAAACCTTCTGCGTGGAGTACACGGCGAACGGTTCGTAAAGACGTGTCGAATAATTCGGCAAAACGTCTTGTCGGTATGAAACCACTTGTTTCATATTCGCTGACCATGTGCTGTCGCTGCGCCTCTTTTATGAGCTGGGGTCTTCCGCTTCGCTTTCGACTGGCAAGGCTACCCTCTTCCTCATGTCTTTTCACCCACCGACTCACAGTATTTCTCTAAAACTAAAAAGGAGTAGTGTTAGGCTATTTAGCAAAATACTAGTAGATTAAAACGTTTAAAAAAATAACTACTAGGATCAGGAGTTAGGTATACTTTAATTAGATGTTTGATAAAATAATTAAATCATAATACTCACACTCAGTCCGGTTTCATCAGATATATGTGATATTTTAAGTCCGCTTTTACGCAGCGCAATAATATTCGCTTTCATTTCAATATTTATATTTGCTTGCATTTCGAAATTAACTTTAACACCGCTAATATATTAAATACACGTCACTAACCCACAATAACAACCAACCAACAACGTTCTATTTAGTCGCGGTGAATGAGTCGTAAGTTAACTGCATCTGTCTACCTTAATATCATTGTTTATTTAGGTTTCTGTGGGTATAATCATAAAGTTTTACGAGTTAAGTGAACAAGACGAACGTTACAAGGAACTAGACGAGTGATTTTTAAAACTTAAAAAAAACTATCACCGCGCGTGAGATTTGAACCCGCGACTCGCTACACATGAACGCGCCAACCCAAACTCGATAACCGATTAGCTATCATGCCATACACCAGAATGTTTGAATTTATGAACTACAATAATTTGTAAACTAATGAGAGTGTGTGTGTCTATAGTATAGAAATGACTTATTATAAGAAGGTCGTAAGTTAAAGCGAAGTGTCAATCTATTCGTTTGTGAGGTTGCTACTGCACTTATGACCGCTACTGTACATTGAAATGTCCTAACATTTGTTTTAAAATTAATTTTTCAAAGATTTTGCTCAATGTAGGTAATATCGAAATAGGCCGAAAATTTGTGGGATCAGTTGTGCTGCCAGATTTGAACAGTGGAATCACTTTGCTAAGTTTCATCAAATCAGGAAATACACCAGATGCAATACAAGAGTTAAAAACGATTGCTAAAAAGGGTGAAATGACATCAATTATTGAAGACATGGTATGTACTGATAATCCCCAAAGGTCAGCAGTTTTTTTTACATCAAGCTTTTTAAAAGATTCTATAATGTCTTTAGCATTAATAATTGTGAATTCAAAAAGTTTGTCACATTCTGGTACACATTCTTTAAGTATTGAGTAAGCAGAAGTGGAGGACGACATTGACAGAGTTTTGGTTGTTAAAATGGGAACATTAGTGAAAAAATGTTCAAACTCAGTTGCCACCTCCATGTCTGCCTTAATATCTACATTATTAATTTTTAGATGGAAGTCACGATTCCGAACTGTCGTTCTTCCCGTTTCTGAATTAATAATATTCCAAGTTGTTTTAATTTTATTTCCAGAAGATTTTATTTTATTTTTAATGTGTATGGCTTTTGCTGAGGAACAGGCTCTTTTAAAAGTTTTAGAATATTTCTTAACAAATTCTTTAAAAGTTTCATCATGGTTATATGTTTTTTCATGATACAACTCAAATAACCTCTGCCTACTTATGTAAATACCTGGTGTTGCCCAATCACTAAATATAACGCAGTCAGAAACATGTAATGTTTTTGAGGTAAAAACCTTCCTAAACTCACAATTGATGAGGTTAAATAATAAAGCATATGCTTGATCCGGGTCGTTATGATAAGGCAAACCCGGTAGCTTTTCCATTAAATTATTTTTAAATTGTCCTAAGCGACTTTTATTTACAGGAACAAAAGTCACAAGTTTTCTTTGAGCTCTGACTGTTTTCTGAGGGAAAGTGACTAACTGGCCACAGTGATCAGAGTCCAACTCATTTATAATTAAATGGCTAGAAGGTCTTAAGTTTGTAAAAATATTGTCAATACAGGTAGCACTGGTGGCAGTTATTCTAGTCGGCTCAAAGAATGTATTATACAAATTATATGACTTTAATAAAGTTACAAATTTATTTACTACAGCAGATTTTTCCAGTATGTTAATGTTGAAATCTCCACAGACTACAACCGTTTTATTACTGTTAGAAGTCTTTATTAATACTTCTTCCATATATTTCTCAAATAGATCATATGAAGCACATGGGGGCCTGTATACGCTCATTACAATGAACTGCTCAAGCTCAATGCAAGCTATTTCAATAACTCGCTCAACAGAGAGGCTCACAATATCCTTACGTTCTTTAAATTTCATATTATTACGAACAATTATTAAAGAGCCACCACGTATCATATTAACTCTGCTGAATGAGCTGGCAACCTGATGGTTGTTAAAGCTGAACATGAACTGGTGGACTTTCAACCAATGTTCAGTTACACATAGGATATCAATATAACTACAGTTCATGAACAGCTCCAATTCTAATTCCTTACCTATCACACCCTGTATATTTTGATGAACAATTTTTAGAGAATTATTATTACATTTATTTAGATTACAACAATTTGATGGGTGAGATATCAAAGAAGAACTTTTTGTAACATTTTGATGATTTAAACCAGTATTTAAATTTTCTTCATTGATTAAGCAAGAGGTTTCCTCTATTGTCCTAATTTCTAAATTAAATTATAATTAATGTCAATACTTGTTGCCAAACTATTGGCAGAATTATTTAAAATGTCATCGCATTGCTCAAAAGAAGCAAGTTGTTTAGCCAAATTTTTGGCTGAAATAGAAAAAAAATATGATAGCGACACAGCTATCTGTCTTTTGTAATGGTTAGAAAGATAGTACATAACAACATTATGTCTATCTCTTGTCAAATGCAAATTATTATCAACATAATTGTTAATATCAACTAAATGGAACAGATTATTATTGAATGTCCAATTATGCAATGCCATATTTATTTCAAATCTTAAGTTATTTTCTTCCTGTGGCAAACTGTTACTATATGGGAATGTAAACAACACAATTTTTCTTAAAGTAAGATTACACAAGGTCCTATAATATTGGAGCAATTCTCCTTTGTTCACATTTCCCCTATTACCCATAAAAATTAATACTGTAGTATTGTGGTTAAAATTACATTTAATAATTTCTTTCATAATGTTAAATAAAGTACAACCAGGCATACAGTAATTTATTATGGAGTGTCCTGGATATTCATTGGTTAACAACTGGCCTAAGTCCTTTCCAATCTCATCGCAAAATAATACTACATCA
Organism: Agrochola circellaris; assembly: GCA_914767755.1. Taxonomy (NCBI): domain Eukaryota; kingdom Metazoa; phylum Arthropoda; class Insecta; order Lepidoptera; family Noctuidae; genus Agrochola; species Agrochola circellaris. Next base: position 3,514,166 of record OU611855.1, on the reverse strand, counting down.
TTTTTTACAATTTGATTACATTTTTTATTTAAATTATTGATAGCAGGAAATATCAAATCAACACATGACTGCGGTAAGGTGGTATTGCATGTTGACAATGAATGGTCTGGTGTAAGTACATTGGATGTTGTTTGACACTGCTCACAGTTGTTTGTTTGTGTGTTTACCAGCTCATTCATTGCCAACACATATTCCCTCATTAGATGTTCATGTTTATCTAGTCTGTACCAGCCACCTTTTAAAGGTCGTCGGCCCATCTAGCTGGGGGGCGTCCCACACTACGCTTGCCGATACGCGGTCTCCACTCCAGGACTCGTCTGCTACTTGACACTAACTAGTACCTATCTGCAAAGATAAGCTGGTCGCAATCTCATCTGAGCGAAAATCAATGTCAAAATTGTCTAAAATGTAGAGGCAAATTAAATTTGTGATTGATTGATTGATTGGCTATCGTGGCTAAGTAATAACAAAAAAAATGCCAAATGCTAACTAAATGCCAATACATTCTACAGCTTTCCTTGACAAATCCTTTACTGTCCAGGCTGCTCGTTTGTGGAACGTATTACCAGTTCCAATAAAGCGCGCGCAATCGTTGCCTGTGTTTAAAAGACTAGTGAAAGAACATAATATTACTTGTCGTTATAATTTTGTTCTTATCGTTAGCTGTAATACTCGTAATATTCGTCATTTATTTTCGTTGCTTATATAGTTAGTGTGTATGTATCTATATATCTATTATATAGCATTTAGCTGTGTATCTATTATAGTATATTGTACTTATATACCTTTTATTTGCACCGAAGACAACCCCATTTTATGTCCAGAAAATCACTGTCCATTCCAAGGTTGCCTGGAAGAGATCGCAGTAAGCGATAATGCCGCCCATTGTATATTTTATAGTGTATTACTTTTTATTTATATAATGTATAATCTCGTGTGCAATAAAGTATATATAAATAAATAAATAAACTACCGCACGGGTCGCGTCTCGTCACGGGTCAGGTACGCTTGCCGGGGTTGATCTGTGGATGGGTGACCATCTTTACATACCGAGACTTCTCAGTGCCTCGGAAAGCACGTTAAGCCGTTGGTCCCGGCTATCATTCGCGGATCTTTGACAGTCGTTACGGGTCGTCAGAAGTCCGAAAGTCTGACAACCAGTCTTGCCAAGGGGTATCGTATTACCCAGTTACTGGGTTGTGGAGGTCAGATAGGCGGTCTCTCCATGTAAAATACTGGTATTCAGCTGCATCCGGTTAGACTGGAAGCCGACCCCAATATAGTTGGGAAAAGGCTAGGCAGATTGATTGAGTGGCAGATTGATAAGAATGCCATTGTGGAGGTCAGATGCAATTTTGATGTATACGCTCGAGTATTCAGTTTACTTCTCCTTTCACAAGATTGTTGTTATTGATGAATTTCACTAAGAAAGTAACCGTTTTGACAAAAACGGGTGTCGGTATACTCCGTCCGAAGACTTAATCCACGCTATAGATAATATCTTCCAGCAATACCAAATAATATTTGTATTTAATTAAGCTGTCGGCTATTAACTGAATAATTAATTAATACTCAAGGGAGTTAGTGAAGTAAGTCGGTTAGGCACATAAGTAAACAGGCCTAACTTCAAGCATAATGAACGAAGGACAGTACGACACAATTTAGAAGTATCATCGTCAAAATTCGTCAACACGATTGCTTCCAAACTTGGTTTAAACGGACTCGGGTAGGGATTGTCACAGCCAAGAACGTTTAATAACTCGCACATACCATAATATCACGCCTGTACTCCCCAAAGGACTAGGCTGAGGTGTACCTATAGTACACACGCCAGTTATGTCTAAGTCCCATTTAACAGGGGGTGAGCCCTTTGCCCAGCAATCCCAACTCCGAGCTGTTACTGAGCAATTCCAGATGGAAAAGCCCAATAACACTTTGCCCGACCTTGGCCTTTGCCCTTTGGCTTAGGCCTTTGAGGTTTTTTTTTTTTAATCGAAATCAGAACATTATGCTCAGCAGCAGTGCCTGCGACCACTACACGTCATAACTCGCACGTAGACTTAAAATAAGCAATAGCCACATCATACATTCTGTGGCCGGAAAATGTATGAAAAGTGGCCGTCACTGACCTCTATGTAGGTATCGCTTAGTGGCCTGTTTGCGGATACACTTAATGGTTTTGATCGTTAGATCAGAAAATCAATGTAATGTAACCTCTTATTGTAACTATTCAACTGGGTTCAAAGTATAAAGCAAATCGCCTGTTTATTGTATGACAGTTTTTCATGATCATCATCATCAGCAGTAGTCCACTGCTGGACATAGGCCTCTCCAACTGTACGTCATTAAGCTCGATTCTCGCCAACTCTCACTCTGCTGCTACTAGCCACCTTGCGAAGATCGTCGCTCCTAAAGTTGTTGTGATTTTAAACTTTAGTTGCTTACCACATCTGTCAAAGTAAATGATGTGTGTGTGTGTGTGATGTGTGTGTGTGGGATGTGTGTGTGTGTGTGTATGATTGCTTAATAATTATATTTGGGAGCAAAAACAAATTTATTTTTTAGTACCTATCTAATTCGGTCGGCTATTAGTACACTAGATAGCTACCTAATAATCATGTACAAGCATTCTCATCAAGAAACACGTAAAATTCTAATTCATTGCTAAAGTAGCAATATTCACATTTTCTTTAAACGTTTACCTATATTTTTAATTAATAAACCTCACTTCCACAGCATTTTCACCAATTAAAAACTTCAAAGCTGTTAATGGCTAGTAAATAATATAACTTCCTTTCGTAATAATTACAAGAAAACCACATTAATTCCCTTGCCTCGTTGACCTAGAACACTCCTAAGTGTGAAACAAAAAAGAATCTTGAAAAGAACATTTATTTTTCTGTTTCAACGCGCGATTTTATTTGCACAGAGGGATGTAATAAATGGCGCAATTAGGATGAGGAGGAAATGAAGTGTATAATTTATTCTTTTGCATGGTGCCAGGTGTTCGAAATGGAAAAGTTTCAGGAAAAAATCATGTTTTTCAGCCATGGTTTTTGAAAGCCTATTCATGAGATCGATGTCCGAGATGTCATTATCATAAGGATACTGTTACGATACGTTGATTATCGTAATAACGATAGTATATTTTAAAATTAAGTTGATAAGAGAGATTTGTTATTTATTATTAAAGGCTTATGCAAACTCGCGCGAATTGACGTGCGACGTGTCGCGTGGCGATTCTGCTATATTAGCGCCACGCAACACCTTTCTTACTAGCGCATCGCGATATCGTGGGCACGACAGGTAGCACGACGCGTCACCAAAGGAAAAATTTTGTATGGCGTCGCATCATTGCTCCTGTGATGTGTCGCGCGCGTTTTCATAAAAAAAATCTGCGTATATATATCGCAAAATCGAGTCGCGGCAGTCTGCTGAGCCTTAAAGCTGAAGATCTGGAGGTCAGATTTAAGACAGCAATCTTTTCAGGTAAGTTCGTAAATTGGCGATATAATTCTGAAAAATTATGATAATTTTGAAGTTATTCAACGAGTTGATAATTTTTTCCAGTTACCTTTTCTTGGGACACCCGCGATAAAAATATCCAAATTCACTAAACCCTCTTCCGAGTTATAGAGAACATTGTAAAAAGAAATTGTAGTAAGGTACCGTCTAATAAGGTAATGGTTCGATAGCATACAGCCTTATTGGGCATGTAACAGACGAGGGTACTCGAACAGGGCACGCATCTTGATGACTTTCCTTATTGAGTACCAATTTGTGGGCCTACAGGCATGTAGGCCTGCTAGACGTTATTATTGGCGTCTTTTTACAGACTAACAAATGGGAAATTTCAGCATACTCCACATATTTTATTTTATTTTATTATTATTTTTTCCTTTTTCTTTTCTATCCCATAAATTTCGTTATTGGGAAGCATTAACTCAATCAATCAATTAAAAAAAATTGTCTTTCTGTCCATTAATTCATGTAGTCTGTTTTTATTTTTATCTCACTCGCATTAACAATCAACAAATTAGTAATAAGTGGATAATGCTCTAATGACTAATTATACAAAGTACTTATTATAAATAAATAGTATAATAAGTACTTTGTATAATTAGTAAGATACTATGTATAACATTTAATTGTACTCCTGTTTTTTATCCCGAAATAAAATAAAATAAAAATACATGACAAAGCTATGCTATACACGTAATATGGATTGAAAAAATGAATGCCTACGATTTTTTTGATTTTTTTTATATATGTATTTAATAATAATAATATGTGCAGTGATAGCCTAGTGGTGTGACCGTCAGACTGCTAAGTGATAGGTTTCAAGTTCGATCCCAAGGCATGCACTGACTCTCTGACTTTTCGGATTCATATGCGTATTGTATAATTATCACTTGCTTCAAAAACGGTGAAGGAAAACATCGTGAGGAAACCGGCATGCCTGAGAGATATTTCTCGACGGCATGTTAAGCCAAGTCAGAGGCCCATGGGCGGCTTTAAAACTCTGACACCAGGTTAGTCAATAACCACACGAAAAGAAGAAGATTGAATAAATATAGATATTTATTAGAACACAATCTGGCTCGATGCTAATGATAGTGCAATTTTGAAACTGGTTTAACATAAAATGTGATTTTTTATATAGCACCTGAAGTCGTTATTTTTTAATTAAAAGATTTCACAGACTTGGCACAAGTTGTCTATTAAATATTTTTCCAAACCTAGCTTTTTCCGACAACACACAACATAAACGCTAACATCTCATGTTAATACCCCCGGATCTTTAGTCCCCACTTAACACAACGGAAGACCTCTTATCTTCACGAAAAAAACCTGCACACATCGTTAGGTCAGCTCACCCAATTTCGTCCGTTCTTAGAAATGGCCTCATGTACTTAAGTTTTTCCTAGAGATGAACCATTGAACATTGCCTAAGCTCATTAATTCGGGCAATATTCATGGACAGGCCTCAGAGCAATAGTTAGGGCGTGTCGTGCAAATAGATCAAAATGTAGGGAGACGCTTCGTTTAACTAAGAGCCTGGTCAAATTGGCCATTCGTTGTGGCTCTGTGACTAATAATTGGGACCTTTGAGGGGCGATACTCATTTGTTTTGTTGATTTGATTTTGGAGACGATTTTTTTTTGTCGAATTGTGTTCTGACTGGCATTTGTTTTTTTTTATTTAAATTTTGGATCCAGCTATCTGTTTAATGGATGAAAAGTATTTTGAATCAAATTTAGTATGTTAGAAAATATATCGCGAGTGGGTTGGCTAAGAAATTCCTGGCCAGACTGGGATTAATTAAATATTCAGAAAATACTTTTTTTTAAACATTGCAAGATATACACATGTTTTCTAGGAGAACGTCTGCCAGTTGTTAGTCAATTAGGAAGTTATGACCTAATAGGTAACTACTTGGCCACATATATTTAGGAATGTTCTTGGCGCCCAATAGCCACAAGGGATAGTGCTTTTTAAGAGAAACATTTGTTACTAAAACAAATTAATCGTTCAAAGAATAAGTGCAATTTTTGGAAAAAAGTCATTTTTGAATTTTTATATAATCATAGTCTGGCCAGGTATTTTTTAGCTAACCCACTCGCGATATTTTTTTTAAATACCTACAAAATTTTATATAAAATACTTTTCATTCAAAACCAATGAAGGTCGGCTCTAGGTGGGATCTAAGACCATATTGCTTTCTTGAAAAGTGCTCTAACTAACATTTTTTAAGTATCTCGAGGTCGTTGGAAGGATTAAATGGCAGAGGAGAAAAAAGGGCTTACGAGTTGCTAAATAAGTTTTACCGGACACCGACATATTTCTCTTCACCCTGAGACTTAAATGACTATAGTAGTATGTTCAAACTCAAACTCAAAGCATTTATTTAAAATAAACCAATTACAGATTTATCGAGATTAAAACAGTGCATTTCGAAAAATCCCTTTCAATGTTTCTAGCACAGATTAGAATGTACAGACACGGCTCATTTGTTTAAAAGGCTCAACTCGACTAATTGAACACAATGGTTCTTTTTGGCACTGCAGTGTTAGGGGAGAAAAGCAAAAACGAGGTTCATGCAGCCCTAGTATTTTTCCTGGAATGTTTTCCGGGCGGCAAAGTGAATCTGTGTGTTCAGAGGCCTCTTAGCACGAACGCGCGACATATACGTAACGTAAATATGAACGCTTTTGAATCGAAAGGACAACTATCCTATCATAAACATAATCAGCATATGATGTTCCCACTGCTGGGACACAGGCCTCCTCTCTGTGAGAGAGAGTGGGCCACAATCCACCGCACGATCCCAATGCGGGTTGGCGGATGTCACAAATTTCTTTGAATTTTTTGTTCTAGGACATGCCGGTTTCCTCACGATGTTTGCCTTCACCGTTTTGAGAGCAGTGGTGCATAATTGAAATACACAAAGTAAAGTGCCTGCTTAGGTTCGAACACACGACAATTTGTAAGTCGCGGCCGTTACCACTAGGCGAGCACTTCTCTTCCTATATCATTATAGTTTAATTTGTGACAAAAACAACAAGTGTTAGTGATAGATAAAGTAGTATAAAGTCTTGAAACTAAGTAAATATAAGTTCGAAATGAGTTCGGATTTTCGTTACGTTTATTCCGTTCGTTCGTGCTAGGCCCACAGTGTGTTCTACATAGAGTTCTGTAGTTTGACGACAATCGTTTGGTTCTGATTGAAAAACAGATGATGATTGGTCCAGGCAAAGTAAAAAGTAAAAAAACACTGTGAAATTAGATAAGCTCGCGTTAAGCGACAGCTTAAAGCTTCGTGCAGACCAGCGCGACGCGACGGCGCGACGCGACTCGAACAATACAATTTCTGAGAAAACTTGACGGTGTAACAATAACCGGTGTCGCGCCGCGCTGTCGCGTCGCACTAGTCTGCACGAAGCTTAACGCGAGCTTATCTAATTTCAAAAGGAGAAACCATTTCAAAGTTTTTTTTCTCTCTAGTACCTATGTGCTATCAAAGAATTGCAAATCTATACACCGTAAGGACTTTTTCTGCTTGCAGCGCTCGGCCGCTATAGAAATCACATCAACCAATAGCATCGCAGCATCAGATTTTTGATGAGTCCCAAAGTACAAAAACATTAAAATTAAAAACTTTCTCAATTTTGTTTCTTTTGTTCTATTCCTAGTGGTTGAAAAAGGGTCAGCAACTATGATCATTGTGTGATCACAGATGTGGTTATCGTGTTCACGGGATTTTGTTTTCAAACTGCTTAGATATGAAATTCTTTGATAGTACCTATCACTGTTGGGAAATAAAATAGAATATCATAACAGTCTGTATTCCTCGGAAAGTTAGGCAGAGGTGTGCCTATACTACACCCACATGTCGCCAGTTATATTTAAGCCCCATGTAATAGGGGGCAAGCCTATTGCCTTCAACCGGGCACAAATCCATACTCCGGACTGCTACTGAGAATTTCCAAAAATGTATATTAAGTCAAATATCTGCCTAGAAAAACAAAACACACTCAACCCATTACTCCCTCAACTTTCTTCGAAACAACACCATGTGCCTTCCAAGCCATAGCGTTCACACAATGGTCCTAAACTGTGGACCATTCATACTGAAACTGGTACATTTTGTACACCACGCTGATAATAAAAGTATATAGAAGTCGACAAAGGAATATAAATTGGCGGACAGTCGTATGTGAATGGCCGCGGTCGGTTTTGGGCACTGGTTAAGGGATAAAAGGTAGCGGATTATACCTTTTAGTTATCCAGGCGAAGTAGATAGGACCTTATAATCTTGCATTAAAGCTGTTATTTGTGTGTAAACAGGCTCCCTGTCCAATTAATTATTTATGCATATGATTTAAGCTATTGCTTTACATTTTTTTCCGGTTTCCGAACAGTGAAAGTTAATATTTACCTATACAGAAACTCTAATCTAATAACTAAAAGTTACCGCGAACTTTTTCGTTATTCTTTATGATGTAACTTTGTATAACCTTTATTTTTCTTTCTTTTTTTCAGGTAAGAACGAAGTCGTAAAAAATACTTACAACAACGCAATCTAGACGCACACTTGGAAACAACCAGAAAATGGGTAAGCAAATACTCGCAAAATACAAATAAACGAGGAATCCAAATAACGTATACAGAAAATTGCATAACGTTAACACAACAAACATATATTTTCATAAAATTATTGTTTTCGTTTGCCTATTGTATAAATGAAGCAAACAACCGGCAAGCTGAAGTGGCAGTGGGCTGGCCATGTTTGTCGCAGGACCGATGGCGGGTGGAGCAGACGAGTCTTGAAATGTAGACCGCGTATCGGCAGGCGAAGTATGTGATCCCCCAGCTAGATGGACCAAAGTCCTTAAAAAGGTGACTGGATGCAGAAGGCGGAGAACAGTGTTGTGGCGCAATCTGGGAGAGGCCCAGGTCCAGCAGTGGACTGCGATAGGCTATAGCTGCGATAGTTCATAGGTAGGGCAAGCAAATCCAAGATACACCTGATCGAAAGTGGTAAACATTACCCGTAACTATCCACGAAAGTGAAAATCAATGATACACAGTCCACGATCAAAAGTGAATTCTATCGCAGTTTCTTATGACTTAAAACACCCGAATTCGTTACAGCTCGTTTTATTGACTGACAATAGTAAAATTGATTGGCCGACCTCCGTAGAGAGACCGCGAATGAAATGTGAGCAGTTTTGGGACTTTTATCCATCAGCATTTTGACCGAAGAATTTATTTAGCGATAAGTCCAGCTTTATTCATTAAGGAGCTTAAATAATATTCAGTTCACGTTTTTAATGGGAATTGCAAAGAGGATCATTTACGAGTTTAACGATATTGGATGAAGGGCTTAAACACAATGATTTTGTGTTCATAAAAGCTTATTAATTTTATTTTTCAAAAACAAATAACGCCCACGAACGTTAGGTGTCTAAACAGAAAAATTACTAGGAATTAAAAATAAAATATTAAAACGTTCAGAACGTTTATTTTTTATTTTATAAGTTAACTTTATTGCTTTGCTGGGTTAGATTTTGCCCAAAGGTGGAAACATAAATCAACAAAATAATATAGTTTTTTGTACAGAAACCTTTCACAAATCATTTTAAAATATAGGTAGAATATTATTCATAAGATAAAAATATATAAACAGTGGATAAACTTCATAAACTAAATTAACCGCAATGCCGTCAGTCTGTTGGGTATATTACCAGTCGGCAGCGATGCAGAGGAATTTTTCGACGCCATATTTCAGTTTGTTAATAGTTTTAGTTAAGGTTAACAATGTATTTTTACATTATTAGGTGGTCAGATTTCTCTGCAGCTAACTGTACAATTGTATCAAATGACATCAGCATCAAATTTATTCAACACGTTTCTACTTCAAATATTTACATTTCTAGAACATCATGTATTATTGATCAAATTCATTATGCAATCAGGTTGAAACATCGCGTCTACTGGTACTTAGCATTTAATACGGGAAAGATTCCGCACCAGTTCAATGTTTATTTAAAATCAACGCTACAAGAATAATTATTGAAGAGTTTAAAATCAAAACAAGCTATTTCTCTATGATCAATGAATGTACCATCAAAGAAGTTCATATCTAACCAATTTCAAAACAAAATCCCGTGAACACGATGACCACATTTGTTACCGGCTCGGTTCTATAGCGGCCGAGCGATGCAAGCAAGAATAGTCGTTACGGTGGTTAGATATGAACTTCTTCGATGGTACGTACTTAAATCATTTATTAAACAGAAACTTTTTTTAAAAGGTTTCTATAAAGTTAAAGATTACTTAGACGACAAAAAGGCTTGGGACTAATTAAGCTACTCCAATGTACCCCCCCCCCCCCCCAAGCAACAAACAAGTGTTTTTAGAATCAAAGACTACATGATACTATATGAGCTCATATAATTGTTTGGATTATTTTATTTGACTGTAAGTCGATTTATTTTAAATTTTGTTTTCATTTATTGTTGACATAATCTACTCATTAAAATGTTTTTATTTTATGAGTTGATTGCAATTTGTGCTAATGTAAATTATTTTTGCATTAAAGCATTATTATATAGAATCAAGTTTTTCCAACTGAACAGACAGCTGTGCTGCTGGGGAGTTTGTTGCGCCACTTCTTCTTCCCAGCTTAAGCACTAGGAAGTGGTGAAGGGTGGGCGTTTTTGGGGGACTGTCTTATGTAATTTTGACGTTCGAAAAGTGCTGATTCTCAGCCTAGTTTGAATAAATGACTTTTGAATTTTGAATTTTAGCACGCGCCCCTTAGGTAGCATCCTTACCAAAAGAAATCGTCGCGCGAGTATAGCTTGTCCACTCTGAAATGACGCGCCCCACTACCGCATTACCCATAGAAATCCGCATTACCATGTGCGTAAATGCGGTAATGGGGCGCGTCATTTCAAAGTGGACAAGCTAGACACGATCGTCGCGCTCTTTTATATGAATATGACATAGTAGCGCGAACAATCAAGTCGCCTTACGTCAAAATCCATACAAACGGACGCGTCAATCGCGTACTCACGCGACGATGGCTTTTGGTTAGGACGCGGGGTCAAGCGACACGCGTGCGCGTCACCTATTTCCGTCCATCGTCGCTCCGCAAGTCGCGTGGAGCTGGCTCGTGGTATGCTCTAAACAACTTCTTCCATTTGTTTTCCTCGCGGTCGTTGTTGCAAGACGCGTGTCGCTTGAGCGTGTAGGTCGTGGCCACGGGGTTACATTGCGCCCCTAGTAATAAAACGTTCTAATCGCCAGTTTTAAGGTCTCTACTATCGCTTGTGTGCCTAAATTTCTTATAATTTTGATCAATTCAAGCAATTTTTTACGATAATTGCTCAAGAAACGTAAAAAGGCCGATTTTGTTCAGACACGCCGCCGCCGCCTCAACCGACACGGACTATGCAACTATGGCTTAAAACGCTATAAGCTTATGAATTAGTATTTTTGTAGTTGAATCTTGTAGGTAGTAAGAAAAAATATTCTGATACCTAATAGTCTCCTCACTAGAATATCAGATTATTTGAATAGTTTTGTATTCTAACAAATCGTTGTATAAGTATTACGCATATTGCCAAGGTTAGCAGTTCTCTTCCCTCTTTCAAGCAACCGTTATTCGCACACAGTCATAGTACATTCAGACAAAAAAAAAAACCAGTGCGCAAACTTAAACACGTGACTTTACTCATCATTATGAACAACTTTTAATATGGGACGAAACCTGAAATCGCGAAAAAAAATCTGCTGTTCCCTACATTTTATGTTCGCATAAAGCTTTGTGCAGACTAGCGCGACGCGACAGCGAGACGCGACACCGGTTATTGTTATGCCGTCAAGTTTTCTTAGAAATTTTATTGTTCGAGTCGCGTCGCGCCGTCGCGTCGCGCTGGTCTGCACGAGCCTTAACTCGTCAAAATGTAGGGAACAGCAGATTTTTATTTTCGTGATTTCTGGTTTCGTCCCATAGTAAAAGTTGTTAACGTGTTTAGGTTTGCGCACTGATTCAAATTTTTTACTGTATTCAAATTCTGGCATTTGCTTTGACTACCAGTCAGTTGCGAGATCAATGAATATTATGTACGGGTTGGTAGGTTATATGTTTTTATAGTGTCTCCCATTGTATCATGCCATATGGGGACGTGTATCGCCAAGGAATTTAATGAAAAGGTAATGTAATAAGCCAGTGTTCAAAATTCAAGGATATTTTTAAATAAAGAAGAGAACGAGTTTGACAGATGGTTTGTTTTTAAGCTATTGCATAGCTTTTATCGGAGACTCTGAGCGCGGCGACCGAATGTAGAAATTCCGTAACGAAAAAAACCTGACGCGAAAGTTTGTGAGGATGGATGGATGGATGTTTGTTACTCTTTCACGCAAAAACTACCGAACGGATTTTAATGAAACTTTACAGTAATGTGGCTTATATATCAGAATAACACATAGGCTACAATTTATAAAGATTTTATGTGATTTAGCCATAATATAACGATAAGTATCCAGTAAGTCGGAAAAAATCCTGCCCTCTGAGATCTATCTTTGCGTGCGCTGCCTAAACCGCTGGAGTTACATGAAAAGAATGTATTGTGGGGTTGTTTGTCTTAAAGAGTTCTAAATAAAAGTCCGCGACAGCATATATCTACCTTTTATGTGGAAGCCATTATAGCCAAAATAGTGAGCTATAAATACATTTAAATTGAATACTTTTTTTAAGTTGCATATTTTAGAGTATTTAGTTAATTCGTATCAAAATAAATACCTTCATCGCTTTCGGTATTTAATGTAGATAAAATTTGTCTTTTACACTAAGTAATTTGGACTAATATTTTAAAAGTTAGAACGATAAGAATGACCTGCGATGAGTCGACGGCGGGCGCGCAGAACGAGGGTGGAGGGGCGGGTTAGGCAATGACGCGCGATCGCCGAGTGCGCGACCCGAACGCGGGCAGACGCGTGAGGGCAGACGTCATTGACGGTTGTGTAAATTCTGCGATTTAGGGGGGGGGTATAGGGGTATTTTTTAAAAAAAATATTTTAAATCAACAATATTATCTTCTTATTTTTGAATATATGCTATGCAATAGCTTTACCGCGGCAGTCCTCGAGTGCCACACGTATTTTTTTTTATTATTAAGGGGTTATCTGAATAGGCAGGATACCGTAATACCTTTTATGACGATGGCTAATGTTAAAAGTTATGTATAAGTAGTATGATAATTTAAATGGTCTTTTTTTTAGCTTTTGCTTGACAGTCAAATATACATACTTTGAACAGCCCATACTACTCGTACTTTATACTAAATTGAATGAATTCAATACAGCGTCAAGGTTATACAAACATTTACGTCATGTATTTGGCATTGAATAGCTTTACCTAACATCAATCTGCTTAGCCTTTTTCCCAGCTATGTTGGGGTCGGCTTCCAGTCTAACCGCATGCAGCAGAATACCAGTATTTTACATGGAGCGACTGCCTATCTGACCTCCACAACCATAACAGTAATACGATACCCCTTGGTAAGACTGCTTGTCAGACTTTCGGGCTTCTGACACGTAACGACTGTCAAAGATCCACAAATGACAGCCTGGACCACTGGCTTAACGTGCTTTCCGAGGCACGGAAGGGTCTCGGTATGTAAAGACGGTCACCCATCCACGGACCAATCCCGCCAAGCGTAGCTTACCCTGATGGATCGACCCGTGCGGCTGTTATTACTTAGCCACGAGCTCCGCAATAGCTTTACCTAACATATTTACCATTATTTAAATCGAGATGAACGCAACAAAAAGTAGGTACCATAGCAGCGAGCATCGTGTCCTTTGACTTTGTTCTTGACAAATAATTTGAATAATAAATTCGATAGCGCAGTCTAATAACGGTACATACCCACCCTATAGTTTGAAAATGGAACCACAAAGAGTAGTCTACTTTTATAGCGACTCCCTTACAAAGAGCTGGTTCGGTATTTTTTGTTCTTTTTTTTAAATTCAGTTGAGTTGAAATAACCAGTCGAAATTAAATATTTTTGAACGTTATTGTTTTAGTTCGTTGTAATTGTATTATGCTATTCGCAACAGTGGATTTCAATGCCAAGATTTTCGTACTAGCGTGCTATTCAAACACTTTTTCGAATCAGCGTGTTCGCGACAACGTCATTCGTTAAAGCGGTTTTCGACTTAATGTGTTTTCGAACTGGCGTACCACTCTTAAGAGCGTTTATTCTGAAAGTTGGCAACGTCGTAAATAGCTGTCAAATATTTACCTGTTTTGATTAATTTGGAAATAATACTGTATGGAAATAAGAACTGTGGCTAACTAAGTTACTAGAATATTGATTATTATATGCAATAATTAATATTGTAACAACGAATATTTAGTTTTAGGCGTAAAAAAAGCATTTGGAAAGTTTTCAAATGCTTTTTTTACGCCTAAAACGGGTACAACATCAAATTCAATGTTACAATTGCATAACATAATCAATATTTTAGTAACTTAGTCAGCCTTTTTTTTTTTTTTTTTTTTTTGTTATTACCTACCTACTGTTTGTATTTCCTGTGCGTGTCCCAAATAAAATATTTTTCTTTCTTTTCTTTCTTTCTTTCCATATTTCTTATTTCCATACAGTATTTTTTCCAAATTAATCAAAACAGGTAAATATTTGACAGCTATTTACGACGTTGCCAACTTTCAGAATAAACGCTCTTAATTTTTTTCGAAATAGCGTGCGTCGCAATAACGTCATTCGAATTTTCATATCACTCCCGTTCCAACACCTTCCGTAAAGATTTGAGTGAGTAAAATCTTATAATTGTGGAATGAGTGTTCAGTTAGTAGTCTTTAAAAAGAGGAGTTTTTTTCTCAATTTATTCCGGATTAACTTTAAAAATAAACCGATAGGAAGGACCTCGGCTGCCGATGATACGAAGAATGTAACGACCAGTTTCATTATGCATAGAAACGTTTTAGTAAATTATAGAATCGGAGATAAAATAAAAAAGTAGTTTAATAGCGTACCTACGACTTTTGACTTCGCCCCCGTACTTGAACTCAAGAGTTCAAAGTTATGCAAACTATGAGTTCAACACGCTAAGGAAGTAAATAAAACGTTTGAGATAATTATCTGTTTGTAAGCAGTAGGGATCACTAAGTATGAATTAAATAATCATAATATTCATTTAACTAATACCACAACTTAAAACCCTATTATTTCATTATTCATATCAATGTAACATTAAACTATGCAAAGGATAATATATTCGCATAAAATAAAACGGAACGTTACTTTAGTGACCGTTCGTCCGCATTCAACAGTTAGTTACGTGAAATGGGACCGAAATAATATTTCACAGTATTTTCCTCAAACTGGACCCATTTTGAGATGAAAATATCTCATTCTACCATCTTGCTCAAAGGCAGCAAAAATAACGGCCGTTCATAATATTTTTTAAATAATTCGTATAAATTATATTATATGAAGAAAGAAAGAAAGAAAGAAAATACGTTTATTTGCGGTACACATGACGCAAAGAAAGAACAAAACACAAAAATAAACAATTTGGGGGAAAATATGCGTCACATCCACGCAACACGGCTATCGCTCAGCATAATGCTGCGACCCTATGGGAGACAGAGCCCCAACGCTGGTTTTCAGCGACAGCCGGCGTTGACGTGATGACGTCAACCGGTGCAGCATATAGTGAAATAACAAAATGAGACAAAAATAAAATGAATAAAATACAATATCAATATACAGGTTGAAATTTAATTCATGGGCATCCTTTTATGAGGTCATGACGATTTTGACGAGCTATGCAAACATAAATCTAGGGAACAGCTGATTTCTTTTTCGCAAGTTCATGGTTGGTCCAATAGTAAAAGTTGTTCATAATGATGAATATAATTCCCATGAATTCAATTTACACTCTGTATTTATGTTTTTTTTTTCGTAAATTAATGTACTATTCATTATTTTATTTAAGCTCGTGGCTAAGTAATCACTGCCGCACAGGTCGATCCATCAGGTTAAGCTACGCTTGCCGGGGTTGGTCTGTGGATGGGTGACCATCTTTACATACCGAGACTCCTCCATGCCTCGGAAAGCACGTTAAGCTGTTGGTCCCGGCTGTCATTGGTGGATCTTTGACAGTCGTTACGGGTCGACAGAAGAACGAAAGTCTGACAACCAGTCTTACCAAGGGGTATCATATTACCCAGTTACTGGGCTGTGGAGGTCACATAGGCAGTCGCTCCATGTAAAATACTGGTATTCAGCTACATCCGGTTAGACTGGAAGCCGACCTCTATGTAGTTGGGAAATGGCTAGGTAGATTGACTTTATATTTTATGTCGATATTTGATAAAAAAGTCACGTAAGAATCGTGATTTCTTAGGCGTTCATATTTCGATCTTAATAATGGCAATAGGTACATACAAACGTAATTAAATTGGAGTACCTTTGACTACACTAATTTTCAAGTATCATGTAGTACCTATACTGACTGCAGTGGTAGCCCAGAGCCCAGTGGTGGTATCGGCCGCGACTTACGTGTTGTAGGTCGTAAGTTCGAACCCAGGTGGGCGCTTTACTTTGTGTAAATAATTTCATCACCACTGCTCTCAAAACGGTGAAGGAAAACATCGTGAGGAAACCGGCATGTCCTAGAACCAAAAAATTCGAAGACATGTGACAACTACCAACCCGCACTGGGCCCGCGTGGTGGATTACGGCCCACTCCCTCTCACAGAGAGGAGGCCTGTGTCCCAGCAGTGGGAACATGAATAGGCTGAATATGTATGTATACAAATACAAACGTCTAACTAATACCTACTCTATGGTGTATGGAACCCTTTGCGTGCGAGTCGAACTCGCACTTGGCCGTTTTCGTTCCATGTCGCTTATATTTTAATAAAAGATTTTTATAAGGTCCACAAAGAGCCGCTAATGGTAAAATCATTGCTTAGTTTACGGCTTCGAGTTTAATAATCTCTTTTCCTTTTAAGAGAGTTACTTCATAAAACATGACAGTTTCTTTTATAACTGAACCTTTTTGACCAAAATAATGTCTAAAACAAAAGATAAGAAAAAGAATATATTTTCTACGGTTTCGGTGTATTTAAGTTTTTCTGAAGATTCTTCGAACCGGTAATGACTTTGTACAAAGAATTGATTTTTAATTTAAGTATTTTTAGAAGCTTTGGTGATGCAAGGCTTGGTACCAAAGTTTTTAAGTTTTATGTTGAATGTAAAAATCTATACTAGAGATGCCGCGAATAGTTGTTATAGCGAATAGTCGAATACCGATTAATCGCCATTCCCTATGGCGAATAGTCGAATACTCGCCTTTATTACTCGACAAAAATAAGGAATATTGAAAAAACTTAAATAATATAGTTTATTTATTTTCTGAGGCAGGTTTCGTTTCCGAAAAAAAGTGTAACCGACTTGATCCCAATCGTGCAGAAAAACTAAGTATTTCTGCACCATAATCTGCCCCTTTTAGACGTTAAATATTAAATTATTAATTAAAAATCCTAACTAATTAACTTCAACATGACTGATTTCTGGCAAACTTTTTATGTTAATGATAAAATACTGTTTTTTTTTTTTAATCTATTGTTTTTATGTTCATAAAAAAAAAAAAATTATTTAGACAACTATTCGCCGAATGTCAAATAATAGACACTATTATTCGGTATTCGACGAATAACAAAATAAAATCGAGTAATACCGAATAATAGCGAGTATTCGCGGCATCTCTAATCTATACCTATATATAATTTTTAGTAATATACTTGAGTCGAAAACATACTGCCCTATCTATACAGGGCAGTATATTTTGAGATAACATTACATATAATTAATTGACTCAGGCGTGACTTTGCGGAAATCTATTATAAAATACAATAGACGACGTATATTTAGTAACATAATCCGCTTAACTGTTCTTAAAGAGTCATAAAAAACCCTGTATGAAATCGACACGTGTTTCACCTCTCAACGAGGCATCCTCAGGATGACGATTGACTTGTTGCGAACCCGGACAGTGCTGCCACGTCAAGCTTCGAGAACAGTGTCACTGCTCTCGACGCTGAGGATGTCTCGTTGAGAGGTGAAACACGTGTCGATTTCTATCGATACCATTTCATATGCATAATATTTCAATATCGATATTATTAACATCGTTACGATACATTCACAAGTACCTATCCTTGTTTAAATATTAACGTGAACGTGTCTTACGATAATATTTAAACAAGGGTGACAGCCCTATTAAGATATTCATCATCATCATCATCAGTTCAGCCGAAAGACGTCCACTGCTGGACATACGCCTCCCCCAATTATCGCCTTCAACCGGTTCTGTGTCCAACGGATTCCTGCGGCCTTCACAAGGTCCATCTTAGCCTCCCAGGCCTTCCAACGCGTCTTCCGGTACGCGGTCGCCACTCCTGATCCTTTCGATCTCATCGGCTATCTGTTCTGCGAGCAATGCGTCTTGTCCATTGCCATTCAATTCTTCGGGATATCTCGGTTACTTTAGTTCTCCTGCGGATCTCTTCATGTCTGATTCGATAACCTATGGAAACTCCAAGCATAGCCCTCTCCATTGCCCTATGGGTGATATTTAGCCTTTTAATAACGCCCATTGTGATATTTACACCCGAATACTGAAACGCCACTCAAAACTTAAGCGTTACTTAAAACTAGTTTCAACCAATCAAAAGGCTTTAAACGAGTCATAAGTAACGCTTAAGTTTTGAGTGGCGTTTCAGTATTCGGGTGTAAGTATCTTAAATGTCTCGTGCCTTAAAATCATTATAATTTACTTCGGTAGTACCTATATATTTCGGGATTCAAATTATATATCTTTTTCCTTTAAAAGTGCCTTCAGTTTCCACTACAATTCATTTTAGTCACGACCCAACCCGAAATTAGGGTAAACTGAAAGGTCTGTGGTTTTGCTACATTTCCCTTCGACGCTTTTAGCACTTCTAAAAGCATCGCAAACCTGGTTATACCCACTAGTTTAATTACAAAGATTTCGCTTTAAATATTCTCTCGGCGAACAACGGGTTAATTTTTAATCGCGCAGTCGAATTAACCCTTGTCCAAGACGCAGGCCTCGGGCTTTTATAAACGGTACTGAAGAATAATTTGTCGTCCGCCTTTCCTACTTTTGTCTGAAAAATTATACAGCTATTTCTACGTTCGAGAAAGAACCTTGAGTTGAGGGAGTAAGGTTATATTTGTCGTGCAATAAAAAATCAGTCGTGACTTATTCAACGTCCCGAGTTTATTGTTTCATAATTTCCTCGCGAACGCTCCGTAAGATGTTATTTGGTTTTTTCTCAATTTATGACATTACGGTGCTATAAATGTAGGGCTGGAAGAGGGTCAGCGAGAGATTTTGTTATTATTTTTACAGAAGTTGCTCATAATAAGCCGTGCTCTTTTCTTTAGGAATAGGTTCTTTTCTTGTTTTAAAAGGTGAATGAGGGCTTGTGGTATGAGATCCTGAAATAATATAAAATTCCACTTGGAAATAGTAATAATATTGCCAATTCCTTGGTAAACGTATAGCGCTTTAAGGTCATTTTTTATAATTTTTTTGGGGTCATCACTGTACCTAATTCAAAATCAAAATCAACATATTTTATTTCACATTCAAAATATTAATGTATTTTCTTTTTACATAAACCTACATGGGCACTTATGAAACGTCAGAAGCTAGGTGCACGGTTCCAATTGGTCGTTTCCTATGGAGAAGAGCCGGTAAAAACTCCACGGTTACGCTTATAAAAATAAAATAAATATATAAAATATGTATGTCTGTATGTCTACGATAGTCATTACATGGTGTCAAGGTGTTTTGTAAGACAGTAGCTCGTAAAGTTCATGTTTCGACGCCATAAAGTCAAATGATGAGTTCAGGGGTGACGTCACCCTTTTGACATTATGATGTTAGCATGAAAATCATTAAAGTGTTCAGGAGTACGACACAATAAAGTGTGTATTAAAAACTTAATGAGTACCTTTGTTATGTAGTAGAAGCATATTTAGAGGTATGAGGAATAGGGTGTAAAGTTCACTCATCCTCTATAGAAAGGGGAGGATCCTCCTACCAAACGGGTGTCATGTCTGGTGGCCAACCGCACGACGATTAATGTCGGGAAGTTATATATGCTGATCGTGCGGTAAACTGCTTGCGCGATGCAGGATCTCACGTGACGTCAGCATGATGCGTAGTTCGCATGTGGCGGTGCACATAAATCCTATACTATTAAACGAGCAATATTTATGTATAATATATATTTGTAATCACGTTCTCGATAACGGCATTAACGATTTCGATGAAAGTTGCATTATAGTTATAGTATAGTTTACGGGGGCGAAAACTCGTCTCATATCAGGAAAAAATCGTTTTCTCCGTATTTTCACCCGAGCAGAACTCGGTCGCACAAAGTTTAGAACAAGATGGCTACCTTAGAATAATGACATGGCAGCATGGAATTAGTAAGTACCTACTATCATGGCAGCATGGAATTAGTAAGTACTCACTATCATGGCAGCATGGAATTAGTAAGTACTATACATGGAATGAGTATGAACTATCCTATACTATTAAATGAGCATCCTCTATTTTCACCAGAGCAGAGCTCGCTCGCCCAGGTAATATATCTAATACATTGCAATGTAGCTAGTATGTTTTTATAAATAACATAATAGTTTTATTTATTTTGGTACAGCCCGTTATATATCAATCACAAGTAAGTTCTTAATGTCTTAACTACAGATCTCTTACTTGAGTTATTTATTAATAAAGTACAAGCCTACATTGCTTCGACTTTAAAAACCATAATTTGATTAGTTCTATCTTATTTTGTGAAGTGTATAATGATAATTTGCATCATCTCTGTACCTACGTTTTTTTTTTATCCCTTCTTTCCCAATAAATCGTATCACCAATAAGCCAAAGACGGCTTGTCTTTGGCTTATTGGTGATACGATTTTTCGTCGATCGATTTTTTTATTGAGGCTATTCGCACGCAGTTAATTTATTTATAGGCGAATCAATTTCTGTAGTTGTCGATTCGCCTACAAATAAATTAACTCGAAGCGAATCACCAATAAGCCTTGTCTTTTTTAAGTGTGTACGTAAACGGTTAAATAAATAATTTGTTATCGTACATTCATACCGAAATAGAATTGGAAACAAATTTATTCATTAAATTACAATTATTGTTTTTCATACCCAACTCTTTGGTACAACAATAAACAATAACTTCGTACGCAAAATAACTGTGTAATTGAATAAAATCTACGTCAGAAACAAAAGTAGTTTATGAACCGACAACTCAGTATTTATTCGACCTATGTGTCAATCACCCGATAGAGATACTGTAGTCTGTTACACTGCCGTGCACCGAAACGGAACATAAACAATTTTATTTTTTGTTATAAAACACCATGTTTACGGTAATGTCTGAGCTGTCATTCGCTTACAATATTCTGTGTTGGATATCGTTAAGATTTTCCCTTTTTGTACTAAAGTATTTAAAGTTATATGTACCTACGGACGAATTTCAGTGTTACTTTATGTCAAAAAAATCATTTTTACAATCGGCAATTTTTAAGTACACAACTTTTACGATTAAAAAGTTAATCATAAGGTGCTTAACTGCCGTTTTAATTTATGCTTTTTCCTTCTTGATTTATTTATGTATTCGCTGAGAGAAAACGATATTTTGGTTTTCAATTTCCGCAACGTGAACCGCCCGCCGCACGGTGGATCGAAAATCGGCTGTAGAAGACATAGGATCTCGATGTCTTAAATGTTATTTTTTTTGCTGGAAATGACTTTTGCCGATCATTACTGTTCTATAAAATGTCATATGAAGTAATTGTGTGCACAAATGGAAGAGTTATAATTTTTATAAGAAAAAAATGTATGGAGCTGACATGAAAAATGAGGATATCTCTGGAATGGCTAAGATTGCCATTATATCCTTGCACACTGTTATAGTACTATTTATTTGTGAATTTTTGACATACTTAATATTGCGGCATCACTTGCTCTTTTTTTTTTTAAATAGTCAAAATTAGAAAATTAAAAATGTTTATTATATGTACATTTTAATACTTAAATATGGCTATACCAAGTGTAACTTACAATATTTTTTATGCTTAGACCAAAACATTCTAAGAAATCACAAAGTCGTATTACCTACTTATTTGAAATGACATGGTAATTATGAATTACATAATATGTAATCTTGTCTAATGCCTCAAGTCCACATTAGCTAATGATTAATAAAACTTAATACCTATGTACCTGTTAAAAGGATACGTACCATAATAAGGGTAATTAGATAAACGTGATCATTAGTCAATAACAATAAATGGTAAACTATTGTATGATTAAAAATAAAAGCAAATTATTAAAAAAAAATATTAACTTAACCTAACCTAACATAAACAATAAAAGTTAACTTATTTTATACTTCGTCACCATCAGAATCCACTTCAGAATCAGGCTCTACAATAGATATCACTTCTAAGAACTCTATCGGAGCTTCCTGATCCTGAAGTTTCAGTAGTTCTACTGTTTCCTTAAAGTATGTCTGCCTCTTGTGGGCATTTAATTTTGGTCTTGTGGAAGAAATTAGAGGATCAGAAGAGACGATAAGCATATTGAGGATATCCTCGTTTGATGTCTCTCTTTATCCTCGAATTGTGTTCTCTGAACCTCCTAAAGTCTTTGTTTCGGGCCTCTGAAGCTTCTTCCGAGAGACTTCCAATTGGTACAATAGCATTTTCTGCAATTATGTCCCCTCCGTGAATCAACAATTTGTGGACGGTTGATGACATGTAGTACCAATCGTACAGTTCCACGTATTTTTCAGCGGTTGTTCTAGCGTATTCTTTAAATTTCGGCACGTCTACAATCTCTCCAGATGTGATAGCTTGCAGAATCACAGCAAATCTGCGTATTAGGTCTTCGTCTAATCCAGTGATCGCTGCAGTTTTATCAGGAAATTCAAAAAACCGCCTTGCTGTGTTCCCGTTCCCTTAATGTGACCCATTCGAGGATAAAGAGTAGACAAGCATCAAACGAGGATATCCTCAATATGCTTATCGTCTCTTATGATCCTCTAATTTCTTCCACAAGACCAAAATTAAATGCCCACAAGAGGCAGACATACTTTAAGGAAACAGTAGAACTACTGAAACTTCAGGATCGGGAAGCTCCGACAGAGTTCTTAGAAGTGATATCTATTTTAGAGCCTGATTCTGAAGTGGATTCTGATGGTGACGAAGTATAAAATAAGTTAACTTTTATTGTTTATGTTAGGTTAGGTTAAGTTAATTTTTTTTTTAATAATTTGCTTTTATTTTTAATCATACAATAGTTTACCATTTATTGTTATTGACTAATGATCACGTTTATCTAATTACCCTCATTATGGTACGTATCCTTTTAACAGGTATATAGGTATTAAGTTTTATTAATCATTAGCTAATGTGGACTTGAGGCATTAGACAAGATTACATATTATGTAATTCATAATTACCATGTCATTTCAAATAAATAGGTAATACGACTTTGTGATTTCTTAGAATGTTTTGGTCTAAGCATAAAAAATATTGTAAGTTACACTTGGTATAGCCATATTTAAGCATTAAAATGGACATATAATAAACATTTTTAATTTTTTAATTATGACGATTTAAAAAAAAAAAGAACAAGTGATGCTGCAATATTAGGTATGTCAAAAATTCACAAATAAATAGTACTATAACAATGTGCAAGGATATAATGGCAATCCTAGCTATTCCAGAGATATCCTCATTTTTCATGTCAGCTCCATACATTTTTTTCTTATAAAAATTATAACTCTTCCATTTGTGCACACAATTACTTCATATGACATTTTATAGAACAGTAATGATCGGCAAAAGTCATTTCCAGCAAAAAAAATAACATTTAAGACATCGAGATCCTATGTCTTCTACAGCCGATTTTCGATCCACCGTGCGCCGCCGCCGTGGAGGCGTCGACCGAAAATACAAATTGGTAATTTAAATATGTATCTGTATTTTTATTACTGTGGAAGAAAATTAAAATCTGATTGGTTGTGTTGATTGGTATCTGTTTTTCTTTTGCTTTCTCGTTAATGCACCCACCTGTTGTTTTTTTACTATTATTTATCATTTACCATTAATATAAAATATGTGTGTGTCTTGACCATTAACTTGAGTTTTTTTTTGTAATCAACGGCACCATAAAGAAGACGTGTAACATAATAACTGAAGTTTATTTACCACACGTAAATACAGTCAGATTCTTGTCTTAGTCGACCTTGAATGTAACAAGTATTTTGTACCAGCATTAGCAGACTCCTCCTCTCTCTCGATAATCCCTTTTTAACCACCAAACACCGGTGCTTAGAACATAAATCCTATTGAAGCCGACGCATAAAAGTCCACAGTCCCATTTACCGGATTTGTTGTCGCGCAAAATCTGTGTACATTATTTTGTCCGCCATTTTATTTCGTGCAATAAACCCAGTAGAGATTTATTACGCCTACAATAAAATTAAGTCTAGGCTAAGTTGACCTTGACAAGTGATGGTGCCAACTGAATAAAGGAAACTACTCGATGTTTCATGGGTCTAGTGGTCACAAGCACTACTGCTGACGGTTTCCCAGTTCGAGCAAAGCGTTATTGGGTTTTTCCATCAAGAATTTCTCAGTAGCAGCCCGGAGTCTGAATTAGTGCCCGGTTGATGGCAATAGGCTCGCCCCTATTACTTGGGACTTAAACATAACTGGCCTGTGTGTGTACTATAGGTACACCTCTGCCCCACCCTTAGGGGATTACAGGCGTTATGTTATGTTAAGTTTCGTGGGAGTCGAAATGTTTATGTGCATAATAAGCCTGAAAACGGTGCACGAATTGGGCGCTTGTGAAAAATACGAGTATTTACGTTAAAATCAAATGATAAGATGACGAATAAGCATAGACGTAATTTAAGGCGGAGACTGCGAGCCGAGCCGCTCGATGCTAGTTCCGGATCGTCCACTCGACTGTCGGCTGTTTCGTGAATTCCTTTGAAACGGAAATATGAGAAATGAAAATTTCATTGTTCTCGAAGCGAGCGTTTGCCGCGTCTTGTGTATCGTCGTTTTGTAACCAAGCTCGCCTCGAATGATACATTACTGATTACATTACAAACAAACGTTACAAGTTAGTCTCCGCCTTTAGTGTCAATGTGATATACAAAATACTAGGTCAAACTTAATTAGTTAGTGAAACTACACTGGCCTGCATGATGGTATATCTAAACATGATAGAACAAAATAAAATTGGTGATTTTTTTGGGGTTAACCACCGCAGTTAAGTTATAGTTACTTGAAGTATGAATTTAGAAAATCTGTGTTTTTTTTTTTGTTTTATCGTGCTTTGGTATAGATAACTATCTCGTCAGTGAATATAACACCAAAAAAAAACTTTTTAAACCGTTATTTCAAGTATTTGCAGAGGTATAGACCCCAAAAACCGTACCCGAAGGGTACCAAACGGAACCGTATTACTAAGCCTCCGCTGTCCGCCCGTCTGTCTGTCTGTTAGCGAGCTGTATCTCATAAACCGTAATAGGTAGACAGTTGAAAAATTCACAGATTATGCATTTCTATTGCCGCTATAACAACAAAAAGTTAAAATTAAAAATTAAAGCCCCCCTTTAATTTTTAATTTTAACTTTGCTCCATACAATAAACTTTTGATTTTGAAAAAAAACCTAACCTTGACATGTGGGGTGTCATTGTCTAGAGATCATCGAGTAGAGAAACATTTTTTTATATAGGGGACCGTAAAAGTTGTCAGTTTTAGACCATTTTCCTACGAGCTCTATCTCAACAACTAAACAAGTTAGGAATTTGAAATTTCCGTATAACATGTACTATATACCTACTATATATAATCAAGAAACACTAAAAATGCCGACTCATAAGGTATTTTATTTAAAAATGGGTGATTTTCTGCAACTGCAAAAATAACTTTGTAATTCATAGTATCATTATGAAATACAAACTAGCCATTGCGATTTTTTAAATTTAAGATAAAAATTAAAAATATTCTTCGTTTAGTAATATGTCATTTATTTTCTAAATAATAGAGGTGTGGTACGGGATCCTTTGTGTGCGAATCAGTCTCGCACTTGACCGGTTTTTTTATTTGTTTTATATTGTTTATATGATACCCATCACCCATCGATAATGAAATAAAATAGTTTAAGTACTGTTTTTTTTTTTTTTTCATGTCTTATCATGCAAAAAGAAGAATAACATCAAATTGCAATAATCCAAATCAAAATCTGATTTCTATTTTACCTATAACACAATAAACCTGGCTATAAGGTACCAGATTCAGAAGCCAAAATGCCTTTATTTGTATTTATTAATTCATCAACGTACCTACAAATACAAGCAAGCCGTATTAACAAGGACTCAACAAATTGCGCCTTACTTGAAGCACATTATTGAAGAAATTCTCCAACTGTAACTTGACAAATTTATTATACTACTTGAAAATCTGCAGGAATTGTTGTATCGAGAATTTCAGAGCCGGTGGCTAAAATTCTTGAAAGTCCAGATTCATTCAATGGTAATGACCTAACTCCTCTTAAATTCATTCGTTTGATAATATTTATATTTTTTTTATTACCGTTTTTATTTACGACGCCATCAATTGTTTTAAATTACGATTTCAGTAAACATAGAGATGATTCATTGATTCATACTGTGTTTGGATTGGCTAGATATTTATTAGACGTAATGTAAATATCATAAATTGAAGTTTATGTGAAAGAATGTAAATATTATTCTGAAAGTTTTATTAATTTGTTGATCTATTTTGTAATTTTATGAATTGAAGAGATTTTATTAGATAGTTTATTCGTTTTAAAATAACATGTTCAAGCTAAGAAGCTTGAACACCTTAATTGCATCTTTTAATTTATTCTAGGTAAGAACCTATAATAAATTAAAAGATGCAATTAAGGTATCTTCTTGATAGGATCTTTTTCTTGTTAATTAATGTTTACATTAATGTAAATGAAGTGAAATAAAATAAAATAAAATGTAATTAAATTAAATTAAATTAAATGTAATTAAATTAAATTAAATTAAATAAAGTTAAAAATTAAATGCAATATTAAATGTTTATTTCTGTAATTAGATCTTTTACACCTTAACATTTTAAAACTAGATGTCGCCGGCATATATTAGTTGACTGATCCTCCCTGAGAAAAAATGCCGAAACAAACACAGAGATCATAGTCTCTCTAAAAGTCCAAACATTATATTGTTAGGATTTTATGTGAGACTAACAATGCAGGGTCATGTCTGGAAGGGTCTTTTAAAGAAAGCCATTGGAGGTTTGAGCTCGATGAGATAGAAAATAACGTTTAATTAATATTGCAAACAACTCATCTAGGTATGTAGGTGCAAAAATGAAGCACAATTCATAATAAAAATTTGTTCAGATATTTTGTTATTAAATGTAGATAAGCTAAAAACAAATCCTGGTTCTCTTCGAGTTTCATCATGATGAGAAATATTTGTTTTAAACTTTTATGAATTCAACCGTTATGTATATTTTTGTTTGTTCATAAAGAATGCATAGTTGTTGACTTTGTTGAATATCTACGTTCATACCGCCAAAGCTTCCAAAGGGGCATTTCAGCAGAGATTCAAGTAAAATAATGATGGGTAGACATTATGTGCAATAAAAGTTGTGGAAGCGAAATTACTTTATTTTATGTTTTATATGCTACAGCAGTAGGCATGCGTTGATAATAAGGTATCATTTATAGAATTGGGCGCTAGTTACGTATAATTACAAGATCTATTCCCGGGTCGGTTAAAGTGTTATTAATAAATAATGTGTCTTGAATAAAACGTTTACAAACGTTTACGTTTAGTCATCACAATGTCTTTATTTTCTTCTTTATTTTATTTTTTTGTATATTGGCACCTTATATTCATGTATTTAGTTATTATTTAATCGTGTTTTTGTATTTTATGCTGTCTTTTGTGTGCACCAAATAAACGATTTATCTATCTATCTATCTACAAAAAGTGTACAATTAGTCCATAGTAAGATTTCCCAAACCATAATTATAGTGCCTAAATATGAACTAAATCTAAAATATGTTTAGAACAGCCGGTCGATTCTGTAAAAATATCACCGTGAAACTTAGGTGAAGTGAGCGTGAAGTGAGCTGTCAATAGTGTTAATCCCTTGCATCCTGCCGGTCGATTTGTGACAGTGACAGCTAACTTCACGCTCACTTCACCTAAGTTTCACGTTGATATTTTTACAGAATCGACCGACTGGTGCAAGTATTGATGATTCGAAATTACAATGTTTGAGTGTTGAGTTTTTTCCATCTGGAATTTCTCAGTAGCAGCCCGGAATCTGGATTTGTGCCCGTTTGACAGCAATAGGCTCGCCCCCTATTACATGGGACTCAAACATAACTGGAGAAATGTTTTTTTTCTACTAGCCTACGCTGTCCCACTCCAGGGCAAATGCCGTCCTCCACTCCTTCCATCGTGCGCAAGCCCGCGCGTCCTCCTTCCAGTTTTGACGGAACCTATCCGGCTCGTCCCGCCATCTCTTACGTGGTCTGCCGCGGCCCCGCCTCACTGTCTCAGGGCACCAGTTCTGTACTATTTGGGCCCACAGTTTGTCCGGCATGCGGCAGACATGTCCTGCCCAGTCCCATTTAAGTTGGGCAGCCTTTTGAGCTACGTCAGCTATTTTTGTTTTGGAGCGCAGTATTTTGTTTCGTGCGTGAGGTCGTGATGTTATGTTATTTATAAGCTCAAAAAGACTTACTCCTAAGCAAGACTTCCCTTCTCTAAAGCAATTCTGATCATTTAACTGGATTTCTTTATAAAATATAATAGACGTAGATATATTTAGTAACCTATTCCGCTTAACTATTCCTAGAGACAAAAAACGTGTTGCCACGCCAAGCGCCGTGGTAACTCGCCGCGTTCGGGTTCGATACAACTCAATCGTCATCCTGAGGATGCCTCGATGACAGGTGAAACACGTGTCGATTTCTTAAAGGGATTTTTATGACTCTTTAGGAATAGTTAAGCGGAATAGCTTACGAAATATATCTAAGTTTATTGTATTTTATCATGGATTTCCGTAAGGTCACGCCTACATCAATCAACTATCTTGCATTTCTTTAGACTGGACATACTGCCTACTTGATTGATAACCACGTAGGTAATATATGGTCAATGTACTTAATTTAATTTATTTTATTTTAGTCTAATTTATAATGTAATGTAATTGTAATTTTAATATCAATTATCAATCAATCTGTATTTTGTCTACTCGTTTATGATCTAATTTATTAATTAAAATTTCACACTTTTTTTTAATCTGTCGTAATTTAGTAATTAATGGTTTTACCACTGTTTTCTGTGCTAGCGGTGTTAACCTATAATTAATTGTTGCATCCGCAACTGTATACTATTATAAATAATACACTGCTAATGTACTGGTGTAAACAATTGTTGGTTAACCTTAATAAATAAATAAATAAATAATAATCATTATCTTGTACTGTCCCATAAAAAACTTTTAAGAAAATGAATTGTGTTTATTATTTGCATCTTGATAACTTGCTGTTAATGTTTTCACGCTACTTGCACTAAAAATGACTAAATGCTTTTCGCGTTGTTTAATAGATGAGACAGAATTATGTTTTGCGCCAAACGTATTAAGTGGTTTGTGGTGCAAGCAGGCCTGCCTTAATGTTGGTTTTGGATGTGAACTTGCAATATTCAGAGATGGTAAGTATTTAAACTACATACTAGCTCCGCCCTGCGGTTTTATGGACATAAGTCTCGATCCCGTGGGAATACCGGCATAAAAAGTATTCTATGTCCTAACCCAGGTTAAGCTTCGAGCAGACCAGCGCGACGCGACGCCGCGAAGCGACTCGAACAATACAATTTCTAAGAAAACTTGACGGTATAACAATAACCGGTGTCGCGTCGCGCTGTCGCGTCGCGCTGGTCTGCACGAAGCTTCATAGTCTAGGATCCATATGCCAAATCCGTTTAGCCGCTTTCGCGTGAAAACAAAGATTTCTTAATTCACCAAATAGGTACTGGCAATCAACATATATACATAGTATTCGATATTTAAAAAGCCTCGTAATCAAAATGGCGTCTGTTGTTTAGACGTCACAGCACAGTTGTACGTTACAGCGTCTGATATTGACACGTTTTATAGATGGGCGGACATTTTTTATGGAAATCTATCGTCAAACTCAGTTGATTATGATTGCGACATATTGTACGATGAATTTTGTGTGGCCTCGTAAAAGCATGTGGTTTTATTATCAACCATGTGGTCTGATGACAACAGATTTTTATAGGCTTATTGTTGGATCGAATTGTCTTGATTCAGTGCGCCCAGTGTTTGTCTATTGTCCGATTTTCTTTTTCATAAGTATAAGCATAATGAGCCTATCATGTTCCCACTGCTTGTCCACAAACCTCCTCTCTTTGAGAGAGAGTGGGCTGTAATCTACCACGTGGGCCCAGTGCGGGTTGGTAGATGTCACATGACTTAGAATTTTTGTTTCTAGGACATGCCGGTTTCCTCACGATGTTTTGAGAGCAGTGGTGATCAAATTATTTACACAAAGTAAAGCGCCTACTTGGGATCTAACCCACTACCAACAACTCGTAAGTCGGGGCCGTTACCATGGCGCACCAATGCTGTTCTTTTTCATAGATCAGTTCAGAATTCTTCTTCGTCACGTTTAATTAAGTAAGGATCAACACACCAATTGCTAGTTATTATTCTTAATACACCGATCCCCTTGCAGCTTACACGAGGTGCAATAGGCCTCACGACAGTCTACAACAACAGTAAAAACTGGCCTCTTATTCTTTTATTTCGGACTCATAGCTATAGTCAATTTGGTTAGTATACACATGACTTAGAAATTAGTGTTAGAACTTACATATTTGTCATCTTGTTGTGAATGTATAAAACTGCAAAATTGTAAAGTTTGAAAGTGGCTCATCAATTAAAGTCCGTGACTGAAGCTTTTTCGAGGTACTTATAGTTACGTTGAAAACCACAATGTTTTTGATCGTTTGCCAAACGCGCGTGATTAAAAACCACGTAATGATAGTGCTCTATGCAACATCGTGTTGATATTGACGCGTTTTGCATATGGGCAGACTAATACGTGCTATATGCAAATCTACTATACATTGTAACAGATAGTAGGTACTTACTAATTCCATGCTATCATGATAGTAGGTCCTTACTAATTCCATGTTACCATGATAGTAGGTACTTACTAATTCCATGCTATCATGATAGTAGGTCCTTACTAATTCCATGTTACCATGATAGTAGGTACTTACTAATTCTATGCTGCCATGACATTATCCTTAGGTAGCCATCTTGTTCTAAACTTTGGGCGACCGAGCTCTGCTCGGCTGAAAACATGGATAAAACGAATTTTCCCAGATATGAGACCTAGCTAGGTAAATTTTTCGCCTCCGTAAACCCATATTGCAACTTTCATCGATAATGTTAGAGCCGTTTTCGATAACGTGATTACAAATAAATATATATACAAATATTGCTCATTTAATAGTATACGATGTAACATCATAACGAATTACAAAAATAACTCCACTCCGCTATAAGAAAATCCACGTGATTCGTCCGTGCGTAAATGCAATTACTGCCCTGTGCTGTCTGTTTTTACATTAAAAATGATGTAAAAATATATTTCTAAAATATCATGCTATCAAATTACAAAGGGCGAGTTATTACTTTTGTTATGTAACTAACTTTAGAATATACATTTCAGTCTACGGCTTTACTTACGCGCGTAAACTTTTCTCTACCAAAACATTATTTTTGTAGTCCTCCCTCAAAGTTTTTCAGAAATTTTCAACCTATTTATATCGTGCTATTCAAACAATTGATTAAATATTCTTATTGGACGTGTTCGGAATGGATAAAAAAAAAGATAACAAGTAATAGCTATAGTGTGACTCCCCAGGTTACGCCGGACGTCTGTCGTCCGGCGTAACACGGCACGAAGACGCCTCGGCGGCCACAGATAGAGGCGGCATTCACACTTTCCATACACACTAATAAAAAGAAAGCAAATCAACGTTTACACCACAGACTACAATTGTATATTAGGTCCCACCTATGAAATCAGCGTTTTGTATGGAGAATTTTAAAGAAGTTGCATTTTTCATACTAACATTTTCTTAATTTATATAACAACCATGAACACTAATGTTTTAAAACTTTTGTGCATTAATGTTTAAAACTAAGATAACGTAATATGCCGCTTAGATTAAGCGACAAAAATAAGTTTTGGCTAAGTTAAAACAAATTGTGGTCATTTCTGCTAACAAAATGAGGAGTAATTTTTAAGGTATTTTTATGTTTAGAAAACTATAAGTAATAAGGTTTTTTTACTACTGGTAGTTGTCTATGATGGTCATTATTCGATATAATACCAAGCAATTGATGAATATTTTAAATCATAGAAGTGAAGAGGTTCTCTATTTGTGAGAAAAAAGCAAATTTCATAGGTTGGAACCCAATATTATAGGGTAAAGGACAAGCAGGTCTCTACTTTTTCTGTTGACAGCACAAGCCGCCATCTATTTGCCACCTACCCAAAACTATTACGTATGCGTGTGTGTGTATCTTTAAATACATACACATAAATAGGTATAGATAGATAGGTAGCTATAGCTACGTAGATTGAGTTGAATTTTTACATTGTCGTATAAATATTGTTTACTATTAATGTTTTTCTAATAATTATGTAAGAATGCACTACAAAATTATTAGAAAAACATTAGCGCCCTGCCATTGGAGTACGAATGGAAGAATTGGAATTAAAAATAAAAGACAGTTTATTCTTTCATTTAAACATTTACTAACTTATTATTTTCTGTTATTCTCTTCCTCCTTTTATTTTTGGAGTAGTGTCTATGGTCTTTTTCTTGGATACCTATCAATTTCTTCAAAATGTTTATGACAGCCATACGTGTGTTGCTATAAATAACTAAATGATCCAATAAAGCTTCGTGCAGACCAGCGCGACGCGACGCCGCGACGCGACTCGAACAATACAATTTCTAAGAATACTTGACGGTATAACAATAACCGTTGTCGCGTCGCGCGACAAGTCGCGCTGGTCGGCACAAAGCTTAAAGCTATTACACCGCCAATTTTTGCAATAAAAGTATTGAATTTCACAGTATTCATATCTGGATTCGGAAAACGGCGGCAGGAGGTATACCTGAAAAACAAAATAACATGTTATTTTATGCTAGTTAGGTAGTTTTTAGTCATTGTTTATACCTTGATGGGGAAAGCTTAGACTCAATTTAAGTCAATTTGAAGTTTTTTCTATATTGGAATCAATGACAATTGGGAAAGGTAGATTGTGAAGAACCAAGTTTTATGAAGACGGGATAGGGTAGAACAGTAACTACCTACAATAAACAAAAAGTAGGTACATAGTGTAGACACCATCTTTCCTAGTAGTTAGACATCCAAGTACACAACAAGAGTTTTGTGGCATGATGGAAGTGCACTCAATGTTCAGTTTTCTATTCGTAATTATGGGGTCCAAAATCTAAATGGTCTCGTATCTAATTTGGTTTTGTAGCTACAGCTAGCTTTATAGTAACTTACTTATTTATTTATTTTAAATTATTTGTTAATTTTGGTAAGGCCCGTCTAGTGGCAACCACTGATCTCTAATATGTCCTATCTGCGGATAATGCAGTGGACTGCAACATTACCACTTAAAATATTGTTAATTTTATGTATAATATATGTTGTAATTGTTTATTATCCCTCAATAAATAAATTAAATTAAAAATTAAACATTCCTAATGCTCAGTAAATCACAGAACGAAAACTTCAGAAGTTTATTCCGAACCCGACACGGAGGACGATGCTCGACTCAAATGGACGTACGAAATAGAGGTTGATTGTAAAGCTTTGTGCAGACTAGCGCGACGCGACAGCGCGACGCGACAACGGTTATTGTTATACCGTGAAGTTTTCTAGAAATTGTATTGTACGAGTCGCGTCGCGCCGTCGCGTCGCGCTGGTCTGAACAAGCCTTAATGCGGCATGGCGACCCCTCGTGTCGCCATGCCGCGAACGGAGGTTCAATTCAACATAGTTGGCAGATGCACTTGCAAAACACAGAATTTAATTCTAAAAACAAATAGAAAATACGAACGTGTTGAAACATTTGCAATTAAAGTGTTACCATTGCAACAATAAAAAATTCCCATGTCTAATATTTTGTGACAATTATTTTATGTGTGTTTGTGGTTCACACGATTTCCCGTCATCATCATTATATTTTTTTAATATTGCAACACAGTATTTTTAATTTGGGCACCCTGGACTGAGTTGGCGCTCTGCTCAATAAAAAAACCGAAATTTCTGAATGTTCCTATTTGCCGAGCATGTTTACACCGTTTGACGTGTAGAAACTGACGGCTTTGAAGGCGGTCCGTGTCGGAGCTGTGCGTTCAACACACTTTCGACGCTTCGAATTTAAAGCCACAATAACATTACGAAATTAGTGACATAAAATTAATTTCATGACATTATTTGAATGAACAATTTCACGTGTAAAATTCTTATTTCATTAAATTAAAATACTTTCATGCCAAGCGCGATTTAAGATGAAAGTCTTGTCGCGTAACTAATTTTAAGGTCAAATGCAACGTGAAAAGTCTCGCGAAAGCACATTTGTACGATAATTGTAAGCTTTGATGCTGACGGGGCCATGATTTCGGTGATAGGTAGGTACTGTAGATATCACGATACTAATTATTTTACGAAACAAGTTGCACTGTTATTTAAACTTGTTTCGTGAAATTCATTTTACCGTGCATGCAATTATTGTTGTAATGTAAATTCGGCTTTATTAGTACTACCGTCTTTGTTCCGGTTCTTTGTTTTGTGCGCCGGCATAAGTATCGGCACTAGTGCACTGAATAGGGATGTTGACAAACATTTTTTTTGTTCTCTTTTAGATTATTAAAAAATATTGGAAATGTAATTTTTATTTTTTTACGTAATCAGAAGATTACGGCAATACATTGAGTTAAAATGTAGCTTGACGTCACCCCGCGGTAGATTTTATACTGACTTGTGAAGTAGCGAGCCCCCACTCCCCAACTTTAATGCGTTTTATCTAAACCATTTTTTTATGAATATGTGTCTAATATTTTTTTATTTTCTGACTGACGGGATCAATTGTTTTTTTTTCCCAGTCCAATCCCTAGTGAGTAAATCATAATACTTGAATACACTTGAGATAATTCAAGATTTGATGCAGAAAAGTAAACAAACATTACGTCATACTTATTTAGACAGTAACCGCGAAATTCAGCGAGTTATTCATGCAAGTAAGTACCTACCACATGACGAAGAAGCTATTAAGTAATCTATGCTAATACGGAAGCAAGTCTTCTTAATATTGATGTAATTGAAACTACAAATATAATGGTTGTATGGTAATAGATCATGTGAACACTTCATGATCGTCGTAAATATTGACATAACAATTAACTCACACGATTTACAGCTGAGTAAGTCTGCAAAAGGTACTCGATAAATTTGTAATAAGTTACTACGTGGTAATATTGTGTCTGCCCCTGAATCTTTCGTTCGAGCCGAGGAACCTGAAAAATATCTGACGAAAATCTGCCTTTTAAATTAATATCTCCTAATGAAAAATATTTGACGAAAATCTGGCTTTTAAATTAAAATTTCAGATTAATATTTTGTCCGTAACTGCAATAATTGTTTAGGGGTATGAGGAACAGGGTGTAAAGTTCACTCATCCACCATAGAAAAGGGAGGATCCTCCGACCAAACGGGTGTCGTGTCTGGCGGGCAACTGCCCAGAGGTTGAAGTCGGGAACTTGTATATATGTCCACCGCGCGGTAAACTCTAATTGCGCGATGCAGGATTGGAGTGACGTCAGGATGTTGTGTGACGTCAGGTCTTTGATGCGTAGTTCGCATGTGGCGATGTAGATGCCGCCACAATTGCTTACATTTCTTTATAAAACAAAATACCTTCAATGAGTCTTTTAAGAAGATGTTCTTTTTGTACATTTTCAGTCATGCCTTAAGTTGAAAGTTTTAAAGCCACGTTTTAGCAGTTTGTCACATTTTCGTTTGCTCTCTAGAGATTTATTTGTGGATACAGCTTTGAAACGCACTCGGGTTTTAAAATAGAGTAGCTATGTTTCTCTAAAATTTCAGTTGAACAAATGATTTTTTAAATTTACCTATTTATGAGACAAGGTAACCACAGAAAAACATTTTTTTTTTTTTAACTATGAGCGAACTTTCAAGGACTTGTTGGTTAAGTTCGAGGTCGAAATAATTTGAATAGCTGTTTAGCTGTTGTAATTATTTCAACCTAGAAAAGAAAGAGGCAAGAACCAAGATTCCAAGAAAATTTGCTTATGCTGTTTAGTACACGCACATTTTCTTGGAAACATGTTTTCATGATTTTTTTTCTAAGTATTCAGGAATGCATAGATGAATAAATGGTTAACTAGAACGAAATCGTGGCTAAGTAATAACAGCCGCACAGGTCGATCCATCAGGTTAAGTTACGCTTGCCGGGGTTGGCCCGTGGATGGGTGAGCATCTTCACATACCGCGACTCCTCTATGCCTCGGAAAGCACGTTAAGCCGTTGATCCCGGCTGTCATTCGTGGATGTGACAGTCGTTACGGGTCGTCAGAAACCCGAAAGTCTGACAGTCTTACCAAGGGGTATCGTATTACCCACTGCAGTTACTGGGTGGTGGAGGTCAGATAGGCAGTCGCTCCATATAGAATACTGGTATTCAGCTGCATCCGGTTAGACTGGAAAAGACCCGAAGATAGTTGAATAGAGGAATTAATACTCATATAAGATGTTTTTAAGCGACCAAAATAAATCACGACGCACTCTACTGAGTAAATCTCTCTCTGTAAAGTAATCCCAGTCAGTCTAACATAACTATTTTACAAAAGCAATAGAGAAACTTGTCCTATTTCCCCGTGACAACTCACCTTATTTGCAGTACTATTAAACTTCCACCTTTCGGTTAAAACCGCTCTAAATGTGACGCGAGATATCTCGCCCCGTCAGCAGTGCGCGGAGCATGAGTAATTTGTTAAATAAACTCCGTGAACTACTCACAGGGTTTGTTATGACTTACTTGAAACAGTACATTAATATGTGAACCTAATATACGAGTATGTAGTTTATGTTAGTTTTGTTTGAGGCCTTCGAAGTTCAGTTAATGTGAGATTCTAAATAAAATACTAATGTTTTTTTTAGAATCTACTCTCAATGGATAAAAGCTGGTAAACAAATTTATTTATAATCTCCTAAAGGTGTGTCCAAACATTGAGCGACAAGAGCGCGCCAGCAAAACGTGGCGCTTGCAGGATACATTTTTGCCGCGCTCTAGTTAGGACGAAACCGACGAATGTTTGCGTTTAACAGAAGCGTTCGCGCGCGCGGCGTCCAAACGCAGCGCAAGATACGTCTCACGTAATACTAGTAAAACACACATTCCAATACATTATATAAAGAAAAACGTGTTAAACGTATTATGGAAATCCTTAGAACGGTATTTCCTTTGGTCTCCTCCCTTTAAAAATTTTTTTTTTTTACTGTGGTAAATTTTCAAATAATTTCTCGGAGCGGGAGGGC
This sequence comes from Agrochola circellaris, assembly GCA_914767755.1. Lineage (NCBI taxonomy): Eukaryota > Metazoa > Arthropoda > Insecta > Lepidoptera > Noctuidae > Agrochola > Agrochola circellaris. The sequence continues at coordinate 3,476,762 of OU611855.1, read as the reverse complement.
GTGTCAGACTCTTACTGGCTAAAACCCACCCGTGTTCCTTCAGTTGCGTGTACGATGCCAGGAACCACGGTATCCCTTTCGGACTTTCCTGCGACCCCGGCAGGCATCGGTCCTAGCGGACACCGTCAGTTGTGCTGATATCTCTTTGAGGCGCGCGTGGAACACAACGCGCCGTCGACCCGGGTCTGGTCCTTATCGGACAGCGAGCTACCCATTGCACCTTTAACCCTAACACCCCCTCTATCGCTTCTTCAACCTTCCTGTATTCTTATAGCTATTATCACCTAATAGTCAGTAATTTCTAGAAAGATTATGACCGCTTAACCTAAAGCCATTACAGACACAAATGGCTTAGACACAGGATAAATAAGTAACAGTATTATATCTTCATAGAACACAGCCGAAACGACGCGCTTCGAAATCCCAGTGTATATCAGTACGCAACAGTATCGAGTGCGCTGCAGCTACGCACGGACGCAGAAGGTTTATCTACCGAGCGGCTGTAGGTAATTATTTCAAGGTCACTGCCAAGATATAATACTGTTACTTTATTAAATTGCGGCTTAGATTACGAGTAGCGTTGATACCGCTCATAAAGAACGTACGTAGAAACAAGATGACATAACAAAATGACGTATGCATTATAACTTACATTACATATATCATTATTATTCCATTATCGCTACTTTTATGACCATTTTATTGCCACTGACTCGCTAAATGTAAAAATCTACAGACTATGAACTATGACGTATTTAGGCGTGGTACAGATAGAATGTGGCGTGGACGTGGCGCGGGTGTGGCGTTGGCGTGAACCAATTTTACGTCATGTCTTCGCTGTGTCATTATTTTGATTAATCAGCCAACGTGATGGCACCCAAATTAAATGCAGAACTGCATTTAATTTGGGTGCCATCAACACAAAATCAATGACTTGGGGAAGAGAAATATCATCACCTGTGACAAGGATGGGAGGGGGCGACTCCTAAAATCATTATGGATAGCCACGTGAGGCGATTCATAGACAGATGTAATAAAAATGATGTCTTAAAGAAATCTTGTCATTATAGCCGTATAACACTTGGCCAACAAACCTCAGGTTCTTATTACAAAACATGACCACACTCCTTATTATAACTGCCTCACACGTGTTAAATAAAATATGATGGTTGTAAATTCTTTGTCGAGAAATATACATCTGTCTCCCTTTTTCCATAGATACCTTACCTCTCTTCACATGAAATATCATTTTACATCCGCCACGTCCGCCGCCGTCCACATGTCATCCTCAAATGTGGACTAAGCCTCAGGGTTAATCCCTAAATAGAATATCACTTCTTCTTTATAAAGCTATGGTCCCACAGCCTGTTAATTGACAGGGTACGCCAGACGTTGCCACGCCTGTCGCGGCCCGTGCGAAGCATTCCCACGGCGTGTGTCGGCCTGGTGCGGCCTGTAGGCTGCTACTCCAACATGTCAAATGATACAGAGCGCATGGCTGTGTGTCCAGCCGCTATGATCAATATTTTCATGAACAAAGCAGAAGAAAAACGCCCGTATAGGTCGCTACGGGCGTCCTCGCGTCGCTCCTCGCCGTGCTTTTTAATTTACCGATTCCCGACGGATCGGATGGGCAACGGCAGGCCACCGCAGGCTTCTTCGGATGCGACGGTTTCCACGGCCTGTCGGCCCGACCTGGCGTGATCTGGCCTGCGAGAAAGCGAACCGTGGGACCGCGGCTTTAGACGTTGATATTATAATATGATAATCGTGATAACTTACCTACTTCAGTAGCAAGTAAGGTGTTGAGCTGTTACTTATAAAATATGGAACAGTAAAGCTAGCAGCTTTGTGAATAGTTTTTTGATAACTTAAGTGAAAGAGCGAGCCAAAAAGTAGGTAGTGTTTCTGTTTTAGTTATCTGTGCCGTTTAGGATTGGATTTTTGTATCACCCACTTAATAAAGGTACGTGGAATAACTGTTCGTTTGAGTCTACCTATTTTTGTTTAAAAATAAACAAATCAATTTTATCCAGGTGGATATTGTCGGAGCTTGTTATACATATCGCACCTTTGGTAGAACAAGGGCATAATTGTCAAAAATTGCCAAACGAATGTTTTTGTCCCTCCAGTTCAAAGGGCCTTTTTAAAGCATTTCTGCATATTTAAGTCATTTTGGCAATTTATGACAATTATGCCCTAGTTCTACCAAAGGTGCGATATTGTAAAACATTTTAAAAGAGTAACGGTGGAGTTTCTTACCCATTCTTCTCCATACGAAAACTACATTTTGGAAGGGGCGATTAGAATGAATTCTATGTTTTTTGTATTATTAACGTTCAAAAGTGTCTTTTATGTGCGTCATTGAAATAAAATTATTTGACTTTGACTTTGCTTGAGAAGTCATGAGATGTGGTTTTTTAAGAAATGTGTAGTAGGTACTAACTCAAAATAAAACCAGTTTTTTTTTCAGGCGCTTTACTTTTTTTATTGCCTGTTTCTTTTTAATCGTGAACAATAAAATACCCGATCGATTCTGTAAAAATATCACCGTAAAACTTAGGTGAAGTGAGCGTGAACTGAGCTGTCAATAGTGTTAATCCCTAGCATCCTTCCGGTCGATTTGCGACAGTGACAGCTCACTTCACCTAAGTTTCACGTTAATCTTTTTACAGAATCGACAGGTCTTATAATAACCGACGCTCAGTCAAACACATTATGAAAGAATTTGTGAGGGAAGGACCATTTTCATGAATCACAGAAGATTATATGAAATTGAGAACGTGTGAGCGAGATAGGACCATAAATACTTTTTTAAGAAAGAGATATGCTAATACGAAAACACTTCCAAGTTTATGACCTTATTTTACGTTATAATGGTTTTTTGTGGATACTTTGGTAATATTATCTAGAACAAGAAGTCTAGCGAGCTAGCCTAAACTTTGTGGTAAGATTTGCAACCAATTTTTAAGTATTACCTACTTCAAAATTCGTTGCAAATCTTACCACGAAGTTTTAATTTTTTCTTGTAAAAAAATTCTGTAGTAATACATTCGTGTTTTGTATAAGACATTCCTCTGCATTTCGGACTTTAATTTTAAGGCTGAAATCTAGTTTCTTTCCATCTATTCGAGCCTGGGACATAATGGCTAGGCATTCCCAAATTCTTCTTTTGCTTTTATCCTGAAATTCTTATTTTAATTTCGAACTGAAACTTAATATGAGAAATGAATATTTATGTGACATTCACCTACTTTCTTTTCCAGGGCGTTTAATAATCAGTCCAATTAAAATAAATCTTAGATCAATTTGTCAGGTTTAGTTCTGTTCATAAGATCTTTGACAGTCGTTACTGGTAGTCAGAAGCCCGAAAGTCTGACAACCAGTCTTACCAAGGGGTATCGTATTACCCAGTAACTGGATTGTGCAGGTCAGATAGGCAGTCGCTCAATGTAAAATACTGGCATTCAGCTGCATCCGGTTAGACTTGAAGCCGACCCCAACATAGTCGGGAAAGGGCTAGGCAGATAATGATGAACATAACGCAATGGAAATTGCTTTCAAAGATTTCTCATTTCTACAACGATTTTCAACCGGGTTGACATAAACTTTTCGGTAGGTACCAGCCGTGCTATTCTGCAAACATCTCACCGTGAAAACTTGGGTGAAGTGAGCATGAAGTGAGCTGTCAATAGTGTCAATTCCTAGCTTTAGGTGCAATGACAGCTCACATCAAGCTCACTTCACCCAAGTTTTCACGGTGAGATCTTTGCAGAATAGCACGGCTGATGTAACGGACATACATAATGTCAATTCAATATATTTTTTACTTTACCATCATTGTTATCGCTGATACAATATTGTATCAGCGATAACAATGATGGTAAAGTAAAAACCAACCAAATGCCACCAGTACCAGTATATAAAATAACCTGAGGGCCTAGTAATATTACTAGGCCCTCAGGTTATTTTATATTAATATTTGCATCCACTCAGTCAATAAACCCTCAGGGTAGTCGGATCAGATGAGTTAGTACAAACAAGAGTTACCGACGAAGGCAACTATTCTACGTACAGTGCCGAATAAGTTGCGGAAAGCTTCGAACGGTTAGTTTTAATTGTACAGTACGGTACGGTACGAACTCATCCTGCTTTGTTTTAGAATCGCTTAAGCTTTGCATATTGAAATAAGCTTACTAATCAAAGTGTAAGGGTGAACAGATGTTACACTGTTTTTAAGAACTTTTCTTTTATTGAAAAAAATTGTGACTAAGTGATCCTTCTTCATTTTGTGCATTAGTTAGCACTGCCAATCTTTATTACTGGCCACTTCATGCTTCCATGTTTCAATTCAAATTTAGAACTGCATGCAGACTTTTTTTTTTCAATAATATTTCAACATAATTATGTTTATGGTCCAGTAAATCTACAAGTCACTGCCCAGTTACAGACTAGGATCTTTTGGCGCCTAAAATGACATTGACAGGGGACGTTGTGTGTATACATTTGTGTTATTGTCCCAGAAACTGTATTAAGTAAACAAAATGGCGGCATAAGTTCCGATTTTGGCAAAAGAACCTAGCAGATCTGTGTCTAGATGTCAGTAGGCACAACTTACAAGCAAACATCGATCGTCAATTCAATCCCTTCGCAGCAGTAATGTTTCTATCTCTCATCGGGCTGGATTATTTCAGTCGGTACGTCAGATTGATCTTGACTAATGATCGACAGATGGCACTGACAGATGAGAATGGCCAGTGACAGGCAGCGGCGCCTATAATCTTCGAGAAAAAGCTTTTTTTTTTCGTTTGGTTATGGTACTTTCCAACTAAAAGAGCGAGGACCTATTAGTTACGTTGAAACTAGATTATCATAAAAGACTGTTCATGCCGAGGTGAACCCCGCGCGGGATGCGGGACGCGACTGCGCTTCGGATTTCACACTTCTTATAGGTATGGAGATGTGTGATCTGGCGCAAATTAGTTGATCCAATCGGCGCGAGCGAATTTCATCACGCATCCCGTGCGGGATCGGCCTCAGTCTGATCAGAGCTTAATATGTTAAAAAGCTATTTAAAAAAACGTCCAAGTAGACCGTCAGATCAGCTATCATATTAGCTATATAATTTGTTTAATGAAAATAATAAATAACCTTTTTGCAAAAGGCTAACGTTGTTATAACGAAATAAAATCTCATTGAGATACTCATGACAAGTGCCCAATTCAGTTGATTCTCCCACGCCAAGTTTTATTCGAAAATCGAGCCTTTGATAAAATAAATTATGGAAGCAGGAATGAACCAACAGGTTACTTGTTTTAACACAAGTCAGGTTCCACGAAAACTTCCGAGAGAAATCTCTTATATTTATTTAACAGGGTTTCCTGAGCCTACAGGTTATAAAATACATTTCCATTTTACTCAGATAAGTAAAGCCTTCCTGTCATCCTTTGTTTTAACAGATAAGTTTATAACCTATTTATGTACATGTGTACCTATTTTATTTATTTATTTGGTTCACCAACAATTGTTTACACTAACATCTTGATAAAAATAACGTCTTAAAAACTTTGAACAGTGTAACAATTACTTAAAGGTAATCACCACATGAACTAAAATTATGCTAATTTGTAAGCACTAGGTATGTACTCATGAACAGCTAACAAGCCAACTTAAAACTAAAGAAAAAATATGTAGCCTAAATAAAGACTTAGTTCAGAATGTGATCGCTAAAGTTATGTAAGTAACAAAATAATGAATGATTTACAACACCTCTGATAAACAACTAAAGATTTTAGATTTCTGCTTAGTCAGAGAATCAAAATGGAAAACGCTGAGATCGCTGCAACTATTCAAAACCCTACAGAACCTAGCGAACCTATTTATAATTCATTATGATAATATTTTTTTATTATTATTATCTCCTCTCAAACAGAGCACCTGCCATCTTATCTCCACCCTTGGTTGACTGGTAGAGAATGCCTAAGGCATTTAGACCGCCTTTGTACCTTATTGTGTGCAAGAAGTTTAAATAAAAAATAAAAAATACAGCAACGGAACATCCGTACATCCATCTACATCCTTGCTCTGACGTCACTCTTCATTCTCAATCCAATTACATCCACTTAAGATAGGTCGGTACTCAAAAAGAACATTTCCATAAAATGATTTCCTCCCCATTTCCTTGGGATTTAATCTTTTGTTTCGTGACTGGACTCCAGAATTTTTTGTGTGGAATGACAATGAATTTCAAATCTAGAACTGACTTGGAGGATATCATCATCATCATCGTTGGCAGCCTTGTTCCAACTACTGCTGAGTATATGCTTACTCCCTTTTTACCATGCTTTCCTGGTCTATGCGAGACTCATCCAGGTATTCCCAGCGATCTTCTGTAGGTCATCTGTAGGTCGTCCACCCAGCTGGCTATCCGTATTGGCGGAGGACATATCGGTTGCGAAAAAGTACCTATTGTTGATTTTCTTTAGGTGTTTCCATATCAAATGCATAAAGAATGTCTACTACCTAAATTCGTCCTCTGGGAAATCTTTCAGTTTCTCGGTACCAAATTCTTAGGAATAAGGAAACTACGAGAACAGTGCTTCAAACCAGACGATTGTCCATTGACACAGGATGGAAAGTAAACAAATGAAAAAAAAAGTCACCTTATATGTAGCATTGCAAAGATTTAAATCGTAGATTTGTCCTCACTGTACTTTGTCGCACGAAAAATTGTCCATAATGAGAGGAGCGAGCTCACACATTAGCAATGGCGTTTCCATGACAACCAAGTCAAGTCTCTGCGACACTGTCTGTCTCAGAGCTGTCAAAACGAAACAGAAACGCGACCATCTTTTGACGCGGCAGGGCAGATCTACGATTGAAATCTTCGTTGCATTGCACCAATTGAAAGGGTCAATATTAAGGATCAAATCTCTCTTATAATCAAAAGAACATCATAACCACTATCATTTGACTGGGTTATTTTGGGGACAGCCGTGCCCGATGCGATATGCCATTGGAAAAAATTAGGAATTTCCATACAAACTTTCATCCCTTATTTAACCCCTTTAGGGGGTGAGTTTTATTTAAATTCTTGATAAGTGTATAGCTCAGCTTTCGTTATATAAGGAGCTCTTGTGCAAAATTTCGAGACCCAGTGGGTTAGGCTGTTCTTTGTCTTTATACGAGGGTGCGTTTTTAAGTTCGCGGAATGGGAGGGTAGGATATAAATAAAGGTAATTAATGGCCACTACTTCAGCCACTCAATATAAGTATAAATACCAAGTTTTATCTTAATTGGATCATAAGTCTTTGAACTATCGTCAATCAAACAACTCAATCGGGAAGAAAGTGTGAATTATGGAAAAAATCGAGTACCGTGCCGTTATAAAGTTCCTTACCAAGCAAGGAAAGTCAGTTCAAAACATACTGGAAGAGATGGAATCCGTTTACGGGGACTCTTGCCCGGGTAAAACCATGGTTTACAAGGGGCACAGTCTCTTTAAACAAGGCAGGACCTCACTCGAAGACGATCCTCGATCTTTTGGGATTCGGAAGGAATCCTGTTGACCGATTATAAAGATAAAGGCGTTTCTATAACCGGAGAATACTATGCTTCAATCCTCGAGAGGTTAAAAGAAAGCATTAAAGAAAAAAAGAGGGGAAAATTGACAAAAGGTGTGCTTCTTCTTCACGACAACGCGCGCCTGTTCACAAGAGCCGTGTTGCGTTGGCTGCCCTGCATAAAGTGGGCTTCGATATTTTAGACCACCCACCCTACAGTCCAGACCTGGCTCCCAGTGATTATTATCTATTCCCAAAACTTAAAAAAGAACTTCGTGGGAAGAAGTTTTCAACCGATGAAGAAGTGAAGGACGCAATTTTTCGGACAAAGACAAAACATTTTTTTATGAAGGTATACATAAGCTAATTGAAAGATCTGAAAAATGTGTTAGGGTAGCAGGTGAATATATTGAAAAAGAAAAATAGTTTGGTATATTTATTTTCACTTTTTACCCTCCATTCCGCGAACTTAAAAACGCCCCCTCGTATGAATGAATTTAGGATTTTAATTAAGAAAGTATATGGTAGCATTTTCTCATTTCCAATTAACTCGATATAGGTAACGATGGTACAGTTTCCTAAACGTAATAACAGGAATTAGCCGCGTACTCAGCTGGGCCTAATCCCTTTAACAAAGCGGCTTAAGCTATTAACAATGTACGCCAGGCTCCGTCATCTCTGTTCTTGGCTTAAAGATTTATTTCTCTAAGAAACCGGTGGATACTACATTGAAATATTATTTAAAAGGAGAAAATATTTTGAAAAACACTCGGAAATATTTATATGGGGCGTTTGTGAAATTATAATGAAGGGTGCAAAATTAAAATTGTAATGAGCGGCGTAGAGTTACAATGATAATTAAAATGTGATATAATGACGCTTCCATAGAATTTTATTTTTATTTACTCGGTTTCTCCGCAATATATAGTGATTCCAAAAAATAACACCTTTCATAATTATTCTGTTTATTCACATCACAGCGTATTTCAAAAAAGAAATACAATTAAGTTATTTATTATTCTAGAGTTGCACTGCTAAAATTTTTATCAAAGAATAAAGTGTCGTTTCCCGCACCATTAGAACCTAGTGAATTGTATAAAGTGCTCCCTTGCACTCTTAACACATAAAATGCAAGGCATTAAATTTTTACAGGGTGGAGACAGAACTAGCTATAGATAGTAGTCCGTATAAAGTTTATGTCTTCAGCTTAATGGAATAAGAATTAATGGGACTAGGAAATGTAGTGGTGAAATGTATTGTAAGGCCAACTTGCTTGGCATATACAGTTCATTTATGAAGTATTTTTTTTTTTTAAACTGTTTCCCGACTACGCAAAAATTCAAGTGATTTATTTATTTATTTTTACTTTAACATAAAACGGCCAAAGGCCAATTTACATTAGTTAAAGACACAACACACTATATTAGTACAAAAAAAAACAAAAGAACTAAGCTACTCGACAGTCATACGCTCATCTCACAATACTCCAGACATGTTGACAAGATCTTCTTCCATTCATCCGCGAACACATCACAGTGAGGCTTAGCGTCCAAGAGAGCTTTGAGCGCAGAGAGCGTGCGAGGGACAGGAGACTGGGCTCGAGCGACGACGGTTCGACTCCAAGGCACGGCGAACAATCTGTGCCTCCTGCTACGGTTATAGTTCATCGGAGCAAAAAGACGGGACAGTTCGTCATGCAATTCAGGAGCATCTATTTTTCCTTGAAGGATCTTACACATATTAATAATTTGGTCATTTTTTCTTCTAACCTCGAGAGAGTTATAACCTAAACAGCCTAAAAGAAAGTTCGAGGGATACATAAAAGGATAATATCCATTCAAACGTTTATATAAATACCTGTGATCTTAAATCGAGTAAGGACTTTTCTTTGTAAAGAGTTCTCATTTGACCCATTTACCACCAAAACCTTTTCTGCACGCGCTCGGTTGAACGCTGACTTTTTTTAGTGTGTAGTTCTTATTGTACTATATACATATATTATATACTTAATCTTTTTATCGCGCTTGTTACTGATCCTAAGATTTCTACTACTTACTCTGTTTTACCCGTGAGAACCTGTAATTGGCTCTATGTTTCTTAAACAACTGTTAATCATTTCTGTTGGTTCTCCTATCAATAAATAAATAAAAGTATGAAACAAGAAAATATTTCAGACAGAAATCAAGACATAGGTACAAAAATGGTCAACGTAAAGCCGTCCACTTATGCCATTATAATTTTGTAGGTATTCCTGGCACCCACGTGGTTTACAGGCATGCGACCACGGCTTTACCTTGACTATTTTGGTCCCATACAAAATATTGTTCTGTCTTTCTTTCTCATACTCTCTCTCTCTCTCTCTCTCTCTCTCTTTTTGTTGAGGCAAAGGACAGGCCACTGTTTTTCCGATATCGTAAAAGACGAATAAGGAATACATGTTAAGATTATAGGTTGCAGCACCCTAATCATCTTCATTATCAGCTCTAGCAGTTCGTTGGTGGATAAATTATTCTGAATAGAACTACATCTAATAGGTCTGCACTCTCAGCCAGTTACCACCTTAGGTCAATTTCCCTAGTGTGTTACCCATGATAGTGAGGGCTCCATTCCTTTTTGCGGTTTAACTAGGTACAAACTGTGACGTCACCAAATGAAGACAATAAGACTTCTTTCCCGTGAAGAAAATTCTCATAAGCGTGTTGGAGTCCTGCCAACTATAACCTCAGGTGTTATTTCTGCTACTATAGAGGTCTGAGGAACAGGGTGTAAAGTTCCACATCCCCAATAGAAAATGGAGGATCCTCCGAACAGACGGTTGTTGTCTCTGGTGGGCTTCTGCCCAACTATGGATGTCGGGACGTTGTATTTAGCTAGTCGCGCGTCGAACTTTACTTGCGCGATGCAGGATTTTGCGTGACGTCAGTATGAGAGTCAGTATGTGGCGTTGTAGATGCCGCCACACTTCAATGAGTCGAGGTGAGATTGGATTATTGCACATGTTCCAACAAGAGTAATTTAAATCTTCCTAAAAAAATAAATGAAACGAAGGTTTAACAAACAACCGCCCTCAAACATAGGCTATTGACGTAATAAAATTCAGTAGCAATTGTAACATATACGTCTATCAATATTTTATCAGTCATCGTCGGTTTTAGGTGAACGAGGGATTCGTGCCAAACTTTTTATTTTATCTTATCGCCCAAAAGGCTTTTGTGTTAGTGTTTGAAGTATTTACGCCTGTGAGTGGCCGCCTACATTACCAGCTGTTATTTGATTATCGTCATAGTTACTTGGTTATTGAACAAACAATCCGATAAAAAAGTTAAAAATATTTTGTCCTTAAACACCTTTTGTAGGTCTGTTTGAATGTCATACGACTGTATCTTTTCAACTATAGTAGGTCTATTGAAATTGTAAAAAAGAAGTTTAACTATAGACTCTGTCTTCGATCTAGTGGTCGCAACCGCTACTCTTGAGCATGAGGTCCTGGGATTGCTTACCAGGTCGAGCAAAGTGTTATTGGGTTTTTCCATCAGGAATTTCTGAGTAGCAGCCTGGAGTCTAGATGTGTGCCAAGTTGATGGCAATTAGGCTATTACATGGGACTTAAACATAACTGGCGAAATGTGGGGGTGTACACCTCTGCCCAACTCTTCAGGGAAATACAGGCGTGATCTTATTTTATGTAAGTTTAACTATATAAGTTATGATAGTAGGCAGCACTTGATGCATGAGTCCGAGTCGCACTTGTCCGGGTATTTGTGGTTATAAACTGGTGTAGTAATTAATCAATCTATCTACATTATTTCTACACGCCCAGCTGAGTTGATCAATCAATCATATTTGTACACAATGCCGTACACCTAACCAACACTCTCGAGAATTACGATTCAAACTCCTCCAACGTCGAGCTCTCAAAAATCAGATTATTTTCGTATCTGTTTTCAATATTATTTATATTATTACCCAAGGGATTTCCGCATCCATCTTCAAGTGTCATTGAGTTTTTATTTATTATTTACATACTATTTCTAACACTATAATATATACATTATGTACAACATACTTGTACATAACACCAGCCTGTTACTGTCCCACTGCTGGGCAAAGGCCTCTTCTCATACAGAGAAGGCACGAGCATTGATCACCACGCTCACATTGCTCAAGACGGGTTGGTGATTTCAGACTTATATTAACTACAAGTCCAGGTTTCTCACGATGTTTTCCTTCACCGATGTCAGTAATGTCCAAGATAAACCCAGAAAGTACATATGAATTGAAAAAGTCACATTGGCACTTGCCCGTATTTGAACCCACGACCTCGTACGTGAGAGGCGAGGCCTTAACCACTATCACGGCACTTTTACATAATATATATATTAAGTAAATAAAGGAAAAAATACAAATAAATTAATAGTAAAGGGAAGAGCTTATTGGGCATTAAAAAATTCGGCCGATTCGTTGTCAGTGGGAAAAGTGCCCAAAAGGCTGGCAGAGTTGCCACGTTGGATGGCAATGCTGATTCTTTGACCTAAAAATTGGTCAGCCCTCTGGTCACGTGTAGAGTCGACCAACCGCTTGGTGGTGTCCCGAAATACTCGATAAGCACTCGAACCCTAGTCGAGGCCCTAGTGTTTCAACCTCAAACGGCTCAAAAATATAGCTACCAATTAGATTGTTATATTTGCGCCGTTTGACTGTCATTTATTTTCAGGACGATAAGTAACCAAATATTCAGCCAATGACGGGCTAGCATTGTCTTAAAATCCATCACTTTCCATCAGCACCCATAGATTCTTGCGGCTCCCAGCTCAAGTGAAAAGGGTCTCACCATAATTTATATTCACGATAAATCTTAGCCAATGGCGTTATGTATCATTTCCCGTGTTATTTACTTGTTAAATTGCTTCACTTATGAGCTTATTTCCACGCATTGTTTGTCTAATATGAGAACTGTGAGTGGTTTAGTGGTATGTATATTCTTATACAAATAGTTGAAAGTAGCTTGAATTTACCTCGACAGCGCTTTAGCGCTGTTTCAAACAAGAGATCTGAATCGAAATCAGAGTGCGAATGGTTGCAGGTGAAGAGCTCGTTAAATATTTTGTAATGTCAGTGTTTTCTTGGCGATCTTCTTACGTAGCAACACAAGATTCAACAGTAAGTTATTCTTGTTAGGGCCGATTTTTCAATGCTCAGATAAAGAGTCGAATAGCGATTATTCCATACAGAGCATGATTCTGGATTTTTCAACAGTCAGTATCGGACGTTTAAAGCCCATAACTGAGGAATAAAGTTAACTATAATTCTGGCAAAAATGACACTGTTCCAAAAGTAAATAGTAATTAAGTCATTTTGCAAATCATTTTAAAAGTTTCTGCCTGCTTCTAGAATAAATGGATGCAGCCGAATACCAGTATTATATATGGACAGCCTATCTGACCTGTACAACCCAGTAACTGGGTAATACGATACCTTTTGTTAAGACTGGTTGTCTGTGTGTGACTTTCGGGCTTCTGACGATCCGTAACGACTGTCAAAGATAATAATAAGAATGGCAACCGGGACCAACGGCTTAAAGTGTTTTCCGAGCACAGAGTTAACTCGGTATGTAATGGTAACCCATCTATGGACCAATCCCGGCAAGCTTAACTTGATGGATCGACCCGTTGTTACTTCGCCACGAGGTCCTACAAAAAAAAAGATTATGTTATCTTAAATAGCAGTCTAGAAATTATTAATTACCCGTGATTATTTTCAAAGAATCTAATCAAAATACTTCTTGAATATTGGACTAATTTTGTACTATTTAATTATTGACTTAAAGCATTCTTCGAAGTCTAGCCCGATCTTCTTTCTGGGAAAACCGACAATTTAAGTTTCAAATGAAATATTCTGAATGTTCTCATATTTTTGGGGTAACGCGAGTGTAAAATGATTAAAATGTGATACTTTACGGCGTTAGCTCATTTATTTAATAACATAAAATTAGACGGGGATTTGGTAGAAGACTTTTTGTAACTTTATACTTTTGCTTGCCTTACTTGAGTGAGGAAACATTGAGATATATTTACTGATCTCAATGTTTCCGAGGGGCAATTATGTAACACACATAAAATGGCAATCGATTGCATTGCCTATCATGTTGACAGTTCATTGCGTTATTTACGTTGTTGAGCAGAGGAATTTTTCAAACTTATGACGTAACGGAGTAGGAATTCCCTTCAAAACGCTCGAAATGTGATTAGGGTGTAGGATCATCTTCGTTTGGTATAAAAACCTAGTGTGATGGTCAATTTACGGTCTATTGATTAGTGATTGTGGCAATAAACCACTGCCTTGTCAATTGTCTGAAAAACTTAAAAAAAACCATTGGTGAATGTATTTAGAATTTTAGATAGCGGACAGCTATTTTATACATTACCGAATCCAAATTGGATTTACTGGGTTTAACGCGCTGTTGAGGCCCAAACACAGCTATAAAAACACTTTATTTAATTAAAAGGATTAACTTCGCGCTCCATCGTACACAGCCTTGTAATAATATAGGTAATGTATATTCATGGCCAAAGCAAACAAAAAACGTATACGGTCAGGGGACCCCCGTCAGGAACGAAGTACGATTAATACAAAAACAATTTTTCGCAGCCACCATCTTGGATTTACATTTTGTTTTCATTTCTCTTTTATCTACTTTAGCACCCTCGGAAACTATGAAAACGACACCCATGACGAAAAATATGAACATTTTCGCAGCCGCTATCTTGGTTTTTTTTTTTTTTAATTAATTCTGTCGCATGTATGAACGCTTTTTCGCGTGACGAGATCTGCCAGTTTACTCCTACCGCAAGCCTCGTTAAAGAACTTCGTTCCAATAATTCATTAATGAATTTTCTTAATCAAAACACTTCATTTAATTCACCAGCCGTCTAACATCTCATAGTTGATGTATCTGGACGACCCACTTACAAATATAATTCACATTGACACACTGACACGGATGTACGAAAACGTCCGTAATTTCTTAGCTGTCTAATAATGTAAACAATTTTTAAGAGGGCGCATCCTGAAAGCTGGCAACGTCGCAAATAATAACATAACGTAACATCACGCCAGTATTCCCCGAAGGGTAATGCAGAGGCACGTCGCAAATAGCAGCAAAAAAAAAAAAAAAAAAAACTACTCGTTGAGGTCTAGACAATGCCAGGATTAGATATTTTTTTTCCAAATCAAATGTTTGTTTCCCCTTCCAAACCCCCCCCCCCCCCAACGCCTTAATTTTTTTATTTTATTTAATTTTTATTATTTTTTGTTATAGCGGCTATAGAAAAATGTGTACCTGTGAAATTTTCAATTGTCTACCCATTACGGTTCATACGATTCTCGCTGCCAGACAGACGAACAGCGGAGGCTTAGTAATAGGGTTCTGTTTGGCACCGTGCGGTACGGAACCCTAAAGCACAATTAAATTCTTGTTTTGTTTCATTAAGTTGAGATACCCATCAAGTCTGCAGTGTTGCTAGCGAATTTAAATTGAGCCTTCTTACTTTAAGTTTGATAATTCTGTGGTTTGTTTCTAATATTCAGCTAAACTGGATAATAATAAAAATTTCAGTTACCTGAAAGATTTACACCCCACACAAATAATGTGTAAATGTTTATGGCTGTTTGTGTTATTGTTAAAGCCTTATAATATTGTGTTCATCGTCTGCACACAATAATAAATGGCTTAAACACACATTCACACTCACACACATACATACAAATTACGATTCATAACAGCTGCTTGTCATTTATTCTGTAGTTAATTTAAACAAGTCTGCGTTTGAGCCGCCTATGAATGGAACCCATTATGTTGAGATAAACTCTTCAAGTGTTTTTATATTTAAATGCTTGTTTATTAATCTGTCTGCTTGGCTTTTAGGACTTTCATCCAGATAAATCATGTTTTAAGTGTTTTGGTAAATTCAAACTCGTGTTCTATCTCTGCAATAAATGCTTTACTTTATTATTTTTAGTTTTACCATTTTAAGTTTGCACCATACAATTTTTATTCATGTATCTCCCTCCCCCGCTTCGCTTCTCCAGCAATCTGTGGGAGTGATTTCGTGAAAAGGGACGGAAGTGTGTAACAGGAAGCGGGGCGGGCTATTTGATTTGACCAATTAGTGCGCGCGGTGCTAGAGTGTCCCGTCAGATGGTACCAACCCATTTTCCGAGAGGTCGATACTGTCAGCCAAGATGTCATGTGATCATCATATGCGACTACTATAAGGCTTGCTCGTTTTTTTAATAATAATTACATTATAATTATTATAATAATACGAATCTATTATTGTCCCACTGCAGGGCAAACGCCTCTTCTCATGCGAAGAAGGCATTAGCATTGATCACCACGCTTGCTCAAGACGGGTTAGCGATTCTCACGCATCTTGGACATTACTGACATCGGTGTTTTTCCTTCACAGATGTCAGTAATTTTCAATGTTTACTCACAAAGTACATAATGAATTGAAAAAGTACCTTAAAATCTACAGCCTGGTGCATGAGAGGCGAGGCCTTTATAACCTCTTTATAATCACATCAGCACGCGTAGCATGATCACCCGAGAAACAGGTTTTGTCGACGGAAGAATAGACAAAATGACAGATGGTGATTGTTTAACTGTCACTTTCTCTATTCTTCCGTCGACAAAACTTGTTTCTACGGTGGTCATGCTACGCGTGCAGGACATATACGAATAATACATTACAATGTAATAACGAAACCACTTTTCATTACCACTCTGTCAACTCATCGGATATGCATTTCATTACTCTGTCGCTCATATCATTCATAGCCACGTATCTCATTTGTCATTACCGTGACCTAGTATATGCATTGACATTTTCAGATGAATACATTTATATTGATCAAAAAGTTCACTCAGTATCATGTTTGGTTACTAGATATTTTGACTTTCATAGTCAAATGTAATCTCTATGATAAGCTAATTTTATGGTCAGTAGTCAAATAAATATTTACAGTTCTTCTGCAAGATTCAGTGGTTTCTATGCTAATATTATTGATAGAAAAAAGTCAAATATTCCAATTTTCTCTTTGACCATTGCCTTTTTTTAAGGCCACCCATTTGCTGGGAGAACCAGTATTGATCTCGTTAATACAGAAAGAAGTAAGTATGACCAAGTCAGTTTATAGTGATATCGTTCTGCCCATAGATATATGTATATAAATAATACATCTATGGTTCTGTCAGACCGTAATTGATTTGCCATTGACTATGGTCTGATTTCAGATAATGAGAAAGAAAGCAGATTTATTCATTTGACTTTACTTGTGCATACGGTATGAAAGAAGCTGTCTCCAATCTATCTCATATCTTGGTACTGTTCTAACTCCGAAAGTAAAATAGGTCAAACGAAATGATTCAGCTTATTATTTTTGAAAACTTGAATGTACTATGGGCTTGCTGTTTACTTAGGATATAGACTTAGTTTTTGTTTACTCTAAACCTCTTAAGGGGTCATTGTACAAATTATTATCAATAACTTTCAATATGGGACCGACGCTGATGATGAGTACAATGACCCTTTAAGGTTTAGGGTAAACAAAAACTAAGGTTGTATATCGAATATAAAATTCTACCAATAGTCTTTGAAATAGGTATGGTATGGTTTAAAAACCTGGCAACCCGTTTTAACAAAATAGTGCCTAGCAGCTGACGTCAAACGGCACTAGATCAGCACAAAGTTAGTCGGTACCTACTGCGATTAGAAACGACGAAGTTTGATTAGACTAGAAGCCCACCCCAAAATACTAAGTAACAAGAGATAAGGAAGGCGGTTGGTAGATGACATAGGATGGTAGGTATTATTAGTCCTCAACTTAAATTTAAATTACGTCTTGTTGATAGTTAATCAAAATAAACGCAAGAAAAATTCCATATTTAATATAAATGTAAGGTCAGAAAAATTATTGTTTAACAAATTAAGACTTGAGTGTTAGAGCCATTTCATACAACTGTCAAAGAATGTCAGTTATCCTATTCTATCAAATGAGTAATATTTGTTTATATATATATATTTGTAATCGCGCTGTGTGGAGGAACTCGTGGCTAAGTAATAACAGTCGCACGGTTCGAACCATCAGGTTAAGCTACGCTTGCCGGGGTTGGTCTGTGGATGGGTGACCATCTTAATATACCGAGACTCTTCCGTGCCTCGGAAAGCACGTTAAGCCGTTGGTCCCGGCTGTCATTCGTGGATCTTAGACAGTCGTTACGGGTCGTCAGAAGCCCGAAAGTCTGACAATCAGTCTTACCAAGGGGTATCGTATTACCCAGTTACTGGGTTGTGGAGGTCAGATAGGCAGTCGCTCCATGTAAAATACTGGTATTCAGCTGCATCCGGTTAGACTGGAAGCCGACCCCAACATAGTTGGGAAAAGGCTAGGCAGATTTCAATGAAAGTTGCAATATAGAGGTTTACGGGGCGAAAAATCGATCTAGCTATTATATATATCGTTTTCTCCGTATTTTCACCAGACCAGAGCTCGGTCGCCCAGGTACTGATTTGAATATACGGACAATTTAATTTGGTAAACAATTAATTTCCCTTAAATTACATACTTTAACTACCCGTAATTATTAAAAAGCCATAACTCAACCGCTTTCCAATTATAATTTATCTATATTGTTATGAAAATAACTTTATTTATTTTCATTATCTATATTGAGTACAAAACGCTGGCGAATTTCCAAGGAGCCACATCTGTGATCGATACCAACACAATATATCTAAATGAAGCTAACTGATTGACACACGTTGCATAAAATATACCAACGATTTTTACGACTGAAATAAATAACAATGACTAGTAGATAGGTGTTTATTTAAATCGACTAAAAGTCTCGTTAAATTGACGTTTACCAACGAATGTAACTATATGAATACCGTGGGATATTTATAATCGGAAGAAACACCTAAATTCATTCAAATATTCCGAGGTCGGGATAAGCTGTCTATCACTGTATTATATCATCTCGTTTCATCATTTCATTCATTCATTTCCCCCTGATTTTTTACGAGTCATTGATGATCTTTTAATCTAAAGTCAACTAAAGAACCACTAAATAAAATAAGATATTATTATCGTCGAAAAGCTTCGAAAAGTTGGATACGAATGACATCAGTAACAAGGCAAATTATCTATTAGAGTTCGATGCAAATTTAATGGCGGCTCGAAAGTGCGCTACTTGCTACGCAATACCCCACCACTCACCCCCGCTGACCCATGAATTCGGTACTGCGCTGCATAGCCACTCGCCTCATGTTCTGAGCCGACATTAAATTTGAATCAGACAGCCATCTATTTTTCTCCATAAATTAATTTTCCTTCCTGTGTTATGTCCAAGAAATTATCCGATATCCGTTGTTAATTTTATTAACTAAATAAACCAGTCATAATGTTTCTATACTTTTTTAAGCACACTTTTTCTCAATAAATATTTTCTCATCATATTTCATAACTTCCTTTCATCTCTGATAAACTTTTGATCTACGTTTTATCAAGCGTTATGCCAGCCCATGCCCGATATGCCA
Organism: Agrochola circellaris; assembly: GCA_914767755.1. Taxonomy (NCBI): domain Eukaryota; kingdom Metazoa; phylum Arthropoda; class Insecta; order Lepidoptera; family Noctuidae; genus Agrochola; species Agrochola circellaris. Next base: position 3,457,599 of record OU611855.1, on the reverse strand, counting down.
GCGTTTGTCGGCACTTGTCGGCACCGGTTCGCGCTGATTTGGCAGAAATAAAGAAAACTGCCTACGCTGGCAACTAACGCTTGTCGCCGCCAACATTTGCTGGCATATCGGCGCCTGATACCAAAGTTCTACATGAATGCGGCCTTAGCCACATATTTGACGAAAGCATTATTCACTTTATCATCTAATTCATCATAATTAAATACCTTTGAAATTAACGCTATACTTATAAAATTAAATACTTGGTATAATTCAAAGTAAACGTTTTTCAATATAAATTAACGAATGTTTAAATGACGACAATATTTATGAGAAAATAAAACCCAACTTATTTTTTTATGGGTCAGAAATGCTTAGCGCAGCTATTATCTTCAGTTCCATCTGAAAAGAAAATGAGAATGACAGAAACGATTTATTGGGCTTTTATAGATGTCACGAATTCGTGAATAAAGAAGAATAATGGGCAAATCGTTTCACAGATTATTATGAATTGTCTGAACGCCCTTAAAAGACCGTGGGACAGACAGTCTGTTTTTATTCATCTTCTTACAAACCTACACTTATTCAAATATCCAAAAAAATACTTTGCCCATGACCTTTGCCGGCCTAATTATGTCTCTTAGGTATTCTTGTCATATGTGGCCTTCCATGTCACGAACAGTGGCCCAGTGGTAACGGCCGCGACTTACGAGTTGTAGGTCGTAGGTTCGAACCCAAACAGGCACTTTACTTTTTAAAAATTATTTCATTACCGCTGCTCTCAAAACGGTGAAGGAAAACATCTTAAGGGAATCGGCATGTCCTAGAACCAAAAATTTGAAAACATGGGACATCTACCAACACGCACTGGGCCCGCGTGGTACATTATGGCCCACTCCCACTCACCGAGAAGAGGCCTGTGTCCCAGCAGTGGGAACATTATAGGCTGATTATACATGCCATGTCATTGTTTTCATTATAAACAGCAATGAGATTCGAAACTGGCTTTTTCTGCAGATGACAAGATTGTTTTCCTTAGCCCATGCTTGTCCCAACTACTGTCATTTACAAACAAATAAAATTTAATTGCCTAGCTACTGAACTGATCATATTACGAAACAAACAGCCCGTCAATTTGAAAAACAATTAGTGTCCATTACTTAGGCATTATAAACTGTTCAACTTAGACTAAGCTAGGCTGATCTGTTTGGATAATCCTTCCAATTTGTATGAAAGTTAGTTTGTTTTGTTTAGATAGATACTATATATAGTAAACGATAGAGCTTAACCCCCCTTGTGCAAACATAACCCTAGATGATCAGTTATAGAGCAAAGCCGAAAGACGCCCGAAAGTCTGACAACCAGTCTTACCAAGGGGTACCGTATTACCCAGTTACTGGGTTGTGGAGGTCAGATAGGCAGTCGCTCCATGTAAAATACGGTATTCAGCTGCATCCGGTTAGACTGGAAGCCGACCCTAACAGAGTTAGGAAAAGGCTAGGCAGATTGATTGATCAGTTATAGAGCATTTATTTTCATGCCGACATCAGTGAGAACAATATAGTTTATAAATAAATTATCTTCTCAAAAATCAACTTCGGTAATATCTAAGAATGACTACGCTTCAATGTGATGCTTACAAAAACAATTTCACAATACACATAAAACAAAATATTTTTATTTGAACAAGTATTTCTGTTAGTTGCTTCATCGATTCAACAGACATATTTATGGCAGAACACATTTTAGAATCCACGTTTTATAGTTTCCACTTCAGCATTCCGATTTTATAGACATAAGTTTTTTTACAGCCAATCAAAACACTTACCGAGTGTGAAATATATCTCGGAAATTTTAAGACATAAAATACCCTACGAGCCGATATTAATACTTTATGAACAATAACTTTGAACATGTGGAGGATTCTTTAATATCTATCATATTTTTTAGTGTAGTAAAGTAAGATATCTAGAATACCTTTAGGATTACTTTGTTCTTTAGAACTGTTGACTAGATCTAAGCATTGAGTTTAACTAAACAAAAGCGTCCATAATAAATAATGTCTCAAATACAATGACTGAAGATGTCAACAACTGTCTAAAAAGTTTCACTCGAACAAACACAATAAATATTCTCTCTCTTGTTTCAGATCACAATCATCAATCAAGAATGATCGACCGGATATAGAAAAATATGCTCAAATATCATATTGTGTTTGGTTTCGGAGTTAACAAACATAATAAACATATAAGCTGTGAATAACAGTATGAGACAAAGTGCGCTTCATATAGAGATAAATAAGATAAAATATACCAAATATGATAAAACCAAACCTAAATGGTTTATGATGACAAGTTAAGAACAAGAAGGAATTATGCCGACCAACCTATGGGCAACCGACACTCCAATTGACAATGACACATTCAGCGCAATCAACGATGAATTCCAAAACAATACAAGGACTGACCCAATTGAGGATAAAGCGATTCAAGCAGCTTTCTGTACAGCATACACCATTATTTTCGTAGTTGGAATCTTTGGCAATGCTCTAGTATGTTACGCAGTGATCAGGAACCGAGCTATGCAAACCGTCACTAATCTCTTCATCACGAACCTCGCATTATCCGACATCCTACTCTGCGTGTTTGCTGTACCATTTACACCACTTTACACTTTCCTCGGTAGATGGGTGTTCGGAGGCCCTCTGTGCCATATTATGCCTTATGCACAAGGATGCAGCGTCTATATTTCCACGTTAACTTTAACTTCGATAGCTATAGATAGATTCTTCGTCATCATCTATCCTTTCAAACCTCGCATGAAGATCCAGACCTGTATCTGCCTGATTGTTTTTATTTGGGTGTTCTCTCTATCTGTGACCTTCCCCTATGGCTACTACATGGCCCTCCAAGAAGTCTACTGCGCGGAAAAATGGCCTTCAGATCAAATACGTAAGGCGTTTGGCGCCGTGACCACTATTATGCAGTTTGTGGTTCCCTTCATTGTAATGGCTTTTTGCTATACATGTGTTAGTGTAAAATTGAATGATAGATTAAAATCAAGGCCTGGAAGTAAGAACAGTAAGAAGGAAGACGCAGAAAGAGAAAGGAAGAGGCGCACAAACAGAATGTTGATAGCAATGGTGGCCATATTTGGGTTGTCGTGGCTGCCTTTGAACTTAATAAATATAAGTAGTGACTTTTATTCGTTGGCAGAAGACTGGAGATATTACATGGTGTTGTTTTTCGTTGCGCACTTCATCGCTATGTCTTCAACTTGTTACAACCCGTTCCTCTACGCGTGGTTGAACGAGAACTTCAGAAAGGAGTTCATGCAGATACTGCCGTGCTTAGGAGCGTTGGTCACTAAGAGGTCTAAGAGGAAGTTCAACCAGTCAGAGCGGACAGGTATGTTTCGATCAGAGAGAACTTGCAACGGTAACGATACCGTGCAAGAGTCCCTTTTGACCTCCACAGTTAGTAAGATACCCTCAGTTAGATATAAAATAGAATTCAATGATAAATTAAAGGTGTATGAAGATGATGGCGTTGAAAATATAAGTCCTGATGAGAAGCCAGAGGACAACCCGAGTCCTAACGAAGACTGTGTTAATATGTATATGTTTGTAGATAAAACTGTAAATACTTCGGATAAGGAGCCTATCGTGTCTGCGCTGTAGATATAGTGGTAAGTTGAAACGTCATTAAGATAAAAAAATATTTTGAAAACGCTTTCAATAATTAACTGACGCGTAACATAAATGGTTATTTAAAAATAAATTCTCTGTGCTTCCATGCCACCAAGTAGTCACTAATAGGACAAAATTGTGCTGGTACTTGATAGGATTAATAATGCTTTATTAGGAATGTATGCTGGCAACGTTTATTAGTTAACCGATATCGATTAAGTAAACTGTCCGATGAAATAGCAGCATCCATTAGATACTTAATTGAAATTCTAAACAGTTTTCATAATTGCAGCACTAATAGAAATTCAAGTACAAATAAATGGAGACAAACAAAACTAATTTTGTAAAATGGAATAGTATCATTATAGTTTAATCTTTGAGCATTATTTAGATGAGAACTTTGAACAATAGCTGTTATTTATAATAGAGAAAGCAATTCGTTGTGTCAAAAAAAATTACAACCTTAGAAATATATAATAAAATAAATAGACCGAAAAGATAATTTACTACAACACGCTCTAGCAAATAACAGTTTGATAATGAAACAGAAAATGAAGAGAAAATTACACCCCGAAAATCGCAAACCTAGAGAGTTTTCAACTTTTATTTAACCAACTGCTCTCTGATATACCTACACAAACTTGAACTAAAAAGGTAAGTTCGATTAAAATGGGCAATAAACTACATACACACACGTTAGAAAGTTGAATTCAATTGAACCGTTTGGCGCAAATTGTTTTCCATTGCTGTATTTTCATTTAATATTTCAATATTTTGCAGCTTTACAGTCCCTTGCTCTCGGTCATTCAAATTTTATGGTTGAGTAAAGAATGAAAAGTTTTTGAACAAAATGTAATTTCTAAGCTCTAAACAACTTAATATTTTTGCTAACAGAATATTCAGTCGAGGACTCAATTTTGAAAACGCTCGTTATGAATTTCGCGAAGCTCGCAGACGACAAATTGGCGGATGATTTCTGCAGGATCGTATTTTTGTTACTTACAGAGACGTCGCACGAAAATAATCGTGAACACACGTGACAGCTGTCAATTTAGGTGATTTTACGCGTTAAGGGCAATGAAATATTCTAAAAATGGACAAATGTTGTAAGAAACTGCACGTAACAATCATTTTGGTTGTCAACGTTAAGTTTTGAGGAAACATTTATTTGTAAAAAAAATCGATAATAAAAAATAAAAAAAAACGATAATATCGGCAGCCAGTTTTAAAATTATAGGGTTTATTGGGATACCTACAATATACCTATTGTACCTCTATTGTGTTGATTCTGATTCATGCAAACGATTCGAGAATACTTCAGGATAAATCCAATAAAAATGTATCGAACATTCCAAAGGGAACTGTCAGAAACAGGCACAAACGTTTATTGAGTAGTAAAAAGTGCGTAAAATGTATTTTTATTTACGATCCGAATAATTTTAGTTTTAGATTTTATTTAGTTACTTTCAACAATACGAGCTTTCGAATACAGTTACGACTTTCAAAATACATTACAATAAAAAGTATCCCAAACTATTCGATTCCGATTGAGTCATCAGTCAGTTTATTGAGCCTGAACCCACACAAGTTCATTCCTTTTAGAATTGACGCAATTAGGCAATTGTACGTCTTCTTTTTTTCCCTGCAGTTTATTTTGATGACTTTCCTTTCCACAAATTCAATCGGTAGAATACAACGCCAGCTTGTACTTATTTCTAAAAAATAAAATCGCAGCTAAGTACAATCCTCTGCCGGGATTGCGGGTTTGTCTGAAAGGGATATCGCGACCTCGGCACACAGGCAACGGAAGGAACACGGGTGGGTTTTAGTCAGTAAAAGTCTGACACGCCCTCCCGCTCCACCAAGAGCGGGAGAAGTTATTTGATAATTTCCCACCCAAAAAAAAGAAGCTAAGTACAATCCTGAAAGCTTTAAATCTTGTTTAAGAAATCCTTTCAAATTGCTTCGTTTCCTGTTGAAGCAGAAGATAATACACATACTGCATAGATAGGTCTTTTGTGTGTATAGCGTCGTAATTAGGTTTTTTTTTGGGAATGATCGTGCCCTTGACCTCGATCTCGCCTGATGGATAAACAACTTCTATAATGGCACGAGCTCGCCCAGAAGATGCATGTTCACTCTTTCTTTGAAGGCAGACGGGTTATTATGTGAAAGGGTAATTGGAAAGGAGGTTTGTCAAATATATCCTTTTCGCACGCCAGAACTGGTTCTGAGTAATAAACTCGTATATTTTGATACAAAGCCGTCCACACGTAAGCAACGATTCTCATTGGTGTGGAGTACCAAGCTTAAAATTTTCAGTCATGCATGCCGTGAAGTAGATAGCGCAATATACAGCCAGGCTGTCGCAAACTCGTTGAAGCAGGCATTTTGTATGCACTGTTTTGTAGGCCAGACCACGGAGATAGAAATATTATTTCGAATTGAAGGGAACTGGGCGAGTAGCATAGTAGTGCGATTTAAAGCAAGTCTATAAATAGGGTAGCTATTTATTAAAAATCCAACGTAACTGCATTGTATCTTTACAAATCATATTGCACCTATCCATCTCACTCGAAATGCAATGCGACAAATGAATCAATGCACAATGTAAAATAATAAATCTTATTATTTTTCCGCCATTCCACGATTCGATTCGGAATTGTAGTACATTTGTACAGTCAGCGGAATAAATTGTACAGATTTATTTATGTGCATTTATCTGTACTTCAATCGGGTATGCACAGTTCATTTAATCAACACGACGTTGTAATATATTCCGCTATTGTAATTCACATAGCGAATTTTTGAGATGAAACTTCTTCCTATCACGGAAAGAAAAACTACGGGAAATAAGGAAAACAAAATACAATATTAAATTATGAATTTGTATTCTGATGAAAGTTGCATTAATGGCATGTAGAGCACTCAGTTCTCCCCAAACATAAAAGAAAAAGTTCGTCAGAATAATTTACGGGGATAAAATAGCGAACAAAGGAAAAACTAAAAGGATTTCTCATTTGATGGAACTCTTAAAAATTCAAAGACGGAAAACAACCAGGAGTAAAAAAATGAATCATAGAAGAACTTCATAAAAATATTATGATTATGTTCAAAGGGGAATCATCGAGATTTTTGTTTTGATCTCGCTTCATTTATGGCGCGTACCCATCACACGATGAGCTAGCGCAATAACTTTTATTTTTATAAGCTGGATTTGTTTATTTAGCTCACGTTTGTACAGATTTAGATCGTTCCGAATCATTGCCCATAAAACATTGTATGCATGGGTTTTACATGTTGGTTTTATAAAATGAATCGCGACTTTTATATCTTTCCAGAAAACTGTAGTAACCTTTGTACGTTTTTAATTTAGATTTATCTTTAAATAGGACCTTCTTTTTGTTTTCTGTTTTAAGACTGATGTTCAGTTTGTTTTTCCGTTGGTAAAATAGTTATAAAGCCAGAAAAAAAACGTAAATTATTCCATTCTTTCTTTTACGTGTGGTTAGTGACTAACTTGCCCATGGGTCTCTGACTTGGCTTTACATGCCATTGAGAAATATCTCTCAGGCATGGCCAGTATCCTCACAATGTTTTCTTTCATCGTTTTTGAAGCAAGTGATAATTATACAACACGCACATGAATCCGAAAAGTCAGAGGTGCGGGCCCTGGGTTCGAACTCGAGACCTATGATTTGGCAGTCTGACGGTCACACCACTAGGCTATCACTGCTATTATTCTATTGTAAATTCGCTTCTTTTTTTTAAGTGATTTTGTCAATATCTTGACATTAAACATTTTGACATTAAGCTTTTGACAATACACATTACGACATTTATATCCTTCATTGTATGATATGCGAGAGATTTGTATTTTATTCATTCATTTTTAGACCTACCTATTAAGTTCTGACTAGTAATAATAATAATTGTAATGGTTGTAACTATATAATTAAATTCAAATCTAATATTTTGCATGCCATAAGGCAAAATGTATCGGGACAATTTACAAATAATCCAACTTTTGTGTATACTTACATAATCAGCAAATAAATTTCTTTCTTTTTTAATGCACATTTAAAACGTGATTTATTTAATTACTCACATTTTAGCACCATTTACTTTTGCACAGACTATTAAAATTATGTATCAAAGCAATATTTAATTCACATACTATTTTAGCACTATTCTTATTAACTACTTGTTGCAGATATTATCAAAGGTTCACATTGCTGGTAAATATTTTTAATGGAATGGATTCTGCACGGTATATACCTATTGAATTTCAAATCTAATGCATTAAGCTTTGTGCAGACTAGCGCGACGCGACAACGGTTATTGTTATACCGTGAAGTTTTCTTAGAAATTGTATTGTTCGAGTCGCGTCGCGCCGTCGCGTCGCGCTGGTCTGAACGAGCCTTTATTATTACGTTTAAAAAATGACAGCTAATAACTGTATAAAAACATATTATGAAAAGTCGTTTTTCTTGTCTGTCTATGTGATCCCGTTGTTCTTCTAGACTCCGTAACGGATTTTAATACGGTTTTCGCCACTATTTATACTCCATTTGTTTTAACATTAGGCAAATAACGGTTATAACCCTTTCGTTATTTCGATACAGCCATACAGGGTGGCAGGGACATCGACGCGAAAAGTCATACCATGGATTCAGTACATGATTCTGAATACCGCTGCGCTGAATTATTTCGTCGGTTATTAAAAAAAATCTGCTATTTCATAGAAAAGTGCAATAGGTACTAACGCGGTCAAAATGTATGGAACAGCTGATTTTTTTTTCAACAAAATTTCAACGCATTGGGGTTCAGAATCATGTACTGAATCCATGATATGAGTTTTCGCGTCGATGTCCCTGATACCCTGTATATTAAGCTCCAGTATTTCGAGATAAATACAAAAAGCAATGTACTCTATTCACCATTTACATTTAAAAAATAACTCCGCTAAAGTCCCACCGTGCCTATTTGGACACACAAACTATTATAAATACAGTAATTTCAACAATATTACACAATAAGTGTCATTATTTGGCTGTCATTTGTCTAATCCTACTCCTACTTTTATAATTATATAATTATATCCAACAAATATTAAAAACGTGAAAATTTGTATGTTTGGATGTTTGTTACTCAAACACGCAAAAACGGATTTGGATGAAATTTGGCACACAGATAGTTTATAACCTGGATTAACATATAGGATACTTTTTAACCCGGTAGCCCCGTGGGATAATTTCCGACCACCACGTGGGCGAAGCCGCGGACGAAAGCTAGTGCTATTATAAATGGAGTATAGATAATTTAAAATTAATATGAATCTTAAACATAATAAACTAATCTCGATGTATTGTCAAGTCATAAAATCCGTGTGAAAAGGGGGGAGGTCGCTAATTAAATTATAAAAAGGTAGCGATACTTCACCTCGCCCCATCAGTGGAATTGGGTGCGAATGATATTGCATCATCCATCCTACCCCAACAGAAATTCAATTTCATAAAAACACCGAACTTTTAAAGGATTATTTTTAAGATTCGTGCAGACTAGCGCGAAGCGACACCGAAAATTGTTATACAGTAAATTTTTCTAAGAAATTTTATTGTTCGAGTTGCGTCGCGCCGTCGCGTCGCGCTAGTCTGCACGAGGCTTTGACCGTTATTCTCTTGTTTTATAACCTTTAATTTTTTTGTTACAGGTAATACTTTGCAGTGACCTCCATTCGAATGAAAAATATATATAAAACAGTGTTTAACATTCGTGTTTTGACATTAAAAAGAACTGTTTAGTGTAGTTTAAAAGAAAGAATAACTTTTATCTTTTCACGAAATAAGTGTGAGGGTTGATGTTTTGGTATCCGTTCTCATTGTATCTAATTTATTATGTACGTATCCATAGCTGTTACTGTGTTCAGGATCATGTTTATGTAAACTTAGATAAAGATAAAAAAAATCTGTAAAATCTATTAGATAAACCCCTTCTTATTCATATAAAATATGAAATATTTTAATTACGAACAAATTACTTATGTAAAAAAAACACGTTACTAAATATTTTATGTAAATAGAGAAAGTAAGTATACGAAAAAATGTACAGAATAGCCAAAAACTAATGTCTAGTGTAAATAAATTTTGTCATAACTAAGAATAAAAGTATTTACGTCAATTATGTAGTTCGATTATGAACTTTGAGCCCATTGACGAAGGTACTTTTTTCTATAAATGTATAGTCATTAGTCATAGAAAGTTTTAAGTAGCGCTGTGTTACGCTAAAAATATTTTTGTAAAGTAAAAATATGGAAATTAAAATGTAAATAAAATGCAAAAATGCCTTGTAATTAATGTCAATGGATGAAATACGTGCAATTCGCTGTCGTTATATTAATAAAGTGTACCAAAGACATTGTTTGTTAGATTTATTTAACCCTTAATTATTACTTAACCCTGAGCCTGAAATATTTTTAACAAAATTAAACTAGTTCTTTGAAAACACTGAAGAAAATTAAACCTGTAAATTGCTTCAAAAAGATGAAAATTTCTCATAATTATTATGCAAAGCTATGCAGATTGCAGAGCACGTTTTAATGTTCGGTAGGTAGTGTAGGTACCAAAACTCAAAAACTCAAAGCATTTATTTCAATTAAACCAATTACTGGCACTTTTGAACTGTCAAGGAATCGGTCAGTCAAAATATGAAGCTAGTTGCCCATTCCAAAGCGTAGTAGGTACCTAAGAAGAACAAGAAACAAGGCGGACAAGAAACTCCACGGACACTTTTTTAAATAAAATAAATTGTTACAAAGTATTGGTTACATCATTCATGTTGAATTTATACATGTGAGAACAATGTAGAAAGACGTGCACGTTAGAAGCGTCCATAATACAAAGATAAAACAAAGAACAATTCAAAAATTAAAATCAGCCATGGCCGCTAAGAGTTGACCAGTCCCAACTGACGGCGCCCGTTCACGAACATGACGCATGGATCAGCACCATTTAGCTTAACCATTTTGAAGGGAGCTAAATGATCCAACACACGCGCCACCATCAGCGAGACATCTGAGTGAGCATGACATACTCACAGCCGCCAGGGCACATTCAAGTCAATAAAATAAAATACCTAATACATATTTGAGATCTTGCCAAACTCTAGTAAAGAGCGTGCATTCTGGAAGTGGGCAACGTCGCAAATAGCTGTCAAATATTTCGCTGTTTTAATTCATTTGGCAATAATACTGTATGGATTTATGAAATATCGCTAACTAATGAACTAAATAAAATATTGATTATGAAATGCAATAAATATCGTAACACCGAATATTTAGTTTTAGATGTAAAAAAGTATTTAGCCACTTTCTAAATTCCCTTTTTACACCTAAAACGGTTACAACACCAAATTCAGTGTTATAATTGCAATTCATTAACAATATTTTAGGTCACTAGTTAATTTCTATACAGTAACACTGCCAAATTAATCAAAACAGGGAAATATTTGATAGCTATTTGCAACGTTGCTAACTTCCAGAATGTACGCTCTTAGGCCTCGAATCTTGCGGGCAGCGGGGCGGCGGCGGCGCGGGATCGGCAGGATCCAATGCGTAAAATCAAAATGGACCGGTCCTCGAAAACAGCGGCGCGGCAGCGGCGCGGGGGCGGGCAACGAGCGGTGCACTCCAGTGAAGCGGTGACCGCCCGTGTGACTCGCCTTTTCTTTTCCTTGCCCTATAGTAGGGATTCACTTCTTCTTTTGCCCACAATAAATTGAGCGTTAGGAATAAATTTGAATCAAAAAGATGTTGTCGCCGTTGTTCAGACATTTCGTTCGCGAATAAAAACAAATATCTCGAACACAACACTAAGCCGCTATAGTGCCGCGCGATCGGCTCGCTTGGTTTCGAGAACGGGTCTGCGTTGCAAATCCCGCTCCCGCACCGCCGCCGCCGCCCCGCTGCCCGAAAGATTCGAGGCAGAAGCCTTAAGGTGATTCCTTGAATATAACACGCAGAATTCAAGATATTTTAGGATTTTTGTTGCCTTAAAGCAAGAGTGAACAGGCATCTTCTGGGCACGCTCGTTCCATCATAGACCTCGTCCATCGCTTTTCATAAGGCGAGATCGAGGTCGGGAGCGGATCGATACCGCAAACACACACACATTTTAAAGCAGAGTTTTGACAACTTCTCAACTTCAAATTCTCAATTCAAACAGACTCTGATGAAAATCAAACTAATTAGGTATCATGTAGAATATTTTACATGAGTTTAAAACAAAGCCCGCCTACATGTTATTTTCGTGACAAATCCTTTGACAAATATAAAACACAAAGGAAACTCCTAATGAATTAGAAAACTTTTACCAATAATGTCGAAGGTAGGACATAAACGAAAAGACATCAAAGAATTTTGAATTACGTGTTTCAAGTTACATTGAAATTATTAAAATTATGCGTAAGATATTTTAAGTAATATTCAGGACGAGCGTATTAAATTGTTATTTAGAGACTGTTACGTCGGGTCAGGGAAATTAATTGTTTAGCAAATTGATACGCTACGGCAATACTTATGCCGTGTTATAGCCATTTCATACAACTGTCAAAGAATCAGATGAACACACTTGGTTCATTTGAGGTATGAAGCTACAAGTATGCGGCGGTCTCAACTTGTTGGGCCAATTCAGTGAGTGTAACGTAGTCAGAAGATCTAAGAGTTACGCGATAGAAAGAGGCAACTTCAAGGTGAATATAACTGTAGGTAATTAGCGCTGTGCGTCCTGAATTGCACTTTATTGTGTGGTAACAAGAGTTGCTTTTTATTTAAATGATTTTGGGAGTGAACCATCTGTATTATTCTGTGGTATCAGTTGGTAGTAAAGCTAAGCAATTAATTTCCCTAACTTAAGAATATGGTCTTGCGATAGCCATCACTACTATCTACTGTCAAACTATGAAGCGATTAAATCTATATCAGTTACCAAAGATTCACGACCGTTAAGACAGTTTGTAAGGAAGAAAGTAAACCAGGAAATAAACGTCATACAATATTCAAAGGAATTGAAAAACTTTTCCAGAAATAATGATACATCGGAAGTCACCTCCAACCAACAACCACTTAACTGTCGTAAAAGCCATAAATATTCTACGTTAGAGCTCTTGCCCAGTAAAGTTTGTTTGCGAGAGAAACGTCTGTCGAAGGAATATTACATCCAGTAGCCCAGTCAACCTAGTTCTCACTAGGGATGCGACAACGCTAAAGTTATTCGATTCAGGTATTCAGTATCGTATATTTGAATATGGAAGTTTGAAGTTTTAGAATATTTGACAAGTGTGCCATTTGTTGAATATTGGATTTCGAATAAAATACGTAGGTATCAGAGGTTGGTAAAATATGTGTATATAAACACATTTTATAGTTTTTTGATAACATTGCCTATTTTATGAACTCAGAAATTATATTGGACACCTACAAAAAAATCTAAGTATTACTGGAATTGAAGCATAAATCTTTTAAATTACTCATCTGAATATAAATTATTGACGCAAGCACGTAATGGATCAAAATCTCTGTTCTAATTTATTTGAGCAGTGTTCGATATGATGTTATTCTAGTTCAAGTGCGATAGTTCAAATGTAGCCAATAAAACCGATTTTTCTAATTTAACGATGTAAAAATACGTACAAAAATACATTTAAAGATTGTATCAGCTACGTATAGCTTCAAATGTTAGTTTCCACAGCAAAGATGTGGACATTGAGTGAACATTCTCTTTTTATACTAATTACTAACATTAATTGAGCATGAGCAGTCACATAAAACCAAAATTTCGCATAAATCCTTACAATAATTATGTCTACTGGGGACCCTTTTGGCTTTAAGGTTCGTGTAGACAGTGCGACGCGACACCGATTCTTGTTATACCGTGAAGTTTTCTAAGAGATTGTACCTATTGTTAGAATCACGTCGCGTTGACGCTTCGCGCTGGTCTGCACGAGCCTTTATTCCGAACCAACAAAGTCATAATCAAAATTATTACTCTGAATTTCGAGAAAACTTATATCTGACTGAGTGATGAGTTTTGGACATTCAAGAAATGAGGTAATTTGTCGTAAAATTACTAAACACACTATGAAAAATTACCTCATCATTCAATTTCATGACTCAAGAGATTAATCTGACACCTAGGTCTTCAAAATACCTATAATGAAGAAGAAGAAGAAAGTGGGTGCCTACGGTTTTCGGTAGGTATGTAAGATCCCTTTGATGAAACACGCACAAAAATTGTAAACGTGAGCCGGTAATAAATTTTACATTACCCCTGATCACGTAGCTACAGCGAACGTTTCCATCGATTCGCAATTCATAAAGACATGTCGCATCTCTATTTCTTAAGAGGAACTTGTGACGTCAAGGAAGCACATGTCACTAATCGTCTAAGTTTCTCCGTGACCAACGTCTGGCCCGGATCATTATGTCGCCAAGACCACAAGTTGCAAACGTTTTGGAATTCCTAAATAGGTTTTAATCCGACGGGAATTGGGACAGAGTTTACGTAAAATATGTAAGTAAATAAAACGAGAATGCATAGACCGAAACATTTAGAAATATAATATTACCGGTGCCGGATTAGCAACGTAGCATATGTAGCAAATAATACAGACCCAGCGTTTTGGGCAGCTCCGCGCGTCAAAAAATAAAGACCTCTCCGAAGCCAGATGCAAAAAAAAATCGAGCTCACTGAACTCGCTCTTGCATTCAAGTTTCTCTTAATTCTGTAGCTTTTCTGCTTGTCGACAAAGCAACTCCTAATTCTGTATGAATTGTCAAAATAAAGTATTTTGATTCAAGAAAACTAAGTGTTAAGGAACACGAGGAAAAGAACGTCTTTGTTTAGAAACATTGATTTGCCTGTTATATCGAAAATAACTTTTTTTTAAGTACTGTTCCCTTAGTAGAATTTGCTGCAGGCCCCGCGCTGGCTTAATCCGGCACTGATATTACCGGCCTATTACTGTCCCACTGCTGGGCTTCTTCTCATACAGAGAAGGCATGAGCATTGAACACCACGCTTTTTCAGACTTTTATTAACTATAAGTCCAGGTTTCCTCACAATGTGGAAAACATTATGAGGAAACCTGGACTTATAGTAGACTTCACCGATGTCAGTAATGTCCAAGATAAACTCAGAAAATACATATGAATTGGAAAAGTCTCATTGGTACTTGCCCGGATTTGAACTTAACGAGGTTGTGCCTGTGCATGAGAAGCGAGGCCTTAACCACAGAAAAAAAGAAAAAAAAAGAAATACTTGATTAAAAAGTTTCATAAAGAAGTTCAGAATTAATATTCATCGGAAAAACCCGACGAAGCAAATTTCATCGTAATTTTTTTATCCAATCATATTTCTCTTTGAGCACATTTGCAAGACCGGAACCGCTTCCAATCTGTTCTGGATCTGTTTTAATTCATCTGGTGCAGACTTCATGAACGTATTATTATGGACAGTGAAATAAAAACCGAAACCTTTTTCTTCAGTGATTAAAATAGATTCCTGAAACACCCAACTTTGGAATTGGTAATCAAGATCTGGCTAAGACTTATTGATGTTTTTTTCTTTGTCTTAAATTAGGTAGGTACTGTAAGGTTTTATGCGATGAGCAACCTTATATTGTACTGGCTGTTAAGAAAACAACCATGGCTACATTCGAGCATTCTGACAATTTGTATTTAAATAATAATAGGATGAATGTTCTTTTTGTTTGATGGGAAGACAGTCGCCCCCCGGGCTGACAGCGGGCGAATAAAATAAAAATAAATGTATAAATGAATTCTTTAACCTGATATAGTTATCAGTTGTACCGCAAATAAGTATTTTTCTTAGTACCCGGTACCGTAGGCTCCCATAGTCTACAGTACCTAATACACTGTTTTGTGCGACATTTTGCGTCGTTGCATAACTTTTTAATTGGTAGAGATTTTTTAATCATATTCTTTATAGCACCTTTTTAGGTCATGAGCTATCTGAATAACAAATATTTGGCATAGGTCTTAAGGGGGAGGTGTAATTGATTCACTGTTACAATGTACATATAGTAAAATAAGCGCGATATTCCATCTCGAGCTTTGTACCTAGTTTTTCTCGTAAGCAATTGATATGTCTTCAAAGTAATAATTATTGTGTCAAAATTCATAATAAAATACATGTACCTACTAGTAAATAGATTCAAGAACAAATCTGAAACTACGGATAAAAATAACTAAGTATAAGAAACCTGTCTTGAAGTAAAAAAAGCACTGCACTCTATTCTAAAAAAAAACCAGCCAAGTGCGTGTCGGAATTTATCTCAAGAACAAACTTAACATTGTAATTGAAAAACATGGTCTCCCATACATTCCAACTGCAAATGTAAGTTTGTACGCACAATATTAAGAGATTTGCCATGTTATTTTAAGACCCTAGAGTTTTTATAGGTTTTCCTGTAATCTATGATAAAAGAACCATTGTCAGTATTTTTTTCAATAATTTTGGCGCAGTAGTTTCGAAGATATGAATGGTCTATTTCATCTATTTTATGAAATATCTTTCAAACTATTTACTTTAAATTATTGAAAAATAAAATGAGATCCTCACAACAAGCCATTCCATTTAATATGTCACACGGTGCAGTGCGCAAAACTTCTTTTATTAATTTGCCCCCTAAAAGTGGCCCTCAAATTCAAAATTTATTCATTTACGTTACACGTCCGTATTTGGGTCGTAGAAATTCATATGTGTACCAAATTCCAACTAAATTAATCCACTAGATTCGGAGCAAATTGGCTGTGACAGACGGATAGCCAGCCAGCCAGACAGACTGACACACGAGTGATCCTATAGGGGTTCCGTTTTTTCCTTTTGGGGTACAGAACTCTTAAAACCACTGCACTCTGTTCTAAAAATAACCAAAATGTTCAAAGAAATTAAACCCAGACAATACTCAACAGTAATTTGGACGTAAACAATCTTAAGTTAATTGGTTAATCGACGAAAAATGGCCGCCATCGGCGTCGTCAAGCCGAGTAATTTAGCTGATGGCTACGATATTATGATCGTTTAAAAAACACTTATCTACGCCCGACACAAACAAGGTAATGAGATTAATGTGAGCTTACAAATATTTTGAAAATATAATGAAGGTTGGTATTAGAACCTACGAGTTTTTGTTCGGGATTTATCCTGTTTGATGATAAAATCAGTACCTACCGTTAACCTTATTCAGAAAAAAAAAAACTATACAGGGCGAATTTTCCAAGTACACGTGGATGGCCAAATCCGATATTATCAGAAAAAGCTAAAAATACGCAAAAGGATTAAAACGGTATCATTCGATTTTTCAGAACCGGCAACGATACAGGTCAAGGAGGAGACATCGGGACGATCTCAACTCTTTTCTTTAAAATTGGCCACATAAAGCAATAGATAGGGATGAATGAAGAGAGAGAAGGGATGCCTCTAGGCTACAGAAAACGCTGATCCTACACAAAAAGCTGATCATAATAATTCTATTTTTGAACTGACTAACATAACCATGAGAGAAAGCATCTTAAAGGTACCATTCCGTACTCGACCGCAGGCGGCGACTGCAGGTGACGTGTCACGGCGTCATGTCGCTGCAGTCATGATTCCGAACCCTACCGCAGGTGGCAGCAGCCCGTATTCGAGTCGGTAGATAGAAGATAGAAAAACGTGATATCGTTCCAGCTTTGGCGGCACTACTGGTCTGCGGTCGGGCTACACGTGTCGCCTGTCGCTACCAACGACGTGTCGCTAACTACGGCATATTTCATCGAAATTCGTAGAAATCAGTCGTGTCGCGGTGACATGTCGCCTGCAGTTGTCTCCTGCGGTCGAGTACGGAATGGTACCTTAAGGAAACGTGTTAAAAAAAAAAATCTTTTGTTTCGGTGCTAGAGAGAGACGTAGCTATCCATGACCGATAGCAACATCCCTTTTTTCGGACTGAAATCATGATGGCATTAATACTTCATAACACGGGCCTTGGACTTAATCTGAAATATCCAACACGCTGTATGCTAACGTGGTGAAGAAGACCCTTTGCACTACAGAGAGACAACTACAAGCTGTTAGAATTGAAACTTTAATTCAAACTGGCTTGTTTGCCGTATTTTGGCCCAGAATTTCCCAGTATTTAGTGCAGCACTAAAACCTACTACGACTCGGAGTTACGTTTGCAATGTTAACGGCTCGGAAACTCAATAGATTGACTGGAGAAATCCGGCCTTGCCAAATTAATTATTGGGCCCAAAATGGCTGACGAGCTTTCGATTTCTGCAGCCGTTTATTTTATGGACATAGTGCTGGCTGCTTTAACGAGGTACGATTTATTTAGGTGTACTGACGTTGAACTTTAGCGGCCTTGGAACAAGGAACATTTTGTTTTTAAAGATGACGCTGTTCTCTCCTTGAATGATCGCTACCGCGATACATTTAATGTAGAACAAGTACTTGTTCTTTTCGCCTATCGGAGAATGAGAACAGCTCATATCGTCACTACCATACGAGTAGATATGTCGTAGGATGATTTGATAATTGGAATTTTCGCGAAAACCCTAAGGATATTGCGAAAACACGGATAATTAGAAAATTATGAAAACATTTATGCGAGCAACTTGGCTGAAATAGGTTAGGTTAGAACTGTGACCAACCACGTGCGAGCCGAGCGAGCGAAGCGAGCGGTGCCGCGGTAGCGGTCGGTGAGCGCTACTACAAAGTTGCTCGCAGAAATGTATTCATCATTTTCTATTTATCCGTGTTTTCGCAATATCCCTAGGGTTTTCGCGAAAATTCGACAGATATAATGCTAGTTTTAAATAATACATCTATCAAGGGCTGGTGTACCTACAGTACACCCACATTTCGCCAGTTTATTTTTATATCCCATGTAATAGGGGGCAAGCCTATTGCTATCAACCAGGCACAAATCTAGACCCCGGGCTACTACTGAGAAGTTCCACATAGAAAAACCCAATATCACTTAGCCCGACCTGAGAATCGAACTCAAGACCTCATGCTCAGCAGTAGATCTTCCGACCACGAGATCAACGAGACAGTCCCATAACACTTTTTTCCTCAAACATCAACAACAGACAAAATATTTTTGAAAGCACTATAATCCAATTTGCTCAGTTACCGATAAAAATATCAGTATTATCTCATCGGCTTTCCTTTACGCGGAAATTAAAATCGACTGGATAAAGAGGACATGGGCACCAGTCTTGTGATGTAACTGAAAATTCGAGTATATTTTATAATAATGTTGACTATATTTATGCAGTTCGAATTGAGATGATTTTGTAGTTGTTATGTATATAAAAAAGTAATCAGGCATGTAATATTGATGTCTCAACTAAGAGACTAATTTTACACAGCATTCGAACGACCTAAATACTTCCAGGCGTTCAGAGTCTGCGTTTCGTGTTCTAAGTTACGATAAATCTCTGATTTGATTATGCTTAGACAAAGTCAAAGTCAAATCATTTATTTAAATAGGCCCTTGTAAGGCACTTTTGAACGTTAAAGTTTACAAAAAATTGAATTGATTCTAGTCGCCCCTTCCAAAAGGTAGTTTTCGTATGGAGAAGAATGGGCAAGAAACTCCACCGTTACTCTTTTAAAAAGTGTCACGGACAAGGTTAAGATTTAAATTTTTGTTTTCTCATTCGTTTATGTACTGTAAAAAGCTCATATACAGTGCAAGTAAACATTTTCTTTAGAAAGGTGTTTTTCATTCAGCGATTGTATTCTTCTTATATGGATCATCATGCATTCCTGTTGGTTGGTTACTGTATATTAGCATCGTCTCTAAATCAACGCTAATTAATCATCAATCCAATCAGACTAGCATTGAATAATTACCAACCAGAACTGGAGATAGAAATCATCCTCGATTACGATACGAGACGTGTGTTAGCTTGTAATCACTTAACGATAGCCCAAAACCACTAATTTGATCCAGAATGCTGGCATTTGATCCAGAATGTTGGCAGGATCGCCCTCCGAATATATCATACTTCAGTCAAATCTACATATCAACCATGTAAACTGTTCGAATCAGAATACCTAACACGATTTCCGGAGCACGAACTATCATTGATTTATCAACATGAGTTCATCGCAAACGGCCGTCATAATTTTATTCGGTCCTTCGTGGTAGTAAGTACATATTGACTATACTAATATTATTATTTTAAATCCGGAAGAAACTGTTTTAGCTCGGGTAATAAAAGAGTGGATTGTATTAAATAGGCAATAGTTTATTTGTCGTCTAATCTTTACAAATATATACTGTCCCGGACAAAAAAAAATGAGTTAGGTTAGGTTATGTCTGCCGCGGTGGAGTCCGTAGACGCGAGTGGTCACCTGACCGATCCGTGTCACTGCCGCCGCCGCCGCGCCGCCACGCCGCGCCTCAGTTTGCCCGTATTTTTAATAAAACGCGTATACTAAAACATAAAATTAAATAATTAAATTATCTTAAAAATGGTGAAGGTTTCAGAAAAATACGCGTGATATTTTTTGCGTGATTCTCAGTTTTTAGGGTTCCGTACTCGAAGGGTGCCAAATGGAACCCTATTATTAAGCCGCTGTCCGTCTGTATGTGTCTGTCAGCGGGCTGTATCTCATGAACCGTAATAGGTAGACAGTTGAAAATTTTACAGATTATACATTTCTATTGCCGCTTTATCAACAAATAAAAATAAAACAAATTAAAGGGTATCCATACAATAAACTATTGATTTTGAAAAAAAAAATAATTCCTAGTATGTGAGGTGTCACTGTCTAGAACTCATCGAGTAGTTTTTTTATTTTATTTATCTTCACAAATCATGAAGTACCGTAAAAGTTGTCAGTTTTAGAGCATTTTTGTATGAGCACTATCTCAACAACTAAACAAGTTAAGAATTTGAAACTTCTGTATATCATGAACCATATACCCATTGCCCTCATTTATTATTGTGGCGATTATTTGTGACTTGTGATCGAAATAAACAACAACACCTGAGTATAGAAGCGTTAAAATTGTTACTTGTGCCTGCAAGGATACACATTAATCTACCAACATGACTATGAGACCAGATGACCACCGTAGAAAATGGGACAAAGACGAATTCGAAAGAATCGCTGCAGATCGGTTGAAAGCTGAAATAGAGGAAGAAGAAAGAGCTAAAAAGAAAGTCCCACCTATCAAAAGAGAGCTCCTCAAACAGCGAGACTACAAAGTTGATTTAGACTCTAAGCTCGGAAAAAGTGTAGTGATAACAAAGAACACCTCACAATCCGGAGGATACTACTGCAATGTCTGTGATTGTGTTGTCAAAGACTCCATCAACTTTCTGGACCACATCAATGGAAAGAAACATCAAAGAAATCTTGGCATGTCCATGAAGATTGAAAGGAGTTCATTAGATCAGGTCAAAGCCCGCTTTGCGAATAATAAACGTAAATTAGAAGAAAAGAAGCGTGAGTATGAGCTTGACACGCGACTAAGGGAGGCAGCAGAAGAAGAGGCCAGGGTGAAAGAACAGCGTCGTGAAAGACGCCGTGACAAGAAGCGCAAGCTAATGGAATCTGAGGAGCCCGAAGATACACCAGCACAGTCTGAACTTGCTCAGATTATGGGATTCTCTGGCTTTGGAGGGGCCAAGAAATAGTATAATATAATAATTTAAGTATGTCATAAATAAATGTTAAATGTTTGATATACTATAATTATAATCAACAAAAACTAAAAACGTCGATTCTTATGGCATTTCATTTAAATATGGGTGATTTTCTGCAACTGCAAAAATAACTTTGTAATTTTTATCATTATTATTATGTGGCTAAGTAATAACAGCCGCACAGGCTGACCCATCAGGTGAAGCTATGCTTGCCGGAGTTGGTCTGTGGATGGGTGACCATCTTTACATACTGAGACTCCTCCGTGTTTCGGAAAGCAAGTTAAGCCGTTGGTCCCAGCTGTCAATCATGAATCTTTGACATTCCTTAAGGGTCGTCAGAAGCCTCACAGTGTGACAACCAGTCCTACCAAGGGGTTTCGTTTTACCCAGTTACTGGGTTGTGGAGGTCAGATAGGCAGCCGACCCCGACGTAGTTGGGAAAAGGCTAGGCAGATTGATTTTAATTATCATTATGAAATACCAAATCTTTACGATTTTATACATTTCAGATGAAAAGTAATAATATTCTTTGTTTAGTATTTTCATTTATTTGCTAAATGTTGTACGGTGGTACGGAACCTTTAGTGGGCGAGTCCGATCCGCACTTGGCCAGTTTTATTTATCAACGTGACACATAACTTTACAAATTAATTACACTAGGTATGTAATATAGGTAAAAATGGTCTAAAATATTCACAGAATTTATTAAAAAAATGCTCTTATTTAACATATATTTTTTCCAAATCATTATCATTACTCGTAAAGACGTGATCTTCAGTATGAAATCATTAAAGAATCGTCGCCTTAACAGCTGAAGGGGTTTCAACCAAAGTTACACAGGTAGAACATGACATGGGTAAGACATTGGATAGTTTGCATTCCGGTTGTATGATCCCGTGGGTTAATTTCCGGCCTACACGCGGGCGAAGCCACGAGCAAAAGGTAGTTTGACATACATGTGAAAATTCATTTTCTATAGGAGATCTCGGGAGAGATATTATATTATAGGTGAATATTTAGAAGTAGTGCACTGATAGATACCTATTAGCACAGTATAAATAAGTAACAGTATTATATCTTCATAGAAAACGACGCGATTTGAAAACTCAATGTATATTTATTACGCAACAGTATCGAGTGCGTGTTACGGACGGACGCGGAAGGTTTATTTACCGAGCGGCCGTAGGTAATTGTTTCAAGGTCGCTACATAATTCTGTTACTTTATTATACTGTGCTATTAGTGCACTACATCTACATAATCACATTTGGATGTGGAACGTTTCGAATGTAGATTTTTGTCACAAAAGTACGATACAGCTATCTAACATTAAGCAGCATTGCCGTGTTTAATTTTGAATGGTTCCAATTCCAAATCGATTGGATACATTCTCTTTGGCTATCCATTTTAACAGTTATTGGAAAAGCCAAATGGCTAAACGACGCTTCTGAAAATAGCCCTGGCCATTTTCAGTCGTTCAAAATAATGATGATTCTGTTATAGAAGGCTTTTTGGAAATCTAGCCAGTTCAGCCTAAAATTAAAAACAAATAACCGACTGAAACCAATCAAATAGAAAACAAGTTAGTTTTCCGAAGCGAAAGTAAAGTCTTGAAAGAAATGAGATTAGTTCTCGGAAAGATATCTGTTACCTTGTATCATCTATATGTAGTAATAATATAATAAACCTGAAGAGTTTGTTTGTTTGTTGGGACGGGCCAATATCTAGATTCTAGAGATTAGCCCGTTCCAACAAACAAACAAAAAAAAAGAATTTGGCTATCAAATGCAAAAGGTTTTTTTTTCAAATCCGACTGGTAGTTCTAAAATATAGAACTATCAGTCGGTTAAAAAAAATCCTTTTGCATTTGTTAGCCAAATTCTTGAGGTAGGTTATAGGTTATTTAACATCACGCTGCGGCCCTTCGGAGCTGAGCAAAAAGAAAAAAAAAACAGAAAGAACACTGTGGCGGCTTCTACATCGCCACATTCGAACTACGCATCAAAGACCTTACGTCACACAACATCCTGCCGTCACTCAAATCCTGCATCGCGCAATTAGAGTTTACCGCGCGGTGGACATATATACAAACTCCCGACTTCAACCTCTGGGCAGTTGCCCGCCAGACACGACACTCGTCTGGTTGGAGGATCCTCCCTTTTCTATAGAGGATGAGTGAACTTTACACCCTATTCCTCATACCTCTAAAACGCTAAGCGAAAACAAAGTAATATCGCGGGCGGGCGATGCGATGCGACGCGTTGGTTCGGGGGCCGAAGAAGTTTTATAAAAATTGCTGTTATTTAATTTTTAGTATATTGTGTATCTTACGACTTCCACGCGAACGAAGTCGCGGTCGAAGTCGAGCAGAAGCTATTTTTATTAATAAAACTTCTGTAACATTAATGAAAAGGTTTTACTTTGATATTTAATATAAATTCTACAAGTTTTTCACATCAAATTATGGTAATCGGTACCCTTAGAAGTTAGTCTACGAATGTTAACATTTTCTTAAATATTTTGTGAAGACCTTTTCGGGGCCAAAAATAGAATTCGATACCTTCTTTTCCTAGGCTCAGGAAACTCAAAAAAAATTGGGGACGTGACGATAGAATACTCTTTGATATGTATACTCGTGCCATAAAATTTTACATAGGCTGACACAATGGGCGGTCTTGTCGCTAAAAGCGATCTTTTACAGTCAACCTTTGAATGGATTAAAAAAGGGAGAAAGAGAGACAATACTGCAGGTAGTCAGTGGTGTATCATTTACATACACGATAACATACATACATAAACCATATACTTATCTATATAAATATTGGTCGGATCCAGTCATTAGTATGGTCATGAAACGAATCCAAAGCGCGCCACTGGCGACATCACGTGATCTACCCACACCTAAAGCCCATGACGAAGAGGACATTCAATGTCTGATGCATCGGACTTAAGACGTCGCGAAACTGTACTCGATTCGTTGTGCTCAGTTTGCGATAATTGTAATTTGTGAATGTAGTGTTAATTTGTGATTTTAATAAACGCCGTGTATGGCACCCAGTGTGCTTTCAAAATCAACCATATTGGGCTTTGTGTATTGTATTGTTAATGTAAGTATTGTTTGTTGTATGTGTAATGTATTGTATCTATGAGTCATTGTAACTTGTTTAATAAATGAATAATAATAATTGCAACCCATTTTCTGCCCACATGATGTCTGAATCTAAGGAATAAATCTTGACGATATTGGTAAAACACCAACAACCTCTTAAGGGGTCATTCTCCTCATCACTAGGAACAACTTTTAATATGGGACCAAACATGAAAACGCGAAAAAAAAAGCAGCTGTTCCCTACATTTATGTTCACACAACTCGTCAAAATGTATGGAACACCAGATTTTTCTTTCCCGTTTTAAGGCTTGGAACCAAAGTAAAAGTTGTTCATAATGATGAGTACAATGACCCCTTAAGAGGTTGTTGGTGTTTTACAGATAACCCTGTATATTTAAATAATGATAAACATGAAACAAGACCAAGGAACTATAATGTAATGATGACGTTCAAGGAGAGAGGAAGTGTTTTTTACCAGACTTTTAAAAGTGGACAAAGATTGAGCACGACTATCAGAGGTTTATTCAAATATAAAATACAATAAAAGTTATTAATAGGCAGGATGATTTCCTTTTAAGTTATAATAGGTCGGGAGCTCATTAGAAAGTCCACTGGTGCTAATAATGTTCCTGAAAGGTTATCATTACTCATCATTAGGGAACTTTCCACACACAATAGTTGGTTAAATTATTGCGAGTTTGTGTTCCTACTTCCAACGGCAACTAGGCTCTCGGCAATATAATGATGTTGTGTATGAGGAGATTCAGGGAATGTCAGGGAGATTAATTGCGAAGCAAATTGACTCAATCTGCCTAGCCTTTTCCCAACTATGTTGGGGTCGGCTTCCAGTCTCACCGGATGCAGCAGAATACCAGTATTTTACATGGCGCGACTACCTATCTAGAAAAGAAAGAAGAAAGAAAATACGTCTCACGTCACGTCACGTCACGTCATACGTCGTCGTTACGTCGTATCTGACTTCCACTACCCAGTAACTGGGTATAATACCCCTTGGTAAGACTGGTTATCAGACCGTCGGGCTTCTGGCGACCTGTAACGACTGTCAAAGATCCACGAATGAAAGCCAACGACCTACCCAACGACCAACGACTTAACGTGACGAAAGGGACCAACGACTTAACGTGCTTTCCGAGGCACGGAGGAGTCGCGGTATGTAAAGATGGTCACCCTTCCACGGACCAAGCGCGGAAAGCTTAGTTTCACCTGATGAATCGACCCGTGCGACTGTTATTACTTAGCCACGAGCTCCTCGAAGCAAATAGACTACCAACTTAAATTGTCCGTATATTCGAATCACAACTGTCATTCTTCTAAAAGTATTCGAGTATTCTATCTATTTTTTGACAGTTGTATGATATGGCTATAACATGGCAAATTGACGTGGTGTGTCAATTAGATAAACTGTTAATTTTTTTGTCTTTACCTAAAAAGTTTTGATATATCGAAAGCTCGGTGAAGCATAAAGCTTCGTACAGACAAGCGCGACGCGACAGCGCGGCGCGACACCGGCTATTGTTATACCGTGAAGTTTTCTTAGAAATTGTATTTTTCGAGTCGCGTCGCGCCGTCGCGTCGCACTGGTCTGCACGAGCCTTAAATCGAAACGTCCCTATCATGCTGAAAAAAATATTAATAGACGTGATAAAAACTTTCGGCAGGAAAAGTTATACGAACGAACGTTTTACCGATATTGTCGATATCTCCTGAGCACTGTTGCTAGCAAGACTTGCACTGCGCAGTGCATGTATTGTTGTTGCTAGGTGTTTCCAGAAGATGTCTTAATAGAAAGTAAGTCTTCTGTAAGTAAGTAGTCTTCTGTAAGTTGTGTTGTTGTTTCTAGTTGTATAAGTTTGTCTTAATTAATTATACTAACACTAGCGGACCTGACAGACGCTGTCCTTTCCGATCAGCGCCATCTACCGGGTCCAAATGTATTTTCAAAACATCCACTCAAATATCCACCCAAAATTCCATCCGAATCGGTCTAACCGTTTAGGAGGAGTGTGTTTGTCACCTAAAACACACCTATAGATGATTTATATATATATAAAGAAGATAGTTGTAAGTAATACTAACAAATTATGGGTAATGTGCCTGAATTAAACATGAATAAATAAATAAAAATAAATTGTGATAAAAAGATTAGACAGTGGGCTATAATGATTCAGGATAAAATTAAGCAGCACTCACAGAAATTAAAAACTTTTCCAATATCTTTATGTATTTTACACTCGTCGATGATCTAAGAATAAATCCAAAAAATATGATGTTAAATTTCGCATAATTACATGAAGGTCACAAAAAAAATTATGGAAATGTTTATTTACCGTATGTTGCAGTATACACTCTCCACAGTAGAGATTTCCTAGAAATACTATCTCGGTACAAACAGGGGATCTAATATTGGCTACGTGACCTATCCTGGACGAAGCAGCTTTCTCCTTGAAATAGCCATGAACTAGTTTTGTCGTGGTAAGTTTAGAATTAAATGTTTAGTTTTACACTAGCTAAAATCTTAAGTTAATAATGTACAATCTTAAGAGCGTTTATTCTGAAAGTTAATAATTAATATTGTAACACCGAATATTTACTTTAGGCGTAAAAAAAGGATTTGGAAAGTTTCCAAATGCTTTTTTTACGCCTAAAACGGGTACAACATCAAATTCAATGTTACAATTGCATAACATAATCAATATTCTAGTAACTTAGTTAGCCACATTTCTATTTTCATACAGTATTATTTCCAAATTAATCAAAACAGGTAAATATTTGACAGCTATTTACGACGTTGCCAACTTTCAGAATAAACGCTCTTAAATGTAATATATATCTAACACCAAAATATATACATTATGTATTCTACAGAGAACAAATTAAAAATAAAATAAAGGAAGAGCTCATTAGGCATCAAAAAATTCGTCCGCATAAAGCTTTGTGCAGACCAGCGCGACTTGTCGCGCGACGCGACACCGGTTATTGTTATACCGTCAAGTTTTCTTAGAAATTGTATTGTTCGAGTCGCGTCGCGGCGTCGCGTCGCGCTGGTCTGCACGAAGCTTATAGCTAAAATTGGTATTAACTTTTGTAAATAGTCCGTATAGCTTCATTTTAGTTTCACGTAATTAATATTTCTTCAGCCTTTATCAATCTGCGTGTCCAATGGTTTCCAGTCTAACCGGATGCAGCTGGATACCAGTATTTTACATGGAGCGACTGCTTATCTGACCGCCACAACCCAGTAACTGGGTAATACGATACCCCTTGGTAAGACTGGTTGTCAGACTTTCGAGCTTCTGACGACCCGTAACGACTGTCAAAGATCCACGAATGACAGCCGGGACCAACGGCTTAACGTGCTATCTGAAGCACGGAGGAGTCTCGGTTTGTAAGGATGGTCACCCATCCACAGACCAACCCAGGCAAGCATAGCTTAACCTGATGGATCGACCCGTGCGGCAGTTATTACTTAGACACGAGCTCCTCCTATTCATATTTGTCCTCATATTTCTTCAGCCTTTATGCAATGCAGTATTTTGTATTCAGTTCATTTCAATACAGTTAATTATATATTTTGTCAACATATATAACTAGAATCGTTGGTATAATTTGTCTGTGCCATAAATGAGGTAATTTCTATTATTTCTAACAATAAAAAGAACTGACTTCCAAAAAAATCATTACAATGTGAATAATAACTTTAATTTCGGAAGTCGGTGTCTTTGGTTTTGGATTTTCGTTTTTTGCCACCGACTTCCGAAATTAAAGCTATTTTTCACGTTGCAGTGTTTTTTTTTGATGATAGTTGTAGTTTTTTCACTTTTTAGTTTTGGTACAGCTACACTACACAGATTCGAATACCACTACATGTAAATAACAGTGACAGGAACTTATCATATCATCCACATAGACTACGTGACAAAAATACTTATTATTGAAGCCAACTCAAAAAATATCCAGGCAAAATTAATAAAATTTATATGGGACTACCTCGAGAGCATACCCTATCAAACAAAAAAAGAATTTTCAAAATCGCTCTACAGTTGACGGAGAAATCGGTGGAAATACAAAAAAAAAAACATACATACGCTACGAGCATAGAACCTCCTCTTTTTTGGAAGTCGGTTAAAAAGAAGAGAGGATTAATAAAAGCCGACTAACTAAAAGTATTTACAAGGCAAATGTCAGTGGAAACGCTGGAAGGGGACGCCGTATGAGGACATAATAGTGACCTTGTTGGTGATGTTCTACAGAAAGGTCAGATGTAGTACACTCGCAAACGGCGTGCGTGTATGACCGAACCAGGTAGCGTTCTGTAGTTTCTGCCTACCGTCGTGGGAAGCAGACGTCATTTTTTCACAAATATATCTTGGCGGCATCTACATCGCCACATGCGAACTACACATCACACTGACGTCACGCAAAATCATGACCGCGCAAGCAGTGTTTACCGCGCGACAAGTAAATAATACTAGATCCCTACATCAGTCGTCGGGTAGCCCACCAGAAACAACACCCGTCTGGTCGGAGGATCCTCCCTTTTCTATGGAACATGAGTGAACTTTACACCCCCCAAGTCCCCCTGTTCCTCATGCTTCTTTATCCTAAGCTCAAATAATATGTCCCAAAATATCGGCTCACAGTTTTCCGAAAAGGAACTCCAAATACAATAGCTCCTGTTTCTAATTCTACGAAACCTTTAAGGTTGAATTGAAGAGAAATGGCGTCTCGGTTCCTAAGACGTTCCAAGAGAGTAACTTACAGTGAACAATAGCGTCAACATTTGTTACTGTTTTCACGCAACTTTTACATTTACCGTTGACTCGACATTCTAGAGTAATGCTTTCCTAGAATCAGCTAACTTTGGGTATAAATAGATTGAATGAGCAGACATCAGCAACGATTTACTGGAAGAGACTACACAACACATATACCTACAAAAATATCCTTAATTTGCATCCTGGAAAGTTGACCCTCAATTTTAGGTGTCTCGCTACATAATGTAAGCCTGTATTTGTTCGGCCATCTTAAGGAAAAGACTCTCCTAATACAGAACGGGAAAGAGCATTGATCTTGATGCTTACCCACTTAAATGATTCTTATTCAACTTTGCCCTAAACGAGCATAAATAAGGTCAGCGAAATATATTGTTTACCAAATTATTATCGACGCGTTTTATTTATTTGAAAAAAAACGTCATGACGACGTAACGTGATGACGGGCCGCTCAGTAAACAAACGATTATAAATAGGGCGTTTCACGAGTTGATCGATCGCCCAGTCTTCGTGCAGTTCTCAACGAGTCAACAACTGTCTACAAGTATTCACCTACAGTCTGTGAAAAAGGTTAACAAGTTTCAACGTGTGTAATAAGTCCTAACTATTTTGAAATAGGGAATATGCACGTAATTCAAAAATTATTCATTATTAGAATAAACATTATATAGGAGTCAAGAAACAAATACCTATTTTTTTAAATGCATTAATTATTTTACAATTAATTATTTTATGTTATGTTTTTTGGTGGAATGGAACGCAAACTCCAAACGCGTCGTCTTCAAAATCCCGGAAGTGACCTCAAAAGACATGTGAATAAATATATTTTCTTAGCAGTTTGTTTGAATTCTAACGCAAAAAAGTATTTAAAAAAAAAAAAATTTTTTTTTAGGGCTCAAAACCTTAAAAAACAGATGTAAACAAAGTAATAACGTGCAAATTGACGTCACAACGGACGTTTGAATTTAACTTTTAATAATTTCCTTAGGTTTATTTATATTATTGATTAAGTGAAAAAAAATACATACATATTCCCTATTTCTTAACTAGTTTGATTGTGGCAGCCAAATATACAGGTTGGCAGTTTTCGCGTCGATGTCTCTGCCACCCTGTATAAATTAAAGGAAAATTATTAAATCTGCTGAATATGATTTGAAATGTGATTCTTTATGTATTCTGATATCATGTATCTGCTTATATTAAATAATTATTGTATTAACCTGTGTTACTTCCCACAAAATGAACTACCCACTTAAAATGCCTGTAGAGGAGCTCGTGACGAAGTAATAACAGCCGCACGAGTCGATCCATCAGGTTAAGCTACGCTTGCCGGGGTAGGTCCATGGATGGCTAACCATCTTTACATACCAAGACTCCTCCGTGCCTCGGAAAGCACGTTACGCCGTTGGTCCAAGCTTTCATTCGTGGATCTTTGGTAGTCAGAAGTCTGACAACCAGTCTTACTTATACCCCACGGGGTATCGTATTACCCAGTTACTGGGTTGAGGAGGTCAGATAGGTAGTCGCTCCATGTAAAATACTGTTATTCAGTTGCATCCGGTTAGACTGGAAGCCGACCCCAATATAACTTGGGAACAGGCGAGGCAGATTGATTGATTCATAACACAACTGTCATTCATTGACAGTAATTTGAAATTGCTATAACACAGCAAATAGACGCAGTATATCAATTAATTTCCCTGACAGGACATAAAAAACATACAACCATTCCTAAAGTTAAAGCTTTATCTACAGTACACCTTATTATTCCTTTATGAGGTTCTGGGCCCTCCCTTTTTTTCCCTCAAATCCCTTTTGACAGTCCTCCGATAAAATCCGTTCAATGAATAAATTCTATAAGCCTTTTACATACCATATCTTAATCTTAATTTAAATGAGCTGATTAATATCTTAATTACGTTTTATAAATTTATTTTGGTGTTAAAATAATGCAATGATGATAAGAGATTATTGAAACCCAATTTTTTGTTTTAGGAGAAAAAACTTTGTAGGAGTTGTAATATAGTGGAAAAGACCATTACGAAAAAAAAATATTGGTTGAAAAGGTCGTTAAATTATAGGCTTGCCTGCAAGCAACGTGCAATCATCCACGTTTTTTAAACACAACCAAAAACGAAACCTCTACCAAAATACAAAAAACAAATCAATAAAAGCCAACTGTGGCATTAAATTCACCTACACGGCCATATTGAAAATCAATTCAAAAAAGTTCGTTTGAAACTGCCGTAAACTGGCTCGATCCGGTTTCAGGCAGTTCGAAGCGGTTCGAAACGGTCACCGTATTTCATTGTTTCACGCCACAATAAAAATGAAAGGTCTCTGGTACACCTGACCTACAAAAGGTGTTGTTCTTGTTCTGTTATATAAATTGACACAATACTCCTATTGTTTCAGCAATAAGTACGACTCATATTAATTAAATGACTAGAGATAATTTATAGGGTACTCGTAAATTTCGTGTTGTTATTTGAGTCTATTGTTGTATACCTAGAGCACGGAGAAATGAGATTTATCATTGTAACGTTAAGGTTAACATTCAGTTATTGGTGTAGTTATTACAACTTCAATTTCCAGAACCTCACTTTTAGCTTAAGACTTAGTATTAATCACGGTGTGAATGAGTGGATTTAAATCATTATCTTAGACCTTAAATTAAGATAATTCGGTTTGAGCTTCAGCATGCCATAACGAGTTTTGCAACAGCTTTGCAACGAGCTAAGACGTCATCATAACTAGCCTTTAACAGCTCACTGCTAAACAAAACCTCGACAATTTTACAAATGATACCCATAAATTCGTCGCTGCCCACCAAATTACATAATCCTTCATCTGTTGCGAAAGGTAAGTCCTTTAGCACAGGATTGCTAACTCCAGTAAGTAAACACCCATTAATTTAATGAAGCCACCTAAGTGGCGGCTACAGATCTCGGCTCAGCCAACCTAGACCCAATAAATTGTTGCTATTCAAACTATGACCAACTTTCTCAGAATACTTAAAAATTTACAACCATTTTTGTGAATGTTGTCAGGTTAATGAGAATTTATTACATTGCTGCGATGATGAAAAAATGGACGAAACATTTTGACATTTTAATTTGTTTCCGTAAAATACCAACATTTTTTTTGTGAATTTACAAGATGAAATAGGTAATATGAATTCCGTCATCATAAACTAATGAGTGAATTTTAAAATACTTGTGCACTTATGAAAATAAATCCGTAAATATTATGAATTAAAAAAATACTAGTTTTTTGTACACGATCCTAGAATGAATCGTAGAAACGGTCATTATTAAAGTTGTCATGACGAGGCCATTCAACTTCTAGGCTGACTAACTTAACATAAAAAAAATACTTTTTAGAATCACATAAGGATCGGGCGTCCCACAGATTAGAACAGAAACCCTCGGATCACCCAGATCTTTCACAGACGTTCTGAACAGACCAGGAGATTTAATTAACTCCTGGAGAGAGGTGGGCTGGTTGGAATAACCACCAACGGCCACCATGGCCCACGCACAATGGGCCATCTGAAGGACTAAGTGCGGAAACCAAACCCAATAAGAACATCATAAAGTTATAGTTCGCGAGTAAGTATCCTTTAAATTTAAAGTTCGCGAGGACATTCGTAAGAAGCTAGCAGTATCATCACAACGGTAATGTTTTCCCATTGTTTGTCTTATTTGTTTTAGTATATTCGTGTATTTATGTGTATTTATTTATATAGTATTATATATATAGGTTAATAGGTATATGTATATCCTTATATTTAAATAAATATTTTCCACAATTTTCGATATTGCACCTACCACTGTTTATCTCTGCATCACCCAAAGGTTGACTGTTAGAAAATGAGTATGGCATTAAGTCCGCCTCTGTATATTTGTGTGCTTAAAGTGTTAAATAAATAAATAAATAAGAGGATCTCGCGCACTAGACGGCTACGACCACGACTTTTGGTTGTACCAACCTGGTAAACTATAGCAAGACTAGGCACTAGGTTTTTGCTGAAAATCAGCGCTACTGACAATAGGTTCGTCCGAAGTCACGGCATTCAGCTGAGCAATGACCTATTCTTGCACAGATACGACGCACAGTTTAATTGTTCTTGTTATTGTTACACAAATTGCTATTTTTCCACTTTGCAATCGGCATTTTGTAGGTTTCATTGTTTGTTTTGATTTTGATAATGCCGCAACATATTACGCAATGATTGCAAATTGTCTTTGGCCTCTGGCCCTGACAGGAAGCAATAGACAAAATTTGTCAAACTTTTCTGTTGAATATTAAATAATGAAAACGAGGCTTTTGATATTTTATATGGATAATTTGTAAAGTTGTTTTGTATTTTGTTTTTATTTTGTAATGTGCGTTTAGTTTGTGCAGAATAAATACTTTTTCTTTCTTTTTCTTTAAACCGGCTATTAGCCGTTGCGACCAAGTGCGCGATTCGTATCGGTTTCTATAGTTCGTTTCAACCAAAAGTCGTGTCCGTGGCCGTCCAGTGCGCGAGATCTCTAAATCTATCTTAACTAGGTATAAAGTGCAGGCCACACGGGGAACACTATACGTCTACATTTAAGAAGAATAAAGGAAACTGAAAACTTTGAACTTTTAAAACTTAAATTGTAATTCTTCTTTGCAGGGGAGGAAAGAAAAAAGATAAAAGAAAATGCAGCTGCAATTTATCTTTCTACGTAAGTTGATATTTAACTCGAGGAGGCGTTTCAGATTACTGTATAAATGTTTTGCCTAGTATACCTTGTTGTTTTCCTTTAAAATGTAAGGAGTAAAAAGAATAACTAGGAAGTGCAATATAAAAAAACTAGCTTCCGCCCGCAGCTTCGCCCGCGTGTTATGTTAATGAACGACGAGTTGACGAGTTTGGCCGAAAGGGATATCGCGACCCCGGCACACAGTATAAGTAAAAAATACAAAAACTTTCAAAACAAATTTGGCTTATTCAAGAAAAATTTAATATTTCGAAAACAATTTTATAAGCACTACTATATTATTTGTTATCGAATATAACTACCACTAGTACCACCAATAATAAAAGCCAGCAAACACCAATTCTCCAACCGTAATGAAAATCATCCAAACTGTTTTCAGTTTCGTGGTCAAGCCTTTCACCCAAGCCCGGCAGTAAACATGATTTACAAATCATGAACCCTTCCGAAGTTACGCGTAAATCGCCTTATTGGCTTCTGTGTGTTTTAACCACAGAATACTTGATAATGGAGTAATCAAAATAATACACAATTACAAAACAAATGCAGCAAGAATGAGTGTTTGTATCGCTTTGGTAAGATCTCATGACCCGAAATGACTACCTCTAAGAATGGGTGTGAATCGTTGGGTTGGAATACCTAGGGTAGCGGCTTCAGAGCCATGAGCATTCATGACAATGTCCGATTTTCTGATGTAGTGTGCAGAGAGAAATATTAACTATTAGCCACTGTCATAGTGACAGTGTTCTTGATTGTATACAGGAAAAAAATCCTGTCGTGTCTTAAATGGGCAGCAACACGTTCCTTAAAAAAAAAATCTTGTCCGTATCCCAATTTATTTGGGTTCGGCGCAACATGTTTATTTTTTCCATAGGTACTTCTCTAGTCCCCCCCTTCTAATGGAATAAAATAAAACAAACATCACCGATTTTAAAAGTACCAAATTAACTATAACCTGCAATACTTAACCTTCCATTTACTATTCTGTGGTCTCAACCCTAAACTGAAGGGCCAGATTAACAGCCCAGTCGTATTGAACAAAAGCTCGAAAATAACGTTGTCACCATTCGATTTGTTTCGTATATTTGTTCCGCTCCAATCCTTCGGCAACAAAAACTTTATAAAGTTAGGATATTGGAACGATATCGTGTTGATCTGGAATTGAAAATAAACGGGTCTTTTGCTCGGATTGTTTTTCTTTCCTATTGTATCCTGATCTAGTTAGATGTTTCAATAAGATATCGGTGTCTGTCTATTGAAAGGGAGTGGGGGAGAATTGAGGAATATGGTGGTTGCTCGGACCAAATAAAAAACCAAGACATACCGCTGCGAACAATACAGGGAACCATGCCAGAACTACACCTCCGTTGTGTGCATACACGCTCACACGCACACATTTACAATTAAACTACACCTCACTAAGTGCACACATGTTTACGAAACCGGCCTCACGTCATTTTTGCGCTACGTCTAGGAAAGAAAGAAAGAAAAATATGTTTATTTGTCACAGAAACACGTGCATAAAAAAAATGATAATAAACTCGAGTAGAAAATAAGAAAATAAAACAATAGATTTAAATACAATAACGAGCACAAAACAGAAATAGTCGGCAGCTGCTGGCACGTCATGACTGTGACAAGAAGGCTTCCACTCAGCATGATGCTGTGCTATGGAGACCCACAGCACAGCGCTGATTTTCAGTGGTCACCCGAAAAAGACGTACGGAGACCAAGTCAGGTTTAATGAAGGTGTGGGTGGTGTGTGGGTTTGGTTTGTCTAGGTTTTTTATTTGGTCTGAGGGTGGTAGGAGTCACTCCTGCTTTCCCGGAAAGTTTAGGCAGAGGTTACCTGTGGATACCTGTGTGCATATTGAAAGGGTTTGTGGCTTCGCAAGGATCGATATTTCTGCAAGGTTTCACTTGCCGTGGTGTATCTGCGGATTATGTCTTAAGTCGGTACGAATCTTTGCAGAGTGCGATTAATACCGTCAGTCTCGGTTGTCTCACAAAATAAATAAATACCTACCAGTCGCCACGGATTGGTACTCAGATACTTGGTAGCCATTTGGAAGCCCACTCCATGTTCCTACAGTAGGAACCGTACCTACTTATTATTCTACAGCATTTGGTTAAAATCGAAGTCAAGCTGAACATAACGGAGAAAACCGGCCAAGTGCATGTCGGACCACGCACAATGAAGGGTTCCGTAGTTGGGATGAATTTATCCCAATAACAAACTTAACATTGTAGTTGAAAAACATGTTCTCCCATAAGGAATGTATGAGAGATCTGTTTTTCAAACTGCAAATTTAAGTTGGTCGATTATTACTCGTAAACCTGTAAAGCCTACTTAGCTGTGATAGTTTTCCTTTTAATTTCGTTATATATACTACTACCGTGAATTTTTTCAGATTTCCAAAACCAACCATTTAGCTGGCAGGGGGGGGGACACACTTGACTCTAATAAAAAAAATCAGTTAAAAGCTTAATATTTTGCAATCGGATCCCTGAATCCAAAAATGGTTTTCATAAACTCACAATATTTTTGAACGACCTTTCTAACGATACCCCACAAGATGGGGTAGATGAGGAAAAAAAAACATTCCCACGTTACGTGTAAGGGAGGTACCCCCTGGGAAAAATTACTTGATTTTATTTTACCACTTTGTCGGCATGATTAATATGTATACCCATGCTAAATTACAGCTTTCTAGTACTAACCGTTCCTGAGCTAAGCCGCGGACAGACAGACGGACATGGCGAAACTATAAGGGTTCCTTGTTTACTGCGGAACCCTAAAAAAGCAGGTTTCAATTAGAAGTCCAGGAAAAGGAATGCCATAGTTTAAATGAAATTATATCAGAAGGTTGTTTCATACATTTTTGTACAATAAAGCGTACACTTACGGCTTGCTAGCCGTTACAATTCCGTAAATATTTACCTGAAAACAAAATGGGAATTCTCATAATATTTGTATTACGTACTCGTATGATGTATGAAACAAACGGCTTTGCACGGGTTACTCACGTCTCTCTGTAAACATTTATGAGGCAGCATTTGAAGATACGATGCCATTTATGATAAGGAAAAAAATGCTTTGAATTCTAAGTTAGCGAATAAATTTTTATGGGAGCAAAAGTAAAATAAACATGATCGGAAAATTGGTAAGGGAACGTCAGAAGTGTTGCCTTTGTAAGGACCACGAAACATAACATTTTCGATTTCCTGGTGCTATATGGTAACCTCGATCTTAAGGGTGCTCCCTCGCCTGTAATTTAACGTTCAAAGTCGAGCATTACATCAGTGAGGGAAGAGAACCGAGCATTACAGTGCGCAATGTCTGTAATAATATTGTATATAAAATGTTACATTACAGGCGAATGCTCGGCAATCAGGGAGGCAGTATAGTAACGTTATGCTCAAAATCGAATCTGTAACGTTACATTACAGGCGAATGCTCGCGGTGTGAGAGCACCTTCCGGTTTGCTTTTTTTCAATTGTTTTATTTATTTATTTATAACAAAGTACGCCAACAGCATATCGTCGCCTTAGAGTGAAAAGCTCGGGAATGCAACATCGACTTTTTATTTTATTAAAATTTTTGGAAAAAAAAACCTCGCAACACGCGCAGTTTTGCGGTGACATCTATATCGCCACATGCGACCTATGCATCATACTGACGTCACGCAAAATCCTGCATCGTGTAAGCAGATTTTACCGCGCGATCAGCATATAATATAACTTCCCAGTTGCCCACCAGTTTTTCGCATATAAGTGGTTTTTACTCTAAGACGACGATATATATTGTACATTAAATATTAAAGTTAACAGATATGAGCTCTTATATATATACCAATTCCAGGTGTACACGACATTTACATACAACAAAGCAACCTTCTAAAATTACAGTATTCGTTTTGCACTATCGAAGGAGCTGCTATCTAGATCAATCAGAAACAGTCAAAGGCTGGTTTTGCCATAGGTATTCGTCAAAATAAGCCCAAGTTTTTGATATCGTCGATGTTTCTAAAACTCCTTACTACCTTACCAATCTTGACAGTTTTTAATATTCGCCTTTTAATACCCGGTTTTTCTATGGCTTATCTTTTACATTCTAAACCACATTAATCCCTAAACCTATGTTTCATGAAATTACTTCCATCCAAACCACATTAATTCTGACACAAAGGCAATAAAAACAAAAAGTTTTATGTAATAAACTCGGCGGGGTTACAATTTGTCGTATACACCGTTGTGTGTAAGTGACAACTTGCCTCATTGCCCTCATTTCTGTCAGTTGGGTCATGTTACTGGCGTTTAACGACATGTACAATAATTATAATTTCAAATAAATCCTACACTAATATAAATTTGTAAGAATGTTTATGTGTTTGGATGATTGTTACTCAATCACGTAACAACGACGGCTGAACGGATTTTGGCACACAGATAACCTGACTTATAACCTGAATGAACATATAGGATACTTTTTATCCTGTTAGTACGTTCCCGTGGGATAATATTCGACCTCCCGTGGGATAAGCCGCAGGTGGAAGCTATATAATATTAAAAGTGTGAAAGATTGTATGTTTGGATGTTTGTTACTCAATCACGCAAAAACGGCTGAACGGATTTGGAAGACATTTAGGTCACAGATAGTTTGCGCCCTTGTGGACCAATCTTTGTGCTAATCCAGCTAGCACAAAGATTGGTCCACAAGGGCGCATAAACGAATGGATTAGCATTCGAAGATATTGTTGCAGCTGCTGAAGATTGTAAAACTGTCTTTAGATTGTATACATTCAATCTCCTATAGTATTATATAAATGCATAGCACATTTGTGAGCACTATTTATCTACTTTAAAGCTACCATTTATTGGATACGTCTTTCATTGACTTGAATGTGCCCTAGCGGCTGACAGTATGTCATGCTCACTCAAATGTCTCGGTGGAGGTGGCGTGTGTGTTGGATCATTAAGTTCCCTTCAAAATGGTTGAACGGGCGCCGTCAGTGGAGACTGGTCATCTCTTAGCTGCCACGGCTTATTTTTTTTTTTTTATTATTACGGACGCTTTTAACTTGCAAGTCTTTCTACATTGTTCTCACTTATGAATGATGTAACCAACATTTTGTAAAAATATTCGGATTTAAAAGAGTTGGAGTGGAGTTTCTAGCCCGTTCTTCTCCATAGGAACCTACTACGCGTTGGAATGAGCATCTAGCTTCATCTTTCTGACTGACCGACAGGTACTTTTGAATTGTCAAGGGGTCGCGACCCCTTGACAATTCAAAAGTACCTGTAATTGGTTTATTTGAAATAAATGCTTTGAGTTTGAGTTTGATTACTTTTATCCCGGTAAATGACGTGGCTTAACGACTATTATCAATTTATATAAAAACTAGCTTCTGAATTTCGTATTTCTCTCTGGACCCAATTTTGAAGTCTACGCAGACGAAATCGCGGGCAGAAGCAGGTACATATTTTGTAACACATAAGTTCCTAAATGAGATCTTTTTTAAATGTTCTTGGTTGTCAATTCTTTGTACTTAGGGCATGAGTGAGGCTTGCTACCAATCTTTTTGGCTAGCTAATCTCTTCATCGTGGCAGGTTATTCATAGTTTCTGCCCCGAAAAAAGAAGTAGTTCACCCACCACACTATTATTCCCAACCACTGCAATTCCCATGTCAAGCAACTAAAAAAAGCTTTCCAAAACCAACACAACAAAAATTTGTCAAAAATCTATCAATAACCGAGTTCTATCAAACAAATGATAATACCCAAATCAACATAGAAATTATTCTCAACCCCTTAACAAGACGGAGAACATAAATTAGTAACGTTAACATAAACTTGTAACGCTGTGAGTGATGTGACTTCTCTATTGTTCCGCTAGACATCACCCAGTATTGTATGACGACACCAAATGGGACACGTTCAGTGTCATTAATAAACGGGAGCGTAACTTATGTACGAACAGAGGTATGTAGGTAGTTAATTAAACTGTGTTCGCGATTTCGTTTCGAAACATGTAAACAAATATGAGTTTTCGGAAAAACAACTTTAGTACCCACACATAAAGTTTGGTTTGCACTGCAACTTCAAGCATTTTTATGACTTTTTCAAAAGTGGTAGTCATTCTGAAATGATAATGATAAAAAATAAAAAACTTTAATTGAAAGCCAGTGTACAATAGACTATAAATAGCTCTGTTCTATTAATAGAAAGCCAGGCAAGGCAGAACAGAATATAATTTATTTAACACTTAAATAAAAACAGATTTTGTCCATGGTCAGCAATATTTTGTGGAGAATGAGTATAGACTGACCTATACAAACAATACAATGAATTTTGCTGAACCGTTACACACGTAGTTTACATTTATAATTTCTGATTATAGACTGTTACAAGGATGTTTTAGGGCCTGAATGATATTGACAGGGGGAGCTTTGTTGGTAAGCATATGTAAAATTGTTAGAGAAACCGTATTGAAAAAACAAGATGGCGTTAGTTCCAATTTCGGCCACGCGCCAAACGATCCTTGTGCCGTTGTATGTCTGTGTGACGCGCATATAATACATTAATGAGGACTATCGCGCTTGAATTCGCCTTTAGAGGCGCTAGTGTAGAGTGAGTTCTTTAGAAATGTCAAATGTCACTGACACTGTTTGCGGGATTTTCTATCGGGAATTTTTATAAACATTAATTTTTGTAAACATTTTGCCATGCCTGATTAATTATGGATTAAGATTTTAAGAGCGTTTATTCTGAAAGTTGGCAACGTCGTAAATAGCTGTCAAATATTTACCTGATTTGATTAATTTGGAAATAATACTGTATGGAAATAAGAAATGTGGCTAACTAAGTTACTAGAATATTGATTATGATATGCAATAATTAATATTGTAACACCGAATATTTAGTTTTAGGCGTAATAAAAGCATTTGGAAAGTTTCCAAATGCTTTTTTTACGCCTAAAACGGGTACAACATCAAATTCAATGTTACAGTTGCTAATTTTTAACAATATATTGTAAATATTCACTTTATGTTTTAAAATGTTATAAAATAAACATTATATAAAATGGGTACTTAAACATATCAATTAAAAGTACTGATGACCTTATGCGTCAGTGGCGCCAACTGGTGAGCACAAAAACGATGGCCCAATTTGACTTTTGTTTTCTTTGTTTTCAATTAACTTTTTTTTTTCAATTTCAAAGTAGAAACAGAATTTCTAGACAGTTTATTTCGGTTCGGTTTAAAGAATTTTATTCTCATAAAGAACACAAGACAGTTCACTTAATATATGAGATATACAAATAAATCATGCAGTTATATGGTGTCAAAGACTCCGTGAGTCGATAAGAGGAAAACAAAAATAATATCTTAAAAACTAGGCTTCTAAAAATTCCATCCAATAGGTTAATTTAGTTATTTATCATGCAGGCATTTTCTAAATATGTGTTACATTGTTTCTAAAACATAAACTTTTAACATTTTTTTAAATATATTTAAATTTTTTGCATTTACTATATTATCTGGCAACTTATTGTACAGTACCGCTCCTTCGTATAAAATGTTTTTCTTCCCGTAATTGGTTCTGGGTGGTCTGAGTTCGAGTTTGTTACGATTTCTAGTGTAGTATCCGTGATTTCTTTTTTTGAAAGTCAATTGCGAGTGGGTTTCCTTTGTTATAATTTTCCTAACTAAAGTATATGTTTTGTATATATATAGTTGTTGTATGTTGTATAGTTTGGTGTGGTTATATATTTGTTTAGTTGATGTTAGGTAGTGGTAATTGTATAGAGTTTTAATTAATTTGTTTTGTATTACTTGTATCTGGTTTATGTAGGTTTTACCGGCACAGCCCCATACTTCAACCAAATATTCAAGGTGTGGTTTCACGAGTGCATTATAAATCATGGTTCTTGTCTTATGTGGAATACAACCAGAGAGTCTACGTAGTGCCCCCGTAAGTGAAGACATTTTTGTTCGAACTTTTTCTATGTGATTGGACCAGCTTAATCTTGGATCCAGGGTTAGGCCTAAATATTTTTCATCCGTTGATTTTTGTAAGGGTTCATTGTCTATTGTTAGTTTGATGTCACTCGGTAGTTTTTTATTTTTAGCTGCAAAGATCATGTATGACGTTTTTTTCGGATTAATGGTTAATAGGTTATACTTGAACCATTCACTAAGCGATGAAAGGTCACTTTGCGCTTCTCTGACAACCTCCTCAACATCACTTCCATAATAAAAGAGACAAGTGTCGTCAGCATTTTAATGGATATTAGATACTTTGACGGCCAGCAATATTGTTTTTGTTAGTTTATGCAGTTTGCCTTGAAGTCTTGAACTATCATAAACTTCAGTGGAACAAAAACCGTTACCTAAATAATCATTATTTTAAGAACAATGTTTGGCAAACAACCTTAAATTTTTAATAAAGTAATTACATATTTGTTCTAGATAATTTATTTGTAATTAAATTGTATTTGAAATAATATAAATTTAATTTATGTGGAAACTTTACACAAAATATTATTTTGTACGTACACTTATTTAAATATAAATGAAGAAACTCTGCAAACTTATAATAAAAGAATTACATTTTTACTTATCAAGGAATAAGGTTCAAAATCGAACAGCGACAGGAAACCATTATACATGTATGCGAACGGATTCCTAATCCGACCCGGCAAATTGGACCATAAAAACTATTGAGTCGACACCTTCCATTTCACGCAGGTACGTAAAGGTCAAAGGGTCTAAATTGGCCAACTATCTCTTATCGGTTAGTGTCATGGCCGATTTCTATAAAAAAAAACGAACGTTGTAGCTATCCGGAAAATACAATAGTTACTGCGAAAAGTTTCGTAAGGTCAGCAATGTTAGGAGCAAAAGTGCTCCGTAAGTAGGAAAGTTCACCTGTATTTTTCTTCACAAAAACTGCGGAGAAACTATTGTTATACTGTATCCAGGAACGATAAGTTGTATTATGAGAGGGCAAATTGTGTTTTAATTATTATTGAAAATTGTATTTTATCAATTGTACTGTGTTTCATAAGCGGTGGTGACCCAGTGGTAACTGTTATTAGCTTCTACAAACCAAACAAGTTTTTCTTACGTTTTACTTCTCCAGAAGTTTCGAAGTCGCAGCGCCAACTTCGAAGTCGTCAACTTACACATCATGATATTGACAACGCATTTACCTTGCTCGTCATAGCGACAAGTGACAGGGGTCTCAATTACGTATTCGATGGCGTAGGTGTCTACGTTTTGATTGCTGTTATTCTGTTAACCGTAATTATAAGCCATGTCTACTGTAAATGACCTAAACGTCACGCTTGTACCTATTTGAAGAAGGCTTGGGCAGAGGTGTAATAAGAGTACGTATACATTTCAACAG
Source organism: Agrochola circellaris (assembly GCA_914767755.1). Taxonomy (NCBI): domain Eukaryota; kingdom Metazoa; phylum Arthropoda; class Insecta; order Lepidoptera; family Noctuidae; genus Agrochola; species Agrochola circellaris. The sequence continues at coordinate 3,414,139 of OU611855.1, read as the reverse complement.
TTAATTTTAAGTCCCATATAATAGGGGGCGGGGGCTAATGTAAATATTTTCTCAAAAATGGTGTATATCTCACAAGTAAATTAGGTTCCTTAGGCGTGCTACACACTTTTTCGGGTCGGCACATTCGATTTGGCAGTATTCGTTGAACAACAAAGCCGACCCGAAGGAATTACTACATATATTCGGCTTTCATTTAGCTTGATTGCCCATCTACCGTCGCTGAATAAAGTTCAGGTTGGCTCGGCACACTTCTAGCTAAGAGCCAGGTGACTTTATTCGATCGTAAACGAACATTAGATTTTGCCACATAATCAGCCTATACATGTTCCTCCTGCTGAGACACAGGCCTCCTCTCGGTGAGAGGGAGCGCGACCGTAATCCACCACGCCGGCCAAATGCGGGTTGGTAGATGTCACATGTCTTCGAATTTTCGATTCTAGGACATGCCGGTTTCCTCACGATGTTTTCCTTCGCCGTTTTGAGAGCAGTGGTGATGAAATAATTTACACAAAGTAAAGCGCCCGTCTAGATCTGACCCTACGACCTACAGTCCTTAAGTCGCGGCCGTTACCTCTGGGCCACCACTGCTCGATTTTGCCTTCCAGAGCGTGAATGTGAATCATGCCGAGCAGAACAAGTCTGTATTAATTTCTGATGGTATCAGCTTCAAAATCCTCGTTATCATCCCCATATCATTTGCAATCGTACCCAAGTGACCAAAATTCATTCATATATTCCTATATAATTTAGGTCATGTTACAGCAGACTATTCATTTTTACAGTCCCTTGACGCGCGACGTTAGAGCTACAATTAAATTCATTCTGTTTATTAGTAATACAATTTTCGGATTATTATCTAAATTATTATTGCGTAAAACTGCCTAAATAAATTAGTTGGATACCTAAGGGTATTTTAAGAAATGAAATTGTTTATTCTGTAAATAGATAAATAAAATGCTTTTATTATTCACTTTTTAGTTGTGGTACCTACCCCACACAAATTCAAATACCACTACCTGCTATGTAAATAACCGTGACAGGAAGTACAACATCATCCATATAGACTAAGTGGGAAAAATACGTATTTTTGAAGCTAACTCAAAAAGTACCCAAGCTAACTAATATTTATATAGGACCACCTCGAGAGCATACCCTTTTAAATAAAAAAAGAATTTTGCAACTCCGGACATAACTCCGTCATATATTGACATATGACGGAGTTATGCCCGAACAAACATAAAACAAAAAAATATTTAAACATCCATCCCATCATAATTGAGAACCTCCTCCTTTTTTTGAAGTCGGTTAAAAACACAAATACATTGAAAAAAACGGTTAACGAAGCCTGTATCATTCTTCAATCTGCCTAGCCTTTTCCCAACTATGTTGGGGTCGGCTTCCAGTCTAACCGGACGCAACTGAATACCAGTATTTTACATGGAGCGATTGCCTATCTGATCTCCACAACCCAATAGCTGGGTAATACCATACCCCTTGGTAAGACTAATGTCAATCTTTCGGGCTTCTGACGACTCTTAACGACTGTCAAAGATCCACGAATGACAGCCGGGACCAACGGCTTAACGTGCTTTCCGAGGCACGGAGGAGTCTCGGTATGTAAAGATGGTCACCCATCCACGGAACACCCACGGCAAGCGTAGCTTAACCTGATGAATTGACCCATGCGGCTGTTATTAATCAGCCACGAACACCTCCTGTATCATTATTTAATTAAATAAAAAAAGCACCAAAATGATTCGTTTACTTTTAATTAGAGAGTCCAGTTGATATCGACAGACTTCCCTAATCTAATAGGAGCAGAACGTAACGATGCCGAATATACAGCGAACCGCATTTAATATTTACACAAGATTTCCTGCAGTAGCCGGTATTTGGTTAGTCTGGTTTAACCTATTTAGGCAAAGAGGATGTTTCCATTTAGATGTTTGAAAATGCTTGATGTGAATATGTACTTAAATAGTTAGGTTGAAACTGCTTTAGTTGTTACGTCATGTCAGATGTTGCTCGTTGTATTATTTAGAAAAATCATCACTCTGACACAGCGTTCACAAAACAACTACAGAATTAAAATATCAGACAATAAATGTAAAACTGCCTGGCAAATAATAAATCGAGGAAAATTTAATGTACCTAAAAATTATATTTCAAAAATTAAAATCAATAACGACAAGATAACGGACGCGAAACAAATTGCAAATGAGTTTAATAACTATTTTATCAATAAAATACAACCAATACAGACTAGTCATAAAACTACAACACCCATCGTTAATAGCAAAAACTCAATGTTTATGGCACCCTGTACACCACAACAGGCACATAAAATCATTATGGGTTTGAAAAACACTAATAGCGTGGGTTACGATGGTATCTCAACTAAAATAATCAAATCAGTAGCATCTGAAATAAGCCACCATTTGTCTCACATCATTAATCTCAGTATTATGGCTGTCAAGTTTCCTGACGCACTAAAGATGGCTATCGTTAAACCATTATTTAAGAAAGAAGACAGAGAGCTGATGGAATACTACAGGCCTATTTCTCTGATACCTATCTTCTCTAAAATATTTGAGAAATTCATTCAAAAGGAATTAAACGGTTATATAGAAAAAAATAATATACTATGTAATGAGCAAAAAGGATTTCGCGAAAATAAGACTATAAGTATGGCCATCTATGACTTTCTATACACCGTATTGACAAGAGTAGATAAAAAAACACATGTATGTGCTATCTTCTGCGATATGACTCAAGCATTTGACTATGTAAAACATGACATTTTAATTAGAAAACTTGACGCGTATGGTATTAGAGGTAATGTACTTAATTTATTTGAATCTTATTTAAGCAATAGAAAGCAAATGACCGAAATCACTAGAATTAATACTAATACCAAAAGGGAAGAGATTTACTTATCAGAGGAACGTCTCACTACCTTTGGTGTTCCACAAGGAAGTGTTTTGGGACCTCCGCTTTTTACACTATATATTAATGACTTACCTACATCAATTTCACATCCTATGACTTTGTTTGCGGATGATAGCACGGTGACAATTTCTAATAATAACAGTGACATGATCCAATATAAACTTGACATTCACAATACTCTGACATCAATAATAAAGTGGTTAAATAATAATAATTTAAAAATTAATCTAGATAAAACTAAAATCATACATTTTAGTCAACGTTCGACTGTAGAAAACATGGACATAAATATAACGAATAAAACAATTGAAAGCGTAAATGGTACGAAATTCCTTGGACTAATGATTGATAAAAGGCTTGACTGGAAATCGCATATAGAGAACCTTTGCAAAAAAAATTGTAGTTCTGCATTTGCATTGCACTCTCTAGCTGCAGTTGTGAATGTAGACACCTTGATTGCAGCTTACCATGGCTTAGCTGCGTCTCACCTAAGATACGGCATTATATTCTGGGGAAATTCTACCGACGTTAACACGGCATTCAAGGCTCAAAAGAGATGTATTAGATCTATGTTTGGGTTAAAAACGGTTGATACATGTAAACCATATTTTAAAAAGTACAAAATATTAACACTTCCCTGTATGTATATTCTCGAAACCGCAATGTTTGTTAAAACTAACCCCAAACTGTTCCCACGTCTAGAGGACGCCGTACCGCGTAACAGAAGAGATGCGACTATTCTTCGCATCTATCCAGCAAAAACAGCACTCATGCGCAAGAGTATCGTCTGCATGGCTCCCACTATATTTAATATACTGCCTAAACGATGGAAAGAGTTAAATAGGAATGCATTCAAGCGTCCTGTTCCTTTTGCATAAAGCATATTACAGTGTCTCCGAATTTCTAGCCGAAATTTTTTTTAGTTTTTTTCCTGTAATTTTGACATTCGTCTTGTAATTTGACATGAACTAGACGTTCACATTGTAATTTAGCAATCAACATTGTAAAATCGACATAAATCTGTTAATTTGGACTTGGGTTGTAATTTTGACATGTATCTTTCAAATTTGACATACATTTTTAAACTTTGACATTGTTCTTGTATTTGTGATTTATTTTTTCAATCTGAATGTTGACATGATGATATAATAATAATTTCGAATTAACAGGTCTCTAAGTTAAAAATTTTGTATTTGCAATTCTGGGTACCTTTCTTTCTTTTTGTGAAATTTTATAATAATATAACTCATAACTTTCTTTCTTTTTGTGAAATTTTATATTTTTTTAGTTGTCAATAAAAAGAATAATAGTTTTCAATATTATAGAAATATTTGTACGCCGATACTTACGGCTAAACATGACTGGACTTAAACAATTGATTTTAATCTTGCATGCTCTTGTATGTATACCATGTTTAGACAAATAAAGAATATCTTATCTTATCTTATCTTATCTTTATCTTATTGTTAAACTCACGTACTTATACCAAATTCAGACATAATATCTATATAATTATACAGATTATAAACAAAGTCGCATTTCGTGTCAGTCCGCTTAGATCTGCTAAACAATAAAATGGATTTTAAGTATGTTGTTTGTCCTGCCGCCATGCCGGGGTTGCGAGTTTGTACGAAAGGGATATCGCGACCCCGGCACACAGGCAACGGAAGGAACACGGGTGGGTTTTAGTCAGTAAAAGTCTGACACGCCCTGGGAGCTCCGCCCAGAGCGGGAGAAGTTATTTGATAATTTCCCAAACTCAAAAAAAATAAAAATAAGGATGTTGTTAGTGTGTTTATGAGTATAACACATTCATATTTAATTTTAGATATGTCACCGTAAGATTGTGAGAACCGTTAATAAATATCATCGGTATTATTTCTGTTAAATAAAAAATTGTGAACTGGGTTAAGTTTGGTTAGAACTATTACCAAACGCGCGCGAGACGAGCGACCGAAGTGAGCGCTGCCGCGGCAGTGGCCGGCGAGCGCTACTTCCACGTTACTCGTAGCTTGGCAGAATATTTAGTATTAACGCAAGGTGCGTTACGTCGCAAGCAAATTTGATACCAGTTTACAATTTGTCGGTTTTTCAATTTGTTGGACAGTTTCTAGGCACTTGTTGTCTGTACGATGTCAAGAAAGCAGCGCCACGCCACCGCAGCGCCCCTCGTTAACTCGTACGAACGTCAGGCTAGACTCTGTCGAAGCGCGCCAACTTCACACTTGCGTTTCGTTGTCAATTGACATCCCGTACTCATGACCCTTCCGATGTACCATCAAAGAAGTTCATATCTAGCCAGTTTCAAAACAAAATCCCTTGAACACGATGACCACATCTGTTACCGGCCCGGTTCTATAGTCGCTGAGCGCTGCAAGCAAGAATAGTCCTTACGGTGGTCAGATATGAACTTCTTCGATGGTACATAATTTCACTGAACAGCAATTATTCCTGATGTAACTATAACATGGTAGGTATATAAAACTGCTCGCTATGCATAGCGGTGCACTCAACCCACAAATTTTGTCCGATACATATTTTTTATTGTGTTTTTTTAATAAATTTTAGTTTGTGTAGTAGCAACCAAAGTGTTTTCATTCGAAAGGACCCATAGCGTAAAAGATAATCCTAATAGAACGTTATCTTTTACGCCTCGATTGATCGCTTTTCAGTAGACAGATACTTAATAGGTTTCAGTAGTTAGGGCTTAAGTTTCCAATTTGCAGCTTTGTGAAACCTTAAGCCTTGCGGCCGAACTTTCGACAAACCACGTTTTATCGAATATTGAACCTTTGACCGATTAAGATTAAGGACCTTTACACTGATAAAATATTAATTACTTACGGTAGCCCACGATTTTGTATGCTGTATTTCATAATTTTTTGCGTTCCGTACCTCAAAAGGAAAAAGCGGAACCCCTATTGGATCACTTCGTTGTGCAGATGGACAACGAAGTGATCCAATAGGGGTTCCGCTCAAAGCTCTAAGGGACCGTAGACCTACGTATTTGATATTAATTTCAACGTGATACCTCCACGCGTTTTTGCGTTGACAGACTGACAGACAAACATACACCTATAGTTTCGAAGCCCAAACAGATTATCAAATGTGAATATATTGCAGTTCTTATAAACTTCCTTTTTTTGAAGTCGGTAATAAACTTTCATTTTATTTTATCACTATGCTGGCACACCCGATTGTGCTGAGACCGTATGCCGATACAATGTGCAAGGCTTATCTTGTCCGCATAAAGCACACAGTCTCAGTGCAAAATTCGATGTGCTGATCAAACACCATTTACTTTTAAAAGAGTAACCGTGGAGTTTCTTGCCGGCTTTTCTCCATAGGAAACGACCAATTGGAACCGTGCACTTAGCTTCTGACGTTTCATAAGTGCCCTTGTAGGTTTATGTGAAATAAAATAATTTGAAACACTTGGCAAGTTGAGAGAGATGGACTTTCTACTTATGCCGCAGTGCAAACGAGGCTTTAGCCATTCAAAATATAACGCCCAGATCTTAGATACAATCTTCGTAAAATACTAAAGACGTACCAAAGATACTGGCTTCAGTAAAGTACCTACGTGGCATTAAAATCGTATTTACACTTAAAAGGAACGGCTCTTCGGTCGTAGTGTAGCAGTAAACTAAGGAACGTGTCCACGCCATTACCGACTGTTTATGGAACCTTGTTCCTTTTTAAAACGTATTCACTTCAATCTTAGTGGGGAAAAGAATCATTAAGTACTTAGTCACGTTATCACGTAGTCATGTTTAAAAGTGGTTAAAAGTGACTTAAGTATAATTATTGTGTCGAAAAAATGGGACGGAGTGTTCTCTTGTAATGACAAAAAAAAGCGGCTAAGTGCGAGTCGTTCTCGGCCATGAAGGGTTCCGTAGCAGCAAGTAACATAACATAAAAGTTCTTGTAGTTCGTTGTAACTTTGATCGATGTTTACGATTTATGACGTATTAAAAACAAACTACTTACTAGATCTCGTTCAAACCAATTTTCGGTGGAAGTTTACATGGTAATGTACATCATATATATTTTTTAGTTTTATCGTTCTCTTATTTTAGAAGCTACAGGGGGGGACACATTTTACCACTTTGGAAGTGTCTCTCGCGCAGACTATTCAGTTTAGAAAAAAATTATTTTCGAAATCTCAATATCATTTTTGAAGACCTATCCATAGATACACCCCACACGTATGGGTTTGATGGTTTTTTTTTTTTTTTTTTGTTTCAGTTCTACGTATGGGGAGTCCCCAAAATTTATTGTTTTTTTTTCTATTTTTGTGTGAAAATCTTAATGCGGTTCACAGAATACATCTACTTACCAAGTTTCAACAGCATAGTCTTATAGTTTCGGAAAAAAGTGGCTGTGAGATACGGACGGACAGACAGACATGACGAATCCATAAGGGTTCCATTTTTTGCCATTTGGCTACGGAACCCTAAAAACTGAAATCGCGAATCCCCCTGCCAAGTAGGTTTGGTTATCAAAGCAATTTACTTTTTAATTATTCGTTAGACATCACTCACGGTTGTCATAAATATGCATAATTATGACATCCGTGAGTGATGTCTAACGAATAATTATGCATATTTATGACAGTAGTTACGAGTATAGAGTCCTGAAAGCCTGACAACTATACATTTGAACCTTATATGATTGAATTTGTTAATGAAAGGCTGATTTTTTAATAGTCATATAACTCTTATCTGAATAATAAATATATTCCAATTTGGCACCTTTTGTATAGAAAATATGTTAAAGTGTCATAATTATTCTTCAGATAAAGTAAAAAAAAAATACTTTTTGGTTTCAGAGTTAGTTTTCGACACAGTTATAGTGTAAACCATTATTTTTGTAGGTATTTAATTATGTTGTATAAGAAATTATTACTTTTTAGTGTACATTTATTTTGTAAATTTGGTTCATGTTTATTAAAGTGATAATATTAAACTATAGATGTAGTATTATTTTGCAGTGCTGATATACAATTATATACCTAGCTGTTTTCATCAAAGTACTATTAAATACATCCCATTGAAAAATCAGCCCTAAGTGGGGATCCAAACTGATATTATATCATGGCTATTCAATTTTCTCAAAACAATCTCCCATTTAGCTCAAAATAATCTGTTCTGACAAAATGATTAGCATACTATAATAGCAAAATACAAATTTCGTTTATCTTCAAGCGACTTTCATCTGATAGCATTAAAACGATTAGCGAGTATTTAATCTGATATCGAATTTATGTAAATCGATTATCGAAGCCGACCGAGATTAATGCTGTCTGAAGTCTGTTGACAACCATACATACGTAACTTAGAAGGAGGAATGTCGTTGGAATTTTGGGTGAATCTGTTTTTGGCATTGACTGAGCCAAAATGTTTTTGAGCTCTGCTTATTAATAATGGTGGTTTTCAATGGTATATTTGACCTTACCTTTACAACTTTATATCATGTTTAAAGCAAATAAAGACTTATCTAAGAAGGCATTTATTTATGTTAGGGTACCTACACGTTGTACCTTCAAAAACGGCACATGTTGGTATGTTATATAGGTATATCCCTATCTTACTCAAGAAAGACGTACATCGGCCGTACTTTCGTCATATCGTGTACGCAAGTTTAATGCGTGGTGATCAATTTAAATAAGCCAAACTTCATTACAATTAAATCAAGCTACTGAAACGGATCAGCACTTAGTTGGGTAAATATTTAAGTAATGAAACCCCCATTGCAATTGAAAATGACAAAGGCTTGATGTCCGATATAGAAAATTTACTTTTTCCCGTGGTTTCCACCGCGTGGAGGTCAGAAAATAACCCATGGGACCGTACTATCGAGATAAAAAGTATCCTGTGTCCTAACCCAGGTCATGGTTACAAGCGTGCCGGGGTTGCGAGTTTGTCCGAAAGGGATATCGCGACCCCGGCACATAGGCAACGGAAGGAACACGGGTGGGTTTTAGTCAGTAAAAGTCTGACACGCCCTCCCGCTCCGCCCAGAGCGGGAGAAGTTATAAAAAAAAAAGGATGGTCATGGTTACAAACAAACTCACATTTGCATTTATAATGTTGTAGTTAGGATTAACAATTTAATAAAATAAAACGATAAGGCTTTGAATATTAGTATCACAAGACCACTAAGCAGGATTAATGTTATCGTAGGAATCATACACAAATTAAATTGGTAAAGCCTTAGGACTTGTAATGTATGTGTGTATGTGTATGTGTGGGTGGACGTATATCTTTGTCGGCCTGACAATGACAGTCACTTAATGTCTTTAGACATGCCGTTCTTGACAAGAAAATATTAAATAAGTCAATATTCTTTTATATGCTTATGATAATACTGGCATAAACAAGATGTCTGATAAGCTTGGACTTATGCGTAAATTGTTCATTTTGTTTTAAAACATTTATGAAAAGCAATTAAATTTATCGCTAAAGTGTCTTCTTCTTTTTTCTTTTCGTGTGGTTAGTGACTAACCTGGTGTCAGACTTTTAAAACCGCCCATGGATCTGACTTGGCCTCACATGCCGTCGAGAAATATCTCTCAGGCATGCCGGTTTCCTTCACCGTTTTTGAAGCAAGTGATAATTTATAATTAAGTCTTAAACAAGTGTCACAAATATTATGACATCCATAGATGGACCACGAGCCATCATTCTACCTATCAACAAGGCAATGGTGGTCAGAAGTACCTTTTTGCCTGTCACATGTAGTATAATGTTGAAATTCCCCAAGAATATTCGAACCCCGTAAAGTAGGTACTTTACTTCGAAAAACGTTCTTAACGTTGCTCATAAATCGAATAAGTTATTATTTAACGTCACTTTAAGAGGTAGCAAAACTTATTTTATTGATACCACCGAAAGCTGTTACCTCTAAGTTCTAATATGAGAAAAGACGTGAAATCGATTTCATCAATCATTTCACTTTTTGATGTAATTCTTGGGTTGAAATGAAAATAAAATAGCAAAGTTTTTTTTAATATGTGGTAATAGAAATGGCTACGAATTTAAGTTTTTACAAATAAAGTATAGGTAGCGATGACGTACAAGATAAAATTGATATTCTTTGGAATCTCACGGTCAAATGAGGTTTCCACTTGTATAAAAGACCCAAAATGATCCAATAAAAATTATGTAGGCTACGCTTTCGTAGCACAATGGCAGCTACGTCGTAGCAGACTGTGCTACGCGCTACGACAGCGAGCAGTGAAGGTACTGGCGCATAGTTTACTTAAGAGGCTTACAACAGCTAAAGCGCGGTCATTGTTGGACTGCATAGAAATGAAAGAGAAGCGCGATGACACGACGCAGGTAATTTATTGCAAAATATGAAGCAGTTAGCGATTTACAAAAAATTTATTGATTGGACTGGAAAATTAAAACACTATTATGCTAATATGTAGCTTGTAGAATAATCTGACAAAAAATCAGAATGATTGCATGTAAATTAATATGATTTTTAATCGTTAAAAGAAATTTTTAGAGGTATCTTCATGATTTTTTTCTATCGTATCAAATTAGTTGTATTATGTTTTCAACACACTATCATACTAGCATATATCCTGAAGAATATCATATATTTTTCTGATTTTGTTTACTGCAGTGGATCATATTCTTTTAGGCATTATAAAACTTGCGTTTAGGCACGTTTAGGTCCTGTAGTCCCCTTAAAGGAATTATTTAGAACTAAACTTACATGAACACGCCAAATCCACCTCTTCCGTCTATTAATTAATTGAAAAATGTAGAAAGATCAAAATTACTTTTTAAGCACCTCGAATTTCTTTCACAGTTATAGCTTCCAAAATTGGTAATAAAAAAATTGTTCTCCGTCGGGACCTCGCATAAAACTTGTTTATTAAAAGCACATGACATTTACTACCACGTAATTTACAACATCTTTACGCACAAATTCCCTTAGGTCAACATGTTACAAATAAACGACCTATATTTTACCTTGAACTTTAAAGAACACAAAATCTCAGCGAAATAATCCTTAATACACACACGCTCACATTAATATCTTCGGGCTATTACAATACCATCCAAATTCTACACATGATCTGTTCATATCCTAAAACTATTTCGCCCTTGTGTCTCCAATAACGAAAACCTCCGGTTCTTCGGTCTTTTACCCGACTACGTAGAAGCAAAAAGAAGGGTTATTATGTTGACCGGTATGTATGCATGTTCATCTGTTACCTCATAGCTTCTAAACTACTGATCATAATTTGACAAATGAGGTATCGTTAGAAGCATCTTGATTGTCCGCTGGCTGACTCCGGATTTTTACGTAGTCTGTCTGTGATGTCTTGTTTAGTTGACTTTTTGTCGTAGTTGTATTTTAGTTTTTGCTTGTTGTTATTTATGAGTCAAGAAGCATAAAACTAAAGTGTCGACTTAAGCCGCGTCCTATCCGTATGTCACTTTTTATTCTGAAAACCGGAAAGCGCCGTCGACTAAGCGTTCAGGTTCACCGAACAAAAACTTCGAACGATCATGTATTCTCGCAACGATCGCTTTTAAAAAAGCGGGGGGGTTATTGTCCCAAAAAAAAAGCTTGCTCTTATTTATTTATTTAACGGTTTATGTACACACATATAAACAGACAAGAAGAAAGGAACAGAAAAATATGTACAAAGGCTCTTGTTAAGCTTGCTTAGTATTTATGGCTTCGATTTTTTTTTTTTGCTGAACTGAGCCAAAAAATAATCCCGTGGCCATTGACGTGGACTCACTCGAAGCATGTTACACTAAACAAGCCTTATAAGGGAGAAAACAAGAATATTTACATCTAAAGATACGCCCTATGATCGAAAACATTAACTTTCACAATAACAATAGTGTACACTACAAGAGGATTTAGATTAGGATTTAGAGGATTTAATTGTTTACTTTTTTCAAGATTATCTTCTACGATGTTTACACATTTTTCTTTCCAACATAATTTTCCTTTGTCAACTTTGCCTCCATCTGCCTAGCCTTTTCCCAACTATGTTGGGGTCGGCTTCCAGTCGAACCGGATGCAGCTGAATACCAGTATTTTACATGGAGCGACTGCCTATCTGACCTCCACAACCCAGTATCTGGGTAATACGAAACCCCTTGGTAAGACTGGTTGTCAGACTTTCGGGCTTCTGACGACCCGTAACGACTGTCAAAGACCCATGAATGACAGCCGGGACTAACGTTTTAACGTGTTTTCCGAGGCATGGAAGAGTCCTCGGTATGTAAAGATGGTCTCCCATTCACGGACCAACCCCAGCAAGCGTAGCTTAACCTGATGGATCAACCTGTGCGACTGTTATTACTTAGCCACGAGCTCCGTGCCAACTTTGCCTATCGTACTGAAATCCTTCATACGACATCCACGAGACTAACTCTATCTACAAAGACAAAGATTTATTTATTTACTTTACTGAACAAAAAATTATGTAATATAATACCTCCAGGGAGTGAATAGTGACGTACGTCACAGCTAATAATATTTCTTTACGCAAATACCCTCTGTTTATGTCGAAAGAGAAATGAAAGGAAAATAGTCGACTGTTTATCTTTCTTTGTTATTTTGTAATATTGCTTCGAGATTGATTGGTTTTGATTTCATAAAGTTTTGTTAGTGTAGGTGTGATTAATATTGTATTGTTGCTAAATATTTCGTATATTGTCACTGGGTTTTTTGATTTTGACAAAGCTGCTGTGGGGCATTTTGTGTCACAGAGCCATGCGTATTATTTTAGTTTAACCGTCTCTGTGGTCTAGTGGTTAGACCACCTTTCTCAGACCCAGAGGTCCCTGGTTCAATTCCCTGCGGGGGCAACATTTTCTGCTCGGTTTGATTGACGGTCGGGCTTGTCCATCTTATCTAAGTCTGTCGCCATAACAATAATGTTAACAGCATTGTTGTGTTTCGGCAGTTAGAGGTAAGATAGATAGCCAGTTCCTCTGTGGTTGGGGATACCGGGTGAAGTTCGCTCACACCTTCGGCCTGATCATCACTTATCATTGGGTGAGATGCAAACCAAGAGAATCCCCGTAGAGGATTTTGAAAAAAAAGTTTTATTGTTGACTTTTCGTGTGATGCTTTTGTATTGTTTTTCTGGAACGAAGCTGCCTATCGCACGCTATACTCTTCACACTTGACGACTTAGAGCTAGACCGAAAAAAGTGTAACATTTTGACCGTCACAACTCTTTTGTTACAAAATTGTAAAAAAAGCGTGCGCAAGTACATCGTTCTAACCGGATATCCCACGACACCTCTAGTGTCAATGGATTTTTTCTATGTAAAACAGAATGAAAAAATATCAAGAAACATTTGTTTTGCTCAATTCGGGCTGATTACAAATAAAATGTATTTTATTTCTCAAAAGGTTATTTTTTTTATATATCCATTCCACTCTTTTAATGAGCGTCTATTAGTGTTAACTTTCATTTAAAAACTCACTAATTAATACCACTTACCTAAGTACGATTAACTTTATGAAAAATAAAACAAGATGAGCTTTTGAGCGACAAGCTCAATGGACTTTTAACATTATCCAAATGACTTAGAAAGCTCTTATCTCCGTACGTGTGGGGCGGCTATTACTAAAATTAGCCGGGGTGAGCTGTCCCGCTGTCATGATGTTTGCTCAGCGGCTGCGAGCCTCAATTAGCGCTACTCAAATATAGCCGCCACTCCTTGCTTTTTGCGGTCATGATTTGGGGCTGAGCTGAAGCGATTTTTTTAATGTGTGGACTGGCGGCCGCCAGATCAGTTTTTCGAGTCCCATTTGCTTGATTATTCAAAATCAAGAGTCATTTATTCAAAGTGGGAGAATCAGCACTTTTTGAAAGTCAAAATTACATAAGGCAGGCCCCCAAAACACCCGCCCTTCACCACTTCCTAGTGCTTTAGCTGGGGTGAAGAAGTGGCGCAACAAAGTCCCCAGTAGCACAGCTGTCTGTTGAGTTAGAAGAACTTGATTCTATACAATAGTATATTGACTTCTTAACTAGGACAAATATTATGCATGGTATTGGAGAGTTTAACAGAAATGCATACATAAATATGAGTAACTTGAATACCTAGAAATTTTACAAAAAAAAAATACATTTCTAATCAAGACCCCATCTTTTTTTCAATATTGTTCAGAAAACATGACTTTATAACAATTTGTTATGTATTGGCAAAGTAACGTTTTTATTCACCCACATAACGGTTCCTATCCCCATCACAATCACTGATCTTTCTCGTGTTCATGGTAATTATCTTAACTAATATGTATAGATAAAATATTATTTTCGTTACTATTCTCAGCAAGTGGATCGGTAATCGCCTTATGAGATTAGTTAATACCCTATTCGCTACTACTTACTGATCGTCTATCGAATAACATCTGTAAGTCACCAATAATCTGATGAGCTTAGCTCGGGATCAGACTTTTACCGCCCACGCTACTGCTTATGAATGTAATACCGGCCTTACCAAGTCGGATGCTCTTGTTTGCAAGCTCTAGTGACATTCTGATATAAAGTTACATTTTAATCACCCAGTCGTGTTTCTGACGTCATGCTGATTTTTGGAAGCGTGATTTGGCATTTCTTAACGTTAACGTTCGCGTTCGCGTTAGTAACGCGAAACGTTGTGACGCGGTGCGTAATGATGTTATCAATATTTATGAAGATTCATCTTGGTTAATGGGAATATGAGATTAAGATTGTTTCCTTGGCATAACGTGGAGGCAGGTATGATATTTCAGTATAAGTGATATTTTTAGGGAGATGTAGAATATCATGGCTTAAAATGATGTTGCGAGCCTGAAACGATCAGGGATATGCTTAGTCATAACCTTTATAAGCAAAAGGCACCTTAAGTTTCACTTTATTTTTCTTTGGCACAAGTAAAATCCAACCCCATCCTACTAGGTATTTATAATGAGATAAAACTGTGAAAAATAATGTATATTTATAACTAAACGAATTTTAATGGAACTAGGTACTATCAAAGTACTTCATATCTAAGGAATTTGAAAACAAAATCCCGTAAACACGATGACCATATCTATTACCGCCCCGGTTCTATAGCCAACGAGCGCTGCAAGCAGAAATAGTCCTTACGATGTATAGATATGAAGTTCTTCGATGGTACATAGATAGACCATGCCCAAGATTACATCATTAACTGAACAGTCAGCTGTTTCTGAGTTTGTTGCGCCACTTCTTCTTCCCAGCTAAAATAAGGAAGTGGTGAAGAGTGAACGTTTTGGGGGATTGTCTTATGTAATTTTGACGTTCGAAAAGTGCTGATTCTCAGCCTAGTTTGAATAAATGACTTTTGAATTTTGAATACTTTTCAAAAATGGAGATGTAACAGCGGGTAACAGCAATTTAAAGAAATAAAAGACATTATCCTTTATTCAGAAGAAATACTAAACACGACGTTTTGTGATAATATTAAATATTGAACATGAGGCAATTCATCTCTTCTCGTTATCTATGAAACATTCAAAAGGCCAGCGGTTCTTAACAAACTCAATCAAGAAGACGAGTTCCGGGAATCCAGACAATTTTCAATTAAGTTACAAGTCCTTTTAATGTGGGTACTAAGTAATATTAAGTCAGCTCTACAACTTTGTCTATAATACAATTCTGTAAAATGGCGCGTGTTGCTCAAGATTTCAAGATGATCATTTTTGAATGTTTTCTGAATTAACTAGCTTTCGCCCGCGCTGCGCAAGCATGGAGGTCGGTATTTATCCCACAGGAACGTACCATCGGGATAAAAAGTATCCTATATGTTAATCCAGGTTATAAACTATCTGTGTGCCGAGTTTTATCCAAATTCGTTCAGTCGTTTTTGTGTGATTGAGTAACAAACATCCAAGCACACAAACATACAAACTTTCACATTTATAATATTAGTAAGATATACAATATGTAAAAAAACCCGAACCCGAGTCCAATCCGTGAGGATGTTTATTTATTTATTTATATATACTTTATTGTACACCAGATTATACATTACATAAAGAAAAAGTAATACACTATAGAATATACAATGGGCGGCCTTATCGCTTACTGCGATCTCTTCCAGGCAACCTTGATGTTGTTAGGTATCGTACTGTTAGTCTATTTATTTGGTAATTATCAGGTTTTATTTTTTTTCAATATTGTATTTTACGGGGTTATTACATGGGGCGCGGGCTTCCATCGTTTAGCGGGTGTCTACAAGTCATAACTTATGACCCCTGTTGAAAACTTGCAAATTTTTTATGGATTTGGGGTAATTTTGGTACTAAAAATGTAAATTTTAAATAACAATATTTTAATTTCAATAATAATAAGATTTTTTATTACTTTTAGGTAATGTTATTGCAGTACCTATTTGCCCCTTTCAGATCGGAGAGCGTTTTTTTTAACATATTAATTAGCGTGTTTTGATGGGAACCCAGCACAAACCTTCAAGTTTTTTGTATCTGGAAAAGAGAGACTAGATGAGGAGCAAGACTGCTTCTGCCCTTCTGAAAAAAAACTTTCTCAACAAGAAACATTAAGTATGCCTAACGCTACTTTCTTATCGAATGTTTCCAACGTCACTTCCATATTTGTCACATAGGTAATGAGAAAAATGGGGGATACCCATACATACATAGACTCTCGCCTTCTTCCCTTGGGGGTAGGCAGAAACTACAGAACGCCACCTGCTACCTTAGATACTCCTTTTGTTTCGTTTCTGGTCATCCACGCACGCCGTTAGCGAGTACTTCACACCTCACCTTTCTAAAGAACATCACCAATAAGGTCACTAGATATATGTATAACCTTCTAGGGCGTCCCCTCACGGGCACCAGCACAACATGATTGTGAACAGCCAGTCGAGCCATTTTGGGCATCGGCTAGTTGGTCATAATCGCACGAAAAGCATCATTCACTTTATACCCCGCATTCACTCTAATTTCCACATTTTCTTAAATCTTTCCATCTCTAGTGAACAAACTCCCCTAATATACAAACTCACTTGCTCCACACACATAACATTTATTTTTATATCACACACCGACACATCCTCTTCTCTGTCAAACACCATGACCTTCGTCTTATTTACATTTATATTCATCCCTTTCATCTTATATGCTCCCTTTGTATTTCTGTTTTACATTTTTATAAATTCTTATCAAATCAATTACCTATTTAAGCTTCGTACAGCCAAGCGCGACGCGACAGCGCGGCGCGACACCGGCTATTGTTATACCGTGAAGTTTTCTTAGAAATTGTATTGTTCGAGTCGCGTCGCGCCGTCGCGTCGCGCTGGTCTGCACGGGCCTTTATACTATCAAAATAAGTATGAAATGCATAAAGGCATAAAATATTCCCGTTTTACGTTAAAATGGTCAGAAAATGGTACCTACACGTATCTGCAAGACAGAATTCTCTACAGCTCCCTTAAGGATTGTAGAGCAGAAATGACATGCATGTACCTACTGCTGGAGTGAAGCGGTTTATTGCTAACTGCCCGCAATATTTGCTATAGTCTGCTTTGAATGTTACTGCACGAGAGAAGTACCGATAATCGGCTTGTTGTGTATGGAAACTGTGATCTATCGTAAAACGATTCTGACTGTATTTTGGGTTGATCTCATGTTTTGGAATTTGTGTTAACTCCACTGCCTTATTAAAATTAATAATTATTTCGTTTCTTATGTCTACGGTTTGCCGTTATATATAACCATTGCATGTTACACAAAGGAATTTATTGCTACCAAATAATAGAAGAAAGAAAGAAAGAAAGAAAGAAAGAAAAATTGTTTATTCTACACAAACTAAACAACCATTACAAAAAAAAAAAAAAACAATACCACTTTACAAATTAGCCAAAAGCCTCGTATCCACAGAAAAGTTTGACAAATTTTATCTATTGCTTGCTGTCAGGGTCAGAGACCAAAGACAATTTACTATAATTACATAATGTGTTGCGACATTTACAAAATGAAAACAAACAATCAAACCTACAAAATGCTGATTGCAAAGTGGAAAAATAACAGTTTGTGTAACAAGTAACAACAATAACAAGGACAATTAAACTGTGCGTCGTATCTGTGCAAGAATAGGTCATTGCTCAGCTGAATGCAGTGACTTCGGACGAACCTAATAGGTACCTACGCGGTTATTTCATCTGGATAAAAAAATATGGTTTCTAATTTAATTTTAATAATGTAGCACAACCAATATCGACAACAAGGAAAAAGCGTTTTAATCTCAGACATGACATTTAAACGCGGCGCACAAACCCCGCAGAGCAAGTACCTATAGCTGTCGATTGCAGCTCCTGCAGAAATATCTACGGCAGTAATCTTGAGTATAGTTACATTTTATGAACGCTCGTCAATCATTGCAATTTAAACCTTATTTCTATGACTTCCAAAGTCACAGGACGGGGTCTCATGATTTGCAAGAATCATAATAGCAGATGTCAAATTGGTCTGCCGGGGTTGCGAGTTTGTCCGAAAGGGATATCGCGACCCCGGCACACAGGCAACGGAAGGAACACGGGTGGGTTTTAGTCAGTAAAAGTCTGACACGCCCTCCCGTTCCGCCCAGAGCGGGAGAAGTTATTTGATAATTTCACAGCGTCAAAAAAAAAAAAAAAGATGTCAAATTGGTATTTTACTTAGCATACACAGGGGCTCGTGGCTAACTAATAACAGCCGCACGGGTCGATAGATGGTTATCTACAATCTGCAATTTATTACATACTATAACTACATTGGCATATGCTACGTAAACATTATGTGGTGCTACAAAGTTCAAACAAGTTTCACGATTCATAAGAGTTCGTTGTCTGTATCTCTATGAATACCTTTTAAACTTATTAAAAGTGTTTTTAACAAGCAAATTCCTGCGTCAGTCAAAAAAAAATCGTCTTCAACCGAAAATACCTTCAAATAACTGGTTATAAGTAACCCCAAAGACTTAATATTAGAAAATGAAGTTTATCACGGAATAAAGTGTAATATGGAGCCCATTCTGTCCACCTTTTCCGACATCCACAAAAAGCGGTGATGGCTTCTTCTACGTAAGAAACACAAAGCAAATTATTTAATTTTCATTTCACGTTGCGAGGCGGTACTAACTTTTTCAAATTAAGCTTTGTGCAGACTAGCGCGACGCGACAGCGCGACGTGACAGGGCGACGCGACACCGGTTATTGTTATACCGTCAAGTTTTCTTAGAAATTGTATTGTTCGAGTCACGTCGCGCCGTCGCGTCGCGCTGTTCTGCACGAGCTTTTATGCGATATGACAGTAAAATTGCCCACACAAGTTACGATTACTGCTATATCCGTACTGCCCTAGAGCAATATCTAACTATACTTATAAGAGATTGATGTGATACGACAGTAAAAACGATTTTCCTTGTCCTCTATTGCGAAATTTCGCTGTAATTCCCGTATCTCACTTCAGAAGAGTTTAAAATTGTACGGCGGTGCCCGTACTGTCATTTTCCAACTTCGAAAAATCTGCTGCTAATGCAATGCGTCCCGCAACGTGTTAAAGCTCGTGCAGATCAGCGCGACACGACGACGCGACGCGACTCGAACAATAGAATTTCTAAGAAAACTTCACGGTATAACAATAACCGGTGTTGCGTCGCTCGGTCGCGTCGCGCTAGTCTGCACGAAGTTTAACACAGAATTTCTAGAAATTCAGAACATAATAACTTTGTAGGTATACAAAAAGCAACGAGTAGCGAACAAATATCTAGGTAACTTGAAGTTGGCGGGTAGAAAACATACAATACAGTGCTGTTTCATGTTGTAAAGTAAGTGTATTGTTTTGTTTTGACGTGCTTCAAGGTTCTTAGTACCGATAAGTTTGTATTAAAACATAATTAAGTATGTACTTATATATTATTAACCCTATACCCTTTTTTTTAATGTCGCGGCATCATGCTGAGATAGGAGCCTTTTGGCCTCGTACGGGACTTCATTCTTTAAATTTTAATGTTACTTTGTTTTTTATTTATGTTTAGTGTGGTTTTTAGTTTAATGTGTGATTTCCTGTGCGAGTCTCAATAAATACTTTTTCTTTCTTTCTTTTCTTTCTATAGTAAGTTTTCCTAATATTATAAATGTTAAAGTTTGTATGTTTGGATGTTTGTTACTTAATCACACAAAAACGGCAGAACGGATTTGTATGAAATTTGCCACACAGATAGTTTACAACCAGGATTAACATTATAGGATACTTTTTATCGTGGGATAATTTCCAACATCCACGAGGGTGAAGCCGCGGGCGGAAGCTAGTTATCATTATAATATCCAGAAAGTAAAAATAGTGACTAAATAACACCAATAGCAAGCACACATAATGGCTTCAATGACAAACAAAATTAAGTTCTACTTACCACGGTCTTAACTTAATAGATGAATGACCATCCACTGAAATAAATCCCAACTACCCATCAAACTAAAAAGCTTTCCTACCCCACAATCACACCCAAAAGTTGGAATCCCTTGTGAAACCACGTGATGGAAACAAAATTTAAATATTCATTGGTATACGCGGTTTAATTAAAAGCTTTAATATGTAGGTCGAATCAACGATGGAATAAATTGTTTTCAGTACTCAATGCGACTCTCTGATATTACGGAATGTTCAAGTCGAGAACAAAATTGATTTCTGTTATGGGCACAGTTACCTTAGCTAGTGTTGTGCAGAATAGTTTAGTATAGTGAGCGTTGTTGTGATGCCAGACTTGGTAAAACTAACCTATAAAAAATAGGGAATTAGTGGGATGAACTTATTTTTGGTAGTATAAGTAAAGGGACTTGGTACGAAACGTTTTTTGATGTCTACTTCGTATCAAGTTTTACGATACCAGATAAAATCTAAAAACACTCGACGATATGAAACGTGGCTCCATAATAATAATTAGGTATGTTCGTCATAAAAATACTGTAATTTCTCTTGTAGACAAAATTTGGTAGTATTAAGTTATTAACAACCTTCTCGGTACGAGCTTATAAAATTTTCTTCCTAAGAAACCCAGGTACCTTTCAAGAGTTCTCCTGAAAAACAAGGCACCATAGAAATGTTAAAATCAGAAACAACAAAACTTCACGAAACTAACTTGATCCTACATTTTAAATCACAATTTCGCGAGGTAAACGCAAATACACGAACCTCCCTACATAACTGACTTACGAGTCAAAGTTTCTCAAGTAATAACATGTGGAACATGTCTTACAAACAAGTTGCCGTCTGATAGTATTCGGAACATTGATGCTGGCACAAGTTTGAGGAAGACTGGCCAAGATAAAGCTGCGTCGAAGTCCGACAATTCATTTTGGAAGATAAGCTAAAATGGTCAGCGGTTTGGAATGTAATTTATGATTGTATGTACTCATACCTATTTAGTAATGAGGAATTTACACTATGTAGTAACGGGGGACATAATGGAAGATTTAGCAATTATATAATAATTATGTTGTGTTTATTTATACTTAGTATACATATTTACAAGTGGGTATACAAACAACTATATTTTAACTTATAGTTTTAGGTTAATATATAATTTTGCTACATTTATTAATTAATTAGTTATAGATTTAGCATCATTTGGTGATAACCACGAAAGATTTTTTATACAGTTTAATTTTTACATAAAACCTGCCAAACTGCAAAAGCAATTTGTCGGCAGTAGGATCGGAGGGTAGATATCTCGTGGATTTAGCACGAACCTTTGCTCGATTAAACATAAAAACTAAATCCAAGTTAAAACTAAGACTAAAACCATGGCTCTGTATGTATGAGAATACAGAGTAGTTACCCACACAATCATAATTATATTCCACAATCACAGCTACTACACTCAGCGGCATCAGTGAACGAACGACTTGAGACCATCCCATAGTACCTACTCAGTATTAGGTAAGCAAACTTAGTACCCACGACATTAGGTGACAGAGGCCGTCGATCGACCGCAGTAACTATTGACAAATTGACAGGGTAATGTTTCCTTAAGACACTTTTTAAGTGGTTTTTACTTGTTATGCGATCGATCATAGTGGACATGTTAATTGAATTTATTTTGGACTTTAAAATCGTGACATCAATTATTATTGTTTATTTCTTACAAATTTTCTAATGAACTTAAAATGACGTGACATGAAATGATTATAATGATACTATTTGATAATAATGAATATATACAGGACATAATTTAATTTATTTTTGACCATAATATACTTTAAATCTTGACATAAATTATTAATGAAATGATTATGAATGTTAATCCAATTAAATGAAATTGTAAACTAATAACTTACAACTTACACAATTTGTACGCCGCTATTGGCAAAACTTGGACGCTCACAACAAAATATTAACTCAATACCTTGCATGTCTGCCTTGTCAGTTTATGTATACGCATGTTTGACAAATAAATGATCTTTCTTTCTTTCTTTCTTTCTTTCTATCATTCCCTCAATTAATGACTTACCTACTCATTTTTAATGTAGGTGTAATCCAACGTCTCGTACGCTTACCATAATAATTGTTTACATTTGGCATTTGTAGTTTATTTTTCTTTGCAAGTCGGGTTGGATAGTTATGTACTTTATCTTTTTTATGTTTGTTAATATTATGTTGTTCAAGAATCATTGTCATTTTTACTTCCATGCCGACTGGTAATATACTAGGTGATAACAGAGTATACATACGAGTACATGTTTACAAAATAAAATCATATGGATATTGTCCGACATCTCGGGCGAAGCCGCGGGTAAAACCTAGTATTTGTTCAAGAAACTATCTTCCTACTGACAGCGAAATGACTTTAGGAACTTATAAACTTCACGATTTCGTTATTGCTGTTTGACTACGGAACTCTAAACTGAAGGCTGAGTGAACTCGGTAATGAATACACATTTTCAGAAAGATAGCTTATAGACCAGGGTCGATAATTTTTAAAACCAAAAAAAATAATAGTAGGATGAAACCCATTAGAAAAGGAGGGGAATATTATAAAAATGAAAGGAAAAATAATTTACGGGCGATCTGAGGTCGGGAAGGGGATGGGGGTGAGTTTTTAAGGGTAAAAAACGGTTTTTCTCGATATCCGGCAAAACTAAAAGTCCTATCGAAAAAAGTCAAATAGCAAAGTTGTAGGTAATAAAAAGATGTAAAACTTTTGTATTTACACTTTTTTCACATAACCTCATAATTTATGTGAAAAATTCAAAAAACCAAGTTTTTGGTTTTTTATTTTTATCTTTTACAATTTTTTTTTTTTTTTAACGAAATTTGGTGAAAACTTACCTTTTTATGTCCCAAATACGCTGTAATTTATTTGATTAAAAATATTTATTTTTTCACCTTATTTTGAATTAATATCGAAAAAACACCCTAATTTTCAATCGAAAATTCACCCGTCAAAATATCAGCTTTTTTCAAAAAGTTGGTATGGTTTCTGTTCGTTGAAATCTTTACTTTCCGATGGTGAAAAAATATATATATGTTACTACAGCAAATCTTCTCAGAAAATGCAAAAAACTCGAATTCGAAAGTTTTTTTTTAATTATTATAAATAATTTATAGTATTAATTATTATATATTTATAGTATTTATTGTCGATTCTTTTCTTGCTGAATACCACTAAACGATTCAAAGCTGCTTTTTTTATTGCATACACTTGCTTATCATCTGCCTTATTGCAGATGATACTCGTACAAACAGATTCATCCATACTGATAATCTGAAAAGACAAAATAGAATTAATAATGCCTTCACTATTTTATCGTGAGCGAGCAACGACTGAACGTTCGACGTTCTCCACTGCGGACGTATTGACCACCCTCGCTGTGTGTTGCGTTCAGACGTCGATCGGAACGTTGACGCTGAAGTCAGACGTCGCATATAGCATAAAATAGGAGACCAAAGCCTAAGAGTATCTTCAATTAAAATAAGTTAGCTTTGACAACTCCCAATATACTCGTAATAACGGTGCATTCACAAAGCAGATTCCCAGTACTAGCATGAAATGAACTTATTAATTAGGTCATTCTTTGTGTCCGTGGCTTTTCCTGAAAGCTCTCTGTACCACAAATTCTTGCTAGGTCATTTGTTAGCATTAATCTAGATCTCTTTATGTTGATCAAGCTTGAAATATTTTATTTTTTATACGTAAAAGGCGAAATAAATTTTAGTTTCCGTCTTCCTTTTAATATAAGGTAGTTAATCTTTCCGTAATGATCTATGTTTACTTCATGTGTTTATTTTTAATGATCACAAATTCACAATCACATTCTGAGCCCTTTCAGTACCTACAAAAACAGGATTCCTTTCAGGCTTCTGCTGGTTGCCAGAAACGATAAAACAATAGGTAATCATGAAGTTGTCGATTCCAAAAATCAAATACATTCTAACGAAGAAGTTGAAAAAAAGCTAAAGCTAGCTTTCAGAGCACTGCCCGAAAAAACTCATTCAAGAAAAACAAAATCACGATTTCAATAATTCATTCATTTTCCCACCAATCATCAAAAATATAAGGTCAAACCAACACAATTATTTTCTAATCAATTGTTTACTAATGCTAATTCAACATCAAATCAGTCCATTCAGCGATCAAACAGAATTCATTGGCATTTGATGTCCAAACACTTCCCAAGTTCGTTGATTCAAATGAGGTAAACTGAGAATATCCATTTATGTAATCTACGTTCGCAATTTCATTTCCAAAAATATAAACAATTATTTTATTGCACAGACAGTTCAGTTTGCGCTACAACTTCATAATTTTTTAAGACTTTTCAATAGAACTAGTGATTCTATAATCAACTTAATTTACACAGACATAAGATTGATATTCGTTTAAGTAAAAATAACATGTATTGGAAACAAGGATTTGAATAGAACTTACAAAATTTGAACTTTCAGACCGCGGTTTCGTTTGATACAGATGAAAAAGGTCTTAAATATGCTAGAAGCCTTCTTACTAGTTATTGTTGAAATAATGTTGGCTTGGTTCATTGTACGGGGATAATATTAGATAATTAGGTACTCACATAAAGCGCAGTAGATGACCGTGTATGTAAAGTTCAACATACATTGAGCAGTAAAGTAAACCTATATATATATATTAAGTATTATATATTAGTATATATACAAGCATTTAATGCGAAGTTGAAGAAAATTTTTAAAAATCAACAAAAGGCTTCGTAATTTTATTTTTTTTCTAGGTTCCACTACCTTCCATTGCCAGAAATTACATTACATTTGGCAGATTGTCCTGCATCCAAAATTGTCTAGCCTTTTCCAAACTATGTTGGAGTCGGCTTCCAGTCTAACCAAATACAGCTGAATACTATAATTATTTTACATGGAGCGACTGCCTATCTGACCTCCACAACACAGGTACCACGACACCCCGTGATTGTCCAATATTCGATTGTATTGTATTACTAATGGCAGGAAGCTGCTAGCCTATCGCAATCCGTAAGGTCCCTTCGGTTTTAACTTGTATCGTTTAGAACTCTGTTGTGCAATGAAATTAAACCATTGTGTTTTAACTCCAATAAAGATTAGAAGTTTGGGCCTAGTTTCAATGTTTCTAGAAAACCAGTTTAGAATATTGATATGGAAAGCGCTAGACCGGTCCTAACCAAAGCGATCAAATTCAAAAATAGGCAGTCAGCACTTTTCGAACGTCAAAATTACAGAAGACAGTCCCCCGAAAACGCCCACCTTTCACCAGTTTCTAATGCGTTAGCTGGGAAGAAGTGGCGCAACAAACTCCCCGCAGCACAGCTGTCTATTCAGTTAGAAAAACTTGATTCTATACAATAGTACTTATGCAAAATAATGTATATTATGCAACATAAAACATTAAATTAAATTATTTGCTATAATTATGTCAGCTAGCACACGCCAATATACCAACAAAACATCATTGAAATCTATAATCAAGCGAAAATAAAAAGTAAACAGAACCTAATACCCGAATGAAAGCCTCCAGGCATAAAGGACATGCCCGTTTACATATAGCTATTAAAGCTGTAACTCGAAGTCACAAATGATAAACTAGGACCATCGAAGTAAAAATAAATAATACATATAATTAAACAGCTAATTACTAATAACAAAAAATCCGGCCAAGTGCGTGTCGGACCACGCACAATGAAGGGTTCCGTAGTTGGGATGAATTTATCCCAATAACAAACTAAACATTGTAGTTGAAAAACATGTTCTCCGATAAGGAATGTATGGGAGATCTGTTTTTCAAATTATTACTCGTAAACCTGTAAAGCCTAATTAGCTGTGATAGTTTTCCTTTTAATTTCGTTATATATAACTACTACCGTAGGTCGCCCATTGTATATTTTGTAGTGCATAATTATTATTTTTTGTTATGTATTTTTGTGGTGTACAATAAAGTATATATAAATAAATAAATAAATACCGTGAATTTTTTCAGATTTCCAAAATCAACCATTTAGCTGGCAGGGGGGGGGGACACTTCGCCATGGGATCTGGAGGCAAAAGTCCTAGCGCACATGTGGGAGTTGCGCGAGGAGGCGAAACGCCGGGGCGTAATTCCGCTACCGCGAGAAATCGCGGCACAGCGGATAGAGCTCCGGCGGGATCTCATGGCGGCTTGGAGTACTCTCCAAGCCGCCATGAGATCCCGCCGGAGCTCTCGATTGTCGCAACCCAGCGCTGGGCACGCCACAATTGTGGCGATAAGTCCCCACTTTGAGGAGTGACTAGAGAGGCGCCACGGCGTCCTCACCTTCCGCCTGACGCAGGTCCTCACCGGACATGGTTGTTTCGGGAGGTTCCTGTTCAGGATAAAGCGGTAGGAAACGCCCGGGTGTCACCACTGTGTGGATCGCCCGGAGGACACGGTGGAGCATACGGTGGAGGTCTGCCCAGCTTGGGCGGAGCACCGCCGTGTCCTCACGGAGGCGATCGGCGGCGGCGATCTCTCGCGTCCGGCCCTGGTTCAGGCCATGGTCCGGAGCGAGAGTGCATGGGAGGCCGTCACCTCCTTCTGCGAAGCAGTAATGCTCGCGAAGGAGGAGGCGGAGCGCGCAAGGGAGAGGCAAAATGCGCGCCCTCGCGCCCCTAGTCGCCGCAGGAGACGCCCCGGGCGTCGGGAGTCGAGAGCCGACTTCCGGCCACCGTAGGCGCGGGCTTGCGGACGGTGAACAATGGGTAGCTCGCCGTCCGCAAACCCACGTCCACCGCGTACAGCTTGTTCAGCGAACCCGAAGGCGTCGTCGCGCCGACAGAGGCGCCTTCCGGTTTTCCGAACTAAAGAATGACTTATGAATGCCACGATTGGGTATATTCGCGACCGATCGGCTTGGTTGGGATACAGGGTTAGTTTATGTTCAATGTTACTCTACGGTTTACCTGGAAAGCAATTTAAGTACATGTCGACGTCAATAGACACGAAAGGTTTTTCGATGCCAACGTTATAGACAAAATTAAAAGTATTGTATGGATTCAAACACTATTATAACATAGCAACGAACTAATTTACATCACTGTTCCTGTATATTACATTGCTTTAATTACAGTACCAACTAATTCCCGCCCACAATAGACAATACCATTCAAAAACCGCAGCATCATTACGTTCCATTACGTGATTGCCTACATTTGCTCTCAAAGAGCTATCGGAAACATATCAAAGCATTCATTGGGCCGACTAATCTGATTAATCTTTAATTATCAGCTCAACACGGCAGTTCCAGTTTACGCGTCAATGATCATCGTTTGTGCGAGGAGTTGAGGACCCTTTTTTGCAACTTTAGGTGATATGGGTGTTGATAAGATGGAAGTTAGTAAGTACCTAAGTACGGCTAAGTACCAAGCGTTTTACCGGCGCACCCTATAGAACTGAAATGAAACTTATTTATTCTGTAATCGAGATATCAAAATCACTTTTAATCGTTGGGAAATTCTCATGGATACCCTGTGTCAATTTTTTTTGTTATGTCTGACTTCTACAGATGGGGACACACTTCCTGATACCATGAGTTGGGGGCGCAGTAAATACCCGGGACAGTAAGTCGAGCAACCAACCAGCTGATTGACTGCTGACTTTTTATTTTACAAAGGTCTAAGTTTTTGCTCTCGTATAACCTACGCGAGAGATGAAATACACCTTAAGTGTAACAACGAGACATTGGAATATGATGTAAAATACGACTTACGAGTCGTAAAGGTCGACGCCGTGGGTTCGAACCCAGACAGGCGCTTTAGTTTGTGCAAATAATTTCATCACCACTGCTCTCAAAACGGAGAAGAAAAACATCGTGGGGAAACCGGCATATCCTAAAACCAAAAATTCGAAGACATGTGACATCTACCAACCCGCACTGGGCCCGCGTGGTAGATTACAGCCCACTCCCTCTCGAAGAGAGGCCTGTTTCCCAACAGTAGGAACATTATAGACCGATTTTGATTATGCTTACAATATTTTTTTATTACTAATTTTATTTCTTGTAGGAAACTAAAGCGTTACATCAAATAGGTTGAAATGGCGAAGACACTTCTTCGGATCACCAGGGAGAGATATTGTAAGCTTTAAGACACGCGGAGGAAACGTTCGTATTTACCCTTCATCTAAAAGTCTCTCAGTTGACACTAGCAAGAACTGGGGAAATTACCTTTTATTCGAATACTACCTACTACATAGAATACAGGAATAAGTTTAGAGAAGGGAAAGGGAGGAGAGTAAGTTATTGGGTTTTACTTTAGAACTAACATAGTATTAAGTTGGTACTACTAACACCTACTGTGGACCAAAAAAGTTGTTTTTAAGCTATTGCATAGCTTTTATCGGAGACTCTGAGCGCGGCGACCGAATGTAGAAATTCCGTAACGAAAAAAACCTGACGCGAAAGTTTGTGAGGATGGATGGATGGATGTTTGTTACTCTTTCACGCAAAAACTACCGAACGGATTTTAATGAAACTTTACAGTAATGTGGCTTATATATCAGAATAACACATAGGCTACAATTTATAAAGATTTTATGTGATTTAGCCATAATATAACGATAAGTATCCAGTAAGTCGGAAAAAATCCTGCCCTCTGAGATCTATCTTTGCGTGCGCTGCCTAAACCGCTGGAGTTACATGAAAAGAATGTATTGTGGGGTTGTTTGTCTTAAAGAGTTCTAAATAAAAGTCCACGACAGCATATATCTACCTTTTATGTGGAAGCCATTATAGCCAAAATAGTGAGCTATAAATACATTTAAATTGAATACTTTTTTTAAGTTGCATATTTTAGAGTATTTAGTTAATTCGTATCAAAATAAATACCTTCATCGCTTTCGGTATTTAATGTAGATAAAATTTGTCTTTTACACTAAGTAATTTGGACTAATATTTTAAAAGTTAGAACGATAAGAATGACCTGCGATGAGTCGACGGCGGGCGCGCAGAACGAGGGTAGGGATAGGCAATGACGCGCGGTCGCCGAGTGCGCGACCCGAACGCGGGCAGACGCGTGAGGGCAGACGTCATTGACGGTTGTGTAAATTCTGCGATTTAGGGGGGGGGTATAGGGGTATTTTTTTAAAAAAATATTTTAAATCAACAATATTATCTTCTTATTTTTGAATATATGCTATGCAATAGCTTTACCGCGGCAGTCCTCGAGTGCCACACGTATTTTTTTTTTAACCCTAGATTCATAAACATAGTTGGTAGATACACTATTCATAAAAATTCGCCTCTCAGACGTCAACTGACCTGCCAGGGTTGCGAGTTTGTCCGAAAGGGATATCGCGACCCCGGCACACAGGCAACGGAAGGAACACGGGTGGGTTTTAGTCAGTAAAACTCCGACACGCCCTCCCACTCCGCCTAAAGCGTGAGAAGTTATTTGATAACTTCCCACCTCAAAAAAAAAAAGTAGCGTTCATAAGTCCGAGTTTGACTTACGACCTTCTTCTATAAGTTGTTACAATACTATAGACACGCACACACACTCACTATGTCTGCAACTCATAGTAGTTTACAATTTCTACCAACAAAGTATATGGTATGCTAGCTCAGTGGTTAACGTGCTTTGGTAAGTAATATGATAAATCTCCGACATTCGTAGCTCGATTTGGATTTTGTTTATTATTTCTAAAAGTATATGGGTTAAGCTTTTAGAAATAATAAACAGAATCTACATCGAGCCAAAAATATGGAAGATAGACCCCCTTAAAAGTCAATTTTTGATAATTTTTCATGAATATTTAGAAAAACACGGGCAGTGACATGTCCATAGGCGGCATTGTATAAGTATGTATGTTTTAAAAAACTGTAATTAAAAAGGCTTTATAAACGCTTTCATTAAGACCCTATCATCAGACATATTGAAACGTTACTACCGGATAAAATATTGGATTAACGGTTAAACAATTTAATTTTAAGCGCTTCGTTTCATTTTGTAAACCAGTTGCATCGGATAATTTCAGGCGCGGTGAGCCAATTATTGTGTTTAAAAAAAAAAGTAATAACCGAAAAACACGCTTTAAGAGTTAAGAGTAAATGATGTAAAATAAATAGCGCGTTAATTTAATTGCCGTGTTTATATTACCACATATCCGACGTGAGGGGAAAATTAAACACAAGAGATGAATATAAATTAAGTGGATACTTCGTATTACCGAGAAAATAATACGGCAATAATTTGAATACAAAAGCGGTTTAAACAATTATTGTTTCAAAATTACGGTTTTGCCTTCCTTAAATTGACCGAGCGAGCGAAGCGACCAAAGCGGCAACATTTGCTTTCGTGTGTCAGTTTGTTGGAACCCCTCTACAGGTCGTATTTTACAACCGATCTGGACGAACACTGAAACTGGATGAACAGGTTTTATGACTTTATAGATTTTTTTTGTCGTCGGGGATTTTTGATTGGAGGGGTACTTCCTCCAAAACGGGGGCTACTGGATATTTCCGCCTTATGAGATCCGATTTCGATGGTTCTTATTTTACTTGAAAGGTAGTAACTTTACATTGGTCGCATAAAATAATTGTTGAAGATCTGATGGATGGGATCTTAGACGTGAGCAGCTCCCCAAAATGCAGTAAATTGCTCTCTTTTAGATTCTCACCAGTGGAATCAGCCCTTTAACTACTTTGTGTGACTGAGTTTTGTTAGGTGTAAAGTAGCTTCAAAAGTAGTCTCGTGTTTAATAGTTAGTAGTTGGTTAGTTTATTTCTGTTTAATTATCATCTTGCCACCATATGCTTTTTAGTAACCTACATCCATAGTAGGTTTTTTTCTTTTTAGTAACCTACATCCATAGTCGGGGTTTTTTTTTTAGTAACCTACGTCCGTAGTTGGGTTTTTTTTAAGTTTGGTAGGTATATTAATTATTGGATTTTAAACTGACATGGAATAACCATAACGGGATATTTACCATGATTTTACAAACAAAAAATATGGTAAATATCCTGTTTTAAATAACTATTAAAAACTACAACTGTTCGCAGTACTACTAGTACTACTACTATTCGCAGTACTGCTAGTGTTTACATTACGAATAAAGTATGTATTTAACAAAAACACAATTGCATTTGAATCTTATAAAAACATAATCTGTATAAAAACATAATTATTTTTTGTTATCATATTGAGAACATGCAGTTCAGAATATATTATAAAGTTATCAATTTCACGAAGGTATATTTTGATACCATGTAAAAACAAATATTTAAACTATATGAAAAATGGTAATAATAAATAAATAAACAAAAATCTTTATTGCAGACCACATTCATGACTCATAAAAAAACACGATAAAAAAATTTAACAAAAATTTATAATAAGAAAATCAATATACGTTTCACAAACAAATATCACAACATTCCTCTCTCATTTTCCAAATTTAAAAGTACAACAAACAAAAAATCTAGCCTTTAACTCCAAAAAATATAACCTTTCAACTCGAATTTACGTAAAAAAATATAATAAAAATGTTCACGAAAAACGCCGAGTAAAAACAAAACTTTGAATCCATTTAGCGAGTTCGATGACGTGTATTGGACAAAAAAACAGAATTTTCACGACGAGCGAGGTAATTGTGTATTACACATAAAATGGCCATCAATCAGAATGCCTTTCATAGTGACATCCATTGATTCATAGGTTTGAAAAGTTCGTCTGCTCAACAACGTACTCGTAGATAACGCAACGAATTGTCAAAATAAAAGGTATTGCGATCGAATGTCATTTTATGCAGAGCAGTGGTGGCCCAGTGCTAACGGCCGCGACTTACGAGTTGTAAGTGGTAGGTTCGAACCCTGACAGGCACTTTGCTTTGTGTAAATTATTTCATCACCACTGCTCTCAAAACCGAAAAAGAAAAACGTATGGAAACTGCATGTCCTAGTACCGAAAATTCGAAGACATGTGACATCTACCAACCCACACTAGGCCCGCGTGGTGGTCCCAGCAGTGGGAAGATTATAGGCCGTCCTTATGCTTATGAAAAAGTAAATCGGACAATAGTCAAACATTGGATGCACTTCAACAATATCCAACAATTCCAACAAAATCCAACAATAAGCCTATAAAAATCTGTTGTCATTTGATCACATGGTTGATAACATGGTTTGCTTGGCTTGTGTATCAGAATACCAGCGCTGCGGTATTTATTTTTTAAATATCGCCGCATTATGCTGAGATAGGAGCCTTTTTGGCCTCGCACAGGTCGTTATAATTATTATTTTTTTTGTTATTTTTTTTTTTTTTTTTGTTATTACCTGCTTACTGTTTGTATTTCCTGTGCGTGTCCCAAATAAAATATTTTTCTTTTCATTTCTTTCTTTCAGTGTGATCATTATAGGCTGATTATGCCATTTTATGCAGTTACGCAATCAGACTGCTGGACACATTGCGTATATTGGAGTAGGGGTAATCCATCATATTAAAGTTTTCTAACTAAGTATTGGCGGATAGAAACTAATATAGATCTAGCATTGAAGAAATAGTCATAAGTTGTATTAGGACTAGCTATTACAGAGTCTGGAGAAATAAAAGTTAGACAATTGGATCGGTGTCAGGTGCTAAAACAAGAAGTGTATTTTCATTAGTTTCAGCTAAAGAAACAGTATCAAGGTTTAAAAGAGCTCTTAATGTCACTACTTCTTTTTACGGGAAAAAAAACTTAACTACACTTTATTTTTATTATATATTTTTTTTACTTTGAATACTTCGCGTGCAGCTAAGGACAGAAGATAAAGCTACGTCCAGATATGTTCTTTTATCCGTACGGTACCTCCGTTTCGTATCAGCGTCGCGATCCAAGAACGCTAGTTTGGACTTTCGTTCGGTACGGTACGGTGGTACGGCGTCTCGATACGGATACATCGCGAGTCGGTTTTTTCGCCCCGTTCAAAGACTATATACGATACGGCGACTAGAGTTTTTGGATCGCAACGCATTATTAATTTATTTATTACTTAGTTTCAGTTTTTATTTATACTATTTTTTTTTTTTTTTTTTTGCTTTATTTATTTTGGTGTATCCCATAATGGGATTTATCTTAGTCCGTTGGTGTGTCCGTGGTATCACAGTAGGCCCTATCAGAATACCAGCGCTGCGGTATTTATTTTTCTAAATATCGCCGCATTATGCTGAGATAGGAGCCTTTTTGGCCTCGCACAGGTCATTATTATTCTGTTTTTAATGCTCCTTTTTTGTTTTTTATTTTATAATTATTTTTTTATTTTATTTATTAAAACTTTTCACACTTAAAAAAGTACAAAGGCGGACTTAATGCCTTAGGCATTCTCTACCAGTCAACCAAGGGTGGTGAAGAGATTAGGTGGCAGATGATTTTTCTTATTACTTACTGTTTGTATTTCCTGTGCGTGTCCCAAATAAAATATTTTTCTTTCTTTCAACGCTGATACGAAACGGAGGTACGATACGGACAAAAGAACATATCTGGAAGCAGCTTTATGCGAATCTACAACTTGTTGCAATTACAAATATTGCTATTTTGACAAATTTTATCTCCATATACCAACGATCTATTTCCATATAAACCTATTCCGAAGATACGATACCTATTACGGTATAAACTAATTTCAACATTGGTTTATGCTATAAAGTGGAAAACCGATACTCGCAAACATTATCCACTTACTCGCTCTTGGGCATCCTTGGACTAATTAAAGAGCCAACGTCGTTAAATTTCTCAATACTCTACCTAACATGTTGTCCTTATAATAAGGTAGTAAATTTTGAAGGTTTAATCACCTTGCTAAAATGTTAATTACTTTTAGACTTCGTCACATTAAACCTTTCCTTGTAAAATGCTAGTTTCTGTAGGGTTTTGAATAGTTGCAGCGATCTAATCGATTTCCACTTTGATTCTCTGACTAAGCAGAAATCTAAAATCTTGTGTTGTTTATCAGAGGTGTTGTAAATCAATCATTACTTTATCATTTTGTTACTTATATAACTTTCGCAATCACATTCTAAACTAAGTATTTATTTAGGCCACATGTTTTTTTTTTTCTTTAGTTTTAAGTTGGCTTGTAAACTGTACATGTACCTAGGCTTACAAATTACCATAATTTTAGTTCATGTGGTGTTTACCTTTAAGTTATTGTTACACTGTTCAAAGTTTTTTAAGACGTTATTTTTATCAAGATGTTAGTGTAAACAATTGTTGGTGAACCAAATAAATAAATAAATTGATGAAACACGTCGTTGCGCCATTTTCACTGTAGAAAATAACAAGGTTCTTAGTAAGAAAGTCGACCGAACGTTTACTAAAAGACAAAATAATAAATTAAAATGCCTACAAAACTACGTAGCGGAGCTTGCGTAGCGGTTGGCGTAGCAATGACAATATCTTGGTATCAGCTACGCCGTAGCAAATGCGTAGGGTTTATTTCGTAACAAGACTATACTTTTCTAAAATAGGTCGTTTAAGGGGGATGCGCTAAGGTTGTATTGAAGATTTAAATACTAATAATTCTGTAAAAAATCGCTGATAATTTAATCAACATATAACCTAATTCTGACCTGCAAATTGCCAAATAACTAAGAAAATTTGAATTTCACGCTCTAGCCTAAAATGATAGCTTTATCGAGATTCTGACTTACCACAACTGTTATGGAGACCAAAGTGCGTCGGTCTGTAGGTAATTAATAGCCCTGACAACAATCGACTAACACAGAGAAGCAATTAGCTGAGGAATCTAGGGCAATATCTGTCGATATCAGATACTGTGACGGTACAGACCTTTTGATCCCACGGTCCATCAATTCTAATCGCCCGTATTACGGTTTCGTTGATAGATTTATCTGATACTATATAGCCATTTAAGTACCTATCCAGTTTTCTTCTTAAGCTGGGCATTCACGGTCAGTCTATCGCGCCAAATGGCGTGATGTACATCCAAAATCTGTACCCTAATTACGTAATACATGATAAATCAGAATCTGAATCGTTTTGAAACAGATTGCTAATCCATTGCTTCGTACGTTCGAAAAAAAAATCTGCTCAACAACGGGAAATAACACAATGAATGTTGTTGACCTGTCAAATTGAAACAGATTAGTCGGAATTGTCAACGAAAATGTGTTGCGTAATTAGATAGCTGATCATGAGTGTCGATTCTTCAATCCAAATTTTGCGAGACATCAAATCACGGATTTTCCGTGCGCGCCGTAATCCACAGCTTCAAGCCTCTTGGCGTCGCGCCATTTGTCTGTGAGTGTGAAATCCGTGGGCCGTGGCATCACGCCGCGCGGCCCGTGAGTGTGCAAACCTACATCTATTTTGCGTTCAGTATGTTCAAAGCCGTGCAATGAGACATATCGCACCTTTGGTAGAACAAGGGCATAATTGTCATAAATTGCCAAACGAATTTCTTTGTCCCTCCAGTTCAAAGGGCCTTTTTAAAGCATTTCTGCATATTTAAGTCATTTTGGCAATTTATGACAATTATGCCCTTGTTCTACCAAAGGTGCGATATGTAAAAATATCGGGGCGCGAAAAAAGTACATGGAATTAGAGTGTCTATGACAAGTAACAAATAAAGATATATAAAAGATAAGAGACACTTCAACCACTCCTCCGACCAATTTTGGTTTTCTTGTTAATATATGGCAACAAATAGCAAACGCAGAAATTAAAAAAATCTTCTTCGCAGTCTGAATCCATTTTCTAGTACTTCACCATACGTATGCGTCCCCGTCGATCGAGAAATTAAAGTCATTTGGACTGAAGCCGTGAGTGGCCTAAACTACTGGCTTTCATCCATTTGATTTAATCCAAATGGAGTGATCGTGAATCCCCAGCTTAACATAAACATTACGCCTGTTTCCAAAGGGGAGTCAAACTCCAAGCATTTATTTGAAATAAATGCTTTGAGTTTGACTTATACCATTTACAGTCACTTTTGAATTGTAAAAGAGTCGGTCAGTCGGAAAAATGAAATTAGTTGCCCATTCCAAAGCGTAAATACTAGGTCCCGTTGGAGAGGGACGGGCAAGAAACTCCATGAACACTGTTTTAAATCAAAATATTGGTTACATCATCCAAGTTGAAAAAAGGTACATGTTGTGAGAACACACAGTGGCGTATGAGTATATTTTTACAATATGTATTATATTATATTATATTTTTTATTTGTGTTCAATTCTCATGTAAAGCTTCGTGCTTCGACAGCGCGACGCAACACCGGTTATTGTTATACCGTCAAGTTTTCTTAGAAATTGTATTGTTCGAGTCGCGTCGCGGCGTCGCGTCGCGCTGAACTGCACGAAGCTTAAAAGGGAACGAGATTGCCATCGACTGGGCTTGTGCTAGGTAGATGGTAATAGGCCCATTCAGACTCTGGGATGCTTTAGAGAAACTCCTAATAGATAAACTTTTGAACACTTTGCCATATTTATGGATCAAACTTAGGGACACCAGTTTTTCTTCTTAATAACCTTCTAAAATTATTTTGTTATTTCACTATATGCTGCACCGGTTGACGTCATCACGTCAACGCCGGCTGTCGCTGAAAACCAGCGTTGGGCTCTGTCTCGGATAGGGTCGCAGCATTATGCTGAGTGATGGCCGTTTTGCGTGGATGTGACGCATATTTTCCCCCAAATTGTTAATTTTCGTGTTTTGTTCTTTCTTTGCGTCATGTGTACCGCAAATAAACGTATTTTCTTTCTTTTTATTTCTAAAATGGGAGTACCACAATAAATAAATAAATAATTTGAATA
This sequence comes from Agrochola circellaris, assembly GCA_914767755.1. Classification (NCBI taxonomy): domain Eukaryota; kingdom Metazoa; phylum Arthropoda; class Insecta; order Lepidoptera; family Noctuidae; genus Agrochola; species Agrochola circellaris. The sequence continues at coordinate 3,376,918 of OU611855.1, read as the reverse complement.
AAATATGTTATAACATAAATTGAATTGATTTAAGTCCTCCATTACGCGTCGCCTCGGGCTCATAGACGTCACGGGTCACACTCTGAATTATGAAATTTTAATTACGGTTCGTATAATAATTAAAAGTTGGCTCTTTCTAATGAGTCACGTACATATTTTCTGTAGCTTTCAGAGGAATGTTTACGTAAAGGTACTTTATGTACAGTTAACAAAAGATATTTTGTAAAAAACAAAGAAAGAAAGAAAAAATATTTATTGGCACTCGCACAAGAAGAAAAAAATGGTATAAAGTAAAATTCTGTACGAATCCAATCTCAGCATGATGCTGTGACGTTTAAAAATAAAACCTCTGGCAAACAGGCGCGACACGACTCTAATAAAACAATTTCTAAGAAAACTTCACGGTACATCAATTACCGGTGTCGCGTCGAGCGACGAGTGGCGCCAGTCTGCACAAGCCTTTAGTGTACGCAAAAATAATATCCTTACTTTGAGAAACGTTAACTATCATTTTTTTAAACTAATGAAACTTTCGACTAACGATATCCACTACTCAACAAAACTATTACGAACTAACTATTATTACTAAGCACATGCTCAACAAAATAAAAAGCTGTCAAGGTCAACAAAAAAATATATTTTTCAAGCAGCTAATGCTTGAAAATGTTTTTGTTGACTGTAGTTACATACAAAACATTTGAGTGAGCCTTTGAAGCGTACCTTACATTGTTTCTGTTAATGTTTTTGAATTTGTAACGAAGTGGTGATACAATTTCGTTACGTGTTAAGTGGTATTGAAACTTTATGTTAAAAGCTTTTACTAGCAATGAATATAAAAGTTCCAGCGATGTAATGATGAATTGGTTACAGATATATTGTTGCAGCGACAATCTTCTATATACAAATAAATAAAATTGATGTGTAACAGACACATCAATTTTATTTCTAATGGCAAAATAACAGCTTTTTAATAAATGCTTATGAAAGTTTGTCTATCTGTCTGTTTGTTCCATCTAATCTCCGAAACGGCTGGTCCAATTTTGACGGGACTTTCACTGGCAGATTCCTGATGTTATAAGGAGTAACTAAGATTTGCCGTAATTAAAACGGCTGGACCGATTTTCACGGGACTTTCACTAGCAAATAACTGATGTTATAAGGAGTAACTTAGACTTTTATTACTAACTTTTATTTTAGAAAAAGAAAATGAATTAGTTTGTAATAACAATGTTGCACCGCAAACTCAATCCAATAATTTTTTAAATGTCTTTTCCGAATTTATAAAATTATTTATTAATATTTTTATTTTATTTCCAAAAAGCAATTATATCATCTTTTACTTTGGTTTAAGCCTCAGGGCTTATCTTTGCGCTGGGGAGCTAATATTAAATTCTTGAAGATGATGACGAAGTACCACGATGCTTACTATATTATTTCAGTAGTCCCGAACAGGGTAGTTCAACTATGTCTACTGTAACCGTTCTATTATTGGGAACAGTTGGGTTAACCCGAGATTGCGTGGTTTTTGGCAAATATAAGGCTACCCATGCGGGCGATTTCCGATATTCTGGTTTGCCAGAATTGGTTTGGTTTTATTTTGTTTGTCAGCTGACAATACAATATGTATCTGCGATATACAATAAATCTGCCTAGCCTTTTCCCAACTATGTTGTAGTCGGCTTCCAATCTAACCGGATGCAGCTGAATACCAGTATTTTACATGCAGTTACTGCCTGTCTAACAACCACATCCCAGTTACTGGGTAACACGATTACCCGTGACGACTGTCAAAGATCTACGAATGACAGCCGGGACCAACGGCTTAACGTGGTTTCTAAGGCACGGACGGATCTAGATATGTGATGGATGGTCACCCATCTACGAACCGACCGCAGCAAGCGTACCTTAACCTGCGATCGATCCTTGCGCCTGTTATACATGTGATATACATAGACATGACTGCAAAATTCTGCGATTGATTCATGAGCAAGCAATAACAAGACTAGATTTATAAACAAGCAGAAAAGAATAAACAGATGTTTAAATTCAAATTGTAAAGGAAAACAAACCCAAGATGTAACAGTACGAAGATAAAAGTAAAGTATTGTGGACGATACAATGGCTAGCAAAACTCAGTCGTATTGGATAACATGTACCTACATTTTAAATTCTAGATTTGTTTAAGTTTAAATAATGTTGAGCTTTTACTACTACTGAATAAGCAAATGCGCTATTAAGACCGCTCATAATAACAACAAAATACATATTACTCTGGAAAAAGCTTGACATCTCAATATCATTTCGTTATGTAACGGCACAACAAGAATACTTTACTAGAAATCTGACGCAAAATTTATGCAAATTGTATGAATTTTTTGCAACACGCAATCAGACTTAACAGTTACGTAGCTAAATTCTTACAAATTTAATTTAAAAGTTTTTTATTTAGTTTGTGACAAATAACAACAAGTCAATTAAAAAACCGAGCAGTGGAAACAGAGGATAGTGCACGGATTAATGCACAAGTTAAACCAGTGTTTTTTTTTTTTTCTAAAAAACTGTTACGGTACGAATAAAATTGGAAAGTTTAAAATTGGCTTCCATTATGTACGGTCTACGGAACGCTCGATGTGATCGAAAAACTTCTTATGCAATGTCGTATAATAAATACTGCTTTAGAATTAAATGGTATAGGTTTGTAAACAGCATAACATAAAATCACGCCTAGTTTCTTCGAAGAGTTCGGCAGAGGTGGACCTAACAGAACACACACATTTCGCCAGTTATGTTTAAGTCCCACGTAATTACATAGAGGCGGCTCCTATTGTCATCAACCGGGCACAAATCCAGATTCCGGCCTGCTACTGAGAATTCCTGATGGTAAACAAGTTAGTCACTTATTAATTTACACCAAAGTGGTCCAGACGGATTTGTGGTTGCATGCAGAACTTCTTGGCGTATCTGTGGCAATCTATATTGAGTCGACCCATAACTTAGCGAGGAGTTTGGCGTCATCAGTAGCGTCCATCAATGCCTGCAGAGCACCGAAGGCTTCGTCAATACGTTGTTGGATTATGAAGCAAAACCGAAATGTCTCATTACGTATACTGAACAAGTTTTTATTTTGGAGAAGATAATTTTAATGTGTCTTTAGTTGAAAATCCTTAAAATAAATATATCACAATATCGTTGAAATACTTTGTACCAGAGAATTTGATGATGATTTTTTGTTAATTGTTTCTTATTAATTTTTCTACCCTCACTACGAGTAAAAAATCATGTTAAAACGTATATTTAAGAAGCTATTTTTTATGTAAGTGCTGTATACGCATGTAAGTGACTAATTCACCATAACTCAATACTTATGTTATTTTTTATTATATTAATGTTTCTAGTGAAAAGTCCGTTGGTGTACCTTTCAAATAAAATAAAATTTAATAACAACAAATACGGACACCAATCACTGTAGTCTTCAGTTTCCCAGCCAACAAAGTGTGTTGCAATATCCACATGGTCGCATTACAACTGGCGCGTCACATCCGGTGAGAGACAACATGGCCGCTATCTGACTTCCGGTTTCGCTTCAACGCTACTCTTTGACGGATTTATACGATTGATCGACGCGTAAAATTGTTTTTTAATCTGTCTGAGTGGAAAATATTTGCTGAGAGGATAAAAAGGTTTGTTTAGGTTAGAAAACCTTTATTTGAGAATAACAATAATTTGACCACTTGCATTTCTGACGACATGCTAGGGATCCTAAATCACGTCATACGTCATAAGTAACGTCATTCATTTCGTTAATTACGTTGTTGAAAAGACGAAAGTTTCAAACTTATAATTATGAAGCAATTCATTAGTGTGTTGTTTTCATTACTAACACTAGTCTATAAGAACATTGTTACTAACAAAATGGACACCATGGTCTGAAATAAAAGTATTTATTTATTTATTAGCAATTTCATTCAAAATCTTTAGGAGTGTTATTGAAAGTGTGTGCGTAATTAGGGTGCAGCCTGCGCTTGAGCTACTGCATTAATAACAAAAAGAGTCTACACTACACACTTTTTTTTTAATTTCCGTCTTTTATAAAATGAGTTTTCCTGTGGCTAGCCACAAAATCAGAGTGAAAAATAATAAGAATTTTCCCGATCGTCGACGGAACATGAGTCAGGACCGGATTTACCATTTAAATCGCCAATGCGTTGAATTTTCCACTAATACAAATACTATTTAAATATTTTATAAAAGGATTCAAATGAACGCAGAATTTCCCACGAAAATAACCCGTAGCATATAAAGGGAAGGACGAGTAAACGAATCGCTAAATCTAATAAACCCGCGAGGGTAGATAAACTACCAACAACTTTATCTTATAAAGGGAAGGTATACTAATAAAATAATTAAGGTAAACTATTAAAGGATCGATTCCAGATTCAAGGAAATAGTGAATCGTCTAAGTTACAAGATTAATTGCTACTAGGTAATGAAGGGACAGCTTGAGAACATTTCGTCTTACGATAAATGAATTTATTTCGCACAACAATCTTTTGATAATGTCTATAGTGATAATATCACTATAGACATTATCAAAAGATTGTTACAGACAGATATATTATATCTGTCTATAAATATAATAAATAATAAAACAGCAGAATCTGGTGTCTGTATGTTTGTTTGTTCGCGCACATCTCCGGAACTACTGAACGGATTTTCTATAGTTTTCGTAGGTAGACAGACATTAATTTTGTAGACAATAAAGGCTTGGTTTCATTAATATCGGATGTTGCAAAAAAAAAGCTATTGTCATACGACGGTATTCTGTTCACCACACGTTGTGCACGATTCCTGAGAGTAATCTAACTAAAAGTATTAGGCTGCTTGTCCATTGAAGCGGAGCCAGGCAGCGGAGAGGAGCGTGGCAGCGGAGTGGAGCGTGGCAGCGGAGTGGAGCGGAGTTGCGGACAGTGTCTGTCCATTGAAGCGGGACTAGTCAGCGAAGCGGAGTTGCGGACTGCGTTTTTTTCTGCATCGGAGAAGCGGAGCGGAAAAGCGGCGAGGGGCCGCTTCCCCGCTCCGCTTTCCCGCTCTGCTTCCCGGTTTTATATGAATTTTTAAACTAGTTCCCAAATCCCTGTCCACTGAAACGGAGCGGAGATTTTATGCAATACCATTGATTAATATTGGCTCAACTCCGCTCCGCTCCTCTCCTCTCCACTCCAGTGGACAGGCAGCCTTAGACTTGCATGAATTCAAGATAGTATTACAATCATTAGTATTATCCCACTTATAGGATTTGGATGTTTGGCGCACAAATAGTTTATAACTAACAAAAAGTACTAGGTTTACGTACGTACGTGGCTTATGTAGGCTTGCATGAATGAATTCAAGTTTAGTTTATTTTGAGTACATAAAAAAATGGCTATCTATAAAATAAAAATCTATTGCCGCATATATGAAAGATCATCAGTAGAGAATGGCTCGACCGATTTGGCCGTTTTTTGCTTTTGTTGTATTCGTAGTTTTCTAGACAAGGTTTGCATGAAAGAAAATTTTGGAAAATCCACCGGAAATGTCGGAAATACACCCGGGCGACGCCGGGCCCGAAAAGCTACTATAAAAATAAAAATGAACTCTAAACTACAATATTATTCTTCGTATATCGGTACGGATTAGGGTATATGGATAAGAATAGCTCATACGATGGTTATAATATTAATCAGTCAATCAGGTGTTAGCGTGCCAGCCAGTCAGGGTTACGCGAACGCGCGTATTTTAGTTGGTCACGATAGCATAAAGGTAAAAATTCTTAGAAAAACTTTTAAGGTCCATTTGCAAAGGTTGACAATACTGTTTACAGCAATATTCCAAAAAACGTCGTAAAGTAAGGAAGCTCGAACTGTCAAATATAAAAAGTCACAGTGAACCCACGATATCAGCAAAGACCTGACGCAAACAGATAAGAAAATACATTGTATGAAGCGAGTATTCCCCGCAGTAACTGCTAGAGCCTCAAGCAAGACATTCGGGTGGTTTATGTCTCAAAGATGGCGTCAACGTAATGTCATTAAATGGTAGCGGCGTCTACACAGTGGCGGAATTGCATGTTTTGGCTTTACTGCTCTGTGATCATAATTGGAAGATTTCGATTATGATGTTTATTGGTTAGGGGTATGATTCTGGTTGTAGTCTTGTGTTTCTTTTTACTTACAATCGTTTTTAATACCTTATGTCATGTACTTACAATCTATGCAAATAAATAAACTTTACTTTACATATTAACTCTTAAGGAAGTGGTGCTATTTTTCGTTGGTTGTTGAATGAAGTGTAGGATGTCTCCCGGCAAGTCAACCTTTGACTTAAATAAAACCAGCCAAGTAGTTGTCGGACTACGCACAATTAAGCGGGACGAATTTATCCCAAGAATAAATTTAACATTGTAGTTGGAAAACACGTTCCCTATACGAAATGTATGGAAGAACATGTTTTTGCAAATGTAAGTTGTCGATTATTACTCGTTAACTTGTAGAGCCTACTTAGCTGTGATAACCAACACCAACCGTTTTGCAGTTGACTCTAACAAAAATTAATATTTCGCAAACGGTTCTCTGAATTTAAAAATGGTTTTCACACACTCACAATATTTTTGAACTACCTTTCCGACGATACCCCACACCATTGGATAGACGAAAAAAAAATTATCCCCACTTTAAGTGTAGGGGAATAATCTTAAAAAAAAAAACTTGATTTTATTTTAGCACTTTATCGGTGTATTTAATATGTATACTCATGCCAAATTACAGATTTCTAGTAAAGTCAAAGTCTCTGAGCTAAACCGCGGTCAAAAGGCGAAATTTTTCAGGGTTATTGATTACGGAACTATAAAAAGCAGTTGGGTCAGATGGATATGTATGGCGAATTGTAAGAGGCATTCTTTATCTAGCACAAGACTGCAATAGGTGATTCGTTCTTCTTTTTTGTAGCGAAAGCGGACTATAAAAATACCAACATCTACTATATAAAATCGTCAGATTATTGCTAAGAATTTATTGCGAGGAAATGGTTCGTTCTAAAGATTCAAATCGTTCCCATTTTCTTTTGCAGTAAGAATTGATACTGCTATTTCTTTAAAGCAAATTCTGAAAGGGTTTCCTGAACACGTAGACACCCAGTTATACATATTTTTACACGTCGCACGTTAAAATTGAAAATAACAATTCACACTATCAAAGTTGGTTGTTTTTTTTTGTAAAAAGTTTTTATTTTCCATTTTTAGTTGTGGTACCTACCCCACACAAATTCGAATACCACTATCTGGTATGAAAAATAACAGTGACAGGAACTTATCATATCATCCATATAGACTAAGTGAGGAAAATACGTATTATTGAAGCTAACTCAAAAACTATCCCCTCAACAGCATACCCTTTCAAACAAAAAACAAGAATTTTCAAAATTCCGTCCACAATTGACGAAGAAATCGGTGGACATATATATAAAAAAATGAACAAAAAAACATACATACGCTACGAACAAAGAAAGTCCTCTTTTTTGGAAGTCGGTTAAAAACTACGACTATCACCAAAAAACTCTCTAAACAGGAAAGTTCAACAGCCAATTAGAGCAGCGGAAAAACTTGTGCTCACCGCCAATAACAAACAATAGACCGAATATAACGGTTCGCACACACCCGCTATCTATTGCGTACCCAACTATGTGAAGCAATTAACACCAGCCTGTATAGTTTTTATCGCGGCCATTTTGTACCTACGGAAACTTTTGTGGGTAGGTCACATAGATGGGTAGAGCTTTAAGTAATTGTACTTGGATGAAGTCGGTTGCATGGTGCAATTAAAGGCACCATTAGACTTGACCAACCTTGAAATAAGCAACACTTCGGATACTACCTCGTTGGTCTAGCAAAGTATTTATTTAAACTTTTCACATTCAAAAAAGTACAAAGGCGGACTTAATGCCTTAGGCATTCTCTAACAGTCAACCAAGGGTGGTGAAGAGATTAGATGGCAGGTGCTCTGTTTGAGGAGAACAAAGAAAAAATATAAAAAAAATATTCAAATTTTTATTTATTTATTTTTATTTATTAATAGGTTGGCCTACAACTGTTTACACATAACATTTCATTTAAAAGTACAAGATATACGTTTATAAGTGCAACAATTATTTACAGGCTAACACCACATGCACTTTATATTTAATTTTAATTTTTTTCCAATTAAGCTAAGCTAATTAGTCTAGCAATATAACACCAATCAAAATTCAAATTAAATTAATGTAAAATTAAAAATAAAATAAAAAATATCACATAAATTGGTAATAGAGTAGCTAGTTAATAAAAAAATTAAATTAAATATTTGGTTAACAAATTAAAATTAAAAATAAAATTAAATATCGTTGAATTAGTAAAATTAATAAATTTCCAATTCAGAGTGTGCCTTGGTTGTGCGAGTAGTATTTAATAATTAATTTACAATATTTCCCTATGCTATCGTGGTGTACATCGATCAGGTCAATACAGCTGTTTAGGATTTTGCAAATTCGCGGTATAGGTTAGTTAGCACCTAGGACAGTTCTAATGCATTATAACTAAAATAGTTACAACAGTACATAAATAGGTTACAAACTACATACACATACATATATATTTACTATAATATCGCACCTTTGGTAGAACAAGGGCATAATTGTCATAAATTGCCAAAATGACTTAAATATGCAGAAATGCTTTAAAAAGGCCCTTTGAACTGGAGGGACAAAAACATTCGTTTGGCAATTTATGACAATTATGCCCTTGTTCTACCAAAGGTGCGATATATACCTATCTTATATATATAACAGTGAAAGCTGTTAATAATGATGAGTACAATGACCCCTTAAGAGGATGCAAACGAATTAAATGTCACATTGTATACGAATTCAAGGGAGAGAGGTGTTGAGATGACTCTCCCGATGATACTCCAATTATTTTGAAAATAACTCAGCAAATTCCGCTTAAATGCATACCGACTGGTGGCCGTCTTGAAATCAAGAGGAAGCAGATTCCAAAGAAGAATTGACTGAATATGAAAGTCAGAAGTATGAGAAGAACAGAGTAGGAGAAGATTGATTGGAGTGTTATGGGATTTTCCAACAGGAATTTTTCAGTAGCAGCCCGGAGCCTGGATTTGTGCCCGTTTGATGGCAATAGGCTCGACCCCTATTACTTGGGACTTAAAATACGTGTACTACAAGTACACCTCTACCCAACCCTTCGGGGTAACAAGGCGTGGTGTTATAATGTTACTTAATATAATATAATAATAATTTATTTAGGAACATAAAGATTTCGTAGTACATGAGGGACTTACAAAGCATGCATTATTAATAACATGGCGTAGGTACAATTAATTGTTGGGTGAATCGCTGCTCTCCTAGCTAGATCACTGAGTAATCTGTATTTAGGAGAGACTTACTTCGAATACTGAAGATGGACTGCTGGCCTTTATGTGGAAGGCGGAGAATCTGTGTTATAAGTATGACGCAACATGGGAGTGTGGCGGCATCCACATCGCCACATGCGAACTACGCATCAAAGACCCGACGTCACACAACATCCTGACGTCACTCAAATCCTGCATCGCGCAATTAGAGTTTACCGCGCGGTGGACATATATACAAGCTCCCGACTTCAACCTCTGGGCAGTTGCCCGCCAGACATGACACCCGTCTGGTCGGAGGATCCTCCCTTTTCTATGGGAGATGAGTGAACTTTACCCCCTGTTCCTCATACCCCTAAAGGAGAACCTATTGTCCAGCAGTAGACTGCGATATTCTGAGTTGATTACGTCGTCAAACTCCTGTATGTTGCTACTAGCTTTCGTCTGCGAGCCTATATATAACCTTCCTCAAGAATTGTGCTAACCAATGCAAAAAGATTTTTACAAATCGGACTGGTAGTTCCGGAGATTACTCCTACATTACAAACAAACAAACAAAAAACCAAAGAGACAGATTTATTTGTACAGAGATGCAATTTGGTTGTTTGTTGACCCTACCCTACTCTATTTTATCTCACCTCTCTATGTTTACCTGTATTTTTTCCTCTCTCTTTTTATTTTTATTTTTCCTCATTCTCTTTAACATTGTAGATATTGCATGTTATCTACAGGTGGCAGCAAAACTACTACCCATCACGCCAGCCAAAATATTGGGTTCCCACCTATGAAATTGGCGTTTTTTTCTCACAAATAGAGAACCTTGTCACTTCTATGATTTAAAATATTCATCAATTGCTTGGTATTATATCGAATAATGACCATCTTTGACAACTACCAATAGTAAAAAAAATCTTAGTACTTATAGTTTTCTAAACATAAAAAATACCTTAAAAATGACTCCTCATTTTGTTAGCAGAAATTACCACAATTTGTTTTAACTTAGCCTAAACTTGTTTTTGTCGCTTAATCTAAGTGGCATATTACGTTATCTTAGTTTTTAAACATTAGTGCATAAAAGTTTTAAAACATTTGTATGCATGGTTGTTATATAAATTAAGAAAATGTTAGTATGAAAAAAGTAACTTCTTTAAAATTCTCTATACAAAACGCTGATTTCATAGGTCCCTGATTTTATTTTATCGTTTCCATAACTAGACACCAACTGTTTGTCTGTAAACCTACGGCATGTTGCTTGGATACGAAAATTGAAAAGCTGTGTCGATGTGGCAGACGTGAAATAGTTACGATTATGATAACAATATTGTGTGGCTCTCGTGTCGCATGTAAGATTATGTATTCTGTGGTTAGGGTGGACCAAGGATTAGAAGGTAGCGATTTATTTAATTTTGATTGTATCCATCCTTTCACGTACATAATCTGTTTTGTGGTTTAGAAGGTGAACCGGGAATCAGACCCATATTTTCCAACTGAATTTAATTCTAAACGTTCACGTACGCTACGAAAATTTAATTATAAGGCTTTTTCTTTGAGAAATTGAAGTTGATTCGGGTCGTATTCCCATATGATATTATTATTATTAAATCCCTACGGCCTGTATCTTAATTATAGCCCTTCACTGCGTGAAGATTTTTCTGTCCAGATTAATGTCTCTTTTAGATTAAACTTCTTAAAAAGGCTAAGTCATGTCTAGACAAAATACTAAATTAATGTAAGGCATTTAATTAAGAGTAACCGTGGAGTTTCTTGCCGGCTCTTCTCCATAGGAAACGACCAATTGGAACCGTGCACCTAGCTTCTGACGTTTCATAAGTGCCCTTGTAGGTTTATGTGAAATAAAAATATTTTGAATTGAATTTTGAATTGAATTATTTAATTTTTTCAACGTTATTAAAAAACTTTCAGACTTAAAATAATAATATAAAACAGGAGGAGAAATAACCAAATGGTATCAAAAAATTCGTCCGCATCATCAACAGGAGAATTGCCCAAAAGGCTGGCAGCATTGCCACGTTGTATGGCAATGCCGATTCTGTGGCCAAAAAATAGGCCAGCCCTCTGGTCACTTGAATAGTCGACCAACCGCTTAGTGACTTCCCGAAAAATTAAGTAGATACTCGGACCCCATAGCCCTGTTTCAACCCCAAACGGCTGGAACATAATTATAAGTCCCAATAAGATTGGAGTATTTGCGCCGTTTCAGGTTTTCTGCACCTGCAGCAGCCGCCCCAGCACAGCCGGCGGAGCCAGAAAGATGGGATGGTGCAAGGGTGTCGACACACGTTGCATCCCACACCAAAGACCTACCTACCTTCCAAGGCATTATGGTCATTCCGTCTATCATCTAAGGCTAATGAAAACAAATGAGAAGACGTGGTATTTAGTAATATTCTTCCTTGCATAATAAGAAATTATGCAAGGAAGAATATTACTAAATATCTGGAAGAATAATCTTCCGGTTAGCAAGGAAGCCGAGTGATAATCAACCTCATTTTCTCATCCAATATACATTTTAAAGACGCTCGAATATAAAGTCGATGTAATGATAAGTCACAAACGCTTCGCCCACGACCATCATAAAAGTCTCAATGACTGCCTCAGTAGACTTTAAAAGCCGTAAATTACGACTTACGAGCGAAGATAACGCCTTTATTACTTTGTATTTCTTTTTTGCTTTCATTACTAAATCCTTGGAAATTACATTGTTACGGGATATTTTTAGAATAAAATATGACATGTATGGCAGTAGGTTTTTGTGGAAAGGACCTATCATTCGCAATTTTAAGCTATATCTAAAACTCTTCCACTTAATATTTTTCAGGAAATTGGCTAACATAAAAGTATAATCTTTGATATTTCGATTTCCTCTCTATATATAATACTCGCAGATATCTTGCATAGTAACCCGTTATTTTGAGGGCATGGCTATTTCGCTATCAATTCCTCGGAATATCGACCCTTTATTGATGAACATCTAATTTACCCAGGACTATAGACTAATTTAGAAATATTAATTATTGCCCGCTGAAAACTCCTCACTTGCGCCAAAACAAAATATTTGTATTCCGTAACTTCTGCTTCCCCGGGCAATAACAAAGTGAAAGTCTGAATATTGACTGTCGTGAAATTGTCTCCGCTGAAATTGGTGCCTAGCGGTATTCACTTTCCAAAAAAAAAAAAACATTAAAAGAAATACATTCAGAAACTGAGCGATTGGTATGTCAACTACTCAAAGAATTAGTAAAGGCACACGCCATTTAAAATTACCTTGCATATCTAAATGGTAAACATTCGCGTCCGCCATGTTTGTCAGCGGAATAGGTATCCTCATCTGCCTAGCCTTTTCCCAACTATGTTAGGGTCGGCTTCCAGTCTAACCGGGTGCAGCTAAATACCAGTATTTTACATGGGGCAACTGCATAACTGACCCCCACAACCCAGTTACTAGGTAACACCGGTCCTTGGTACGACTGATTGTTGTTCTTTCTGGCTTCTGACTACTCGTAACAACTACCAAACATCTACAAATGACAGCCGGGAGACCCACGGCTAAAGCTAAAGTTTCCAAATGAACTTTATTAAATCGTATTTAAAAATCTCAATAACACAATTGATAAACAAACGATCGGTTCCCAGGCATTTGCTCAAGAATGCCAACTTCACTGAGAGAGCTTTACAGTTTCAACAGTGTCCAAGAACTCAGCATACTTCAAAACTCACAGTTCTAAAGATTGCAGCACTTCGCTTCCAGGTAAATAGCTAGGGGATCGAACAAGCAACCTGGCAACTGTTTCTTAGTTGGAACTTGTTAGGAAAAAGTCGTCTAAGTTAAAAACTTATAACTTGTTAAGGCAATGAGAATAAGGTCGCAGTTGCTACGTTCTAAGTGCTAATTCTAGGTTCCATTTTCTTTGTTCTGTTTTACAACTCGCACGAGTATTTAGTGATTTAAAACGCATAAATAGCTACTCGACTAAGTTCTTTATTGACTGTCTTGCTTGAGCATTAACATTTTGATGTACCACCATTACGGCGTGGACTGCGTGATGTCAGTTAGGAAAAGTATAAGTACCAGCCATGCGATTCTGTAAACATCTCACCGTGAAAACTTGGGTGAAGTGAGCTGTCAATAGTGTCAATCCCTGTGGAATGACAGCTCACTCCACGCTCACTTCACCTAAGTTTTCACGGTGAGATGGTTACAGAATAGCATTGCAGTACTCCTACTGAAACTTTCGAATAGTCCCAGTGTAGAGTCCTAAACTGTACATGTTTAGCTAACTCGGTCGCTTGCCCCAGACGTGTGTCATTTTATTACTATAAATATACAATCAAACAGCGAGTGCGATTAGCTCAGGTACGCACGGTCGTATTTTTAACGCGGCGATTTTTTTTCGCGTATTTGATTTTCGACGCTATGCTTAACGCCGAGCGTTGAATATCCAACAGTGTATTTTCTTGACGCGCTGGGATATACACTGGATACGCTCTTGGATTCTTAATGCTCGACTCAATGCCAAGAGTCGAAAATCCATTACTTATACGCAAAAAAATCGCCGCGATTTTATTACGTCTGTGCGAACGTAGGCTTAAAGTCCAGACATAGTCTTTGTCAGGCCATATGACGACTATGCAGATTGCTCATAAATATTGTTCAAATGCTCATACAGATTGCCATGCTCGTCCTTTAACGTTTTCCTTTGCAATGTTCAGTTAAACTAACATCTTACAAGCTTATCCCTTCAGTGTGTCTTCAGCCACGATATGGGGTAACACCTGTTGTTTCTACGCCTTTATATATAGCCACTTATGTATATTACAATGGGGTAGGATTAACCTGTGGTCACAGAATAAATAAGTAGCAGTATTATATCTTGGCAGTGACTTTGAAATAATTACCTACGGCCGCTCGGTAGATAAACCTTCCGCATCCGTGCGTAACTGCCGCGCACTCGATACTGTTGCTTACTGAATATGTATATGTCGCAGGTAAATTGTATGATTCGTCATCTTTGACGTTTGCCAGACGTAATTAGTATTAGTTTTTAATATTATTATCTAGAATTTAAGTACATTAAGTCTTTAAACTTAAAGTTAAAGTTATAGTCACAAAGAACATTTTTCATGCGGTGTTTGCCTGTAATTGGTTGTGCAGTTAGATTTAAGACACTATTACCTATATGTTCCTATCTGTTTATTATCTGTAACAACTGTTGGTGAACCTTAATTAAATAAATAAATAAATCTTACAAACGGCGCTGTCCGTTTACTAATGCTGGTTTTGCCTATAAAGTATGATTTGTCCAACCTGTGTGATGACATGAAATTATAACAATTGATCGAATTGCCATTTGCCATTTGACTTAGGCATTTTGCAAAACCGCCAGCGTTTGTAAACGGACGGCACCGTTTGTAAAATGACGAATCATACAATCTGCATGCGACATATACGCTGAGATTTCGAAGCGCGCCCGTTTACATAGAATACTGTACTTATTTATACTGTGGTGTGGTCGAGAACACACGTTAATCCTAGTTACATAATATGTGTTTTTGTTGTGATAGATATAATCTTATGATCCTTTATGAACTACTGTCATTATTATTGTTAGTAGTTTGAAGCCGACCCTAATATAGTTGGTAAAAGGCTAGACAGAGGTTGAGAAACGTTAAATCAGACAGGTAACTCGCACCTTGCATATTAAAATCACAGTACCAAAATTATCCACACTTAACTTCACCGAAATTCCATTAACTCGATTCATTGAACCTCCACATTAGTTTCAATCTCTGAGGATTAAACATTATCTCCATTCTCCATTACCCATATCGCTGCCATCTTGGAATCGAACACAGAAAATTCGAGGAATTTAAATATCGAAGATTCCTTGGAATATGGGCTGCTCTTTATGTAATTAAATGGAGATTTAAATAGTGAAGTGGAACACTTATTAAGAGGCCTATTACTTTTCGACTCATTTCGTCGGTGATTTTTGCATTGAATCGGCAACTTTGGCGTTCTTATTCTGAGAAACTCAAAGACTTCGACAACTATAAATTATTGAGTGGTGGAGAATGGTTATTAGCATAGTTTTCATATAATGCGCGACGGCACTTTTTCGAGCATGTTGATTGAACTACTGTATAGCAAATGAAATGAAAAATATATAAAAACATCTCTTAAAAAGTGGTTTAGTTCATAGCGGCCTCAGAATGTTGAAATCTGAATGGAATATCTAAAAAAAATCCATTCAAAATCATAAAAACAACGCTCAGAATTAACTGTTAACTCCTTACTACATTAATATTATTACGTAAAATTGATACCCGAATAAAAGTTGATAAGAAAGTAAAATTGCATATGTACTTTAAAAGAAACTTGATTGTATAACTCAAAATAAAGATAATCACAACTGGCAAATTGCTATTAATGCGATTCGTAAGCTGCTCGAACTGTCAAAACGCAATTTTATGATAGGCCTCTTAATGAAACACGAGCATTTTATTACATGTTCTATCAGAAAAATATAATATTGCTATGCAAGAAGCCCCGAGTCGGGACCACCAATTTGCAAGGCAGCCCTGTCCTGCCGTACAAATCAAATGAAATGTTAACTCAAGTGTAGAATCAAAATTACTGGGACCATTTTCTGAGAGGTTGAAATAATCATCTACGTTAGACACGGCTTGTCAGGCCTTGAAAATAAAAAAAAATCTAGCTTATGAGGCTTACAACAGCTAAAGCGCGGTCACTGTCGGACTGCATAGTAAAAAAATAAAACACTATTATGCTAATATGTAGCTTTTAGAATAATCTGACAAAAAATCAGAATGATTGCATGTAAATTAATATGATTTTTAATCGTTAAAAGAATTTTTTAGAGGTATCTTCATGATTTTTTTCTATCGTATCAAATTAGTTGTATTATGTTTTCAACACACTATCATACTAGCATATATCCTGAAGAATATCATATATTTTTCTGATTTTGTTTACTGCAGTGGATCATATTCTTTTAGGCATTATAAAACTTGCGTTTAGGCACGTTTAGGTCCTGTAGTCCCCTTATGCTCTACTACAAGAAGTACATACTAAAATAAAAATCGTTCAAGTGCGTGTTGGACCACGCACAATGAAGGGTTCCGTAATTGGTATGAATGTATCCCAAGGACAAACTTAACATTGTAGTTGAAAAAACATGTACAATCCAACTGCAAATATGTAGTTTGTACGCACAGATTTACCATGTTATTTTAAGACCATAGACTTCTTATCGGTTTTCATGTAATCTAGAAGTATAGAACTAATTTCAGTATTTTTTTCAAAATTTAAGTTGCTCACATGTTTCGGAGATAAGGGGAGGAATAGTCAATTTTCATCAATTTTCTTTAATATCTTTTTATTTTAAATTATAAATATATATTTGAAATCCTCACAACAAGCCCAAAAGGCCCCCAAACGTGATCCCCATAATCAAATTTCATTTATTTTCGTTATATGTTCGTGTTTGGGTCACAGAAATTGATATGTGTGACAAATTTCAACTTAATCAGTCCATTAGATTCGAAGCAAATTGGCTGTGACAGACGGTCAGACAGACATACACACATCCTATAAGGCAGTGTTTCTCAAAGTGGGCGATAACGCCCCCGTGTGGGTGCTAGAGGTCTTGAGGGGGGCGGTAACGGGCCCAAAAAACATTGGGGGCTGTTGAAGGGGTTTATGGGGGCGATGGCTGATTTGTAATTTCTAGTATTTTAAAATTCACTGAAATTAAAACCTACCTACTACACAACATCGATTATTTAGTTCATATTTCTGCCCTGTTTGATTGTATAAAAACTAAAAATATTTAAGATAACTTTCGTAGGATAGCCCGTGAGCAATCAAGTTTTAACAAGTTTCTGTTAAATAACTCGATTTGTGCAATTCTGTATAAATCGGCTGGTTCATCGATACTTGTTCTTACTTGCTCAGTACGAATGAGTGTCGAATGAGATAAACGATTTTGCGATCTACTTAATTGCTCTAACTGGTAAAAAGATCTCGTTTAGAATGTACGTTTAAACTCCAGACCAGACTAATATGCACACTATAATTAAAATAATGAATGTCATAGTGGATTTTAAAATGTGGTAAGGTAAAAAAAAAATGGTGGGCGCTAAAAATAATTGATTTTCAAAGTGGTAGGTGAAATAAGTTTGAGAATCTCTGCTATACCTAAATAAGGGTTCCGTTTTTTCCTTTTGAAATACAAAACCCTAAAAATAATTAAATTGAAAGTATACTTTCAATTTAATTATTTTTAGGGTTTTGAAAAGAAACCACAAAAACATCCGAAAACAAATAGTCACATAATAACATTTTAATAACAAAAATAGTGAACACGAAAAAAATACTAAATGCAAAAATACTTTTCTTTTGTCAACAAAACCATCTAAATTTAGTGAGAGAGTGAGAAAGTAGAGGTCTAACAATAACACTGACGTCAGAGCTTGATAAGGCCTATTTTCATCACGCGGTTGATTTCCTTTGGGATAGCATGGACTGGTGGTGTTGCGTCAGGTTGGTTGAAAACAGTGTACGGCTTAAAATATACTCATGATAGCATCTGAGACCAGCACTACGGACAAAAAAAAGTAGTAAAGTATCGATAAGATACAAGGCCTTGCACATTCTTATTGCTACTGACATTTATGACCCGACGACTCAGTTCATAACGCGAGTACTATAGTTATGCACAGCCCCCTTATGGGACTTTTAACATAACTGGCGAATTGTAGGTGTACTCAACATCTCTGTCTTTGTGCATATATGTAGGTGCGCTGTTAGGTTAGGTAACTTTAAAAAACTTGCATAGAAGGTAAGTAATAATCCTGCCGGTCGATTCTGTAAAAATATCACCGTGAAACTTAGGTGAAGTGAGCTGTCAATAGTGCCAATAACCCTAGCATCCTGCGGGTCGATTTGTGACAATGACAGCTCATTTCACCTAAGTTTCACGTTGATATTTTTACAGAATCGACCGACTGCTTTCTGTTCAGTATGATGCTTTTTTATTTCTTTAACAAAAGCATCTGAATTTTGCCGCAGTATTTTATGAACGGACAACAATAGCAGTGACGTCGGCGGAAATCTACAGCTTGATCAAAATTGCCATATCGATCAGGCTATAGATTTCCACCGGGACTGCAGCCTGCTACCTTAACGATGCTTTGACAACCAAAATGTACCTGCCATGCTGAATCATGCTTACACTTGAAAAGTAAATTAACCGACCCACCAACAGATCGATCTTTTGGCCTTACTAATTTAAATTAAGCTCAATTAATACGAGTTAAAGATACTGTCAGACAATGTGAAAATTAATTCGTTTGCATCCTCTTAAGGGGTCATTGTACTCATCATTATGAACAACTTTCACTATGGGGCCAACCTTGAAATCGCGAAAAAAAAATCAGCTGTTTCTTACATTATAACGAGCTATGCGAACATAAATGTATGGAACAGCAGATTTTTTTTATGAGTACAATGACCCCTTAAGAGGATGCAAATGAATTAAATTTCACATTGTATATGTCGGCGCGAGACGATGGTGTCAACTCACACCTCCTCTAACTCTGAAGATCACCGTGGTCTTTGTTAGCGCTTAAAGCTTATTGATATTAAATAATGAATAATTATTTCTGATATGAAAGGCGACGACGACGTAAATCTTATTACGTCGAGCGTGGCCGAGGTCGGCTGGGTTTTCTCTTGGGAACGTTTTAAGACGATAAGAGTTTAGCATCATAGGTGCCTGCATCAGGCAGTCACTACCATTCAGACCACGGGATCGACTGAGAACGAAACGCGGATTCTTTACGCCCTTCTAATTCATTTATGAAAAGCGTAGATTATAAAGTAAATAGAAAGACAGGTAGATAGATAGAGAGGGGACGAGGATAGAGGGGGGAGGGGGGGGCGGGGTGGTGGTGGGTAGATAGGTTTAAGTAAATAGTGATTCTATTTATCTCGCGTGTTTACGTTACCCACGGAGTAGACAGACAGTTACTTATTGAAAGACTTAATGATAATTACCCTTCTGATGGCGATTGTGAGCACTCCGACATAAAGGCGAAAGTGACTTTGTTTCTTTATTTGCTTGTTTGTTACGCTTTCACGCTAAAAAGGCTGAACGAATTTGGCACATGGGTAGACCATGACCTAGGTTAGGACATAGAAAACTTTTATCCCGATATTCCCACGGGAGTGCGCAGTTTTATTAGTAAACCAACTGCGCAGTTAATCTAAAAGATTCAGGTGAAATAGACAAATAATAAATGTGATAATTAATCCCTTATAATTGATAGATTCTCTAAGAAATAGGATTAAACGAAGAACTAGTCATCTTAATTAGAAATAGGTACAAAAACAATATATTTAGCTTTCTCGATGATACTAGAATTGCGAAGCAGTAATAACTATCCAATCAAACTAATAACGACATATTATTTATGGAACAGCTAACTGATAAGGACAATCCAATTATTGCGTAAGAGTTGCCCGTATCAATAATGGCAAATGTTCCATCGGATTATTGTTTAGTTTATTTCAAAAATTCAAAAGTCATTTATTCAAACTAGGCTGAGAATCAGCACTTTTCGAACGTCAAAATTACATAAACAGTCCCCCAAAACGCCCACCCTTCACCACTTCATAGTGCTTTAGCTGTGAAGAAGAAGTGGCGCAACAAACTCCCCAGCAGCACTGCTGTCTGTTCAGTTAGAAAAAAAAATGATTCTATACTATTTATGATCGTGAGCCATAGTTTGTGCATGAGGTGTAATACAGGGTAGATTTTTGAGATGGGGCAGTAAGGGCAGGTACGTTAAGCCTTGGTGCTACAAGAAAATGGCCTTAGGAGACTGTCCTTAATTATTTGAGATATGTTTATCTGCATTCACAGATGTTGAAATTTTTTTACAGTGAGCAAGAAAATTGGCAGTTTTCTCAAAAACTTTTTTTGATGCCAATCGATCCTGTTTCTTATAAGGATCAAAAAACTCTACGGCACCAACAGAAGTTTGAGTACTAGAAAAGCCAGGAATCGCAAAAAACTTTTTCATACATTTCATAGGTGCACCCTGTATAATATTGTTACACACAGGTAGGCAACAACCGTTGCTCTTAGCTGCAAATGACATATGTAGCAATAAAAATATAATTTCGTATTAAATATTTTAACACTAAAATTGTCTTATATAAAAACTCATTAAATTAAAAAAGAAATATTTTCGGTTACATATAACATTGTATATGTTTAAGATACAGCTGGGGCCATAGGGCGGCGGCTAGGGTTCGAGCTCACTACCTGCCACTAGCCAGTCTACGCCTCAACCGTCAGGCGACAACGGGTACTTAGGTATCTTATTTTTTTTGGTTCTATTAAATTCTTATTAATAAAAAACTGCGTAGGAAATAATTGGCAAATTAAATTGTTTCATATCCTTAGCCAGAGGCTAAGCTTTGCCATACAACGAAGCAATACCGCCAGACTCTTGGGTTCATTACCAATCGACAGCGATTTTGAATGTTTTACTTTCATCCCAGTAAAACATTCAAATTTGGAAGGAATACCCGGTAGTCTATCCCCTGAGGTCTTTTTAGATCGTGCCTTAATTCTGACGAATTTGTACACGTGTATGTTATTTTAAAGGCTGGAGATAGAAGGTTCACTCAATTTTATCCGTGATACAAACCAATGAGGGTTTTCGTGGAAATTCCCGCCACCAGTTTGCGCCACTTTGACAAGAGGTCGTCCATTTCGACAATGAATATAAAATATATGATAACGTTCATCATTCGTTTCATCCATTCGTTTATCATTCAGACACAACTAAGGATAATATAGACGCCTTGACACGTTTGACAGGTTGCCGGACCTGACGTGTCAGTGCTGCCACCTAGTGAACGTCATTTCAGTAAAGCCTTATTCCGTAGACACGGGTAGTGAACGAAGAAGATTGTGGATAAACGCTTTTCCTAAAGCACATCAACTGAACGCCATAACTACCTTTGTAATGTCAGATAGCGCAATTGAGATGATGCCTGGGTAAAAAAAAATAACTAATTAGTCCGTCAGTCAGATAATAAAAAAATATTAGACACATATTTTTTGCTTTATCATATTAATAAAAAAATACTTAGATAAAACGCATTTTAAGTTGAGTGGGGTTCGCTACGTCACTAGTATGTATAAAATCTACATACTCGTGACGTCATGGCACTTTTTACCTCAATGTATCGCCGTAATCTTTTAATTACGTAAAAAAAGAAAAAATACGTGACCAATATTTTTTTATAATCTAAAAGAGGGACTAAAAAAATTTTTTTTCTTGTCATCCCTATTGTAGCTGACCGAACCGGTTGGATTGGAAAATGATTTAAGAAACAATATAAATCAACTGATCTTAGCAGTAATAATTGTAATTTCATTTGACGGTATTTTTTGCATGCTTTATGTAAGTAAGCAAAATATGTGAAAACTTTTCTATGTAAGACTTTATATACCATATTTTATGCAAAATATAGAGATATAAGACAAAAAGAAAAATGCGTTTATTGGCATTACAGCAGAAAAATTCACCTCAACACTAAAAAAAATATTTATAGATATAATATTCTACTAGCTGTTGCCCGCGACTTCGTCTACGATCCAATATGAAAAGTAACCTACGTCCATCTCCTGATTAGGGTCTACCCATGAGCCAAATTTCATCCAAATCCGTTCAACCGTTTTAGTGTGAAAGCGTAACAAACAAACAAACTCACTTTAGTGAAGTTTTTTTTTTAATAAACATTAGGTTGTTATGTAAAATGTCTTTTAACTCCGTTTCGGAGAAATCGTTTCTATTTTGATTAAGTTTTATATTCGATGTCATTGCTGGCACTGACCTCAAAAAAAATTGTAGGCCCCTAATTTGTTTCGTACCTACTTTTGATTTCATTTTGTTGGTTAATTTCGTAAATATATATAAAAATATTATTTTGCAGTGGGCTAGTATCTCCTGTAGCAAGGTTATCAAAATATCAACGAGTCAACGACTATGCAATGAAGCTAAAGTTTAATACAAACCGTTCAGGCCAGGTTATAAAGTGGATCTTCTATAGGTTACTTTGGATCCCTAATGGACAATTGTCACACAATATATTCCAACAGCGGTCCAATCCGGGTCTCCGGACGTCCTGGCATCAATCTAACTTGTCAGCCAGATATATTGGTGAATTTTCTACCAATTCTCTGAGGACCTCTCCACAGTTAGCCACGTATTAAGCTTTGTGCAGACCAGCGCGACTTGTCGCGCGACGCGACACCGGTTATTGTTATACCGTCAAGTTTTCCTAGAAATTGTATTGTTCGAGTCGCGTCGCGGCGTCGCGTCGCGGCGTCGCGTCGCGCTGGTCTGCACGAAGCTTTAGTCGAATAAATTTAGGGTTGAGATAGTGTGCTTGCTCATAATATTGTTGCCATTAGCAATGCAACTTTCAATACGTAAACTGCATAATAAAAAACTTAAAAAAAAAACAGACGATTCTTTGATTTCGGAACTCGGTGTCTCTGGTTTTGAATTTTCGTTTTTTTGCCACCGACTTCCGAAATTAAAGTAATTTTTCACTTTGTAGTGTTTTTTTTCTAAGTCGTTTTTTTTTAACCCATATAATTTTAATCTGCTTATCATTTGCGTCGATAAAGTTAGAAAAGTTTGTCACATAAATAAGTTTCCTCCCGAAACTCTCACAAATCTGTTGACGTTGTCGCGTAAAAACGTAAGTGCGTATAGCCAACTCAACCCATCCAATTAAGTATTGTCGATAATACCTGCGATAATCTGTTGAGTACACTAAATCTAAAAGGATCTTATTTTTATCTCATGAACACTAAACTTTTTTTTTCTCAAACGTGCTTGGAAGTTCGAGCATTATGTTGACGATATCTTCGAGATAAATCGAAAATGCTGTATGTACTACAAATACATGCGAGTAGGCGGCCGGCAATGTTACTATGAAAATCCAAATCTGTCGTGTTTAGCGGTCGAATAAATTACTATGAAAACTCATAATAACTGTCGTGTATTTAATAAATGGAATGAACTTTTTACTTCGACACATGGCAACCAAGGAGTTAACTTATCAAAGATTTTATTTAAATTTCGATTTGGTTTGCAAATAGAGCCGTTTAAAGTGAAAAGAAACAAATAAACATATTGGCGTGTGGAAAATTATCGTTATTCGTCATTGGTTCTGGAATTTATAATTAATTTACTTAGTTTGTCATTTTCACGCGTTGTTTGAAAAAAGTACTATACAAGCCTTAGCCGCAACCAGGCATTGATGGGCTTACGTATGTGTGTCGCGGCTTTCGTCCATCAATGCCCCTGTTGCAGGCCGCGACGTTAATGTACTAATAATGATGTCAAGATCAAATTGACTGGCCACCAACAGCTTTCCGAATGCCACAAAAAGAATGAGAGCAAACACTTAAAAAAAATTGACTTCTATGTACAAAAGGGGGTCCCACACATTTCCATTCACATAATTACAAACATGAAGGTCGTAGCTGTTCCCTTGTACCTCTCAATGCAAATGGACTCAGGCATTGTAATTAGCACCCTAATGCTTATGCTTCAGGCTAAATGCCACTCAGCTTGTTAATTGCGTAACACACTTACAATTGCACATTCATTTTGACAGTTCAACAACATCTTTGCGTTGTTGAGCAGACGAATTTTCCAACATAATCATGAAGCAATAGATAAGCAATTTCCTTCAAAAATCCATCGGATTATAATAGAACGTGTGTTATGTACTTTATGAGAACGGTGTGAACCTGATCTTGTCATATATTTTAACACTGGAAAAGTTCCTTAATTGTGAAACAAATATCGTACTGATTATTTTTATGAATTCCACATTAGGTAGGTATAACTATTATTGGAAATGGGATAAATCGTAAGCATAGTTCGGCTCCAACAGAGTCTTAAGCATGGTTGCGAGTCGCCTCGACTGTGTGTACGTTGGTCACTGTTGTGCCGTCTCTCATGGGATGTCGCAACGGTGACCAACCATTATTTTTTGTTGTTTGTTGTTACTTTTTATATTGTTTTCCTTGTTTTTGTTTAGTGTCTGTGCTTACTAACATAGTCGTAAGTTTTACTAACAATCTTGTTGTTGAATCTTGGTTACTCGAATAAATAAAATTCTATTCTATTCTATTCTATTCATAGAGTTAGATTTATTACCAAAACTGTGGCCAAACGTCCCGCTGGTTGAATTTAATATCAAAGAGAGATTGGTAATGCATAATTGAACTTAATTTCCACATTTTAGTCGATGTACTCGTATAGCAAATTAACCACACAATGTGGTATTGGAAATTAGACACAAAATTGTATTGCATTAGATTTATTACTAATCGAATATGACGACACAGTTCGCTCCAATTTGCTCTAATCAGCATGAACAAACAACAAACAAACAATTAAAACAAACAAACAATTTAATATTTTGTTTACCTTACTAATTTATTAATTTATTTACTGACACGTTTATACAGCCCCGCGTACCTTCATTATTGTTTTTCTATAGAACAACATTGGCGAGAATAGCTGACCGTAACCAGTCACCCGATGACATAAACCTTTTCTACAACAGTAATACAGGATGGATTTTTAAGATGGGGCAGCTACCTGAACAGTTGTAGCTACAAGAAAACGGTCTTACGAGACTGTCCTTAACTCTTTGAGACATATCTGTATTCACACATTTTGAAAAATATAATTGTACAGTCTCCAAGAAAAAGAGTTGTTTTCACAAAAAGTTTTTTTGATACCAATTGATCCTGTACCCTAATTACGTAATACACGATCAATCAGAATCTGAATTGTTTTGAAACAGATTGCTAATCCATTGCTTCGTACGTTCGAAAAAAAAATCTGCTCAACAACGTAAATAACACAATGAATGTTGTTGACCTGTCAAATTGAAACAGATTAGTCGGAATTGTCAACGAAAATGTGTTGCGTAATTAGATAGCTGTTTCATATAAGAACCAAAAAACTTGGGACCAACTGTTTGAGTACTAGAAAAGTCAGAAATTACATAAATCTTTTCCCTTTCATTTCGTAGGAACTGAAATTCTAACCTACTTTTTACGGTGGATAGACTGGCCGAAAATAAACAAAAAGAATGGAATTTCAAATTTCGAATGAATACGCGTTATAATTGTATTCGATTTGAGAACAACATAATTTAGATAGTTCGTTGCTCTTGAAAAAACTTTTTCCATACAAAGATTTTATGCGATTTCTGACTTTTGTAGCGGACTGTCTTTTTAAACGTTTCCCATACAAGTCTGAATGTTCAAAACTCCGCAACTGCACTATTTAAATAATAAAACAGTTCAGAGCGACTTTCAGCGCTAACACGGTGTGACGGTTACTCTTAACGCAAGTCTCCCCAAGGAGAACTGAACTGAACTTCAGAGTCTAGCTTTAGTTACTAACAGACACAACCTGAGGGAGCGATTATATACCGTATCATGTTAGAACCTGTGTATTTTGAGGCAATCCCCTTTTTTTTTTTTTTTTGTTCCGGGGTGGAAAATCCTCATGGATGTCCTCCGCCCTGGGGCGGGCGGAGGGGTCTGTCAGACTCTTACTGACTAAAAACCACCCCGGTGTTCCGACTCACACCTACGCCGGGGGTCGCGGGAACGAAAGAATCTTCCGCAACCCCCGGCCGGTGCCGGCCCGCCACCGCGGGCCTCCTCTCGGGTCAGGGGGGGGAGTGAGGTGTTTGACTCCCCCCGCGACGTCTCAGAGGGGCGCGCGTGGAACACTACGCGCCGCCACCTCGGGTCCTGATGTGTGGGGGGCGACGGACGTCCCCGAGTCCGTCGCCCCTGGACCCATTTAGGGGGGCCGGAAGAGGGCGTTATCCGCCCTCCGCCGACGCCCGGTGCGCCTGCTGCGGGCCGGGTGAGTGGACGAGATCTCCCTCTCCCTTTCCGCAGCCTCCTTCTGCGAGACGACCGTCTCGCAGAAGGCGACCACCGCGTCCCAGGACTCGGCACCGCCGACCATAGCGTTCACTACGGCCGGCAGCGACAAGTCACTGCCTACTTCTGAGATGAGGGCACGGCGCGGCTCCTCCCAAGCGGCACACTCTGCCAGCGTGTGCCGCGCCGTGTCCTCCCGGCAGTCGACGCAGTGGTGACACCGGGCGTCCGGCTCCCTGTTTATGCGACACAGGTACTTCCCGAAGCAACCATGCCCCGAGAGCACCTGCGTCACCCGAAACGACAGGGAGCCGTGCCTCCTCCCGAGCCAGCGGTCGAGCACCGGCCGGACCGCCTCGACGACGTCGAGGCCGGCGGTAGGGCGCGAAAGCCTGTCCCGCCATTCCGCCACCAGGACCTCGCGAAGCTGAGACCGATGCAGTTCCACGTGTCGCTGCATCGGTCGCTCGCCTCGCGCCCGCGCTTCCTCGCGCCACCGATACGATGACGCGAGTACTTTCGCCTCCAGGTCCCAGGGCGGGGATCCGGCCAGTGCACAAGCCGCCTCGTAGGAGATCGTGCGATATCCCCGGATGACTCTGACGGCCATCGCCCTCTGCGGTCTCCGCATGACGGCGATGCTCCCGGCCGTCAGGTCAGCCGCCCAGATCGGGGCCCCGTAAAGGGCCATCGATCGCACGATCCCCACGTAGAGCCGCCTACAAGCGGCGCTCGGGCCCCCCAGATTGGGAAGCAGCGTTGAGAGCGCTCCAGCAGCGCCCAGCAACTTGGGCGCCAGCCGTCGGAAGTGGGGCCCGAAGTCCCACCGGCTGTCGAGGACCAATCCTAGGTACTTCATGGTACCCTCGACAGCGATCCGAGCCCCCCCGACCACGATATGTGAGCCGGGTGACGGCGCCCGCCGGGGGCCATGGAACACCATGGCCTCCGACTTGCTGAGGGCCACCTCCAGGCCTAGGCGACGTATGCGGCTCACCACCTGTGAGACCGCAGCCGTCGCCAGCAACGCTGCTTCCCTGTGCGAGCTCCCCCGGGCAGTGACCAGCGTGTCGTCCGCATAACACGTCAGGTCTACCCCCGGCCTGAGCTCGCCCCTCAGCACCCAGTCGTACCCGATGTTCCACAGGAGCGGCCCTAAGACCGAGCCCTGTGGAACACCGCACGACATGCGGCGCTGGTTTCCGCCATCACGTCCCACGTAGGTGACACACCTCTCCGACAGATAAGCCCCAACGATGCGGCGGAGGTAGGGAGGCACACCATGATAGCGCAGTGCCTCCCGAATACAACTCCAGGGCAGGGTGTTGAAGGCGTTGGATATGTCCAAGGACACCGCCAACATCACCCCGCCCCGAGACACCGCTTCCTCCGCCAGGACTCTGACCCGCGACACAGCGTGTATCGTGGAGCGCCCATGCCGAAACCCAAACTGACTGTCGTCCAGGTCCGGCCCCTCTCTGCACAAGTGGCCGACGAGGCGGGCTGCGATTACTCGCTCGAACAGCTTGCCCACCTCGTCTAGCAGCACTATGGGCCGGTACGCGGACGACGAGTCCGCCGGGCGCCCCGCCTTCCTGAGCAGGACCAGACGACCAGATTTCCACAAAGTGGGAAACTGGCCCTGCTCAAGACACGCTGTGTAGAGTCCTCTCAGTTGGGGCTCAAGCTCCTTCAGAGCGAGGGCTAGCACGCAGCCGTGGATCCCGTCGGGCCCCGGAGCCACGTTCTTGGCCCGGAGCCGCATCACGGCTGCCCTCATCTCTGCCTGTGTCACCTCTGGGACGCTGATGGCGTTCTCCTCCTCTTCTTCTGCAGACTCTGCGGCCGTGGGCAAAGCCATCGGCGGCGGAGTGTGCTCCGCTCTGGCCGGGAAGAGGGCTGCAACCACCTCCTCCAGCAGCTCGGGTTGGAGACTCTCCGTAAGCGGAGGCGCCGCGGCTCGAAGTTTCCCTCGAACCGCGCGATAAGGGCGCCCCCACGGATCCCCGTCTAGAGTCTCCAACATCTCTTCCCTGGCTCGCGTCCTCGACTCGCCGATGGCCAGCCCCAGAGTCTGCTTGGCCGCGCGGTACACCTCATACAGCGCGGCCTCTTCGTCAGGGACCCGACGACGTCTCCTTCGGTATCGGGTGTACCGGCGTCTGACCGCCACGCACGCGACGCGCAGCTGCGCGATCTCGGCGGTCCACCAGTACACCTGGCGCCTTGCGGACTGTGCGTGGACCCGGGGCATGGACGCGTCGCTGATATGCGTCATAGCCCCGCGGAACCACAGCGCCTCCTGCTCGACGTCGACGGGTCCGTTCGTCGCCGACTCCCGGCTCCAGGCCTGGACAATAGCGGCCTCCTCGAGAAGTTCCCTGTCTATGCGCTTACGCGCCCAGCGCGGACCGTCCGTTCGCGGGGTCGGTGGACCGCGGCCGCCGGTGGTCTGGGCGGAGACGTCGAATCGGATGTATCGGTGATCCGACAACGTCTCCACCTCCACGGCGACACGCCAGTCGCGGACACGGCTCGCGACAGCGGGGCTAGCGAACGACACGTCCACTATAGACCCGCCCCGCTGCCGCACACACGTGTGTACCGAGCCCCGATTCAGGACGGTCAGGCCAGTCGTGACCGCCCACTCCTCCAGCACCTCGCCCCTAGCATCGGTCACAGGGGATCCCCACGCCGCAGACTTGGCGTTGAGATCCCCCAGCAACAGCACAGGGCGAAGGTGGAATCGGCCCACGACGGCACCCAACTCGACAAGGAACCTCTCGAAGTCGGCGAGACTCTTGTTGGGCGAAAAATACGCCCCAACAGTGCCAATGCCGTCCGCGAGGGCGGCTACCCAGCCGCGACCTCGGGACGGGTTGACAAGAGCCCCGCCAATGATGGCCACCAAACCGTCCAAGTCTCCCACCCAGTTATCCCTGGGGGGAACGAAATACGGTTCGGCGACCACGGCCACGTCAATCGACCACTGTGCCATGCTCTGGAGCAAAAGATCCTGAGCTCTAGCACAGTGGTTGATGTTGCCCTGGAGGAAATGGTAGAGCGCCGTTATGCGCAATCCATTCCCTCCACCGCACCATTCCTAGGCCGGGAGTCGGCCGAAGAGCAGCCAGGCTGCGGGGGGTGTAAAGAGCCCCCGGCAGCCTTGGCAGCCCCTCTCTTCTTTTTGTTGTTGGTGGCGGGCGCGCCACAGGCCTTTCCGCCCGCTCTGTGCCCGGCGGGCCTCCCTGCAGCTGTACACAGGCTGCAGTTTGGCGCCGCAGAGCACTGGGCCGCCTTGTGGCCGGGCTGGCCACAGCGATAGCACTGATCGCTGCGGTCAATAACGGCGGTGCACCGAGCCCTGACATGCCCAGTGTCCAGGCATCGGTAGCACCGCAGTGCCCTGGGCTGCAGCAGCTTGACCCTCGCTGCAACCCACCCCACCAACAAACGCCCACTGTCAGCGACTTTATTCGCCGCCGCCACCGGGCACCGCACCCAAATAGTGCCGAGCCCGGAAGCGTCGGCGCGTATGTCGCCCGTCCGGACGTCTTCGGGCGGACAACCGAGGTCGTGGCGGCCATCGCCAAAGTCGGTGACTTTGGCGATGGCCGCCACGACCTCGGCCGAGGTCGTCGAGTCGTCCAGGCCATCGACGCGCAACTCAACCGTCTTCATTGGCCTGGACACCCGGACGTCCTCTGGGTTGAGGATGAGGCAATCCCCTAGGATTTTGGAGTCAAATTCTATTTTCAACAGATGGATCTTAATGGATAGTATTTGACATGTTTTACAGAGTTACAAAAGAGCGATGAGTCGATGCTGTGTTAGAAAGTTTGAGAAAAAATACTTATGTGCGATAGCAAGGACCGCATCATCAAAGATTTAAATCGTAGATTTGCCCTCATTGTACTAGTCGCACGAAAAATAGTACATCAATGGCGTTTCCATGACAACCAAGTCAAGTCTCTGCGACACTGTCTGTCAGAGGTGTCAAAACGAAACAGAAACCATCTTTTGACGCGGCAGGGCAAATCTACGATTTAAATCTTTGCACATCATAGAATTGCGCTTTGTTGCTTTTTTGTCTTTATTGTGATCATGCTAAATAATTATATTACTATCACTAAGCACGCGGCAAACTGTCATAAAGCCAGCCAGTTTGACCACAGCTTTAAATTGTTCCATTGGATTCAATCCATAAATTCATCAGAAAAGAGAGTTTAACTGATTGGAAAAAGAGACCTCTGTATCTTTAGTAGAATTAGGGAGCATTTATTGCTCATGCCTGCCCAACCCAAATTTAGACCAGTTGTTAAAAATATCAATCTACTGACTGCTCGTGGTTTTCTGAGATCACAGTGAATTGCGAATGAATAACTAATAGAACCGCAAGCTTCGCAAAGCCGCCTTTGATAATGACAATAACCTAATGTCAATCAGTGTCAGAGCTGTAGTCAACTAGAGCTCTGAAAACGCCCTAGCTAGTTTTCCTTCTGTGTCTTGACGACTGATTCCGTTCTGTTTAAAGTTTTGTGGCTCGTTTATATAATACGGAGCAGCTGTTCAAGTATATACGGCACGATGGCACAGTATAATATAGTAATCAGTATTATGTCTCAACAGTGTCCTTGAAATAATTACTTACGGCCGCTCGGTAGATAATCCTTCCGCGTCCCTTTCGCACGGACGTAAAAATATCGCGGGAGGATTTTATCGCGCGCTGAGAATCCAACGTGCTGAGATGCACTCTCTACCCAGCGCGTTGAAAAAACACACTGTTGTATTTTTAACTCTCGGCGCTAAGACAGAACGTTGGAAATCCAGTGCGCGATATAATATCGCCGCGGGAAAAAATCGCCCGTGCGAACCTGGGCTAACTGCCGCACAATCGAGAATGTTCCGTACCGATATACACTAAGATTTCTAAGCGTGTCGTTTCGGCCGTTTTCTATGAAGACACAATACTGTTACTTATTTATACTGTGACGATTGTGTCTTATTTTGCAGAGTGATTTTTATTTTTCTTTTTCTTTCTACCGTTACGACTCAGTGGGAACAGTGCCTTACAAGCGTAATAGCATCAGGTACACTGTAAAACGTAAATGAGCCATCCCTAGAGGCAGCATGCAATGTTATCTTAGCAACGTGCACTTGGAAGACCTTGAACATGAATTTTATACTTGCTATACAAATGTAGGGTTGGCTCTTTACATGAACCCGTTAGTTGATCATGTCTATTTTTTTACAAGCTTTTCCAGATCATGCGATTAATAACGCAACGATTCACCAAGTTTTCAAGGTTCTGACAGTTCGAATTTGATGATTGATTCAATAACGTAAACCTCTGTGGCAATCGAATAGGCAAATGTTGAAGTCTATTTACAAATGTGTGTACGGTAGTCGATGGATGAATGTGTGTAGGAAGTATTGAGGTAATTAAATAATAATAATTAATCCCATGCCGATTTCGGCTACGGTGACACCTACATTGACACTGACAGCCTACACCTCTTGAAATCGGAACTGCCTAAGTGCAACGATCTGTATTTCTTGCCTGCATCGCAGGTGAATACAGATCGGACGCTCCGCAGTTAAGGTATGAAGCTACAAGTACGCGGCGGGCCCGTCTTGTTGGGCCAATTCAGTGAGTGTAACGCAGTCAAAAAGTCTAAGAGTCACGCGATAAAAAGAGAAGCAACTTCTGGTTAAAACTGTAGGTTAGTGCTGTGCGACCTGAATTGCACTTTATTGTGTCGTAGCAGGAGTCGCATTTTATTTAAATTATTTCGCGGAGTGTTACATCTGTATTAATCTGGGCCTGCATACGAAACTCTTTTATTTACTGTGCACAGCCTTAACACAGCGTTTCGTTTCAAATGCAATGGTTAAATTCTTCATCGTGTTCCATCCCTTATTCTCGTTTAAGACATTTCAGGCGCCTTTTGAGAGTCGTCCTTGATAAAAGTTATCTGCGCTGAGTCACGTTTCTTGTTACAATTATTTCAAAAAGGTTTTAATACAAAGTAGTTTATGCACTTAAGTTATTTTTTCAGTTGAAAACCAGCTTTAATGCAGGTGAAGGTACTGTTTGATTAATTCGGTTGATCATATCCTGGTATCTACCTTCCTTCTTATTTCATTATGTCCCTATGGGACTTGCATTTCAAGATTTCAAGCCTTATTGAAGCAGTTATCATTTAACATTACCTAAATGAACAACCACTAGTGTAGAAGAGGCATGTCAAGACTAATATACCTAAGTAATTATTCGCTATATTCAGTGGTCTCTAGCACTCTACTACCACTGAATATAGGGAATATTCAGTGGTAAGTGCACGGGTAAGGGTATAATTAAGTGTTTGATTAGAAGTATCATTATAATCATAATCTACCTAATAATGTTCCCACTGCACACTGCCTGTGACACAGGCTTCCTCCAGCCGTGCTATTCTGTAAACATCTCACCGTGATAACTTGGGTGAAGTGAGCTTGATGTGAGCTGTCATAGCACCTAATGCTAGGGATTGACACTATGGACAGCTCACTTCACTTCACTCTTCACGGTGAGATGTTTACAGAATGGATCGATAGGAGTGGGACGTAATCAACCATGCGGCCGGGCCCAGTGCGAGTTGGTAGATGTCACATGTCTTCGAATTTTCGTTCTAGGACATACCGGTTGTCTCACGCTGTTTTCCTTCATCGTTTTGAGAGCAGTGGTGAAGAAATAATTTACCCTAAAACCTAGACCTACAACTCATAAGTCGCGGCCGTTACCACTGGTCTCTGACTAGAAGTATAGACAGATGAAAATAATAAACGTATATTTTCACGGGAAAATGTATAGGTACCTACGAATGGTAGATATAATATGGATTCGTACCATTATTCTCTCTGTAACTTTATTTGCTAAAGTCAGCCACGTGGATAATCAAATTTTTATGCAATTCTCCTATTCCGCAAAAGTTTCAGTAATTTTCAACTTTAACTCATTACATTTAGGTACTTTTAACATTCAAAAGTTTGAATGTGGCTAAAGTTTTGTGCCAGCTGCAATGTAAGCTAGTTTTGTGAAAAATCGGTTTTTAAGTCCCGGAAAGTATGACCTTTTAAACGCATAAGTACTAACCTAGGACCTTGGACCTAGAATCTAGGCAGAAATGTCACTTAACTGTCGGTCTAGCCACCTAAAAACAACACCCTAATGTGTCAAAGTTAAGTAATGAGGGATTATAATTACTTATAGAGTACTTGTTAGTTCACTATGTAAGACTAAACATTTTGATACAGATTGGACAATCTCTTAATTAAGCTTTCTACCTAAAGCCAAAAGCGTTTGTCGTAGAAGTAGAAGCCAATATATTTATTGACTAGCTGCGCTTCGAGGTTTCACCTGCATAAGTCTTGGTCCCTTGGGAATATCGAGATAAATTTCCTATATCCTACCCAGGTCATGGTCTACCCATGTGCTAAATTTCATCCAAATCCGTTTAGCTTTAGCCGTTTAGTATTAGCGTGAAATTGTAATAAACAAACATACAAAAATCAAATCTTTTCTCTATATAATATTAGTTTAGATTTCAATAAAATTTCAGTCGAGCGTTTTATAAAAAAAGGTTGCCTTGTATTTACTGAATACTTAAGTAACAATGAAATTAGCATAAATCAAGACCTGGCCCGACAATTATAATTTGTGACTTTTGAATTACGACTGCCTGTGCCGCGTAAGTTTCATTACGAAAAATGTTTGTTGGGTTGGTGAATTTTGTTTTGAAGTTTTATTTCTATTGAAATAAATACACCAACACAACACACACATAACTGGCGAAAAAACAACATAACTGGCGAAATGTGGGTGTAGTATGCTATATGTACTGTGCTATGGGTACACCTCACCCTACAATCTAATGCTCGAAGGGTTCTTAAGGTCCGAAAAACGACATTCCGATTTTCAATACTTCGAATAAACTAAAAGTCAAAATGTTGTGCTACAAAATTTAGTGACAGAAACGAATCGCTGCAAAACCGACTTCACGCAGTCTTGTCTGCCCTACCTCTAGAGTGTCCACCGCCGCGGCTCAGGCTGGCCGGCGAAGCCGGGCAGCAAGCCGAAGCTGCGGTGGCGTTCTGTCACTAAATTTTGTAGCACAACATTTTGATTTTTAGTTTATTCGAAGTATTGAAAATCGGAATGTCGTTTTTCGGACCAAGAACCCTTCGAGCATTTGATTCTTTGAACGTATGAAAATCGGAAAACTAACAAATCGCATTTACGACTTTCGGTAAAATAAATTTCGTGAATTTTAATAATAGACATTATAATTCTTAGGTATTATGAAATTCGGACTTTTGAAAATCGGAACATCGAAATTCGGAATAAAATATTTCGGAGTATTTGGGTGTTCCCATAAAATCTACATACTCGTGACGTCATGGCACATTTTACCTCAATTTATCGCCGTAATCTTTAGGTTACGTAAAAAAAGGAAAAAACACGTGTCCAATATTTTTTTAATATCTTCATGGCGGACAAAAAAAAAATTCAGTCATCATCCCTATTAACAGAAATATGATTGTCAAATCAAAACAAACAAACAACATAGTTTTCTTCATGGTTAGTACTGCGATAGTATAATAGAGCCAATTGATCTGAGAAAACAAAAGGAAAGCCTCAATAATTTAATTTTATCAAAGGCAAACATATAGGCACAAAGTGTCTCGTGTCTCATCTACAACACACTATTTAATCTTTACTAACTATTCCTTACAGGGCAATATGTAATGCTGTCAGTATTATGTCATCATTTATAAGTACTCTTGTGACCTCAGCTTTTATTACTGCACAGAGTAAGGTGTACCTATGACTGAAATAAAATGATGTGAAATGAAATGAAATTGTTTATTCAGTCAAATATTTATTTACGAGTTAGTATTATTAGGTGACTTCTTTTTATTCTTCTTCTCTTTAGAGTTTTAAAGCCGCCCATGGGCCTCTGACTTGGCTTCACATGCTGTCGAGATATACCTCTCAGGCATGCCGGTTTCCTCACGATGTTTTCGTTTTGTGTGTGTTTTTAATATTCTCTTTATTAAATAGGTATTTTAGTCTTCAAATAAGTGGGAAAATAGAAAATGAAAAGGGATTCCAACTGAAATTTTCTTTAAAAAAATCCAATTACTTAAAAATTCACGCGAAATACTAAGCTTTTTTCCTCACTTTACACTGACCAACTCTACATTTAGTATAGAAACATGTTCACAAAGCAATAACCAAAATATTTTGATAAATGAACAGACAACATCAGATGATACATTTAATAAAAACACGATCGTTAAGCTGAACAAAATAAATGGTTTCCTATGATCGACGCGCTGTCAAAAATATTTGGCAAACATGACTAAATAAGGCAATTTCGTTTGGGCAAACTCTTAACACAACAGCACAAGGTTTATAATCCCTAAAATCTATATAAAATATTTGCAAATCTATGAAATAATCACGCAATACAGTATCAACTTATCAAGATTGATATTCGATGCTCGGGTGTAAAATCCATTAGGTTGTTTCCCTTTTTGGGTAAAAAGGGATAATAACGATCTTCCAAGTCCCTTAGGACCAATGATGGGCAGCTTTCGGTAAATAAGGGACAGGGAAACAAGGCACCATTTTTTGCCCAAAAGAAAATAAATCGCTTTTCACTGAAAAGTTTGTTAAGTGAGTGGTGGTTGAGTGAAAAGGATTAGGGTACTGTTTTCGTAAGATGGGTTTATAAAATGACTGTTTTAGAATATACTAGCTTTTGCCCGCGGCTTCGCCTGCCTGGATGTCGGAAAATAACCCACGGGAACGTACTGCCGGGATTTTATACCTAATAGCCAAGAAAAAGGTCATTGACTCCTACCGCTGCGCCCGCGTTGTCGTCAACCATAGTTACTTTGTTACGCGTAATTTTGAATCTGTGATATCTTTTATACTATTCATTTGAATGATATGATGTCAAAGCATATTTTAATCTTAATTAAATGCCCAATTTAAATAACATATTTTATTGGATAAGAATTAATTAATGAGTCCGCGTATCACTGATCAGTTTCCCTCAGTCATCAGTTTATTTAATTCGCCAGTTTCGTTGATTAGTCAGTTTCACTGATTCGTCAGTTTTATCGATTAGACAGTTTCGTTAACTCGATAGTTTCCACTGTTTGCCAGTTTTCGTCGATCCGTCAGTTTTATTCAATTCGTCAGTCAAAGTACAGTCGGTAGAAAACTGCACACACGTCTGCAAATTTAAATATACAGTATGTTAACTAACAGAGGGCGTTCCCGTTAACCCGCAATAGTATAGGATCCATAAATGCAAAACACACGCACGCCAGTAAAGCAATGATTTCAGGATCCATACATGCAAAACACACGCACGCCAGTAAAGCAATGATTTCAGGATCCATACATGCAAAACACACGCACGCCAGTAAAGCAATGATTTTTTCCGACATCTTCAATGATAGATAATCGTCATATTTCAGGCAATTTACACAAAAATTTAATTAATTATACATAAATCACTCGCTCATGAATCACACCGTCCAGTGGTGACAAACCGTTTGAAAATCCGTTCGTTAGTTTTTGAGTTTATCGCGTTCAGACAGACAGACAGACGCGGCGGGGGTCTTTGTTTAATAATATGTAAGGATAAGGATTTAGCAGTTTTGGAGCAGTGGTGACCCAATGGAAGCGGCCGCAACTTACAAATTGTAGGTCGTGGGTTCGGACATAAGCGTGCATTTTACTTTGTGCATTTTTTTTCGTCACCACACACTGCTCTAAGAAAATAAACATCGTGACGAAACCGACATGTTTTATATCTATAACCAAGAATTTGAAGATATGACTGTGACATCCACCATCCGGCACTGCTCTCATAGAGAGGAGACCTGAGTCCCAGCAGTGGGAACGTTATAGGCTGATTTATGCTTATGTTATGCTAAAAATCCTATACTATTAAATGAGCAACATTTATTATCACGTTCTCAAAAACGGCTTTAATGATTTCGATGAAAGTTGCAATATAGAGGTTTACGGGGGCGAAAAATCGATCTAGCTAGGACTCATATCTGAGAAAATTCGTTTTCTCTATTTTCACAGCCTCGGAAATCTGATACAACGTCGGTATACCTGGATGATATTATGTTTATCTATTTTCACCGAACGGTCGAACGGGTAATATAATATAATTACGCAACAATATCCCAACCACTACTTAAATACAATTTTTTGTAATAAGTCTTCGTTTATGCGCTAACTTCATGAAAGGGGAACACCAAAATATTTCGGAGTATTTGCTCCGAAATATTTTATTACGAATTTCGATGTTCCGATTTTCAAAAGTCCGAATTTCATAATACCTAAGAATTATAATGTCTATTATTAAAAATCACGAAATTTATTTTACCGAAAGTCGATTGTTAGTTTCCCGATTTTCATACGTTCGAAGAATCAAATGCTCGAAAGGTTCTTGGTCCGAAAATCGACATTCCGATTTTCAATACTTCGAATAAATTAAAAGTCAAAATGTTGTGCTACAAAATTTAGTGACAGAAACGAATCGCTGCAAAACCGACTTTACGCAGTCTTGTCTACCCTACCCCTAGAGTGTAATTTAAGCCCGCGTAGGCGCGGTGGTGAGCGTTAAAACCATCTGCGACGATAAGATCGCGTGGGGCCGCCCAAACCCCGCAGCGCCGGAGCCGTGACAGAAACAATGCTTGCTGCATGTTGCGTGCCTGCTTACTTGGTGCTTGCCTGCTTACATGTTGCATACCTGCTTGCATGTTGCAAGCCTGCTTGCATGTTGCATGCTATTATATTATTTGTCTTGCTATTCAGTTTTACAAAGCGTTTTTATTTCGGAATTGTATTAATCAGTATTTTAATAATCGGAATTTTGATGTTTCAAATTATCATTAAGTCGGACTTTTTGTTATTCGATCTATTGAAACTCGATATTTTGAGAATAGTATTTTTAAACGTTAGGAATATTGAAATTTAGGAATTATAAAAATAGGAGTAATAATAAGTCGGAGTTTTTATGTTCGGAATTTTGAACCATTCGGAATTATGAAAATCGGTATTTTGAAATTCGTATTTATGACTGACGGAATAAACTTTTTCGTATTTATGTAGTGTACCCTCATGAAAGCTATCACTGCCTAACAGTCTATAGTTTCTCTTGTACCATAAACTAACACACGATTAAAATTCAGGCCCATTCACATACAGCCTTTGTAAAACAACTAACTAAAGTAGAAGACAAACTGAGACTGATCCTGGTCAAGACCTTCATGTTCGGACATTATTGCTTGAGCTTAAGACAAGGGCCACAAAGGTGTTGGGCGACAATGATGGCCGATAATTGCCGAAGTTTTCCGAACATATCTACAACCTTTGGGTGCTAGTGATGGAAGAAAAGATTGTGCAGCAAAGATCTAGCGCGTCTAGGTTTAAACGATTTATTACTTCATAAGATCTAAACATCTAGATACAACATAGTCATTCCTACTCAATCTGACTGTTTATATGCATTATAATCGATTAAAAAAATGATTTAATTAGTATCGGAAGTTTTTATAACCCTCCAATTGCTCCCTTGAGACCCAAGGGTAAAAAAGCCGTCAGCATATTAAACCAATGGAAGACGATTTTCTTTTTCAAATTTAAAGATCACTTCTTACGCAGTCGAGTTTTTAATTCAGCCTATTTATTTTTTAATCGAATTTGGCATTGACAAGCTATCTCAGATTGCAGTTTTGAAACTGAAATAATCGGGTACGAGTTATTAGATACTTCTGTCTATCCTTGGCAAATCTTAATTGTCTTTGAAAACCAATGACCATGCATTGTATCCTGCAACAATCGAAGACCTCGATTTGTTCAAAATTTATCACGAATTGTTCACTAATGCGGTGTGACATCCTTGCCACGCGACTGAAGTATCTATTAAAATATTCTGTTACCTTAAATGAAAATGAACTTTAATGTGTAAGTGTTACGGTTCAAGAGAATTTATTGGGTGGTAATTAGGGTTGGTACTTTTAGATAATAAATGGACCTGTGTGATTGATTGCGAGCTGTGTGTCGATTCATAAATCAAAGGAAACATGTCTGTTTGCGTAAAGTCGGTTACTTTATTTATTATTTATTTAGTGGTTGTGGTTTCTGAAGACTGTGACGATTATGGTGATGTTGTAAGTGATTTTTAAATCTATTATTTATTTATTTAAAAACACAAATAATGATTTCTGTCATTACTTTAGTGTTGGTATATTTTTGGTTGTGTTTAGAAACGTGCAGACTCGCTAGAAATAATGTGACGCTACTGGAGGGTTCTAGATATTCTGAACCCCCAACATTTATTTTTTTGTCGTAGACTCAAACGTAAACGTAAACGTAAATGTTGGCTCAACAGTACTTTATGGACCGCGAGTGTGTAGCTTATTATTTTTTTCGTATAGATGTCTTCATGTAGAACGCTTCTGTAAAATATCACAGCTAACAACCGCCTAGTTTTCGAGAAAAAACATAAAGTAACAACGCAATGAGAACTTAGAATGCAAGAGCGAGCCCAGCGATCTAGAGACTTGGGATGGTGGCGTCTTTTTTCGCTCGCTTTGCTCGCTAATTAGAGCCTGCCATCCCCTTCGAACCTACCCTGTCTGAGTCTGGGTGCCCCAAGTCCCGACACATCTCGACTTAGTAAAAAGGCATGGAGAACTTACGATGCAAGAGCAAGCGAAGCGAGCTCGGGACTTGGGGCACCCTGACTCGAACAGGTTAAGTTCGAATAGGATGAGGGGATTCCTTTAAAACTTGCAGACAGAAATAGGCGAACACGTTTCTAAGCTTTACTAACTAATTAATTACTAAGAGCAAACACTATTCCGCACCTAACAAAAAAAAACTCGTACGCACGGGGAGTGCACATTGAACGGTTGAATTATTTAAATATCTAACAATAAAAACTGTCAAACGAACCATACTAGCATGACTTCATTAATCTGTCCGCTAGAACTTTCACTATTGTTATAAAAACCATCGAATATTTATTACCCGTATTTAACAAAACTATTGAAGCGTTTCGAAGCAAAACCAGTGTAAGTTGACCTGTGTCCCCTCTAGGTGCTAAGTAAATGTCAAACAGAATGAACCACTCTATACATATTCAGGGTTCTTGTTAGTGTGGTTTGAGTTTCGACATCTCATTTACCTGGGAAAGTTATTACGTGTATTTGACACTTGACAAAGAAAATTATGAAATAATAGAACATTTATAAACAACTTTAACATTGAATTACCTGTTTTATGTATTATTTGTTTTATGGAATATACTTATCTCGGCTATAGTATGTTCCATAAAACAAACGCTTATAACTTGATGAAATACCACATATTTTTTAAATAATTACTGTACTCATTGAAGATTCTTACAGTATTTCATAAACACTGACCTCAATAAATTAATAGTGCAGCTCTAATCATTACCATCAGATATCACATCATAACTAACAGACTCCAATTAGCCAATTACACAATCACAACTGTCAATCTGGCATACCAAAATTCCATTGCTATTGCTAAACGTAATGGGACAGTGCACCGGCTGAGCTAACTCGGTCACAATGCCCGAGGTCGGCGCGAGCGCAGACACGACCATTTTACATAATTTCATATACGTGATATCTCGTGACAATTTTCTTCTATTTATTTTTATACATGACTTGACAGTTGTGGTGAAGAGACTTGTAATGATAGTCAGAAGATGAGGATAATAATAGTGTTGTTATTCAGTTTTGTGCTTGTGTTTGCCGGTGCGCAGGATTGCAAAGTTGGCGGGAAAAAGGTTGAGTGCATTTTTCAGTGATTTATTTTGAGAATGAGTTTTGGGAAAAGTTATGTTATGCGTTAGATATACTTATTATTCATGTTCTTAATGATTTTTTATTAAAATTGTTTTACATATCATTACCTATATATATATATATATATCGGTACCTATTATTACCTGCCTGAAAATGAATAATTATATAAACTGGTTTACAGTATCGAAACACCCAAAAACACATATTTTAAAAACATCCACAAAACTAAGTGAAATTGTCTTATTAACATTATCATAATTTCACGGTTTTTTACTTGACGAAAATCGAGATTTCTATATTTTAAGGATCTAAGTTTAGTTTATTAATGTATTATACACATAACACCTTTCGGAATAAATTCTCTGAACTCTAAAGTATGGTGAAAGCCGCATCAAAATTTATTTGCGAGTACCAAAATATATCACACTAGCTGTGACCCGTGGTTTCACCTGCATAGGTCTCGATTCCGTGGAAATATCGGGATAAAAAGTATTGTATGCCCTAACCCAGGTCATGGTCTACTCATGTGCCAAATTTCATCCAAATCCGTTCAGCCGTTTTAGCGTGAAAGCGTAACAAATAAACATACATAGAAAAATTAAATCTTTTATTGCGTTGACTTAGAAGCTTTATTTTTTTAGAGTTCCAAGGGACCATAGATCTAAGTATTTGATATTAATTTCATCTTGATACATCCACGCTTTCCTGAGAAAATGGGTCCTGACAGACAGACGGACAACGAAGTGATCCTACAAAGTTCCGGTTTTTCGTTTTGAGGTATGGAACGCTAAAAAACATACGTTAAACGTTATTAAGTCCAATCAGTTCCAAATGAACCCTATTTCACGGCAAATTAGAACAATATATGGTGGTAAAGCTAATCTACCATTTCATTACTAATTGCTAAT
Source organism: Agrochola circellaris (assembly GCA_914767755.1). Taxonomy (NCBI): domain Eukaryota; kingdom Metazoa; phylum Arthropoda; class Insecta; order Lepidoptera; family Noctuidae; genus Agrochola; species Agrochola circellaris. Next base: position 3,334,597 of record OU611855.1, on the reverse strand, counting down.
AATTGACTTGAGACTAGGTTTTTATTTCATACTTATAATCTGTAATGCAATTTTCTCAAAATTCGGCATTCCTGTCAGCATCGAAAGAAGGTGATTTTTAGACAGTCTTCTGTCTGAATTAAAATGGGTAATTGCAATTTACTCTAATATTTTTGCTACAAATTATTGCATTTATATCTAACAGAACATAAAAGTTCAATAATTAATGTGTGGATACGTGAGAACCGTGAGAAAACAGCTGATTTGGTTGTCATAAATACTAAGTAGATATATCGTGCCCAGATCTTAGAATTGACCATTTCATGTAATGGCCTGCCAGTTAAAATTGACCATATCGTTTAAACGTCAACGTTTAATGATATGTCAGTCGACGTTGGGCAATATCATTAATGTAGGGTATCTATGGTTTAAGGTGAAGTAAAAATTGTCAAGTAACTGCGACCCAATAACTTATTCATCAAAACAAATAGGTAACCTTATAATTAAACGTGAGAAAATCGCTGATACGCTGATGCACGTGTCTAGATGCTAATCAAACATTAACACAAAACGTTCTGCCCACAGTGTGTCGCCCACGAACAATGTTGCGGAGGATGCTGCTACTATGGCGAGTGTATAGATAGTGAGTATCACGTGTTTATTTTATATTGTAATACATAGTGGTAGACAAGGTCGCTGGAGAATTGTTGTTGATGAAAACAAAAGAAAATAATTTTACATTTATAAGCATAATCAGCTTATAATGTTCCCACTGCTGGGATACAGGCCTCCTCTCTATGAGAGGTAGTTGGCCGTAATTCACGACGCGGGCCCAGTGCGTACGTCATATGTCTTCGAATTTTCAGTTCTAGGACATGCCGGTTTCCTCAAGATGTTTTTCTGCACCGTTTTGAGAGCAGTGGTGATGAAAGAATTTACACAAAGCAAAGGGCCTGTCAAGGTTCGAACCTCCGACTCGTAAGTCATGGTTGTTACCACTGGGCCACCACTGTTCTACAATAATAAGACTTTCAGTTAATTTCCAAGTATCGTGATAGGTTTTTAAATAGCCTTAAAAGGTAGTCGAATATTCTTATGAAAAGTGGTTCCCGTCTATTGACACTTCAAATCAAGATACTTGGCTTCAGAAGCAAGAGAAATTAAATAGCAATTCTCCAACATATCGTTTTCAACTGGATCTTAATACCGAAGTGTAACATTGGCATAACTCCCATTTTAAACTCAACTCAACGCGTAAGTATTGAGTTCAGTTTAAAACTTAACTCAATACTTACGCGTACAGTTGAGCTCGTTAAGTTTTGAGTAGAGCTCCACGATTACTGACAAATGTTTGCACTGACTGGAAAGGTTCTCTCAAATCTGTGTGGTTCTTTCTTCAAAAGTGGTATTTTGAGGAAAGAACCAGACAGTAATCAGACACTAATCTACATGGTCCTCATATGGCCTGACCAAGATTATATCTGGACCTTAAAAGAGACTGTGATCTTTCGGCCTTTCTTCTCAATCAGACAGGAAACGTCGAACTCATCTAGCAATTTTTTGATATTTTTTTAATATGACGTGTAACAGTGATTCCAGTATCCTATTTACAGAACAAACAATCTCATTTCATTTCATTTCATTTCACTGGTTTTAACTTTACACTGCGTTAATTAATAAGGGGGTGAAGTTACAAACCAGTTGTTTCCTAATGAGCCGCTTTATTACAGCATCTATTATTAGTATGATGGAGTCATGAGTGACATGCTGACAGACTGGCATTATGCATTCATGTTAGGTAACGTCATTATCCCGGCATTATGCATTAGTGCGCTCATTAAAATCATTTGTGAACATGTTCCACTATCTGGGTCTCAAGGTCTTCAAACAATAGTGTTATCAATTTAAACACAATGGTTAAGTACTTGCTTGTGAAAAAAAAATCTTCGAAGGTTTATGAAAAGCCATTCCGTAGCCGACCGCAGGCGGCAAATACAGGCGAGGTGTCGCCGCAACACGATTTGCTTCTATGAATTTCTATGTAAAGGCTCGTGCAGACCAGCGCGGCGTGACGGCGCGACGCAACTTGAACAATACAATTTCTAAGAAAACTTCACGGTATAACAATAACCGGTATCGCGTCGCGTTGTCGCGTCGCGCTAGTCTGCACGACGCTTAATACCTTCCGTGGCTAGCGACACTTCGTCTTCATAGAAATAAGAATAGGTACATAAAGACCAGTCCTATCGCCTGCAGTCACCTACGGAATTGTACCTTAACTTTCTACTAAGGGGCTGGCAGAGGAGTATATAATTACGTCATAGAAGGTGCTCTTATTGCTATTTGCCGAAAACAAAACAGTTTTAAATTCCTAAGTGCTACTCAGAATGTCCTTAGATGAAAACCCAATAGTTAACTCTTAGTCCGACCCAGGAATTGAAACTGACACCTTACGACCAAAGCTGCCATACTTGCGACTACTAGACCGAACGATGCTTCCTTCAAAAATGATTAATTATTTGACATAAACCTTGAAGTAAACATGGTATTTTTCCTTCCAGCCTACAGATCCTGTCTATCATCGATGGACGTGTGTGAAGACCACGTCTGTCTGGGAGAAGAAGAGTGCATAGTATACGTACCGCCGGAGTGTCCGGGGTGTGAACCCTTGCCGCTGTGTCGAATGCCTGGTACATACCTGTAGCTCAAAAGAAAATATCCGTTGAACAACGAGCTTCAGACAGTCAACTTGTGTGGGCATGTACAGTCAACAATGAAAATTGTACAACGTGAAAATTACGAAACGCTTATAGTTATAGATAGGCGATAATTAATTTTTTCAAGAAAAAAAAAAAAAATTGAAATGGTTCATAACGTTATAATATTATATAGGAGTAGAGTAGGTCTATAAAAATTCCAAAATTGTCATAGAATGAAAAGTAACTTGTACGTGTTCAGTACTTTTCAGCCATTTCTCAACCTCTGCTAGCTCCTTTTAGAGTATAATAGCGGTTAAGCTCCTACAGGCAAAAAAATACAAACTTAATAAAACAAATACTTTATTTACTATACCTAATTTACTTCTTCAAACAAAGAGGTTTTAGGTTTTGTTACGAAAATTTTATTAAAATTTGATCTCATGAAATAAAAAATGTATGAAGTACAAAACATGAAATAAAAATAAATTAAAATATGACAAGCTTTCTGTTTTATTTATTAAAAGTAAAACCATATTGTATATTCATTCAACATTAATACTCAATAATTTATTGCTTTCCACAATGTATATGCTTAAGAAAGATAGCCGGTAGAGATGTGGACTTATCTTTTCTATCTTATAATCTAAATTATTCGAAGAAAAACATTTTTTGTGTTATTTGTATGAGTTTTAGGGATTTATCATTTAAATATTCGTATATACTAAAATAACATTTACTTATTAAATAGCTTTTTAAATTTATTCGTGAATAGATGGAGTTTTATTCTTTTCTAATTGATTCGGGTAACTTATTGTATATTTTTATTGACATAACATTTATCTACTTATGAACTTAATACACTCTGTGTTACATAAAACGGTTAAGAATCCAAAACAATGGTACTGTGAAGAAATACTTTATATATTGCCTACCGCTAAATCCAATAGCTGCATATATTGAGACCGTAAACCGCCATGAATCAGTCAATCAGTGTGCTACACTGGCGTTATACGAAGACTCAAGAAACGGCTTCAATAGAATACTAATGTTCACTCCACACTCGATAAAGTATTGTAAAGTAAACGAATTTGAATCGAAACTATTCGGTCGATAGTCCTGTTTGTTTGTAAACGGCTGAAGAGATTTAAATGAAATGTCCGGTCGAACCAAGCACAAACAGTCAGACAGACAGTAATTTTGTGCTTTTGAAAAATATTTATAAATACGTAAATCAATCTGTCTAGCATTTTCTCAACTATGTTGGTGTCAGCTTTCTGTCTAACCGGATGCAGCTGAACACCAGTATTTTACATGGAGCGACTGCCTATCTGACCTCCACAACCCAACTTAACGCGATACCCCTTCGTAAGACTAGTGGCCAGACCAACGGCTTATCGTGCTTTCCGCGGCACGGAGGGGTCTCAATCTCGATATTTAATGGATGTTCACCCATTCACGAACCGGCCGACCAAAAGACCCGTGCGGTTGTTATTATTCAGCCTCAACCCTGTCGATGACACGTAACGTCAAAAATATAACGTGCTAGCAGAATATTTTGAAAAATGCATTCCATTCCAAAATTGAATTACAGAAACAAATGCGCTCCTCCGTTGTTTTCCTTTTTGCAGTCGAATTTCATATTTGTCAGGAATGTATCGAATGTTTACGTGAAATTCACGGAATTTCAGTGGAAATTGAATCGACAAATACAGTTTGTTACAAGTGAAAAGGTCGTTAGTGACAGATTCAGTTTCAATTAACATCATATTTACGCAATCTGTCCGCCATTGTGCGTGGTTGACAAATATATTATTTATCAACAATAGTTACAAGATTTTTTTTTTACTTGTATTTTTATTAATTTGGCGATGACAGCAGGCTCGCTGACCCTACAAAGGACTTATTATAATAAAACTGGCGAAATAGATGTTTCATACTGTTTTTTTTACATAATTTTAAACATGATTTTGCATGCCATTTTAATATCAACTTAATTAGAGTCTTAAATAAATGAATTCATTCAATCATTGACACACAACGCACAGCCTAAAGCTGGGTCTAGAAGCAAGAAATTAAGCACAAGAGTTACATATAGGTATAGCAAAAGTACGAATTAAGAAGATTTTTTGAAAATTCACCTCCTAAAGGGATCTTCTAGAATAGAATAGGGAACGGAAGTTTTTCATTTTTTCCGTTTGTTTGGGTTTGTTATATAGATATGTATTTACGGACTGCCTCGTTGGTCTAGTGGTCGAAAACGCTACTCCTGAGCACGAGGTCCTGGGTTCGATTCCCAGGTCAGGCAAAGTGATATTGGGTTTTTACATCTGGAATTTCTCAGTAGCAGCCCGGAGTCTGGATTTGTGCCCGATTGATGGCAATAGGCTCGCCCCGTATAACATGGGACTTGAACATATCTGGCGAAATGTGGGTGTACTATAGGTACACCTCTGCTTTACCCTTTGGGGATTACAGGCGTAATGTTATGTATGTATTTTCTTTTGTACATATAATGTACAAGTACGCTTATTAATAGTGCTGTGCTTTCCTATAATTTAGATGCATGCGACATCTATAATTTTATTATGACAAACTTTGTGGGTATTTGTGGCTAAACGTGTCGTAAATTCTTTGATTTAATTTAACAAAAATGTCTTACTTAAATATCGAATTATAATATCCACTGTGGCAACACTGTCAAAGTACAAATTTGTATTATAACAATGTTTTAAATGTATTTTCACTATGGCAACTCTATGTTATTATTTTACTTTGGCAACACTCAGAAATAACGGTTATGGTAATACGAGTATCGTTATTTCTGGGTGGGGCAAAAGTCATCCTAAATTGTAAAATGCAGTGCAGAGTCAGTCGTCATTGGATTGTGAAATAGTACAGTTGTGTGGGTTAAAATTATTAGCAAGAAAAGAGTGTTTTCTTTACAGCTATCAGTATCTGTATTTAGTTTGATAAGCCTTTATAAAAATAAATACATTTGCTTCTGTTGCTCTTATCATTTTATTAGGTACTAGCTTACGCCCGCGTGGAAGTCGGAAATTATCTCACGGGAACGTACTACCGGGATAAAAAGTATCCTATGTGTTAATCCAGGTTATAAACTATCTGCGTGCAAAATTTCATCCAAATCCATTCAGTCGTTTTTGCGTGATTAAGTAACAAACATACAAAGTTTTACATTTGTACTATTAGTTGGATTTTGTATTTTGTGCACACCTTTATTAAAAAAATCGGCTTCACAAGTAGTACCTAATGTTAAGTTCACATGTATCTGTAATGTGTCTGTCTCTCTGTCGTATGTGTGTGTGTGTGTGTGTGTGTTGACATGTTCTTCTCTAGCGCGTCCTTTTCAGAGTGATTAGCGTAGGACGTGTGGATGGCGGTGGAAAATTACTTTTGTACCGTACTTACTCTATTTTAAGATACAAAGCTCAAAGACATTCAGATGTAGAAATAACTAATAGATAATATTAGGTCTTTACCTATGAAATTGCCGTTCTGCAGTACTGGCCATTTCAAATCAAAATAATTTTTGTTTGGCTAAGAATTCTAATTTCAAATTAATTTTATTTTAAAAACATGGACTTTTTTTTCCAAAAGTAGTCATTTGTTTATTGATTAGTGTTACATTTTCATCGCATTTCAATCTTTTTCGTCATCATGGATACGTAAAAAATTCGAGTAATTATGGAATATGAGTACCATCGTGGCAGCAACGCGGCACAAGCGGCACGCAACATCAACGACGTTTACGGAGCTAACACTACAAACCAACGCACCACCTGTTATTAGTTTGCTCGCTTCCGTTCTGGAAATTTCGACCTGAAAAATGAAGCTCGCGGTCGTCCGAAGACTTTGGTCGACAATGACGAATTAAAGGCGATTGTGGAAGCTGATGATACACAATCTACGGCTGAATTAGCAGCAGCTTTCGACGTTAGCGTCAAAACAATATTGGTCCATTTGCGTCAAATTGGCAAGGTAAAAAAGCTTGACAAATGGGTGCCCCACGAACTCAATGATCGCCAGCGCAAAGTACGCGTCGAGACGTGCCTTGCACTGCTCAACAGACACACAAATGAAGGAATTTTGAACCGCAATGTTACCTGCGATGAAAAATGGATTCTGTTTGATAGCCGCAAGCGCTCAGCAAGTTGGTTGGATCCCGGTTCAGCACCTAAACAATGCCCTAAACGAAAACTTACCCCTAGAAAAGTGATGGTCACTGTTTGGTGGTCTAGCGCCGGTGTGATTCATCACAGCTTCTTAACTAACGGGGTGAGCATTACTGCAGATGTGTACTGTGAAGAACTGAACACAATGATGGAGAAGCTGGCACATCTCCAACCAGCATTGGTCAATCGCTCGTCTCCGCTGCTACTGCACGACAACGCGCGACCTCATACTGCACAGCAGACGGTCTCCAAGTTGCAAGAACTGGGGTTGGAAGCTCTCCGTCATCTGCCCTACTCACCAGACCTTGCGCCTACAGACTACTACTTTTTCCAGAATTTGGATAACTTCTTGGCGGGAAAAAAATTCAATAGCCGAGAGGCAGTACAAAATGCCTTTGAAGAATTTGTAGCCTCCCGTCCAGCTGATTTCTTTAAGAAGGGCATCAATAAACTGCCACTACGTTGGCAAAGATGCATTGATTGCATGGGTGATTACTTCGATTAATACAAATAAAAAATACATGAAAAAAATTCGTTTAAATTTTTTCATACAAAACGGCAATTTCATAGGTAAAGACCTATTATTATAAATTACTGTCCAGAATAGAATATTAGAGCCAATTTCCTGTGGGTGCTACACAGGGCTTAGACAAGTGACAATCGCTTTCAAAGCGTTTTGTAGTTCTACAAAGACTTTCAACGAGATTGACATAGCTTTTCGGTAGATGTCAATCCCATATATTTTTGACAGTTCCATCATCGTTATTGCTGACAGAATGTCACTTTGTCTAGGCTCTCACGTCGTTGTTGGTAGACAACCGTTTTTGGCTAGTCGCTTAGATATTATGATGATAGATTATTAAAGCGGATCCCCAGAACAAGGCTCTAGTTAAGTGTTATTTCGACTACGTAGGTAAGTATTCATAGTAAATAAATCTGGAAACTAATGGAAACTGATGTCCAAAGTTTTCAAGACGTTATTATACAATATTTTATATTTTTAGTAATGGGAGGTACTTAAGTAGCACCATAACCTTAGAAAAAGGTTTATAAAATTTCAGGCCATCGACATCGTAAGTAGAAACTGGAAAAAACTACATGACTACCAAATTACATAGGTAGATAAAGTACATAGATTTGAATTGCTTGTAAATTTATTTACATTCTAATACCCATAGGTAGGACTTTGACACCGACGTCAGTAAGCCAATCAAACGTCTCATAACACAACCTTCAAACTTCTTACAGAAAGAGGGTTAACAAGGTTTCCTTAAACAATCCCCCACGCCAAGGATTATTCCAAAGTTTACGAGAGGAAGCCTAATCATCAAATCACTTCTTTAATTTTATGTGCCATTTGCCGTAATGGACCAATTAACTGATCCCTTAAGCTTGTCTAAATAATGTTGATTCAGAATAGAATCTAATTTCATGTCATGATGACAAAGCGTTTTTATTCTGAAGAATGCTCGAATCAACGTCAATTTTAATTGGAGTCAAAATGCTCTTTAAATTTGACACTGTCAAAAAATTGAGGAGTAATGTCCTTAATTTTTTGACAGTGTTAAAATTAAAAAGCATTTTGACTTGAATTAAAATTGACGTTGATTAATTTTACAGAAACTGAAAACGCATTACGTATACGTCTGCTTGAATATATTCCAACTAACTATGGATTCGTTATAACTATAATGAAACGCTCCACCCTTTTCATCTTTTTCCAGTATCATGGAGTTCAAAGGCTTGCATAATCAAAACAAAAATCTCTTTGCCAGTATTATTTGTCTCATCTAGAGCGGAACACATTCGACTTTTGCAAACTTTGCAGATTTCATCTTCAGTATTCACAACGCAGCGTAAACAGAATTTGCAACGGAAAAATGCAGCCCGCATTGTAATAACTTAAAGCCGAACCTTATCAACTGAAGCACAGATTCTTTATGTGAACCAGGTCACCAAAACATTGTTAGGTTGAAAATCTCAATAAATCGTCACGATAAAGCTTCCCCAAATGCATTTACCTAGATCTGGAGTGACTCCAGCGTGTCTTGTGTGAAAGTGGGACATATCCGGGAAATGGACGCCCGGACGGGTAGCGAGCGGGTTGGTCAACAAAATAAGACGGAGTACACACCGGGGGAGCCTGCGACGGACTGATGACTTCGCACTTCGCTTTATTGCTGAGAGCTGTATCTTATTTTGCTGGATGTGGTTTATTACTGCAGAATAATATAATTTTTATTTGCTTGTGCAGCTGACACCATATTGGTGAGGACATTTAAAGACAAAGCAATAGCAAACAATGTGTACTCTTTCTGAAATTCATCGCTTCATGGTCCTGTCAGTACAGTTAAAATAGTTATCAGTGATAATAACTACAGTTGGCAGAACGAGACTCCCCCTTTCTGTAGGGGATCGACGATCAATCTGACAACTATAGTTGAGCAAAAAGTCCGTTACATTAATGTTTGTGTCAGCTCAAAGTTTGCTTTATGCTCCATGTTTATTTTAGAGCAAAGATTCTATGTGAATGGTCAACCAGTATTTTTATAAATTTAGGTAGATTGAACTGTGAACAAAATTCACAGCACTCAATACACGTAGAAATTGAATTCCTAAAATATATCTAGGTATAATTCGTATAGAGGTATAGCTTGTCCATCCTGAAATGACGCGTGCCACTACCGCATTTAACTTTCACTGTTTTAGTGGGGCGCGTCATTTCAGAGTGGACAAGCTATAACGCTACTGTTCATTGATACCAGTTTGAATATCAGTTTGGAGGTTTGTGTAGGTATATGAGACATTTTCCTTGAAGCAACAGATGGTTATTATGCATTTTACTAGATATTCTTTCTTTGTGATGACATCCATAAGAAATCTGTACCTATTTAGAAGTACATAAATCTGTTCAGATTCTGATGGGTTTCTTTCTTTCTTTCTTTCTTTACAAGATAGGCATGCTGAATGCATTTCTTTTATAATTAATATATTTTTAATTGTTTAATATGAATCGTATCTAAGCAATATCTTTTTGAAAAGTAGTAAAGTAAGTTGAACTATAAGTAGTTACTATTTCATTTATTCGTTCCAAATTCAAAAACGATCCCAATACCCTTTACTTGGTATTTTTTAATTAAGAACAAACCAGACGCTGCCAAAAATATATCATAATGATATTTCCAACAACAAGGTTTACATAAAACGGTAGATATTTTCGGTAATTTATGTGGTCATAGACAAAATTAGGCGACCGTTAGACGACCTTTGTTTGACAGATAATGTAATCATTCTTATCGGTATTGTGTCGAGAAACCTTGAGATGTCCTAGATTTTAGGTTATTATTTAATAATATCCCTTGTGAGGCGCCTTTCTTTGCGTGTCACCTCCTAGGGGCTGATAATATTGATAAAGTTGGCGAGGAAAAGTGTTACTACATGAAGAAGTTTCTTTTTTTAGAGTTAAGTAAGTCTAAGAAATGTTTACTTGAAATTTATGCTTGGCTTACAAGATTACCGAGCCTTAGGTCCTAAGTTCAATTTACATAATGCCTTGATATCCAGTTAAGAATTACTTAATTGTAGCTAGGCTACTTTCAAGTAGGTACCTATTTGGAATTTAACCCAAAACGTAGAAAAAATTACGCACGCGCTAACTGTCCGAAAATAAGAAAAGCCCTTGAGGGTGTCATAATCTAATCCTACTCAAGTGAAATTCCATGAACCATGAAGATTCTGTAAAAGGTTTCTCCTCTCTAATCTCTCATCTAATAGCTGTCTCGAATCTTCTCTCCATCGAAGACTCTCATTAATCATTAATAATATTTAATTAACCAATAACGAATAATAAAATATTATTTAAGTTTAAGCAAGCCTTGATTGGAACGGCTTAAACTTTAAGTGAACAAATTAGAGGGTAGTACGACGATTTTTAATTGAAAATATGGCCGGTTTACAAAGTTGCCGCCATTTGCATATTTATAAGGTTTCAGCCTCATTCGGGTAGGCTTTGTTGGCATAGTTCTGTAGGCGTTAACTGAATGGCAGTGGTGTGAAGGATCGCTTTTTTTCATTTTTCAGGACAAGTCGCATTCATCAAACGCCCGCGCGTCGTGTAAACACCATTATTTCAGTACACTGAAAATTGTTTTACATACATAAATTACTGTCTTGTGAATGTGACTTGAAACCTCCACGAGAAACGTCTTAAAAGGTTCCATCTGTTGGAATTCTTATAGTTAATTGACGCAGGCGTCACTTTGGGGAAATCCATTATAAAATACAATAGACTACATAATATTTAGTAACCTAATCCGCTTAACTGTTCTTAAAGAGTCATAAAGAACCCTGTAAGAAATCGACACGTGTTTCACCTCTCAACAAGACATCCTCAGGATGACGATTGACTTGTTGCGAACCCGGACCCGACGTAATGACACGTCACGTCGTGTCCGGGTTCGCAACAAGACGGGTTCTTTAAGAACAGTCGGTCGATTCTGTAAAAATATCACCGTGAAACTTAGGTGAAGTGAGCGTGAAGTGAGCTGTCAATAGTGTTAATCCCTAGCATCCTGCCGGTCGATTTGCACAAATAATAAGAATTCCAAAAAAAAACAATAGACGATGTCGCTTCGACTACAGATTTTTTTTAAATTCTTATAATTTGAGACACTAAGAAAAAAATCAAGAACAAAAGAAGCTTCAAAATAGGTAGGTACACCCTCAGACCAAATAAAGAACCAATACATAGTGCTGTCAACAGTGACGTAAAGCCTGTTTCGTAAACATGAATGTGTGCACTAAGGTGTAGTTTGATTGTAGTGTCATTGTAAATGGTTGCAAATGTGTGCGTGTGAGCGTGTATGCACAGAGCAGAGTTGTAAAAGAATCATATTTTTATCGCATTTACTTTGCTTCCTTTCGGAAAATACGTACTCCAACGCAAATCTTACATCAGAACAGAAAAATATAGTTTCATTATTATTTTAAGGTATCTCATATAACACCGTAACAAAAATCTGTGTCCGCCTTCAAAAATATCAGTTACCAACGAAAATACACCGTGTGAACCTTCATAATTTTCTTAACAAAATTGAAAGGATTTTTCCTACAAAGGGTTCTGTCATCAAAAGGTAATATTTTAGGCGAGTGTATCAAAGAAAGTTGAACGGGCTCACTCAGTAAAAACGCAAAAAGTAAAAAAAAATACGTACATTTGGCAAAAATAATAATTTTCTAAAGGTATTTGCATAAACATCGCAAGCTCGGGGTACTATTCCTGCGATTAGCTGTTTTATTAATGTCGGCAAAGTACTTACTGTATTAAGAAAACGATGAATAATTTTGGATACCTGCAAATATCATGTTTAATGAATAATGTTGTTGTTGTTCAATGTTTAGTCAGTTTCATTTTAGATAGATCACATTTTTACATTCATAGATTAATTTCTGTATCTATTTGTATTACAATAAAAATAAATAAAAAATTACTTATTTGATTTTTATTCTTCACGCAATTTCAGCAATCACGTGTGATTTGCGGTCGTCCATTGAAGAGATTCGATTCTCTATTTCCAGAGGTCATTAAATCTTAAGATCACATTAAGAAAATATTAGGTCCCCACCTATGAAATCAGCGTTTTGTATGGAGAATTTTAAATAATATAATAATATAATATATTCTTTATTTCGGACTACACATACAAGTACATACAATCCATATAGTATTAGTAACAATGACTTAAAAAACTATGTTAGTAAACTTTTACAAACTAAAAACTATTAAAATTGACGTGGCCCAACACACGTTGGCACGTGCCTCCGTACCCAGTGCCTCATAAAGGGACTGTCCACTTTGTCTAATAATGTGTTCAGGTTTAAAGAAGTTGCATTTTTCATACTAACATTTTCTTCATTTATATAACAACCATGAACACTAATGTTTTTAAACTTTTATGCGCTAATGTTTAAAAATTAAGATAACGTAATATGCCACTTAGATTAAGCGACAGAAATAAGTTTTGGCTAAGTTAAAACAAATAATGGTCATTTCTGCTAACAAAATGAGGAGTAATTTTTAAGGTATTTTTTATGTTTAGAAAACTATAAGTAATAAGGTTTTTTTTACTATTGGTAGTTGTCTATGATGGTCATTATTCGATATAATATGATTTGCAATTGATGAATATGTTAAATTATTGAAGTGACAAGGTACCTACTGTATTTGTGAGAAAAAAAACGCCAATTTCATAGGTGGGAACCCAATAGTTGGACTCTACCTACATGGTTTTCCTATGAAATGAAAGTAAAAACAAATTACATAAGGAACATGCCTACTTAAAAAAAACATGCAGTCGAATTGATAACCTCCTCCAATTTCGGTTCTTCCATGCTTTAATCTGTGACCTGAAATCCTAACAAATGGTCGGTATGTAATATCCGTTCGGTTATTATTTTCCGAAGTTAAAGATTAAAGGGCCGTGAGTCTTGTGATTCGTTTCAGCGTCGCTTGTCGGTTATATGAAGTGGAGCGCTCATCAATAAAACATTTGAAGCGGTTACGTGGTGACGTACGTGCAAAGCAGAAGTTTAGCTTGGTAAATAATAAATGTCCGGTTAGCGGGTATGGTTATTTCATATATATTTCCAAATATCTGCCAGTACATTTCTGTAGGCTATCAATCTTCATTACACAAATGTAGAACCTCGTTATTATTGAAAAACGCAGGTCTCAGTTTTTTTTGTTTTATCTTTATCAAAATTCATTTATTCAAACTAGGCTGAAAATCAGCACATTTTGAACGTCAAAATTACATAAGATAGTCCCTTAAAACGCACGCCCTTCACCACTTCCTAGTGCTTAAGCTGGGAAGAAGAAGTGGCGCAACAAACTCCCCAGCAGCACAGCTGTCTGTTACGTTAGAAGAACCTGATTCTATACAATAGTATGCAAAGTAATTAACAATACGAAACACAAAACAATTTACTTAGTCGGCATCTTACCTCGTGTTGGAATGAGCTACCTAGAATAATAAGTTATGCCGTAGTAGGAAGATTTACCAATAAGCAAAGGTTGGTAGAGGGCTCGACTGCCCATGGTATAAGCAGCCTATAATGTTCCCACCGCTCAGACACAGGCCTCCTCTCGGTGAGAGGGAGAGGGCCGTAATCCACCACGCGGGCCCAGTTAGGGTTGGTAGATGTCACTTGTCTTCGAATTTTTGGTTCTAGGGCATGCCGGTTTCCTCACAATATTTTCCTTCACCGTTTTGGGAGCAGTGCTGATGAAATAATTCTAAGAAAAAACGTTACCACTAGGCCGCCACTGCTCCACTGAGCCACCACTGCCCAGGGTGCGCCGGACTTAAGCCGAATTCACACTAGGCTAATCTCGGTATGTTAAGATGGTCACCCATCCACAGATCAACCCCGGCTAGCGTAGCTTCACCTGATGGATCGAATCGTGCGGCTGTTATTACTTAGCCACGAGCTCCTCACGATTCTGACAAACCGCAAAAAATGCCCAAATCATCGAATTTATGTACCTGTAGCCACAACAATCGTCATAGCGAATTACCACGTTTCAGACATCTGATAAAGAAACACGGAAGCAAACAGCCCTGAGAAGAACTGACACCACGTTTTGACAAGCCGTTAAAGAAATAGGAGTATCAGGATTGCAGATGCCACACGCCAACATCGTGTTCTCCAGGAACAGCAGGATTGTCAAAACGTGGTGTCAGTTCTTCTCAGGGCTGTTTGCTTCCGTGTTTCTTTATCAGATGTCTGAAACGTGGTAATTCGCTATGACGATTGTTGTGGCTACATACCCATGCATTATAAATATGACCTAAAAGTTCAACACAGCATCAGTAGCGGAACGACACTTTGTAAAACCAAACTGTTTATATGATATTTAATTGGATTGGTTTTTTTTTTTTTGGTGTTTATTGTATTGTTAATGATTTTGACATTATTGATCGTGATTTTGACATTATTATTATTGATGGTGATTTTGACATTATTATTAATAATGATTTTGACATTATAGTTGTGATTTTGACATTATTATTGATGGTTTTGACATTGCTAATAATTATGACCAAAATTTGCCGAATATTATTATGCACTAACACTAGTGTTTAAGATGTGTATGTAACTAACTAACAAATTGGATTGTATGATCTGTAAATAAATAATTTGATTTTGATTTAATTCTGTTTTTAATGTGACCAGCTCTTCAACTTCTACTATTTACCTATTGCTTGGTTAAGCAGCCGTGTCGTCCACTGAATAAAGTCATCTCGAATACTTATCTGCATTTTAGATGGACAGGACAGGGAGACCACGAGACACGTTTTATTGAGATCCATTGTATTCTATTGCTTTTCATTAAAACCTCAATGGAGAATAATGTTGTGTTTTGATATGCTAACCACGAGAACAGCGGGATCTGTACTGATGATTAGTTTAATAAAGAATAGCGATCTGATTTGTGTTATTTTTGGGATATTGGAGGAAGTAGCCTTATTAGTGTTCAGTTTTACCGATGCTTAGCAATGCGAATTATTTGATGTTGTCACAAATTGTTTGCGTTAGTGCGTGGTTATGGTCCGAGATCGGATAATCGTATGCATATTTTACCTTAAGTTAATGTTTGGCTAAGAAATTTATGGAGACTGCTTCTTATTTTTTCCCGGATAACCAGAATCCCGAATTCCAGGACAGCCGGGAATGCACAACTAATCGGATATATGGTATGGAAACGACTTATCGACAACAAAGGTTACTTTCATGATGTAAACATAAAAAATTATATACTGTAATGTAAATATTTTTTTATGAAACTCACGGCACCAATTTGTTTGTCGCTATGTGCTATGCGAATTTAGCAATGTACTTTACAACATTAGCTAGCATTTCTAAAGTACTAAAATCAATTCCGGAATCGCGTGATTTTTACGATCGATACAAAAGTGCATTAAATATTAGCCAACTCAACCTGAACGTAAGAAAATATACATTCGATCAGAACTCTAAATTTGTCGATCCCGGATTCCTGAGACACCTCAACTTTAGTTAAATATGCATCGAAATATCCGATCAATGGTTATCATCACCAAAGTCTAAGCTGAATAAAAATATAGTCAAACTAACTTGATCGTTGTTAAACTCAAACTCAAAGCATTTATTTCAATTAAACCATTACAGGCACTTTTGAATTGTCAAGGAATCGGTCAGTCAAAAATATGAAGCTAGTTGCCCATTCCAAAGCGTAGTATGTACCTATGGAGAAGAACGGGCAAGAAACTCCACGGACACTCTTTTAAATAAAATAAATTGTTACAAAGTATTGGTTACATCATTCATGTTGAAATATACATGTGAGAACAATGTAGAAAGACGTGCACGTTATCCATTCCTAGTACTTCCTAGCCTTAGGTATATTGCTGTGGCCTGTTTCAATGATTTTAGATTCCATAACAAAAGACTTTTCGCTCTACTTTAACTATTATCGGTTCTTTTCGTGTTTCTGCCGTTAATATCAACTAACTAGAAACTTTTAAACGGATAGTACCCTCATAGACGTATTTTTTTTACTCTAATCCTCTTTCAATAATATCAAGATATACCTATTATCTAAGCATGTTCTTATAAAACTGATTGATAAATCAAACACAGCAGCGTGAAGTTTTTTGCCTCTAAGTTTAGAAACACTTGGAATTTTAACTAAGTCTTCTTACTGAACAAATTTTCTGAACTCGTCATACTTTGTGTCTTGAATTTTGTCTATAACATCTTTGACGAGTTATTGGCTTGTAAGCGGATTGTGTTCGGTGGTCGGATTTCGTAATATCCATAGAGTTTGATGGAAGACTTGCAATTTTTTTTATTATGTAGCGTTCGAAATATAAAAAAGAAAATTGGAGTCAAATTAAATTTACCTGCCGAAGTTTCACAGACGTGGGTATCAATATTTAATGACGATAAAAAATATAGGTACACTACCAGCGGCCGCTGACCCTGAATTCAGCTGCTAATATCGATTGATACCCAAGACTCTGTTAAGAGGAGCTCGTGGCTAAGTAATAACAGCCGCACGGGTCGATCCATTAGGTTAAGCTACGCTTGCCGGGGTTGTTCCGTGGATGAGTGACCACATTTACATACCGAGACTCCTCCGTGCCTCGGAAAGCACGTTAAGCCGTTAAGCCGTTGGTCCCGACTGTCATTCGTGGATCTTTGACAGTCTTTACGGGTCGTCAGAAGGCCGAAAGTCTGACAACCAGTCTTACCAAGGGGTATTACCCAGTTAATGGGTTGTGGAGGTTAGATAGGCAGGGGCTCCATGTAAAATACTAGTATTCAGCTGCATCCGGTTAGACTGGAAGCAGACCCCAACATAGTTGGGATAAGGCTTGACAGATTGACCCAAGACGTCTGTTAAGTCTCGCTAGCTAATTTAATGTGACCTTGTATAGACCGTGCTATAATTTTAAGACTCTTTTTGCTTCTTCGTATTGTAAAAAGTTTATTTATATTCTAATGAAGGAAAATATTTAAAAAAATGTAGATTTCTACAATATACTTTTAATGGCTTATTTAAAAATACAATAAAATTCAAAGACGAGACTTAATTTCTGGCCTCCAGACTTTTTATTTTCACTTTATGGTAAACAGCATCTGGTCTGGTCTGTATGTTTACGATCGAATACTACAATTTTAAAACGTCAGTATTTGGGCCAGTACTTCTGTCTGCCAGGTTATTCTTTCTGGTTATAACCAGTAGTATAAGTCTCCTCTATTTAAGGATAGATTTAACGTTTAGAGGGTCTTCAGGTCAATTTAGAACTTGGTCAGGCTTCATAAAAACTAAGCAAGATCGCAATGTGCCTAGCCTTTTCACAATTATTTTGGGGTCGGTTTCCAGTCTAACCGGATGCAGCTGAATACCAGTATTTTACATGGAGTGACTGCCTATCTGACCGCCACAACCCAGTAACTGGGTAATACGATACCCCTTTGTAAGACTGGTTGTCAGACTTTCGGGCCTCTGACGACCCAAAACGTCTATCAGTGATGACAGCCAGGACCAACGGCTTTACGTACTTACCCAGGTACGGAGGAGTCTCGGTATTGAAAAATGGTCCGTCCATGGACCTAACCTCGGCAAGCGTAGCTTAACCTGATGTAACGACCCGTGCGGCTGTTATTAGTAAGCTCCTCAAACAAGATATTTTATAAATTTCTGAAGTTCAATAACAATATTATCGTTCTGTAAACACTTTAATTATGTATAAGGATTCTTACCTCTAGAAGCTCTAGTAACTTACGGTGTGTTTAATTAATCAATGTGATTCTTCTTTAACAACTCTTTTTAATACATTCAATGAAAAAAATCCATAAACATTGGCCCGATACTATACAACAATACAACCTTAGCTTAGAAGAAAAATCAGCTCCCTACATTTCGACGAGATAGACGAATATAAATGTAGGGATTTATTTCACAGATACGGACACCAGAATTTTTTTTCGCAATTTCAGCGATGTTCCCATAGTGAATGTTGTTCATAATAATGAGTACAATGACCCCTTAAGAGGTTTAGTGTAAACAAAAACTAAGGTTGTATATATCGTGAGTATATCCCGTCTTTCATAGTCTTCAATAGAGGCTAGATCTACGAGGATCATATAACTAGGTACACTGAGTGTTGCTATCACCGCTTGGCCGTATAGTCGTAAACACAAAACAGTATTTTGTCTCCACGCCATAATTGTTTTCTCAGCCGAGTCCCGCGAGAGACAACCTCAAGATAACCGCTATGAAGAATGATGAGCTGGATCTGTTTCACGGGTGAATCACAGAAATCGATTCAACAGTAGGCAGTATACCAAAGAAGCTACATCACATTTTAATGTAATATGTTTTCATTTAATTCTTCTAAACAAAAAGCGCCTTCATCCTCTCTCCTATTATCATTTAATTAATTTTGCTGTGCCCGACAGGGTCCATGATTGATACAATGTCTAACATACCAACTGTTTTATCTGACATTATGGAATGCAATAAAGTATTGAGTATTGAGTATTGTATAAAGTGTATTGTAAATAAGCAGCACAGTGTTGAAAATATAACAAATATATAATGGGTTGTTTGTCGAACGTCAAACTATGTACATTCAACTGCAAAAATATTGTTCGATCAGCTGATTGCGTTCGTCAACTATGTGCACGAGCCGACGTGATAGCGTTACAGGAGACCTGGCTGCTGCCCCATGACGTGCCCTTCCTAGCAACCATTGATGGAGACTTCGCGTACACTGGGAAATCAGCCGTGGACATCTCTGCCGGTGTTCTGGTTGGAAGACCGTACGGTGGTGTGGCGCTGTTGTGGAGGAAGTCGTTATTTGCGTCGGTATCGGTTTTAAAATGTGCTAGTGATCGTATTGTGTGTATTAAAATAGCGCAGGTCGAGCGTTCTTTGCTAATATTTAGTGTGTACATGCCCACTGACTGTGCCGAAAATCGTACTGAGTTTACGAGTTGTCTAAGTGAGATTATCTCGGTGATTGAGAGCAGTGAAGTGGAGTCGGTTTTTGTGTTGGGAGACTTTAACGCGCACCCAGGGACACGATTCTCACGTGAGTTACTTTTAACGTGTATTGATCAATCTTGGTCTTGCATTGATACAGAACTTTTGCCGCAAGACTCACATACTTTTACTAGCTCCGCCAACGGTTCCCTCCGCTGGCTGGATCACTGTGTTGTCACTGAGGCCGCCAGACATCTAGTGAATAATGCGTCTATTTTGCATGGTGTTTACGTGTCAGACCATATTCCTTTGTTGATAGAGTGTAACATTGATCTAATTAAACCTAAAATTATTGGATCCAACATTTTTTTGTAACAAGGTTGTATGGGGTGAGAGGGATACAGAACAGATAAATAAGTATTTTGATTACTGTAATAGCAACTTAAGACAAATAGATTTTCCTCCAGAATTTTGCAAATGTGCTGATAATACGTGTCACGAACTTAAGCATCGGCTAGTGATAGATAGGTTGTATAACGAATTAATTAGTATTTTGAAAAAAGGAGCCGAACTCACTCATGCTGGTTCTGCTAAAAAGCATAATAAAGGAAAGTATGTAATAGGGTGGAACAAACACGTTCGCGAGGCTCACTGTGATGCCCGACAGTGGTATCAAATGTGGCTTTTATACAACAAACCTACTTCTGGATTTATTTATAAAAATATGTGTACGTCGCGAAATCTTTTTAAAACTAAATTAAAATATTGTCAAAACAATCAAGAGAAAATTAAGATGGACATGTTAGCATCTTGTCATGCAAGTAAACAATTTAATAAGTTTTGGAAGTTAACGAATAAATTAAATCACAGATCTGGGATACCGGTGAGCGTCGCGGGCGTGAGCGACCCCTCGGATATAGCTAATGCTTTTCAAAAACACTTTAATGTAAACTCGCGGTTGTGTGGCTATAGCGAACCGTCAAATAGTGGCGCGGGGGTGGCCGTGACCGGGGCTCCTCCAGTCAGGTTCTCCGCTAAAGAAGTCGCGAGAAGTATACAGAACATGGTGAGGGGAAAGTCCCCCGGCCACGACGGCCTCAGCGTCGAACATCTAAAATACGCCGGGATACACCTACCGCGGGTACTTGCTATGTTTTTTAACCTATGTCTAAGTCATGGTTACTTACCTGTAGAACTTAGCAATACGATCGTTGTGCCAGTAATAAAGAATAAGACTGGTGACGCCTCCGATATCTCCAACTATAGGCCGATATCGCTTGCCACTGTCTGTGCTAAGGTGTTGGACAGTCTGCTTGATAAAATCCTAGCTAAGCATGTTGATCTCGAGGATGGTCAGTTTGGTTTTAGACCGAACTTATCTACGGATAGTGCAATTTTATGCCTTAAGCAGACAGTCCAATATTACACAGACAGAAAGACTCCTGTAATGGCATGTTTCCTGGATTTATCGAAGGCGTTCGACCTCGTCAATTATGACCTGCTCTGGCATAAGCTCACTCACGACACAACTGTCCCGGCTGATGTAATATCACTGTTTAGATATTGGTACAGAAGTCAAAAGAATACAGTTAAGTGGGCTGGCTCATATTCTGATATGTACGGGTTGGATTGTGGGGTGAGGCAGGGGGGTTTGAGCTCCCCCCGACTTTTTAACCTATACATAAACAAACTGATAGGTGGGCTCAGTAGCACTAAAATCGGTTGTCACGTGGACGGTGTTTGCGTGAATAACATAAGTTATGCCGATGATATGGTGCTGCTGAGCCCATCTATTGGTGCAATGAGAAAGCTCCTTAAAATTTGTGAAAGTTATGCAGTGGCTCACGGGCTCAAATACAATACCGACAAGAGTGAATGGTTGGTTTTTAAATCAGGTACTTTAACCTACAAACATCTGCCTGAACTCTCACTCTCTGGGTCTCCTTTACGTCGGGTTTCGAAGTTTAAGTATTTGGGCCACTGGGTCACTGATGACTTAAAAGACAATGTTGACATAGACAGGGAGCGCAGGTCGCTGGCTGTCCGTTGCAACATGCTGGCACGCAGGTTTGCACGCTGTACAGAATCGGTTAAGATAACGCTTTTCAAGGCCTTCTGCCAGTCGTTTTACACGTGCAGCCTGTGGACCAAGTATACCCAGCGGGCATACAGCGACCTGCGCGTACAGTACAATAACGCATTCAGGGTGCTTTTGGGGTTGCCGTGGCGTTGTAGCGCGTCAGGGATGTTCGCGGAAGCGTGCGTCGACGGGTTCGCTGCGATCATGCGGAAGCGATGTGCTTCCATGATGGCACGCTTGCGCTCCTCCTCCAATGGCATCCTGAATGTGTTTGCGGACAGGTGGGACTCTCCCCTCTTACGAAGGTGGGTATGTGTGCATACACACTTATCCAAATAAGCGGTGCGGTGCACCATTGAACGAACAGTTCAATGGTGCACTGCTTGTTTATTATTGTAAATTTTAATTTAATACTAACATTAGGCTAAGTTATACTACTACTAACAATATATGGATGTATGTAATTCCGAAATAAAATATTTGAATTGAATTGAATTGAATTGTATTCGCAATACGCTTACAAAAATATATTGTGATTAAAAATTTAATAGCTAATTGTGTTTGTAAAGGTATATTCCGTCATAGCGTTTCAGACGGTATTAAGTGCAAATAGATTTTCATCTTTGTCAAGCCATGTCTGCTATTATATAATGATTAAAATAGACTTGCTTGCGCTTATGACGCTGTATGTCGAAATATTGCTTGTATATACCGCCTTTACGATTAAAAGGTTGCGTCATATACTTACACCACGCCTACTTATTCAAAGATATTATACATAGATTGCAAAGCAGCCAAGTCATATTTTAATTAATGCTCTAGGGAGAAACTTGCAGTTAAGTTTTGCAAAGTATTACACGTGTCTTTACAAATAAACATCCCGCGATAAACTCCCAAGTGACATCAACAAAGATGGCTCACTTGTGAAGTCTTCAAGTCACATATGCCGAAGTCTCCAAGTCACTCGAGAGTATTCTATTCATGATACAGTAAGATTATTAACTTCCTGTACTACCTACTGCGAGCCAAAATCTGTTATGAAAAAGGTTGTAGCAATATATTCACCAATCTGGAAACGTCAGAAAAAACACGCACAGTATTACACTTTGTCAAACTCAAACTCAAACTCAAAGCATTTATTTCAATTAAACCATTTACAGGCACTTTTGAATTATCAAATAGTCGGTCAGTTAGTCAGAAAGTTGAAGATAATTCCCATCCCGTCCATTCCAAAACGTAGATCTTTATGGAGAAGAACGGGCAAGAAACTCCAAAGACACTTTTTTAAATATAGAAAATTACAAAATCCTGGTTACATTATTCTTGTTGTTTCTATATGTGAGAAAACCGTAAACAATGTTACAAAATGTATAATGAAAACCGAGCATATTTTCTTTTTATAGTTCGTACGTGATCTCCAAGATGGTTGTGTCTCTCCAGTTTTTCCGAAGA
The DNA here is from genome assembly GCA_914767755.1 of Agrochola circellaris. Lineage (NCBI taxonomy): Eukaryota > Metazoa > Arthropoda > Insecta > Lepidoptera > Noctuidae > Agrochola > Agrochola circellaris. The sequence goes on along the minus strand of OU611855.1, from coordinate 3,311,659 downwards.
ATTACGATACAACGATTTATGAAACAAAACAAACGGGGTGTGTAACGATCGTAGCAGGTGGCGTTCTTACTTTCTGCATGGGGGTGCATGGGAAGAAGGCGTGACTTTATGTATGTATGTTACGATGCAACCAATTTAGTCTCTGTGACCTGTATCGTGTAGTAGAAAACTAAAAAATTGTCTCATTGTTTAAACGAATATTTCCGTCTACCATCCATAGAATATTTTTAAAGCCATTTAATTTATTTTACCTAACTTTTAGACAGTACTTATTTCATAAAATGATGATCAACTTTTCGGCGTCCATAACATTTCATGCATAGTGTGGCAGAAGCGACATCCCTGGCTTTGTGTAGAGTAGTATTTCATAAATTGAGATTTCATACTCGCTGTAAAACACGTCTTAGTATATGTTATCAACAGTATAGTCCACTTCTGAAGTATTGACAGAAGACCAGTTTAACTCATACAACAACAAAACAGGCAGTCGTAACTCTTCTAAAATGTACACAATTATTTGTTTCAAAGTTTCCAAAAAATATTAAAACATTAAAAAATATAACAAATAGCCCACCGGGAACAAGGAATAATAAAACAATAATATAACTAATATTATTGTTTTATTATTATCATAGTTTTATTATGTAAAGGGGTAGAATTGGTGTTTTTGGGTAGCCAACTTCGTGTTTTAGGGGGAAATAAAATATAAGTCATTCAGACACGAGAAAAATAAGAAAAGGGAAATTGACTTTGTTGGCTGACAGTTTCATGTAATCAAACCCTAATTTATGATTAAAAAACCGGCCAAGTGCGTGTCAGACCACGCACAATGGAGGGTTCCGTAGTTGGGATGTATTTATCCCGAGAACAAACTTAACATTGTAATTGAAAAACATATTCTCCCATACGTAATGTATGAGAAATCATGTTTTTCAAACTGCAAATTTAAGTTGGCCGAATATTACTCGTTAACCTGTAAAGCCTACTTACTTGTGGCAGTTTTTTATATACTTTAGTTGTTTATATATACTACTGCCGTGAATTTTTTCACAAATCCAAGTACAACCATTTAGCTGGCAGGGGGGGGACACTTGACTCTAACAAAAAATAGCACTTTAAAGCTTAATATTTCGCAAACGGATTCCTGAATTGAAAAATGATTTTCCCACACCTACAATATTTTTGAACGACTTTCTCAACACTACACTATTGGATAACCGAGAAAAAAACATCCCCACTTTACGTGTAGGGGAGGTACCCTAAAAAAATATATCTTTAAATTTATTTTAAATATTTTTCTTGATTTTATTTTACCACTTTGTCGGAGTTATTGATATGTATACCCATGCCAAATTACAGCTTTCTAGTACTAACCGTCTCTGAGCTAAGCCGCGGACAGACAGACAGACGGACATGGCGAAACTATAAGGGTTCCTTATTTACTACGGAACCCTAAAAACCGTATTAATATTTATTGATAAAAATTACAATGCCCAAAGGATTCACAGTCACGTGAGTGAAGCCGCAGGCACAGCCAGTTTTATGATAATTTTATCAATTAAGTAAGTACACGATCGTTCGAAGTGTTCGAATTACAATAGATTTCTAGGAGTTAACTAAATATACCCCAACGGCTACAAGTTCCAACAAGTGAGTGGTCCTTAACTTAGATCATTAAAACTGTTTCGGCTTAATCTAGACACTAAACTTACCTAAACTTGCGATGCTATGATCACAAGTAATTAATTATCCTCTTAAAGCCCGCTTTTTGGAACATTGTTCATTCATGGAACTGTATTTTGAGATGGCTGGTTCGATTCTAAGTAATCTTGATTTAGAACTGGGCTTAAGGCCAAGATCTATACCTAAACGTATCTTTGTTTTGGCTAATTTGGTATAAACTACAAGTGCAGACGGGAAACATGTCTCAGTAAAACCACCAAGTAATGTTTTGAGATCTCGGCCTGAGACTGCTAGGTATCCCAGAAAGATTAAATCGAATGCGCCAAACGGTATGCAAACATTCAAAGGCATAAATTGTATGACATCGAGAGCGACGTCTCCTAGGCGATAAGTGGTTGAAAGGGTAAAGAACGGTTACCAATTCAAAAACTTGATGGGTCAACACTGTACGGTTTCCAGTTTAGAAGAGCACCCGCATAAGATTGTCGAAAATCTTAGACTCTTGAACACTCTTGTTGTCTCACAGCAAAAAGCAAAAGAAAAATCACTTGTAAAATGGTGTGCACTCATTAGAACTTAGTACGCGCGATATATAAAGTTCGTAATAAAAATGAAAATAAACTACTGCCTTGTCTGCATGAAAACTCAAAGGAATTCACAGCTGCATTGGTAAAGCGAAACGACTAATATAAATCCTCTTTATCGGAAGATAAAAGAGATTTGTTCCATTCGCATCGCAGACAAAGACCACAGTGCAAATGCTGGGAGAGAATTGTTTTATCTATTTGTTGCCCTCACTTCTCCAGTGCGAACGTGGCCTAACATTGAAGAAAAGGAAAGACAAAAACAATAAAGAAAGAAAAGAAAGAATTTGACGTTACCTTTACAATGGGCAGGATTCCAGACAATCACGTGGAATCGGCCATTATACTTGATGGATACTTAGGTTGGTCGACGCCTGACGACCACAAGACAGAATAGTGTTTTTGTTGGAAAAGTATAGTAGCATGTAACATGGCAAGAATAGATAGCGTAGCTGCGCAGAATTCGTTTTCGCTTCTTTTTCTTAACAGACATGTTCAAAATTAAATTATGGCAATAACCATAGAATAATGTGCAATAAAAGTGTAAATTTTTTTGTTGCACTAATGCGCTAACTTGATCCCAATACGCCAGAACCTTGCCAAGTTATGTGCCGGCGACTGTAACAGGTATTGTCTTGTGTGTTGTTATGAGGCTGAAGTCTACAACATACCATAACGCCTATGTTACGAAGGTTTAGGCAGAAGTGTACAGTACATCCTCATTTCCTAGTAATTTACATGATGAAAAGTGTCCCAAGTTAATAATAAATAATAATAATATCGTTTATTTATAAAAAGGGGCATATTTACAATAAGTAACTTAATCATTAAAATAGAGCACTGTTGCTTATTTGCCTGAACTAGGTTGAACCTGTGTTTCAGGCTAGGAAAAGCATAAATACTTAATGTAATAAATTAACAATGAGTATAAAGTATAAACTAAATTAAAATTAGAAAATAAAGGTAAAATTTCTGCAAATAGAACCGACAACAAGTATGTCTTCTGTCTGCGCATAATCTATGGTTAGTAAATATTCAACTATAGTTTTTTTTACAGCTAAAGTAATTTGATTTATACATACTTAGTTTTCTATTTAATCTATTGTACAAAAATTTAAAAAATCTTTCTACAAAGACATGTTTTGAAGTTGCATTAGATGTGCATATTATATCATTCCGTCTCTTGTTAGTATTGTCAGCAATGTAGGTAAGCATGGTGTGCTGTTTTAATACTAAGTGCATAATGAAAAGTTGGCGAACAGTCAGCACGTTGCAGGATTTATATAGCAGATCTGTGGGAAAGAAAAAGGGATGGAAGTTTGCTACCTTTAAAATTGCTAGTTCCAAGTCGATAGAATTTTTTGTTGCTGAAATATGTGTGTGATAGTCAGAAAAGGGAAATCGCAACATAAGGGTACCTTATTTACCATTTTATACAATCAAATGTGATATTTAAAAAATGAGATAAGATCTTCATCTTATCTCATTGATCTCTCATCATCTATTCTTCAATAGTTTAGTCTGTAAAGCAATACAAACAAGATTCTATTTATATCCCTTTCTATTTAATGTTATGCTCGACAGGTTCGTCTACAGAGGTTATATAACAGAACAGAACTCGACATTCGCAGTTCACACTCGACCGGGTTTCCAATCTCAGCTGTAATAAGCCTTCCGTCTTGCCATCAGCTTTATTTCACACTTGTCGGACACCAAGGAATAACAGACGCATTAAGTCGATTTTCTTTTGGAAAATTTCGCATAATTATGCATTCGCTATGACTGTGGGAGATTTCTGGCTGTGAAAATATCGCACCTTTAAAACGACAATGACGTAAGTGCAAAAATTTCAAAAACTGACCTTTTCTTCTTTCAAGAAACGATTTAAATACTATTAAAGTTTTGAGTGCGACGTCGACTTTTAAGTAATAGCAATATTTGCCGCTAGAGGGAAGTTACGATGTTGTGTAATTGGAGACGGAATTTAAATCGAAAACGAGCCATTGGTCAGTTACCCGCGGGGAGGATATTGAAGAGTTGATGTAAGTAATGATTTAGCACCAAACTAAAAATTATTTTTATATTAAGGCTAATGTTCTGCATTTACGTCATTGTTCTTTGAGGATTCTTGAAGTTAATAAAAAAAATATTTGGAACAACGACGCAACCCCCCGAAAATAATATAAATAGCAACTCAAATATCAGAGTTAGAATAATCAAAAATATTTTACAAATAAGCCTATATCCTTATTTATGTCTTTTTGTAAAAAATACAATAATAAATATCATTAAATAATATTTTTTCTGATTAAGTACCTAAAAAAATTCAAAAGCGTTTTTCTCTAAAATTATGTTTTCGCACTTACGTCATTGTCGTTTTAAAGGTGCAATATATATGGCCCTTCTTATAATGTTAGAAGTAATTATTCTACTGGTGAGCAAAGGCCTATTTTTCACCTTATTGTGCCTCAGTGCTGTTTCTAAGTTATTTATATGAAACTGAAGAAAGAAAATCGGGAATGTATGGTGGCTAAAAACAGGTCCTATGCCACTTTAGAGTTTTGTTCTTTTCGTAGTAAATTAAATGCTTGCCAAAGACCAACTATACTGCTATACCATGTCCAACTACACAAACAAACAAACAAACAACAAGATATCACTGAACTGGGATATGAATCTACTTCAAAGTCTCTGAGGACGACTAATAGAGAACTCCTAGGAACACATCTCACAGAGTCAAACTATACTAACTAGTTTACAGATAGATACGTGTTTATGTACGAATAGGTAGCAACAGCCACGGAAATAGCCCGGATTCATAATAATCGTGTTAACTAATAATTTACCGTCAATAGAGCGATGGTAAAGAGGAGATCACGTTTGATTAAGAGCGTTTATTCTGAAAGTTGGCAACGTCGTAAATAGCTGTCAAATATTTACTTGTTTTGATTAATTTGGAATTAATACTGTATGAAAATAAGAAATGTGGCTAACTAAGTTACTAGAATATTGATTATGATATGCAATAATTAATATTGTAACACCGAATATTTAGTTTTAGGCGTAAAAAAACATTTGGAAAGTTTCCAAATGCTTTTTTACGCCTAAAACGGGTACAACATCAAATTCAATGTTACAATTGCATAACATAATCAATATTCTAGTAACTTAGTTAGCCACATTTCTTATTTTCATACAGTATTAATTCCAAATTAATCAAAACAAGTAAATATTTGACAGCTATTTACGACGTTGCCAACTTTCAGAATAAACGCTCTTAAGTCAGAAAACGGATACCTACCTATATGATTTCGTGTTTAAGTGTAAATAAATTTTCATTATAAAATTCCAAATTAATCAAAACAAGTAAATATTTGACAGTTATTTACGACGTTGCCAACTTTCAGAATAAACGCTCTTAAGTTAGAAAACGGATTAAAAATCTATATGATTTCGTGTTTAAGTGTAAATAAATTTTCATTATAAATTGAATACTTAATTTGGTGTGCTACTTACTCTTTTAATATAAGCAGACGAAAACTTTACGTTTAAAATGCTTCGAAAATCATTGGAAAAAGCATTAGGACTACTTAATATGAAATAATCTGTACAGCCCTCTTGTACAACTTTAGTAACCCTCCAAAAAATTAAGTTTCACAAGCGTTGAGAGCTAGCAGCTGATTTATATACTTACTTAATATTTATATTCCACGCTAAAATGTTCAGTGGCAAATCATTTCGGAATATTAGAAAATCTTCTTTTTCGTTTCTACCCAATATGGACTTACGCTGCTGCGATATAAAAGTTTTCTGAACACCCATAAATTATTATGGTACATACTTAAAGGTAGTGCAGTACCACTCATGAAAATGACTTTTACTATGGGACTAACTCTGAAATATAAAAAAAAAACGAGCAAGCCTTTCAGTAGCCGCATTTGATATGTAACATCTGACATCTTGGCTGACATATATATGGTAAAAACAATATTCATCACCATCATGCATCATAACCATCATCATTTTGTTCACAACCTCTCGGAAAATCTGTAGACCCACCTACCCATTTCCAAGTGCTAAATTTGGCCGTCAGATGGTTCTGACGGCCAACTCTAACACTGCGCGTGCTCATTGGTCAAATCAAATAACGCGCGCTTCCCCGGCTACCTGTTACACACTTCCGTCCCTTTTCACGAAATTACTCCCACGGATTGCAGATTGAAGGGAAGTGAGAGGAAGATGTTACACATCAAAACAGCTGTTCTATGCGAACACAAATGTATGAAGCAGCTGAATTTTATTTTTTAATTTCGTGGTTGGGCCGGTAGTAAAAATTGTTAACTTTAATGAGTAGGTACTACACAGCCTAAAAAAAAAATCATTTAACTTAACACCTTGTTGACTTCCAAATATTACTGTTATATTCTTAGTTATAAGAAAACTTCTTTCCTACGTTATTGTTTATCCAGACTGACTTCACCTTATTATATTTTCTGCCACCTTCACATAGTATAATTGAAACTGTAAGCAACTGAAAAAAACGATATTCATCCTGATTTCCCTTGTGGTGAGAACAGAAAAACTTAATAGACTGCCTTGTCAGACTGCGTGAATGATAGTTGTTTAGCTACGAAGTGAATGTAAAGAAACGTTTCTAGAATAAATATCAAAGGAAGATGTTGAGGAATGCATACTCCTAATTACTACTCATTTTTTTTTTTTTTCCCTTTTGGCAACTTAGCCGATGTCGACTATTCTGCCAGTGTCATGTAGTGACAACAGCACAGCAAGATGAGCCGTCGAACTTTGTACTTCGTGACTTCGAGGTAGTTGTTAGTATTATTAGCTTAAAGGTCGAGACAAGTTTTGTTAGTTGTAAACAAAGAGTATTTTTATTATGTTTTAAATTAAATTATTTATTGTTAAGACAACAAAGATCTATTTATCGTTAGTTAGTTAGTTACAAACAAAAACTTAAAAGCTATGTTAGTGTGTTATTATAAGTAGGTACTAAGCTCACAGAAGAACAATATTTACAAACACTGTCACGTTGTAATGAATCACTTCTGCCTAACCTTTTTGTTAGTTGTTATTCTACTACAAAACGACACAGATATTTACAAAGTTAACTTGCCATACAGCGTGGCAATGCTGCCAGCCTTTTGGGCACTTTTCCTGTTGACAGCGATGCGGACGAATTTTTTGATGCCCTATGATTGTCCCCCCCCCCTTCTTATATTTGTATAGTTAGTTAATAGTTTATATATATTTTAGTCTTAGCTTGTATATTATAATTAAGATTTTAACTTAAACTTAATGAATAATAACAAAGTTATAATTATTATATATTACACACCAGTACTCTATGGTTGTGTTGCCTAGCAAAACTTACTGTTGATGAATGTCATTCGTATTATTCTGTTTTATAAACATCAATATAGTTTTATCGTTTCTCTTATTAAGTTTTTTTCTATATCCTCCACCTAACTTTAACAAGTACTCTTTAGTGTACGCTCAACTAACTTTTAAAAGGCAGTGTTTTACATAAAACAATTACTATAATTTGTAGGTAGAAAGATATAGAGATAAATGGTTCCAGTCAAAACAAAAGCCTCTAAGTACCAGGCTCGCATAAGATCGTGAAGCTTTATACATCTTCCACATTATAGTATTACCACTCATATTGCAAGCTCTCATCTAATAAGAGTATGAATTCGTTTCAATAAACACCTCCGTATCTACAACATTCTATTCAATAGCTAAGTAGGTATAAATTAAACTGCTCTGGGATCAACAATTTACTCGTCCAAGTTCAAGTTTATCATTACCAGGCTCCCATGAGTACAGGGAAGCTTTACCTGTCACACTAATCTCGCGACATACGAGTAACATCTCTAACCACTGACAGTCACCACTAATATTCTATTCAAAGTACGTGTATCTAATTGAAGTAGAAATATAAATTGAACCCGACAATTAAGCTGCTGAATTAACGATAATGTTTACTTCAATTACCGAGTCTTCGGTTTGTAGGAGCAGTTAATATTTAGATTTAACTGTAGTCCGACGTCTTAGTCCAATTAACCAGCTATTTAAATAGTTTTTCAAAGTTCAAATTTACCCAGATTTATCTGTGCTAGTCTAGGTATTTAAATGTCGAAGGCTGTTTATTCTTAATTACGGTCAACCAGCTGCGCCCCGCGGTTTCGGAGGTTATCGAGATAAAAAGTATCCTATGACCTAATCCAGGTCATGGTCTACCCATGTGCCAAATTTCATCTAAATCTGTTTTGCCGTTTTAGCGTGAAAGCATAACCAATAAACAAACAAACTCACTTTCGCATTCATAATATTAGTTAGGATTAGGTATAAAAATCTAAGAATAAACATTTTACTTTAAATAATAAGTAAAATGTTTATTCTTAGATTTTTTATCGTCATTTTGTTCAACTTTTGCGTGTTGTACCAAGCTCAGAGTAGAGTGGTAGTTTTAGTTTTAACCTACCGTATATAGTTTAAGCCATAGATAGTTAGAGCTTAGTACACTGCTCATAAGGCATCAGGTATACCTTTTTTCCACCAAACGTGTATCAGAAATCGATAACCATAATCCTAAAAACATGTAAGTAGGTGTAGTTACTCGTATGTTCAACTTCAAACCTGTTACTAAGTACTAAGCAACTGTACTCTATCATGAACAGTTTCAATAATTCTGACCTCACCGACGTTTCAGTGCGCAGTGGTCAAAAGCTCTCAATCCAAATTCATCAGTTATTAATAAGTCATTGTTAATTACTAAGTCTATAACAGATAAAAGTCGTATTGTTAATTAACTGTCTGCTTGATCTAGTTTAAAGCCGTTTGGTTCCTGATTTAATATTCAACGGATTTAGTACTGTTTAATTGGCTAAGAATTAGAACAGTGTATAATGATCGGGTTGAACCGGGAGCCTTGAATGTCTATTGGTTATAAATGGTTGAAGTTAATAAAACTTAGAAATGTAGTTAAGTTCGTCAGAATTATTTAAATTGAGATCTTTTTATTATCATACTAGCGTTCCGCCCCTGCTTTGCACGATCTTTAAACTTGGCAGAACATCGTGATTTCTGTGTCATATCTAAATTAACAATACATATACATACAATCCTTCCGGAATAAATTCTCTAAATCGTGGTGAAAACCGGATCTAAATATGTTTCTTATTAATTTTTAGAAGAACAACACTGTCACACGGACACAAAAAGCGACTGCTGAATTGCTTTATTATACAATGAAAAAAATAACTACTAAGCTTCTTGTACGAGCATTACACCAATCACAAACCTGTAGGTATATATCGATTTTTCCGCTAAACCCACAGTAACCATTTTCACAGACTAAAGAACTTGCGGAAATCTTAACCTCACTGGGCCCCATTAAAGCTTACGTTAGGCTTCAAATAAATGACCTATAAAAACGATACTGATACCCAAACAACGCTAAAAAATCGGAAAACATTACCCCGGCCCGTTTTTTATGTTTTTTTTATGTTAAGACTTTTGAATGCTTTTTTAATTGTGACAATAGAAATGGGCTCAAAAACAAAACTTGGAATATCCTTACTGAAGTTTTCTTTGAGAAGAGATTCAGCGAATATAGATGATGAGGGGAGACAATTCGTAACCTCTATTGGGATGTTGGTAAAGAAATTTTCTAGTGTCTCAGCAACTTTTAACTTATCTGAAATGGTTCTTCGTTCTTCTCCATAGGAACCTACTACTCTTTGGAATGGGCAACTAGCTTCATCTTTCTGACTGAGCGACCCCTTGACAATTCAAAAGTGCCTGTAATTGGTTTATTTGAAATAAATGCTTTGAGTTTGAGTTAATAACATAGCTGCCCAGAGAGCGCCGAATTAACTCTTATTAATTTATACAGAATTAACACTTAATCACAAATGGCCAGAAGCAACATTAGAGCATCTTGTATTTGAGAAAGGTGTGATATTAAATTTCTCTCACTCAAAATCTACGTCAGTTGAACACAAGTTCTCAGAACCGACCATATTGTTTCGTAAATGAAACTATTCAAATAACATAACCTGCACGTATATACTCCACGTGGTGAGTTCGAGACCTATTATCTCCTCCGAGATGAGGTGTCGAAGGCATTTAAGAGGCCACCGTAACGTTCAACGTGAGATTGGATTTGATTCATGTACTGGTAACGACTGCCCACACAAATCTCGGTCCAGTGTTGTATTAGGACGTTTTAATGCCGTCAAGATTCAAGTGTAAGAGAGATACGCAGCTATACATTAACGATAGCACAATAATTAATTCCTTTTTTAACTGGAATTACATAAAGCTTCTTGCAGACCAGCGCGACGCGACAGCGCGACGTGACACCGGTTATTGTTATACCGTCAAGTTTTCTTAGAAATTGTATTGTTCGTGTCGCGGCGCGGCGTCGCGTCGCACTGGTCTGTACGAGCTTTAATACGGCCCCTGAATTCAATATGCCTTTCAGGAAGGGTGAGAATAGTTTTTCAAGCAAAACGTGTTCTTATGAAACAGTAACTGACACAACTTGTGTAATTCCGTTCAGAAAATCTTCTTTCGTCTCTCGCCATCAGTTTATCACTTAGATATTATTTGCTCAGTCCATATTAGTAGGATGGTATTTTTCATCACATTTATAATTTATTCACAGATAGGTATATTGATTATTTAGTGTGGCGTGGAATACGAATATTGTATGTGTGAGTGAGCTCCTTCATGTTCATGCAATAATCTGAATTCATACGAGTGCGTCTGTCGTTATTTTTTTTTTCTATTTTACATTTGAGTGGTAAAACGGGAATGCGCGTACAATATTTGCCAGCAAAATATACATTTTTATTTTACCTAGAAATCTACAAGCATTGTCTTTCTATTTCTTAAGCTACGTTACTCGAAACGAAGCAAGTTCTCTGCCATTTATCGAACTTCAAATCCTGACCTAGGTGAAAAACTTAAAAAAAGAGAATTCAATTAAACTTTTTGCCGGATCTAGAACTAAACTGAAATTGAACCTTTGAAACTTAAGAAAACTATCACAAGACGACATTTTTATGTAGATCCTAACTAGATGTTGAAATCGTACGAGGTATATTGCGTAGGTATATATTGAGGTATAGAGGGAGAAAAGTGTCAATGAGAATCGATTTATTAACTGTATTTATACAGTTTTTATTATTACAAGAGTAACAGACAAAAAAAAACATTTTATTTATGTATGAGCGGAACACAATCATGTCATATTTATTATACAGAGCCGTGTAAGTGGGTAGGTACTTCATAACTTTGTCGACCGCGCTGCACACTCGATTCTAAAACATTTTCCGAAGCTTACAGGCTTTTAACGCGAGTTTATCGAGACCTTAATTGATCCATGCATTTTAATATCGGAGCGAATAGAACTCTGTAGTACCGAGGTAACAGCGTAGGCGGAAAGTGGGGGAATATTGTTTCAACAATATTCAAATATTTTGTAAAATTGAATTTTCAGGAATCAATAATCTTAAGATTATTTAGGTACATTATTTGCCGATATCAAAAACTTTAACTACGACCGAAGTCGAGGCTTTTTAGAGTTCCGTAGTCAACAAGGAACCGTTATAGTTTCGCCATGTCATATGTCCGTCCGGTTGTCTGTCCGCGGCTTAGCTCAGACTCCTAGTACTAGAAAGCTGTAATATGGCATGGATATTAATCACGGCGACAAAGTGGTTTTTTTTTGGGTTCCTCCCCTACTCATAAAGTGTTTTTTTTTTTTTAATTCTCGTCTGTCCCATGGTAATAGTCGACCAACTTACATATGCAGTTGGAATGTATGGGAGAACATATTTTCAACTATGTAAATAGTTGTTCTTGGGATAAATTAATTCCAACTACGAAACCCTTCATTGTACGTGATTCGGCACGCGCTTGGTTGGATTTTTGTAGTTTATTATTCATCTGAGACCTGTTTTTTTTTCATTATTCATCATTAATATAAAAATCTCCTCAAGTAAAACATAACCAATGAATATTCCTAAAATATCTTTCTAAGCCTCGCGCTTCAATAATTTCCTATCGCTTACAATCTTACCTTATCTTCCCAGATTGAGTTAAGCCGGGTATTAGACAATAGGCCCGAACTGTAGTTGACAACCTCATTTAATATGTCTCGAGTACCGAATACATTTGACACACAAACTGACACGGTTTGTGTTTATGAAGTGAGGAGAATGGAGAGCTTAGTACAATGAAGACGGGGTACTTCGTGAGGTGAAGGTCTTGTTCTAATTGCACGAATTTTACAATTTCACAAGTATTCTGGCACACAAAGCTCGTGCAATAATAACGAGCTATTGCTCGTCAGGACCTGTCGGCTGTGTGGCGACGCTTGGGGGAGGCCTATGTCCAGCAGTGAAGTCTTTCGGCAGAAATAATGATGATGATGCTCGTGCCGAGTTGGAAAGTGAACTGTTACTAGGTTTAATAAATGAAACGTCGTGTTCACGGTACAAAGTATAATCTTGGACTGACCCACGGATATCTAATTATGCAGATACCGACATTACACCTCCACCACTCAATTAAGCTATATTAACATTCATAAGGATAAGTACATACATAAGGATCTTAATACATAACGAATTAAACTATACATTTATTTTACAGAGGAAACTTAACTTTAATAATAACATTATTCTAATCGAATTCGAACCCATATCTAATCACGGGTTTCCTTTGCCGCTTAGGACGTGATTGTATCAGTTCTGGAAGTGGTGAACCCAGTGTAGTGGGTTGTTTACTTGTAATATCGTCCCGTACGACGGGCGCGACCATACATTGAGTTGAAGGAATATCTCTAGAATGAGATTCAACCGTTTCTTTACGTGGTTGGTCACTTAACGCACCGCTACTCTCATTCTCCACTTCACTCCCCTGCGAGACGGCATTCTCACCCCTATTCGTCGATGAATCACCGGTATCAGCTTCAGGACAGGTAACATCTGATAAACGCGATCTACGACGCATTTGATCTATATGGCGTTTCATAAATTGACCGTTATCACTTTCCACAACGTACCTGCGAGAGCCTTCTTTACTATGTATCTGCCCTTTAACCCATTTGTCTTGTTTACCGAAGCCCCTCGTCCAAACCGAATCGCCCTGCCCAAAATCACGCTTAACACCACCTGCATACTGTGCCTGGCCGTCTTGTGCGGAACGTACTTTGTCCAACAAGGTTTGATCGTTCCTTAATAGATCTAGACGTGAGCGTAATCTACGTTTCTGTAGCAACATCGCTGGAGTTTCGCCTGTTGTGCTATGTATTGTGTTTCTATAGGTTAAGAAAAAGTTTTGGAGGGCTAGATCTACATCAATGTTGTCCCTATGCGCTTTTTTAATCGTACGCTTACATAACTTGACGGCGTTCTCCGCAGCCCCATTCGAAGATGGATGGTAGGCTGGTGAGAAAGACTGCTTAATCCCATTGTTCTTTAAAAATTCCGAAAATTCTCTACTTGTAAACGGAGGGCCCTGATCCGAAACTAGTTCTAACGGAAGCCCGAATCGCGCAAAAGTAGCTCGCAGAATTTTTATAATGACTGTCGCATTGGTTTGTTTAGTTTCAAAAGCCTCGATCCACTTCGATGTGGAATCTACTAATATTAAAAATGTTTTACCCTTAAGCGGTCCCAAAAAATCAATATGTAAGCGTGTCCACGGTTGGAGTGCATAAGGCCAATGCTGCGGTGTCGCATGAGGCGGCGCGTCTGCCTCGAGCGCGCACGTCTCGCAGGCACGGCACAGCGCCTCCACATCGTCGTCGATACGCGGCCACCATACGTAACTCCTAGCCCAGCTCTTCGTTTTAACTATGCCCATGTGACTACAATGTAACTGTTTCAATACCGTCTGCCTCAAAGACTCTGGTATAATCATTCGATAACCCCACATTATACAGCCGCTTTCGATGTATATCTCATTACGCCTATTGATAAATGGTTTTAGCTCATCTTCACTACAAAAATGCGGCCAGCCTGATTCCACGTAAACTTTAATTTTAGTAAGTAATACATCCCTAGCCGTAGCCTTACTGACATCAGAGTTAGTTACCGGTAAAAAGTTTTCAACAAAATTTACATACGTAATTTCTTTAACATGCCGCTCGCTAGCCACTCTGCACGGTAATCGCGATAATGCGTCTGCGCAATTATTTTTAGATGAAACATACTCAATATCATAATTGTACCCTGATAAAAGAACGGCCCAACGTTGCAACCGAGACGCCGACATAACCGGAATACCTACCTTGTTACCGAATATATAGGTCAAGGGTTTATGATCTGTTCTTATGGTAAATTTCCTTCCGTACAAGTACTGATGGTATTTGCGTATTGCATATATGATTGCTAATGCCTCTCTATCAATCTGTGCGTAGTTACGTTCAGCAGGTATGAGCGAGCGAGAGGCATATGCGACAGGCCGCTCGCCGGCTGCCGTTAGCTGTGACAGCACCGCGCCCACCCCGACACTGCTGGCGTCCGTCGTCAATATCAGCGGTAACTCAGCAGAGTAGTGCATCAGGACTTCACTACTCGTTAGCATTGCCTTAACTTCTAGGAATGCCCTTTGACATTTATCATTCCAGTTATATTTCGCCCCCGACTTTAGCAAGTCGTATAAAGGTGCTAGCAGTGTACTTAAATTTTTAATGAACTTTGCGTAATACATAATCATGCCTACAAACGACCGGAGTTCTCCTACGTTCACGGGTGCTGGTGTATCGGCAATAGCCTTTACCTTGTTGGGACACGTATGTACGCCCTTTTCACTAATTATATACCCCAGATAGCTGATCGACTTTGCAAAAAGGTCACACTTCTCTGTTTTTACTCTTAAACCATACTTTTCCAAACGTTGGAAAACCTTGTGTAAGTTTTCCAAATGTTCCCTAGTCGATAATCCTGTAATTATGACGTCATCTAAAAATACCCCTACTCGGGGTAAATCCGCAAACAGTTCTTCCAGGCGTCGCTGAAAAATTCCCGGACTTGATGACAGTCCATATACGAGTCGATTGTACATAAACAAGCCCTTATGGGTATTAATTACAGTATACTTCTTTGTCTCATCCAAGAAAAATTGCGCATAGGCCTGTGATAAATCAATTTTACTGAATCTTTGGTCCCCGTGCAAGCGAACCAGTAAGTCTTCTACACGTGGCAGTGGATAACGGTCAACCTCTAAAACTTTATTTAACGTCAATTTATAGTCTGCGCAAATTCTTATGTTACCGTCCTTCTTCACCACTGGTACGATCGGCGTAGCCCAGTCGGACCGCTCCACAGGTGTGAGTATGCCGTCCCGCACGTGCTGCTGCAGAGCTCGCTCACCGGCTCGCGCAGCGCATACGCCAGCGGGCGCGCGCGCATATACACTGGCCGCGCTCCCTCCCGCAAGTGAATGCTCACCGGCGGCCCGGTGAAGCCGCCTAGTCCCTCCGCGAACACATTATAATATCTGGAACTGAATTCCTCTACGTTAAACTCCTCGTCCGATAATTTATTTACTGACGTTAATTTAACAGTCGGCAACTGGATACCTAATTCTAACATCCATTGCCTACCGAGCAAGGCCATTTTACCCCTTCTTATGATGTATAAGTCGAGCTCCTTAATTTTATTATTATACATAACTGACGGTGTTATTACCCCCACTGGGTACACTAACTCTCCCGTATAATATCTTAAGACAATGTTACATTTGTTAATTGTTAAATCCCTGTATAGTTGCTGGTACATTTTGTAACTAATGCACGACACCGCACTACCTGTGTCGCATTCCATAATTAAATCTTTATTATGTACCTTCAATGACATCATAAACGGTTTGCACTGACTTAACGTTAAAAGATTTAAATTAATGTCAATTACCTCTTCGCTGTGATCACTTTCATAATCTACATCGCTATTAGTTGTTTTTGATCCCATGTAATCTTGGTTCGATATTATGTTCGGACATACACGCCGAAGATGACCTGTCTTGTTACACACGCGGCATACGTAACGGCCGAATCGACAAGTGGACGTTTCATGTGTCCCGCCACACGCTTGACATTGATGTCGGCGCCCCGATTGTGCGCCCGACGACGTCGACGGCGCCATCCTCGTCCCACTACCATGACGGGGCCCGCGTGCCGCGTGCCCGCCGCGCGGGCCGGCCTCTCGTGCCGTGCCCCTTGCGTACCGCGTGGCTGTCTTCTAGCCTGCCCCACTTGCGGTGTCCCTCCTTTGCCATCTTGTACCTTCTATTGCTAGACAATCGGCCGCTGACGCCTCCCCGTTCGTCCTTTTTTGACCTTGAACTACGGCCGCTGCATCTTTTTGCGCTGATTCCAAGCTAACCGCTAAGCTATAGGCTCTTGAAAAATCTAGCTTGGGTTCAGCGAATAATCGTTGGCGAATCATCTCACAGCTGATACCACATACCAATTGGTCCCGTAAACTTTCTTCAAGCCCTGCCCCGAACTCGCACGTTTTGGACATTTTCTTGAGAACCGCGATGTACTCAGCTATTGATTCGCCACCTTGTTGAGTCCTCTTCCTAAACTTGTACCTCTCAGCAAGCTCACTCGGCTTAGGTTGCAGATGTTTTTCCATGATATCCACTATTTGTATAAACGTCTTTGACTTTGGTTTGACTGGTGTGCACAAACTCACTAAAAGTTCATAGCTTTCCGCGCCCATAATCGTTATTAACGTCGGTACAAATAGCTCACTTTTTACGTCGTTGACTACGAAATACTATATTCTAAACGTTCGATATATAACCGCCAATCGTCTTTTTGCACATCGAATTCTGTTGTTTTACCGATCGTCATGTTTGGTACTTTTAATTATCGCACGCTGAATTTATATTTTAATCCTCGTCGCCACTGAACTGTTACTAGGTTTAATAAATGAAACGTCGTGTTCACGGTACAAAGTATAATCTTGGACTGACCCACGGATATCTAATTATGCAGATACCGACATTACAGAAAGCTTCTCGTCTAGATATACCCTTGTCAGCGTGGCTAATTACCAATGATACATCAGAGATTTTTTGGAGTCTTTTAGCACCCTAAAGCGAGATTAAGGTCCGTAAACTCGAACTCAAACTCAAAGAATTTATTTTAATTAAACCAATTACAGGCACTTTTGAACTGTCAAGGATTCGACCAGTCAGAAAGATGAAGCCTGCTGTTGCCCATTTCCAAGCGTAGTAGGTACCTATGGAGAACATCGAACAAGAAGTTTCTTGTCCGATCTTCTCCATAGAAGAGAAAGAGAAGAAAAGTGTTCATGGAGATTCATGAACACTCTTTTAAAGTATTAAGTCATGTTACAACCGTCATTGTTTCTGTGCGATACAGAGATGGAACTTCATACAGAATTCGAAGCTCCATTCAAGTTTTACAATGCCATGTTCCGCTGCCAAAATAACTAATTGCTTTAAGGTTGCACTAGCTAGTCGACGACGGCTCGAACTCGTTGGTGGGTTTGGCTTATATGCATGCTATTACTTTATTTATTTATTACGTATTTATTCATTTAGTTTTATTTATTTATTTAGCGATTTAGTGAAATAGACGATGATTTATAACTAAAACGAGCGCGTAAAATTTCATGGACAGACCTTTGGATTGCAGATATTATGAAAAAAAAATTGGATGTATTTTTATTCAAAATAATTTTATTTTAATTTTTTTATAAATTTTCTATACCTGTTCGGTAACACTTTTGCCATTTTCATACTCCGGGAATTATTTATTTACGCCCAAAGATGCGTTAAAATTAGTATTGAAATATGGAAGTTTAGACGCTCATTGCTTTCAAACAATTTTTTTGTTTTTTTTTGTTTCCGTACTGGTCTAGATAATGGCGACACAAGTAGATATAATTTTTCAATTTTTAATTCACACTGTCAAATAGTAGAAATAACTCCATACGACGTTAGTATGGAAGAATGACCGACTAGGGTACCCTTAACACTCCAAAATACATATGTCCTCGTAATAATGTATCTGGTCTCTGTAGCACCATTCGCCTAGCCTTTTCTCAACGGTTTCCATTTCAAACTCTCCCAGATGCAGCTGAAGATCAACACTATAAATGTAAGGGTAGATTTTCAGTCTCAATATTTTCCTTACACGTTATTCCACTCACTAAGGAAGGAAATGGCACGCTCTAAAAAGGCGTGACATGAATTAATGGTGAACCCGGTGAAACCCTGTTCACTGGAGCGAAGAGCACATCATCAAGCTGGGGTGAGATAACAATACATCTCTAGCTAATTACTGCTCACGCATTTGAATGTGGGTTTTTTTCCCAGTTTCACTTTTCTTTGCCTGAAATCAGAATCTGAGATAATTATCAAATTTTGTAAAAGAAGCTCAATGTCATACAAGGACAGGGTTCAAATTTTATTGCATCAATTTTTTAGTTTTGTAACATAAACTTTTATTATTTGACCTGATTACAGCTGACCTTACAGCTGACGGATTATAGACATAGAAATAGGTATAACGTTTTTTACGTCGTGATTGGTTCCGAAAAGAATAGGTCATGAACGGATCTCATGCCGGGGGTATCGAAAAGAGCGGTATATTTATTGAAAAGGTTAAGCAAAGCATTCTGAGGTTAAAGTCTCAAGAAAAAAAAACGATTCTAATACTCTACTCAGCAATCCATTAGCTAATTATGGCGATAGTGGCTATAATTGTGTAAAACATATGTATTCGTGACTAAAACTGAAACCTGCAACAATAGTCATATCAATATATAACAATCATAAAGTGGAACACAATTAAAAATGCCATTGAAGAAGCAATCAATACGTAGCACCTGCAGCGATACCTTACCCCATGGCCACCAGCGACACGCGTCTTACGACAGCGATTGCGGAAAAAACAAATGAAAGAGGCTGTTTAGAGCATGCCAGGACTGGCCACGAGCCACGAGTCACCACGAGACGTGTTTTGCGGAGCAACGACGGACGGAAACAAGTAACGCTCGACCTTTTTTTTTTTAAGTGACGGCTCGCAGGTCTTCCTAAGAGGTTGTCGGCTGCATAACCGGACTTTCCTTTTGCTGCCTCAATAAATTAAGGCCTTCTGCCAGGGCATACAGTTTAGAAACTACACGCTGCTTACACGCTAAGGGCAGCCAGGGGTACGGACCTCGGCTTAAGGCTTGGCTGGGGGGACAGTAAGGGACAAGCTGGAACGGATTAAAAAGGACACAAGTGACGCGCGAGTGGCCGTTGTTCGGTGAAATGAAACGCGTGGTCGCGCCGACCGAGGACGCCTTCCGGTTTTCAAATATGTGACATATTGAACGCGACCCTCGCGTATTCGTGCGACCTATAATTTTGGTTAGGATGTGGGGTAAGGCGTAAAACCCTATGCGTTTTTACCCTAAATTAGACTGTCGTCTTAATAAAATGGTAGATAAATGAATTCAGTTAATTCAGACCTCTTATCTATTAAACCATAACAGTAACTCTTCCAAAATTTGTAATTCAGCAGATCAGAATCACAATTATTTAGTGTAGCGCAGTAAAATATTCTAACGTGTTTCCATATCGGCCGCGCAATGCGGCAGTGCTGTGTTGATTGGAACTGAATATTTTAGCTCAACAACTTTTACTAGAGGTGAGAACTCGATGTCGATCCAAGATGGAGAGGGTTCTATTTATAGTGGATTATTTACTCGGTGTTGGCGAGTAATTGTTTGGTGTTGGTGCAGTCCAAACACCAATTTGTGTTTAGTGTTTGCATTGTTTTTAGCGGCCCTTATCTTTGCTATTTTTTTGGCAGTTTTAACTTGTGTCGTTTCTGATTTTACGCTATAGGTATATTTTTCTCAAATGTATGTCATTCTGAGTGGGTATCTTTTTAATTTTTTCAGTTCTCCTTTCAAATGAGAGTGATTTATCCTGAGTCAAGTTCAAGAATAAGTTAGTGTAGGTAATATTTTTTCATACAAAAAGTGAAAAATTCCATATAAAACACGTCGAGGCTGCACCTACTGCGCGCCTCCGGCTCTAAAAAAAAAATCACGGGGTAGGGCAAACCACTGGTACCACGAGGAGTCGCGATTTTCAAATTCGATTTTAGTTGTGTCAAAATTGTTTTTAAATTTAGAGATTAGTTTTTGCAGAATAGCTTTAAAATTCAATAAGGAATTTTAGTGATAATTTAGGTCGGTATACAACAGAATCGGCGCCATTGTCCACTTGTGCTACAATACGGACTGATTATAATGGTATTAAAGCAATTTTGCCCGCCACATTGTCACAACATTATTTACTGTAGGCAACAAATCAATTTGTTCACATTCTCTGAAAGGCGCTATTCTACCGAAGAAATGTAATAAAGAGCGCGTTTTACGGGAGACTAAGTTAAGAGAGCCTTATTTGATGTTATATCACTTATATCTACTGAAACTTATGTGAAGATACGAATAGCTACTATGTGGCTTCTGCATTCCCTACGGATGCGGAGATACGATTTAGAGAACGTAGGTACGTGAGTTGAGATTTCAAGTACTTATGTTACGTTTTCAGCGTCATTTTCATTGTTTCAATTTAGGTTTCAGTTAGTAAAAAGTTAGTAAAGTAACAGCTCATTCGCACGAAGACGATTCGTGATTTTTGCCGTATCGTAAATTTTCACGATTCGTGATTTTTTTTGACGGCGGCATTGTTTTTAAATGACCGTATTCAAAACGTGAAAAATTACGAACACGTCTTAAATGACGTACCGTCTTTTAAAATCACGTTCCGTCGCTAATAAAACACGAATCGCAATTTTTTTTTGTGACGGACGAGTTCGGTATTTCTTCCAAGACTGAACTCTGTATCACGAATCAAGTGTGAACATCGATTCGGATATTTTGACGAATCGTAAAAAAACTCGTTTCCGAATGCAATGTGAACGGACATGACATATCGTTTTCTTTTTGACAAATCGTCAATGACGGGTCCCTTGCGAATGAGCTCATAAATCTACTTCTTATTTCTCAATGTACGTCGGTTCGTTTATCATTCGATTCAAGATTCAACCAATCAACTCTGACGACAGAAGCTAACTTTTATGATTTACTTTCCAACTGGAGCAACTTACATCCACAAAATTACCAAATACTTAATGCTCAAAATACAGCTGTTTGAGCACAACTAACTTTGGGGAAATCAACGAATCTACAGTAACAACAACCGCTGAGAATAATAACAGACAAGATATTGTTAGTTAAATATATAGAAGCTTTCACAAAATTAAGTTTTCCTACTTAAGACATCTCAATTGTCACTCAACTCCACTATTTTCCACTTCACCATTTAGTAACTGAAAGCGGCCTTAAACCTCCCACAAAAAACCTTTTATAGTTATTAAACAGTTTGCATTATTAAACGAAAACCACTTATTATTTTACGAATAACACTTTGTTCGAGAATATTCAAATAGCGTCATTTAGTTGTGGCTTGGCCTTTTATTCGATGAAAGTAAGCTGTGTTACTGAAAATTAGTTTTTAAATATTATTAAGATGCTTATTATTTATTTGTACATGGCTGTCAATATTCCTGCTAACATTTAATTTAATTAATATAATTACATATTTGCTAAATTCTAAATTGTAACTTGTCAATGGAGTTTTGTTATTTGTTTCATATTATTTGTATGTGCCTACTATAGGTATATAACAGAAATTATACCACTGGGATAAAAAGTATCCTAACTGGTCATCCAGGTTATAAATCTATCTGTGTACCAATTGTCATCTAAATCCGTTCAGCCGTTTTCGCGTGATTGAGTAACAAACATCCAAACACACAAACATACAAACTTTCACATTTATAATATTATTATTATATATAGGAGAATAGCTGCTGCCCGGGGTTTCACCCGCGGTTCTTTTTCAAAAGTAAGTAACTCCTTAAAACACCAGCTATCTGCCAGTGAAAGTCCCGTCAAAATAGGTCCAGCCGTTTCGGAGATTAGCAAGAACAAACAGACGTACAAAAAAAATCTAAATCGTTTTTTTATAACTACTGTATATACTGTCATATGCATTTAGTAAAAAGCTGTTATTTTGACATTACAACCAGACACTAGAGGTATATACTCAAAATAAAATTATTTGTACTTTTGAATAAATTATCTATTTTGCCATTTTTTTACTACATAAGTTACGCACAAAGACTAGTTAAAATTTGTGTTGAAATATGGAAGTTTCGACTCTCATAACTTCCAAACCAATACTTTTTTTCAATTCTTCCATACAGGGCTAGTATGACAAGAAAAATTTATATAATTTTTAGTTTTGAACATACACCGTCAAACAGACAAGTAAGATATCACCATACTATGTTTGTATGGAAGAATTACCGACTAGCGTACCCTTAAGCGCTAAGCCAACTAACCACAGCACGTGTGACGTACACATTTGAAAATGGATTAAACAGAAAATCAAAATTCATTTCTACGTGAAAGTGCTCCTCGAAGCCACATAGTATTACAATAAGCTGTTTACAGTCACAATATCAAGTCCCCTGCAAGGAAGACCATCGTAACTCATTTTTCGTAACTTTACAGGAGAGCGTGTCAAAGATTTTAAAAGTTCTTATTAATTCCTGTTAAGTTCTAACGCCAACCAACCTTGAAAAGATTCAACTGGGGAAAATCTACACTTTATTAAATTAATTTATGGTATTAATTATGTGTACTTTATAACTTTTTGTGAGTCTTGTACAATGACATTTCACGTCATAACTTTAAAAATGACATTGATACTCAGACGTACATTCCAAGTGTGTGTTAATGATTACTTTGTTTTTTTTTTTTTTTTAAGTCTTACCTTATTTTTTTGTGTTTTGGCGTATTCATGGAAAGTATAGGTAAGTAAGTGATTGAAACTAAATATACCTTTTTACTATCTTCAGTTGATTTACAATTTTTTGCCACTAGTCATAATTGTAACACAGTTCAACGCATTTTTTTATCACTAAAACTATGATTTTAACTTAAAACCGCCAAAAAGGAAGTAACGATGTTTGTCCTTCCAGATGTTGAAGTGCGGTTACACTAGGTAAGCTTATCGCGTGCTCACAGCGCACACTCTCGCTGAACATAACAATTTGCATTCAACGATGGAAACACTGATTCAATCTAAATATTTTTTTATATCCAAAACAACGTGCAAAAAGGTGAAGCGCTCCAATTATTGGTTCTAGGTAACTTACGCATGTTAAAAAGACTTCGCATTTGTGTACTGAACTCTAAATAAAGTTGCCGAATAAAGCTTTGTGCAGACTATCGCGACGCGACAGCGCGACGCGACACCGGTTATTGTTATACCGTCAAGTTTTCTTAGAAATTGTATTTTTCGAGTCGCGTCGCGCCGTCGCGTCGCGCTGGTCTGAACGAGCCTTTATGTGTACGTGTGCGACATAACATAAATTGGTTGGTTATTCCATTATCGAATCTGTTCCATAACTTACTTATTATTGACTAAGGAATATTCGCCATTGGTTGTGTGTACCTGTGTGTGTTAGGGAAGCATGACAAATGCAGAACAGGTTATTTTGCCCTCATTCCTTCATAACTAATTCGATTTTCTATTCCACTTAGAAAATGCAATCAATTTACCATTCATACAAGAAATTGAACTAGGTTAATTACCTTTCATTTATTAGAAACACGTTTCATTTGGATGTTATTCTAAAATAATAGTAAATTCAATAACAAATTCAGTTTTCAATGAAAATTTAATTACCTCTTTACCTTTCGAATGTTTCAATTAACTCTTATTACGAACACTTTTCTAAGGTGACTTTGCAACTGTAGATAATAATCTATTTTTGAACCACAAACCGAAGTAGGGAAAAGATTCATTTCATATTAATTTCCGCTACTTATATTAAATACCTACGTGGGTATTGTAAATGTGATTATGATGATCGAAAAAAGTTTGTTAGATAAGTACTTACCCACCTAATATTCACTTGATGGTTTTTGCAGATTTTTCTACTACTGTTTTATCGCTTACTAGGTTTTGCCCGCGGCTTCATCCGCGTAGATGTCGGAAACTATCCCACGAGAACGTATTACGGGGATAAACAGTAATTCAGTTGTTAATCCAAGCTATATTTGTGTGCCAAACATCCAAATCCGTTCAGCCGTTTTTACGTGATGGAATAAAAAACGAATTTAATCTTATAATATTAGTAGGATCACAAAAAATTACCTAGTACTTATTGTAAAAGAGTTCTGTTTAATCGGGATAAGACCTAGATCAGCAAAGTATAAGAGAAAATAAGGAAGGCTGGCCAGCAATTCCTATAACAGTTGTGCAAAGGGAGAGAGAGAGGGAGGAAGGAGGGAGGGAGGGGGGGGGGAGTTAACTATTCAAAATATAATGGCTAGAAAAAAATATTTTCTGAATATAAACCCATTACAATTCAGAATTACCCGCCCTTTTCTCTTATTTCATGAGTTTCCATCTCTCATTACCGTGAACGCAATTTAATTTCGCATTCAAATTGACTCAAAGGCACTTAATAAAACGCTGTTGTAAGTGTTGTAACCATTAATTACCTCATCTAACAAATTGTTACTGGCGCTATTGGGCTTGCCAGCGCAAAATACTAATCACCCGCCCGTAAAAATGTGTTGCCAATTTAATAATTGCGTCATCAATTTGTGGAACGACAAAAAGCTTTCAACTTAATTAAACACTAGTGCCTCAAACCTAGATGATAAAGTTTTGTTCTAGGAATTATATCTAAGTGTAGGTGAGCTGTTCTACTTTGTTTTCTTAGCATTTAAGATTATAATGGTTTCTTAACTTAGCTATACAAAGCTTTGTAGTCCAGTTTTTCTCAAGACTAATAGGTAAAAGCGGTTAGTAATAGGAATTTATTTTTGTGATGTTTTTCTGTGTTTTTAGTAGCTACGAGTATCATTCGCTCCCCAAGAGTACCTATTATAGGTGACCGGGCACAGGTACTTAACACGTAAAAGGTAAGTCAATTAATTAGTTACCAACCAGCATAAATGTTGTGCTGACGTTAAAATCTATCCTTGACATATAAAACCATTCCTCAAATAGCACCGTAAAAAAGCTGTTAAAAAGTAAATGTGTATCTAAACTACATATACAATGTGAAATTTAATTCGTTTGCATCATCTTATGGGGTCATTGTACTCATCATTATGAACAACTTTCACTATGGGGCCAACACTGAAATCGCGAAAAAAAAATCAGCTGTTCCGTACATTTATGTTCGCATAGCTCGTTAGAATGTAGGGAACAGCTGATTTTTTTTTCGTGATTTCAAAGTTGGCCCCATAGTGAAAGTTGTTCATAATGATGAGTACAATGACCCCTTAAGAGGATGCAAACGAATAAAATTTCACATTGTATTTTGCAATAGGTCTATTTTTAATCCTATATAAAGTCATACATAATAAAGTACTACTTATGAAAGAACGCTCAAATGTAAATGATTTATTATTTCACGATGTTGTTTATTCGTCAGCCTAATCTAAATATTTGCAGAAGTACGTACGTCATATTCACGGTAAGTAGCACCTAATCGGTATAATAACAAACAGGGCTCGGGATATTACTTCACATAAACATGCATATGGCCCCGTTCATGGACTTGAGCGATGCGACTTGCGACGCGACTTGTATCAATCCACACGCGCGCGCGTTTCCCGCGTCGCGGTGTCTCGTGGCATGCTGTAAACAATTTCTTTCTTTTGTTTTCTCCGAAGTCACTGTGGCAAGACGCGTGTCGATTGGGCGTGTCGCTTGAACGTGTCGCTTGAACGTTTCGCTTGAGCGTGTCGCTTGAGCGTGTCGCTTGAGCGTGTAGCTCGTGGCCTCGGGGTAATACCGTCTCAGTACCTACTCCCTAATATGATGCAAATTCTTCTCAACTTCCATGCCGAAGCAGTTTCTAAGCTGAGGAATTAAATCACGAATAAGTTTACCTACTTGATTGTTCTATACACAGTCGATCGCACGGCGTCGGCCGTATAGAGGTATGTGGAACAGGGTGTAAAGTTCACTCATCCTCTATAGAAAAGGGAGGATCCTCCGTCCAGATTGGTGTCGTGTCTGGTGGGCAACTGCCGACGATTGATGTCGGGAAGTTATATAGTTATATCTCGCGGTAAACTTTGCTTGCGCGATGCAGGATTTCGCGTGATGTCTGTGTGATGCGTAGTTCGCATGTGGCGTTGTAGATGCCGCCACAGTGGTAGCACTTTGACCTTGAGCTGGCATAGCTTAGAAGGTACCATCAAAGAAGTTCATATCTAACCAGTTTCAAAACAAAATCCCGTGAACACGATGACCACATCTGTTACCGGGCCGGTGCTATAGCCGCCGAGCGCTGCAAGCAAGAATAGTCCTTACGGTGGTTAGATATGAACTTCTTCGATGGTACAGACTTTCAATAGAATAAGAGGCCAACTTACACTGGTTTATAGCGTGCAGCCTGCTGTATCTGTTGTGTTAAGGATAGAGTAGACACCTGGGACGTGCTTCGTAGCACATGAAAGGCTCTGGTTCATAATACTGGAGGAAAGACACTGACATAATACTTCACCTGCCTGACACAAAGGATAATTAAAATGGAGATTTGCACGTGAAAAAGAAAGAAGGGCACGGCATAAAATATAGTTAAAATTTCATTATACTGGTGAGATTTCTTTCTCACCTTCGTTATGTATCTTTCGTAACAGTTGTGCAAAATTGCAGGCTTCCAGAGAGATGATGGTTAAGACTGCGTGTTGTCTGTCATGGACAGATTTTTATCATAATATCAGTGAAAACTGCTCAAAAAATTGTTGTTCAAGGCGCACCTTACTGGAAGTGAGGCAAGGTTGGGAGAACTCGTGTTGTTTATTCAGGTTGATTTCTTGGCACAACTACACCAACATACACCTATATTTACATAATCGGACAATAATAATGATTATTAACAGTTTAGAGCTATGAGGACCAGGGTGCAAAGTTCACTCATCCTCTATAGGAGGAGGATCCTCCGACGAGACGGGTGTCGTGTCTGGCGGGCAACTGCCCAACGATTAATGTGGGAGAAGTTATATGTATGCTGTGCGCGCCGTGAACTCTATTTGCGCGATACTGGGTTCTGGTGACGTCAGGTCTTTGATGCGTAGTTCGCATGTGGCGATGTAAACCACAACAGTATCATTGGCATCCAAGGATGTCACATGCGGTGTTTTAAGCAAGATTACAAGCCACGAAACGTAAAGCTCGGTATAATTTGGTAACTAACGTGTTTCCTGGAACAGCCTAGAAAGGAATGGGTATATCCTCCAGATGGTACGAGGACTAAAACACCGATAACTCGATAATAGTGGACTGTATAATAATAAGATTTAACGGAAGAACAAACGGTTAACAATTTGAATGGAATTTGGTGAGAATGGTATGCGAATACGTTGTGTGGTGGTCGAAGACGCAGTGGTGAGCCGGCCGGTGCGCGTGCGCTGCTCGAGCGCCCCCTCCGCGACCGCAGCTCCCGCCCGCGGTCGCCCGGTGCGGCATGATATTCTCGACAAGCCTTTTAATTAACTGAGAAGCAAATTAGCTGTGTTGGCATTGAAGTCGGAAATACATATACGGCAGAGCAAAACTGATACCATCATTGTGTAGTTTCGTATTATTGCAAAGTTTGCCTTTGCGGACCCCGAAGAAGCATAGAGATTTGTAGAGCAAATTGAAATTTAGAAACTACAGGAGAAAAAAAAAATTAAAATTCTTAGCTATTCCATTTTCTATGCCTTTCTACTAATCAAAATTCAAATACTGAACTGGGAAATAAACAATCATGGGTTTCGATTTTCGTGGTAATAAATAATCTTGCCTTTAAATGCGTTCATCTTCCATTTAATTATAAGCATTGGATAATAAGGACAACAGCCGTGCTATTCTGCAAACATCTCACCGTGAAAACTTGGGTGAAGTGAGCTTGATGTGAGCTCAGCTCTCATTGCACTTAAAGCTAGGAATTGACACTATGGGCAGCTCACTTCACCTCACTCTTCACGGTGAGATGTTTACAGAATGGATGGACTGTACTGTAGTATCAGCCATCAGGTAAAGTCAAATTGTAAAAAAACAAAGAACTTATAAAACGTTAAGTATATAAAATGGACGCGTGTGTCTTAAGAACTACCTACCGATATATGAAATAGCTGGCCATGCGATTGTATTCCTAATCATCATTATAGTTTCAGCTAAAAGACGTCCACTGCTGGACATAGGCCTCCTACAGGCACCGCCACTTCGACCGGTTCTGTACTTCTCGCATCCAGCAGATTTCTGTGGCCTTTACAAGGTCATCGGTCCACCTTGTGGGAGGCCTTCCAACGCTACGTCTCCCAGTACGCGGTCACCACTCCAGAATTCATAATATCAAAATTTTTAAGTAAGCTCGCCTCTATTTCCTTCTCATATTCCTCCATAAGCCGTTCATTTGTTTAATGCGCTAATTCATTGGCAAACAGACAGGGCCAGCACGGCTACCTCATAATGCCATAATGGCGAACAGCCGCGATTTATGAACGGAATAAATCAACCACGATTAGATAGGTTCTATTAATGGCAATGATTTATTTCGCCCATTTTAATTTTTAAAGACTATTTTTATGAATTATGGTCTCGATTTTAATTTATAGTTCTAACTTGGACATAACTGGAAAGAAAATTCTGTATCACGGTAGTTTTCCTAGGGGTACAACTATCGGTTGCGAGTTTGTCCGAAGGTTGCGAGTTTGTCCGAAAGGGATATCGCGACCCCGGCACACAGGCAACGGAAGGAACACGGGTGGGTTTTAGTCAGTAAAAGTATGACACGCCCTCCCGCTCCGCCCAGAGCGGGAGAATTTATTTGACAATTTCCCACACTCAAAAAAATGGGGTACAATTATCGCTAGAAGTCCTACATTGTGATATGTATTGTCGAACAAAGAGTTTGGTATACAGGCGAAAAATATTTATCTTTCCACTACTACTGCCAATATTTATTTTAATTAGCCACACTTAATTTATAAGAGGCATGTAAAAGACTCGACCGCTCAACATTGTTTAAAAGTAGGTTAGCTCTCTGTACCTATTACAATCTTTTTGTTCGACTGAACGTACCTAAATTGTTGTTGAAACGCCTTTTTCTAGCATAAAATTGAGTATTCAGGTATAATAAAATGATTTACGACATTCTCTTTTCACTTGCAGGAGATCATAAAGACCTCATATTAAAAGGTTACAGTAAGAGGCGTCTGTTAAATTTTTTTTTTCATATTTTGAAGTAATTATCGCACGTATAATATGAAATTTATTCGCATAAACAAACAGAAAACAAAAAGGTACTTCCTCATATTCATAATGAAATTTTTGTGATTTCCTGAAATTCCTTTGACAAAATATTCTTTGTGTAAGAGTTAAAATATCATGTTTTGAGATTAACCAAATAAAAGAAGTTGAAATAACGATAAATCTAACCTTTACAAAGTAGATAATACAATGCAAAGAACTGTACAAATCCACTGGATATATTACAATGTGTATCACCACAATTTTATACGAAAACCCGTCACCCTGTTATTCTTTCATCTCACACGGTGTATGAAAAAGTAATACCCAAACGAACATTGTAACAAAAACAGTAATTTATTGTTCTCAAATTTCAACTAACAAAAGTAATTTTCAAATAGGTATGAGGAAAATGAAAAAAATAATTAAGGTGTTGTTATTTCCACATGACGCTAAATTATCAAAGCGTTCTAAAGTTTTAAACGGTTTTGAAGGACATGGTCACATAAGTAGGTACTCTCGAATAGATCAAACACCCCACGATGGTACCCGAAACCCAAGAGTCCTTGAAAATTGATGGCGTTTGAAACTTTCTACATTACTCGTGTTGGCCTATTAGGAATTAATTACTGTCACTAAATGCGTAATATACACAAATTGGTTAGGTATACATATAAGTTATTCGCCGTATTCACTGGTAAAAAAAGTTGCAGAACATTGCTTCACCAATATGTTTTCGTGTTCAGTGAACCATACGTTTATACAAAGTTGCAAAACATTGTTTCACCAATATGTTTTCGTGTTGCGGGGGCCATACGTTTATTGGAATACAAAGTTCAACAACATTGTTTCACAAATATGTTTTCGTGTTGCGGGGACCGTAAGTTTATTGGAATACAAAGTTCACCAATATGTTTTCGTGTTGCGGGGACCATACGTTTATTGGAATACAAAGTTCAACAACATTGTTTCACCAATATGTTTTCTTGTTTCGTGGACCATACGTTTATTGGAATACAAAGTTGCGCAAAAAACAACTACTACTACTATTTTATTTATGTGTAAAAATAATTTAATACAATTCAAAAATATAAATTTAATTTAAATATATTATCTTTTCGTGCTAAAATATTTTAATTGTTAAAAGATAGAAACCATTGTTGTGCAGCTTAAGTTTATTTTTACGCAAGTCAGTCATAATTAATGATGAAATGTTACTTTACCTGTCCATCGCCTATTACTCAAAAAACACTTTTCCGATTTACAAGATTTTGTTTTATTTTACAGGTATATTTCCTCGCCAGAATTTGAATGTTAATCCACTCCAGCAGAACTGGAGAACAACTAAGAATCTGTGGAAGAAAATGTGATTAATTACAAGATGCGGATGGTCTTGTTTGGGGCTCATCAGGAATGACTAATTATGGTAATACTGGGTAATCTATAGAATTATTATAAATTCGCTTTTCGTGTCTGTCTGTGACCGCGGTAACAAATAATTAATTCTGGTTGGTTTATGCGAATAAAACATTACTTAATATTAAACTTACATATAAAAATCTCGGTCCGCTAGTACTCGTATACTTTCATGTCTTTAAAAAATATAATAAGAAGACAACATTTTCATTATTTTGTAAATTTCCCGGTCCCAATTAGTAAAAACATGACAAAGTTCCATATTTGAATTAAAGTTTTACATTTCCAAAGAAAACATAATTACCTTTTCTTACAAAGGTTGATCACCCCCTCGTGTCATTCACCTCTGTGTCTTGATATCAATAGGGTTGCCTCGGCATAGGATTAGTTTAATCCTTCTCCATTTCATTTGTTGACCCTACTCACATGGAGTTCGATTGACAAGATTATACTGAGGACTATCGCCAGATAAGGACATCATCTAATCTGGGCTATTAGTCTAATTCTGACAATGAATGGCATCGGTTAAGAATGGACTGATGAGTTTCAGTCATTTGAAAACATGATCTGATCAAATTTTTCGGTAATGAATGGCAAGTAATCTCTTTTTGCTGCTATTTATAGGCTTCGACAAAACCCAGGTTATGTTCAACGAACACGTCACTCCGGGACCGATTGCTGCCAATGGCGATGCTCTCGAATACGTTTACTTCAGGTTAACTCTGAAGTTTGATAAGAATAACTTTGAGAGGGAGGCTAACAGAAGAATTCAGCTGGGCTGGGCAGCGTTTTGGAAGTTTCGTCGAGTCCTCTCGTCGCGTATTCTACAGAGCCGAAAGACGAAGGTCTTCAATCAGTGCGTCCTGCCTGTTATGACTTACGGAGCCGAAACATGGACACTCACGGTTCTGCTGGTCCATAAATTCAAGGTCGCTCAGCGAGCTATGCTTGGAGTTCCTTTGAGGGATCGAATCCGGAACAAGGTGATCCGGCAGAGAACCAAAGTTGTCGACATTGCTCACAGAATTAGCAAGCTGAAGTGGCAGTGGACCGGCCATATTAGCCGTAAAAACGATGACCGTTGGGGTAGACGTGTTCTTGAGTGGAAACAGCGAATTGGCAAACGTAAGGTAGGACGCCCTCAGGCTAGGTGGAGCGACGATCTGGCTGTGGCTGGTAGCACCTGGATGAGAGTTGCCGAAAATCGAGCTGAATGACGTGCAGTCCAGAAGTGGACTGCTATAGGCTGATAATGAATGAATGATGATGATAGGCTTCGGTTTGGGTACATTCTTGTAGGGCTAAGTAAGCGGAAGACTCTTTATCAGTTTGTTATAGTTTGCTAAACGTGATGCTTCAATAGTTATGATATTTTGCTCTTATAAAATATAACCGCAAGATATACCACGTCCCCAAAATCTGTGAAAAAATAAACATTTCAAAACGTAGGTATAAAAATACTGCTTTACCTATTTCAATTCTCTTAACATTTTAATCTAGATAAAAGGAACATCATCTCCCTAACCCACTAAAGCGGATTACTACAAGACGCGGTGTACCAGATGTGTCCCATATTCATGCGTTATGAGATTGGATACTAACTTGCATGATATTACCTGAGATTGCAGACATCTTAGAACTTGCATCGAGCGACGAATCTTGGCACTGTATTACACGGTACACTGAACATCAAAGGTAGTCAAACATATTCTCTCCTTATTTGAAAACTTGGTTTAACACCGGGTTTCTGAAAAGCTTATCAACACAATTTGATCATATTGACTGATTAAAAATAACAAATACGTTGGCATAAGTTTAGCAGTCTGTTATCTATTTATTGATCAGCCTTTCAGAAAGCAGGTGTTAATTTAGACCTAACATAATAGCAGCTTATTGTCGTGATTGCTTTGATTTAATTAATATCGAATTATAATATCCACTGTGGCAACACTGTCAAAGTACAAATTATATTAAGGCGAAAGCGTCAAGGTAGCCCGCGAAATCGCGTCAGTATCATGTACTATGATGATCTAAATATGATTCGCGGCTGTATCAAATGTTTAATTATAGAATTATAATCATAAAAATTATCAATACAACCATTGAATGACTATTTCATGAAATCATGACATTTGACAATTATGCTAACTTATGGAGTTGTATTGCTGATTTTAATGATTATAATTATGTAAAGCCATATTTGTTACGGTCGCGAATCATATTTTAATCAACGTACAACCTGACACTGACCTGCAAAATGGAAAAAACTCAAGCAAATTTGAATATCGCGGGCTACCTTAGCGCATCCCCCTTAATAATTTATAACAAACTTTTAAATGCATTTTCATTATTGCAACTGAATGTATTATTTTACTTTGGCAACACTCAGAAATAACTGTTATCATAATATTGTTATTTCTGGGTTGGGCAAAAGTAATTTTATAAATGGTAAAATGTACTACAAATTCCAGGATTGGGCCTACAAAATCGGCTAATTTACTACTAAATATTGGTAGTACCTACTTGCGTTTAAATATGAGACATGGCTCCTCAATCCATACGGACACTTTTCTTCACACTATAAAGTTCCCACTGCTGGGACACAGGCCTACAGACTGTAATCTACCACGCGGGCCCAGTGCGGTTTGGTAGATGTCCCGGTTTCCTCGCGATGTTTTCCTTCACCGCTTTGAGAGCAGTGGTGATGAAATTATTTACACAAAGTAAAGCGGCTGCCTGGGTTCACCTACGACTAGCGTTGCCAGGTGTCCCGATTTTCGCGAGACGTCCCGATTTTCAGGGGTCTGAGGACGCGTCTCGATTTGCACATGATCTATAATAGCCCTCCTCCTAATTTTTATGTTGTTATGCCCGACAGGGCCCACAATGCTCCAAAACGAATGTATGTCTTTATGTACCTACCACCTAAGTTCACATTGTGGAATGCAATAAACGTATTGAGTATGATCGGGACAATAAATGTCCCGATAATAATCAATAAATTTATTAAAAACCAAAATTAATCATTAATAATTTTGGTTGTTCAATCGACTTAATGATGTGACATCATTAAGTCGATTGCGATAAAGCTAGTAATGAAGGCAGCAGTGCAAAACAAAAACTTGACGCCACTCCAAAAATGGCACAATATTTTTAAAGACAATCAAGACTTTGCAAATCTTCAAGTCTTCTTTTATTGCTTCAATACCGGTATCAAACGCGGCAACGGAAAGGGTATTTTCCCAGGCTAAGATGCGAAACGAGAAAGCGAGATTTGGTCTGAGAGGTGAAACCGTTTGAAACTCGAGCATGTCAAAGCAGAAATTCAAATTAAAACCAACAACATGACTAGTTATAAAATTCACTGGAAAATTACATAAAAACATTACTACGTTATAAAAAACAAGGCAATAATCAGGCATCATCAAGGCATCAAGTCTGACTATTATTATAAGATTACATTCAGATTTACTAGTAATATTAATTATGAAATAAATTAAAACTTAATTTAAAAAACCTTGTTTTTTTATTGACCCGATCTTCAACCCTAAATCCCGATTTGTTTTACCTTAAACCGGACCTGGCGACACTACCCACGACCTACTTCCGTAAGTTGGGGCAGTTACCACTGCGCCACCACTGCTCGCAAGACTGCACTATTAACCTAAATCAAGGCACTCATTAAATTACGATTTTTAATAAAACGTTCAATTTACACTCAAACCTTTTAACAATCCACCAACTTGTTTATCGATATTGCATTGCAGTTAGATTTTCTTACAGTTCGCAATGCACCTACACTTACGGACGATCAAATATGTACAGCATTCAGTTAGTAAGTAAGAGGTACGGTTCTTTTAAAACGGAAGATTGTGTTCCATTGAAAAATGTATTCCTACGAATAGAATGAATAAACTGAATATATTTAAGCAAAAAGAAAATCTATTTACGTTCTGGCAGTCTTTGAAAAATATTTTTATAGGCCAATCACAAAAGATAAAACCTTCGACTAGGTCCTAGCTATATCTGGATATTACCCAAAAGGTCTCCATCAAAAACGGAATCTAATTTTAGTATACGAGGACAAAGCACCCTAAAGCTTAGCACTATAGTTACCAAATGTCGAATGAAAAACCAGGACACGTATTAAATAATGAGGAGAGAGAGACTCCAAAAATTCTTTTAGATACCTACTCATATAAGAACCTCGGTTGTGTCGATGCCCAGTATGTCTTCACACGGACGCCATTTTCAATTATGTTGCAGCTCCTCAGGGATTATAGCTTATTACACTTTATTCTATGTGGAAAATAATGTACACTTTATTCGATGTTTTTAAATAATTTTAGTAGATAATAAGTGTGTTATTATCTACAAAAAAAAAAGAAAAACATCGAATAAAGTGTACATTATTTTCCTATTTACAAGCGTTCTGTCTGTAGGACCCATGACACCAATGCATGATTAAGAACGTGACAGGCATCGAGAACGCAACTAGCACTGCTAGGGTCTATACCTCTGAACATGGAACATCCCTGCAAAAGCTAGTCAACTGACTACGCCACTTAGTAATCAATTCCGTGAAAGATTAGAGCATAGATAATTGCCCGTCTCATAAGTAGACGCGATTAGAACCGACTCCAGTCTCACATTACCTCTAATGGCCGCGATTTAAACATAATTGTAGCATATCAGTTTGTCTGACAGTCTGACGTTCTGAATTAGCATTTCATAACAAGAGACTAACTTTATAACTTAAATTGTACGAGTGATTTTAAATTATTCTGATATTGCTGTTCTAAGTATTCATCCTATGTGGTATTTTTGACGTTGTTTTTAAGTGGCCCTATCAGACTTAATAGAAGCAAATGTAGCCTATTCAGCCTATAATGTTCCCACTGCTGGGACACAGGCTTCCTCTCCTCTCTGTGTGCATGTTGCCGTAATCTACCACGCGGGCCCAGAGCGTGTTGGTTGATGTCACATGTCTTGGAATTTTTGGTGATGAAATAATTTACACAAAGTAAAGCGCCTGTCTGGATTCGAACCTACGACCTACTCGTAAATCGCGGCCGTGACCACTGGGCCACCACTACTCTAAACAGAAGCAAATGTACTGAAAGTCTATGAGGAACGCCTATCCCAGTTAAGCATAGACCGCATAACATCTGAAAATAATGCTATTTTTATGAATTCCCCAAGTTTATTAATTATGAGATTTCAAAAAGTGCATTTCTTTCAGTGCCATCTCTTGAAAATCATGATAATAAGACAAACACTATCATACTTTCCACTCTTAAAAACTATATCAATATATTGCCAGCACTCACGTTATAACCCCAAAATTGTTTATAACGATCTCATGTTAAAGTGGCAACACCAACACGACTAATCCGAGCACTGAAGTTAGTGACGACGACAACAAAGTTACAAGTTATACAAACTAAGTTAGAGCAGGAACAACGGTTGAAACTATTCTACATTTTATATTTGACGCCTAGAGAAATCCTTTAGAGGAATTGTGTTAGTAGTTTATTTCAGTTTGTCTGGTTCTAGATTTTTTGTTGGTAAAAGAAAATTGACAACTGAAGTACATGTTATGTCTACATGCGCATCATTTTTGTGCTAAATATAGAGAGAAAGGAAGGTAAGATGGGAAAATAAATGAAGAGACATAAACACACAAAAGATGCATTCATTCAATGATTGTAAAAAAAAAAAGTGAAATTTTTATTTTTACGTCAGCGTAAAGCAGTCCGCCATATTTAAAAAAAAATCAAGTGACGTCATTGTTCGTTATTGAATATGCTGCGGCTGCAAAAATGGAATACGATAAGTTAATCGAACGTCAGGCAGGAGGGAAGGTGACACGGTAAAACTTAATATGATCGGCATAATGTTTACATAAAAGCAGCAAGTTCAATACCTCAAAACTTTAAGTGGTTAACTACTAACTTGTGCTTGTACCTGCAGCTGTAAGGTTTTTAGGTTTCACTATACGTTTTGAGACTAATATAAAGTCGGTTAAAAGAATTTTAATTTTAAAACTACATGCTCAATTTCCAAGAGTCTACCACGTCTTAAAGTTTTGTAGAAAGCTTTTTTAATTTCCCTGAAGAGTTTAAAAAACTTCAGCCTTGCTTGTGTATGAAAAATGCATACTGAAAATTGTTTTACTAGCATCTTCTTTCTTTTTCGTGTGGTTAGTTACTAACCTGAGTTTGAAAGCCGCCCATGGGCCTCTGACTTGTCTTTACATACCGTCGAGAAATTGCTCTCAAACAAGTCGGTTTCCTCACGATGTTTTCCTTCACCGTTTTTAAAAGAAGTGATAATGCAATACGCACATGAATCCGAAAAGTCAGAGGTGCGCCTTGGGTTCGAACTCGAGACCTATGACTTGACAGTCCGACGGTCACACCACTAGGCTATGGCTGCTATTATTTTACTAGCATTCTACATCTATATTATAAAGTTTGAAAATAATAAATAAATAATAATAAAACTTATTTTCAAGTAACATGGACTTCTTAACATTAGTAATAATTTTCTTACAACCTATGTTAGTAGTAGTCCACAAAACATTATGGCTTCAACAACCAAGTCAGTATTAGCAGGCGCATATAGCGGGCTTATACATATACTGAAAGATAGGACAATCCAGTTTGTTAGCAATGGCACCCAGGAGACTATTGGAGCTGGCACGTACTCTGCGCAACATGGATGCTGCACGCTTGCGTCTGATCGCAGCGAAGCCGTCAGTTTGCGCGTCCGCAAACGTACCCGACTAATCCTATGACGAATAAATTCACAGGAAGAAAGGCAAAACAAAATAAATAAAATCCAATCTGACACACAATCAAAATAAAAGTGAATGTCAGACCTACAAAGGGGCAATCAGTAACTCGTCGAAACATGCACTGTTTCAAACATGTTTTACAAGCCTAAATGTATTTTTTTTCTAATCAATAAACAATTCGGAACTAGTTCAGCGAACTATTGGTTTTTGACGTAGCGTCACACGTCGGTTATCACTGTCAAACCGTGGAACAGAGCGAAATAAAACTCTTCCTCGACGCAACTATTATTTGGTTGTCCGAATCAACGAACTATTCAATTTAGAGCCTATGCGAAATGTTCTTTGTTTGAAATTGTGACACAATTTCAAAAAAGAAAATATCGTTTCTCTTTTTAAATATTTGGTGCATGAACATTTTTCGGATGAAAGGAATGTCCGAACTAGGTATTGGTTTTGCTGTTGTATTTTCCAGTGTTACATTTTCAACACTCGGAAGTGTTGTGAATAAGTTTAATAGGAGGCTCGGTTGTAAGTTCCCCTCTTTATTTGTTGAATGACGTAAATACACACACATTTAGCGCAGCCGTGAGGCACACATTCTGCTTTTTAGAACGGATATTTATATTTTACAGAATATATTGTGTGCCTTTCAGTCTGTGCTAAATAAATGTATTTACTCTCTTTCTTTCGAATAAACATGTATCTCGTACTATACCAGTCTGAAACGTACAGCGTAATACATCCCCATACGTTAACTTATGGGAATTTGTAACAAAAAAAGTGCTGTTGATATTCTAAACTGTGACCGCTGACTAACATCCGTGATACTTTTATGCAAAATAAACAAAGCTTTTTGATGACGGCAAAAAAAGCTGGAAATTTTTGCATGTCCCATTTTCTCGGTCACTTTGTCACGCACAATCCGTTTACCCTCATAACTACCTTTTTCATTCTGGTGCTACGTTGAAGGACGTTATCTAAATTAACCGACTAACGTCAGCATTCGCCGGTGGGTCTACGACGGAGGTGCGATCACTGCTGAAATATAGCCATTCCGTAAAGTTCAATGTGCTACTACAGTGTTCTTACTGACCGAAGGTCATGCTTGGAAGAAGAAACAGCTAAGTTATCGAAAGAGAATCCTCTACGTGAATTCATTGTCTTAAGTGGATACAATTAATCCTTGTAAAATGTCTAGTTTACTCTAAGCCCATAATGTAATAAACAGGTAAACAAGAACTCTTCCTCAGTCTTACAATGATTCCATAAACCATTATTATAAAAGGTATAACCATCTACAGTTGCTGCGACCCAACGACCTTAATATTACATGAAGCATCTAAGCAAAAAAACATAAACAACATGTAAGCAACACAACCTCAAGTCAACCAAATTACCTACTTAACCGTCGCTAGATTTTATCTAAATTGCCCGGCAAAGGCCGCCAGAGCTGTGAACATTCCCGTTAACAGTTAAATGCAGGGGTGTCACCCTCCTGTATAATTGTTGATCTCGTTTACTTCAATTTGCGCCTCAGGACGTTACATGTTACAGCGCAAGGATCATCCTTGATTGGTGTAATTAACAATTTTATTTTATGTGTGCCTGCAATCCTGTATATTTATGGTTAGGGCAGGGATTAATTAAACGGCTATTAGACAAACATCAAGTTCAAAAATATTTCTAAATATGAAATTGTTTAAAACTTTATAAAAAATATATTTTTCATCATCATCTCTTTTTCAGTCCCCAGAGTTGAGAGTTGCATAAAAGGTACTAAGAGTTATTTGAAAATGCTTCACTAGACGTTATTTCAAAGTGAGTTTCGTCGTATGTTGTGCCGTCGGCAAAGTAGGGACCGAGGACCGAAAATGAAGTTCGGTCGAATCCAAACCGACCGACCGAAACAAAATGAAGTTCGTAGTAGGAAACGTCCGATCATTCGGCCCGATAGTTCGGAGTAGACCCCAACATAGTCCGATTTTTTTTTTTGCCACCGTAGGCGCGGGCTTGCGGATGGTGAGCAATGGGTAGCTCGCCGTCCGATAAGGATCAGGCCCGGGTCGACGACGCGTTGTGTTCCACGCGCGCCTCAAAGAGATGTCAGCACAACGGAGGGGGTCCGCTAGGACCGATGCCTGCCGGGGTCGCGGGAAAGTCCGAAAGGGATACCGTGGCCCCTGGCAATGTACAGGCAACTGAAGGAACACGGGTGGGTTTTAGTCAGTAAGAGTATGACACGCCCTTAGAGAAGTTATTTGATAATTTCTCACACTCGAAAAAAAAAAAAAAAAAGGATTGTCCGATACAAAGCCGAGACATGTAAAGTATCCACAGTTAATAATATAGCCATATATAACTAGAGCGAAATATAGGGCAGATATACAATACAACATCATTGAATTTCTCCCGTGGGTTGTAATAAACAACCTAGGTGTAACTAGGCCTTATAATTGGACTACGCTATTGTCCTTTACCAAGGTTATTTCGTGGCCTACATAGGAGTATTTTAGCAATTACTTCTCGTAAAGCTCTTAAGGTCATAAAACAATTTTTTTTCAAGGCCTATTAGAGCTTAGCGTGTCTGACCAATTACGAGCTGAGGGCAAAATGACACTTACGAAATATTAAGGGCCAGAACTAGATAATATACACGTAGGTATATGTCTTAGGAAATACCCAACTATACACATAGAGGAAATCCTGTCTGTGAAGTTTTCATCCTGTATTCAGTGGGTATTAGGGTAACACTAGGCATAATTTGTACAGTTGTCTGAGAGGCTCATTACGACATCACAATCATGTTTTGTTCGTGTTTATGCTTTGCAGTTGTCCAAATGTTTATAAGGGCGTTTGTGTTTAATCATAAATGATAATATAGGTTCCCATTTTTCTCAAGGCTCTACTTCAAACCAAAATTGCCGAATTATGCAAAACTTAATGGCGTCAATCTTTTGGTTACCTTACCATAAACTTTGACAAATTGCCCAAATAATCCTCAAACCCGGTAAAACAGGTCTCCCGCCATTTTAGCTTCTGCATAAACCCAATCCATCAAAATCTACTGAAATATTCTTTACATTATTCATACATTTGTACGACGTGCAGGATAATAAAAACAAACAACTTCAAGAGTGCCTTGTTCCATCAATCTACATTTTTATTGGTGACTGGCAACATGTTACGAATAACTTGGACGAAGAGGGTCGTTTAGTTACTCGCCAGTGACGATGCAACTCAATGTAAGAGGACTTACGAGAAAAGGATTCGCGTTCTACGTTCAAAGTCCTTCTCGTTACGTCTGGAAATTGAAACATTCGGACGTTGGACCCGAAATGCATGGAACGTACCGTTTAACCGTTTTAAATTCAAATTCGAACGTGGACGCTTTAGTTGTTTTCAAAATTCGAACGCAACGTTTGTTTTTCCAATGTCCTAATGGCTTTGCTGGTGCGACTAAGCTCCTATTCGTTCTTATGGCGTAACTTTCATTTTACATTTTGTAATGCGTCTGTGAACATTTTTGTAGGTGTAAAATTGTCTTCCCTTTCTTTTGTTTGTTATTAATATTTTAAAGGATCTGAATCTGTTTTTAATGTGGAAATGCTCAAAACGTAGAATATAATAACAGCGGTTACGTAAAAGTTATAACACACGTTAGCCACTTCGCCCATACACCTTTCTACCGTCAAAAATGGTCACTGATCACAAATATAAATCACAATACTCACACTAGAATTACGTTAAATCTTCGCTCGTTCGTCAAAGGTTCTTGTTCTCAGACACGAGTCAAGAATTGAGGTCTCGAGGGTTTCCGCCAAATGGCCGCCAATAAGTGTGTTCGACTTTAGTGTGTGACTCCGACAATTTGTGACGCGTCCAGGGATCTGTGGTTAATATTTATTGGTGAGTTGTGTGCTCTTTTGTTTCTTAGTTAGCATGTTCTTGTATTTATTTGCGTATATAAAGTAGGTAGGTAAAAAAAAAAAAATGTGACACGTCCCCGAAAAATGACAATTTTAGAGCGTTATTGTCACTTCAGATGCGGATTATGTGGTACAAAGACATATAGCTTAGACGTGCAAATATTTGATAAAGAATACAAAAATAATTCTTTCATTATTAAGACGGCTAACTATAGGTATGTGATTAAGAGCTTGACTAAACTTAAATATTTTATTAAACATGACAAAATATATTGAAATATTCGTTAACTATTATTATTATCTTACAATAATTTATTTTATTTGGTTATACACACCACATATATTGCAGTATAAAACTGATTTACATCCGTCACCTCACACGTCAGCTATCTAATTACGCAACACATTTTCGCAAACGATTACGAGTAATCTGTTTCACTTTGACAGTTCAACAACATTCATTGCGTTATTTACGTTGTTGAGCAGATTTCTTTTTCGAACTTTTGAAGTAATGGATTAGCAATCTGTTTAAAAACCATTCAGATTCTGATTGATCGTGTATTACGTAATTAGGGTACAGGTCCAGTTGAAAACCACCGTCAAGCACTAGTTGTCTGGCATTTTTGCTGAACTGGGCCTATTTGGTGCAACCACGGGCACACTTTCCTGCTAGTTTCTTACTTAACACTTATTATTTGCTTTACTTGTAGTTTGATATGTTGTGTTGTATGCCTTTTAGTGTGTGCTAAATAAATGTATTTTCTTTCTTTCTTTCTAAACTTAATGCCCGAATAAAATTGTTTTATAAAGACGTTACATTTTATTTGTAAATGATCGTCGAAGTGGCTAAGAATGGACCATTGTGTACACGCAAAAAGGCCAACAACCACCATTGTATATAGAAAGTACACAAAGCTAGTTGCAGCTTTTGTCTCCCCTACAACGGTTTAATATCGCTTGCTAAGTGAAATTGCATTCACCGCTTTTTCCCAACGATTATGAACAAAAGCAAAACCATCGTTTCGATACAACTTTAGAGAGGCTGTTCACTTTCCGATAGTTTTTTCTAGATTTATATTATTACTTTGGTTAGCGCTCTGGTTTGGCTTATTGGTGATTAGCCCGAATTTACTCATTAACTATTTAATTTATTTGTAGGCGAATCGACAACTCCAGAAATCGATTCGACTACAATAAATTATCTTCGTGCGAATCGCCTCGATTTTTTATTATTATTTAAAAGTGTCGATTCGCCCGTTTCGGGGGAATAAATACGTGCAAATCACCAATAAGCCACTTTGCAAATACCTTTATTCCAAGGTATTTGCGCTATTTCCTTACATTTTGTGAGTTGAGTTGACAAAAGAGTCTTAATTTTTAAATTATTAAAATACAAACTCATTTGACAACTCAACTTGACATCAACTTACTGTTACCGGTTATTTCCGTAAAAGAAATTCGCGGCTCGGCACACAGGCAACGGAAGGAACACGGGTGGGTTTTAGTCAGTAAAAGTCTGACACGCCCTCCCGCTCCGCCCAGAGCGGGAGAAGTTATTTGATAATTTCCCATCCTCAAAAAAAAAAAAAAAAAAGCCATTAGGTAAACAATAAAATATATAAAAAAATCTAGACAAATGGCATCTCAGAGTTTTTGTGAGGAAACGGCCAGTGTTTTTGTTGAGTTGATTGCAATCATAGCAACCTCATTTTAAAAAAACCGCCCAAGTGCATGTCGGACCACGCACAATGTAGGGTTCCGTAGTTGGAATGAATTTATTCCAAGAACAAACTTAACATTGTAGTTGATAAACATTTGCTCCCATACAAAAAAAATAAAAGGAAAACGGAATGTATGGGAGATCATGTTTTTCAAACTGCTTTAAGTTGGTCGATTATTACTCGTTAACCTGTAAAGCCTACTTAGCTGTGATAGATTTCCTTTTAATTTTCTTATTATACTATTGCTGTGAATTTTTTCACAAATCCAAGTACAACCATTTAGCTGGCAGGGGGGGACACTTGACTCTAACAAAAATTTGCACTTTAAGGCTTAATATTTCGCAAACGGATCCCTGCATTGAAAAATGATTTTCCCACACACTGGAGTAGACAAGAAAAAAAAAACATCCCCACTTTACGTGTAGAGGAGGTACCCTAAAAAAAACCCTTTTTTCTTGATTTTATTTTACCACTTTGTAGGCGTGATTAATATGTATACTCATGCCAAATTACAGCTTTCTAGTACTAACCGTCTCTGAGCTAAGCCGCGGATAGACAGACGGACGGACAGACAGACGGACATGGCGAAACTATAACGGTTCCTTGTTTACTACGGAACCCTAAAAAGGCTAACTTCTTCATCATCACCATGACTTTTCTCAGCGAGATATTGAATTTCATTGTTAACTTGTTGATCTATACGAGTTGTAATTTTAATTACTTACTGTAGGTAGGTAACTAGCATTCTATCCTAATCGTTTTATAGATAGTTATCTTCTCGGTTGTAACTTTAATTATTTTCTTGATTGTTATTTACCTACTTTGATACATAGTTAATCCAAAATCATTTTGTTTAAAAATTATTAAACTTCTACATTTAATCACGTTGGAGCGTGTGTAAAGTTCTCAACAATGTAATATCAAACGGAACAAGTGTGGAAGTCAGACCAAATAAAAAACCAAGAGAAAGCGCTGTCAATAGTGACGTGAGCTCGATTTCGTAAACATATCGCACCTTTGGTAGAACAAGGGCATAATTGTCATAAATGGCCGAAATGACTTAAATATGCAGAAATGCTTTTTTTAAAGCATTTCTGCATATTTAAGTCATTTGAACTGGAGGGACAAAGACATTCGTTTGGCAATTTATGACAATTATGCCCTTGTTCTACCAAAGGTGCGATATGTGTACTTAGTGAGGTGTAGTTTGATTGTAAATGGTTTTAAATGAGTGCGTGTGAGCGTGTATGCCCAGAACGGAGGTGAAGTTTTGGCATACTTCACTATACTTTTCGAAGTGGTTTTGTTAGTTTACAAACTTTTCGACTGCCAATAAACTTTATATTCATTAACTTTTACAACCTGTAACTTGAGTACTGAATTTTGGA
Organism: Agrochola circellaris; assembly: GCA_914767755.1. Classification (NCBI taxonomy): domain Eukaryota; kingdom Metazoa; phylum Arthropoda; class Insecta; order Lepidoptera; family Noctuidae; genus Agrochola; species Agrochola circellaris. Next base: position 3,266,728 of record OU611855.1, on the reverse strand, counting down.
TTAAGAGTTTTGAAATAAAATAAACATTCTTCGAATTTAAACATTACTGGTGAGATCTGGGTACACTATGCAACTCTGCTTACCCCTTTTTTTTTTTTTGAGGGTGGGAAATTATCAAATAACTTCTCCCGCTCTGGGCGGAGCGGGAGGGCGTGTCAGACTCTTACTGACTAAAACCCACCCGTGTTCCTTCCGTTGCCTGTGTGCCGGGGTCGCGATATCCCTTTCGGACAAACTCGCAACCCCGGCAGGCATTGGCCCTTACGGACCCCGTCAGTTGGTGCTGTCATCTCTTTGAGGCGCGCGTGGAACACAAAGCGCCGTCGACCCGGGCCTGGTCCCTATCGGACGGCGAGCTACCCATTGCTCACCGTCCGCAAGCCCGCGCCTAGGGTGGCCGGAAGTCGGCTCTCGACTCCCGACGCCCGGGGCGTCTCCTGCGGCGACTAGGGGCGCGAGGGCGCGACTCTTGCCTCTCCCTCGCGCGCTCCGCCTCCTCCTTCGCGAGCATTACTGCTTCGCAGAAGGAGGTGACGGCCTCCCATGTACTCTCGCTCCGGACCATGGCCTGAACCAGGGCCGGATGCGAGAGATCGCCGCCGCCGATCGCCTCCGTGAGGACGCGGCGGTGCTCCGCCCAAGCTGAGCAAACCTCCACTATATGCTCCACCGAGTTCTCTGGGCGATCCACACAGTGGTGACACCCGGGCGTTTCCTCCCGCTTTATCCTGAACAGGAACCTCCAGAAACAACCATGTCCGGTGAGGACCTGCGTCAGGAGGAAGGTGAGGACGCCGTGGCGCCTCTCTAACCACTCTTCAAAGAGGGGACTTATCGCTGGGGTGTACAAACGTAAAGTTATGTTTAGGTATTAGGGGTTTATAACTTGTCATAAGCTTAGGTAACGAATACTTTTCATATATGTAGGTATTATCTATTACAGATTAGATACTTTGTAGAATATTTTAAGAATAGTTTCGATATAAAAATTGTTCTTATAAATCAAAGGCATTTTACGAGTTACGTCATCATTGGGTCACGTGTTCTTTAGTATGATTTTATTCCTTACCAATAATGAAACCGTTTCTACACAATACCGTACACCAAAAATCTCTAGAAAATAGTTTAGCTTTATATCAAGCGGTGTAACATCTGTGACCAATTGTTAGCGCTGTCGTGCTCGATGTAGAAACAGCGCTGCAGCGGCTTAAACGAAAATTATAATAGTACTACTAGCTTTTGCCCGCGGCTACACCCGCGTGAAGGTCAGAAATTCTCCCACAGGAACGTACCTACCGGGATAAAAAGTATCGTATGTGTATGTCCTAACCCATAGTCGTGGTCTAACATGTGTGCCAAATTACATCACAATCCGTTCAGACTTTCAGACGTGAAAAGGTTACAGGGTGACAGAATGTGCCATCCACGAAGACGCGCCCCACTCCGCGACGACTGTACTGTAAGCTGCACTTTAGTACGGAGCGGAGCCGAGTGGGGCGCGTCTCCGTGGATGGCACTATCTAGTAAATGCGAATGTATAGATAGTGATAAATCCATACTTGCATACTAATCCATCCTAGGATTAGTATGCAAGTATGGATTTATATTCAAACTATCCGTTTTTGTCCAGTCATAGGCTCTGGCCCACCACAATGGACATAGCATAGCTTAATGGACCCTCTTCTACTCTTGAATTCTTATGCACCTCTTGTAAGGGATTTTTATTGGTAGGAGAATTTTGACTTTGACTTTGAATTGTGACTTTGCGGAAATCCATTATAAAATACAATAGACGAAGTATATTTAGTAACCTAATCCGCTTAACTGTTCTTGACTTGTTGCTAACCCGGACCCGGACGTGACGCGTCATCACGTCGGGTCCGGGTTCTCAACAAGTCAATCGTCATCCTGAGGATGCCTCGTTGAGAGGTGAAACACGTGTCGATTTCTTACATGGTTCTTTATGACTCTTTTAGAACAGTTAAGCTGATTAAGTTACTAAATATATAAAGTCTATTGTATTTTATAATGGATTTCCCGAAAGTCACGCCTGAGTCAATTAACTATAAGAATTTCAACAGATGAAACCTTTTCAGACATTTCTCGTGGAGGTTTCAAGTCACATTCACAAGGATTAGGTTACTATTATATGTTATCGACTTCTAAAGGCAAATCGACAGTTAGAAAAAAAAGCAGACACTAGAAGAAAAGCGAGCATGCCTAACAAACATCTCCATCTACATAAATTCAGATCCTTAAATATCGCAAACAAACTTATTCAAGAAGAAAATGGAAATAAGACCCAATCGTAAGTTAGAATCGTAAAAGGACAGAATAACAAAACCAAATACATACGATATGTACAAAAGTCTTATTAACATAAACGAAATTCTTGAATGTATAGGTACCGATATTCTGAAACAAAATGGTCAGATTGTCTTTACCGGACCGATACAAAATAGCAATTTATTAACCTACCTTATTTCGGTAGTTTGTAGAAACGATACGCTGTGCTTCGTATCAACCAAATGAACAAGTTTTTTTTTTGTTTACTCTTTTGTATTTTATATTTGGTACCAATTAGTTTCATTAAAAACCAGATGAAATTTGCTCAGACACCAAACTCATTTTTATGTAGCAAGTAACAAAAACAAAAAAAAAATGGAAATGAGTCAAGTTTTTCATAGTCAAGTTACTCCGATGGAACGCCTGAACCAATACGATAAGACCGGATTAAAAATTCCCTAAAGATTAAAATTAATGAATTCGACAGCACCAGCCGTGCTGTAACGTACCGGCCATATTGAAAATGGAGGAAATACTCGTTAATTTAAAAAAATACGGAACAAAATTATATTACATCAGTATTTGAAACGAAACGGTATCAATTCTACTTTCTCTCGATATTTTCCTCTCAAATTTAATTGGATCGAGAACATAATAGAAATCAGAACGATATCTTGAGTACAATAGGTATTGGTCAGATGATATTAATTTTGGGGTACCCAACCAGATGGTTTTCAAGAATAAGGATCGTTCGCCACGATTTTATTGAATCTATTGTTAGACATTTTGACTAACCACCGGTTCTTAGACAGCTATTGACATTAATCTGTTATATACTCTCATGGATCAACTTACATAGTTTATTGTTATAATGTCGGTCTATCAATCACAACAGGCAATTTGAGATTTAACAGCAGATAACTAATCAGAAACTTATTGTTTCTTTTTTTGTGTGTGGGAAATTATCACATAACTTCTCCCGCTCCGGGCGAAGCGGGAGGGTGTGTCAGACTCTTACTGACTAAAGCCCACCCGTGTTCCTTCAGTTGCCTGTACGTTGCCAGGGGCCACGGTATCCCTTTCGGACTTTCCCGCGACCCCGGCAGGCATCGTCTTTGAGGCGCGCGTGACACCTGATTATGCTATCGGACGAAACACATCAAAAAGCTCTGACCACACTGTGGCGATAGCCCGCGCATTTAAATGATTAGGAAGTCACACTACTATTCGCACTAGTTTGAACACCTTCATACAAAAGTATAGTAATATCACATAATCATAGTAAATCGACGTATGTTGGTTACTGACAAATGCAGTGACTTGCACTAACTGGACAGGTCCACTCAAATCTGTGTGGTTCTTTCCTCAAAAGACCATTTTAGGCAATGGTTCACATATGGTCTGACCAACATTATGTCTGGACTTTAAAAGAGACTGTGACCTCTGAGTTTGTTTCGGCCTTTCTTCTCAGAGTAGTCAGATAGGAAACGCCGACCTCATCTAGCTTATTTTTACGACGTGTAAAATGGATTCCGATATCCTATTTACAGAATAAACAATTTCATTTCATTTTGATGTGTGTCGGCCCAAAGTCTAGCATTGTATTACATAACAAATACAGGCTGTTGCCACACTTGATCTGTTTAAACGGCTCTCCACAATCACAACCGACGTGGTAGTATCAATCATAGTAACAGATCGTAGGCACCTGTTACTATAAGTAATAGCAGCCATTCCAGCATGATTGATTAGATCTCGACAACTTTCGACGGAACCACACCTCCGTATACATAAATGTCTTGTCGACTAATTACTATAGTTCAGGCAGTTGGAAGCGGCCTTGAGGTGGGTTAAAATATCGGGCAAGATTTCCAATTTTATAGCCCACAAAAAATGCATAAGTTCAATTTATAGTCTCAAGTGGGCTGATTCGTCCTGCCGGGGTTGCGAGTTTGTCCGAAAGGGATATCGCGACCCCGGCACACAGGCAACGGAAGGAACACGGGTGGGTTTTAGTCATTAAAAGTGACACACCCTCACGCTCCGCCCAGAGCGGGTGAAGTTATTTGATAATGTCCCAAACTCAAAAAAAAAAATGCTGGGCTGATTCGTGCCGACCAATATTCGCTGATAAACGTTTATCTCTATAGGGATGGAAGTGTAAGTAAACGTTTTTGAAATGTGTAAATTCGTTAGAAACCACCTATCACTATTTGAACAGGATGACAAGGCCCTCTGATAGTACCTCGAAGCAGATTAAAGCTATGTTACAGAAACTGCTACACCATGGCGGTGAAAATTTATAATAAACTACCGGAAAAAATAAGAAAAATGAATAACTTAGAATTTAATAAAACTTTAAACAATTGGCTTTGTGACAGATGTTTTTATTCAATAGATGATTATTTATAAATTTCAAACAGACATGATGTATACCTAATTATATAAATTTACGAATACTTATTTAAATTATAATTATTGACATTATTTATAATTCTAATCAATAAATTGATGAACTGTCTTGTGAAGTGTTAATGTGCCTAATTAATGTTAATGAAGACTGTTTTTATTTTGAATATGATGTATATAACTAATGAGGTTGATGTAATTTCATGATAATTATTAAAGCATGTACTAGAAATATTTACACGGCTGATAAGTCGAATATAGTGAGACTAAAATTATTTTACCATGTTATTATGTAAGTACCTATATTTTGGCAAATAAATAAATATTCATTTCTTTTCATTTCATGTTAGTTTTCTTCATACATTTTAGACGCCACAGCTAGATCCCCCGATATGTGAGTCAGATGTACCGTGTTTGACTTGTAAAAGTTTTTGTATTAACCTACTTACAAGAATAAAATAATGTATTATTTATCATTATAAGTTACCAAAATTGCGTCCAACTTCATTTTGTCGTTTATCGAATGCAATTCTTAACTCTAGCCTATAAAATTCCGAACGAATAAACTGGAAGAATAGGACTTCACAATCCGCAAATCTGTAGAAAACTTTTCGATGTAGATATTTTGTTATAAACAATAAACATGGCTTTAAGTGTTCCACTACAAAACCCGATCCAAATAACCGTCGTTGGCACATAACCTAAGATTCAATGTAAATTGTACACAAAGAGACAAAACATTTCGACGAAAAATATCGATTTCAGACTCCCAAACACACTTAGTTTGGTTTAATCCCCCCGAAATGTATCTGTTTTATAATTACATTTTACCAAACAAAATCAAGGTTACCACCTTGATTTTGTTTGTCAGTCAAAGAAAAAAGTACTTATATTTACGTGTATTTATTTCAAATTATCACCAATCAAATCACAGATTTTGTTAGTCTTACAATTTAAATACTACTGCTTTCTTTGCACTTTGACTTAAGTATAAACAGTGTTGTTTGGGACACTTTTAAACTACTATATACAACGGTAAATAAACACGTACCAACTCCCGCGTACCCGATCGCCATTAATTCTCCCCTCCCAGGTCATCTGCCCACCCCATTTCACTTACTAGCACTTTAGCGCCACGCTGCAAGCTTTAAGGCCAGAATTTCCCAATACTCTGGAATACGGCCAACGCATCGTGTCCCCGTTTCATATTACATTTTTGCTTTGCGACACTACCGTCACAGAATTCGTTTGGGTTTAAAGCGTTGTTGTTATGTTAACATTTTGGGGGATTTAGATTGATTTTTGGTTTATCTCTCGTTCCTTACTTGATCGCTTTGTATGAAAATGTAGGCGGTATGGTGCACTGCAACTCACGGCCACGCTACGAGCGAATGCGGCTGGCAAACAAATGAACCACGCAGCTAACTTGCCAAACCTCTCCGTGAGCAGTGGTCGGTCGATGTTTTAGCTCTATTTCTCAAAATCTAGAAGGCCAGGTAGCTTTTCATCTTTAACAACGTCCTTAGCAAAGGTAGCCGATTTCCGCCTGACGAAACCCTTTTGCAGCCTAGGAAACGATTGCTTTCTGTATAACGTGAATCTACGAAATCTCGTAGCCGCTACGAAATCTCGTAGCACCTCGTAGACTGTGCTACGCGATTTAAAACGAATCGCTCGAAATATTATTTCGTGCAGCATTGCTATATTTTAAACTGTATATTTCTTCAGTAAAATGCCCCTGAAAAGAGGAACATTTAGGTGCCAGTAAAATGCTCTTAGTCGTGAAATATGTTAACCTGGATATTTTAATAATATTTCGTAGGTACTTATTTTAAACGTTATTTAGACAATTGTGTTAGAGTTTATTTCCTAGCAAGGGACCCGTAATTAAAGGCCCAGTTAAATAACAATTTATTTAATCTAAGTCTTTTGTATCAGTTAACTTTGTTACTTCATAAACATCAAAATTGCAGTAGCTCAAACTATGAGCTCAAACTAATCGGAAGCAAAACTTTTAGGGTACAAAGCGAGACATGGCATGGGGCGGAAGGTTCAAAGTAATAAACTCTTGGGGTTCGAAGGTAAAATGTAGTAAGGGCGATGTATGAATGGCAATTAACGTATAGGTAAGTCTCCCCTCTAAAAATGCTTTTAAGATTGATAGCTATAATAAAAATGGAAACCCGACGGTAAAACGTTGAGTATGACTGTTTGTTCGTCTGTGTGTCACGGCTGTTTTTCTCTGAAATTTATTGTTACTATAGATTTGAAGTAAAGCACAGTTTAGGAGATGTATGTAACATTTTTTTCGCGAAATAGTTTCAGAAAGTTTTCATTTATCATCATCATTTTTTTTTTTTTTTTAGTTTCTTTTAGTTTTTTTTGGTCTTATAATCCAGAATTTTAAAAATAACTATTTTAGTATGGGTGCATACTTGTCGATTATCCTACTTAGATCCTATTAATATTATAAATGTGAAAGTTTGTATGTTTGTTACCCAATCACGCAAAAACTGCTTAACGGATTTGGATGTGTCACACAGATATTTTATAACCTAGATTAACAAATGGTATTCTTTTTATCCTGATACTACATTCCCGTGGGTTGATTACCGACCTTCACGCTGGCAAAGCCGCGGGCAAAAGCTAGTAACATTAGAAGATTCTAATAAAAAATACACGTGCAACTAACTCCTCGAATATAACCAAAGTTTGATGGTTACTTATAACTATAAATAAGAGCTTCTGTTCGGTTCAGCGGACAGTGATCCACAATAACTGGCTAGTTTTATAATAAGCCTCGACTAGCGATCAAGTGTAATCCAGTGTAGTGCCCAATTAGTGGGGTAGGCAGAGTAATAAGGAGTTTTTAAAGTATCAATGTTGTGGTTGATGTAAACATTTTGTTGTGGAGTTATTTTGAGGCTGGCATAGGGTGGGGATTGGCACAAGCAAAGAGAGGCCTATGCCCAGCAGTGGGTGTATTCAGGCTGTGGATGATGACGAAGAATCTATTTTTATTTGGGGTTTTGAGTGTGAATGGGTTAGTGACAATGCACAGCCAAGACTCTTGAAGATCAATCAATCAACTGAGCCTATCGCAGTCCTCAGCTGTACATAGACTTCTCCCAGGCTGCACCACAACACCCTGTTCTCCGCCTTCATCCAGTCTGTCCCAGACACTTTCTAAAAGTCATCGGTCCATCTAGCTGGGGGGCTTCCCACGCTACGCTGCCGATACTCGGCCTCCACTCAAGAACTCGTCTGCTCCACCGGCCACCGGTCCTTCGACAAACATGGCCAGCCCACAGCCACTTCAGTTTGCTTACTCTGCAAGCTATGTCGGTAACTCCGATTCTTTTCCGGATAATTTCATTTCTGATTTTATACTTCAAAGAAACTCCGCGCATAGCCCGCTCCGTAGCGCGCTGAGTGACCTTGAATGTTGAAAATAAGAACATCAATATCTGTTTAGAATGAAGACACGGTAAAGGTGAACTAAACCTAATGCACTAGGAGTTTTGAAACTCAACCGCTGAGTGGAATCACAACAAAACGGGGTTCTGTACTCAATAAAACAAATGCTATCGAAGAACTTCATAAACAAAATCCCGTGAACACGATGACCGTATCTGTTAACACCCCGGGTCTATAGCCGCCGAGCGCTGCAAGCAGAAATATTCCTTACGGGGTGTATAGATATGGAGTTCTTCGATGGTACACTTTTGTTTTTGGGATGTAAAATGTAGAATATAAAATACTGAAAGGCATGAGTTTCTAAAATGCAGTTTATTTGCGTAAAAGGTATTTTATTACTTGTTGGATTTAGCATTTATTTGTATCTACAACTTACTAAAACAAAACTTGTAATCTAGTACTTTTATAAACACTTTTACCTTTAACGATATTGTGTGTGCTTCGTTAACTGTGGGCTTTGTGCGAGTTCTCATACTTACTCCATCGTGTTAAAATTAACGTTCACTTACTACTTACTTAATAATTGTGATTCCCATTACTGTCACCAGGCGGCGCTAATTCAGTTTCGGTACAAATTGAAGACTACGTTAACGCGATCGAATAGATAATAAACTAGCACTAAGGCTATTGATGTATATTTACTTCAAGTGGTAGATACTATTAATTAATTATATACATAAATAACTGTCCTTTGTATCGGTACGCAAAACAGCGTTATTTTAAGCTCTGTTTGTCTAACATCATTTAAGTGGAAGTTAATTAAAGCCTTGTTTTTGATAAACATTTGTTTAAGCTTAATCAAGCAAACTGGAAGGTTTCGCTGTCAACCAAAGTCTTGAAATTTTGGGGAACTGTTCTTTGGAATTAATAAGAAAGGTCGAGAATAACAAAAGCTATTTGTCTCTTATTGTGTATTATTACTAATAACTATCAATGTACAATGGTACATATAAATTTCGTTATAACTAGTATGCAATTAGACAGTGATAGTAGCTAAGACACGAACAAGACACACGACACGGGCCTCTCAAAATACACAAAATTTGATGTTATATCAAACAGAATATACGTTTCCTTAATTGCTACAATTCCTGAGAGCTAGCGGGCCCGTTGAGACCAATCTGTTTCAAGGAACTAATACAATATTTTGTCTTGATAGTGTGTGAATTTTGTCTGCAGTTTTATATTAAAAAAAGCTCCAGCGTGATTTTCCATTGGCAAATATTTATTTATTTATTTATTACAATTACACATTAAATCTATCTTTACAGGTGAATTACGAACTTTTATATAAACCTTCATCCAACAAAAATGCAGTTTAGTGCTCACCTTCGTTACTCAAGGTACTCTCGTGCAACACATGCTTCTAGACCCTGCAGGCTGTAGGCTGACCATTGTCTGTCAGTGAATGAATGCAAATGAAAGATTTTCATTAAAAGATTATGATGAATTAAAGTTATCAGTACCCTAATTACGTAATGCATTATCGATCAGAATCTGAATCATTTTGAAACAGATTGCTAATCCATTGCTTCGTACGTTCGAAAAAAAAATCTGCTCAACAACGTAAATAATACAATGAATGTTGTTGACCTGTCAAATTGAAACAGATTAGTTGGAATTGTCAACGAAAATGTGTTGCGTAATTAGATAGCTGTCATTGCTGTGAGATAGGATGGCTAAATGCAAACCTGTCTGGTATTAAATAAGATAGAAGTTTAAAGTCTCATACCAGTTTAATGAAGATATAATTAACTTTGCGTCACCCTTTTTATGTTACTATTCAAAATCCGCATTTGATTTATCGTAGGTATCATCCACAAAATCTAGGAATTCATAGATCAAACTGGTATTTTGCCAAAATAAAATAGATATCACTTAAACCACTAGATACTTCGTGTACCCTGTCTAATAAAAGACACACAATAAATTACCCGACGACAACTTACCTTCGTAAATCACGAAACTAGCCGAACTATAGCGAACGAAATTGCCGAGTGAACGGTTTTTCCTTCCATAATGCCCGTACCCTATTAACTTTGTAAACAAGCTTGTTACATTTTCCATAGAAACGACACTTTTTCTTTTAATATTTTTAATTTTTAATGAGACTTTAATTTTTCTTAATAGGTATATCAACATTAGGGCTAGACCTCTTAATTAGTGAAGTTGACTGAAATGTTAGGATAATTTTTATAATTGGAAGCAGTCTTTTTATTACGTAGGTAAACTTCAGCGTTCTAAATATTTAAATTTATTAAAGTAAAGGTACTTAAGTAAAGGTAAGTAGGTATCTATCCCTTTCCTAAATAGTTTTTTTTTTTTGAGGTATGTCATTTAGGTTATTTATTATTTATTTCTGTATCTTTCTGTGACATCACTGCGGGCTCTATCAGAATACTAGCGCTGTGACATTTATTTTTAAATGTCGCAGCATCATGCTGAGACAGGAGCCTTTTAGCCTCGTACAAGACTTTCTGTTTTAATTTTTTTAAATGTTTCTATGAGAGTTTAGTTTAATTTGTGATCTCCTGTGCGAGTCCCAAAACATATATTTTCTTTTTTTCTCTAGGTGTAAGTGCATATGTTATTATTTTACAACGTTTTGACTCTCTGTGTTATAGAGACGAATATTGTGCTTAATCATGATAATATTGTCAGCCCTGAAAAGGGCTTTTTGGTGTGGTGAGCGCATGCACGTGCGCTAGGCATCTCGGTGCCGCCGTGGTTTCCAAGGGTATTTTTTGGTATGTGAGAAAAAAAAAAAAAGTAAATAATATTGAATATCTCCATATTATAGTCATATTATTTTAGCAATGTCTTTATAGAGGTATGAGGAACAGGGTGTATAGTTCATTCGTCCTCCATATAAAAGGGAGGATCGTCCGACCAGACTGATGTCGTATCTGGTGGACTACTCGTCACGCGGTAAACCCTGCTTGGGCGATGCAGCATTTTGCGTGACGTCAGTGTGATGTATATGCATGTGGCGTTGTAGATGCCACCACAACTTAAAATTAAGTCAGAAAACGTAGATACAGGAAGGATGTCATTCGTCAGACTTTCCCGGATTTGTTTTAGTTTTTAATGACGAAGAGAAACTCGGATTTCGCGCCTTTACTAAAAGGTACGCAACCTGCGACCATCGCACCCGAGGCCTAGAAAATAAACAGACGCGATAAACTTCTTGTTTTATTATTAAGCAGATGACAAACTTATAAACGACTTAGAGCAATAAAGGTAGGATCTAAAAGTAAAAATATGAAAGAAATCGAGTCCGTAAGTTTAGCGAAGTCAAAATCCATAAAACCAGATACACAACAACCCAGTTTCATAAAATTACAAAGACCCAATTTTATATCGATACAAAAGTAGGTAACACAAGATATTTTATGAAAATCGAAACCATCAATAACCCATAACTTGAAGCAAGGGGAGAGAATAAAAAATTCAGGATTTCGTCGTAAAGCTCTGGTTTTACGACACGGTACAAATCACTGCAGGCTCAAGTTTCTGACTAATAATAAAGCTGTGTTTTCACAAGACACGAGGTGTTCCGATAGAGAACCGAAGCTATTGACAAGCTGAAGTGGCAATGGGCTGGACATATCAGCTGTCGAATTAATGGCCGTTGGAGAAGACATGTTCTAGAGTTGAGACCACGAATCGGCAAACACATTTATGTTACCCATGATTTTTATGTCATGTATGTTGTATATCTTTTGTTGGAGATTCTAAAAAAATAAATAAAAAAACAACACAGTGACGAACATCACAGGTGGTGGATTGATGAAAGTAATCGAGGATCAATCTCAGTGGAGTGTGATTGGACAGGCCTATGTCAAGCTGAGGACTGCTATAGGCTGATGATGATTCACTGGGCAGCGCTTGACGATCAACAACTGGAGTCCTTGTAGTGTCAGCGAGCAACATGAAACACCGGCAAGTGCTATCAGAAAATTCTGCTCAATAAAAGTTGCTAAACGTTACTTAAAATGTGAGCAACATTTTGTAAACTGCCACCAACTACACAACTTAAGATTCAGGAATTCAATGTCAAGAAAATGAAGTTCTTGGTAATAAAACTACAAATCTAAATTACTTAGGACAAGTTCTTGGAGTAATAAATTGTTGTAGGTTCAACTAGGCTTCAGATGTAATTAAGTTAGTCCTTCTTTGTTACTTCTAGTGTTTCTGTCTACTGGGTAATAAATTAAAATAAAAAAGGTTGTTACTGGACCAAAATAAAGGACGTAAAAGAACTTTGTATTTTATTAGGTGAAAGGCGGGCGTTTTGGGGGACAGTCTTATGTAATTTTGACGTTCGAAAAGTGCTGATTCTCAGCCTAGTTTGAATAAATGACTTTTGAAATTGAATTTGAACAAAATAAACGATTGGAACTTTGAAAGTATTTTCAGTTATTGTTGCAAACCTCGTAATTCAAAATCTTTGATTAAGATCAATGAACAGAATCAAACTTGGTCTGGTTAATGTACATGAAAAGATATCGTAAAAATCATAGTCCTTTGCAATAAATAAACCCATGATTGGACTGTGCATATATTTCTACGTATGTATGACGCAAATATGACGTAACGTGACAGGTCACGATTTGATGGTTTGAACATGTGCAAAAATGTGTTGATTGAATTCGTATAGTGTTAGGACTTTACTGTATTTGGGTATCTATATAACAGAATTTTTTCGCAATTATTTTCATTCTGAGTTACGTTCCTGGGTTTCTTACGCAGTGAATTACGTTTAAATAATGCATAAGACATACTATACTGACACCTAAAATATAGACGAAAAAACTTTATTTTTCTCTCTCAGCTTCCTATGTTTTTGGCAAGCCACATGACTTCAAAGTGGACCCTATATCTCGCTCTACTTTAAAACTAAAACCCCACTATTCTTTGTCACCATAATCTCTTTTAAACTTTAATTCTCTTTGACAAAAACGTCTGCAAGTGCGAGCAAGTGACGTCACATAAAAAGTCATCAAAAGCTCTTTTAATTAAGAAAGCACCGACACACTACTTCTTGCGATCCTCGTTAGCCAATAATTAATTTCTGCCGGGCTTTGATTAATGTACCAGGGCTGCAGACCTTTGTGGTGCTTGAAGAGCTACGTATCAGCAGTTCAAGTTAGAATAGTCGTCGTACCTAACGAAGACCTTAGTCTAGGTTTTACATTTTTAATTACAGCAAAAAAAAACGGGTTTTGTGTTAAATTATTGTCGCAAATACATAAACAAATAGCAAGTGCCAAACGCCAAAACAAAGAGCAAACGCCAAACGCCATAAACAAATAGTAAGCGCCAAACGCCTTAAACAAATAGTAAGCGCCAAACGCCTTAAACAAATAGTAAGCGCCAAACGCCATAAATTGGGAAAATCTATTAACCGAACCCAATAGGTACTAACATCATTTATTTTCGTAGTCAATAAAAAACTCGCCGTATTTCCGTAAAATAAACCGTGGCCGATAGCAGTTAATTGCTATCGTTATTGCACGTAATTCTCTACCTTACACGAGTATAAAATTCGATGAAGCATATTTTATTTCCTGAATTTCAGTTCAAATGGTTTTTAATGAAAAATTTATCAGCATAATAAATTAAAATTAGTGGAAAATCTTATTAAGGTCTCATACGCAGTGGAGGAAAAGAAACTTCCTCGTGTTCTGCAGAACGTATAATTTCTCTTTAATGTTCTAGTTTTTACAAAAGAGCTAGTTCAGGTTTTTACAATGTAATGGAATCGCTTATGCAAATGAATTGAGTTTTGTTTATTGCTGCGCCTTATTGCGTGCAATGCCTTTAGAAACATCTTCTTTTACATCGGCACAAGAGTTGTAGTGGCAAAAGATAAGCTCGTAATCATTATAATTATCGATATCGAATCGGTGTTTGCATCGTTATTGGATAATGTGAAAACACCCATTAGGTTCACAGGACATTTTAAGTAATAACTTTAGTTCACTACACCAAAAGTAGGTACCATAAAATGTAAACCTAAGGAAAAAAATCGAACATAAGATAAACGAATTCAGTTGATCAACTGCAAACATTTTATACTGTGGCATGGATTTTCTGCGAAATGGTCAGCGGCGCATCGTAAATAAAAGCGTCACGCTGCATTTAAGGGAGACGCAGGTAGCGTTTCAAAGGCCCGAAAACCTCGCCTTAAGCAAGCAGGGCTGACTGCCAAAAAACCACCATACGCACTTAGGCCGAGAGCTAGTTATAAAGCCACTTAGCACGCGCTTCGGCTTTGACATGTTCCCGTCTCTATTTTGCACTTGTAGTTGAGCGACAGTGACAGGAACCAAAGTGCGTGCTAAGTAACTTTTCTAAATCTCGGCCTTAGTTTCCTCACTCGAGATGGCTCTTATAGCGAAGGTTTTTTTTTGGCTTAAAACAATACCACAGAAATAATAAGCACAATATCCTCTTGTTATTTATAGTTACAGACGTAAGGCAAATAACAAAGATGTCGTAATAAAAAACAGGTAGAATTGTTTCAGATTCTTACAAATTAACTTGAACGAGAAAACAATATCCGAGCCTAATCCGCGGAAAAAGAAAATGAGAAAAACTTGAGTTAAAATTACAAAATACCTATCTCACCTACACCGGCTTTTTTAATCAAATAATGTCGCTTTTCTTTTATTATACACGAGCGACCCGCTCCTTCTTCGCACGGTTATTACGACTTGACAAAACATCGAGATTTCTTAGGTAAACGTAACTTTAATATTAACGTATTATACATATAAACCTTCTGGAACAAATTCTCTAAACGATAGTGAAAACCTCATCAAAATCTGTTGCGTGGTTTAGAAGAACAACGCGGACTTAAAGACGAACGCGAACAGCGACTTTGTTGAATAATATGTATAGATAGAAGAATGAGAGTAAAGAAATTATATATGCTTCTCCATTGGATATGAAAAGTGTTTTAGAAAGGTCGAAACGTCGATATACCTTGAAAGAAACCTCAATTTCTACATTTAGGTATATTTTTTTTTACTATCCTACGCTGTCCCGCTCCTGGGCAAAGGCCTCCCTCCACTCCTTCCATCGTTCGCGAGCCCGCGCGTCCTCCTTCCAGTTTTGACGGAACCTATCCAGCTCGTCCCGCCATCTCCTACGTGGTCTGCCGCGACCCCGCCTCACTGTCTCAGGGCACCAGTTCTGTGCTATTTGGGCCCACAGTTTGTCCAGCATGCGGCAGACATGTCCTGCCCAGTCCCATTTAAGTTGGGCAGCCTTTTGAGCCACGTCAGCTTTTTTTTTTTTTTTTTGCTGTTAAATTACTTAATATTTATTTATATTTATTTATATTTATATTTTAACTTACACGCAGTTCTTAACAAACAAGTTACAAAATAAAATAAACTAACAGAAGACTTTTGACAGAGTTAACAGCGGGTCCCAAACTAGGCACAGCCTGTATCTTGGTGACCCATTTTGTGGAG
The DNA here is from genome assembly GCA_914767755.1 of Agrochola circellaris. NCBI lineage: Eukaryota > Metazoa > Arthropoda > Insecta > Lepidoptera > Noctuidae > Agrochola > Agrochola circellaris. The sequence continues at coordinate 3,251,072 of OU611855.1, read as the reverse complement.
CGAAGTATAGTGTTTCGAACACGATCCGTTAATTTAACTCCTAGTATAATGCGCTCCATTGCTCGTTGGCAGACCTTGAGTTTGGACTTCTGGATGTTAGTCAAAGACCAAGTTTGTGCACCATGTGATTTAGGTATATGAGTAATTTTTAGAGTGTACATAATAAAGAGTATTCTATATATCTACATACATAACTTCACGCCTACTTCCTATAGGGCTAGGCAGAGACTACAGAACGCCACCTGCCACGATCCTTACATACTCCTTTTGACTCATTTACGTTCATACATCTGGTCATACACGCACGCCGGTTGCGTGTACTACGCAACTGACCTCTCTGAAGAACATCACCAATAAGGTCAGTGTGTGTAGGTATCTATCTAACGCTAATTACGAATCATTGATGAAGATAACTTCAGGGCTTAATACATAACAACATTAACAAGATTATTAAGTTCCTTAATGTATAAACAGTAGTCTAAGACCCAAAATGTCATACATAATTCCTAAAATGTCTGCCCGAGTATGTGAGTCAAATAATATTACAGAGGATGGGAGAAATGTTTGGAGCGTAATATTGCAAAGTCTAGTGTATGTTAGACACATTGCTTTGTTAGAACACTCGCCCGCAGTACTAGCTAAGTTATTTAGTAATTAAATGAGTTTAAACTGCCTGAAACATGACTATTTAGCGACCATTATATGCGTCTTGCTTTACAAGACAGAGACAAACGATTCCTACACAGATAAGGTTCTGGCACTCGTACTGTGATTTAGTGAATGTTTGATAGCCCCACAGAGGACGCAATCTCCGCACCAGCAGCCTCTAAGGACGGAAATAGCGCGATACTACATATTAAATTTCGCTGCAGTGAAAGTGCATTGAGGGCAAAAGTTTTGTCACGACGGTCTTTATAGCCGTCAGTTTCTAAACGTCATAGAACGTGAAAACAGTGACACGCTTCGTTTGGCACGGTGACACGGCTGCCGAAGCATCTCCGTGCTTTATGGATAGCCCCGAATTTCTCAAGAACAAGGTTACAGGATCGATCGATCAAAAAAAGAGTGTCCGTGGAGTTTCTTGCCCGTTCTTCTCCATAGGTACCTACTACGCTTTGGAATGGGCAACTAGCTTCATATTTTTGACTGACCGATTCCTTGACAATTCAAAAGTGCCTGTAATGGTTTAATTGAAATAAATGATTTGAGTTTGACTTTGAATGATTTGAGTTTGAGTTTGATCTAATATGACTTTCAATTTTACAGCCTGGACTGTGGAGTCTAGGGTGTAAAATGAAAAGTCACTGTCTAGAGTCTAGACTGTCCGCCCTTCTAATAATATTATAGACTGGCTTATCATTTTACCGCGACATATTTGTCAGCTGGTGTCGACACCCTGTCTTTATTTAAGGTGTATACTACAGCAATAGTTCAAAGAACGTTATAAATCATGCAAATTTAAAATCACTCGCTTTTTGCTCATTCGAGCCCATGTATATTTTTCATTAAATTTCTAACCAACGATCTTTAGGAATTTTCAGACACCTATATATATATATATATATATAGCCTCAGTACAAAGCCGGCATTAGGAACGCACTCCTGCACGGAATTGAGAAAAGTTTGATATTAAATGTTCTAGCAAAGTCGCAGCATTCTGAACCGTTATTCTAGCTACTCGTTTCAACTTCCACGAACGTTGAATGAAACTCAATCGCGATGTTTTTATTAGTGTTGTTGTACTTTTTAACGAATTTCGTGATGCTAGTACTTATTTCAAAGTCAAAGTTTAGTGTTACCTATATCCATGGAGGTATATCTGGGTCATGACCTGAAATCTTTAAAATGTTGGAGTTCTGACGTTTTTATTAGATACTAGCTTCTTAGTTCTCGTGGAAGACTCACTGATAATGTAGCTTTCTATAGGTGAAAGAATTTTTAAAATCGGTTAAGTATTTTTTTGATTTTATCCTTTACAAACAAACAAACATACAAAAAAACAAATCTTTTCTCTTTAAGTATAATATTAGTTTTGATTTGCTAAATAGTTTGTGAATAGGTTTAGTTAAGTTAGGATATTTTATAGTTATTTTATTATTTAAATAAAATAACAATAAAATAATATATATAATAAAGTTAATTTAGTAAAAGAACTTTATCCAATGTAGAATGAATGACATAAAAATGATAATAAAAATTATTTATTTGGTAAAAAACGTAAATATTAATACAAGGTAGCAAAATATGTGAATTGCTTTTCATTTACAAACTTGCTTGATAGTTGAGATTATTCTTTGTATAATTTAAAAGCCACTTTACAAAGTTACAAAGTTTACTTAGTTAAATTACTGCAGTGCAATTTCGCTAATGGATATCTCCAAACTGAAACTTGGCATTATGTAACCGCTCCATGAGATTTTCTCGTTACAGCGACGTATTTTACTGCACCCAAAAAAACTCCTCAAAAAATTTTGTTGTAATAGGTTTCATTTTTTTATTTGTATTTTGTGTTTTCACGAACTGAGTCCAAATGAACGTTATTCTTTCCTTTTTCAATTATCCAAGTGCATGTAGATACTTACTTATTATTATACTTATTTATTTATTTATTTATAAATTTCATCCGAACCCGATCAGCCGTTAAGGCGAGTAAGACAGATAGATCGGGGAGTGGGACATTTCGCATTTAAAATAATGATTAAGTATGGAAGTGTAGATCCGAAGAATTCTCTTTTTTACCATCGATGGCATAAAAGGCATAACAATATCGGCAGCTATTTTATACTGGTGAAAGTCCGGGCTTGTCAGATGCGAGCAACCCATTGATATTATTGTGGAAATCTATGAATTTTTCCGGATGAATTTGAAACATAGTGGCCTAACACTCCAGTTTTCTGATACTTAACTAACTACTTCGATCATCAATCCATCCACCAGACTATTTCAGTGTAGGACAGGTCGTCGGAACCTAAAACTTGATAGCCAAAAAAGGTCCACAAGTCATTTAACGCAATGCAAGCCAAATTCCAACCTGTTAAGGCGAAAGCGTCAAGGCAGCCCGCGAAATTCAAATTTTCTTACCATTTTTGCAATTTGCAGGTCAGTATCATGTTCTATGTTGACCTAAATATGATTCGCGGCCGTATCAAATGTTTAATTATAGAATTATAATCATAAAAATTATCAATACAACTCTCTAAGTTCATGTAATCCCATTGAATGACTATTTCATGAAATCATGACATTTGCCTATTATGCTAACTTATGGAGTTGTATTGCTGATTATAATTATGTAAAGCCATATTTGTTACGGTCGCGAATCATATTTTAATAAACATAAGAAGATTTTAAGACCATCTTTGCATTGTATAAAGTCAATCTCCTTTGTATTATATAATTCCAGAGCACAGGTGTGAGTACTATGTACTAAAGAGCTACCATTTACCGGGTAATATTTTTTTTTATTGACTTGAATGTGCCCTGGCGGCTGTGAGTATGTCATGCTCACTCAAATGTCTCGCTGATGGTGGCGCGTGTGTTGGATCATTTAGCTCCCTTCAAAATGGTTGAGCTGAATGGTGCTAATCCATACGTCATGTTCGTGAACGGGCGCCGTCAGTTGGGACTGGTCAACTCTTAGCGGCCATGGCTGATTTTTAATTTTTGAATTGTTCTTTGTTTTTATCTTTGTTACGGACGCTTCTAACGTGCACGTCTTTCTACATTGTTCTCACATGTATAATTTCAACATGAATGATGTAACCAATACTTTGTAACAATTTATTTTATTTAAAAGAGTGTCCGTGGAGTTTCTTGCCCGTTCTTCTCCATAGGTACCTACTACGCTTTGGAATGGGCAACTAGCTTCATATTTTTGACTGACCGATTCCTTGACAATTCAAAAGTGCCTGTAATGGTTTAATTGAAATAAATGATTTGAGTTTGATAAAACCTGACACTGACCTGCAAAATGCAAAAAACTAAAGAAAATTTTAATCTCGCGGGCTACCTTAGCGCATCCCCCTTAACATAAAATCTTCAAGCGAAAAATTTGCTCTGTTATAATCGCGCCATTTCTTAGTAAGGTAGAAATTGTGCAGCCGTCCTACCTTCGACCCATTAAATAAAAACATGAATACGTATGCGGAAAGAAATCCTTTAGAGTTCCTTATTGAATTTAAAAAGACGTGCACATAGCTTAGGGCTAGTTAGCATAGCTCTTTTGAAAAACTAGAGCTGTTTCATGGCTTTAGTTCAGTTACAAAAAGTAGATACTACAGAGAAATTCAGGTCTGAAAATCTGGGTGGCTGTTTAAAGGCACTCACTGTTACAATGTATAATAGATGCAGGCTTATAGTACCGAATTTACTACCTACTCTACTAAACGCAAATTCGCTCTCGGCTTTCGAATGCCGGATATTGTGGAAATTTGGTCGACAGTTTTAGTTAGCATGCCGCTGTGAAAGTGTATTTATTATCTACGGTGAAACCCTTTCTTAATTTGCATACCTTTATTTAAGTTTTAACATGCTCCTGAATCCGATATTACCTACTAGCTGACGGAAAATCTGACATTGTAATGTCAGATTTTCCATTCGTTCAACGTTTTTTTTTTACATGAAAACCCAACACGGACTACTACGAACATATTAAAACAATAGCCAAATTGGTCCAGCCGATCTCAAGTGATGCGCTAACGAACAGCATTTCATTCATTTTTTTACCGACGAAAAAAATAGGAGGAGTTTCTCAAGTCGACGCGTATATTTTTTTTAAATTATTTATGACCTCGCATAACTTTTTACTGAGTAGTCCGATTTGAACTATTCTTCTTTCATTGAGGAGGGTATACCTCGTAGTTGGTCCCATGTAAAATAGAAAACTGAAATCTACCCGAAAAGGTAAAAATGTTGGGGTTGATTGATTATCACCTACTGCATTTTCAACTGTGAACCGATTCTGTTGTAATTTCGCACACATATGTAGTTCTGATGACACAACCACATAATAAATAGGTACCTGAAGTTGATCAGATGATGGAGACGGAAGACAGTCGCGAGAGCTCCTCAGCAGTTTACAGCAGCTACATCGTGTTTGGGCTTATTTCATTCACCTTGATGAGAACTTTAGACCTAGCTGGGTATGACTGTCATTGAGGGTCTGACGATGGAGACGGAAGGCTGTTGAGGGAATTCCTTACTTGAGGAAAAAAATAAATGGTACCTAACTCAAAAGCGAAAAATAAAAAACTTTTTACAAAATATAAACAGACAAATAAAAAATGAGCTACCATTTTACGGTTTAAGTCATTAATTTGTTTATTTGGCGCAGACTCAAAATTTGTTACTTACATTAGTTTACTAGTCTTAATTACACTGAATGTTATTTTCTATTTTTTGCTTTTAATTTTATTTTTTCGTCGGTTTAATTTTAGTACCTGGGCGACCGAGCTCTGCTCCGGTGAAAATAGAGAATGCTCATTTAATAGGATAGTTCATACTAATTCCATGCCGCCGTGATAGTAGGTACTTACTAATTCTCTGCTGCCATGATAGTAGGTACTTACTAATTCCATGCTGCCATGTCCGTCAATTATTCTAAGGTCTTGATGTGTCTTATCTTGTTCTAAACTTTGAGCGAACGAGCTCTGCTGGGGTGAAAACAGGGATGTAAACAAAAAAAAATTGTCCCTCATGTAGATTATTAAAAAATATTGTATTTTTTCTTTTTATACGTAATCAAAAGATTACGGCAATACGTTAAAATGTGGCATGACGTCACTACCCGGTAGATTTTATTTTAATTACCGACATGTGACGTAGCGAGCCCCCACTCCCCAACTTTAATACATTTTATCTAAACCATTTTTTATGAATATGATGAGGTAAAAAATAAGTGTCTAATATTTTTTCTATTATCTGACTGACGGACTACCTACATAGTTTTTTTTTTTGTCTAGTCAACATCTTTTTACGGAGTAAACGAATTTTCCAAGACCTAATCTCGCGACAATCTAAGAAGCCGATTTGACACCTATCAAAATACTTTTTGTAGTGAAGGGAAAAATAAATTGGTTACTTTAAAAACCGATTCTCGAGATATATCGATTAATAATAGGTACTTAGAGTTTGTAATCGACAATTTATTTACATTGCTTGAAACGGATTCTCGAGCCATATCGTTTTATTACACGTCATCATCATCAGCAGTCCACTGCTAGACATAGGCGTCTCCAATTGCACGCCATTCTCATTGTGTATGGTTAACGTAGTAATTAATTAGGATTATAAATTAGACTTTTCGATTCCTAACGTAGACGTTCATACAACGTTATCGCGGCATGTATAATGAGAAACGTCAAATTGGGCTTCTTAGATTGTCGCGAGATTATAATAAATAAATAAATAAATTATAGTTTTTTTGCCCCGTAAACCCTATATTGCAACTTCCATTGCAATCGTTACGCCCTTTTCGAGAATGTGATCACAAAAATAGTATAAATGATTTATTGGATAGACAACTCCAATTTCAAAGTAAAACGAAGCATTTGGTAGTTACCGCAAGCCTCAAAAACAATGTGAGCCTACGGAATCTTACAAAGACTTGGGTGGTTTTTCCATCTAGAATTTCTCAGTAGCAACCCGGAGTCTGGATCTGTGCTCGGTTGATGGCAATAGGCTCGCCCCCTATTACATGGGACTTCAAAATTACTGGCGAAATGCGGGTGCTGTAGGTACACCTCTGCTTAACCCTTCGGGGAATGCAGGCGGGATGGTATGTAACTCACCTCTCATTTGAAACAATAACCGAGATCCAAATAAAAACTTCAACTAACTTATTTATTTATACTTCAAGCACAGAAATGTACAGAGGCGGACTTAATGCCAGAGGCATTTTCTATCAGTCAACCTTTGGGTGATGCAGAGACAAACAGTGGTAGGTGCAATTAGGAAAAATTGTAGAATAAAAAACATATTTAATTAATTAGTTTTATTATATTCATTATTCACAGATCCTACGTCTGCATATTTTTACGGTTTAATATAATGAGAGAAATAAAGATCAGAAACCCTTTCAATTTGCATTTCTAGCCTATTTCTGTTCTAACTTAAATATATAATTCAAAAACAAAAACCCTTTGACCTAACCTTATATTGTTTCTGCTTTTAATTTACATAAATTCGAGGCTTATTGGTGATTCGCACGAATTAGTCGCCAGAAACGGACGAATCGACAGTTAAGTAATATTATTTTTTCGTGAGGCGATTCGCACGAAGTTAGTTTATTTCTAGGCGAATGAACTCCAGTAATCTCGATTGTTAAACTTATCTTCGTGTGTTAAATTTTCAAAATAAATATTTTTAGTAAATATTTGTTACCTACCGTGAAAATCATTTCCCGCACTTAATGTACGGACCTTCTGACACCCATATTTTTCAAAACCAACGCGTATATAAATCTTGTTAAAATATGCAAATAATTTTACAGAAGTAAAATCATATTAAAGTCGTTAATACATCTCTCTTAGGTACATTTGTTTCATAAGAACTTTTCCAAAATCTATCCTGACACAAAGACCGATTGAGAATGATTTTAATGATTAGGTATATGTACTTCTGTAAATACTATTTGTTATGGTCGCGAATCAGATTTTGATCAAGATACAATCTGACACTGACCTGCAAATTCCAAAAAACGTAAGTAAATTTGAATTTCGCGGGCTACAAGTGCAGATCCTCCTTAACACGTTCAGAACCGGGATCCTGGAGTCCTGGAGGGCTCATTTTAAATATAGGTTTTTCTTAGCGTTTTCAGTATTGTAAGGCGCGAAAATAAAATCAGTTGTATATTTTAACAAGATTTATATTTTTGGATCCTCCTAATTATCCTCCCCAGTACACGTTGGGCGAGCCGCAAAATACACGCAAATTAAACGGCAAATCACGCAAAAAGGCCCAGTATACGTTGGCCGAGCGATGGGCTCGCCCAACGTGTACTGGGGTATTTTGCGTGATTTGCCGTTTTCAACATTTAAATGCTCATAATTAATTTTACAAAATCAAGTTCTTTTTTTATTCTCCGTAGTGTATTTCTAGAAAAGTACCTAGTTATGCTAGCAATAAAAAAATGGTTCTATCTAAAATATTATTCTGTAGGCATTTCTGGTGAGACGTGCAATGTTTTCGGAGGTAACGGGTCATTTGGCCCTATCAGGCCATCAGCGATCATCCTCTGTCTCCTGGCCTCATCTCGAGCTAGCTTCTCAAGTTCCTTCTTCTCCTGCTCTGCTTTCTCTTCTTGTGCCTTCTTGTGGGCCATTTCAGCCAAAGTCTTCTGGTCCAACTTGAAGTAGTTAATGGGTTCTTTGAAGAATCTCAAATCTTTAGCATTCATGTTCTCCACAAACTTAAGAAAACAAAACATCCCAGTTTCTGGATCGTACGATTTATCCCTCGTAGCCAACCTTATCCAATCCGCGAACTCGGCTTCTGAGATGGGCTCGCCCCACTGCATCAGTTCAGTCTTGAACAGCTCGAAGTCTACGAACCCTGTTTCTTCCTCGTCGTCGTGCCCCAACGCTGCTATCGCTTTCGTTATCGCCAACTCGAAGTCGTCTCCCATAATCATTTTGGCTTCTATCATTTGATACCATTCGTGAAGCTCCACAGTATCCACAAGTTCATCTTCGAGAAACATCTCACACAGTTTTTTTACTTCAGCAGTTTTCGGGTTGAGTCCAATTTTCCTCAACATCACTGTGATTTCCTTTATAGATACCTGTATAAAATGGAAGCATTGTGTTAATTCATATAGATTGGGATCGAATGTTTCACAAAACTAAATGGACTAGATTTGTTCGATAAAATAGCTTTTTCTACATTGCGCATTGTGTGTGTTGTTATGTTAATTTTGAAATAGAAATAAACACCACATGTATGGACACTTGGACAGTGTAGTTTTGACTTTAGATAGTGTAATTTAATAATACCTAAGTAGTAGTTTCCATCAAGATTAGATACCTAGGTAATATTTACAAATATATAACTTCATTTAAACATTACACATAGCATCACCTTCCTCCAAATCGTAATTAGGTCTAGTGAAACGTATAAAAGATACCAGAGAATAAGTGAGTTAGAAGGATAGCCCTACTCTGTACAGGGAACTTCAAACAATGATAGTGAAAAATATACATTTTCATTAGCTACCTTATCAATGTCCTCCTCATCGTGGAGTTTAAAAACCTCTTTATATTTCATGAGCTCTTCCATGGTGAAACATTTAGGTGGGCGCGGTATTTTCTTCGGCTTTGGCATCTCTCCCACCGCTTTCAAGTTCACGCCCGGTTTTGGGGGGGGCTTCGCTTTTTCTTTTTTTTTCGGAGCCATTGTTTAAAAAAATACTACTTAAACCAAACGAAAGATGCGGGAGAACTGCTTATTTTTGTATATTATCTTTAATAATGTAATGCAACTGGATCATTTTTAATTGAACTGATTATTGTGGTGATCTTTGAGTTGGTGACAATGATATTACTGATATCTAACCGTATTTATAATATCAATAGGTGGTGGTAAGTTCTGAAAGAAGACTCTGTGACTAATACTGAAAGAAAACTCTGTGACTGAAAAAAACAAATAAAAGGCTGAAAAACTACATTTTGATATTTTTGACAGATGTATTTTTTTCAACTAAGTAGAGTATTTAATTTTATTGTACTTAACTATAATGGTAATAAGGTTGTATAGGTATAGTGTGCTTTTCGACCCATTACATTGCATTCAGGCAAAGTTGCGAGAATCCCCCAATGCGGTAAAGTATCCCCGTATTGTTGCGGTAAACATTGTTGCTTGCAACATCAGTCGATCCATTCTGTAAACATCTCACCGTGAAGAGTGAGGTGAAGTGAGCTGTCAATAGTGTCAATTCCTAGCTTCAGCTGCAATGACAGCTCACATCAAGCTCACTTCACCGAAGTTTTCACGGTGAGATGTTTGCAGAATAACACGGCTGATGTTACGGGAAAATGTTTAGCAAGGGTTGCTCAACTCTTATTTCCACAGAATACACATTGCAGTAGGTATGTGCAAATCAATCAGTTGGCGGGACATGGAGCATACGTAACGAATGATCAACGGAATGGATCTCCCAGCATCACTGGCCCGAATTTAGAACATTCAGCTAAATATCAATTTAAGCTTGGTAACCACGGATACAATCAGATTAGGGGCCCGGGGGCGCGCGATCAAACCGCCGATGTGGACCGAAGGACCGAACCATCCACCCGAACATAGGGCTACCTTTTATTCAGTGTTATTGAAATCCTGAATAAAAAAGGAAATGTGATAGAGTGATCACCCTGTGTTTGGTTACACGCCCTTTCCTCGTAAAGCTACGGTTTCCTAGAAGAGTGGTGACCGCTCAGCGTCCACAATTTACGCCGAATGACGTCAGTGAAACGTTGATTATGAAAGTAAGTTGGTGTGGGTTCCTAGAGAGCGTTGTTGACACCGTAAAGCAAACCCCACATTTGCCCTCAGCGTACTCAGTCACAAAAAAAAGTGTCCATACTGAGAAGAGTGAGCTCACACATGATTAAATAGTGTAGTCACTGCGTTATTGTGTGTCAGAGGTGTCAAAATGAAACATAAACGCGACTATCTTTTGACGCGGTAGGGTGAATCTAACGATTTAAATCTTTGATGCTGTCATCATTTTCATGACAGCCGACACAGCGGCCGTTATGTGCGGTCACCGCTCTTCTAGGAAACGAGTCCCAATTTGCTTTGATCCTGGGCAGCTACATGTGTACATACAGTACCTATCGAATTGGTTTGATCTGGGTGACTTTGTAACTTTTAAATAACAACGTGAAGTGTGTATTTTATGCCAGTTGACAGATTAAATTGTAGCAAGGAACAAGAGGTTGATGTTAGATTTGGCAGCCCTGTCAGAGGAGTGCACATTCTCTGAACGAACCCCCACGCAGAGGAGGACAGGTAAAAAAATGATCTTTTTGTTTTGCTAAATCCCTATTTTCATCATTTTGAATAACTAAATTTTCATTGCATTGCACGACGAAACTACATGATAAAACAGAACTCGTGGAAAAAAGAAACGAGCGACGCATATGATGTGAAACATCTGACTTCTCATCGGGATAATGGTAATAAGCAACATTAAAGGGGCGGGGCCTCGTCAACGTCGTGTCTGACGGCCAACTCTAGCACCGAGCGCGCTCATTAGTCATATCAAATAGCGCACGCTTACCCGGCTACACACGTGAAAAGCGACGGAATCGCTTTTCACTAAATCACTCCCATAGATTTAATTATTTCGATCAATAGCCCAGTCAACTCAGCTTTCATAATATAAATCTCTGGAACAACTCGAAATTCAGTATAAAACTTTGATTAGTAAACATGTTCAGCTATTTAATTACGCAACACATTTACGTGAAAGATTACGACTAATCTGTTTCATTTTGACAGTTCAACAACATTCATTGGGGTTATTACGTTGTCGAGCAGATTATTTTTTCGAACTTATTAATCAATGGATATGCAATCTGATTGATCGTGTATTACGTAATTAGGGTATTGGTGTCAGAGTCTGAGCAGTCCCTCGTTTGTGGATGTACCCAGATAAAGTAGGTAGCAATGGGTTTCATTTTGACAATTCCACAACATTCTCTGCGTTATTTACGTTGTTGAAAAGACAAATATTTCGAACATAGGAAGTAGTGGATTAGCAATAGCCTTCAAAATGATTCAAATTGTGATTGACAGTGTGTTACGCAATTAGGGTGCAGGACAATTTCAGACTCCCACTCACTCGTAAAACAGGGAAAAAGTAGGTCACATCCCACACAAAATAAATAATTGGAAGGCGGAACGTCACTGCTGCCCCGATCTCTCTAATTTGGTTCCGTTAGCAGTTACCTTTAATTTCACAGACGCTTAAAGCTAAGTTATTGGCCAGAAGGCTCAATAAACCCTTCACGAATTGCTCTTAACGGCCTTTAGGTTGTTATTCTCTGTCATCGACAGTGGTCGTCAACCATTTACAGTGACACCTTTATATGTAAGAGCCTGAAATAAAACAACGACGACCACGCTTCGCCTTAAATTGCATTTTATAAATATAAAAGCTGTTAGTGCCATTCCATAAAGATAAAAGCAATTTTAATGAAACTGTGCTACGTAACGCCACATTTTATGTTGAAGGCGATCGATGTTGAGACATACATTATGAGATTCTATTTGATGATCGCTCTACTTCAAAATAAATAATAGCAATGTGTAGCAAGAGATTTTTTAAGTCAATACGTAGTCAACACTACCAGCAATAAATCAAACCATTAAAACGTGATTCAAACACACGTGTTTGGCATTTTTCCAAATATGATCCAGCTAGATAGAATTATGCTTTATTTAGCTGGATCATATTTGTAAAAAAGCCAAACACGTGTGTTTGAATCACGTTTGAATGGTTTGATTTATTGCTCTCTTAGCTTACAATGAAGATCTTTTTCAGAAGGCCTCATCTGATGAATGAGCATGTCTAGTTGTTCCTCGATACAAAAAATAGACCATCCTCCACTCTCAACTGAAAAGGTGTTAACTTTTTTCCAAAATCGATTAATCCACTACCTGACGCCACACAAAATCCTGACGTCACCGAAATCCTGCATCGCGCAATTAGAGTTTACCGCGCGAACGACTTAAAAGACTATCCGACATCTATCGTTGGGCAGTTGCCCACCAGACACGACACCCGTCTGGTCGGAGGATCCTCCCTTTGCTATAGAGGATGAGTGAACTAAACACCCTGTTCCTCATACCTCTAAAAATCCATCAAGTTTACGCCTTGTCAACTACGAAAGGGTAGAATGTTTACCTATCTGCAAAATAAATCAATAACCACAAAAATTGAGATAATTGAACACGAACGCACGAAATATACGAAAATGGTACCTATACATGTTACCAACACTTTGTTATGGCGGCTAAGTTTTCTCTAGGACCTAAACTCCTGCCAACCCCTCTAAGAAAACTCTTCGTAATAAACGTAGCCTTTGATGACCGTTTTGTTAAATTGTATTTTGATGCAAAAACTAAACGCATTTTATAGTTTCGTTCAGAAGTCTATAGTACCTTTTTTGCAAAATCAATAGAAGTATCAAAATATTATATTTGTACAAAAAAACTACTTTATTCGTATAACGTCACATAATAGAGACTTTAATTCGAAAACAATTTGGTTGAAATATTAATAACAAGCAAGTTTCATTAAATTATTACTTCTAGTCGATTTCAGGACGTGTGAGGAACTGACGCCAATTTTGACAGTTGATTAATGAATCCTCGCTACGCTAGCGTTTACGTTGTAACATTGAAATAAAACTGCAAATAATTGTTACAATTCCTCACAGTAGTGTTTTTATTTATCAAAACCAAGATGGTAGCGCGGGTGGCTGGTGTTTTCGACGAAAAGTTGACGGAAGCCATTGCAAATTCTAAAATTTTGGTCGTAGGGGCCGGCGGTATAGGTTGTGAAATATTGAAGAATCTCGTGCTAACCGGCTTCCCTAACATTGAAATTGTACGTGCTACGTTTGTTTTACGATAAGATTAGTTATTCGTGGGGATGCAAGACATTACTCATGTGTTTATTTTTTCAGATCGACCTTGATACGATCGACGTAAGCAACTTGAATCGTCAGTTTCTTTTCCACAAAGAGCATGTTGGGAAGTCAAAGGCGCAAGTGGCGAAGGACAGCGCGCTCAGCTTCAACCCAAACGTCAATATCGTAGCACATCACGACAGTGTTATCAGGTTAGTCAGATTTGCGTCTTGGAATGTAAAATAAACAATCTCGATGCGTAGTGTCAATCGTGTCGACAGCGTAGCTGCTAAAGGTCATTGACTGCACTGGTGCAAATATCTGCTTGTCGCATTTTTTGTAAAACATGCAAATTTTTACTTCTTCTTTCTGACTAATTTGTTAAGTCCAGGCAGACATGACACAGTCACACCCTAGAATTCTTGAAATTCTTATTCTCGTTACTTCAATCCGTCAATCAGAAAGCAATTTTCAGATACCTATTAATTATATTCACCCAAAGAATTATTCAAAAAATTCAATCTCACCAACCTATGGATCTACACTTCATTTATTTACATTTTCTTACCACTAAGATTGTCTGACATTCTAACCAACGAATACAATATTTAATTAATATTTTTTTCTATTATTCCAGCAATGATTACGGTGTTAGTTACTTCAAACAGTTCCAGATTGTGATGAATGCGTTGGACAACCGTGTGGCACGTAACCATGTGAATAGGATGTGCCTCGCAGCCAACGTGCCACTGATTGAGACTGGCACTGCAGGATATGCTGGACAGGTAATACTGTGTTTCAGTTTAAGGAGAATTTATCTTAATATTGTTGTAATAAAAATTACACAGAAATATGGTGCCTAGAAAGCATGAGCTTTTAAATATAAAATTACTACCTATTTGTAGGGCTTACACTGCTGCTGCATAAATGTGATGTTTTGGTCTAGAATAAAGCATCCTCAGTAAATTATTGCTGTTTGTGTGTATTTATATCTGTAATCCATATGGTGTACTTAAATAATAAATAGTTTAGATTCTATTCTATTCTGTGTTCACACGGCTACACATCAAGCTATACATTTCCAGTTTATGGTGATTTCGCATTGTATAGAATTTCCGTACAATACGAGGTCAGCTTATATATATGTATTGTTTGGACCCTGATGTGTAGCCGTGTGTACCAAAAAGTTCAAGAATTACCTATTCATTTAATTCTTAATTGGTTTCTTTTTTAGGTTGAGCTCATCAAAAAAGGCCTGACACAGTGCTATGAATGTCAACCAAAAGCCCCACAGAAAACATTCCCTGGCTGCACAATACGTAACACTCCATCCGAACCAATCCACTGCATTGTATGGGCCAAGCATCTCTTCAACCAGCTATTCGGTGAAGAAGACCCTGATCAGGATGTCAGTCCGGATACCGCAGACCCTGAGGCAGCTGGAGAAGCTGGTGCATCAGCATTGTCGGCAGAAGGAAACACAGCAGGGAATGTAGAACGGAAGAGCACTCGGACATGGGCTGCTGACACTAACTATGAACCTGAGAAGCTGTTTAGCAAGTTGTTTGGAGATGACATCCGTTACCTGCTGTCTATGGAGAATCTTTGGAAGAAGCGTAGGCCTCCTACACCTCTTGTGTGGGACAACTTGCCAGGCAAGGATAACGCACCAGCACAGCATTCCGGGTTGCCTGATCAAAGGACTTGGTCGGTGCATGAATGTGCACAGGTAATTTTACTTACATTATTTTGTTACTTACTCCATTGTAATTTCTTAACGCCTTTTTCTCAACAGTACTTTAAATCTCAGAAGGTTGCTATAATTTAAAATATTTGCTGATACTGTTATTGAAGTCCTACTTCTTCTTTTCGTGTGGTTAGTGACTAACCTGGTTTCAGAGTTTTAAAACCACCCATGGGCCTCTGACTTGGCTTCACATGCCGCCGAGAAATATCTCTCAAGCACAAGTTTCCCCACAATGTTTTCCTTCACCTTTTTTGGAGCAAGTGATAATTATACAATACTCACATGAATCCGAAAAGTCAGAGGTGCGTGCCTTGGGTTCGAACTCGAGATCTAAGACTTGGCAGTCTGACGGTCACACGGTCATGATATGCAATAATTACTATTGTGAGAAATAAATGATTGTAACACCGAATATTTAGTTTTAAGAGTAAAAAAAGCATTTGGAAAGTTTCCAAATGCTTTTTTACGCCTAAAACGGGTACAACATCAAATTCAATGTTACAATTGCATAACATAATCAATATTCTAGTAACTTAGTTAGCCACATTTCTTATTTCCATACTGTATTAATTCCAAATTAATCAAAACAGGTAAATATTTGACAGCTATTTACGACGTTGCCAACTTTCAGAATAAACGCTCTTAACTTATAGTGAATAAGAAAGACGTTATTGAACAATTTCTTAATTTTATAGTTACTTAGCAGTTTAAGTTACACTTAAATTACTTATTAGCTAATAGGCTAGATCGTAATGTGAAGACTTATGATACTCGTAAAGGAAAAAAAAATGTTTTCCGTAATAAAACAAATAAATTAAGTACTTCTTCGTACACACCTTCTAGTAATTCCTAAATAATAAAAATAATTCTTTAAATAACATTTTCAGGTGTTTGCTGCAAGCTGCAGTACTCTACAAAAGGATCTGAAGGGCCGTGCGGAGGGCGACCATCTGGTGTGGGACAAGGACGAGAAGAGCGCCATGGACTTCGTCACTGCCTGCGCTAATATACGCGCGCACATCTTCAACATACCGCTTAAATCCAGGTTTGAAATCAAATGTAAGTACATTCCTGTAATAGACATATATTTCATGTGGCTGAAACGAAATCATAAACTTATGAGAGCATAAGTTCAATGCGAGATACAAAGTCATAAACCAACAACACAACAGGTTAGCAATAATTTTCAAGCATTTTTGAATTGACAAGAAGTTCTTTTTTTTATTGTGGAAAATATTTTCATGAGTGTGTGTTTGCTTGAACATAAGCTGATTTTGTTCAAAAACTCCACAGTTTTAGCTGAAATGTTAGTTACACTGAAGTCTAACAACCCATATTTCACCCTGTTGCATGACTTATATTTTATACTAGCTTTAGCCCACGGTTCCCGTCCGCGTGGCGGTCGGAAATTATGCCACGGGAACGTACAACTATAATAAAAAAAATTGAGCCGTCGCGGGACACCTGGCAGATGTGAAACATCGAAACTATTTTATATGGAAAATGTTTCATGAATGGATGGTTTATTAAAGGAAATAATTATGGCATAAACAAAATTAATCAATCAGATTTTTTCGTTAAAGAAAAAATATTCTTCATTCAAAACATATAGCGTGGCGACGCGTCGCCACGGCATGCGTCGCCACGCCAGAAATCGGTTTTACGTGCGGCTATAGATGTTTCACATCAAAAAGTATCCTATGTCCTAACCTGGGCTATCATGGTCTACCGATGTGGCCAATTTCATATAAATAACCCCCCCAGGGATTCATTTACCCTTCATATGAAATCATCAGGTGGATCCACACAAGACACAATGGATTTTTAATTGTTTTTGTATTAACTGGCATACGAAAAGTTAAGGCCCGGATTCCACCAAAGTGGAAACGAGACGAGAGGAGAGATGTGTTTTAAACAACCAATAGAATTTCGTTATTCACACATCTCGTCTCCACTCAGCTTCAGTGGATACCACTGAGCGGAGCTGTATCATATTTGTATGGCGCGATCGAAGCGGAGATGTGAGCTGTGTTGTGCGTCGCCGAGTTTGAGCAGTATAAGGGTGCGTTTCCACTGAAGCGGAGACGAGCGAAGCTGAGCGGAGACGTGCAATCACAATGGTTGAAATCTTCATCGCGTCTCTCGTCTCGTCTGTGATTGGACGATTCCTGCACGTCTGCGCTCAGCTCCGTACGTCTCCGCTTCAGTGGAAACGCACCCTAAAGGCGGAGATGTGAGCGACGCCGTAATTTCGTTAAAACATCCAACGCTCGCCACACGCAGCTCAGTTCCGCTATAGCCAGCCCAAGTCTAGTTTGTACGCATCTCCGCACAGCTTCGGTACTATACACCCAAGCTGGAAGACAACTCTTCTCGTCTCCGCTTCGGACATCTCCGCTCATCTCCGCTTTGATGAAGTCCTAAGGCGCGAAACGGTAACAGACAGACAGTCAGACAATGTTACTTATTTAAAACAATTATTATTTTCTTTTCCTACAGCAATGGCCGGCAACATAATCCCGGCTATAGCGACGGCCAACGCTATCGTGGCCGGGCTCGCGGTGCTACGCGCGCAGGCAGTGCTCCGCGGCGAGATAGAGAACTGCACCAGCGTGTATCTGCGGCCCAAGGTCAACCACCGCGGACAGCTGTTTGTGCCCGAGAAGAGTAAGTCGAACTCAAAGCATTTATTTCAAAGGCACTTTTGAATCGTCAAGTCAGTCCGAAAGATGAAGCTTCCAAAGCATAGTAGATTCCTAAGTAGAACAATGGGCAAGAAATTCCAAGGACACTTTTAAATCAATTGGTTAAATATTTCAAGTTGAAATGATGAATGTTATTTTAGTAGACGATGCAAGTAAAAATATAACATCAGGCTTGTAATCCCTGAAGATTAGGCAGAGGTGTACCTTAGTACACCCAGTAAGTAACTTTAAGTTAACGATATTATGAGTTCATAACGTCTTGTAGACATAATATTTTAATAGCACTGTTTACTTTTGCATCAAAGCGTGTTATAGTTATATAATATTATGTTCACAAAAGCACTGGTTAAGTTAAAATTGCCCATCCATCTCCCACAAATTTCTTTTATAAACAACTCGACAGATGCCACTTGTCGAAAATTTAAATAATTAGATGATCATCAATAATCATCATGTTTGTCTCTGAAGTGACAATAAATAAATTACAAATTTAGACTACTAAGAACATAGTTTAACATCACAGTGAGAAAATCGAGCAATAAAATACTTAAATTCGTAAAAGATTCATTCCAATTCAGTCCACTCGTGTTGTGTGGTCTCAAGAGTGACTACTGAAATCAACATGTCCATGTGGTTATCAGTAAAATCATCTGCTCCTTCAACCTCGCTTGCTCACACACTAAAGCTCAGTAACTCGACATGCGACGATAAATAATTAAAACCTTTATTTATTGTTTCCTTCCAGCACTGACTCCACCCAACCCAAAATGCTACGTGTGCGCGCCAAAACCAGAAGTGGGTCTCGCTTGCAACTTGAAGCAGCTCACGCTCAAAGATCTCACCACCGCTTTCAAGGAGGGACTCAACATGCAGGCACCCGACGCTACTGTCGAGGGTAAAGGCCTGGTCGTCCTGTCCTCAGAGCCCGGCGAAACCGACCACAACAACGACAAAACACTAGAGGAAATAGGCCTCAATGACGGCTGTGCGTTGTTAGTCGATGACTTCCTACAAAACTATGAGGTCAGGGTCAGATTACAGCAGGAAGACGATGAAAAATCCTGGCGACTTGTGACTGACACTGACGCCCCAATGCCGGCTCCGAAAGATGAAGAAAAACCGGCTAATGGTTCAAACGGCAGTGACCCGAAACCAGGTCCTTCCACGTCCAGGACTCGGGAAGACAGTGACAGTGATATGGAGATCATTGAAGAAGATGATGACGAACCCACAGTGAAACCACCGAAGCGCAGGCGCACAGAAATGAGCGACGAAATCGTCAACCTCTGTTAACGTAGCCTTTTCAAATTCGGAATGCGCATCCAACTGCTCTTATGAGCAGTAGTAGTACTGGTCGCAAATGTTACAATTTTCTACTATTAAATGAATAAATGTTTAAATACCAAGTTTTTATAGAAATATTATGGTGTTTTGCCTGTTTAAATAGCAATATATTAAAACATGTTCATATGTTATATTGGGTCATGTAATCAAAATGATTAAAGAGATTGCGCATAGTATTTAAACTCATTGAGAGGAATAATTATAAGAACAATTCATTATAATTTAAGAGTTATGTAACTTTTCTAGTACTCTGTCTCATTAATAAATTAATTTAGATAAGAATTTGGAATTTTATTGGACTTTTTAGTAATAATAATATTAAATTATTTATGTTGGTAACAGAAGCAGTATTTATCTCTTTTTTTTTAAATCATCTCATGTGCCACGCAGTGCAATGAACTCTTCTATACCAACCTAAAGTACCTACAAATTATAAAAGTAGAATAGACCGTACTGTCGCAGAACACTATAATTATCATTTTTTAATGCCATACTCGGCTAAGATATTCTACGTCATCGTAGCCTGTTTTCACTGATGGCCACGGAGAGTGATTTCCCCTCATTTCACATGCCGATTGCCCCGTTAATTGCAATGCGGTCGGCTCATTCCCACGGTCCATTGTAATTCGTGAACAGAAAATTGCTCATATCCTTTTTAATTCCTTTGTCTTTTTAGAGGGAAGTTTCTAACAAACCGTGACCTGACTAGGTCAAGCCAGTTAAAATAATAAGTTGAATTAAGAAGTCTAAACAGTATTGACCCCGGGGCAACCCTATCTTGGGTCATGGGGACGATTATTTTGATGTATTTGCGTTGCAAACATATTCGCTAAATACTTCCTATATTTTGTTTTTGTTAAACAATATTCAGCGACTTGGCGTATCTCCAACTGTCCAACAACTACTGGTGTGACTAGCATTTGAGTATGGGCACTTATCATAGACCCTTAATTGTCACAATGGGGGTGAAACAATACGATAATGATATGTTAATCGCCTATTGTCTAATTAGTAAATAATAGTCCAACTTGGGTGACATCCGCGCGCTTTACTCCTCGATGGATGGGCAGAAATGTGCTGTCGATACGCCCAAAGTTCTCAATGTTGTGATAGAGGAAGCCTATCGTGAGATGCGTCATTTCCCAAACTTATATAAGATGCTAAGGAAGACATGACGTTGGTAGTTTTTCCATAAGGAATATTTTGAAGATCCAAAGATAGTGATGGCTGTTTAAACACTTTATGATGAATTAACTTTATCTTATCATTTCTTCTTCATTCTTGTAACTAACGGTTTTATGTACCAATCGTACTTTCATAAACATTGTAGTACTTAGGTACCTATACTCCAATGCGATACAATCAGAACCAACTCCATAACATAACTTTAACATGAACTACGCAGCAACCAAAACTACTCATCAGAACCACCGTAAGAAATTGTAATTAGTTCCAGTCAATTAATAACATACCGTACGGTGTATTTTTATTTTTCCTCAAAGATAATAAGTTATATCGGTTCGGTGAGCGTATAAATAAACGATGTGCCGAATACGCGCGCAGAAATTCTCCTATTTATATTTACAAATAGTAATAAATAACGTAGATCCTACGCATCATATACAATAAACATCTTCACGACTTTTTTTCTTGTTCGCGTGTTTTACGAGGCGATGTCCTAAATTTAGAATCGATAACGGGTAATGTGGTAGCGGTCTCAATAAAGAACTTACTGCCGGCCCACTTTACTTACGTAAATAGCTTTTGTATTTCTTTTTTATTATGTGCTTCTCAATGTACCTACTCCCAATTTTATATGCAACCCAAGATGAAACAACTGCATGCCAACATAAATTCACGCTTTTTACTCCTAGCGCTAAGTAGAAACTACAGAACGAACGACATCATGTTACCAGGGTAGCGGCAACATCTTATATAATAAATAAATAATAAATGCAATGATATATTATAAATGCGATAGCGAGTTTGTTACACTTTCACGCCAAAACCGCTGAACGGATTTGGATGAAATTTGGCATATGGGTAGACCATAACCTGGATTGGGACACAGGATACTTTTTATCCCGATATTCCCACGGGATCATGACTTATGCGGGTGAAACCGCGGGGCGCAGCTATTAATTATATAATAATGAAACAGATTCACGTAAAATTCACGTTTATTACATTCTAATTACATTTAGGAGGTATTTTATAAAGGTGTATTATTGTTTAGCACCCGCTAAATCTTAGGCGGATATTATGCAGCCAAAAATTGGATTACCTACATGCAATACAATAATACATTGCAAGACACCATTTAGAAATGTAATTCCCTCATTAGGTATACTTCTAATAGGGAAACCGGTAAGTACTAAGTTTTTAAACTAAATGCATTTTTGTCTTAATTTTAGAAATTAACTTCATAAAACTAATTAAGAAGTACCACAATGATATTTTCAATAAAAAAAAGTAATATTATAGAAAAATGCAGTTGCTGATTATAATATTATAAATTTTAGGTGTTTAAAGTGAATTTTAATACACATACATATTTTAGTACTTATAACACATTAATTTATAAACTAATTTTTTTATTAGTACCCACAAGACAACACATCGCATTATGTTATAAACTAGTAAGGCTGACGAAATCTTAACATTACACATTCATAATAACTACCACATCAAAAACTAACTCTAAATATTGCTACCAATATTATAAGCTAAAATATCTTGAAATACACAAGAATGTGCAAAATTCTGCAATTTTTTACAATCATTATTTTACTTTACTTTGGCTGGATAACATTAACATTTATTCGATATAAAAAGACTGAAGTATAAAAATTGGTTCTTACAAATAGGTCAAGAATGCATTGTTGGTTGTTCTTGTTACCAATCATGACAACAATTGTTGGCCCATAATGCAGCAAAAACATCTGTAACATCAACACAGATGATATACATATCAACAATGTTGACGCATGAACAATCCCTAACCACAAAGAGAAAAAATGTAACATAAATACAGGGAAACCCGTAAACATCCTTCAAGGATGATTAACTTGTACAATATTATTGGTGGGATGCTTGAAGTGTGATTATTTAAGGAAAAAAACATGATAAGTGCAAATACCTGCTGCACAACAAAAATCAATTGTATAAAATTTAAAAAAAAATAGGTCAATAAGGTAGCATTATTTTCCTTATGCACTGGTACACTGACATATTTCATTGAAATTGTTCCCTTAAAAGGTATGAGAACCAATTTCCTTAAAGCTAAGCTTACATTCATGATTTTTTATAATAAATAAATTATAAATTAACCCACCTTACACTCAAGATCCATTTTCATTTCAATTTGTAATCTTACTTAATTGTGATTCTTGAAATGAATTAAGATGCTCTGTTATCTAGCTAACATTTATGAACAAGGGGGTTTAGACTCAAAATAAAAATTACACCTATTACTTTTCTGGTAGCATCCCAAACTCAACGAGGAATCGTTCCACATCTGTAGCATAGAAATCATTGCCAAGTTCTGCAGCAAGTTGTACAAAGTTGCCAATAGTTTGCCCTGCTTTGTACACGAGTATTGCTGGTACTCCATCAACACGGAAGTGGCGACTCAGACCCGTGATGTCAACTGCTATACGACAGAACTTTGTTGTCGGGTATTCAGTTGCTAATATATTCAGACAGCCATCCATTGTCTCACAAGCTCTTGTGCTATTGTTGTAGATGTGAATGATTACCGTAACCTTTGGATCTTCCTTATCAATCGCATTCAGGAACTCTTCTTGGCTGTTGAGAGTTGTAAGTACACCAAACTTAGGTACCTTCTGTAACTGACTCATCAGTTCTTCCATTCGTTGTTTCTGATATTGTAGGAGGAATTCTTCATCCATAAGCTCTGTTAGTTCGTCTTCTAGTTCTTCTCTTTGCTTGTCTTGAGCCACTTCGCGTTCTGGTTTGACAGACAGAGTGAGCTTTTTCGCTAAAGCGATACGTTCTTTGGCGAGCTCTGCCCGATTTTCTGCCTCCAACTGCTTAAACCTTCGCCAATCTTCAAGTACTCCCTTCGGGCCAGTGTTGCTGGCTTGGCCGGTCCAGTTGTTAATGGGCGGTGGCTCAGCATTCGTCGCTACCTCAGCTTTAGCAGTTCCTCCTTCTTCGTCTCCACTTCTGTCGTCATCAGAATCGCCCTCGCCTTCGTCTTCACTGCTACTACAATAATTTTGCAATTTCTCACCCAAAATTTTATCTTCTAAAGTAGCCATGGTTATTCCGTTACTGTATCTCACAATAGATGATTCACAGTAAGTAATAAAATCGGAATGTATACAAGTGAAACAATAAAAAAACCTAATTTGAACACACAACAAGTCCAACTGCTAACGCCAAACGCAATTGCGTTATTTTCCCTCACATGACATAATCAATGCTGTCAAAAAGAACAGTGAGCCAACATTACATTTTTTGTACAACATTGCCAACGATGAAAGCCTGATTAGAAAATCCTCGGTGCAAGAGCTCACTCTTGAGTGATGCAATTATTTTAGTAATGTCAGATTTTATGCCGGTTATAAAAAGTAACAAACGTTTTTTTTTAATATATATTTTATTGCGTTATATTTTTTTTCCTCAA
Organism: Agrochola circellaris; assembly: GCA_914767755.1. Taxonomy (NCBI): domain Eukaryota; kingdom Metazoa; phylum Arthropoda; class Insecta; order Lepidoptera; family Noctuidae; genus Agrochola; species Agrochola circellaris. Next base: position 3,226,997 of record OU611855.1, on the reverse strand, counting down.
GCCCTCTAATGTTATACACGACATGAACATAGCACAAAAGAAAAAAATCACTTCTAAAATCCGTCATTCTGATTCTACAACATCAAAACATCGCGATCGCGCGACCTAGACAAGTCGTCAGTCGATAGATTCCACCATACCACAACATTAAAATCCATCCATCCGCTAGGATGCTTCGAGTTTTTATAGCACAGAGTACTATATATTATAACATATTGGTTTATAGAATCCCACATACAAAATTCAAAAGAATTCAAAATTCAAAAGTCATTTATTCAAACTAGGCTGATAATCAGCACTTTTCGAACGTCAAAATTACATAAGACAGTCCCCCAAAACGCCCACCCTTCACCACTTCCTAGTGCGTTAGCTGGGAAGAAGAAGTGGCGCAACAAACTCCCCAGCAGCACAGCTGTCTGTTCAGTTAGAAAGAAAAAAAATGACTCTATATAATAGTATTCAACATACTTAATTAACCTAATTTAAATTATTATCCATATGTTAGCTAGCACACGCCAATATACCAAACAAAATCATCGAGAACTATACTCGGGCAGAAATAAAAACTAAACGTAAACAAAACTTAACGTCTTAATAAAAGCCTCCAGGCATAAAGGGCGTGCCCGCTTACATAAAGCTGTAACTGGAAGTTATAAATGATAAACTAGGACCATCGAGGTAAAATAAATAAACAGTTAATTACTAATAACAATAAATAATATGATCTATTGTCGAGGTCACTAGTTACATATTGCAATACAACTCATTAAAAAAAAACATTGTAATGAGTAGATTATGTCAACAATAAATTAAAATTAAATTAAAATAAACAATTATATGAACTCATATAACCTGTCAGTAGGTAAGCTAATTCTGGTGAAAGAACATAAAAATTGCCTTGAGTTAATCACAGCGACCAACTATTCTTATCATTTAAGTAGTCGTTGATAGAATAGTATGCCTTTGAACAAAGGTTGGATTTTACTTTCGTTTTAAACGCATTAAAAGGCAAATCTAGCAAAGAAGAGGGTAACTTGTTATAAAAGGTTATACCAAGCCCAACAAATGAGTTATGAACCTTATGAAGCCGGTGAAAAGGAACTCTTAGTTTTTCCTTATTTCTAGTGTTAACATTGTGAAAATCACTGTTCTTACTGTATAAATGTATATTTTGCCTAATATATAAGATGTTGGCGAAAATGAATTGAGATGCCACTGTGAGGATACCAATATCTTTGAAAAAATCTCTCAGAGAAACTCTGGGGCCTAGCTGGTAATACGAAAATTCATTGACATGCATGAAAAACATAACCTGTCTTTACTGTTGCGCCAGTCGGGTAAAAATAATTCGTTCCAGACTGGAAATAGTAAAATGTCTAACGTCAAGTTGTACTTGTCTTTGTCTTGTCAAGAAGGCAAGTTGTCAATGTCAAATGATACAATTTTCGTAAAATAAAACGTGGATTCGTGGGTTTGTTTACTTGCCGAATAAATGAAAATAACAAAGAACTAATATTAAAATAAACGCCACCTAATTTCAAAACTAAGATGAGTGAGTGTTTAAATGTATTACTTCATAAAATTAAGTTTTACAATAGTTTAGTAACACAATATTTTTTTCGATAATTTTTACCAAAATATTCCAGGTCAAATATTACAAAAACTGCGGGACGTAAATGCAACCGACAGTGATGCGGTGAAGGAGGTGATTACCTCGTTCTTTCAGAGCTTGCTCAAGCACACAGTAGAAAACTCCAGCATATGGCTGCGTGCACTAGAAGACGTGATAACCCGGTAATATAACCTATAAATACTGTAAATTATACAGTTTTACTCATCTATATTGTGTTCTCGCCTGCTCTCACAGGGCAGGTGAAGGTGTGATGGTAGAATTATGAACCCACTGTTTAATTACTTTATTTGAGCACTCAGCAAAAGAAAAATTTAACGGGGCCCATTCAAATTTTCTTTTGCTTGATGAGAAAACTATATACCGCGGCGACTGACTGAAACTTTATACTGCTAAAACCTATAATATGCAAGTCACATGATCTGGAGATTATTCGCTTATCATTGCTTAACATAAAGCAATGTTTATAAATAAAGGGTGTAAATGTCACCAACGTGTCAAACCTGAAACAAAAAGGGAATACAATTATTTTCTCTTCCATCTTTGTCTAACTTTCTTTTTTATTGTAGATTCCCAAGGTACTGTTCACAGCACCGGCCTACATTAGAGAACTACTTGGCTCATTTCTTGGGATCAAGCAATTATTACAATGTTATTGTGGCAGCAAAGTGTGCACATGGTTTACAACAAGTAAGTTACTATTTAACAAGCGTTGCAAAGCCCATTACCCATTTCAGGATTTTATTGAATTAGTGCCAGCTCTTTGCTCACGTTTTCAGGGGAATTTTATGTCAATCTATTATTTTAAGTGAAAGACTACAAAAACAGTTATCATGTTTTATTCCATACATTAAGACAAGACAACTATAATGAAGCTAGCTTGCTCATTTTATAAAAATACTTTAAAATAAAAACTTGTTTTTCTACCTTATTTATTTATATATACTTTATTGTACACCAGGTTATACATTACAAAAATAAAAAGCCTACCTTCTGTTTGCTCTGTTATTTACAGATTCGTCCCTCCCAAGACAAGACAGCTAGCCCGAAGAACTGCTGGAGGGAACAAATGGCTATATTATGCAACACAGCACACACACTCATTGAAGCCATATTTTCCAACACCGTTAATATTTACAAAACCAACCAAAGTGTTAAGGTACAACTCTTAATTAGTAGCTTTTGTGCAAGAAGCACCTCAATTTATATGCGAATGATAGGAAGACCATCAAAATAAGAAAATTGTTACATGAACTGTTTGGCCTGTGAATGAAATAATAACTATTGGTTTCAAGATATAAACATTTTTTATAGTTTGACTGAAACTGCTGTACTGCGCTTTAGGTATGTGCGCGGCTCACGCAGGGGCAGTGCAGGCCATTCATTCGTTAACGCTCATGGCGTCCCGCCCCCCGCCGCACCGCGCATTCCTAAGGCGCGGTTCAGCGGTTTCGTTCAATCTATAGCTTTCAGTGATGGGAGAATACTGACTCAGGAGTCATCAATACACAGGATTTACCATTTTATTTTCTATGTTTTCAGAAAAAAGTTCCAGAACTATTGGCTAACAGTCCACTGACAAAAGCTCTGTCTAACATTTTGACTGTAAAGAAATCACACGGCTCTAGTAGTGAAGAGAAAAAGACGGTGTTATGTAATAAGCTGAGGAATGTGTTTGTCTTCATTCAAGCTATGCTAGTGTAAGCATTTCTTTGTTGTTTTTTTACAAAACTTGTTAAACTTAACTAAAGTGATAAGTACCAAAAATTTACATCTGCAGTTAATTTTTTTTCTATCATGTCTATATTTCTTGAGATGAGTATTCAATGAAATTTTTTTTTTGAAAGGTGTGAGTTTATGTATGTATGTGTATAAACAAAAGATTTGATTCTTTTAAAAACAAGATTGGCATTTAAAAAAAACAGCCTTTCACTTGTCCTCGATGGTACTTAACTTAGGTAGTTCCAAATTACTGTCTTCTAAAAGTGATTACCCTTACCAACCCATAACAAATTCCCACCCTAACAATATTTCATATCAACCGCAGGGAGGTGTATCCAGTCTCGAAGCCGGTCCAACCCCAGCTGATATTAGAAGTGATAGTGCAAGCACTCAGTGTATCTAGCAGTGTCAACACAGACGCGAAAGAAGCAGCCACGGTGAAGACACAGGCTCTTAGGACTTTGGATGCTATGATATTAAGGTAAGCTACATAACTTCTGTAAAAAGCTTTAAACAAAGGCACTTAGGCGTGCTACATACTTGTTCGGGTCGGCATGATTCGGCTCTGCATCATTCGGCTCTGGCGCCTGTGACGCCCGGCTGTGCCGAATCATGCCAACCCGAACAAGTGTGTAGCAGCCCTTATGTGTTTGTGTGTTCCATTAGTTCTTCTAAACTACACAATTAATTTTGATGAAAATTGCCTCCGGAATATTTATGTGTATATTGCTTTAATACACATAAATATTCAGGAAGAAAATCGAATCGTATTTACGTTAAATATTAGAACTTAAATACACATGTTGAATGCAAGTGTGCGAAACAGGGGGGGCCTACTCCTTAAGCGAAATCCGTAGTTTCGGCCGTCGTTACGGGCGCTTTGTTCTCCGTCTCACTTACGGACATACCGTAAGTGAGGAAGAGAGCAAAGCGCCCGTAACGGTTGCTAGTTACTAACAAAACAAAAGGATTCATGAATTTTATTTGAAGCACAATAATTAAAGTTTTAATTGTCTTTAGTTGTGTATTAATGTAACGTTGTTTTATCGTACAGTTTGGGGCCAAATCTCATTCCATTCTCGGGACTAGTATTCAGATTTGTGATGCAGACTCTGAAATGGAGCTCCGAGAATCCCAGTGAGGAGTCAAGGTAATGTCTACCTTATCCATCTTCTAACAATTATTTACTTCATTTTATCTGTGATCTTCGATAAATGATTTATAAAAACTTTATATTACTTATTTATTACATATTTAAATTTATTTCTTCTCGTCTGTCAATTCAAAAGTGTCTGTAATTTTTTTAATTGTAATAAAGGCTTTGATTTTTTTTTTGCCGATTTTCTCGTGTGTTTCTTAGTTTTTTTTTTTTTTTGTTGCAATGTACAACTTGGTATAACATTTGTATTATTTTATTTACTTTATAGAAAAGTCCGAATCACTGCTTACAACAGCCTCACCAAGTGGTTGAGTATATTAAATGTGCACCGTGTATCAACTGAAGGCAGGGGACGATCCTGGGAGGAAGAACTCACCAAACATATAATAGAAGATATCACTCCAGTGAAGAAGATTGTGCAGCTCACTGTAAGTATACAGCGTCAAATTAAATTAAGACTAGCGTTACTTCACAACCGGGTCCAAAAAAATTAAGTTAGTAACATTACTTCACAACCGGGTCCAATTAAATTCAGTGAGTAACGTTACTTCACTACTGGGTCCAATTAAATTAAGTAGCGTTACTTCGCAGCCGGTTCCAATTAAATTAGTAGTGTTACTTCACTACCAAGTCCAATTAAATTATGTAGCGTTACTTCACTACCAGGTCCAATTAAATTAAGTTAGTAGCGTTACTTCACTACTGGGTCCAATTAAATTAAGTAGCGTTACTTCACTACCGGGTTCAATTAAATTAAGTAGCGTTACTTCACTACCGTGTTCAATTAAATTAAGTAGCGTTACTTCATAGCCGGGTCCAATTAAATTAACTAGCATCGATATCAAGTCATGAGAAAACAAAAAAAAAAGTATGAACAAACTTATTATTTCTCATAGTTCCTGCGTCCTGCTACCATTTATCCGGAGCAGCTGTAATAACTTAGAATTATAATGACCTACTGCCATTTATTTGTACTTTACAGCAAAGCTTTCTTGAATTACTCACAATAACATTATCCTTATATTTTGCAGATGAGCAACCAATACACTAAAAACTTGAGTAAAAAAGCTAAGAGGAAGCTAGCAAACCAGACGCTACAACAAAGTGCCATCGCTAGTCATAGTCCAGGGGAGAAAAATAAGTCAAATGTGTAAGTATTCCCTTTTAACCGACTTCTTAAAAAGGAGGAGGTTCTCAATTCGTCTGTATACACATCGATATTTTCGTCAATCGTGGACCGATTTCGAAAATACTTTATTCATTTGGAAGAGGAACTTGCGCAGTGGTACCATATAATTTTATTAACTTTGCTATGGTAATTTTTGAGATAGCTTCAATAATACGTATTTTTAAATTGCTGGTTTCGCTCTTATCGGTTTGCTAGCTAATTGGTCCTTCTTAGTTTGTGTACCACCATATCGTCGCCTTAGAGGGAAAACCTCGGGAATGCAACTTTGACTTTTTATTACACACCCAGTTTTGTGGCGGCATCTATATCGCCACATGCGACCTACGCATCATACTGACGTCACGCAAAATCCTGCATCGCGGAAGCAGATTTTACCGCGCGATCAGCATATAAGATTTTTTCACTCTAAGACGACGATATACGAACGACGCAAGACATCTGACGACCTGACGTCACACAAATCCTACATCGCGCAAGCAAAGTTTACACAAAAATTTGCATATTGTTATACCCAACTGCCCGACAACCGAGACCATCGATCGGCCTAAAAACAGGCTAAGATTGTGGGCAAAACATTTAATAGCAATTTGTTTATTGTTTAGGTCTGACGAATCAAACGATGAGGTCGCAAATGCAGCTCTAGAATGTGCAGAGACATTCCTCACAGTCAGTGGAATCTTTTTGAAACCAACTACACATAAGGTAAGTTTATTACCAGAGTAGAAAAAGATTTAAGAAGTACAGTCACCATAAAAATAAATTGTAGGCATGTTTTTTTGTCAAAATGTTTGCTAGTGTTTTATCCGTGAAACTACTTTTGATTTATTATTTTGTTAATCTGATAACAGAAAGAAACTTAATAATATTAAAATAATTTCAGTTCAGTGATATTCTTTTAAATCGCTATCGTCTTCTGGCAACTAACAACGACTTGGGTGTTATATGATTTATGATTTTGCAGAAACCCTAAAATCTAACCGCCATTTGTATTCCCCAGACGTTCCAAGAGCGTCTAGTGCGCGAGTGCTTCAACCTCGACTCCTACAGCGTAGTCCGGTCTCTACATCTCTTGCGTGCCTTGGACGCAGCTCGCAAGAACACCGGGACTACAGTGCCGCCGCCGACCCAGTACTGTGTGCAACTGTACAGTACGCTTGTTAACAGTCGCTGTGATGAGGTATAAAGCAATATGAACGTACAGATATGCCAAGAAAAGTATTCAGTTCGAATCGTGATTGTCACTTAAAAGTTTTAAATTGTTTTTTTTTTAATTGCATAGAGTTGTTAATCCATAATTTTGTAATCATGGCGTACAAAATAGGCAATTAGTTCCAAGATTGTAACAGCTCTATATTAGATCTCTTACTTTTCTTGGGATATCTATAAATAATATGCTTGATATAGAATATTATCATCACCTTAGCCAAAAATCACGGGGTCCGTAAGGGCCAATGCCTGCCAGGGTTGCGAGTTTGTCCGAAATATCGCGACCCCGGCACACACGCAAAGGAAGGAACACGGGTGGGTTTTAGTCAGTAAAAGCCTGACACGCCCTCCCGCTCCGCCCAGAGCGGGAGAAGTTATTTGATAATTTCCCACCCACAAAAAAAAAATGCCGAAAATCACTGGAATTAAGCACCGCCACAACAACCGGTTTTACGTTTTCTGTATCCAGGGAATTCTTGTTACCTTAATTTGTTCTATAGCTTAGCTTCTCGGGACCCTATACTGCGCCATCCAGTAGACCGTCGCCGTGGTTAAAGATATCCGAGCCAAGCACTGCTCATTTCCACTTTTTCTTACACAAAACTCTTGTTAATCCTTCAGATAAGGAAGTTCTGCTCACAAGCACTGCTAGACATTCGACTGCACCTGCACTGTTCACCGCCGTCGATCAACTTCGCGCTCGAAGCAAAACCCGATACTGAGGCAAACAAGAATAAGAGGAAGGAAATATCTGAGGAGAACAGAGATGCACTCGAGTCTATAATAAATGAAGGGTTAGTAGTAAATTTTGTGGAATATGGTAGCAAAAGATTTTATCAAAATGATTATTACTAAAATGATCAATGAATATTAGCTAAACTTCTACTTGAAGAAATGGTCAAAATATGTTTTAGTCTGGGTAGGCCACGATGTTCTTCTTTAAATATATCAAGTCTTATTACTGAATCCTTGTTAATACAAAAAATAATAGTAAGTATAGTAGTAAATGTATTGCAATTTAAAAAAAAAAAAAAATATTTTACAGAGCGGGGCCTTCGACCGTCGAAGATGGACTAGCAGAAACCATGGCTGAACCGTCGACCAAAAAACCGCGATTAGAGGAAGACAGAATTAGTATCAGCAGCGAATCCGAAGTATCTGTAGTAATTCCTGATGGCTCAGACGATGAGGTTGAAGAAATTAACAATGACTTTGACGTGGACGAAGTAGAAGTACTGCCAGGACCCGAAATCGAAGAACCCAGTCAAAAAACTGGCGAAGGCATTAAAGAAACCACAGATAATATCGTGACAGTCGAGGATTCTGTAGATACTACAGATGCTTATCAAAATAACAGAAAAAGAAAACTAAGTGAGCCAAGCGAGAAAGTTTCTATCCACGAAGCTAAGACACAAGTTCCTCTAAGCACTTCAACTGACACAATAGATGACGATAAAAGCCCAGTGTCTATGGAGATAGCTTATGATGCCTCCAATGTAGATAGCAAAGTGGTGATTTTGGAAAAGCTGGATGACGATAATCTACCTAGCACAAATGAAACGGATGACGTGCAAATAACTTGCGGGCAAGCTGTTGTAGTTTCCCAAGAATCGGAACACGCCAAAGATACCGTTGAAGTCGAGATTGAAATATCTACTGTGGACACTAAAGCAGCTGAAATAGAAGAAAATGAAGAAACTCAAGAAAATGGTGCCATTGCAGCAAATGAGAATAATATAGAAGTGAAAATAACAAGCAAAGAGATCAGTGTTGAAGATATGTTGGCTGATTTCGTCGACGAAGTTAATGAAGAGCCAAGTTTAGTAGCATAAGCGTTAAATTGATTATTATAACTTTATAAGAGTACATTTGTGTATCGTTTTCGTAATTACATTGCTTGAAAAGCTTCAACCATTATTATTGTTTCTTTTGAGTACGAGTTTCATACATAGTTTATTGAAATTTTCTTAAGCCACAATGCACTCTATAAGAACAATGCACGAAGCTTAACCGTCACTCACGGGTCGGTGACGCTGGTCTACATTACAGTTACAATAAAATTTTCCTCGATTGTAATTAATCTAAACCATTTTTTTTTTAATGTACCCGTTGGTTTCAGGACCTAAACCAAAAGGTGCTTGTCCGTATAATACATTTTTGGGAAGAATTGGTAGAAATCTCAGATTGGCATTGACATCACTTTATTTGACACCATCAATATCGAATTGACAGTTAAAAAGTTGACACTTGACATATTGATTGTTGTTGAAAACACGAGATCCACGATTTTGAATAATATTTTTTAGCAGAAATTCCTTTTCAAAATGGTTATAGCAATTGGGTTCGAAGGAAGTGCTAACAAAATTGGTATCGGTATAGTCAAAGATGGAGAAATACTGTCCAATTGTAGAAGAACTTACATCACACCGGCTGGCGAAGGTTAGTTTTATAAATCTCTTTAATAATCGATACTTTTCTATTTAAAGTTAAGGATTACCTATCTCATAGTTTCCAGAATAAATTGTTACACAGTTAAAATAGACATTGCCTATCTTTTGAAATAAATTGAAGGTTAGATTGACCATAATATTATTGTTTTTTTTTTATGGCTTCGGCAAACAGCTCGCAGATCTTTGTATGCACGGATAGTAATCACATATTTGGGGCGTGTTATTAGGCATGAGCAATACAGTATAATGACTACCAAATCTGCAATTAAAATGAGATGTAGCATCAGCCGATCGATTCTGTAAAAATATCACCGTGAAACTTGGCGAAATGAGCGTGAAGTGAGCTATCAATAGTGTTAATGTTTTTCATGTATGCAGCTTAACATAAAATCTATTCTAATTCCCTGTAGTTTTCTTATTCCCATATTTATAATACAACTTTAAATAAAGCAAGTGAAATTCATAAAAAAACAGTAAAAACCATAAATTATAATTTACTCTCTTTTATTTCCAGGCTTCCTTCCCAGAGAAACGGCAGAGCATCATAGACAAAACATCCATGCTGTGCTGAAGGAGGCGCTGGATCAATCTGGTATAACTCCTCAGGAAATAGATGTGATCTGCTACACCAAGGGCCCTGGCATGGGAGCCCCGTTGATGGTCTGTGCTATAGTGGCCAGAACTTGTGCCAAATTGTGGAAGAAACCAATTCTAGGAGTCAATCATTGTATTGGGCGTATCCTTTTATAATTAACTGAAATAATGTGTACCTACAGTTCTCATTATATTGAGTAAATGTCCCATAAATGGATTGTTCATATACTGTTTGCAAATATGGCAACTAAACAGACTATGAATGCAACACAAACATAATCAAAAAAATAATATTTTTTTTAAATATACCTTAAAAATTTCATCATAATTTATTTAATATTTGCTAAATTGCAGCTTGACCATAATGTTGTATAGAAACAAAACTACAATAATTTCGCTATAAACCTCACTTATATTATTACCAAATTCATAAAAGCTCCTTAATTCCTTAACACACAAACAGACATAGAAATGGGCAGGCTCATCACTAAGGCTAACAACCCAACGGTCCTATATGTGAGTGGTGGCAACACGCAGATCATAGCATACTCCAGGAATAGGTACAGGATATTTGGGGAGACTATAGATATTGCTATGGGCAACTGTCTGGATCGGTAAGTGTACCTTCATCCAAAATATTCGAGCTGCTATTGATATCCATTTTATTTTTGCCGATGATTATTACTTTCATTTAATATAACTGACGGAAGGAGGTATGCCACGTATCTACACCTCTGTCTAACCTTATGGGGAATACAGGTGTTATGTTATGTTTATGAATTTAAACATAAAAGCAGTTCAAGAAAAAAAAAAACGCCCAAGAGCGTGTCGGACCACACACAATGGAGGGTTCCGTAGTTGGGATGAATTTATCCGAAGGACATGTGGACGACATTTTCATCGCCACATGCGAACTACGCATCAAAGATCTGACGTCACACAAAATCCTGACGTCATACAAATCCTGCATCGTGCAATGAGTGTTTACCGTGTGAACGACATATACACGGTAACATTTGAATCATAGTTTTGTTAGAACAAACGTTGTTCAGACCATGAAAACTTCACGGTATAACAATAACCGGTGTCGCGTGGCGCTATTCTGCACGGAGCTTAATTTGAGAACGCCTAGTTTAGTTTGTTTTAATAACATATTTGATGCTATAATAAAAATAAAAATAAAAAATAACCCTGTTCCTCATACCTCTAAAGACAAACTTAACATCGTATCGATCGCAAATGCAGCTCTAGAATGTGCAGAGACATTCCTCACAGTCAGTGGAATCTTTTTGAAACCAACTACACATAAGGTAAGTCTGTAAACATAGTAGAAAAAGATTTAAGAAGTACAGTCACCATAAAAATAAATTGTAGGCATGTTTTTTTGTCAATATGTTTGCTAGTGTTTTATCCGTGAAACTACTTTTGATTTATTATTTTGTTAATCTGATAACAGAAAGAAACTTAATAATATTAAAATAATTTCAGTTCAGTGATATTCTTTTAAATCGCCATCGTCTTCTGGCAACTAACAACGACTTGGGTGTATAGAATTTATGATTTTGCAGAAACCCTAAAATCTAACCGCCATTTGTATTCCCAGACGTTCCAAGAGCGTCTAGTGCGCGAGTGCTTCAACCTCGACTCCTACAGCGTAGTCCGGTCTCTACATCTCTTGCGTGCATTGGACGCAGCTCGCAAGAACACCGGGACTACAGTGCCGCCGCCGACCCAGTACTGTGTGCAACTGTACAGTACGCTTGTTAACAGTCGCTGTGATGAGGTATAAAGCAATATGAACGTACAGATATGCCAAGAAAAGTATGCAGTTTGAATCGTGATTGTCACTTAAAAGTTATGAATTGTTTTTTTGCAATTGCATAGAGCTGTTAATCCATAATTTTGTAATCATGGTAATACAAAATAGGCAAGTAGTTCCAAAATTGTAACAGCTCTATATTAGATCTCATACTTTTCTTGGGATATATATACATAATATGCTTGATATAGAATATTATCATCACCTTAGCCAAAAATCACGGGGTCCGTAAGGGCCAATGCCTGCCAGGATTGCGAGTTTGTCCGAAAGGGATATCGCGACCCCGGCACATAAGCAACGGAAGGAACACGGGTGGGTTTTAGTCAGTAAAAGTCTGACACGCCCTCCCGCTCCGCCCAGAGCGGGAGAAGTTATTTGATAATTTCACACCCACAAAAAAAAAATGCCGAAAATCACTGGAATTAAGCACCGCCACAACAACCGGTTTTACGTTCTCTGTATCCAGGGAATTCTTGTTACCTTTATTTGTTCTAAAGCTTAGCTTCTCGGGAGGGCTACCCTATGCTGCGCCATCCGGTAGACCGTCGCCGTGGTTAAAGAACTCCGAGCCAAGCACTGCTCATTTCCACTTTTTCTTACACAAAACTCTTGTTAATCCTTCAGATAAGGAAGTTCTGCTCACAAGCACTGCTAGACATTCGACTGCACCTGCACTGTTCACCGCCGTCGATCAACTTCGCGCTCGAAGCAAAACCCGATACTGAGGCAAACAAGAATAAGAGGAAGGAAATATCTGAGGAGAACAGAGATGCACTCGAGTCTATAATAAATGAAGGGTTAGTAGTAAATTTTGTGGAATATGGTAGCAAAAGATTTTATCAAAATGATTATTACTAAAATGATCAATGAATATTATCTAAACTTCTACTTGAAGAAATGGTCAAAATATGTTTTAATCTGGGTAGGCCACGATGTTCTTCTTTAAATATATCAAGTCTTATTACTGAATCCTTGTTAATACAAAAAATAATAGTAAGTATAGTAGTAAATTTATTGCAATTTAAAAAAAAAAAATATATATTTTACAGAGCGGGGCCTTCGACCGTCGAAGATGGACTAGCAGAAACCATGGCTGAACCGTCGACCAAAAAACCGCGATTAGAGGAAGACAGAATTAGTATCAGCAGCGAATCCGAAGTATCTGTAGTAATTCCTGATGGCTCAGACGATGAGGTTGAAGAAATTAACAATGACTTTGACGTGGACGAAGTAGAAGTACTGCCAGGACCCGAAATCGAAGAACCCAGTCAAAAAACTGGCGAAGGCAGTAAAGAAACCACAGATAATATCGTGACAGTCGAGGATTCTGTAGATACTACAGATGCTTATCAAAATAACAGAAAAAGAAAACTAAGTGAGCCAAGCGAGAAAGTTTCTATCCACGAAGCTAAGACACAAGTTCCTCTAAGCACTTCAACTGACACAATAGATGACGATAAAAGCCCAGTGTCTATGGAGATAGCTTATGATGCCTCCAATGTAGATAGCAAAGTGGTGATTTTGGAAAAGCTGGATGACGATAATCTACCTAGCACAAATGAAACGGATGACGTGCAAATAACTTGCGGGCAAGCTGTTGTAGTTTCCCAAGAATCGGAACACGCCAAAGATACCGTTGAAGTCGAGATTGAAATATCTACTGTGGACACTAAAGCAGCTGAAATAGAAGAAAATGAAGAAACTCAAGAAAATGGTGCCATTGCAGCAAATGAGAATAATATAGAAGTGAAAATAACAAGCAAAGAGATCAGTGTTGAAGATATGTTGGCTGATTTCGTCGACGAAGTTAATGAAGAGCCAAGTTTAGTAGCATAAGCGTTAAATTGATTATTATAACTTTATAAGAGTACATTTGTGTATCGTTTTCGTAATTACATTGCTTGAAAAGCTTCAACTATTATTATTGTTTCTTTTGAGTACGAGTTTCATACATAGTTTATTGAAATTTTCTTAAGCCACAATGCACTCTTTATGAACAATGCACGAAGCTTAACCGTCACTCTCGGGTCGGTGACGCTGGTCTACATTACAGTTACAATTAAATATCCTCGATTGTAATTAATCTAAACCATTTTTTTTTTAATGTAGGTGGGTGGGTTTCAGGACCTAAACCAAAAGGTGCTTGTCCGTATAATACATTTTTGGGAAGAATTGGTAGAAATCTCAGATTGGCATTGACATCATTTTATTTGACACCATCAATATCGAATTGACAGTTAAAAAGTTGACACTTGACATATTGATTGTTGTTGAAAACACGAGTTTGAATAATATTTTTTAGCAGAAATTCCTTTTCAAAATGGTTATAGCAATTGGGTTCGAAGGAAGTGCTAACAAAATTGGTATCGGTATAGTCAAAGATGGAGAAATACTGTCCAATTGTAGAAGAACTTACATCACACCGGCTGGCGAAGGTTAGTTTTATAAATCTCGTTAATAATCGATACTTTTCTATTTAAAGTTAAGGATTACCTATCTCATAGTTTCCAGAATACATTGTTACACAGTTAAAATAGAACCACATTGCCTATCTTTTGAAATAAATTGAAGGTTAGATTGACCATAATATCGAGGGGTGAAAGGCTATTTGGTTGAAGCGACATCTTGGGCGATATTGAGTTATATACATATTCGGAATCAGCAATTTTTTCTCCGTCGGATGATGTTTATAACTCAATATCGCCCAAGATGTCGCTTCAACCAAATAGCCTTTCACCCCTCGATATTATTGTTTTTTTTTATGGCTTCGGCAAACAGCTCGCAGATCTTTGTATGCACGGATAGTAATCACATATTTGGGGCGTGTTATTAGGCATGATTCCCAAGGCAATACAGTATAATGACTACCAAATCTGCAATAAAAATGAGATGTAGCATCAGCCGATCGATTCTGTAAAAATATCACAGTGAAACTTGGCGAAGTGAGCGTGAAGTGAGCTATCAATAGTGTTAATGCTTTTCATGTATGCAGCTTAACATAAAATCTATTCAAATATTCCCTGTAGTTTTCTTATTCCCATATTTATAATACAACTTTAAATAAAGCAAATGAAATTCATAAAAAAACAGTAAAAACCATAAATTATAATTTACTCTCTTTTATTTCCAGGCTTCCTTCCCAGAGAAACGGCAGAGCATCATAGACAAAACATCCATGCAGTGCTGAAGGAGGCGCTGGATCAATCTGGTATAACTCCTCAGGAAATAGATGTGATCTGCTACACCAAGGGCCCTGGTATGGGAGCCCCGTTGATGGTCTGTGCTATAGTGGCCAGAACTTGTGCCAAATTGTGGAAGAAACCAATTCTAGGAGTCAATCATTGTATTGGGCGTATCCTTTTATAATTAACTGAAATAATGTGTACACATGTGTATGTGTGTGTTTACAGTTCTCATTATATTGAGTGATTGTCCCATAAATGGATTGTTCATATACTGTTTGCAAATATGGCAATTAAACAGATTATGAATGCAACACAAACATAATCAAAAAATAATCATTTTTTTAAATATACCTTAAAAAAATCAGACTAATTTATTTAATATTTGCTAAATTGCAGCTTGACCATAATGTTGTATAGAAACAAAACTACAATAATTTCGCTATAAACCTCACTTATATTATTACCAAATTCATAAAAGCTCCTTAATTCCTTAACACACAAACAGACATAGAAATGGGCAGGCTCATCACTAAGGCTAACAACCCAACGGTTCTATATGTGAGTGGTGGCAACACGCAGATCATAGCATACTCCAGGAATAGGTACAGGATATTTGGGGAGACTATAGATATTGCTATGGGCAACTGTCTGGACCGGTAAGTGTACCTTCCTATAAAAAAAATATTCGAGCTGCTATTGATATCCATTTTATTTTTGCCAATGATTATTACTTTCATTTAACATAACTGATGAAAGGAGGTGTGCCACGTATCTACACCTCTGTCTAACCTTATGGGGAATACAGGTGTTATGTTATGTTTATGAATTTAAACATAAAAACAGTTCCAGAAAAAAAAATCCGCCCAAGAGCGTGTCGGACCACACACACTGAAGGGTTGCGTAGTTGGGATGAATTTATTCGAAGGACATGTGGACGACATCTACATCGCCACATGCGAACTACGCATCCAAGATCTGACGTCACAAAAAATCCTGACGTCATACAAATCCTGCATCGTGCAATGAGAGTTTACCGTGTGAACGACATATACACGGTAACATTTGAATCATATTTTTGCTAGAACAAACGTTGTTCAGACCGTGAAAACTTCACGGTATAACAATAACCGGTGTCGCGTGGCGGTATTCTGCACGGAGCTTAATTTGAGAACGCCTAGTTTAGTTTGTTTTAATAACATATTTGATGCTATAGAATGGTAGTAAACCATGGTCTGAACAACGTTTGTTCTAGCAAAACTGTGATTCAAATGTCACTGTATACATATACGACAATCCGACATCAATCGTTGGGCAGTTGCCCGCCAGACACGACATTCGTCTGGTCGGAGGATCCTCCCTTTTCTATAGAGGATGAGTGAACTTTACACCCTGTTCCTCATACCTCTAAAGAAAAACTTAACATTGTAGTTGAAAAACATGTTCGCCATACATTCCAACTACAAATGTTACTTTGTACGCATAATATTGGGAGATTTACCATGTTATTTTACTACTTTGGGTATTTTTTCAAAATTTTTAGCACAGTAGTTTCGAAGATAAGGGCCGGTAAATTTTCGTCTATTTTCATAAATATCTTAAAAGTATTTATTTCAAAGTGATGAAAAAAAAAAACCTCAAAACAAGACCTTTCATTTGATATGTTACACGGTAGAGTCAGCAATTTTTTATTTCATTGTGTACCAAACAACTTAATCGGTCCATTCTGAGATTCGGAGAAAATTGGCAGTGACAGACGGATAGACAGACACACGAGTGTTCCTCTAAGGGTTCCGTTTTTCCTTTTGAGGTACGAAACCCTAAAAACGTGTGTCGGGAGACCGAGACTCCCGTCGGGAACGAAGTTCATTACGCGACTCTCGCGCGCACACTCGTATATAATAGAAAGAGACAGAGAGAGAGAAAGTCGCCTGAAGGCATAACGCTATTTCTTATGTGACGATTTTTACTTACCAGTTACCTCCTACCGCACTTCGTTCCAAAAACCTTTCGATTGAGAAATTATAAGACTTGCCAGTTTTCAGAAATACCTACTTAAATGTTAAGTTTATTCTTTTCTTATTTTCAGATTTGCAAGAGTGCTAAAACTATCTAATGCACCAAGTCCAGGCTATAACATCGAACAAGCTGCCAAAAAAGGAACGAAATATTATCAGCTTCCATACTGTGTAAAAGGTATTGTGGATTAATATTTGTTTTAACTAAATCAACTTCATGTTAGTGAATTTTGAATTTAATTTTCTTGTGGCTAATAAGCAGTAGGTAGTGGCTATTTCATAATTTTTAAGGTCTAGTGAAATCACTGAAATTCTTGTTTCCTGTTCGTTTTTCAGGCATGGATGTAAGCTTCTCTGGCATTTTATCATACATGGAAGATAAAATTGACGAACTCCTGAAAACATACACCCCTGAAGACTTGTGCTATTCACTGCAAGAGACTGCATTCGCCATGTTGGTGGAAATTACTGAGCGGGCCATGGCGCACTGTGGTTCTGACGAGGTATACCTACACGAAAATTAATTAAGTGAAAGCGACCGTTGCGCGAGTAAGCGATAGTTTGTATGAATTATGAATTTATGACGTTCTAACGCGACTTGTTCGCGTACTCACGGAATTATCGCTTTCGGTTAGGAAGCGGGCGTCAAGGCACAAGGCACACAAATTCAATTTGTGTATTAGGTACCTTTTGAGCTCAAGCAAGTGTTACCATAGTTGTCTTGTTAAAAACAATTAAGGTAACACTGGTTTCATTATAAGTATCTATGATCATTAGTAGTTATATTGTAGAATAGACATATTAATGGGTCCCCTTATGGAATATTACACTATCATATCTACGAAGCTCACAAATTACCCATAATATGATTATTTTACAATTTAATTATATATATGATCATAGATATTATTATGATAGTGCAAATATCCCCCTATTTCTTTTACTAATTTCGAATCTTCTTGGCTGTATTGTTTTAGGTCCTAATAGTAGGCGGTGTTGGATGCAACGAACGTTTGCAAGAAATGATGGGAGTAATGTGTGCCGAAAGAGGAGCCAAGTTATTCGCCACCGACGAACGATTCTGTATCGACAACGGCGTTATGATTGCGCACGCGGGCGCTCTGGCTTTCGAGTCCGGAGCGACAATGGATTTCAACGATTCTACAATAACACAGAGATTTAGAACTGACGATGTATTAGTTACATGGAGAAATGATTAAATTATGAAATGTTAACTTTGTTTAATTTCATAAACGACATGAACGGAGTGATTCTGGCATTCCCTCAGTCAAACTCATTTCCTCATCATTCTAAGGGGCTCGTAGCTAAACGATAATAGTCGCACGGGTCCATCGAAACTTAAGCTACGCTTACCGCGGCCAATTCGTATATGGGTAACTATCTATTATATATCGAGACCCCTGCGTGCCTCGGAAAGTACGTTTAGCCGATGGTCTCGGCTCTTAGTGGCTAAGTCGGCTCAGAAGCCCAAATCTGACAACCAGTGTGACCAAGAGGTATCGTGTTACCCACTAACTGGGTTGTGGAGGTCAGACAGGCAGTCGCTCCATGTAAAATACGGATATTCAGCTATATCCGGCTAGACTGGAAGCCGTCCACTACTGGACATAGGCCTGTCCATTCACGCCGCCATTTGTTGATCCTCCCTCGAGCTACTCTACGAAGAAAGAACCACGTTCTATCTAACCGAAGCAGATAACGCAGTCATTTTTGTTCTTAGAGAATTACATAAAAACTCGAGTGTAAAGTTACAAAAACTTTATTAAATCAACCATTATATTTGTTCAAAATAAAGACCACTGCAAACTCATCGGGAGCAAACACGCAACAAATAACATTACAAACAAGAAACCATTATTATTGCATTTTCAAAATAAATTACTTTATATCCATATTGATTGAACTCTGAGGAATATTGATAAAACTTAACAAGTAAGATTTTACTTACAATAATAAATAAATACTACAGAAATGCAGACGGAAATACGGTATTGTCAACACCGAACTCCAAAGTTTCTCTATCCACACCATTATTACCTACAATCACTCCGAAACCGATTTTTCATCCTAAAATGTTAAGTTTGTTCAGACTGATGCAGCGCTTTCATGAGCAATCAAAAACACGCGAATCTTGTCTGAAAAAACTTTTTAATACCCTTTTATATAAAAGCATTCCGTACCCACCACTGACTATTGCTTTTCATTTTATTCTAAAGAATATTTAGGAAGAATGAATACAAGGATCGTATAGAATTATCACACTAAGATACATATTTATAATTTACATCTCTGTACTTACTATTTTTGCAGCCAATTTATTCTTATAGTATAGTATAACCAATGTTCATGAGACGAATATTTTATTTTAATGTCTTCTAACTATTTGCAGCATTTTATTTGAAACTAAAAATATCAGGTTGCATTTTTTTATACCTACCTACAAAAACAAGATCTCATGTACAATAATTTGCAGGCTAAAGGCTTTCATAGAAATTGAGTAAGTTTAACATTAATATTAAGACAATAAGTTACTACTAGTATTTATTCAATCATTAAAGGTTTGCCAATGTCTTATTGTGCATTCGAGCCCTATAGAAGTAAAGGAACAATTTAATTGAATATGTGATTCTTATATAATTCATACAAATAATGGTTTACAAATGGTATAAAAGTTAAATTAGCCCTAATTGGCACTGGATAGAAGACTGCTTAATTTAAAAAAAATGGATTATGTGATTTAAGATATATTTTATGTTTTAATTTATGGATTAACATCCAAATTCGATAACTTACATGCGTACAGCGTACATAATCAAACACAGGATATATTGATATAAATAAATTTCATGATAAAGGTTTGCAAAATTATATTACTAATCCTTACAACAAGAAGTTTTTATGTATGATTCTCAGACCAAATTTAAAACCAAGACATAGTGCAGCCAAAACTACACCTCCGCTCTGTGCATACACGCTCACATGCACACATTTACAATCAAACTACACCTCACTAAGTGCACAGATGTTTACGAAACCGACCTCACGTCACTGTTGTCAGCGCCATGTCTTGGTTTTTTATTACGTCTGATGTTTGAGTAAATACTTAAAAGTATCAGAATCCAATCAAGTATGTATAAAGTGTTTGATAACATTCACACATTAACTATGTCTTATTGTAAGGACTCTGTAAAA
This sequence comes from Agrochola circellaris, assembly GCA_914767755.1. Classification (NCBI taxonomy): domain Eukaryota; kingdom Metazoa; phylum Arthropoda; class Insecta; order Lepidoptera; family Noctuidae; genus Agrochola; species Agrochola circellaris. Next base: position 3,206,815 of record OU611855.1, on the reverse strand, counting down.
TCTAGAATAAAACTAAGAAACAAATTGAAATGCCTACATAATCCGACTGATGGCTTAAAAGCAACAACAAAAAACTTAATGAGCTTATTAAAGTAGAAACCACTTGGAACAGTGTTCACATATTTTGTACTAGGACTCTCTCTTGCAAGTCTCGGCTTGATACTGTAGCACTCAATGTTAGGTTTACTTTGTGTCTCATAAGTTGTCTGCAATGTGTAGTCCTGTGTAAATGATGATCCATGTTACCTAGAATTATAAAAAAGATTAAATAACAAAACATTCACTAAATCTTAAACTGCCTCATTGGTCTAGTGAACTGTAGTGGTTGCAAGCCCTACTGCTGAGGTCAGGGTTGGGCAGGTTATTGGATTTTACCATCTGGAATTTGTCATCTGTATTTGTGCCCGGTTGATGGCAATAGGCTCGCCCCCAATTACATGGGACTTAAACATAACTGGTGAAACATGTATGTACTACAGGTACACCTTTGCCTAACCCTTCAGGAAATACATAGGCGTGATGTTATGTTATCACTAAACCTTAGGTTTAATGACAATAGTGTTCTAAGAGTTTTCATCATGAACAGAATATATGGCAAATCACATAATATATATTGACATAGCATTGAATTTCCTTCAGAGTTTATCTTATTTAATGTTTACTTTGGATTATTTTTTATAGCTATACCAGAAATAGGTAGACTATGAAATTTGATGTTTACCAAAAATCCAGCAAATGAAGTCATAAATCCTTCCTTTGTTATTTCCCAAATGCCACCATACTCCTCTTCATCTATGTTTTGGAAATTATTCACATAAAAGTAAATAACAGCTGCATTTACTAGCACGAATCTGAAACAATACACATTACAATGAGATTATATGAAAAATGTTTATACTTTAGTTCAGTTGTAATCTAATAGGAATTTTACTATTTGAAATCTATGATAAACGTAAATCTAAAGGCAACGTAAATGTATACTTACAGTAGTAAACCAAGGAATCCTTTCATTGGTAGGAGGCCCCAAAACAGTCCCAAAAAAATGCCCATAGCTTGACGCATCCAGTAAATAACGTCTAGAAACTCTTCCTGAAAATGCCGAACACAATTAAATGATCAATAAATTATATTTTCATTGACGAATGTAAGCAAAGTCTCGTGATACGAAATCTAACCTTGTCTGGCCATTCGGCGTTCGCAATTAACGCTCTCTTCCATGCTGATTCGATCGCTTTCACCTTATTGCTTACGTCTGAAGATTTGCTTTTACTCGACATGTTTAAATAAGTTATTTTCTTTCAATTTATTAAATTAATTCATATGATTTCTGGAATCAATAAGTCATTTCACGAAAATGGTACACGTCACTGTGACATTGTAATGATAATTGTCAAAAGTGACATCGATTTTTTTAAATTTTACATTTATGAATGTGGCTTTTGTCTCTCATGTTGCATAAGTAAAAATTATTACTTCGATGGTAGAAAATAAAAATAATATCAAAACAGCAAGTCTCTTTACGTAACGACTGATCCAAAGGCTTATAGTGATTAGTGGTCTAATTAGATATAGATAACCATTCACTAATTCTTTTTACCAACATTAATAGGAGAGCAACACGCAACCTTATTTATTATAAATAAATGCAAAAATATATCAAAAACCATTTATTAAAAAAGAAATGCATCACTTATTCTTAATTACACACTTAAAGAGTAGGAACGACCCTATTTTTTATTCTGTGGAGCCTCTCAGCCTCCATGCTCTTGGTGATGTCCCAGCACTCTTTATTGAGGGTATCCAGCCCTCGTGAGAGGCTGACCAGTCGCGCCAGTACTAGCAACCTGTGCAAATCGTCGCCTGTCACAGGATTATCTGAATCTGATTTGCTTCTCATTTCTATGAAATCATCTTCAACAAACTGAAACAAGGATAGGTAGTGTAATCACCAGTCAATAATAAAACCTGTTTATAGGCAAGGAGTAGTGAGTAAATGGAGTACCTATTTAGGGGTACGAGGAACAGGGTGTGAAGTTCACTCATCCACCATAGAAAAGGGAGGATCCTTCGACCAGACGGGTGTCATGTCTGGCGGGCAATTGCCCAGAGGTTGAAGTCGGGAGCTGGTATATATGTCCACCGTGCGGTAAACTCTAATTGCGCGATGCAGGATTTGAGTGACGTCAGGTCTTTGATGCGTAGTTCGCATGTGGCGCTGTAGATGCCGCCACACCTAATCAGTTGTAAATATCCACCATACATTTGTGTTGGTAATATGAATGGGTTAAAAAAACGTCTGTATGTCCCTTTATGCGCTATGACTCTATGAGACAGGAAAGGATAAATCTTGCTATATTAAATAATTCAAGTCTCACCTGCAAATCTTCACTAATAGTATACTTTACAAGCTTGAGACTTGTTATGTATTTCCTAATGATGTTCATAATGTCGTCCTTCAAATAATAAGTGGCTGCCTCAACGATGGCGTCGAATATTTGTAACGAAGACTCTTCAGGGCGTAGCGGGAGGTGATAGTCGTTCTGAAATGAATTGATCTGTAAGTTTGTCGTTTGCATTTTGTCTACAACTGGTTTTTATTTGCGAGAATCGGCCCAGGAGTTGGAACTATTCGTTATGTTTATAAATATTAGTTATGATTATTATGAGCATAACTATGTCATGAGATTTTAAACTATCGTCGGAAAATGGTGCGCGACCGTAGTTAAGGTTGTACGCTATCATAAATCTGATAAGAAAAGCAATTGTAAGCATTGCACACAATGGCTCATTTTCATTACCAATATAAAGTTAAAATAAGCAATCCTTGGTAATATTACGTTATCAGACTAAATTGCCACCACTTGCAATACCAATAGTATTTTCATAACTTTCAATAATTGAATTTTCCCAATAAATACTTTATAACGTGATTAATTTACTTTATTTTATTATAATATTTGTCATTAACTAACGTAATTGGCGTTGGTCGTTTTATGTTAAATAAATAAATAATTACATGAAAACTTACCGGTAACAAAGACTTGCCCTCAGACAATATCAGAACTGCAACATCAGAATCAAACTCCATCTTATAATACTTGAAATCATATTCCACTTTCTGTGTCATGATCATATGGCCCAAAGCGGCAACATTATTCACTCCGGTCGCGTCAAGCCGACCCTGCTCCATCTTTGTCTCATCTAGAATGAGGTGCGTATCTTTGCTTAGCTGTAGGACTCCGCTTGTTAGGCGGTTGCATTCGTAATCCTTTCTGAGGAGTAAAAATAATGATTATTTATAGTGCTGATGGTGGTTTATCTGTTTTGTTTGTTTGATAAATTAGAAAACTTGATTGTCGTGAATTAAGGAACTAGTTTTAAGAATTTTTGGACATAGGATAGAGACTTAAAAAATAGGCGTCATTTAAGCCATAAATTATCTAGCTAGAACGTAGACTGAAAGAATAAATAGTCAGCAAAGCACACCCCTTGCATGAGATTGCCACAAAAAAAAGGCAAATCATTGAGTACTTACTTAGGTAACAAGCTGAGTGTATTCAAATTATCAATAGTGAGTGGTAAGTAATAGCTCTTCGTGACAAACTGCTTGATGATCTCATACAACTGTTTAGCGTAGTTTGGGTACTTCTGTGTGGGCAGGTTTGATAAGTTCAGGCAGAAATGACCGAGGGCTAATGTTTCTTGACGTAGGTATCTGGAAAATGGGATTTGAAAACATAAAGAACCTTGCCTTAACATCGGAAAAAAAAACCAATTAAATGGACATTTTCCAGTCACTCAATAAATGAAGTGCAAGGAGATAATAAGTCATCAGGTATCGCTATGCTATTAATGCGATCCATTATTCAATGGGTCTATATTTTCTATAAAGGAAACCGGGTTTCAATAGTAAAAATACCCTAATTTGCAAAAGAGCTGTGTTATCCACAGACGTCGAACAATTGTATTCGCCCTCACGTTAGCACTCCATTTATTCACTACTCCATGTTTTCTATAATGCCAAGCGGTATGAAAGTGATACTTACATACAAGAAATAAGGTGACAGATTAGATATTCGGCCGCAAGTTTGTCCCCCAGTAAGAGTTCTGTGAGAGCTTTCAATAAATGTTCACGCGCCGAATTTGCATCTTTCAACACTGCTTCTATAATTTAATTTTAATCCGTTAATAATGGACAAAGAAATTCCAAAACCATTAGTGTGTCTCGAATCATTTTTACCATGACAAATTACATACCCTGATCAAAGTTCCTAACCAAAGGGTTACAATGGTCCAGCTTCTTCACATAAACCGCATGGAGCCGTGGCACCAAGCTCGGTGGAGGGTTGTGTGTGATAATCTCTACATCCGACTCTGTCGTAGGGTCCAGTAACGGATCCTTCTCCGGTTGAAACTCTCCAGATAATGCTGGATCTACAGACAAGAAGCCTATGACTTCTATCATGTCATTCAGTTTGACATTTTCACTATCATCGTATAGCTGAAATTGGAAATAAATATTGCTCGTTTTTTTTATGATAATTTTGACTTTCATCTTATATTATTTAAGTTGCAAAAAACATGAAAAAAAAAAGCTTTTTTGTTAATCAAAATAATTGTTATTCAATATTTAATATTTCATGAATTATTCTTTCATTAGTAGATATGCAATTAGTTTATTGAACTTAAGGTGGATCTGTATCTTGATCAAAATATGATATCTATTGATATAAATTAGATTTGTCAAATCTAACAGAGAGATACAGTTAGTGATTTGAATGATTATAAGTTAAATACATATCTGTTTTAGTCGCGAATCATATTTTGATCAAATACAACCTGGCACTGACCTGCAAATTGCAAAAAACGTAAGAAAATTTGAATTTCGCAGACTACCACACGAATTCACCTTAAACTGAGATCACTGTCGATATTTTTACAAGTATCAAAATAATGTTACTATCATACCTTAACAATACAAGACTTGCTTGGCATATCAGGCAGAGGGAAGTTCAATAAATGCTCTCTAGAAACTACATTGGCAGTACAGTTATCTGCTTCAGTAGTTTTCGGTTCTTTACTACCAGCAACTTCATCAACTACTTCCATAGCATCAGAATCCTCGACTGCCTCATCGTAACTCCGCTTCAACTTCATACTAGCTTGGCTGAGGCGTTTAGAAGTGTTTGGTTGCTGTTCCAGGTGCTGCAGATGGTTCTGTCTGTCTTCTAACTGTTGTGCCCAGTCATTAAATCCGGGCATTGATACAACAACCATTGTTTGACGTTGTGAGCTTTTGAGATTCTCTGTGTAGTTGATTTTTTCATTTTCCTGTGTGTTGTAGGAAATATGTTGTGACATTGAAAAAAAATTTAAACTTATAAAAGAAAACACAATTATTAAACACCCGCAGAATGTTTGTGTGAGTTTCTCACTGAAGAAAAAATTTATGATACAAAATAAATAATTGAAAATTATATTTTTAATTTTAGGTGCTTACCATTATATTGGCCGTGTCCCTGTACTTTCCACTTTTCTCTTTAATGTCATTTGTAACTGTATTGAACACTTCAAACTGTTCGAAATAAAATTCAGGGTTGTGCATATCCTGTACCATCCCCCGGAATCGGACTAACGTGCCATCAGGCAAATTATGAGAAGCATTCGAATTGGTCAAAGGAATCTTAAAGAGAATATTGTAAGGTTAAGTAAAGGTCAAATGCATTAAAAAGTAAAAACATTTTAAGTAAGGGTTTGCGTTATGCACGGTCATGTTACCTGGAACCAATTCGGCAGTTTCAATAGTTTCTCTTTCCACCCTTCTTCGTTAGCCATCCATAAATCAGGGGTAACAGTTTCAAAATCAGTCATAAGATCATGCATTTTGTAACAGGTACACGCAACTTTTGCTTGAATATATATTAGAGAATATATAAATGACCTTACGCTATAGGTTTATTTCAGGAAAAACATTTAAAATTTAATAAAATAGTTTTGAAAACACGACTCAAATCACGTTGACAAATGACAAGTTTATGACTTTTTGACAGCGCGCGAATTCACGAATGCGAAATTATCTTTTTTTTTAACACTGAAATGATAAATAAATCACTCCATAAAAATCATTGAATCAATCTTCCCTCAAAAATCCAACTGATATTCTCTTCAATTAATATTTTTTGATAAATAATCAAATATAAAAAGAATTGTCTTTTTGCAGACTTTTATCATCCATTTCATATTGCTACAAAACTTATAGTAAGTAACAAATAAATAAATAATGTTTATGCCCTAGAAGAGGATAGCAAAATTACGGGTAGTTTAGGATCTCAAAATTTTGTGAAATAATTAGTTTTGTGGTTCTTCGCTCTCAGAACTCTCAGTGAGAATTAGTATTGTTATCTGTGGCAGTATGTTATAAAGTAAAGTATTCTGTGATCTGTGGTGACTCCAGTAGTAAAGTTTATAAAATTAATAATCTGTGGTAGTTTTGGCGTGTGTTGTGGCGGCGTCGGTACGAAGATTAAAAATTGTTTAATTATTTATTTGTAATACCCTCGTATGTTCTTACAATTATGAGCATCAGTCACTAATTTAGACAGTTTATTCCGGTAAATAGTTTTTCTCAAACGCGCGGAAAGCCCAGAGCATCGGATAGAGCATCTTCATCCTTTGATTTTCCAGAAGCTCACGACATGAGTAAGTCTAGCGTATAAATCCAGATATTATGTGGGTTGATTTGTGCATTAACACAGTTGTCGAGTTTGACCTAAAATAATAAAAAATTACCCTAAAATAGTATATCCTAAACCTAACCTCAAAACGAGAAGGGTTGCCAGCGTTCAGTCGTACATTTTTGTAGATTTTCTCATTTATTTCAACCGTTTCCTGTTTCAGCGATGGATATTCGACCAAATCACACAATATACATCAACAACCTCAATGAAAAAATTAAAAAGGAAGAATTGAAGAAATCCCTATATGCCATATTTTCCCAGTTTGGTCAAATATTGGATATTGTGGCATTAAAAACATTGAAGATGAGGGGGCAGGCTTTCGTTATATTTAAGGAAATCTCCAGTGCTACTGTTGCACTGAGAAGTATGCAAGGCTTCCCATTTTATGATAAACCTATGGTAAGTATCACAACAGTCTTATCTATAGGGTACTTTATTTTGTAATGTCCCAGACATAACTTTTCTATAACTTTTCAGAGGATTCAATACTCAAAAACCGACAGTGATGTCATTGCCAAAGTCAAGGGAACATTCCAAGAAAGACCAAAGAGACCAAAAATGCCCAAGGGTCTGGATGATAGCAGGAAGAAGAAGAATAAGGATGCCAATCGTCCTGGCATGCATGTGGGACCGGCTGGCATGCTCAACAATGTCAATGCTGAGCAGCCTCCTAACCAGATCCTGTTCTTGACCAATCTACCTGATGAAACATCAGAGATGATGTTGTCTATGTTGTTCAACCAGTGAGTATTGATTACTTTTATTGTAGAGCATTCACTTCGTGTTCCAGTTAGGCTAGGCTTAGCTGTCACAGATTATGAGTCAATGTTACCATGAAAAAAATACTTATACTTACTTACCTTACTTACCTTGTTACAGATTCCCTGGTTTCAAAGAAGTTCGTCTAGTGCCAAACAGACACGACATTGCCTTTGTTGAATTTGCAAATGAAATGCAATCAGCTGCAGCAAAGGAAGCTCTTCAAGGATTCAAGATCACGCCTACCCATGCAATGAAAATAACTTTCGCGAAGAAATAATATAATTTTGTAGTACTACATTGTACTAAACTACTTATATTAACAATAAAGTTTAAGTATTCGAGAACTGTTTTGAGCATTGCACTTAGCCTGAACAGCTCTCCTCAGCTGTGATATTATTCTAGATCTTAGAATGACTTTTACTTAACATCGAAGTCAATTTAACTCAAGCTGTAAGAGTAAGGCCAGGTTCCCACTACGCCGGACCGGCAGATCTGCCGCGCCGGTAAATCTGCCGGAAGGGCTAGTGGCTGTACAATTTATATGAAGCTATTCACATTATCCCGGGTCCGGCATTTTTGCCGAGCCCGGCATTTTTACCGAGCGTTTTGTCACTACGAATTGCCGGTAGAACGACCGGGCCCGGAGTAATGTGAACGAGTTTGTGCCGGTATCTGTCCCCCGCTCGCCCCGCTCGTGCTCCCCTCGCCCCGCCCGTGTTCCACTCACGTCATTCGGCTCGCATTTTCTGGTAAAAGTAGACGTTTAGCATGGATATTCAAGCAGAAACTTTAATTACGCTTGTCCAAGAGAGACCTGTTCTGTGGGATAAGACCGAAGACGTCTATAAAGACAAAAACTTAAAGTTAGCAGCATGGCGTGAAGTATGTTTAATACTGAAACCAAACTTCGATGAACTGGATGAAAAAGAAAGAAAACAGTACGGTGAGTTTTTAATGTTTTATTGATAAAATGTAAATGCATTGATAAATTTTATTTTATAGCTGCTGCCTGCCACGGAACGGAACCAATATCCGAAACAAAATAATTAGTAAATGATGTCCGTATAGCGTTGGCATTAGGGCCACCTCGACTTGACACATTCCGATTCATGGGTGTCGTTTCTTGTTCTTGTCTATGTTCTATATTTTGGTAACTTTCAAAATTTATACCATCTTTTTCTCTTACAAAATTATGTAAGACTGTACAAGCTTTAATTACTTGAATTGCTGTGTCTACGTTCAGATCTATACTGCCCACCATACACTAAAGTGCAGTAACAGCAAAATCACGATTTCGAGTAAAACGCATTTAAAGTTAAGAATTGATTTTAAAAAATCAACAGAATGTATAAGCAAAAAAATTTGAATGCAGAAAGGTTGTAAAGGCATAGGTTCACACGTTAAAGCAATAAAAAAAAATATATCTTAATAACTGAATTTATTATGGCCATTTATTCTTTTTGGTGCCTATTACTGCATAGCCTTTTTTGTAAAAAATACCATTTTAAACTTAGTAAAATGCAGCAAAAAGCCCTATTACTGCGTTTGGATCAGTTATTTTGTCAAGAAACCCAACTAACATGCAGTAAGGTCAAAAAAATACTGCATTTTAGTTAGTTTTTTAAGAAAAAAGTGTTCAATTTACTAGTGCAGTAAGAAAAATAGCTAGTTCACATTTTAAAGACCGTTTATATTAACTGCACTTTAGCTAGGAATAATCATATCTGTGTCATTATGCTATCCAAACTAATCTGCAGTAATGCTGTATTTTACTGCGTGTTAGTCAGTTTATAATGATAAAAGAATGTTAAGTATTCACAACTAAAATGCGACAAGCTTTGATTTTACTGCATTTTAGTTGGGAGTTCGTGACAATAAATTGTATTTTCTTAATTTGCAGTAAAAATAGCTTGTATGGCGGTAAATTTTACTGCGTATTAATTTTTTTTTTAATTTTTTTCCAGAAATATAAAACTATCTAAAGAACTGTAAAATTATATTGCTTACTGCATTTTAGTTATGAAACCTTAAAATTTAATCTGCAGTATAATTTATACTGTATTTTAGTTGGGAAATCACGCCAAATTGTTAATTTTTTTCGTTTGCAGTAAGTGAAAACTGTTAAATAAAAACCATTCTAATAGTCTTAGAAATAAGTAAGTTAATTCAATAGAAAGCTTAAGAAACCCGCTTTCAGAATCACTAATAAAACGAAAAATCACAAAAGGGCTGTTACTGCTCTTTAGTCTCTGGTGGGCAGTATAGCTCGATGGATTATTCGCCACTTATTTGCCAGAATACCAAAAGCGCACTCAACATACCTTCTTGCTCGACTTAGTCTATAGTTAAAAATCTTTTTATCATTATTCAAATGTGTACCTCCATATGGACGTAGGAGATTAGGTGTTAAAGCAAAGCCTTCATCGCCAATAAGTATAAACGGTAATGCTTCGTGCAAGTTTTCATGAAGCGGTCTAGGCTTTGGTACATTTAAAGTAGGTACCATCATTGATCTTTTGCCAAAATGTACTATCCTTTAATATAGTAGAATCGCATTCCTTGCCATATGAGCCCACACTAATAAAAATAAATCGGTACTCTGAATCGACAACTGCCATTAATACAAAAGAATAATACTCCTTGTAATTAAAGAACATAGAACCACTCTTGGCTGGTTTCAAAATTCTGATATGTTTGCCATCTACTGCTCCAAGACAGTGAGGAAAGTTGGCTTTTCTTTCGAATCCTGAAGCGATGTCCTCCCATTCTCTCTCAGTATCAGGCAGCTTAAGGAAATCTGTCTTTAGGTTTTCCCAAATGACGTGGGTCATTTCTTTTATTAGTTTACTTATTGTCGAAACGCCTACTCTGTATGAGTAATGTATTTCTTTGAATGAACATCCTGAAGCTAAATATCTGAAAAAAAAAAGTATTTTTTGTTAATACATTATTACTTTATACGTCACCAAGAAACAAATTGTATTGTTTTATGATATTTTTTTATTGATTTCAGGAAAACAGGTTTCAACTAAATGGAATAATATACGAGATTCGTGGCTTAAGACAGTAAAGAAACAAAAAGATGAATCTAAATCTGGATCTTCGGCCAAAAAGACACGAAATTATTTATATCACGAGCAATTAATGTTTTTGAAAAAAGTCTCCGAACCTCGACCACCACATGAGTCAGTTTCAAAAAAAGCAAGAACCGAGACTGAAGTAGGCATGGCATCAGATTTTCGTTCACCTTTAATTAAAGATAAAAGAAAAATTGATAATAAAGAGGTAAATGACAGGATGGTAAAGTTTTTGGACTCCAGAATAAACCAACCTGAAAAGGAAAACCATCATCTGTCTTTCTTCAAAGGCATTATACCAATCTTGAACACTTTAACTATCGAAGAGACTTTAGAATTTCAAGCTAGTGTCATGACAATGTTGCAAAAAATTAAAAGTAGGAATAATGAGAGACCAAATTACGGACATTGGCGTGATTCATATAATCAGATGACCGGACCAGATCAGTATTCTGGATACTACACACATAATAGCGTCAATCAACAGGCAACACCTACGCAAGATCAACACCACCCTGGATACTCTACGCAATATAATAGTAGCAATCAACAGGCAACAACATCTATACCATCAACTTCATCTCAGTCATCGAATCCGATTCCAGCTTCGCCATCAGCATCTAGTAATCATTCCATACATTCCCAAGACTCAGATTACTTAGATTTTGAAGGGTTTTAAGTTTGAGTACAAATAAATACATAAATAAGTTATTTGCATTTTTAATTCATAATGATTATCAAATACATACACCCTCCCACACACACACATTATATATATTCACATTCATCAAACAAACATACATAGCAAACATTCATTCATTCATTCAGTCTTAAGTAGGTACCTACGTCAAAACTATTATTACGCAATCTAGTGCATAAAAATAATCTTACCTTAGACATATGGCTAATCTTTGTTCTGGGCAAATACATTCTCTGAAACTTGTATCTCGTACTCTTATGTCTAGTCGTCCCAGTAAATCGTCAAAAGTGGTTGCTGTCATTCGAAAATAATTGAAGAACTTTGATTCGTCTCTTCTAAGTTCACCCATTAATGTTTCAAATGTTCCAAGTGAAAATCTTTCCCGTAAAATAGGGTGTACCCAATGTTTTCTTTTATTTTGCCTTCTATTAAGATACCACCACAACACAACAATTTCGTCGTCCATTGTGCGCGCAGGTCCAAATTCAACTGAGGTAAGTACTTGACTGTCTGAATTTCTTCCGGGATCCGATGTAATGTGAACACTCTGTCCGGTGTCCGGTTTCCGGCAGGTCTGCCGGTCCGGCGTAGTGGGAACGCTGCCTAACCGAGTATCTCCTAAAAGACTTTCCCAGCCTTTGGTTGGAGTAAATAATTTTATTTTTCGTAACAACCGTCAAGTAGGTGGTAGTTTCAATTCAAGGTCATAGAACTTACTATTTTACTTTTGTAACGGCATAATGGGTTAGCCCTAACAGTAAGAGTCTTGTAGTTATTCACTCACTTCTTTCAATAAATTGAATGCTTAAACACTCCCTAAAATTTAAAAGTTTGTAAAAACACACTAAGCTCCAAATTATGATCTTGTGACTGGATGTCCAAAAAGCCTATAGGTTATTCGGAAAATTACCAATCTTAAATCTGGCAACCCAGTAAATATTATCCATCAAAATTAGGTTAACAGGGTTTTCCTTGCTAAAAAGAGAGGAACAAATACACAACATATTTGAAAGAAAGAGACATATAGAACTATTTGAATCAGTTTAAAATATTAGTAATGTAATATTATTTTCGGTGATTGCGAAACTGTCAAACAGGTCGCAGATGAAATGATTTCGTAAAAGTTTTAATAAATTATTTACCTATTTACATTAATTCACAGTTTCTTTTGACTTATTGTGAAAAGTGCTTTAGAAAATCTCACGTTTCCTACAAATTCAAGTTGTGTTGTTAGTGATTTTGGTGTTAAAACATGGAAGATATATTTCAGTGGTGCAGAGAGGGAAATGCATTACAGGTGCGAGTTTGGCTCGACGATACCGAACATGACATGAACCAAGGGTAAGTAGAGTATATTTACGGTGTATTTGTCTGATGATACTCCATATGGAAGGTCTAGTTGTCCCTTATATGGCATTGAGAGAACACGCCCACAATGTAGTCATGGACTAGTGTTATGCGTCAGATGTGTACAAAAATAATAATAGTCCGTGTATGAGATCGTATTTGACCTTCGTAGCAACATAATTAATTAAAAAATAATATGATTCTGGTGCAGGAGTAGCTAAGTAGGTCAAAACTTCCTGACTAATTTGTTCCGCAAATAGATCTGATGTTATTGGTTCTTTGTACCTGACTATAGGTATCTATTGTACTTTTTCCTGTTGTAATATCTCACGATTTGAGTAAAGTATTGTAAAATGTTTCCTTGTTTGGTAAAATCCAAAGTTCCCTCTTTGAAAAAATCAGTATCATACAGAATATGGTTCTGCTTTTGATGTAGTGTTTATTTATTTATATTGTCCAAAATATATCTTTGGTTTTTAAATATTCAATTCTATAAAACTCACAACACACATAATCTATCAACTTATTAAATTATTACTTGTGAAAAAAGAAGAGAAACTTAGCATGAATTTTTAACTCAAATAAATCTGATTAATGATTGAATCCATAGAATTATATTTATAGAGAAATACAATTAACAATGATAGAAAATAGTCATGAAGACGTTTCACAGGTTCATTCATAAGATATTTTATTTAGAAATGTATTTTTATGGTATGGTGATAGAGTTTATCCCATTTCATTGATAAACTAAGAGCTTAAGAAATATTTCCTGTCAAGGCTAATTTTATACTGAAACATACTTTCAATATAAATACTTACCAAACAAATACAAATGTACATACTTATTATAAAAATGAATGATGCCATCATTCATTGAGGAAAATATTAGTCATGATATAGCTATGCCAGTCAAGTTAACTTGACCTATAGACATAACTTTATGTCATACCTACTATTATTCCTGCATTAAACATTTTGACAAAAGTATAGAGATAAACACCTTAATCTTTGAATATTACTAGGTCACTGAAAATAACGGTAAAGAAAAAAATTGGTTATTCCGATTTGGTCACTCACTGTAGTAGTCATTGCGAAAGCCATGGTCTAGGATAACAGAATTCACAATGACAGAATAACTTTTTTGTTTCAACTTCCAAATACTAATCCACTGTTTAGAGCGTTTATGCTAAAAGTTGGCAACGTCGCAAATAGCTGTCAAAAATTTACCCATTTTGATTAATTTGGCAATATTACTATTCGCTAGTTAGCCACATTTCTTATTTCCATACAGTAATATTGCCAAACTAATCAAAACAGCGAAATATTTGACATCTATTTGCGACGTTGCCCACTTTCAGAATAAACGCTCTTAATACCATATAGGAAAAGATTTTTATAGCCATTAATAGGATAAGAAACAAAAATAAAACCATGTACATAAATACAAGAAAACTTTCAATAAAAAAAATACTCTCTCATCTTCCCAGAGATGACCATCACTTCAGTCCTCTTCACTGGGCGTGCAAGGAGGGACACCTCAAGATTGTGGAGATGCTGATCAGACGCGGCGCCCGCATTAATGTCACCAACATGGGAGACGACACCCCACTGCATCTGGCAGCTGCTCACGGGCACAGACCTATTGTACAGCTGGTTAGTGGTTAATTATTGATTAGGGAAATGTCATTGGTTAGTCAATTATAACTAATTAAACTTATCCTGATTCCTGATTGTTCATTCAATTCAATTTAAAGCATTACATGTTATCAATAAAACAGACATGTAAAAAAAGTGTTATTTATTTTTTTAAATTTTCAAGTTTTACCTATGTCATAATTAAACCATGAAGGTTTAATTAAGACATTAATTAAGTAAACCTTGAAACTGTTTAAGAAAATATGAATGAACTTTGTCTATTGTATTTTTTAAGAATATGAAAGTTCTATTCATATTCTTAAAAAATACAATAGACAAAGTATATTTAGTGACCTACACCGCGTAACTGTTCTTACAGAGTCATAAAGAACCCTGTAAGAAATCGACACGTGTTTCACCTCTCAACAAGGCATCCTCAGGATGACGATTGACTTGTTACGAACCCGAACCCGACGTGTGGACACGTCAAGCGTCGAGAGCAGTTCTTACAGGGTTCTTTATGACTCTTTAAGAACAGTTACGCGGATTAGGTTACTAAATATACGTCGTCTACTGTATTTTCTAATGGATTTCCGCAAAAGTGACGCCTGAATCATTTAACTTTCATTTATAAAACTACCAACAATGCCACAAGATTAAAACAGTCATTTAATTACTAATACAAAATGGTTTTCCGAAAACCTATAATATATTTAATTCCTCATAGCTCCTCCAAAACCGCGTAGACGTGAACTTCACGAACGAACACGGCAACTCGCCTCTCCACTACGCTTGCTTCTGGGGCTACACTGCTATTGCCGAAGACTTGCTGCTCGCTGGGGCTCTCGTGTCGCTCGCTAACAAGGATGGGGACACGCCCCTCGATAAGACTAGGGGAACGCTAGTTCAGAGGTAAAAAACTTCTTAAACACATACCACCACTGGCTCTTAGGTAATACCAATACAGGCTGGTATCCGCAACTTCACGTCAAAGCGCGTATTTTGCATACGGGTGGGAAAATCGGTTATTCCATCCACCCCAGCTCCTCACAGAACGCCAAGGGAGCAGCTCGTCTTGGTGTTTACTGACAATCTCACGTAGGGTACCTGGGTTACCGAAGTACTTTGCCCTGTATGTGGCGACCACCGGGCAGTATAACAGCACATGAGCTGCTGTCTCGTCGTCCTTCATGCAGGCTCTGCACAGCGGACTGTCTGTGACTCCTATGACAAAGAGGTGTTTATTAAATGACCCATGGCCAGTTACAACTTCTGTAACAGTACGCAGCTGTTGTTTCGTTCCTCGGAGAACCTGGGGGCCTACTCTCTAAGCGAAATCCGTAATTACGGGCGCTTCGTTCTCAGTCTCATTTACAGATATACCGTAAGTGAGAAGGAGAGCGAAGCGCCCGTAACGATGGCCGAAACTACGGATTTCGCATAGGGAGTAGGCCCCCTGCTTCGTGAAGCAGCCATCGATTGTACTGTCTGCGCTCACCTTGGTCCAACCATAGTTTGTGATGGTGGTCCTTGGTTCTTTTCCTTACCAAAGTGCGTAGGTACCGAAGGGGAGTGGCGCGATAGATTCAGGCACCACTGGCTCTTTAGGAGTTACCCAAAAACTCAGTTACTTTGACTAAGAACGCGCACGAATTCGCTACGACACGAAGTCGCCAGGCTGTTAAAGGAACAAGCAATGTAAAACGAACTGGCTGGAATGTGTTTAATGGCTCGATGACATCGATAAAATAAAATAGAAGTCGAAAGATGAAGATTGATAGCACGAGACACGATAGGTATAAGATGTCCTACATACAGCAGTGGATGATAAGTCGGACAAAGAATTCCTTTATAACCTGACTTAACACCACACAACGTAAAAAAATTTCTTCTCTAGAAATTATACACTTAATTTTTTTTCTCATATCTCCACAGACTACACGAGATCGCCACTCAGCAAGGTCAAGATCTGAAGAAGATCCAGTTCAAGGATCAGTCCTGGCTGGGTTTGAAGACGCGCAGCAGGGACGCCACGCTGTCGCGTCACAAGGGCATCAATATCAACGAGTTGTCACTGCATACCAGAATTGCTGTGACTCCATCAGGTAATATGAGCTACTAGCAGCGCCCCGCGGTTTCACCCGTATAAGTCTCGATGTTGTTGGAATATCGGGATAAAAAGTATCCTATGTCCTAACCCAGTTCATGGTCTACTCATGTGCCAAATTTCATCTAAATTCGTTCAGCAACAAATAAACAAACTCAGTTCCGCATTTATATTATTTAGTTAGGATAATTGGCTACTGAAGCTCGCTTCTGATATGGTATTTAATTGCTCCTCAACTTTGGTTTGTAATGATAATAACATGTATTGTTAGTACCACCATTTGTCAAACATCATTTTCAAAACGAAAATAAGTGTTTGCAGAAAAATATTGCTTTAAAAATGCGCTTTTTTAATGTGCTTATAAACACAAAATACAAATGGCAATTCCCGAAAAGCAATATTTTTCTGCAAACACTTATTTTGCAGAAAAAACGTTTAGACTAAAAGGTGCCTTTTAAACGTTGGTGCGTCTAAATGTTGCTGCCAGCCCTGAGCCCAAATGTTTGTAATAAGCTTCTGTATTCAGTTATTTGTTTAGGCTCTCCATCAAACACGTTACGTGACACTTTAAAGTTCAAACCATCATAATTAGTGAAAAAAATAATTGCCATCAGATTCTTAACAACATAGGTCTCATTATTTAGCCGAAATACATCTAGAAATAGCCTCAAAGTCACAACAAAGACCAAGGTTTTAGGTTTAAGGATCAAGGTTTAGTACAAATATTTTTGTCTAGGCGAGACATGGCGCGGCAGATGGCAGAAGAACGACATCGTAGCGAAGATCCTGGCAGTCCGCGAATGTACACCTCGCATACAGAGGGATTTCAACGAGGAGTTCCCCAAGCTCCGGATATTCTCACACCCCAACATATTGCCTGTGGTGAGTATCACTTGTAAAACATACGTTATATTTGAAAAGTTATAATTGTTGAAGAATATTTTGATAATAACAAGCCCTTTTAGGTTGTTCATCAAGCTGGGAGTACTATAGCTCTGCCGGAATACCAGCGTGGTTTGTTGTTGTATGTTTATCAAGGTTTATGGTTTTTACCCACTCCATTCAATCTGGAACATAATTATTGAGCCTGTGACTGAATAGTCTGTGTTTTTCTTTCTGCTCCAATCCAACATAGATTATAGGAATATTTTCCTAAAAAGCATTTTTATTAAGAGGGATATTACACTATCATATCTATGATCATAGATCTATGGGTCATAGATGTTATGACATTGTAAAATACACTAAACGATAAATTTCGGTTTAAAGACATTTATTTTCTCAAAGAACAAATTACAGTTCACTTATAGAGAAACTTAACTAAATTACCAATAGGTTGATTTACATTACGACGTTCAAGCCATCCAAGTAACTAAACATCAAACTTTTATTTATAGAAAATAAAATACTTGTGTAGTTTTACAACTTGACAAAAACATCGAGATTTCTTAGTTATACCTACGTAACTTTACTATTAACGTATTATACACATAAACCTTCCGGAATAAATTCGCCAAACGATGGTAAAAAACCTCATCAAATTCTTTTTTTTAAACACGTAAGGGTGTTTTATATAAATAATTGTGACTTTCTCGAATTACTATGTATGGAAAAAAAAAACGAATAATTGAAAAATAATTCATAAGCTAGTTGATTCTTTCACATGGGCTCATCAATACCCTAGAGTTTTCTGAAATTAAAAGAAACAAATTGTATATCATATATTTATCTACGAAGCTCAAAAATTACCCATAATATCTATTTTACATTTTCATTATATATATGACTATGGCTCGTAGATCTATGATCATAGATATGATAGTGTTATACATCCATCTGAAAGTTCAAGGCTGTGACTAGAATTCTGGCTTTTATACAACATGGTTGCCCAACACTGAATTCCTAGTGAAGCCTCTCTAATGAGTTTAGTTACATTCTGGCTGTTCTGACTCCTGGGTTCCAGTCGTGACTAAAGACAGTTCTATTCTTAATTCGATCATCTTTCCCATTCCAGGTGGGTTGTTGCGTATCCCCCCCCTCTCTGGTCGTAATATCGCAGTACATGTCGTGGGGCTCGCTGCACGCGCTGCTGCACGGCGGCGGCGGCGGCGCGGCGGGCGCGCTCGTGCTGGACGCGCACGCCGCCGCGCGCCTGGCGCACGACGTGGCGCGCGCCATGCGGTACCTGCACGCGCTGCAGACTGACAAGATACTGCCCACGTATGCGCTCAATAGCAAGCATATTATGGTGAGAGGATTTTTTATTCTAGGAAAGGCATTTTCAGTTATAGAGGAAAACACGACCAGAATCTTTGCCAGTTATCGTTATTTATTCATTTATCATGTCACCATGATTCACTTGTGAAATGCTCGAAAAACATATTCGACACTGCTCTCCAATGCTCCAATACAAGGGTTCAAGATTTAATCAATACAGAACAGATTGACAGCGATGCCGACGAATTTTTTGATGCCCTCATTGGGCATCATAAAATTCGTCGGCTTTGCTCTTCCTTTATTTTATTTTTTTCCTCTTTATACTTGTTTATAATACAGAACAGATCATAATTCGTTTTGAGTAAATACTACTGCCCATCCAATGTAATTCAAAATCATTAATTAATCAATCAATTAGTATCCTAATTGCGTAATACACTATCAATCACAATCTGAATGATTTTGATGGATAAGGATATGATCCATTGCTTCATATGTTCGTAAAATTTATTTGCTCAACAACGTACATAACGCAATTAATGTTGTTGAACTGCTACTGTAAGTGTGTTACGCAATTACCCCTCAGGAGTTCGCGCTGAACGTTAAATGTAATCATATCAAATTGCATTTGATCTCTTTGAAGAAACAATCTACATTTTTTTAAATTATCTCTAAATCTACTTTTACAGATCGACGAGGATCTAACAGCGCGCATCAACATGGCGGACTCGAAGTTCTCGTTCCAAGAGAAGGGCCGCGTGTACGCGCCGGCGTGGATGGCGCCCGAAGCCCTGCAGAAGCCCGCCGCTAAACGTAACCTCGAAGCGGCTGATATGTGGAGCTTCGCCATCCTGCTGTGGGAACTTGCTACTAGAGAGGTGTGTATTTTGTAAAGAAAAAAGAATTGATTCTAGTTGCCCCTTCCAAAAGGCAGTTCCCATCTCCGATATTGGAGAGCAGTCGTGGCCTAGTAGTAACGGCCCCGAATTACGAGTTGTATGTCGTGGGTTCAAACCCAGTCAGGCTGGTTACTTTGAATAATTTATTTCACCACGGTGAAGGAAAACATCGTGAGGAAACCGGCATGTCCTAGAACCAAAAATTCGAAGACCAACCCGCACTGGGCCCGCGTAGTGGATTACGGCCCACTCCCTCTCATCTCAAAAGAGAGGAGGCCTGTGTCCCAGCAGTGGGAACATTATAGGCTGATTATGTATGTATGTTACAAGATTGCCTCTATAAACCAATGGTCCCAATTAAGAAAGTCGTATCTTCAAAATGTCAAAATGAATTAATTTTGATAAAATTAAATATGCACATTGTAGAACTCATTATAGCTTATGTAATGATGTAATAACGTGAAAATCGCCAAAATGTCACTATCGACTTTCTTAATTGGGACCATCGAAACGTAGTAGTAACGACAACTCACAACACAGGGAGAATATACTTCCGAGAGTATAGCAACATTTTGAGAAGAAAACCACTTTCTTTGAAGAGAAGAATAATACAACCTCATCTGCACAAGGTCATTAAGTTCTCCAAACGAAAAGTTCATAATAAGCCCTCAAGTATGAACAACCACACCACACCATACACACCATACCACCAACACCACCACCATGGTGTATTCACACCATTGGAACAGCTCTACGATTGCGATACACTTCAGTTTACCAAAATCATTTCAGATTCTTTTGGAACCATTCATTGGAACTCTCAAATAAATCATAACAATTTTTCCAGGTACCCTTCGCCGACTTATCTCCAATGGAATGCGGTATGAAGATAGCCCTAGAAGGGCTCCGTCTCACGATCCCACCGGGCATATCTCCCCACATCGCGAAGTTAATCAAGATCTGCATGAACGAAGACCCCGGCAAACGACCCACCTTCGAAATGGTTATACCTATTCTCGAAAAGATGAAACGCTGAAACGATTCGAATTGAGGAACTTTTACTTTTTATTAAATATATTTTTACATGGATATTTAAAAGTCAGGTAATTTATACAAGGTGTGTATTGAAATCCTAAGTTTTACCTACGACGGGTATTGCAATTTTTTTTTACAGTTTATTAAAATGTTTTCGTTTAAGTAAAGTGACACACCCACTAGGGTGGGTGTGTCACTTTACTTAAACGAAAACATCTCATCATATATTTAAAATCTATCTTATTAGGATAAGATAGATTTTAAATATACATCCTGTATAAACGAATTCTACTTGAAATCTGTTTAAAAGGGATTATTCCGAGTGTTATTTATATTTATGAATTCTAATTTACGAAAAAAAACGTACAATATATTGCTTTTATATTATTTAAGTATTTTCTACTGTCAATTGCACTGTTCAAAAGTTAGGGATTTGAATCAATTAAGTAGAATATTTCTACATGCTTCCAACTATTAAACAATATCAATGAATTCTTGAAAAATATTCTCTGGCGATTCGCGAAAGAAAATAATACAAATGAATGATTAGATACCTTCACTTTAATATTAAAATTTTATAATCTCTTCCTAATCAATTTTATACCAATATTAATTCAAATGTTGTTCTAAAAATATGTTTAAACCATCTTTTATATTGCAGATATCGTTGGGATAACAATTATTTTTGCACTGAGAGATGTTCTTTTATTTACATAAGTGTATTTAAACATCACTAAAATCTTTTTTAACTGCCAGTATTTTAAGTGTTGTTTAGTACTTAGGTTGTGTTCTAATAATAAATTTTCTTTTTTGGTTAAATATGCTAAATTATGGTTTCGTAGTAATTTTGAATAAATTATAATATATCTACAGATAAGTGTACTTGCTAATATTTAAATCGGTGCTAATGTGAATTTTATAAAACAGAAATATATGAAATAGATCTAAGAGACTTGCCTGAAATAGTTGTAGAAAATAATTACATATCGCTGGTTTGCGAGAATAGCGACGTTTAGTTCCGTCGCTATTCTCGATGATTAATTTGAGAGAGTTTCTCTGTTCCCGATAAAATATCAATGATTTATGATCGTTTGGCATACAGTATTAAATTTGACAGAATTTTGAATTACGTCGATATTCTCGCAAACCAGAGATTTTCTCTGTTCCCGATAAAATATCAAAGACATATGATCGTTTGGCATACAGTATTCAATTTGACAGAATTTTGAATTACGTCGATATTCTTGCAAACCAGCGATATTTGAATAGCCGGAAAATACCTGTAATTTTTTTCCTTGCGGTTATAGGGATAACTAAGAACAATGTAAGGAAAAAAACAGCCGGTTTTAATAATAAACATTGAATATATTTGTTAGAAACTGCAATTCTTTAAGTCTCGATACTAGCCACTAGAATCTCTCAAACCACTGTGTAATTTAATTTGTATCATTGAGATTAAGTGTATTGCTGAAATTTGAATTAAATGCATAGTGTAGTAGTCAAACTAATTTTGTTAACGCTATTGTGAAATGTGCCTTATAACCCGGCCGAATAACATTATTTGCCTTATGACATTGTAACTTTAGTAGTTAAGGGTAGATTTATATTTTTGATGACAAATCATTGTTACAACTTTCATAAAGTTGTTTAATATACTAACGATTTAGTACATAATACATTTTGGTTTTATTTCGTCTATCTGAACCCCATGAGCTTCGTATGAGGCGACGTACATCAAAGAGATGTGTGTTAATGAAGTGCCTGACGTTTCGGAGATTCGATGTCGCATTGCTTTAATGTATCATTTCAGTTATCACAATTTACACTGTTGAGGTGATACATTTGATGACCACGAATTTGCATAGAGTTAAGCTCAAAACACAATCTCTGCATTGGATCGGTGTTACCGTTCTGTAACTCCACGCGAGTGGACGCACACTAACCAGCACCGTAACGGCATCGCCTCGCCACGAAATAAGCTAGTAAACGGCACTCGCCGACCTTACGGCTGTCGCCGCACTTACATCGAGAGCATCGTCGCGCTTACGGCCGAAATGTTAGGCGTAGGCGACTTTTTTTTTTGTGTTTTGTCATTTCGCAGGTCAACCTAGGACGTTTTCGGCTGCTTAAGCGGCCTATCTTGTGGATTACTGAATAGATTAAGGCCTCCAACCAGGTCTTAAAACTTATAAACTAAACAACTACCTACACGCTAAATGCACCCCCGGTGGGATACGAACCTCAGCTTAGCACGTCTCTGGCTCTGGGGGAGGGCAGCGCGGGACAGGCTGGATAGGATCGTGATTAATTAGGGACTAATTTAAAGCTCGAGCAAGGACGGGGGTTTCGCGGCGAGGACAGAAGGAAGAAGGTCTGTGTTTCTTTGTAAAGATAAAGCAAGTTGTGTAACATATATCATTAAATTGATTTTTTAAATATTTATTAGAGTACTTAATTACATAATGTATGGAATCTAAAAATAGCTGCCAAATTGACTTCATCATCACCATCCACGAGCTAGATAAACAAAAAACTTGCTCAAAATCCAATGTTCCTTATCTTAAAAAAGAGTGAATGATTTCACAACATGACATCGAACATTGCCATTCCAATAATTAAAATTCAATGTCTGAAGCATTCTTATTTTTGTTCTCTTTTGCTCTGCTTGGGACAGATAGAGACAACATGCAATATGTCATCTGCCAAGTTTCTTTCTTTTCTATTCTGTCATGATGTTGATGATCATCACTCATCAATAAATTGATTGATGAGACCTGTGTTTTGCTTGTGTCAAAGTCAAACAAAATTGTTGTTCTGGTTTTATTTCTAGCCCAAAGCGTTTTGTGGCTATCAAAATATTTACAATAATTCTAATGTTTATACCTTGAAAATCAAACGTGCAATGAAGTATATTTAACTATCGAACGATTATTGAACAATGGAGCCAGGCATTGATACCAGCGTTTTACCCAAAATCACAGACGTGGAATGGAAGCTTGAAGTTATGACCAATGCACCTGGAGTTGGGTCCGACAACTTGTTATACACAGTTATATTGAAGACGAACAGCGGTGATGATATCAGGTTCACTTGTGGAAGCCAACAGCTGCAAGATTTGGTGTATAAACTGAAGGATTTAGTGAGACATTGCGAGAAAGTGAAAAGTGAGATAGGTTGATTGTTTTATACTGTTTGTAATTTTAGGTGGCACAGAATGAATTCCAGATAAAAATGATATTGTAAGTTACATCTTGTTTGATATTTTTCTCCTTCTACACATGAATAATCAGATAGTTTCAACGCCATTAGTCAGTAAAACCAGAGATTCTTATTCAAAATAACTTTATTTCAAAATACCATTATAAAGTACCACAGTGAGAACACAAATCAGAAAAAAAACAATTCCATTGTGTAAAACATAAAGCTGATCACAGATTAACTAAAAATGACTTAAGTGAGTAGGTAAGCTGCATTTTCATAATTAACATCTACCATTCAATGAGGAACTACACAAGGTTCCATACATGACAACTTCACCCAGAGCTACAAGTAAAAGATACAATAGTTCAGGAAATTACACTGTTGAGGCATATGATACTATAACCCGATTTTTCTAATTGGGCATCTGTCAACATATTACAGTGTATTTAGGTTTAATTAACAGTTCTATCATATTATTCATTAAGTTGTTATTGTTAAACAACTTAATGAATAATATGATAGAACTGTTGAGACGATACTAGTTGTGTATACTGTATTAAGAGGCGTCGGAGCACTTAGCAGGTAACCAGGGGGGGTGAAGAACCTACAACTTGGACAGCAACAAGGCACAGTTAGAAAAATCGAGTTATACCAGCATTGCTCTTATAGAAAGTAATATTTGTTCTTCAATGCTCAAACATAGGCAGATGTTTGTTTGTTCTTGATTGTATTAGGTGCCTGCACCTCATGTAGTTTCTATTTCATGCATCTACTCTACATAGGGTTAGCTTCTTGGGACTTGAATGCTTACTATTCTATTATTAATAATAAATTTATCTTAAAATATCACAATATCAACAACTACACTACCACAATACAATGAACATTTTGATTATACTGTATTTATAGGAGCCTCAGTACATAAGAACACAATTAACCCGTCAAGCAATTGCATACTAGAAGCAGTCTCCTTGTAAGCGCTCATCAATTTTGATGATTACATTTGTTATCTTTTCAAGTGCAATATTCTTATGCACAGTCCATACTACATTTGTTGGGTTAATTGATACAATCACCTACTTTGAAGTCATCAAGTAAGTGATTTATGCAACATCAAATTATGAATGATAATAACATTTTCAAAAGAGTGCTTGTATAAATGCAAATTATGTGATTGGATCAGTTGATGTGGAAATGCTCTGGAGAGGTCTATGACCCGCAGTGGACTGTGCAATAGATAGAGTTGATTGATCATGTAGCTAAACAATTTTGTAATAGAGCTGGCATCCCAATAAATACAGTCTACAACACAATACATCTAATTTCAGACTTGTAAATAATTTTGCATTCAGATTTAAAAGTAATCACAGAGACCGCTTACATTACTGTGACGGATAGATTTGAAACAGTACTTTAGGCCTAAAAAACCTTTCAACAGTTTTAGTAACCGAAGTGAGCTTGCAAATGTCCTTAGACTAATTTACTTTAATTATACATGCAACTATCAATGTGTAATAAAATATTTCTTTCTTATTACTAATAGCTGCACACTCGTTAACGAATTTTACGAATATTTTCAAGTTTACTTTTAAACTACTAATATTGTGATATAAATACTGAGTTAGGGCTGCAGAATTTGACGAGTCAAGTGTTTCTCTTATACTATTGTTGAAGGCAAAAAGGTCTCGTCAAATTCAACTAGTTGGACGAATCTACAATATTATAATGATAGACTATCACGCATAGTGAAGTACAGTATCCACAGCGATAGTTGTGATGTGGGTAGTAGGAAGTGTGCAAATTAAATGCAAGCACACAATTTAAAAGCAATTAGGTCATGGTATTAAATCCGTAAGCTGTTAAATAAAAGCTTAATTCAAAATAAAAGAACTAATAGTTTAAATAGCAACATTATTCAATCGTTTTTATAAAGCCATGTCAATTCTGTTTAAAAAAATTGCAACAATTTTTTTTATAGTGGTAACACACCACAATCCTTGGTCCTTTACAGGGTTGCCAGATAAGCAAGATTAACTTGTCTCTTTTTTAATTTACTTGTGCATTTGTGATCTGTAATTTAACTTGGCTACTTTTAATTTATATTTTCAACTAAAATAAAAACCATTTAAACATAACAAACAACACACATAGATAAATAGTAAATTATACCGATTACAACACACTTATACTGATATAATTTTGGAATTATCACATACTTTTTTTTTTCATTACTTTTAAAGTCTTATTCATATTTTATATTATAAGCATTAAGTGCGTGCGCAAACAAAAATAGGTGAACAAATTAATCCCTTAAACATAACATTATATTCTTAACAAACAGCAAGTTTAAATGTTTTTTGGTCACATTCACTGGTAGTGTTGCCATTATTTAGGAAGTTCTAGGATATTCATCTTCATGAAATTCATGTTTTAAAGGAATTTCTGTAGCATGGCAACGCTTGTAACTGGCTGAATATACTTATAGCAGTAATAATACAAAACACAGGTTTCTACTTGACTACTTGTAAATTGTCACTACATTAAAATATCCAATTTTGTTAATACAAAATAGCTACAATGGAAGAATGGAACACATTGATTAATTTCGCGATGGATCACAAACCATAGTTTTACAAAATGTTAAAATGATTTACTTAAGCTATAGTTATATAAAACTATATCAAAGGAATTAAATCCTTAATTTAAAAGTTCTTAAATTACTCTCATAGCATAGTCCATTACATAAAAGTCGCATGTTTCTTTTAAAATGTATTGTTGAGGTCTGCCGACGTATTCTGTAAATAAAAAACTCACCGTGAAGACTTAGGTGAAGTGAGCTGTCAATAGTGTCAATCTCTAGCATTAAGTGGAATGACAGCTCACTCCACGCTCAGTTCACCTAAGTTTTCACGGTGAGATGGTTACAGAATAGCACTGCTGTATTTAACTTCATAAATGTACCATCGAAGAAGTTCATATCTAACCACCGTCCACGTTAGGACTATTCTTGCTTACAGCGCTCGGCGACTATAGAACCGGGCTGGTAACAGATATGGTCATCGTGTTCACGGGATTTTATTTTGAAACTGGTTAGATATGAACTTCTTTGATGGTACACATGGCAAAACAAACAAGTAAACAGATACCTAAATACATTTATTTTGTTTTTTTTTTTTTTTTTAGGACTGGCAGCAATTCCTGTAAGATAAAAGTCGATATTTTATTTTGCCGTGCCATACTACATATTAATACATATCTACAGTTTAAGTAATTCATTTCCTATTTTATGAATAGTACTGTTAATATTTCAAAGTAGGCCTGTCGCCCGAGATCTTAGTCAGTCATTGATATTTTATAATAAAGGGTACAAGTTACGATTTGATACAGGTTTAAAAAATACTGGACAAAGCACCAAAGTATTATGAATCGCATTTAGTAGGTATCTCAATATCTTGTTTTACCAATTACTTTATGAATCAGAGTGTGTGAGTTCTCTTTGACTCACAAATCTTGTATTCAGTGATGTAATTGTGGCTTAAAATCACCAATTTTATTGTTTGTACATTTAAATACTGATAAAAGTTTATTTAGCCACAATTTTTCAGCATTTAAAGGAAA
Source organism: Agrochola circellaris (assembly GCA_914767755.1). Lineage (NCBI taxonomy): Eukaryota > Metazoa > Arthropoda > Insecta > Lepidoptera > Noctuidae > Agrochola > Agrochola circellaris. Next base: position 3,179,477 of record OU611855.1, on the reverse strand, counting down.
ATGTGAATTATTTTCCTCACCACATTAAAAAGGAAACTATGAAACAATGGTTACTTTGGCTCGACTACTATGATAGTGTCGTCACAAGTTATCTTTAAAACCACAAGCTGTGGTTATGGGGCGTAAACTTTTAAAATACTTTACCCTGAGCTATTGGACACCAGAAAAATCACGTCATAGTTTGACAAACAGCTGCAAATAACTGGACAGTTGACTGTCCAAAAGAGTCCACGGTAAGCCTGCAGCCGAAGAGTGTTGATAATAGTTTTCGTGTTTTCCAGTCCAGTCATTTAGCCCAGGTTCGCATGGGCGATTTTTTTACACGACTTTGTTTCATCGCACACTTGGTGTTGTGCCGAGCATTGACAATCCATCAGAATGCATCACAGCGCGTCAAAAAAATAAACTGTTGGATTCAACTCTCGGCGCTAAGTAGCGTTGAAAATCCAGTGCACAATAAAAAAAAGCCATTTTTTAAAGAGAAAAGAACTTCAGGAAAGCCGCCGGAGGCACTGGGTGCGGCGGCAGGGGCCCGCCGGCCTCCTTGAGGCGCTCGCGGTACTCGGGGCACTGGTCGGCGATGCACGGGTGGCCCAGGGAGCGCCAGAACAAGCACTTACAGTGGCGACATAGGGAGAGGGTCTCAGCAAATTGCGCGTCTTCTCGGAGGCCGTACATCCTGAAAAAAATTATAGGTTGAGTCTTAAGGTACAAGCTACCTACCAGTGGCGAAGGGTGAGTTTATGAGAAAGGTAAGCCGGAGCAAAAACAAAAATAAAAAAAATCTGCCGCGCCGTCGTAAGACTGACCAACTAACTTATTCCTACAACGATACTGGTCAAGTATTTATAACAACTGTTTGTATAAAACTTCAGCAGTTCGACTTCCGCTAACATCGTAAAAACCTAGGAATCGTTCTTCGATTCCAGTTTCAGATAAATATCGAAAAATTACAGTCAATTGCTCCCTATGACTGACATCGGGAGTTTCGTCAATCATTACAGACAGAAATGGAGCTTTATCTATCTCGATTCTAATGTGGTCTCGTAAAACGGATGCAATACTACCTATGTATTAAATCATTTTGAATATCACTTGAAAGACCAGAAAACACGGGGTTCTGAACTGAAGAACATAGTTCCAAATGAGAGTCCAATACGGTGTCATACTTGCTCAGATATAACAAGGTTTCAATATAGTTACCGCGGTTATCAGAATTCGGACGTTCATCGTGGCCGCGAAAAGCTACTTCTTGTTTACCTAACAAAATAACGGTGTCGATAAACCGTTTCATTAAATTATTATTATTATTTGTTTTATTATTATTTCGAGCTACTTTCCTATTATGAGTTTCAAGCGAATTAGTGAAAAATGGTTCTATCCTACTATTCCCGAAGTCATGTAAATCTAAACAGCTACGAATATGCTTTTCAGTCTGCACATGTTTTTTTGATGAATTCGTCAGATTATTAATATCTGTAAAACCCCCTTTATTCCATAAACTACTAGAATTTGAGAAAAGTAAACATGGAAAACAAAACATCTTATTTAATTTACAACTACCAGTCCAACTACCAGATTGATATTTATCGTAAAGGGAAACATTCCAACCCATCACGTCGTTTGTAGTTTATAGTCATATCTGGTCGAGCACGACCTAGCCTAATTATGTGTTTCTTATTTTCAAAACTTAACCTTGAAAAGCATGTTTCCTCACGAAGCAAATAATCTGTCACACAACAATCTAAAACTATCAATGCCGCCACCCTACTAATAACTTTTCAAATCTACTCTAAAAAAGTAATTTCAAATTGCTAATCTATCGACTTACCACAAATTCCTAATTACAACGACGGCGAACGCACAATTTCACAACAAACTCACGATTATCCAATTCTAATTGTTACACTAATACTACACTAATAACTTATATTATGAATACAACGAACAAAATGCTAATTAACTACAAGTATCAACAAAATTAAAGGTTATAAATTCTATTAACTATTTACGTCAATCGATCGTCAACAAACATTTAAAATTATTGCGTGCGTGGAGCGTGGAGCTTGTCCCTCCCCCCGGCCCCGTCCCGAACCAAACCGAACGCTTACGAAATTAAGCGAATGGATTCCTACACTGTACCTATCATAACTCGACTTTTTACGGCTTACTATTGCCTCAAAAAACAGCGTGTCACGTGACCTGAAGTGACGTCATGACGAGATTATTTTGTATAGAAATTTAAGTTTTCATAACCCGGGCGGACAATGAGTTATACTGGAGGCACTAGAGCAAAATTGGCGCGCACTTTAAATGTTTTGTTTTCGTTGGAATATAAAGACAATTTTTTTAATGTAGGTTAGGGTTTTGTAATACTTTAATTTTATGGTGTAAGTATTAAATAATACATTCAGTGTTATTATTAAACACTGCTGAGAACTACTGACTGTCATAATTTCCTAAGGGAAGCCGACAGGAATCGGGTTATTGGTTAGCTGCGCCCCTGCTACCTACGCTTTCATTTACGAGAGTTTATTCTCTCTTTATACGAGATTATGCCATAGATGATCGTTATTTGCCTGCATACTTAATTATGTGGCCATGTGTACGACATTTTAAAGAGCCTGTCAACAGAGTTGTACCATCGAAGAACTTCATATCTATACACCGTAAGGACTATATCTGCTTGCAGAGCTCGGCGGCTATAGAACCGGAGCGGTAACCGATGTGGTTATCGTGTTCACGGGATTTTGTTTTCAAACTGCTTAGAAATGAAGTTCTTCGATAGTACTTTGGGGTAAAGATGAATAAAGTATTTTGGGCTTATATGCAGATAATATTTGACGAAGAACTACATACGGGGAGTCAGAAGCCAAGGGGTATCGTGTTACCCAATCAGAGTTGTGGAAGTCAGATAAGCAGTCGCCCCATGTAAAATACCGGTTTTCAGTTGCATCCGGTTAGACTGGAGCCGACCCCAACATAGTTGGGAGTTGGGAAAATACATACTAAACTCACTACCTACTCGAAATACCTTTTTCGCTAGTTCAGAGACAGTAGTTAAAAAAAAATCATGACTTACTTTCTAAGCTGATGGAACAACTTCTTCCAGTCGAAGTCCTTCTCATCAACGACCTCGTCCTTGTTCTTCGCCAGTTCGGCGTCAGTCTGCTGCTGAGTGAAGTGGAAGCTGACCAGCTCGCGCCAGATGCGCTGTTCCGTGCACACTGATGCCATTACTGTCCATGCTGATGATGCCGCCTGGGGAAGGGCAAAAATACTTAATAAAAAAGACAATATAAAAATGATTACTTGCTTACTTCAATTCGATACTTGACAATGGTAGGTATAGATTCTATGCCGATGAGTAGGTACTGAACTATATTTTTTTTGGTCCTAGCCTATGTTGACCCACTGCAGGGCAAAGGCCTCCATTTACCCTTTCCACCCCTCTCTGTCTTGAGCTAGTGTGGACTAATCCTAGTCTTAAAGCGTCAAGCTCATCCCGCCATCTCCTGGGTCTAACACGATGTCGCCGGACGGTTTCTGGGACACACATTGTGGCCCATGACTGTGACATGTGGCAGACTAGGCCGGTCCAGTCCCGCTTAAGCTTGGTTCCTTTTTGGGTGACGTCGGGGACTTGTGTTTTGGAGCATAAATCTCAGTAAACTAAGAAATAAAATATAATTCAGCTGAGCGACAGAGAGAAAAGTTACTTTTGGAGAAACAAGAGATTGTACCTAAGAGGAAATGTAGAAGGAAGAAGCCAACTTCTGGTAGGTTTCTTTGGCTTGGAGAACGAAATTTAATATACGCCAAAATCACTATAGGTAATCAGAAGAAGGTCACACGCTCATAATTCTACTTACATCCAAGTCCCTGTGATCCGATATCCTCAGCAGAATCTCTCTGATACACTCCTCAGGCAAGTCGTGAAGCTTGGGGACTACCTCTGGTCCCGGCTGAAAACAAATGCTTTGTTAGCTGTTACGTACATCTTGATTTAACAACGAGTGTACTCCAAACGGGCGCACGTGAGTGTTCAGACCATTTGGAGCATTGCCAGAATGCCCTTAACAGAAAATAGCACTAAATGAGCGGTTCCCTGGCGATTATGCAAGATAGATTGGACAATTGCTGCCCAAAATAACCGGAGCTTTTGTTTTTGGATGATTTATGATATTTACGAGAGTAAATAATTAATTTTGCATGTTGTGGCGCTTTTCATTTTAAACTGGTTAGGTTAAATGGCGGACAGGAAGCAAATAAAGACAAATATTACTGGATCGTATGATTCTTAACCCTTTAGAGGGTTCAGATTTAACACAATAATTAATAAAAATAGTTTTAGAGAGCATTTCACGCGCTTTGCAACGTCAGAAGAACGCGTATGCATTACCTACTCAGTAGGTATCTATAGTGTTACAAAAATATCTATCCCGGTACCTATTCTGAAAACATGAAAAGGTCTGATATTCATTTTTCGATGACAGCGACGCTGCAGCTAGGCTAGGCCTGCCTTTAGTACATAGTACATACCTCTTGTATCAAAATACTGCTAGCGATGCGGTTGATCCTCGCGATGGCGTGGTCGTGGTGTCCCCAGAGAGCCCGCGAGCCCAGCGGCCGGCCCCAACACGAGCGCTTCTCCGACTCTCGGGCTGATGATACTGACATCACTAGCGCGCGGAGAGCGTTTAGATTCTGTTTTGAGGTGGCCACTGGAATAAGTAATGTGTTTGTGAATTCAGAAGGGGAAATGTTTCTTTAGAACTATAGCTAATTGACTCAGGCGTGTCTTTGCGGAAATCCATTATAAAATATAATAGACGACGTATATTTGGTAACCTAATCTGCTTAACTATTCTTAAAGAATCATAAAGAACCCTGTAAAAAATCGACACGCAACGAGGCATCCTCAGGATGACGATTGACTTGTTGCGAATCCGGAACCGACGTGATGACACGTCATCCTAAGGATGCCTCGTTGAGAGGTGAAACACGTGTCGATTTCTGACATGGTTTCTTTATGACTCTTTAAGAACAGTTAAGCAGGTTAGGTTACTAAATATACGTCATCTATTGTATTCTTTAGAACTGCATACACAGAGTAAAGTATGCTAGTAAGTTCTGCCTGCGTCTAGATTTGATAGAGTCTTCACCGGAGACTGTTTTTCCCATAACTATACCCTGGGTCTGGGGCACAGAGCTCGGAATCGTCGTGACGACCGGGTCTACAGACGGCAGTACTACTAAAGCAGCAGCCCAGGCGTCCCTGTGCTCAGTGGGCTGGGATCTTCAAGTTACGAGTTAACTTGCAGTTGACAACTAGAGATTACCTCGAGATAAGCGTGCATCATCGTCGACAGCAATATCGCTTGCTTGCAAGGTTATGGTCAAATGCAAGCTAAGGTTTCAAATTGGGTTGGAAGCCGTATTAACCTGGGACCACCACAGGTACTAAAGAAGTTGGCCAAATAACTATGTTTTGTCTCTGTATCATCATCCCTAAGTAGACTGGTAGAAAAAACGCCTAAGGCATTAAATAATAAAATAATACACTAACCTTGATCAGCAAGTTGCTCCAACATGGACAGTAACAGTTTCTGCGCAGCTCCGGGCAGATGCGTCAGTCTTTGACCACCGACCAGCAGCTCCAACAACGCGCAGATGTAGTTGAACCGGCGAACATCGCGCACGGCTGACGAGAAATCAAGACGACGGACGGCTTCTGATAGACCATTGAACCCTGCAATCTGAGGAAAAAAAATTAAAGTTATAAAAACTAAATAGCAAAAATACCGGCCAAGAGCAAGTCGGACCACGCACAATAAAGAGTTCCGTAGTTGGGATGAATTTATCCCAAGAAGAAACTTAACATTGTAGTTGAAAAACACGTTCTCCCATACGGAATGTATGGGTGATCGTGTTTTTCAAACTGCAAATTTAAGTTGGTCGATTATTACTCGTTAACCTGTACAGCCTACTTAGCTCTGATAGTTTTCCTTTTAACTTCGTTATATATACTACTGCTGTAAATTTTTTACAAATCCAAGTACAACCATTTAGCTGGCAGGGGGGGGGACAAACTTGACTCTAACAAAAATTTACACTTAAAAGCTTAATATTTCGGAAACGAATCCCCCCTGAATCCAAAAATGGTTTTCACAAACTCACAATATTTTTGAACGAACTTTCTAACGATACCCATGGGATAGATGAGAAAACAAACAACATGCCGTGGACGGACAGACAGACGGACATGAAGAAACTTGGATTCCTTGTTTACTCCGGAACCCTAAAAAAGTGAAATAAAAAGGTATAAACAAGAAATCACAGACAGACAAATAAAAAATCCGGAATCACACGTGTTATAATAGGATTATGATATAAAATGTATCAGACAAAGAAATAGAATGGATTGAATTTCTCAGTACCAGCTCGGAGTAACGGACTCGACCCCGTTACATGTGACTACTAGCAAAATGTAGGTGAACTAATACGTACATCTCTGCCTAAGACTCCGCGGAATACTGGCGTGACTTTCTGTTATGTCTCGCCATGGGCGGGCATACAAATATTTAAAAGAAAACAAGCTATAAAATATGTTGATGATGATGATCAGTAGAATAGAATCTATTGGTGCTTGTGCTAACCTCTCTTGTACATTTGATTGTGATGTGACAATGTGGAGGTATCCTGTTCACTCCATCACTTGTGTTCTTATCGCTCTCCTCACCTTCTGGAGACCTAGGAACAGAAAAAAGACATTATTATTATTTTTTGAAAATCCAGATAGCGATGATTATAGATGTCAGACATCATTAAAATTATATGATTAAAATTGTGTGCATGCGCATATATCGCCTGGGACAGGATAGCAAACTAACTAAGAATTGGACAATTTTAAGAATGTTCTAGTGTTCTATATACGAGTATAGTCTTGTATTGATTTGACGGCATCTACATCGCCACATGTGAACTACGCATCACACTGACGTCACACAAAATCCTGGATCGCGCAAGCAGAGCTTACCGCGCGATCAGTATATATATAACTTCCCGACATCAATCGTCGGGCAGTTGCCCGCCAGACACGACACCCGTCTGGTCGGAGGATCCTCCCTTTTCTATGGTGGATGAGTGAACTTTACACCCTGTTCCTCATACCCCTATTATATATCTATCGACATGTCATACAAGACGAATCTTTCCCAAGAATCTCAATTTCGATAATTTAACCTAATATTGCAGCCTCCAATAATAACAAGGTAAAACTTGTTACAGAAATATGAGAACCCAATTTATTTCATATCGAGCCAATAATAGTAGTAACAAAATTAAACACGTAGAACCTAAAAGACATACGAGGGCCACGATAGAATTTTGCGTAAAGGGACGAACAAAAATAGCTCAGGGATATCCGATATCCGAAATATGGGCCGAGCAAAATGGGTCGCTAGTAGTTCGTTAAGCGTGACCCATAAAGCTTGTCCAGTGTTATAGAGCGATGACCAGGAAGATGGCCCATGGGTGTTGGGGTCTTATTAAAATGGTCGGCTTAGAGCCATCACTCGCAGTTCCTTTGTATTCGCTTGGAACAAGAGCACGTTGATGCACACTTGAAAATCCGCACTAATACAGCTTATGAAAGATCTATTTCAGAAAAGAATAGAAGACGCATAACAGAAGTAGGTATCCCCTAACTTACTTTTGTATAAAAAAGTTTATAACCCCTTTTCGATTAAATAGAGGGTACATTCTGAATTCAGATAAGTTTCCCCAAGGATTTCTGTCTTGTTCACTTCTCTATTTTCCTGGATTGTCATGGGACATCTCGTGAGGAATGATCGAACCATCGACTGACGTTTTGGTAGTAGGTAGTTGAGAAGAAAAGTTTTAATGCGCGAAGTTTATAAAGGCAACGATCTTTAAACGCGGCATTTCCCTCATTTGACAAAGAAAAGCACAAATCTGAAGCGACGATCTGATTTTGATATTGTCAACTTTCATCACGATTTGCGTTGCTTCACCTGCAATTACCTTCTCCTGGCTTCACTATCGTAATTGACAATCTAGTTGCTATAATAAGTCACTATACCCCGTGGTTTATAGCCTTTTTATCGTGCATAACTATCGTAAATTCTTTTTATTACAAATAATGGGTGATCGTCACATTTTTGCTCTGGTCATTAGAAAGTTCGTTTACGTAAGAAAAGGCCGCCATATTGACTAAGAAATCTGTTTTTACTGAACTCATTAGTTGTGTAAGCCGAAAATATGGCACGGACGCTCATTAGATTATTTGCTTGAATAAGTTACGCTGAAGTTTAAATTGTTAGTATGTATGTCGAGATAACTATGCTCATAAAGTTTCGTAACTTCTAACTGCTAGTTATGAGGACGTAGATGTGATACTTGATGCACGTCCTCACTTCCATAAAGTGTCGTGTTTGCGTGTATATTCGAGAGGTGACAATAATTACAAAACTTCAGAGTTGTCTGTGAACCTCAAAGTACATGTTCGTATAAGCCGTATGCATATGTATTATCACGCTCTCTGCACTTAAGAGGGACGCCACTAACGAGGGGTGTTACTTAAGACTTGCTGCAAACACATCGTATCGTTACGTAGATACTGCAAAGCTTTCTACGGATTGACTTCCTTTATACTGTGTAGTTTTTCATTCATCGGTTTTCGCCACAGTAGGAGTTGAAATTGGCGATATACCTACGAACATACTTATTGTATTACAGAATACAAGTCTCTTAGCATAAAACCAGACACGAACACTTTAAAAAGTAAGAATTATTTGGCACAGGTCAACAACAAAAGCCAAGCGGGCCAGAAGGGTAGAAAACGCTGTTCCTCCTAAGGACAACCTAGTTACAAATGGCAATGAAGTAATGAACCAAACATTAGGTCCTCTATTCATACCACAAATCTTACATGAACATCCGTTAACGCCACGGATAAGGCTACGTAATGAAAGAAGCCATCTTTTCAATCGTCGGTCTGACGCCCTACCCCGGAAACGTTTGCAAATGGCCGTGTATTGTGCTGCCTTACAAAATCCTAATGCTGTGTCACCAAATGTAGCACGGATTTCTTGCGTTAGAAATGAGTTTCTTCATCTTTATGATTCTATTTTTACAAGTAAGAATAGCATGAGAACATCAAAGCCAAAGACTTTTTCAAATTCGACTATCTATAAGTAAATTTTGAACAATTTACAAAAGACAGCCCCCAAGACCTTAGTGTTAAAGCTAAGAAAGAAGCGGCGCAGCAAAACTGCTAGGTTTAGCGAATTGTTTTAGAAGCTGTAAAAAACTCGATCATCTGTAATGAGTAGGGGAAGACCAAAGAAACGACGGATGGACTGTTTGGAGATGATATGGCTAGAAAGAGAGTCACTGTGACTACCAAGATGACGATTAACAGCGAAGTATGCAAGAAGAAGACACGATGTGTCGACCCCAAATAAATTGGTATAAGGGCAGGCAAATGATGATCTATAATGTACTACATACATCTTGGAAATTAACATTTCATTTCAACAAACTTCACAGCAACATGTTCGTAACAACGTGAGAACTGACTAGCAACTCTACCTAATGTAGATTGATACGTTCGATTTCATTATCAACTCGTTATGTTCACTACAGTAGCCAATATAAACTCAAACGGGTCTAGTCTCCATGGACTATTGCTGTTTCTACAGAAAAGTCCTAGGAATTCAAGAATGTCATTATTTCATGTGTATGTATGTAGCTCTTCTAGATGGCGATGTCAAGTTACTTCGGTTATTCTAATTGTAATCAAATATGGTTTCAATCAACGAAGAAAAGGTTGTTTTGATAAATTAAAACTGTCTGAGTTCGGGATCAAATTCGTAACATTTCGATTTCTTTACGATACTCAACTATTAGGTACGCTATCTCTGCTTCAATCAATTTCAATGTTCGATATTAATTGGTGCGTGTCACGAATTCTTATTTATTAAGTACCTACCTAATTCATAACACGCAAAAAGTATTACATTTAGGATATTGTGCTACTAAGAACTTACAGTAAGAGCAATTGCTTTGGAACAGCATGCTATAGTAATTTCTAAGAAAGGAAGATCATAAGATGCAAATGCGATACTATCTACAAGCTAAATATTTTTCCATCTCTCCCACACTCCGAATTTAGATCTACATTGAATGATGTACTGCATGGTGAAGGCCTTACAGACCAGATGTGCGTTGGACCCCAGATGATCTCACAGGCCACTAAACATAGGTATAAAGTATTTTCTATTCTTGAATCGACATTTACATTGCATGACTCGCAATGTCGTATTGCAAACAGGAAGTAATATCTCCCTATCAAAGATCTAACCGTGACGCAATAAAGCAATATATTGTCTTACATAATACGTGCATAATATAGCTTAGAAAAGAAACAAGAAGCCCCTCTGTTGCGAGACTGAGTCATCTTGATCCCTTGCATTTTCTATGAGACCGTCGACTTACTACGCTAGTGTACGCCATTTTCTCAAGACCTCTCAATTTCCTTGCAGTTGCATCTTTGAGTGATGGGTTTAGAAGAAAGAGAAGGGGGGAAGGGATCAGGTTAAGGTGGTGGTTGTTGAATGGCAGTGCAATGGCGTAGGTCGTTGACGTGGGATCAGAAGATTCGCTGTATGGTAACAATGTTTTGAGGTTGACTGCCGTTTTGGTCTGGTAGTAAGGAACGATATTTGCATACCTAGTAAAATATGTTGTTTGTAAACAATGAGACTGAAGTGTGTGTTTGTGGAAGAGTTTGAATTTATGCAGGGCATCATGCATACACTTGAAATTATGCGAGTTCTAATGTCACGTTTATGTTCTTATTTAGCTTTTGTATTATCAATTTAAGCTAATCTTCCTATAGAAATAATACCGGTTAATTATCTTGGCGATAGGTGCGATGTGGAAAATACGGCATTTAGGTAGAAGGAGATACGGTTATAAAATTGTTTTGGACGTGATATAGAATCTGGGTTAGCATAATCAGCCTGTAATGTCCCCACTGCCCCAACACAGGGCTATAATCCATCACGCGGACCCAGTGCGGGTTGGTAGATGTCACAGTCTTCGATTTTTTGGTTTCCTCACGATGTTTTCCTTCACCAATTTGAGAGCAATGGTGATGAAATTATGTAAGTACATAAAATAAAGCGGCTGCCTGGGTCAAACTCACGACCTACAACTCGTAACTCCCGTTACTACTGGAACACCACTGCTCTCCGAATGTGGGTTATTCGACGAAAATATTCTGTAAGGAAGAATGGTAAGTAGTTATTTGGGGATTCTACCTAGATGTGTAAACATACGTTTCAAATTGTAACTAGGTCTATTTGGACTGTGGAAAGATTCTCAGGAACGTTTTTTCAATATTTTGTATTTTTGTAATATTTTGTAAGGTTTATTACACCGATGATTTTGTAATCGGTCTGTTCTATTTAAAATCTGGGTTATTTCTTCAAAACCGACCAGATTTTTTAATATATATATATATATATATTTATAAGTTTTTTTATGATCATACATAAATTCTGTTAAATATTCTCAGACTTTTATTATACCTATATTATCTTGACTCTGTTTTCTAAATTAACATGTCCTAACTAAGAGAGCCGGGTGATCTGTAACCCAGGCCCGTCCTATTCCAGACACCTTTCTGTATTTAAGATTGTGCAACAGTGCCTGTGATGTTGAGATAAATTAAGATTTATGATTATGATCAGACATACTTGCACATTGTAACTGACCTGTCGAAGTAAATATTGCCGCAAGTACAGGTCCAGAGAAGATACAGTAAATCTAAATAATTCGGATTTCTGTAGTCATTGCCAGGTTAATTACTTAACAAGTTATGTAAAATCATAATTTGTACAACCTATTCGTGATTAAGAAATTAGAATGACATTAATTTATTGCAATTCGCAATGCAACTCGAAAGTGCAAATGGTAGATGTTTTTAAATTAATGCAAAACAAGATTTGCATACGATTACAGGGTCGATTCGAGTGTCATAATTGTCAGCTGCGTAATGTCACATTAATTAATCGCATCACTGCTACGCGGGAAAGTGGACAACAATTTCACTGTCGTTGTATATTATTTAGGTTGATGTAATTGACGCTAGACTTAGCGAAAACGAAAGTTATCGCGTGCGAAAATCGTGAACGCACGAAAATGGAACGCAACCGAAACATCAAACTTTTTAAATTGGCAATCTGAAGAACATTTTCATAAATGGAACACTGAATGCAATCAGATTCAAATAAGAGCGTTTTCAAAAATAGACGCTGTGTTTATAACTTACCATTTTATAAGACCTTTCGCGATATCTAAAGTTCTTGAAGGTTACTGAGCATTGAAAGATCAGGATATATTGGTGATGTTATTCGAACTAGTTGTTCCTGAAGAGATTCCGGGTCAGCGCGTGTGCAACGCTCATGACAGCCAGTCGCATGAAGCAAGAGGCGCCATTCTAATGCCATTTTGAATATTTGATGCAACAATGTTGAACTTTATTATATTTTTGTTTGCGATTTATTATCGTCGAACACGATTCTTGAGTAAGTGCGATATTCGGTTGTATTCAGAATATTCGATAGGTTCTATAGTATCCTATACTATTAAATGAACAATATTTGTATACATACCTATATATATATCTTTGTAATCAGGTTCTCGAAAACGGCTCTAACGATTTCGATGAAAGTTGCATTATAGGGATTTACAGGGGTGAAAAATCGATCTAGCTAGGTCTCATAACTGGGAAAATTCGTGTTCTCTATTTTCACAACCTCGGGAATGTTATACAACGTTGGTATACTGTTTATCTATTTTCACCCGGGCAGAGCTCGGTCGACCATACTGTACATGAGGACTAAATTCCGTTTCATTTGTTTTTAGACGTCATGAAAAAATCATTTAAGTACCTACCTGCTCTACCTGCCAGCTAAATATATTCGTACTGCATTATTAATTCAAACATACAATTAACACACTTATAATAAGGAGGTACCGCACCTAGTGCGTACCATTGCGTGAATAAAAAAAAAAACAACTAAGAAGGTAGGTACCATAAACAATTATTGCGCCAATCAGAGGTTAGATTGCACAATTCATTCGCACTTATTGTATTGCACGCATTTAAACTAGGATCAACTGCATAAACTACAGTTATCACAAGGCTGAATCAATAATAATAAAAGTTGAACTTGTGGCTATCCGTCTATGTCACGTGGAGTGTACTGCACAGTCTGCATACAAGGCCATGGTCGGTAGAAATTGTTAGTAAGCATTAAACAATGACATTTATTTATTTCCAAGAACTTTTTCAAGGAGACGTGATGAAGAAAGTCTTTCTTTTTTTACAAGCTTTTATTTAAGGCGAAAGCATCAGGGTAGCCCGCGAAATTCACAGCAATTAGCAAGTCAGTATCAGGTTGTAAGTTGATCTAAATATGATTCGCGACCGTATCAAATGTTTTTTTATAGGATTATAATCATAAAAATCATCAATACAACTCTCTAAGTTCATGTAACCCTATTGATTGAATGACTATTTCATGAAATCATGACATTGAGGATTATTCTAAGGAGTTGTATTCTTGGTTTTAATGATTATAATTCAGTAAAATATTTGTTACGGTCGCGAATCATATTTTAATCAACATACAATCTGACAATGACCTGCAAATTGCAGAAAGCGTAAGAAAATTTGAATTTCGCGGACTGCCTTAGCGCACTTGTTAGTTTGTTAATTAGTATGTATTGTTCAATTATAACCACTTATCCTACGGAGTCGTTTTTTTTTTCTTTCATTCAGAAAGTACTTAATCTGGAAAGTTTATGACCAACTTTAAAGGTAGATTTTGTGGTCATTTGTGCATTAAAAAAGGAGGTTAAATTGCAGTCTACAACGAGGTTAATATTTTCCTCTGTTGCTTCTTACATCAGAATCTGTCATGTGATGAGTGTCAGCTGATTCATTGACTCCATAGTTTCCTTATTATTCTTTTATAATTAATTAATCTTTATCAACTATTAAAGTTTTTATTTATTTTTTGAAGATCTTTATGAGGAAACGAACAGTAAAATACGAATAGTAGAATAGGTCTACGATTTAACTTAGGCATAACGCAGTTTTAATTTAAAGAATAGACTTGCGTTTTTGGAAAAGCATTGTTATCGCAAGGTCGACGTCTATTATTAATTTTAAATACCCTTTAATAGGTGCTGGCCTTTTTCTTTTAGACCCGACTTTCACTTCATTAACTTCAAACTACAGTTTTTATCTTGCATTAGTTGACTAGCGTGAAATCCGTAGATCGTAGTTAACGTACAAATATTTTTTATTACTTAAAATGTAAGTGGGTACAAAGAAATGCTAAAATATTTTCCATCTCTGGCCTTTTTTTTTTTTTTTTTGAGGATGGGAAATTATCAAATAACTTCTCCCGCTCTGGGTGGAGCGGGAGGGCGTGTCAGACTTTTACTGACTAAAACCCACCCGTGTTCCTTCCGTTGCCTGTGTGCCGAGGTCGCGATATCCCTTTCAGACAAACCCGCGACCCCGGCAGGCATTGGCCCTTCCGGACCCCGTCAGTTGGTGCTGACATCTCTTTGAGGCGCGCGTGGAACACAACGCGCCGTCGACCCGGGCCTGGTCCCTATCGGACGGCGAGCTACCCATTGCTCACCGTCCGCAAGCCCGCGCCTACGGTGGCCGGAAGTCGGCTCGCGACTCCCGACGCCCGGGGCGTCTCCTGCGGCGACTAGGGGCGCGAGGGGGCGCATTTTGCCTCTCCCTCGCGCGCTCCGCCTCCTCCTTCGCGAGCATTACTGCTTCGCAGAAGGAGGTGACGGCCTCCCATGCACTCTCGCTCCGGACCATGGCCTGAACCAGGGCCGGACGCGAGAGATCGCCGCCGCCGATCGCCTCCGTGAGGACACGGCGGTGCTCCGCCCAAGCTGGGCAGACCTCCACCATATGCTCCACCGTGTCCTCCGGGCGATCCACACAGTGGTGACACCCGGGCGTTTCCTCCCGCTTTATTCTGAACAGGAACCTCCCGAAACAACCATGTCCGGTGAGGACCTGTGTCAGGCGGAAGGTGAGGACGCCGTGGCGCCTCTCTAGCCACTCCTCAAAGAGGGGACTTATCGCCACAATTGTGGCGTGCCCAGCGCTGGGTTGCGACAATCGCACTCTCCATGCCGCCATGAGATCCCGCCGGAGCTCTGTCCGCTGTGCCGCGATTTCTCGCGGCAGCGGAGTTACGCCCCGGCGTTTCGCCTCCTCGCGCAACTCCCACATGTGCGCGAGGACTTTTGCCTCCAGATCCCATGGCGGTAGTCCGGCAAGGAGGCTCGCCGCCTCACGGGAGACCGTGCGGTATCCTCGTACCAGCCTGATGGCCATGACCCTTTGGGACGCGTTCAACCGCTGGGCTGGTCGCAGCCTTAATGAACGCGCCCACACCGGTGCCCCGTAAAGGGCCATGGACCGCACGATCCCCGCGTAGAGCCTCCGGCAGGAGGCGTTTGGACCCCCTAGATTGGGCAGAAGCCGCTTCAAAGCAGCCCCTGCCCTCTGCAGTTTGGGAGCCAAACGTCGGAAGTGCTCCACGAAGTTCCACCGGCTGTCGAGGACGAGTCCCAGGTACTTCATCGTCGACTCGACACCGATGTGAACCCCTCCTGCCGTTATCCGGGAACCCGACAGTGGCGCGTTCCGAGGACCATAAAAACACATGGCCTCGGACTTGTGCAAGGCCACCTCGAGTCCCAATTGCCGGATCCTATCGACGATTGTCGCAACCCCGCGTGTCGCCAGTTCGGCCGCCGCCTCATGCGACCTCCCCTGCGCCAGGACCAGCGTGTCGTCAGCGTAGCACACTACACTGACGCCGCTAGGGAGGTCGGCGCGCAGCACCCAGTCGTAGCCGATGTCCCACAGATGCGGCCCCAGGACCGATCCCTGTGGGACACCGCACGACATCTCTCGCCGGTTCCACTCTCCGTGGTGACCGGGGTAGATGACGGCCCTGTCCGTCAAATAGGCCTCGACCACTCGACAGAGGTAGGTCGGCATCCGGTGATACCGGAGTGCCTCCCTAATGCAACTCCAGGGCAGGGTATTGAAGGCATTGGCGATGTCAAGAGACACCGCCAAGACGACCCCACCCCGGGCAACAGCATCCCCCGTCGTGAGGGCTCGAACGCGCATGATGGCATCCACCGTAGAGCGCCCCTTGCGGAAACCAAACTGGCTCTCCGCTAAGTCCGGTCCCACTCGCACCAGCCGCCCGACAAGGCGGTCTGCAATCACTCTTTCAAAGAGCTTGCCCACCTCGTCGAGCAGCACAATGGGCCGGTAAGCGGACGGAGAGTCCGCCGGGCGCCCCGGCTTTTTGATGAGGACCAGTTTCCCCGTCTTCCAACGAAGCGGGAACTGGCCCCTTTCCAAGCATGCGCTTAGGAGCCCCCTTAGTCGAGGCCCGAGAGCCTCCAAGGCCAGAACCCAGGCTTTTCCAGGTAAGCCGTCGGGTCCTGGGGCGGTATTCTTGGCATTCAGCCTACGTACCGCCACTCTCAAATCTACCTCGGTCACCTCCGGAGTATCGTCGTCGTCGTCACTATAGTGGTCCGCATTGGGCACCGCAGAAGGCGGAGCCATGGGCGGGGGAGTATATTCCCCTCGCGAAGGGAACAGAGCGCTCACCACGTCCTCCACGAGCTGGGGCCGGAGACTCTGCGTCAGCGGGGGAGCCCATGGGCGGAGTTTGTCTCTCGCCCATTTGTATGGGCGTCCCCACGGATCTCTGTTCAGAGTCTCCAGCGACTCCTCGCGGGCCAGTCCTCTGGCCCGCTCGATCTCCGCTCGGAGGGCGGTCTTCGCCGCTCTGTACCCGTCGTACAGCTCCGCCTCAATGGCTTCCGTATCCGGAGGGCGGATACGGAGCCTGCGGTGCCTGGAGTACCGGTGGCGCGCAGCAACGCATGCCGCGCGTAAAGCGGTCAGCTCACGCGACCACCAGCACACCTGGCGCCGAGCACGTCCGGGCTGGACCCGGGGCATTGCCACGTCACATATCTCGGACATGGCCTCCCGGAACCACTCCGCCTCGCCATTGATGTCGGCAGGCCTGTCCGGTGATGACACCCAGGCCTGCACGATCGAGGCTTACAGGAGGAGCTCCCGGTCCAGCTGCTTCAGCGCCCACCGCGGACCACTCGGGGTCTGTCGGACCGGCACGCCCGAGGTCTGGGCGGAGACGTCAAACCGGATGTACCGATGATCGGAATAGGTCTCCACCCCCTCCATGACGCGCCAGTCAATGACACGTGGTGACAGAGCGGGGCTGGCGAACGAGATGTCCACCACTGATTCACCCCGCATCCGCACACACGTGGGGACAGAACCCCGGTTTAGGACGACCAGGCCTGTCTCCAGAGCCCAGTCCTCCACCATCCTGCCCCGTGTATCCGTACACCGGGAACCCCAAGCCACGTTCTTGGCATTGAAGTCCCCGAGGACGACCACGGGGAGGGGATGATACCCGACGACGACGACTCTCAACTCCCCAAGGGAGTTGTGGAACTCGGCGAGAGTTCGGTTCGGGGAGAAGTACGCTCCCACCACGACGATCTCCCCGAACCGTGCTGCTACGCAACCCCGTCCCCTTTTGACGGCCTCGAGGGACGGGGTACCGGCGGCGGCCGACGATATAATGGTCACTGAGCCGCTCAGGTCCTCCACCCAGTCATCCCTGGGCGGGACAAAGTACGGCTCAGCGACCACGGCGATGTTAATCGACCACTGCGCCATGCTCTGGAGCAACAAATCCTGAGCTGCGGCGCAGTGGTTGATGTTCGCCTGGAGGAGGCGTAATGGGGCCACTATTGGCAGTCCATTCTAGCCTCCCCCCGAGCCCCGCGTGAGGGCCCCGCCACAGCGGCAACGGCGGCGGCGGCAACGACGGTGGAGGCGGCAGCGGCGGCGGCAGTAGAAGCGGCGGCGGCTGCGGCGGTGACGGCGGTGGTGGTGGGCTTGCCCCTGGCTTTCGCTTTGGCGGGTTGGGCGCAGGCCTTGCTCCCAATCCGGTGCTCGGCCGGCTTGCCAGCTGCCGCACATACGGCACAGTGCGGCGTGGCTTCACACGAGCCGGCCTTGTGACCGGGCTGACCACAGCGATAGCAGTGATCGCTGCGGTCCACCTCCGAGGTGCATTTCGCTCCAACGTGGTTACCCACAAGGCAGCGGAAGCACCTCAGAGGTTTGGGTTCCAGCAGTTTGACCTGCGCGGATACCCAGCCCACCAATAACCTATGGCCCTCCCCGGCGATTTTTCTGGCCGCCGACACGGGGCAGCTCACCGTTACGGCTCGCATCCCCTTGAAGTCAGGACGGATGGTGCCTACCCTAACCTGCTCAGCAGAGCACCCCCCAGTCCTGACGACGGCGGCCACCACCTGAGCCTCCACCACGGAGTCGTCCAGGCCCGAAATGCGCATGTCCACGCACTTGGTGGGCCTGGACACTCGGGCCTCGTCCGCATTTAGGGACGCCCTAAGCTTTTCAGCCAGGGCGTCAGCGGCCGGGCCACTGGCCGTTCCGGGGACCTCCAGCATCCGGGCCCCTGTCGCTGTGACCCTGACCCGGATGCCCTGAGCGGCGCCGATCTCATTGAGCATCCATCCATCCATCCATCTCTGGCCTGAGATTAAATTAAAACGAAGCGGGAGAGTCCAAGCAAATTACTAGCGAACCGAGCTAGTAAAAGGGATGATGCCTGGGTATAAAAAATTAAATTCTAATTAGTCCGTCAGTCAGATAATAAAAACAATATTATACACGTATTTTTTGCTTTATCATATTAATAAAAAAATACTTAGATAAAACGCATTTTAAGTTGGGGTAGTGGGGGCCGCTACGTCACTAGTATGTATAAAATCTACATCTAAATCTACTCGTGACGCCATGGCAAATTTACCTCAATGTATCACCGTAATCTTTAGATTACCTACGTAAAAATCGAATAAATTCGTGTCCGATATTTTTTTATAATCTCAAAGACAGAATATTTTTTTTTTTCTCATCATCCCTATTATTGCTTGCCAGGCAATCCAGGCAATTTGTTGTTACATAACTGCAGTCCTGAACCAATTTAACTATTCATGAGGCCCAAACCTCCATCCATAAATCAAGGTATTTGCCAAAACAAAGATATTATCTAAACCAGGGCTGTCCAAATAACATACCTTCGCGGGCTAATTAAATTTACTACAAAAGCTGGACGGCCGCAGAAACAAATATTTTCAGTTTTCAAGTAAAAAAATACAGGAAATTATTTATTTATACGTTAATTGGTTCTTCGTTAATTTATCTTTAACAATCATATCGATATCAACGCCAATATTCGTTGTTGCGAGACGCATTGCATCGAGAAGTGACTTATCTGACCGTAGAGATCTATACTTAGATTTTATAAAGTATTTGACAAAGAATTCTATTATCCAAACTATTTATGTCCAAAACTATTTTCTGTTTAATTTACACTTTAAAACGTCGCGGAACGCATAGAGAATCACGCAAAACCTATCAAGCGTATTTTCTGAAACATTCACCATTTTAAAGATAATTTAATTATTGATCTTTTAGTATACGTGTTCTATTAAAATACCTTTTGTTTTATGTATAATAAATTAATAATGCGTCTAATTTGGGACAGCACTCCTTGATTGGCGAGTCCTATTACTGGCTGGGCCTACGACTCGTTTCGTGAGCTCAGTACAGAATACGCAAGCAAACCACTCAAGGTCACTGTCATATAACATCTCCCCTTGTAACAGTATAAATAAAAATTTCATTCCAACAAGCAAATAGATCCAATAACAAGAAAGCCAATAACCACTCTTTTTGTAGCAAATAAATGGATTCATATTGTGGACACTGTTCGCTCTGTGAGGCCAGGGACACAGGCCTCCCACTTCCCAGGCCTTGACCTATAAATGGCCGACAAGTTGAGGCCAGAACGCGGAAGGAAGGATTCTAACAAAATATTTATAGCCACTGGAGGTCTTTTCAATTTGCTTTTTGCAATTTGTCGGGACTTACGACTAGTGGGATATTTAAATTATGAAAAAAATATGCATTTAATAATTAAAATATTAAATGAATGAATTCATGAAATTCTGACTGAAAAGAGTTATATTGATGATTTTAATTATTATAATTCCGTTAATAATTATGTATAATTGTCGCGAATGTTTTTTTATCAACATAGGTACACCTTGATATGCATGTCAGTTGCAAACAACTTAAGAACATTTGAATTTTGCGGGCTGTAGGTACGGGATTTTTTTCAGAAAAATATATGAAATGTGATTTGAACGTAAGTACTTACGTGGAAATATTGAGTTCACTGGCGTAGAATTATAAAGGGTGAAATGTTACTTTTTAGTTCATTAGAGCGCGAAAATTTATACTTTCTTCGATTGCATTGTTTGATAAACGGAAATTCGTTCTCTTTCCCTCCAATTCTGCTTCTGTTACGACTTTTTCCAATTAAAAACCTTAGAATAGAAACTTGGGATTTGAAACGACTTGGGCCTTGGGATTTGAAGGATTCTTAATTCTTACTTAAATTAAAACCAAACAAGAATAGAAACTTTTTCTTGTTCGGTAAAAAAAAGGACAAACATAACAATTATTAGGGTGTTATTTTTGTACTTGCCTTCACCGATTGTTCAAGGTTTAATTATCTTTATTATTTTTATTTATCCAATATGCTGGCTTTGTCGAAAGACTCAATGTTTACACTTTTCTTTTTATCTTTCTCCCGTTCAAAAGTATTGATTTTGTTTGAACCTCGTCGTAATGTTCTGCATGTGACAGGTCCAACCATTCAATATGTAAAATAAATTTTTGCTTTAACGTGCTTCCAATCAATTTAAATTGGCAATTCGTGTACATCGTGCAATTCGGCGCTATTGAAGCCTTTATTTCAGTTATTTAGTGCACGTTATTGTTCATAATTATTATAGTTTTTGTCGTTTATGGTCTGTTTTTAAAATGGTTGTATGGAGAGTTGTATAATAATTTTAACTTCAGCTTCAATCATAACAGTAGTAGATTTTCTTTATGCAATATAATTTTTCGCTTCATCTTTATAAACCAGGCTCCGCTGCGATTACTTAGACACTCAGCCCTACTACGATCTTGCTGACGGGCATTTTTTTTTTCTCTTTTTTGATTTGCAATCAGCCAGTGAATTACGAGCAGATTGGAGTAAGTGCTTTGCAGAGTAATTTTTTCATTAAGAATTCTCTTTATTTGCATTAGAATTGCTGGGCATAATCTAGTTTGATAGGTATTACAAGCCTTTTTAGTCTTCGCTTTTCAGACTTGGTTAGTGCAACTGCTAGTGGGTTTAGATGCTTCTCAAGTCTTGTCTTATAGCGTGCAATAATATACTTTATCTCCTGTTACATAGTGTTTATTTTTAAAATGTCGTGTAACTCGTGAGTTTCTGATAAACCATGAAGTATTTGATATATGGCTTGTGGAATGCTGTTTTGTGCCCTCAGGAGTATGTTTAAGGTTGAACGCTGTGCCCCAAAGCTGGATCCCATATGTCCAAATTGGCTTTAGTATGGCATTGTACAGGAGGAGCTTGTTGTTATCTATGCTCAGTGTGGAGTTAGTACCCAGGAGTCATTGTAGACTTCTGTGTTGATCTCTCTTTGCTTGAATACGAGCTTTCCATTATTCCTAGATATTTTACAACGTCGCTTTATGGTAGTTACAGATCACCTAGTTTGACAGGTGGAGAATTTCCTTGTTGAAGAGTGGATGTCACATTAATTTAACAACAGCATGAGCTGTTTTAGTTCGTGCCAAAATGAGAGAAGAGAGAGAAGGAAAACTAGAAAAATTGTTACATAAAAATCAAAATGAATTGCAAGTCCAGAATATTATTTCATGTTACTCGCGAGACAATTTCGGAAGCAACAGCAATCAATTCATGACTTCTGTCGACACGCCAATCTTGAACAGAGTTTCTAAATGTTCGTTAACTATTGGAAATCTTTGATACAAAATGTATATACTATCACGCATACGTAGTTACATAAAATGGAACAGACTTGCAATACGGACACTCCGCAGTTTAGGTGTGAAGCTACATGTCCGCGGCGGGCCCGTCTTGTTGGGCCAATTCAGTGAGTGTAACGTAGTGAGAAGATCTAAGAGTCACGCAATAGAGAGGCAATTTCTAAGTGATTAGCGCTGTGCGACCTGAATTGCATTTTGTTGTGTCGTAGAAAAGTCGCTTTTTATTTAAATGAATTTGCGGAGTGTCCCATCTGTTATAATCTGTGGTAACACTTGCACATTACCTTGGCAGAGTGGCAGAGAACTATTATTTATTATATGGTTATGATCTTACCACCAGAGTGAGCCAGAGTCCATGTTTGTTTAGTTTAGGTAAGTACTTATAATGGGTTAAAACTGTTTTTGTACGATTACTTAATAGTTTACGTAGCATTACATCAACCAGTAAATTCATACTTCTGAAACAGTAATACTTAATGTTTTTAATTTATTTTCAAAGAAAGTGGATGTTTTTAAATTAGGTCCGGTCCGAGCTAACTTAAAACAAAAACATACTAAAACATAGCTGCATAACGAATGGCTGAATCTTCCCTAGCAACTTGCCAGTTTTAAATGAGGGAAACGGGTCAGTCCGATGCTAGTCGGCGATAAACGTTCTTCAGAACAGACTTAAGAATATTTGTACAGAATAAAGAGTGATGTAACTGATTCAGGGTAAATATCGTTTCAAACCTTTTCGACTGTGAAAAAGGGACTCTATCTACAGTCACTGTTGAAGAAATTGAAAAATTAGGCTTTACTTTTACGACGTTTTAGGCCGTTTGTCCACCGCTTCGTGAATTTCATCGGGAACAAGATGACGACGCCGAAGTAGCGAGTGTAGCGACAGTACATTTACTATGTTTGGCCGCGTGTGTTAGTCTAACAACTCTAAGTAAATCAACCCTGAATCTGCTGTAGGTACCTAATCCAAAGAGAACATGAAGATACCTAATCATAAACATAGGAAAGGGACGGTCGCACCTTCATTATAATATTATTTACATCCATCCAGCCCTAAGCTGCCTGTCCGTTGAAGCGGAGCGAGGCAGCGGAGAGGAGCGTGGCAGCGAGTGGAGCGGAGTTGCGGACAGTGTCTGTCCATTGATGCGGAGCGAGTCAGCGGAGCGGAGTTACGGACTGTGCGGAGCGAGGTAGCGGAGCGGAGCTACGGGCTGTGCGGAGAGAGGTAGCGGAGCGGAGTTGCGGACTGTGCGCGTGTGACTTTTTTTTCTGCATCCCCTCTTCGCTTCCCCGCTCCGCTTCCCGGTTTTGTATGAATTTTTAAACTAGTTCGCAAATCCCTGTCCACTGAAGCGGAGCGGAGAGTTTATGCAATACCGTTGGTTAATATTGGCACAGGTCCGCTCCGCTCCTCTCCTCTCCGCTCCAGTGAACTGGCAGCCTTATGGAAGTTAAAATATATTCGATCATTTCTTAATTAAAATTAATGGACCGTGTAGAGATTGAATATATGAAGACCCAACCAAATGATGTAGCGATTTAAAAATAACTGAGTCATAAAAGTTTCCTTTGAACTCACTAACATTTTTTTTTATTCCGACCTACAACTGTTTCGAACGTGACAGTTCTTTAAAAAAAATAGAATTTGGAACACCCGACCATAGACAGTTAAATAGTTACAAACAGCCAACAAGGCAAACATTTCTCCCTGAGTTGGCATCCTGGCTTTTTGCCAAGGATGGTCGGACAACGACCAACGTTTAATCACTCCTCGGCTCGCATAGACAAGACATGTCTGAACGATTATAAACTATTTCATTCCCGTTTTAGAAGTTAAAGCTCTTTTATTGTGTTGCCAGCACTTTAAATGCGAAACATAACTGGATGGTTCGGATTCTAAATCTGTTTCAGGAGCGATTTTCTTCCGTGTCTATTTCGAAAAGAGCGCGACGATATTACTTAATGATTTGCAATAGTTACGTTAGGTGGTCGTTGGTTGGAAATGTTTCAAAACAATGGCGGTAGATTCATCAAATACTGATCGTGGAGGATAAGAAGCAACTGCGTCTCAGTATGTTGAGATAAGCTTTGGAAATAATTTGCTGTCATTTAAATTCAATGACTAATTTAATAGGAGCATTGGTGTAAATTATAGTTCTAGCGCTCTATCCATTGTTTTATTTTAATAACTTTTGATTCTGTTTGAAATAGTTGTGTATTATTATGTCAATTAATATTGTTTTGGTTTCACATTGTGGCCTTGCGCATCTTCTTTGAAGTTATTCTAGGTGTTGGTGTAAAATTATGATCTGCGTAGGTATATTAATATTTCATTGTTAATATGAATGCCTTCACAAGAAAGTTCTTAGTCATACCATACAATATGAAATTCTATAGCCACATACAGTCTTTACTGCAGAACATACGTACGTATTAATTTATTTATTTAATTTGTGATCTCCTGTGCGAGTCTCAATAAATACTTTCTCTTTGTTCTTGCAAAAAGATAAATCTAGTTTCTCCTCCTTTATTTATTCATATCTTTACTTTTGTTTTTCCAGCAAGCTTATTTTGTTTATTTTATTTTCAAACAATTGTCAACAACTCATTTCTTAATCATTCGCGCTACACTATCATTTTCCAAGAAATAAAACTTAGCTGCGCAAGCGCCGGTCGAGGTCTATTTACAAAACTTTCTCTGGAAAATCTTGTCATTTGGACATTTTGATGTGCATTGTTTCGTAGCATTATGAGGTTTCAAAGTACCATTGTTAGTTTATTACGAAATAGCGCAAATTACGTCTGAAGTAACACGGAACGATACAACTCTCACTTTTAAGTTTTGGTCTTTACCGAAATCGACATGTTAACAAAGAGTATTCATTTCAAGCAGCTAATAGCTCATTGTGACTCGAGAATTTATTCTCTAGACTCAGAAATTATAAATTAAAACGACGTTTTGCAGCCACCTATAAATGGCAAAGTGGTAGGCGCAGGTTGACATTTCAAAATCAACACATAAGGGGACTATGGGAGACGGTGAGGAATGGGTAACTCGCCGTCCGATAAGGACCAGTCGGCCAGGCCCGGGTCGACGGCGCGTTGTGCTCCACGCGCGCCTCAAAGAGATGTCAGCACAACTGACGGGGTCCGCTAGGACCGATGCCTGCCGGGGTCGCGGGAAAGTCCGAAAGGGATACTGTGGCCCCTGGCAACGTACAGGCAACTGAAGTAATACGGGTGGGTTTTAGTCACGTTTGCACGGACGTAAAAATTTCGCGGCAATATTTTTTCGTGCACTGGATTTTTAACGCTCTGCTTAGCGCCGATAGTTAATCCAACAGTGTGTTTTGTTCAACGCACTGGGACGAGAGTGTAAATAGATTTACTTCATATTTAGCAATAAATTACCTGCGTTGTGTCATCGCGCTTCTCTTTCTTTTCTATGCAGTCCGACAGTGACAGCGATTTAGCTGTTGTAAGCCGCAAAACTCATCAATACCTATACCAGCTAATAACTGCAACTATTTGGACCGAACATAGAAAATATCCCCAAAATGTTAATGACCTCCTTAAACTAATCAGAAATTTTTACCGGCATGCACATCAAAGGTACCAGTAGCTTGTAATTATTAATGTTTGTATACTTCCGCAGTCTGAAAATAAACACAAGGGAATCGAAAGCACTTTCACTCACTCCCACTTCAACTAATAACCCTAATGACGGAGAAAGAATAGAAAATTCAACCTTATCTAGAAGTAGTTAAGTCCAATTTAATTTGTCAGGATCGTAACTTGATGCAACCAAATGCAATTGATGCAGAGTCTATATGAAGTACTGCGAATAGATTGTCTTTTCAAGTTGGTAGGATTGCAATGATACAATGTTTGTTGATTAGTAAATGACAGCGGTCTCCAAGCGAGACGTTTCCGTTTCTTGTTAGAATTACGATTATTTGCTTTCGAACAATTTTATTTAATGTTCGTACCACCTAAAGTGTTGAATAAGGTAAGGTCTACCGAGGCAAGTGTGACATAAATGCATTAGTACAAAAGTTTGTATATCAATATTTCTATGCCGTGATAGGTTAACATAAATTATTTACTTTTAATACGTTGATTATTGATTTATTTTATGTTTCATAAAATATTTTAGTATTTAATACTAGTTTTTCGTGACTTTCATTAAGAAAAACGTTTCAATGTTAATAACTGACACACTTTCCCCACCAATGGGGCAAGTGTAACAATAAGCATTTTCGTTGTTGTATTCTTTATATTGCCTGTGGTATCTGATAAATCTTATGAGATGTTACTAATTTTAACACATTATATGATCTATTTCAATAATTATATGATAACTTTTCGCGTAGCAATAGATTTATGACGTCATGGGGCAAGTGTAACAGATTTTTTGATGAATAGTGATGTGAACTATGTTAAAATCTTGTCACACTTACCTCAGGTACTTTTTTGCATAATAAAACACAATTAAATTAGCTAAAATAGAATTTTATTTGAAAAACCATAAAGTTTAATAAAATAAAACGGTAAGTAACACTTTACCACTAAGTTTACTTAAAGTATACATCATCTAGGTCGTTGGAAAGAACAAAAACATTTGAATTTTGTTTAACTTCCAAAAGCTCAATTTTTCTTACTGCATTAACAGCTGCCAGCAGAGTTTCTCGAGAGTATTTATCAGTAGTTTTTCTTTTATAATTTCGTACCATCTAAAATATAAAAAAAAATCTTTATTAGGTATGACAAAAGGCATCGTAGTAATATGTTTACTCTGAGATCATACTTCCTCATAATAATTTGATCGATGAAATAAAAAAAAAATACGTTGTCCCATCACTAGTAATGATATTCTCATACAACGCCACTGGGGTAAGCGTGACACTGTCACACTTATACATGTTGGGTATTATTCGGGGTAAGTGTAACAGGTCTCGTATTTGAACAGATAATGGATTTTAAGTCACATAAATATATCACACTTACTTATCTACATTATTTTTTGCCACTTACCTTGAATTTTGTTGAAATAACTTGAAAATATTCACAAAAACACTTCAAACATCACCTCTCGAATTGCCTAACGCTTGTCACCAGTCGTTTAGTTATCCAAAATGGCGGGTGTCGATAAAGCAGTACAAGTTAGACCATTTATCGTTGTTACTGTCAATTCAGTAAAAGTTCCTCCGTTGTTCAATAGATGGCACTTAAACGAAAAACGTGTTTAAGGCGCGTAATTTAAAAATGTTACACTAGCCCCACTGTCACACTTGCCTCGGTAGACCATAAGGTCTGATATTCTGAGATAATTTACAACTTTACTATAAAGTAAAGTTGTAAATTATCTCAGAATATCGAGAAAAGCTGATAATGTAATGATAATGATAGATACTTAGACAGAGAAAGCATAGACTGTAATTGCAGGCGCACCTAGGTGTTTTAACGTGCTAGGTGTTTTTGCATCATGCTAAGATAGGAGCCTTTTGGCCTCGCACAGGACTTTCTGCTTTTATTTTATTAAACCTTTTTGTATTATTTATTTATGTCTCAATGAGTGTGATTTAGTTAAATTTGAGATCTCCTGTGCTTGTCTCAATAAATACTTTTTCTTTCTTTAAATCCTGGTGTTCATACTTTCTAATAATTCTAAGTACACACGGCTTCACATCAAGCTATACATTTCCAGTTTATGCTGATCTCGCATTGTATAGGATTTCCGTACAATGCGAGATCAGCTTATCTACCAGTGGAAATAAAATCCAAAAGCAGCACGTAAATTAAGAAGAATATTCTGCATAACATAACATCACGCCTCTTATCTCCGAACGGTTACACAGAGGTGTACCTAAAGTAGACCCACATTTTATCAGTTATGTTCAAGTCCCATATAATAGGGGACGAGCCTATTGCCATCAACCGAGCACAAATCCAAACTCCGAGCTGCTACTGAGAAATTCATAATGGAAAAACCCACTAACACTTTGCCCGACTTGGGAATCGAACCTAGGACTAGGACCTCATGCTCAGCAGTAGTGCTCGCGACCACAAGACCAACGAGGCACACTGCAATCAAATAGAAGAAATTTGGGACAGTTATGAATACGATGCGAAGTGTGAATACGATTCCCGATCCCAGCCAAAATCGTAAATGTAACCAAAAGTTGCAACTCGTAGAGTAAGTCGACAATTCGTAGAGTATCAGGCTAAGCCATTTACAGTATATCGGAAACCATCACCGAAAACCCACAATTTGTTGGACAGAATATATACGAAGAATCAAGGCAACGTTTCCGCATCAATTTATTCCAGACTTGTCAGGCCAATTTATTTCGGATTGAGGATGAAGGCGAAATCGAGGCGAGGCATACAAAGTGAGCTCCACTTCAAGAGGCTCTAATCTTTTGTTTTATATGTTTTGGCAACGAAACTTTACTTGGGAAATAGAAAAAATGTTTATTGCAAGTGCTGATACAGTGTTTGGGAATTTTCGGAAAGAGCTAGCTTCATCAAAAATATTGCCAAATATTTTCTAATACATACTTGTAGCATTGGAACTCCCAAAGTATGACTGCGTGAAGCTGTAAACTTTCTATTTTAGGTGGCATAATAAAGAAATATGACGGGAGCTGTGTACAAATTGAAGCTTTTATCGTGCGCTGTAAAAATAAAATTGGATCATAACGTTGAAGAAGTTGTAGCATATGATGGGAACTTTGAAAGTGATGAAAGCATACATAGGGCTTAAATAGAGAGGGCCTTGTAATAGCAGACTATAATAACGTAATAGATGATACTATTATTTGTTACCAAGCAGGGTTTCAAAAGCAGCTTCCATGTTTCTCCTGATTATAATATTGTGTTCGGATGAAGCTGGTATTGTTTAGGTAGATATTTGAAGGAATATGATGCTATTGTTTGATCTTTGCAACTATTGAACTTTTAGGTATGATAACGTTGGTTTATTATTACTTATTTAGTTTAATGTTAGAGCGATCTGCTCTAAGATAAAACTTCAACATGTCTTGGTCGATTGCGTGAGTAAACCACAAAAAAAAAAGCCAAATAAATAAAAAAATAAATGTAAGCCAAAACCACTTGCTAAGACTATGCAGCAAACCCGCAACTTTTTATACAAATACTAATTTCTAAAAAGAAAATAGAATCAATACGTCTAACGGCGAAATCAAAGAGATAGATAAAGAAGAAGACGGTCGTCATTATTATTAAAATATAGAAGAGGTCGATGTCAAACAGCGTGACACCTTATCTGAGTTCGTTGCCAAAGCTCCGCGACACTCCGCGACCCACATTTGGGAACATAAAATCACGAGACATTATTAAGGCACTTTTAGGAATAAAATACAAGAAAGGTGTTCCAGATGTTTAGAATATAAGATTATAAGAGGATCGTAAGGTGTTTGATGTAATATTTTGTAAGGAACGCAAAGCTGAAATAATTTTAGAAGATAACATTTGAAAATGACATCTATTACAGCCGCACGACGCGCCCATCGAAATGAGAACGCAAATGATTACCATGAAACGTTGAATAACATTTTTCTCAACAAACAATAGGTAACTCCATATTTCAAACTAACCTCGATGCTCACATCCTTAATTAGAAGAAGCATCAGCGCTCCAATTCTGAACAGATATACTATTCATACTATAATTATGAGAAAAACTCTGTGATTATGAAGTGTTGAAGCATTGCATCCGCGGTAAGATTACTCAATCGTTTCCTGACGAACTTCGGACTTCGACCATGACCTACTTTTGTCTATTCGAGGATAGATACGAAGTTTAACCTCACTACACAGAATTATGTACCCATATGTAAATCTTGCAACTATTTGAGTCAACTCTGATTGGATATTATATAATCAGCCTATAATGTTCCCACTGATGGGACACAGGCCTCCGCTCCGTGAGAGGGAGTGGGTCGTAATCCATCACGCGGGGTCAGGGCGGGTTGGTAGATGTTGGACATCGGAATTGGGTATTATACAGGCTGAGTTTGTTTACACTGGAAACTGGACAGTTTTCAGGGATTGAAAGTAAGTACCTACTTATATTGAATATGATCAAGTTTTCTCATGGGAATTGATGGGACCAACTCTGATACACCGAATAGTCACAAAATTATATACCGAGTGACATTGTTTGTAGAATGCCATAAGCACGCGAAATATACTTGTTTTAGTGCTCCATAAGGTTCTTCATTAAATACAGTTAATAAAATATAGACAAGACTTTCCTTCATGGAAAACTACTAAAAAAGTAAGAACGACAAACAGTAACTTCTCTAATCATTATTAATCGCCAAGTCCAGTCTGAAAGCAGCTGTCCGAAAAATAAATACTGATATTGGTAGAAAAACAAAACTTTTTTCATTAAAAGCTCTTACAGAAAGTTACGATTAGTTTTGTCACGTAGAACAAATAGATGAGAACAGATGGGCGAGCAAACAAAAACCTAGAAAGCCTAATTGTTGGTCAGCTGCGTGAATCGAAACTAATGGAAAAATACAATGTATTATTTGCTATTGTTGGAACTAAATTGTCAAGCGTAGTTAGAAATGTAGATGGATTTATTATAAATCGCATTATAATGATATGATATAAGAATGAGAAAAAACTGAAATATTTGCCAAGTTCAAACCTCATAAACCATTTTCCAAAGATAGGATTTACCCGGAAACGCAGAGCCAAACAAGATAATACTGGCACAATACCTTTCACAGCCTATGACAAAGTTTACGGCACAATCCACTTTGTCGACAAAGCAACAGATGAACAGGCTGCCAAATTAAACTTACCCCAGCTCCTTTTGTATCAATCAAGTACACTACATTGCATCTAATCAGACCCAGATTCCTCACATTGACGAGGTCACAGAAATAATGTTTCCTATTTGATATGGAGACGGATGCATAGATGGAAAATACCCATTGTTTATAAAATAGCCAAGCAGATGCAAGATTAAAATGTTTTTGATATCCGAAGAATGTTTAGGAAATTCAGCCGATATGAATCCACACGTCTCAGCTCTTTTGTACTCTTCCATATAATTCAAATAATGGTCGGAGAAATGTACTCACGGCTACACATCAAGCTATACATTTCCAGTTTATGCTGATATCTGATTGTATACGATTTCGTTACAATGCAAGGTCGGCTTATACTGGATATGTATAGCTTGATGTGTAGCCGTGTGAACATATTTTCGTGCATTTACATTCGGTTTGAATAAATTAGAATCCTTGAAAAAAAAAAAAAACCCCGCTGAGGAAATCTGAAAGTGGCACAAGTGACTGAAAAGTTGTGTGTAAAGGCTCGTGCAGACCAGCGCGACACGACGGCGCGACGCGACTCGAACAATACAATTTCTAAGAAAACTTCACGGTATAACAATAGCCGGTGTAGCGCCGCGCTGTCGCGTCGCGCTTGTCTGTACGAAGCTTAAATCGGTTGTCATGGTATGGACGTGGAGAAATGAAGAATATGTCGTGAGGAAAGCTTTGAGTATGACTGTGGATGGCTTTAAGAGACCAAATAACCGATCGATGGATTTTGTGCAACATGATAATGGCTAGAAAGGAGGTGACTGCTAAGATGACGACTAATAGAGAAGTATGGAAGACAAAAGACAGGCTGCGCCTACCCAAAATTGGTTATTACAATTTGATTGTATAGTAGCAGTATATTTTATGTACTATTTGTTTTATTTTATATTTATGTAAAATTCATTGAACCTGACTTGGTGTCCGTACATCTTTTTCGGGTGACCACTGAAAATCAGCGCTGTGCTGTGGGCTCGATAGCACAGCATCATGCTGAGTGGAAGCCTTCTTGTCACAGTCATGACGTGCCAGCAGCTGCCGACTATTTCTGTTTTGTGCTCGTTATTGTATTTAAATCTATTCTGTTTAATTTTCTTATTTTCTACTCGAGTTTATCATCTTTTTTTTATGCACGTGTTTCTGTGACAAATAAACTTATTTTTCTTTCTTTCAAATAAAATGGGGTGAGGGCAAGAGAATGATGAAAACTCCTTGAATATTACCGACACTTTGAATCTTGTCTAGTCGGAGGTAAGTAATTCCATTTCCAAATCAATATAGTTGATCAAACTCATCGTTAACAGTAAACGTACCTACTAAAAGGTTTTACTAATCATGATACGAGCCACGGGGGACCCGGAACACTGAATATCCAAAATGTGACTAGGTTTTGAGTTACAGCATTTTCGTTCTTAATGCCAGAAGTTACAGTCTGAAATCCTAAAGCTTTTTCGTTAAAAAATTATCTGATGCATTAGATATCAGTGCAATTCCCTAAAAGGCTAACTTTAACCTTTTCAGTGGGTGTGGTAGATTACAGTAAAAGATTTAGGTGTGGCCTGTTTTCGACCGAAGTTATATCGTCAATTTGTCTTTCAATCCGCAGTGAATCAAGATTGATATAAATGAAATCTAGCTCTTCCAGTTGAAATAAAACTGGAATGTAGTCACAGTCTAGTCCATTTACATGAATATGTGAAGATAATAACAAAGTATGATGTTGCTAAAGATATCTATGAGGAAAAAGGTACTCGTATTAGTTTTATTAAACCTGTCCTTTATGCAAGCAGTGTTATCGAGAAAAACAAGACAACAGTAGACGCAATGAGTCAATTTGTCGCAGTTGTCTGTGGTTATGTTGTCATACAAATATGGTTTCTCTTTCACAAACAACAAAATTTAACACTTTTAAGCTTAATATTTCGCGAACCGATCCCTGAATCGAAAAATGGTTTAAACAAACTCGCAATATTTTTGAACGACCTTTCCGGCTAGGCTATGGGATAGATGAGAAAACAAAAGCATCCCCACTTTACGTACCTATAGGGGAGGTAACCTAAAAAAAAAACTTGGTTTTATTTTACCACTTCGTCGGCGTGATTAATATGTATGCCCATGCCAAATTACAGCTTTCTAGTACTAACCATCTCTGAGCTAAGCCGCGGACAGACAGACGGACGGACAGACAGACAGACAGACAGACGGACATGGCGAAACTATAAGGGTTCCTTGTTTACTACGGAAACCTAAAAACGGAACCCTTATAGGTAGGATCACTTCGTTGTCCGTCCGTTAGTCTGTCAAGACCCATTTTCTCAGGAACGCGTGGAGGATCAAGTTGAAATTAATAACAAATACGTAGATCTATGTTGCCTTGGAGCTCTAAACAAATCAAGCTTCTAAGTCAACGCAATAAAAAAATACGGTCATTTATGTGACATATTTTGAACATGTTTCTCAACTACTAAGTTAAGTTTGATCTTGGGATAAATTCATCCCAACTACGGAACTCTTCATTATGCGTTGTCCGACACGCACTTGGCCGGTTTTTAGTTATAAGAACATAAGTTTTAAACATATTTATTTGGCAGGCTGCAAATATTTCTGAATTTCCATCAAAGCACTCGATTCTCCGCATTTTGCATCTATTTATAAAGCCTTTATACTCAGACAAATATATTATTATGATTCAGTGTACCTAAAATAATGTATTTAAGTGTATTAAATACATTATTTTGTGTGTATCGTGACCCTGCAACGTCCGTTAAGCCTCAAACAGACTCGCGCGACGCGACTCTAACAAAACAATTTCTAAGAAAACTTCACGGTAGAACAATTACCGATGTCGCGTCGCGCCAGTTTGCACGAGGTTTTAATTGGTATCAAATTCAACCAGATCGTGTTAATCTCAGTTCAATCCCTCTTACTTACTGCCTTCAAAAACTATCACTAACCTTCAGATGGCCTCCAATTCTATCGTGATCGTGACTCATATCCATACTATATATAATTATATACTACATAGATATATAATTATATTATAAATGCGAAAGTGACTCTGTCTGTTACCTTTTCATACCATAACGGCTGAACGGATTTGGATGAGATTTGGCACACAGGTAGATCATGATCTGGGTTAGGAGTGGACAAAGGATATTTATCCCGGTAGTACGTTCCCATGAGACAGTCTCTTTTAGGTCTTTCGGTTTGTTCACATTTCCTACTTGAATGAACATCGTCTTAATTGCTGAGCGGTCTCAGACTGGATTAATTGAGACGTAAAATTGTTATTGAAACTCCGTGACGATGTTTATCGAAGGCCTTCGAAAGATCGACGAAAGTTGACCATGATGAGTTCTAGAAGATACTCATGACATGCAAGAATCTCGATTAAATTTAAGATTAGAGGTACTAGGTGTCACTGTAATTTTGTATTTCAGTCGAAATTTATACTGAATTCTGACTAACAAATTCTCGAAAAAACATGTGTAGTTTTAATGATGCCAAGATTTTATTAAATACGGGTGGTCTAAAAGCTACAGCAGAAACTTTTTAAAACAAATTCTGTGAACTGCAAGCGCTTTGCATGAGTCAAATAAATCTAAAACTATCCTCGAAAACATGCCCGTTGAAATGGCACGCGACTGGACTGAAAATTATTTTTCGAGTTCCTACAGCTATCCGCTGCTTTTGCTTGTAAAGAGTAAAATACTAAAATTAAATCAGACCAAAGTATTTATTTGTGGTCCTTTTAATTACAGCAAGTTTATTTTAAAACAACATTTCTTTTTTAATAACATAATATAAGCTAACAGTCTTAAAATAATAATAATACGACATTTATATAAAAAAAGAGGGGAAGGATAATAGGGCATCAAAAAATTCGTCCGCACCGCTGTCAACAGGAAAAGTACCCAAAACGCTGGCAGCATTAATACGGTGTATGGCAGAGCTGATTTGTATAACAGTTTCATGTCTAGTAAAGTGAATATCTAAAATGAGAACTCAATTAAATAAAACCCGTGTATGTCTAAAGAAAATCCAGCTTCTCAGATTAACCTCACAATTGCAATTCAAAGTTCAACAAACGCTATATTTTATTGCCAAGTGTTCGTAGGCGTCTCGCTGTCTGCCCAGTTATCTTCTGAATCACCGTAATCTCGTGTTTACTTCGCAATATAATGTTTTGATTTCTAAATGCTTATTATTATTAAAACGTTGTTTATTTTTTTTTTCTTATGTCTCATTGTTTATGTTGTCTATGGTGTTTTTAGTTACAGGTTTTACGACTGCCTCGTGTATGGCCTGTATGGGATTCAAATACCTACTCAATGCAAGTTAAAGGTGTAGGTAGGTACTGTTCGCAGAGCAGCTGACTTCTTATCTTTAATTATTAAACAAAGTAATACGTTTAATATTCATAACATGACGCCGAAGAGTTTGGCAGAGGTGTACCTATAGTATACCCACATTTCGCCAGTTATGTTTAAGTGCTATGTAATAGGGGGCGAACCTATTCCCATCAACCGGGTACAAATCCAAACGCAGGGCTCCGGAATACGTTTGAATTGATACATATTGTAGCTTGTTGATTCTCAGCATTCCAAATCATAACCATCGATTTCGGAAGAT
Organism: Agrochola circellaris; assembly: GCA_914767755.1. NCBI lineage: Eukaryota > Metazoa > Arthropoda > Insecta > Lepidoptera > Noctuidae > Agrochola > Agrochola circellaris. The sequence goes on along the minus strand of OU611855.1, from coordinate 3,143,811 downwards.
CTACGAAAATGTGAGTTCAAAAAAAAATATTTTGCTCAGTCCTGATTCATGTAAGTAAGTAACGTCCATTTTCGACCTATGGGTCCAGGTTCCATGTACGGCACAGAAGCATAAGTCTTCAGTTCCTATTTCCTGAATAGTTGGCCGCCTTTGTCGAGTACGACCTAACCACAAATTCTGCTAGCATTTCTTTGTTACAAAACGTGGCTTGGAAATCCGCTAAAACAAAATTGAAATTGGATAGCTTCATGTATTCCAGGCCAGTCCAAAAGTAAACTGTTTACTTAACATGCACATTACAATAAAGTAAAACAGTACCACAGTTAGTCAGGGGGTAAATGAACTGTGCCCGGCTTGAAATGTTCAACTCGATGTTTACCTTATTTTCTGCACCGTTACACTCGCCCCGAAATGATATTCAGCGAATTTAATTTTAATTTTCACATCAGTTTGTAAATTATTTGGTTCATTCGACATGCATCACATTTTGATGATTTAACTTTATCAGCCCTTCCAGTAGCTACTGCGTGATTTGTCTTCTTATTTTCTTAACATAAAATACTATCCCATTTTTACTGATTTTTATCCTCGTAAAACACTCTTTATACATCGACGAATACTGCCAGCCAAAAGACTTCTCAAATAAAACTGCAAGAGATTCTTGGCTTCTCTCCAGATTTCATAGTAAACCGTAGTAAGTATTCTGCATGGCCATCAATATTCTAATATCATCCATTACAGTTCGTCTATGGCCGTCTGTATCTGACGTTTGATTTATTCATCTTTTGCAATATGATTATCTTTATCGCTCATGCGTAGTTACTGCACTCAAGATAATTGCGTAGACAGATAGCTAATTGATGTCTATGGTCAAGTGTCTTTAGAATATTATAATTATGATTATCAAAGACTTAGAATTAAATGTACTTCTATGACTATTAATAGATTCATTGACATTCATAAACACTAGAGAGTGGATCGATTAGAAGATCTATTTGGATTCTAAGTTAGAATACCATAACTTAGAATTTATAAGTGTATCGTCCATAAATGCGAAGTATGCAGACTATAGACTGAATTATACTGTCAACCACAAATACAGAAAGGGGTTACTAAAATGACCAATCATGTCTATTAGAGCAATTTATTTTTCAATAAACCAGAACGACAGGAGTCACAGATTTCGTAGCCACAGAGCACCAACGACTATTTACGAAAAAAAGTGCATTAGGGCAATTTAGGAAATGCTATTTCTTTTGTCAGTTCTGAAAGCATAAAGACTTCTCATAAAATTTTCAAAATGCCATTAAAAGACTCACAGAACCGTGATCACATAGAAATGATGACAGAATAGTAACCAAGTGTAATAAGGTAGTCGTCCCAATGATCTGTAAGCATAACTGCCTATAAGCGCAGTATGATTATCGTGCCTACTTTCTAATTCCCGACCTGCAATGCAACCCAGTATTTAAATGGAGCTGAACTGTCATCTCTGATAACTGGTACGATGTTTCAGATATGAAATACCGGAATTTTAATAGTAAATAAAATAGCTGATGCTAAACTTGTTATTGCTGAGAAAGCACTAAGTCTCACTTTGGTTTCTGCAGTATATATAGCAGAAAGTATATAGACTTATGGAGTGTCCCTAATGTTAAATGACTAAACAAAGGTAGAGTCAAAAGCTAAAGTTTCTAGACTAGAACCAACGAAGACAATAAACCTAACTGTTTTGTTGCAATAGAGCAAATTGCGTTTGTAGACCAATTGTCCCAGGGAGGCAGTTACAATCGCTTTGAAGATGGGAATAGTGGCTTTACTAGTATTTCGTAGATTGTAGTCAATAGCGATAGCGAGTCTTCATAGTACTGAAATGCCCAGCAGCTTGATAATTTCTCTCCTTCCAGAACAGCAAGAATGAGGACATCCATTTAGAATATAAAATGCAAATGAAAGCATACATGTAGCTTCATTTTGCACAAATTGCGATACTCGTTAGAAGAAAACGAGCTAGTCTTGAGACGACATGCATGCTGTTCCTATATAGTCATGCTCCTAATGATAACTATAAACTAAATATGTTACAAGTTTGCGTCTAGGTACTACATGCGTATTTAATATGTATCGACTCGGCAAATATCTTAAACTCCGATGGAAGATAGGGAAGGAATATATTTACATATTCAACATACAGCTTTTACGAGGGACATTTGAAGGATAAAAGGTCGGGCACAGTTGACTGGATATTGAGAGGTCAAAGGTGCCTCACGCAAAGCCATTATGCTTAAACCACTCCTTAATTCTGCACATTTAACCTTGGAACGAAGGGTCAACAGCGATAAAAAGGTAAAAGTTGATAGTATATAAACAGCTTTCTAAAGGAATTAGCATATATGATTTTATTTCTGTAAGTAGGGTTCGTTTCTTCTATTTTTTAAATGTACTGACGCTTGCATTTATTGGATTATCCTTCACGTATTTAAACACCTTAGAAATGCAGAAAGGACAAAGCAAGATTGGACTTCCATTATTCAACTTCATTCAAGTCTACATCTGTCAATGTCATGTCTGCTGTACCTTACCCCAAAAATCTCAAGGTCTGCCCACGTCTGCGACAAACCCTTTTATCTGACCACCTTTCTAGTTTTACCGGTTTTCGTGTGTCAAAGACGAGAACATGATTCATGGCTGTTTAGTCATGTTACTGGCCAGTCTACCAGTTGTTATTGCTAATATTAGAATGGCTAAATATAGGAGACTAGCCCGGTGCAGTTCCGGAATGGTTGTTATGGAACTGTTTTGTCAGTTTAAGTAACCGAACGGATTAGTAGACTTTTTTTAAAGACGCGTTTTAATTTAGAATACTATTTTTAGTTTAGTGATAGCTGAGTGATACTATCACTATTCGTAAAGAATTTCTAGGGAGAAATTCATTGTGAATACTGTGATGGATATCGTAAATGGCAATCACAACTTGTCAACCGTTCCGCAACAAAGTGGTTACAAAAGAGATTCCTAAACGAAATATTGACTGATTAAAACATGCCGAAATGTATTAAGCAGTAGCCATTGTACATAAAACTGCGAAGTAATAGTAATCTATCAATTTGCATAAAAATGAGCCAACATTGAATGTTGTTGAAGTCGTAATGAAAGCAACAGTTGCAAGATGTTATATTTTTAGATCTACTCTCCGTTTTATAAAAAAACTAAACATCTTGTCATAAGAATGTCACAACTTTATTTCAAAGATTTTAGTGGTAAAGAATCTTACCACCAAAATCTTGAAGATTTTAAAAATAATCGTCCACTTTCCTGTCGGGACGTGTTTTGAGAGTTGTTGACTCATCCGGAACCTTCCGTCAAGCGTGGGTGGACCCTTTTGGGATAAACATATTTTTATTTTGATCTCATTTTGAATCAAAATGTCATTTCGTTAATGGCCTGTCCGGAGTGGTGCATTGAGTTACAATTAATCGGTAATTCGTTACGGGTAAAATTAAATTGAAATAAGTTTTTGCGAGATCCATAATTCCGCGATAACGTTATCGGTTTAATGCTCAGTTGTTTTCTCGATGCGTAGAATGTCTATACTATGCCTAAAGAACAAAATCGGGATCTTTGATGGCCACATTGTTTGCGTGCACAAACCGACACACAAAGAACATTTAGCCTGAATCAGCCTGATGGAAAAGTTCTATACAAACAATAAAATCTAAATGAATCAGTGTCACAATTTAGGTTAGTCTAAATCTAACGCTTTTCTCTTTAGTTAGTTTGCTCTAAATACTTTCCTAAACAAAATATCTGTCTGCCAAACAAATTGGTTGTTCGTGTTGAGTCGGAATTTTTCAGGCGACTGGTTTGACCTGAACTGTGCATTTCAGACTGACCTAGATACGGTCAAAACTTTTTGCGTTTGATCACGATTTGCCGTTTCTATTAAATACTCGTTCGTGTTCGTAGTCTATGGATTTTATTTCCGATTTTCGATTTCATAAATGGAATTTGGAATTCGAATGATGGAATTCCATAATTTTTTTTGTCTGTTTATTGTAAGTGTCGATTCTTTTTTAAAATTATTTAAGGTACCTCGATATCCATTCTCCTTTTTGTAAACGAAAAACAATATTAGCTGAAACAAAAATCCCGAGAGCGTTTTTAATACCGTTGTTATTGTTTCGGGTTTTTTGTTTTTCAATAGACTGTTGAATTCATTTCGTTGTTCAAATAAAATATAAAAAATTGGGAGCCTTTGATGTTTTTTCTAGTTTTTACAAAATGCTTTCATTTTTAACTCCTTCAGCTGTTGGTTTTGAATTCCATCATCAGAACCATAGACATAAATATATCTAGATGACAGTCAAAGCTGTGAACTCGTCGAAAAAAATAGCGTCCAACTGTTAGTCGCACACTATAAAGCACAAGGGCATGGCGCGAGTCTAAGACCTGCACCCTAATTGCGTAACACACGATCAATAATTTGAATCATTTTGAAGGATATTGCTAATCCATTACTTCATATGTTCGAAAAATTTGTCTGATCAACAACGTAACTAACGCAATGAATGTTGTTAAACTGTCAAAATGAAACAGATTGTGATTGATCGTGTGTTGACTCTATAGAAGTAGACAGGTATAAATAATCAAAGATCAGAGCAATAAGACTATTATATTTCCAATTGTTAGATATTAGTTATCATATTCTATCAGAATATGCCTACAATATAATTTCTGTCCCATCTGAGAAAGCTATACAGCGAAAATTGTTACCATGGATTCAGTAACAGTTTTCCATGTTTTTTAATCCATGGTAACAGTTTTCGCGTCGATTTCCCTGCCACGATGTATATTAGTCAATCATAGTTGTGAAACAAATGATGATTCACGTTAACTTACATGATTAAAATTTATTCCTTGGCTAGCATGTTTGTTTATTTACATAAAAAGGTATTACATTATCAAGCGACCTATTTTCTCTATTACGCGTCGATACAATATTTTATAGATAGTTTGATATGATTCATAATATTGTTTTTAGAACATCGATAGAGATAACATTAGATACAGTACCTACGTTCATTATAACTTGACCCATGACGAGATTGGCAGCACTGAATTTTGTAGTCATGTGATTGGTAGTACTGTTCTGTCAGTCGCCATTTTGAATCCTATTGGTATTGAAACTAAGACTGGAAAATTCAGTGCTACGAATCGCGTCACGGGTCAACTTATAATAAAAGCACTGTACTTGAGCGTTTGCAGTAATTCCGTAGTACCGATGGTTATAAAATCTGGGCACTGATTTATAATAAACTAGCTGCCCGCCCCGGCTTCGCTCGAGTAGCACTAAGTACTTATCTACAGCGCACCTACCTGCCTACCCTACCTACCCACCCTACCTACCCTACCTACCCTACCTACCCTACCTACCCTACCTTTTTAAGATGTATTCTGCTATTCGGGGCGGAGACAAATCCAACGAATCAAAAACCATGAAAATTGGTCCAGCCGATCTCGAGTTATAAGTGCTGTAACAAACACGACTTTCTTTTATATATATAGATTGAGGTATCCACCTATATAATACATATATTGAGAGATACGCTAAAATCGGTAGGTACCAACTTAGGAGCTTGAAATTAAGTAAAATTGGTTTTCTATCAGTACCAATTAATAGATAGGTAGGTACCTATATTAGTAGCAATTTATTTTATTAACAACGATAAATACCTACGTAAACGTTTACCCGATGTTAACTAGGCATTTAATTTAATAGGTCATAAAATGCGTGAGAGTGGGTGGTGGTTGTGTTAGTATGTGACCTAACTGGTTTTTCCCAAAGAAAACGTAGGAATCAAGAGGTAAACAAACACAATTCCGTTGATGCATTATACCTACCTACTTACTTAGGTATCTACACCTTTAGGGAATGCAATCCCGCCAGATAATTTCAATCCCGGTATTTACGGGACTGACCTTTCTTAATCCCCCAGGTATTTGCGGGAACCCGCAGGATGGACGTAGACTTCTTAAAATAATCACAATAAAGACGTAATTTTAAGGGTTTAACGAGCTTTTTGGTACTTATATAGATCTTTTTTTTTTTTTGTTTTACCTCGTTGTTAATATTTTTAAATTAACTGCATAAAAAAGTTGTAGTGTAAAAGTGTAGAAATAATAGTGACACACATATAACACATGAACAAAGTATTTATAATATTATATCAGACTCTAAGAAAGTGGAACGGACTTGTATAAAGTACAATCAGCACTATTCTAAGTTTTAAAATAATTATCACGTAAAAAGTAAAAGTTAGATTAAAATTGCTTATTAGTCTTATAGGCTAGATTTTAATTAATTATTAAGAACCTGGTTCTTTTTAATAAAGGATAGAAAAAAAATAAAAAAAAACAAAAAAGTTTTATTGGTTTTGTCGGCTGGCTCCTAACTAGGTAGCCAGCAGCAGAAAACAGCTGCAGGACTGCTTTGTTGGTCTAGCTAGTGTTAGCAAGCGCTACTGCTGAGTATTAGGTTCTAGGTTCGATTCCCAGGTCAGGCAGTGTTATTGGATTTTCCACTAGGAATTTCTCAGAGTCTGGATTTGTGCCCGGTCGATGGCAATAGGCTCGCCCCCTATTACGTGGGACTTAAACATAACTGGCGAAATGTAGGTGTACCAACTGTGGGCACATCTCTGCCCGTCATCTCTCGAAATAATGCTCTTCTTCTTCTTTATCAAAACGCGCTGATAACACGATAAACTTCGTTTCTTCGTAATCCCACCAGTCCCGCGGGATCCCGCTTAATTTTCGATCGAGATTAGTCCCGCATAATGCACGCGAGATCCCGGTATTTCGGGATCCCGGTATCCCGGTATTGCATTCTCTATTAGTAGGTAAACTTTTGATATAATAATTAAAATGTAGGTAGGTACCACATTTTAATTATTCTGAAACTTGAAAGGAGCGTTTTAAACTTCGCAATGAAGTGCTTTGTTTCACAAATAGCTTTCAGTAAGTAGATATCTACCTAGGTACCTAGCATACCTATATTTAAGAAAGTACATACCTACCTACCTACACAAGGAAGTACATGTAAAACACGCTTTCTTCGTTTGCACAAAGTGGTTCACACAAAACCAGGCGAAGGACTCACACATACACACGCGCAGGAAAATCAATAACAGCGCACAACAGACAACAGCTGATCACGACAAAATAATATAACAAACGTAAGGATAAGTTGTAGCAACACTCACCACGACTTCTGCTGACTATCATCAGGGTTATTAAAGTTAGTTATAGCGGGATATCTGCAATACAAAATAGCAATTTTCAACAATCACAATAACACTACAAAAGTCAAGCATATTTGTCATTTTTAGCACACTAATGTTAGGTAAATTAATAAACTAAATGGCCCGTGTTATTCGTTGCGTTCAACTATATGCGAACAAAGGACTGTGCTTATTTTGCAACGCAACTCACCTTTGTGCGGTGCACTCCAGCACTTTCTTCTTTTCCCATCCTTCTTGAGTTTTCACCCATTCTTCTCCTGGTGACCGCCAGTCTTTTGAAATAAAAGGCATTTTATAACACAAAACACAACAAAGTTTAACGCGATTCAAGTGCGCAGCCAACGAGTCACACAAGTTAACGTCTGCAACGCGAGACGGGATTTGACGATTTTGACACGAGAAGTGCGAGGTTGCGAGTTCGAGCCGATGGAAATGTATGAGAGCGACAGAGAAGTCTTGTTTAGAAAAAGATGGATGCGCGCATGGCTTTTGTTTTGTTGATTTTATCGAAGACGTCAAGAACAGCTGTTTTTGTTTTGCATATATAAAGAACTAAAGACATTATGTTTTTGTGGTAGAAGTGCCATTAATGTTTGGTAAAATTCGTGCATATTCGTAAATCAAGTTTGAATATTAATCATTTACGTTAAAAATAATAAAAAAATCCTTTCATTTTGTTAAAAAAAAGTGGCATGACGTGACGCTTAAAATTCAACTTTGTCTATCCCTGGAATGTTACACTAGAATCATTCAGTCATTCATTCATTACATAACATTTCGTTATGTATCTGTAGTCAAATAACCATTCGTTCTCTGGAAGTTAGAACTGCGTTTAGAGGTTATATTTGTCGAGAATTTGTGTTTTCGTAATGGGAGACTCCGATGTAAGCTTCAAGCCAAAAATCAACAGTACTGCTCAAGATCCAGTACTTAAACAGGCTGAAATAGCTTACATGAAGTTGATAGAGCAGAAAAACCGTGAACGAGTAAATAAGTTGCACCAGATTTCCAAAAAAAATAGAATTACCGGATTAGCAATTGGGACTGGTGTATTCAGTGTTTACTTGTACTCGATATTCGCCGTTAAACAAGAAACCTTCCTCGACGACTTTGAGGAACCTGTCAAAGTGCAGCAGCAGTAATATGGCGGCGGCGAAGAAAGCTTTACAGATAAGATTACCTCCTCTACCAAGTATTAAAGATGTTATTCGACTGTACAAACTACGTGCTCTTCGGGAACTGTCTCAGAACTTCCTCATGGAACCGCGTTTGCTAGAAAAAATAGTGAACGCTGCTGGTAATATAGAAAAACACGTCGTCTGCGAAGTTGGTCCTGGCCCCGGCGGAATAACAAGGTCGATAATACAAAGAGCTCCAAGAAAGTTAATCCTGATCGAAAAAGATCGACGTTTTGTGCCATCATTGGAACTTTTAGCTGATGCATGTAGAGATAAAGTTGATGTAGACATCATAACTGGTGATATTTTAAAGACTGACATTGGTCAGTTCATTCCTAAAGATGCGAAAACAGATTGGCTTGACTCACCCCCACCAGTTCATTTAATTGGCAACTTGCCTTTTAGTGTGTCTACTATACTGATAATACGCTGGCTAGAGATGATATCGAAGCAAGAAGGTCCATGGGCTTTTGGCCGAACTAGAATGACACTGACATTTCAAAAAGAAGTCGCTGAAAGGATGGCAGCAAGAATTCTCAGCAGTCAGAGATGCCGGCTATCTGTCATGTGCCAGAACTGGTGTACAGTGAAATATAAGTTTGACATTTCAGGGGGAGCATTTCTTCCAAAACCTGATGTTGATGTTGGAGTAGTGACCTTAACACCTTTGAAACACCCTTTAATACAGCATCCTTTCAAAATGGTTGAGAAAGTTGTTCGGCAAATATTTTCTATGAGACAAAAGTATTCAATTAGAGGTGCTCAAACTTTGTTTCCTGAAGATGTAAGAGATGAAATGGCATTGAGAATGTACAAGATGGCTGACATTGATCCTGTTACCAGACCGTTCCAGATTGCTAACATGGAATTTGCCAGAATAGTTCATGCCTACAGTGAAATTATTAAGAAATATCCTGAATTTGAGCACTACGACTACAGGGCTAAAAAAGTATCGCCAATGACAAAAGTGGTAGAGGAAGAAGTTTAAGTTACACCTAGATGGTTTAGATGTATATATTAGTTATGTTTGAATAAATAATTTTTGAGTGAAACAGTTTATTAATTAGTCTAGAGTTACATTACATTAACACTAAATTACATTAACATTGTCAAGCATCGGAAGTCTTCTTCTCCTCCATCAGCTCCATCTTTCTCTTTAGCTCTTCAATGCGTTTCTTTTTCTTCAGCACCTTATTATGTCTTATGGACTTTAGATGAATGGCATACACATTATCCCCTATGAATATTCTGTTGCACACTTCACAGTGGTTGTGTGAGTTTCCATCAACACCCCTTTTCACTTCATCGATTTCTATTGTTGATGGTTCAAAGTCACATGGAGTTTCGTTCAGGTAACTTTCTAAAATGTGTATAGCTTTGTTTTTAACTTCATCATCCCATTTTGAAACATCTGTAGTATCAAGTTCATAGATAGGTGGTACCTGAAAATAAAATGATTTTAGCGCCATCTATTTAAAACAGTTAAAAGTTGTGATTCGTTTTCAGTAGTTCATCTATTTGACACTAGATGTCTCTGTTTAGTTTTCTTCATTGTAGTTTTGCTACTTGACACGAGATGGCTCTATTAAAACATGTTTTATAAGAGCGCAAGCAACTTTAAAATAATTAAAATAGCCAAAAGCTTATGGAAATGGAACAATGACTGAGTACTGTACTGTCTGATTAATAAATAATATAAATATTTCGAGGTACACAATTCTGTTCTATTCAAATACCTATGTAATTACCTAGTACCTACATGTAAAAATAATGTATTTTCATGTGAACGTTTAGTACAAACGAAACATAAAATATATGCGCAATAAACTAATAACACGCAATACTTAGATATCGCTTATTTGATCTATCGACTGTTACACGACACGAATAATGATGGTACCTTTTATGTCCCTTAGGTTTTATTCTATTACCAACACACAACGCTGTTATTATAAAAGTCCTACAATACGTTGTTGTAGGTATTTGACATTTAATTAAAACCTGCTTACTTCTCTTGTAGGATGTTCTAAGAATCTTCCTCTAATCATCTTGTTTTGCCGGCGGGCATACCTTCTGGTGCCCATTTTCATGTTTTCTATGCTTTCGTCGAGCAATTTTTTTCCTGGACCACTGTTTTTTTCCTCATCGGATAACATTAAATACTCATGAAATTCTTTAAAGCCGAGAGTTTGGAAGACGCCTTTGGTGTAGTCCGGTGGCCTGGAAAATGATAATAAATAGGATAAATGTATGAAATAAATTATTAATGTTACACGGGGTACGGATACCACCAAGGGTCTTTTACCCGTCGAGGATAAAAGCTTGAATATGCGTCTGTGGAACACAGAAGTGAATAATTAAACAAGATACGAATGTTTTTTGACGTCAACTTGGTTATGATTATGAAACATAAGAAGTTACGAGCACTGAGCAGGTACCGAAGTTGAACTTCATACGTAAATTGATTTTGAGTATGCTCGGTAATACGGAAAGCCGATTAGGGAAGCCAGAAGCAAAGATTATGATTTCAAGTTATAGCGAATTATCTAAACATGTATTGAACAACCTGTCGAGATAGATATTTCAGGAATTGTTTAAAAACTGTAATGTATTAAAGATAAATCGTTCAGGGTCAGTCCGGTGCCGGATTAGCTTCAGATAAGTATTTGCCAACATAAAACGATGCAAAAATATTTTGTTTATCTTTTCGATACCCGTATATCTTTCAGGGAAGTGGAACTCACGCGGATTGTTTACTTGTGGGCGTGTTCGACGTTTGTTTTATTGGCGAGTAGTAAATATAGGTACACCACGGCTTCGTAGGATCATTTAAATTCGGAAACTTTTAGCTGTGTTGTTATTGGCAATGGAAAGAGACTGTAGGTGTCGGATGCTCGTCAAATCAGTTGTTAAAGTCGGTTTCTATGTAGTCCCATGAACTCATGCTAATTTTAGGAAGAACTGTATCTTTCCTTATATGTCAACGTTAAATAAAGCTTTTGGCAATTATATAGCTCCTCTACTAATGTGATAATGTTCATGTTCATATTGTTGTTGTTGTGTTTCATTGCCTCAAATACGGTTATGTCTAGGTAGATATAAATCAGTTTAGTTACGTGCTAGTAAAGTGTATTTTTTGTAAATATAATCGAGCACCTAATATTCAAAACACTGCACGAAGCTGTCTAACAAGATACTAGAACAACTGATTGAGATATAAATAACCAACTAGATATCGATAACAATAAAGACGCTCAATGCAGATGATGCACGACTAACGTATTTTGCATAAAACGTCAATAAATTATTCACAGACAAGCAACGTAGAAACCCCGAACATTTAAAAATGGAATATGAATGTTTGCGCGCCATTTCGTGGCGGAGTTTTTGTCGATGGTATAATTATTTAGCGAGCGATCATCGTTTACTTACGTAACGTTTGTTAGGTATCGTTCGTTCACCTCAGGCTCGTTCGCTTCACACTGACGTTTAACCTTCAAAAGTTATTCGATTTGTTCCTATATTTTGATATTTTTATCGTACACGTATGTTTTAGTCACGTGTTCGTACACCAATAGTTTGAATACGCAGTTAATTATAATTTGTAAGGTAGGTACTGTTCTCTATTTTTGGAAGCCTATCTATACATATTGTGAGATCGATTTGCAGACAGGTTTGAATTTTTAAGACGTAATTTGGGCTTATTGTAAACTTGTTTAAATACCTATATACAGACTTTGATAATACGGAAGGAAGGATCGTAACAAGGCGTTCTGTAGTTTCTGCGTACCTACCCCCACGGGAAGAAGTCATGAGTACTAAAGTACATAAGTACTACAAAGACAAATTATATTATGTCAAAGTAAATATTGTTAAGTTAATCGACTGTCAAAATATTTCGAACCAAATCAAAAAGCAATAATGTTGTTCGCGCAACTTTATCCTTATTTTTCCACCTGTCGAAAGTTTTTAATAAAAATATTTGACTCTAAGCTGGTGGTACAGGATCGTGACACATCAATTGATTCTCAGAATAAATAATAAAAAGATGGCTTAACGTGGGAACCATTCCAACGAATATATTCCATTTTATGATTATTGTTAATTACGTAGTGTAGTTCACCTTGAAAGCTTTAGGAATGTCGTGATTGACAGAAAAGCGACTGCTCTTATAAAGGCATCTTCTTTCTTCTGCAGGTCCTTGAGGACCTAGACAAAGTAACATTCTTTCTAACAGCGATAACGTTGATGAAAAAGTCCAAAATCAAATGTCAATGAAAAAGCTAATGTCAAACTGTTGATATAGTCCGCCCGCGACTGGTAGTCACCGCCTCAGGTATGAGAGCGGTGAGACGGGGGGAAAAAAACCAAGCTAACTCAGTCTGCCAATTTTGTCAATGGCACCCCCTCCTCCGTGTCACGCTCACATACCGCAGACGGTGACTAGCAGTCGCGTCCGGACATTGAAAGAGATTGTCACTTTTCTAGACCCTCTTGACGAGACTAAGCCCGAAGTTTATGTGCTGAAAATCAAATCTGCTGTGAAGGGCGGGCGTTTTTGGGGGACTGTCTTATGTCATTTTGACGTTCGAAAAGTGCTGATTCTCAGCCTAGTTTGAATAAATGACTTTTGAATTTTGCTAAGCTCAAAGTGGAACTTCCAACGTCTTTAAATAATATATACTACTGCTGGTCATACAGTCATATTCTTGAGTCCTGACGTAAAACCCGGGTTTTCCGTCGGGACGAGTAGTTACCTTTCCGGTTTTGAATCAATACGAGTGCATTAAACAATAGTACAGATTAATTGATAGGTACTACGATAATAGTGCGTGATAAGATCAAAATCCGTTTATAAATTGCACGTTATCTTAGTTAACAAGACTAGTTGCAGTTATCAATACATTTATAGTCGTGATTGAGTTAATTAAACAAACCAGTACTTAATCAATTAAATTGTAGACACGAATATTTGTGGTCCAACAAAGGGTTATTTGACAACGATATTGTAAATGTAATGTTGTAAGGTTACGTAGTTTAGTTAGTAATACAGTCTTGTAAATATGAACCTGTTCATTATTCAGAAATAGTTCAAGCTTTTATCATTTTTTTTTTAAATTAAATTTTCGGTAAGTCGTATTTACACTACCCAACGCCCTAAAATCTTTCACTGCCTACTTTACACTAATAAAATATCACGTGCACATATCCAAACACAGAGACACACACCAAACCCATTTTTGGATTGTTTCAGTTTTTCTTGTTTAAGATGCATCTTTTTACATGTCTTTTGGGCTAATATGTATTATTGTCTGTTTTGAGGGGTCTAGTGCTATTTCAGCCAGGACCCCTCCTAGTTCGGCTACAGTTGCTCCATGCTCCCAAGTACTAGCCTATAAGTATGTGTAATCCGCTGTAGTATGTCATATGACTTGACCAAGATTATGTCTGGACTTTAAAAGAGACTACGACCTCTGAGTTTGTTTCGGCCTTTCTTCTCAGAGTAGTCAGATAGGAAACACCGACCCCATCTAGCTTATTTTTAATATTTTTTTATATGACGTGTAAAAGTGATCTCGATATCCTATTTACAGAATAAACAATTTCATTTCATTTCATTATTTTTGGTGAAATAAATCAAATGCAAAAAGATTCAATAAGCTTAATTATTAAAGATGTCAAAATGTTATGAATTAAATTTGACAGATAAACTGGGACCTAGAGGAGGACATAGGCTACTTTTCATAAGACATAGGTTACGGGTCGTCAGAAGCCCGAAAGTCTGACAACCAGTCTTTCCAAGGGGTGTCGTATTACCCAGTTACTGGGTTGTGGAGGTCAGATAGGCAGTCGCTCCATGTAAAATACTGGTATTCAGCTGCATCCGGTTAGACTGGAAGCCGAACCCATCATAGCTGGGAAAAGGCTAGGCAGATTGAATTGATAATTAAGGACTATACCTAGAGTAAAGAGAAGTTAAAGTAAGTAGTGTTGTTGCTTTGCACACAAGAAGACTTCCCTAAAACACCCACTATTTATAACCCATCTTTCCACTCCCTCCAATTTTCTCAATCACCAAGGAACTACAGGCCATGCTGCGTAGCAACAAAACATTTGAAGAAGGGTCACTAACAGCTCCAGTGCCCTCATTCGAAGGGTAGGACCGCTGAAGTAGGGTAAAGGGTAGTTGTTAGTGGGGTGACGTATTACTTGCGCGTAATGAACCCACCGGCTAGATGAAGACCTATAAGTTTACCAGGAGTTACGAGATACTGGAACTGATAAATAAGTTGATGTTTTTTGTGGGTTCATGTACTTTTTTTATTGCTTGTGAATGTATCGATAGCTTGTTGGGTGTAGGAACATGTTCATGTTGGTTTGTTTGCGATAAATAAGAATACCTATCAGTCTGTAATTTTCAGGAGCATTGCTCAGTAGGTTTGGTTGCTACGTGTGGTGAATTCAGTAGTGGTTTGAATTCGACTACACGGAATAACCATTTTTGAAGTGAAAACTTCTTTAGGCGCGTTCAGCGATTTTTGGTAGGGGTTAAACTCATGGATTCGCGTCACCGACATGCTCGTGTCGTAGTGCTGAACTATAGAAGCTAGATGGCGCTAATCAGGGACCGCGGAAGTACTCCATGACGGGAGGGGGGGGGGGGGGGGCGCAAACTTCTTTGGCCACCCCCTTCCTTCAATCTGTGGCCCAGGCTCGATCCGGTCAATTTACTGCAGTTATAAGACGGAACAGACATGACTAGGTCAATCAAATTATAAAAATATTTAATTTATTACAAAATATTTTAGTGTTAGTTGTATATGTATTTTAATCTTAATGTTATTTTAATTTTATTTGTAAATTAGTAGCATAACATAATAAACATTTATTACATATTATTTCGAACATTCACTGTACGATACCAAAGACATTGCACCTCTCAGCCGTCTTTGAAGCAAATTCTCTAAGAATGTCATTTAAATCTAAACCAAATATTTCTATCCTAGCACAGGATAGCACAGAGAAACCTTAACCAGGTAGTAAAATTGGAGGGAGCACGGCCCCCACGTTTGATTTTAGGGGGGCATTTGGCCCCCTCTGCCCCCCAGTTCCGCGGTCCCTGGCGCTAATACCAGTTTTAAGTTTTATTTTTCATTTACTTTAAGTCAGTGGTCTCAAAGAAAATATTTCCATACGAAATTCACCAATCTGTAGCCTGTAGTTTTACCAAGATTGAATACCAGTTTATTTCCGTGTTCCTATCGATTTCCATGTGAAATGAAAGAACTGCTAGCTGGTAGACACGTATCTTTCCATGCTACGCAAAAGGGTCAAATGGGATAAAGGTATACCTGGCTTATGCACAATTTTGATCTATTACCCCGTATTACTTGCTTGTTGGATTAAGGGTTCACCGTGAATTAATTTGAATATAGTAAGAGCAACGTGTAGAATAACAGAGCTTTTCATCCGTGTTAAGCTTTAGCAAAATTTTAGCAATGATGTATAGTTTAGTTCTCCTCACTGTGAGAGGGAGTGGGTTGGTGGATGTCACATGTCTTCGAATTTTTGATTCTAGGACATGCCGGTTACCTCACGATGTTTTCTTAACTGTTTTGAGAGCAGTGGTGATGAAATAATTTACACAAAGTAAAGCATCTGTCAGGCTTCGAACCTACGACCTACTACTCGTAAGTCGGGGCCGTTACCACTGGGCCACGACTGCTCTTAGTAATAATCACCCAATATAATATCCTAATATTCGAATAATTATCCTAATATCCGATACTAGTCTCTCAAGTCGAGTTGGTATGTTGTTTTTGGTTTGTTGCTGATAATATTTTAAGATAATATTTACATAATATAAAAGGTATCAGTCTTAAAATAATAATATGTTCATGTACATTAAAAAGTGAGGGGAAATAATCAGAGGGCTTCAAAAAATTCGTCCGCATCGCTGCCGACAGGAAAAGTGCCCAAAAGGCTGGCAATATTGCCACGTTGTATGGCACTGCCGATTCTTTTTTGCTAAGAAATAGGCCAGCCCTCAGATGGTATTGATCCGTGATTGTAGGTACATGTCATATTATTTACTCTTCAAATTATATTTAAATCAGGAAACCAAAAACAGAACTATCTTTTGCCAAAATGGGTACGTTTAATTCTTCCCTTTGGTTTCTACATAATCTTTGCATATTGACAGTCTAAGATGAACTTTGTCTCCGGGCTAAGGTCCTATGAAGGGGTAGCAAGTAGGCTCACACGCCATCGCTTAGTTGGTTGGTGTTCACTGTTTGCTACCACCGCGCGCCGCGCTTACGTAGCGTCCCTCTCATTAACTAGTCTTGATACTTGCAATTAAAATACCTAATTATCCATATGTTTCTAAAAGCCTATTAATATTAATTTGCTTAAACCACATGTCAAAGATTCGATTGGCTCAGGGCTGATGGAATTTTGGTCAATTTCGATTTTTCAACCTGTTATAAATTTTTTGTGTCGATCAGCTTTTCAGAAACCGAATTTATGTCTACTTAATAACTCCTAAGCATGCTTGAAGAAGTAGACTTGAGTGTATCAAGAGTCTACTTGTTCTTTTTCATTACCGATCTCCGTGTGCCTTAACGCCTCTGTGGTTTAGTCATCTAGTGGACCACTTGACTCAGACCCAGAGGGGTCGATTCCCAACGGGGAAGTTTTCTGCTCGGTTTGGTTGGTGGTAAGGCTTTTAGGCATGTTCTAAGTCCTGGCTAGCAATAAACTACCACCATCTTATCTAAGTCTGTCGCCATAACAACAATGTTAACGGCATTGTTGTGTTTCGGCAGTTAGAGGTAAGATAGCTAGTTCCTCTGTGGTTGAGGTTCCCGTGTGAAGCTCGCTTCCACCTTCGACCTGATCATCACTTACCATCAGGTGAGATGAACGCCAAGATCTTACCAGTTGTGGTTAAAAAAAAAGTCAATTGAAATAGATAGAGTGTAACCAGAAACAACTTTCACTTTTGAAAATCAGAAAAACGAAAGTTCCGTTCATTGGTCCCGGAAGATTGGATATCAATTACACACTGCGTTAAAAAAGAATCAATCAGAAATACTAATGTTTTTGTTCCATGGATTTTCAATCTAAAAGCTAATCAATCATGGAAGTAGGTTAGATGATAGATGCAGTTATAGCTGTTTCTAGATTATTGAACTTATTACAGTTACTTAGGCGCTATGTCCTTGTTATAACAGACTGAGAAAAAAAATATCTGTGAAACTATGTGCCTTTTAGCAAAAAATAAAACCTACAGGCATAAAGTCTAGGGTAGCTGCCATGGGCAATATTCTCCAACAATGATGACACTGGCAGCTCTTGAATGCGGTTTACATTTATTTTGCTGTTAAAATTCGCCTTTGATTGGTAACGGTTGTAATGGGTTCCAAATGCAAACAGAATAATCTAAGTTTGTACGGTTAGCACCTGGCAATTTTTTCAAGACATATTTTCCCCTCGTAAAATGCAAAGTACCAAACAATGGGATCGTAGTAAAATAGGCTCGGCCGTGTAACACGACCCTGTGCGTAGTACGCGACCGCAGCACCGCACACTCCGCACAGCAGATGACACTCAGGACATTGCCCGCGAACGCCATATTTGTTTTTGTACAACTTTTTTTGAATACCATAGACTGTCTTACCGCGGAGGTGCGTTGGTATTTTTGTAACTGTAAAGAAGTTGGCAACTCGGACAGTTTTATTTTTGAAGTACAGTTTAGCATTTTGATTAAGAATTGGTTTAGCTCAGCTGATCTGTTGTGTATGGAACTAAAAGAAAATTGAAACTATAATTCTGGGACGATTTTAGCTAGTATTTGTAGCCTACCGCCTGCCTGTTTAGAATTTTGGACTGTCTTGTTGATCTAGTGGTCTCAAGCGCTACTGTGTTTGAGCATGAGGTCTAGGATTCGATGCCCAAGTCGGGTAAAGTGTTATTGAGTTTTTTCATCAGGAATTTCTCAGTAGCAGCCCGGAGCCTGGATTTGTGCCCGGTTGATGGCAATAGGCTCGTCCCCTATTACATGGGACTAACATAACTGCGAAATGTGGGTGTACTAAATGATAAATGATAAATGATTTTTATTTCTGTAAATAGGTTGTACAAAAACACTTTTACACGTCAAACATCAGGCATCACTAGGTACAGCTCTGCCTGAACCTTCAAGATTACAGTCGTGATGTGATGTTATGTTTGTGTGGCAGTGTCTGTGATCTGATATATCGTATCGCGATTGTATGAAGTTTTGGTTGGATTGGCTATTTATAGGCTAGAGTGAGGTCCCTTTGTAGCCACATAGACACGCAAATGTCTTGAACTCTTGATCAAACAACTGATCAACTGATAAACTGTTAGTGGGCGTAGCGGCGGTTTTGAGGTTAGGGTTAGTATGGGTAAATGATTACCCGTTTACTGCACCATAAGATGAAAGATTGGTGCAATGGAGAAAATACCATCAGGCAAGAGATTTTCAATGAAAAAGTAAAGTACAAATTAAATCGTTCGTATAATCAAATCATATCTGTCATTCTTTGACAGTTGTATGAAATGGTTTTATCACGGAAAATTGACGTAGTGTGTCAATTTGATAAACAATATTAATGTCCCTGACTGAAACTTATGCTGGAGTCATCATCATCATCATCATTTCAGCCGACAGACGTCCACTTCTGAACATAGGCCTCCACCAAGGACCGCCACCTTGACCGGTTCTGTGCTTCCTGCATCCAGCGGATTCCCATCCATCTTGAGGGAGTAATCTCTTCAATGCTTGAGTAATAGTTCTGAATATGAAAGTGATAAATACTGTCATCTTTTAAATTAAATTGACCTGCTATCTAATTACGCAACACATTTTCGTTGACAATTCCGACTAATCTGTTTCAATTTGACAGGTCAACAACATTCATTGTGTTATTTACGTTGTTGAGCAGTTTTTTTTTCGAACGTACGAAGCTATGGATTAGCAATCTGTTTCAAAACGATTCAGATTCTGATTGATCGTGTATTACGTAATTAGGGTACAGATTATTATTTTAACTAGGTACCTATTACTTTCCCACTTTATTCTTTCCCACCATCCAATTCAGACTCACTTTTCAGTCGAACTTTAGGAGTCAAATTCATTAAAGCCGTTATCAAATATAAAGCTTTGAAACCCATTCAACCAGTCAATACGGCTATAAAACTTATCAAACACATAATTACGCAAATAATACCTTATCCAGTATATTTTGACATTTCAGGGTGGCGCCACTTTCTTTGGTAAACGTCAAATTCAGTACGATATTTCAATTTAGTTCCGTGTCTCGCCAAGTGTCAGGTCATGCTGGTCATATTCTAAAGAAGAGTTTCCTGTCAATTTCGTGTTTCTTACTAACAAAATGTTTCGCTTAGCGCCATTTAATTTCACGGATAATTTGTGTGGATCGAATGCCCTTTGTTTTTTCATAAATTAAGTAGCGATCGACAGACTTCACTGTCTGATGGTTCTGGCTTTTAAATAATAAGTTTTTTTTATATTGGAATTTTCCATAATTGAGACGTAGGTTTTTTAGGTTTATAGAATTAAGCCTCGAATTCTTTAAAACATTTTCCTTAACCAACCGCTAGTCAGCATTTTCCAAGTTTTTTAAAAAGTTTATCCTATATTGGTAAGTTATATCAAGCTGATGACAACTGTACTTTGATGGGGAAATAAAATCTACGTGCTTCCATGGAGTTTGTTTCGCCACTTCTTCGTCCCAGCTGAAGCACTAAGAAGTGGTGAAGGGCGGGCGTTTTTGGGGGACTGTCTTATGTTATTTTGACGTTTGAAAAGTGCTGATTCTCAGTCTATTTAGAATAAATGTCTTATGAATTTGAATTTCCCTGACATTTGCTTACAAAAACTTGCAGTTCCTTCATTAGATATAAAATAATAAGCTTTACTCACTTTCCATCCTGTATCCTTTGCTTGTTGTGTTTATCGTGGAAGTCCAGTAGCTCCTGTATGAGTCCCTCTTCTATCATCGAGTCCACCCGAGCGTTCAATCGTTCATCGTGAATGGCCTAGAATAAAAATAATAGCTAATTTAAAAAAAAAAAACGGGTGATACAGGCGAAGGGCAAAGTGTCTTGCCTTGGAAAAGGAATGCACAGTATTGTGCGTATACAATAGGTATAGGAGAAAGAAAGAAAAATAAGTTTATTTGTCACAGAAACACGTGCATAAAAAAAAAGATGATAAACTCGAGTAGAAAATAAGAAAATAAAACACAATAGGTTTAAATACAATAACGAGCACAAAACAGAAATAGTCGGCAGCTGCTGCACGTCATGACTGTGACAAGAAGGCTTCCACTCAGCATGATGCTGTGCTATGGGGACCCACAGCACAGCGCTGATTTTCAGTGGTCGCCCGAAAAAGACGTACGGAGACCAAGTCAGGTTTAAGAAGGACTTCGTAAGGATTGTCGATCACCAGCATATGGCTGAGGAAGGCTAGAATTAAGTCAGTAGGATTCTGACGTAATCCTTCTCCAGCGAAATGAAAAAACTAAGTATTTATCTGGTATATTGATTGAAATTAAACTAATTTTTTTGTTACAACGACACCCACAGGTAAATCTAATAAAAGTTAGTAAAAGTTTCCTTTGAGATTAAGTCTGTAAAAGAAGCATGCAGCTTACAGCAAAATATATCATTATAACCACAAGGAAACCATATCCCCAGAAATAACCACACAATCATCAAGTCAACAAAAATCCAGTTTTATTCATACTTCACAAATTGTAGGGGTGGCAGGTGCCCCGAATTCTGTTTGATTACCAGGACGAAGACCCCAATTCCCCCATATACCAACATTACCTAGGGAACGAAGGATTCCCGTGGGAACCGAATAAATCTGAATTCGCGACAGCAGATAAGATAAGGTGATACATGTATGCATTGTAGTGCAATCAATACTTATGTTACGTCACTGGAAATGTACAGGCCCGGGTGGAATGTTTTAAAATTGCCTCGCGTAAAGAACGTTGTTATAGGTTTAAAAAAAGAGTAAATGAAAGCCTGATTTACACGATGCGATTTAATAACAGTGTTTAGTTAGACGATGCAAGTCATTTGTTGCTTCAATTTTATTCTATAACACTGGTAAGAAACTTGCATCATGTAAATGGAGCTTTTCGGTTTCACCACTTTTCTATTAGTTCTAAATCCTACTAATATTATAAACGATAAAGTTTGTGAGCATGGATCGATAGATGTTTGCTACTCTTTCACACAACAACTACTGAATAGATTTGTATGAAATTGGGCACACAGATAATTTATAACCTGGATTAACACATAGGATATTTTTATCCTGATATTCCCTCGGGATCGAAACTTATGCGGGTGAAACTGCGGGGCGCTGCTAGTAGTTCTAATATAATTATTATCTGACAGATTATTTCATACAGTCTTCAGATGTGTGTGTACCCTTGACTGGCTGAGTTCAGGAGGACGGGATCGGATGTAAAATGTACATTACTGTTTGCCTGTTTTATAAATCAGGCCTTTTGTTTTTGTACTTTTAGAGACCCCATAATTCATGACATGACTGACTATGATTTATATTATTCGCAACGTTTTAAAGTTAAAACACCCATATTTTAATTTCATATCAAACGAAAAGTACTAGGCGCCCATAGACGCGCGAAACTTTCATCCACAAACAGGTAAACACAGTGAGACAACATCTTCCATGAAAACCTTTATGAAGCTGAGGAAGACTTGAAAAGATGTAATTTCCTTACCCTAAGCTGTTTGGCAATCTAGACTATATTGAAGCTGGGAAATCGGTTTAAGATTATAAGAAGTCCGTCGTCCGTGCGCGAATAAAATGCGGATGGCTGATCCTCTTGTGATCAGATTTTGTGTTAGCTACAAAGTATGTTTATAAAATTGATATATTGAGACGTGACTAATTAGTATTTGGTACTAAATCATAAACCAGTAAAGCTTTGGTTACTTTCTTTGGTCATGTTGAAACCACAGACTACGTTGAAACAGCCGTCAAGACAGTCTGTATGTAACAAGTATTTGACATCAAGCTGTCAAAAAAACGCTGTGTATTTTGACAGCCGTAATTGTGTGATCGTTGACCGCCTTTTTTAGGAAACCTAAGCTTTTAGGCTTAATTATGTTAACAAGAGTTTTCAGAAATTTATACTATACCTACATTGTAACAGCGAATAAATTTTGACGCCTCGCCCTTAAGACCTAGGCCAAATATTTTTAGATATTCGGGTTGCTCATGACCTAAAGAGGTGCTATAAAGAATATTAATAAAAATATCGACTAATTAAAAAGTTATGCAACAACGCGAAATTTCACGGGTATTCTCTTGTAATCTAACAATGCATTCAAAATTTCTATAATAAATACGAGAACATTGCCGGTAAGATGACAAGTTACTAAGAAAGGCTTATAAGCGACAGTACCTGGGCGACCGAGGTCTGCTCTGGTGAAAATAGAGTAATTTAATTCCATACTGCCATGATAATAGGTACTTACTAATTCCATATTGGCATGCCATTGTTTTAAGGTGTCAATTGTCATAATTTTATGTTCTAAACTTCGGGCGATAGAGCTTTGCTCGGGTGAAAATACGGAGAAAACGAATTTTCCCAGATATGAGACCTAGCTAGACCAATTTGTCGCCGTCGTAAACCCCTATATTGCAACTTTCATCGAAATCGTTAGAGCCGTTTTCGAGAACGTGATTACAATTTTTTTTTTCTCCCATAACCTTGCCTGAATCCTTTTATCCGGAAAACTGTCTTTCATAGACTGACATTAAACGCTTGATACTTATTCCCATACAATAAAAGTGATGAATATGGTAATTACAATGATTATATGAAAACACTCGATTAGTCGAAACATTGCTATTGTTAGTCGTTAACACGTTATAACTTATAACGTATAACGATCGCGTACGATTTCAAACAATCGATTATCGTGTGAGTCACGACTCGACAAAATTGGGCAATTGGGCTTATGGTGTTGAATAACTGTTTGTACGTATGGAATGAATGATAATTTTATACTGGTAATGAAAAATGTTCTTGTAAGTGTAGGGAACGAGTTAAATAAGGCGAATAAAAATCTGCTCATGTAGCAAGATAACTGGCATCAGAGTCATGCTACAAGTGGCAATATCGCAACGGGTAACGCGCGGATTGGTGAGCGAAAGATTCGAGTTTGAATCCCATCCTTTGCTCAGTTCACGTGATACCACTAGGTATCTACTAGCATAAGTATTTTTGTTGGAGGGGGT
Source organism: Agrochola circellaris (assembly GCA_914767755.1). Taxonomy (NCBI): domain Eukaryota; kingdom Metazoa; phylum Arthropoda; class Insecta; order Lepidoptera; family Noctuidae; genus Agrochola; species Agrochola circellaris. The sequence goes on along the minus strand of OU611855.1, from coordinate 3,119,989 downwards.
AAAGAAAAATTGTAATAGCAATTTTGAATACACACACCACAGACACAAAAAAAAGGCATAGACAAGTAACTATGTTACGTCGGCTGCAGACACGCGGACTACATATTTTTTACTTTTTAAAGGTATTTCATACATCTATTTATTTTTTTATTTAGTAATTATTTATGTATCTATCTATCCGTGCCATCACTGTGGGCCCTATCAGAATACCAGCGCTGCGATATTTATTATTAAATGTCGCAGCATCATGCTGAGATAGGAGCCTTTTGGCCTCGTAGAGGACTTTTTGCTTTTATTTTAATTTTATAATTTTTTTCTATTTATGTTTCAGTGAGTGTGTTTTAGTTTAATTTGTGATCTCCTGTGCTTGTCTCAATAAATACTTTTCCTTTCTTTCTTTTCTTTAATAAGGTTAAAATACAGACAAATCTAAGAACGAAGAGAATTTTAATCGAGAAATCTTAAAAATAAGGGTAAAGTGATTTTCTGTCCGATACATCGTGAAGGACAAACTAACGGGCAGAGCCTATATTTAACAAATATTATTCATAGTTTCCATGCGATGAATCATGAACACGCATTTGACGCATTGTATTTTCCGAATGCGTGCGGTGTGCCAGTAGGGCAGATAGGACGGCTATAAGCGGCTATATCACATAGCAGAATACAGTAATCTAGGTCCAGTTATATGACAGTGGGTGTATAGGTAATGCAGATACATGTCAAGGATGAAGTATAAACAAAACACACTTATGGACGCTTAAAAGTGCCTATAAACTAAAAAGTTTAAAAGAACTGCATTTTTACATCATCTCTCTAAACTCTTAGAAGGATAGCCCGCTGCAGTTGCCCTATAATTTTCGATGCACTACGAGAACAGAAGACCTGTACTCAAAGGAGTACACCAGCACCCGAGTACACTAGCTCTAGGTTTCTAGTACGTCCGTGTTGGTCACGGTTATGTCATTTGGGTCGAGCGTGTGTCAGTCCGTCACTGACCTTTCTCATGCACGATTACAGGTGCACAGTACAGTCGAGCTAAGAGTTTGGTATACAGGATTATCATTCTATTAGGTACCTACACTGCCAATTGTTATTTTAGCCCGCGTTTTTGCCCGCGGCTACGCCCGCGTAATGGTTCGCATTTTCTGAAAGGAACGTACTACCGGGATAAAAAGTTTTAATTCAGGTCATAAACTATCTGTGAGCCAAATTACATCCAAATCCGTTCAACCGTTTCTGCATGATCGAGGAACAAACATCCAAACATAGAAACTTTCATATTTATAATATTTGTTGGATTAGTGACCCGCCCCTGATCTGCACGTTTTTACGAGTTCACAAAATTTGGAAATTTCTTTATTATAGCTTAGTTTAGTATGAACAAATTATACATATAAACATATCGGAGCCAATTCTCTAAATTATGGTGAAACTCGCATCAAAGTCCGTTGCGTAGCTTAGAAGTACAATGTGGTCACAAAGACACAAGAAAAGAGGCTTTAAATATAATATGTATAGATTATAGATAGAGAATAGATAGATTAATTGCGTAATAGCTTTCTAGTCTTTAGATGTACATATACAGGGTGGCAGGGACATTGACGCGAAAACTGTGACCATGGATTCAGTACATGATTCTGCACGCCCCTGCGTAAATAAAAAACGGCGGTTATTACAAAAAAGAAACGGCTGTTTTATAGAAAATTGCAATACCTACGCCGTTAAAATGTATGGAACAGCAGATTTTTTTTCAAAATAATCGACGAAAAATTTCAACGCCCCGTGCGTTGAAACTTTTCGTCGGTTATTAAAAAAAAAAAATAGAAAGAAAGAAAATACGTTTATTTGCGGTACACATGACGCAAAGAAAGAACAAAACACAAAAAAAAACAAAAAAACAAAACAAATCAACAACAACAAATCTCAACAAATCTTTATTCTTCTTCGTATTCAGATTCATGTACTGAATCCATGGTATCAGTTTTCGCGTCGATGTCCCTGCCACCCTGTATACGAGAGATGTAAAAGATTAGACCACTCAGCACACCCACAGCATTGTTTTAAATTGTTGTAAGTTAGCTGCCTGTGCACCTGTATCTTTCTTTGACTGTACACTGCATGTGCACAGTACATTGCATTGCTACCTTAGCTCACTTTGGACGTTTACTATGTCATTGTGTCCTTTAGTGTATGAATACGTTTATAATTGGTTGCTATTTGTGCGTTATAAACCCGACTTGTCATTTTGGGGGGTTTGCCATAATCGCCACGCTTGGCGGGCGGGTTTGGTCCTTTGGTAAGTCCCTTAGTTGCCTTTTACGACACCCATGGGAAGATATAGGGTGGTGCTATTCTTTAAGTCACACGGCGCGGCAAGGTGGACCGATGCCCTTGTGAAGGCTGCAGGAATCCGCTGGATGCGGGAAGCACAGAACCGTTCGAAGTGGCGGTGCTTGGGGGAGGCCTATGTCCAGCAGTGGACGTCTTTTGGCTGAAATGATGATGATGATAAACCCGACTTGTAATAGGGTTACCTTTGCATTTGAGTCCATATAGTCCTTGTAAAAAGCAATGTCCTCCAGTAGTTATCCCGTCAGGCTCTCAGCGTAATTTTACTCTAAGTTTCGTCTCGAGTTTTACGACTAGATCAGTCAAAATCTATTCAAAATGTATTAATTTTGTCAGATCGTAGCTTTAATTGTACACTAAGGTTTGTCTTTATCCCTCAACATACCATAACACCACGCCAATAGTTTCAGAAGGTCCGCCAGTCCCGACGTGTACCTTAGAACACCCACATTTCCACCCTCAATTCTCTACCATATACCAAACGAAACTGTTTAATACCGCGCACAACCTTAGATTCAACGAAGTGAATCCTCGTTCTACCATGCATAATAATTAATAACACTGTAATATGTTCTAGGACTTAAATGCACAAGACGGGGAAGAAAATAGTTTAGTCCTTCATAGCTCCCTACACGTGTGCATTCTACACGTGCTTGTAATAAAACGATCTTATCCTCCAGCGTATAGCCGAGTGCTTACTGCGAAAACAAACTAGGAGATGAGAAAGTGATACGGGTAGGTGGAAAGGGAAGGACGGGGAAACACGAGGAAGACTTGCGAGGATGAGTTTTATAATGAAAAGAAACAGTTTTATCTCATCACATTTATTTGATTACTTGATTCAATCTTGTTTTTAAATGTGAAACAACACGGGTTAACACGTTTTCAGTAAACTGAACATGTTTATGTTAGCACTGGGGTAATTTTAATTAAAAAAAATCCATATACGGAAAATTGAAATTGAATTTTGTAACGTGACAGATGGGCTTCGATATTGCAGCATCCGTTCGCAAGTCAGACGACTGTTGGGCTACTGGCGCTTCTAAGTTTAATTTGGTCCTTTGAGACCTTTGATGAGAATCGAAAGACTGATTTACAAAATGGCTTTCTTTCAAATACATTTTTGACGCCCTCAGTCAGTACCAATATTTGACAAACAATAATAACCAGAAAGAACACGATGCATTATTGATTAACTACCAATCAAAACCCCACACAAATTGCTGCTTTACCGCTAAAGTCCACGGGCACAGTGGGACTATAGCGGTTAAATTAGCACACAGTCTAAATATAATCCCCATTCACCTCTAATACAATCAGTACGCCAATAGATTTGCAACAAACATCTTTCACACAGCGATTACCCCACATATAAGGGTTATGTTCGGACGTAGTCGGTCGGATACGCGCGTAAGTGCATCATGCGCTCAGCCTAACACATGCATTCGTGTGCACGTGTAGATACTTTGCACGGACATAGAGTAGTTAGAACGGTAGATCCACTTTTGAATAAGTAATGTGAGGTGAAAAGCTCATCCACGTTTGGACTTTTCCCTTGGGGTGCCAGGCTAAACGCAGTTAAAAACGAGGTGCATTAAGGCTCGTGCAGACCAGCGCGACGCGAACAAAACAATTTCTAAGAAAACTTCACGGTATAACAATAGCCGGTGTCGCGCCGCGCTGACGCGTCGCGCTTGTCTGCACGAAGCTTTAATCGTACCTGTAAATTGCTGTTAGATTTTCCACGTTCAAGCCGCTGATTTAATGTAACTGACAATGCGAAAAATGTCAGAAAATGACAAAAATGCTGTTGAAATAAGAAGTAAAACTATGAAAAAAAAAAATGGAAAATTGACGCTTTTTCACATGTCACTTGTCTGATTAATTAAATAAGCCCCGGAGCAAACGCTTTTATAGCATCTGAGTGCATTGCATAAGTTCCTTATCGCGAAACATATTGGCCCTACTGTACTACTGGTATCTTTTGCACTGTGTCACAGTTCACATGAATCACGTAACTCATTTGTGTCCTCGTCCCCAATATAGAAGATAATTTCAATTCTAGATAAAATTGACTTTGACTCCGAGCCTTTGACTGAGTTATAATCGTGCCCTTGCCATAACTTCGTCCGATGTTTATTATGAGTTTAGATAAATAAACAGTACTGTGATATCGACACACATAATATTGACATGTGGTTTACTATTGGGGGGATACATCCTATACCTACTATTAAACGAGCAATATTTGCATATATTTTTTTTATATTTTTTTATAACACATTCTCGTAAACGGCTCTAACGATTTCGATGAAAGTTGCAAAAAAGGGGTTGACGGGGGAAAATTCGATCTAGTTAGGTCTCTTATCTGGGAAAATTCGTTTTCTCTGTATTTTCACCCGAGCAGAACTCGGTCGCCCAAACGTTAGAACAAGATGGCTGCCTTAGAATAACATAACATGGCAGCATGGAATTAGTAAGTACCTACTATCATGGCAGCATGGAATTAGTACGAACTATCCTATACTATTAAATGAGCATTCTCTAGTTTCACCAGAGCAGAGCTCGGTCGCCCAGGTACTAAATAAATAAATAGACCGCTTCACGTGGGTGAATTTCAATCACAGCTGATTTATTTACATAATATCACGCCTGTATAACCCACGGGTTAGGCAGAGTTGTACCTATAGTAGTACATTTCACTAGTTATTTTTTAAGTCCCATGTAGCATGGGAGCGAGCCTGTTACCATCAATCGGGCACAAATCCCGACTCCAAGCTGCTACTGAGAAATTCCAGATGGAAAAACCAATGGCACTTTGCCCGACCCGGGAATCGATCCCGGGGCCTCATACTCAGCAGTAGCATTTGCGACGACTAAACCAACGAGACAGTCTCGATTTAAGCTTTGTGCAGACTAGCGCGACGCGACAGTGCGACGCGACACCGGTTATTGTTATACCGTCAAGTTTTCTTAGAAATTGTATTGTTCGAGTCGCGTCGCGCCGTCGCATCGCGCTGGTGTGTACGAGCCTTTATTCACTATTGATTTTTCTAAACTGGGCAACAGTGAAGGAGTTCCCGTTCCACGATGATATTTATCTAGATTCATTAGCTATGAAGATTCTTCCTTAACGAGGGTACCAAATAAAGCTTTATGCAGACTAGCGCGACGCGACATCGGTTATAGTTATACCGTGAAGTTTTCATAGAAATAGTACTGTTCGAGTCGCGTCGCGCTGGTCTGCACGAGCTTTAAAGCTTATCACATGTCATTATAATCCCCGTTTTAGCTGTGTTTAGATGGTGTTTGGTAAATGATCTCTCATAGTGCAAGATGGTCCCGGCTGTCATTTGTAGATCTTTGATAGTCGTTACGGGCGTCCCTAGACGGTCAATAATGTTTGACAAACACGAACAAATCTCGTGCTTTTCAAGCAAGTCGCAACCGTCTAGGGACGCCATTAGGACGTTGTGGCCGAATTCGGTCGTATAACGATCGTTATCTATGTCGAGACTGCAGTTCCACATCTAGTTTTACCAAAGGTATGGTATTACCCAGTTACTGGGTGACCATGTAAAATACTGGTATTCAGCTGTATCCGACCTGAAGCAGACCCCAACAAAGTTGGGTAAGGGAAAGGATGAGTGCAGATTCAAGTTGCGGTTTTTGCCATCTGCCTAAGATGTCTAACACGTCATAAGACGTGCCGTTGACAGTGGCGGTGGAAAAACGGCCTTACTGCATTGCCGTTTTTTTGACAACTAGCTTTAACTAACCATAAAAAACGTTAAAAAAAATACTTAAAAGAAATTTATGGATTTCTGCCCGGTTGATGGCAATAGGCTCGCCCCCTATTATATGGGACTTAAACATAACCATAGATTAATACAGATGGGACACTCAGTAAAATCATATAAATAACATGCGACTCTTGCAACGACAACAGTGCAATTCAATAAAGTGCAATTCAGGTCGCACAGCGCTAACTACCTACAGTTATATTCACCTAGAAGTTGCATCTCTTTATATCGCGTAACTCTTAGATCTTCTGACTACGTTACACTCACTGACGTGCCGTGACGTGCCCAGCAAGACGGGCACGCAGCGTACTTGTAGTGTAGCACATGAATAAAAACTTCTATCTAGTCTGTGCTTGTAGGTACATACCTAAACTACGGAGTGTCCCATCTGGATTCATCTGTGACATAACTGGCGAAATATGGGTGTACCTCTGCCCAAACCTTCGAGGAAACAAGGCCTAATGTTATGTATATGAAAAATACTAGAGCTTTCGTTAAACCGACGCAAACTTATGTTTACCTAATAATAAAATCTGTTCGTAATTGTCCAGTGCAGTGCACAGGCCGAATATTTTAGGTTATCGGTCAACATTTACATAAAATCGTATTTTTTAATAAATCTGTTATTTCGTAAAGTGGATTCAATTAGCTTAACAACCATTTTGGGAAAGCAACTAATCGTTTTATAACTCAATTCGCGAAGTATTTATATTTTATTTGATTTTAATTAAAATCCAGCGGACGGATAGTTTAATTGGAATAAATTGGCTGTTTTTATGCAAAACGAATGGATTAAGATTTGAATGTCTTATTTTGCAACTATCAACAACAACTAAATATCAACTTTTGCTTTTATTGCAGTCTTACCAAGGGGTATCGTGTTACCTTGTAACTGGGTTATGGAGGTCAGATAGGCAGTCGCCCCATGTAAAATACTGGTATTCAGGTGCATCCGGTAAGACTGGAAGCCGACCCCAACATAGTTGGGAAAAGGCTAGGCAGATTGCTTTAGTCGTATTTTGCACTTAAAATATTGTACTACCAATCTACTATGCATTGGTATTCTTCAGTGTGTTTTTCATTGTAACATTTTCCATGCATTTATAAAATAAATCTTGGAACCCATCGACGAGAGAATCGCGGCGATAGTCACGCTGTGCCTTCATATGATCGCCGCGATGATATCGCCGTGTGGAGATTGATTCATAGAGTTTCTATTGAATTTGATGGCACGGCGAGACTATCACCGCGATTTTCTCGTCCGTGAAGATGGCGCGTTATGGCCTGCTCAGACTAAAGGACGGGACGGGGAACGACGGAAAACTGCGCTGCGATTCTCCAAGCTCGATCACCGAACATTGAAACATATACCTTATTTCGACAAGATAAGTATTAAATTTAATTGATAATTTTAAAGTCCTATACCGTCCCGTCCGGCAGTCTGCGCAGCCAGACCCAAAATTTGACTGAAATTCGATAAACGCGGGTGAACTCGACAGTGACCCAGAAGTCGTCAAATTATTTTTTACATTTGCTTAAATAAGTATTTATTATAACTAAAAATTATAAAAAATTGCTACATAAATAGAATAACGGATAAATTTTCTATTTTTTCTTACAAAAAGTTTCATTCTACATGAAATACTTTTCACACAGCAGTGCTTCAAAGTCGATGAATATCAAAATCTGACGAGTGTTGGTACTTTTACCTTATATAAGTACCTATTACCCAATTTTCCTGCAATTAAACAGAAATAGTTAAAAAACGATTGACTAATAATTATTGTGCAATAAAATGCAAATGAATTGCACTCTCTTCAATGCACTTGCACCGCAATTACTATCGCGAATGATAACACGATATCATTATGTATGAGAATTACAGTTATTGTGCAATGTAGTGACACAGTGCCGGCGCAGGCGCCGTGGTGCAATAAACAATGCTGATCAGCTGACTAAGTCGAGTACCTACACAGCTGATATTGTATGTTGTTGATGTTGCTCACCTTTTGAAGAATGCGTCAGATAAGGAAAACAATAACACATTAAGTGAATTTTTCTTTGATTCAGGTTGTTTACTTTTACTTTATCACAGAACATCACGCCTGTATTTCCGGGGGTTCGGCAGAGGTGCTATAGTACACCCACATTTCGCCAGTTATGTTTGAGTCCCATGTAAAGGCTTGTTCAGACAAGCGCGACGCGACGGCGCGACGCGACTCGAACAATACAATTTCTAAAAAAACTTCACGGTATAACAATAACCGTTGTCGCGTCGCGCTGTCGCGTCGCGCTAGTCTGCACAAAGCTTAATAGGGGGCGAGCCTATTGCCATCAACCGGGCACAAATCCAGACTCCGGGCTGCTACTGAGAAATTCCAGATGGATAAACTCTCAACTCTCATGGGAATCGAACCCAGGACCTCGTGGTCGCAAGCGCTACTGCTAGCGCTTGTGACCACTAGACCAACGAGGCTTTTACTTTTATTTATTATATTTATTATGTAGGTAGTTTTGTTTAGTAAAACTTTGTATTGTGATTGACACGTCGGCAGCGGTCTTATTTTATCCCTGAAGATTCCTATCAAAATCCGAAATCTGGATATGATAGAAGCAGTCAGTCAATCTGTCTGTCACAGCCACCTTCTTAATGTCGTCGGTCCATCTAGCTGGGGGGCGTCCCACACTACGCTTGCCGATACGCAGTCTCCACTCCAGGACTCGTCTGCTCCACCGGTCATCGGTTCTTCGACAAACATGGCCCGCCAACTGCCACTTCAGCTTGCTCACTCTGCAGGCTATGTCGGTAACTCCGATTCTTTTCCCGATAACTTCATTTCTGATCTTATCCTTCAATGAAACTTCGAGCAAGCCCACTCCATAGCGCGGTGAGCGACCTTGAATTTGTAGCAGATTTTTAGCAGTCAGTACCATCTATTAACTCGGATTGGATGACTTCGTTTGGAAGATGAGAAGATGGTGAAGAATGGTGAACCTCTTCTTAAGTTCTTCAAACATACTTACGTTAATTGAAATTAAAGAGCCATTTCCTACAATTTTTCCAAATAATTGGTACGCGCGAGGTACTCGTGGTTAAGTTATAACAGCCACACACGTCGATCCATCAGGTTAAGCTACGCTTGCCGGAGTCGTTCCGTGGATGGGTGACCATGTTTACATACCGAGACTCCTCCCTGCCTCGGAAAGCGCGTTAAGCCGTTGGTCCCGGCTCTCATTCGTGAATCTTTGACAGTCGTTACGGGTCGTCAGAAGCCCGAAAGACTGATAACCAGTCTTACCAATGGGTATCGTATTACCCAGTTACTTGGTTGTGGAAGTCAGATAGGCAGTCGCTCCATGTAAAATACTGGTATTCAGCTGCATCCGGTTAGACTGGAAGCCGACCCCCAACAAAGGTAGGAAAAGGCTAGGCAGTTTTTTTTTGGTACGCCGTGTAATGAAGTATAGTGCGTCATCGGGAAAGTCCAAGAGGTAGCGTCAAATCCTTCATCCAATACGCGAAGCTATCCGACAAACCAGAAACAACAAGCAAATGCATACTGTTATTGTAACGACCTTCCGGCTGTGGTCATACTGTGAGCGGACAATCACTTGACGATGAATTAATTGATTGTTAAGTTGTATATTGTTTGAGGAGCTCGTGGCTAAGTAATAACAACCACACGGGTCAATCCATCGGGTTAAGCTACGCTTGCCGGGGTTGGTCCGTGGATGGGTGACCATATAATTACCTTGCCTTTTTAGGGTTCCGTTGTAAATAAGGAACCCTTATAGTTTCGCCATGTCCGTCTGTCTGTCTGTCCGAGGCTTAGTTCAGAGCCGGTTATTAGTAGAAAGCTGTAATTTGGTATGGGTATCATATTAATAATGCCGACAAAGTGGTAAAATAAAATCAAAAAAAAAAAAAGTTTAGGGTACTTTCCCTACTCGTAAAGAGGGGATGTTTTTTTTTCTCGCCTATCCCAAAGTGTGGGGTATCGTTAGAAAGGTCAAAAGGTCATCAAACATGAGGTTAACGAGTAATAATCGACCAACTTAAATTTGCAGTTTGAAAAACATGTTCTCCCATAAGGAATGTATGGGAGATCTGTTATGTTTATGATCTGTTCTGTTATGTTTACCTAATAATAAAATCTGTTCGTAATTGTCCAGTGCAGTGCACAGGCCGTGCCATACATTCCTTATGGGAGAACATGTTTTTCAACTACAATGCTAAGTTTGTTCTTGGGATAAATTCATCCCAACTACGGAACCCTTCATTGTGCGTGGTCCGACATGCACTTGGCCGGTTTTTTTTTCTTTTTGTTTGGAAATTTATCAAATAACTTCTCCCGCTTTGGGCGGAGCTAGGGCGTGTCAGACTCTTACTAAATAAAACCCACCCGTGTTCCTTCAGTTGCCTGTATGCCAGGCGCCACGGTATCCCTTTCGGACTTTCCTGCGACCCCGGCAGGCATCGGCCCTAGCGGACCCCGTCAGTTGTGCTGACATATCTTTGAGCGCGTGGAACACAACAAGCCGTCTACCCGGGCCTGGTCCTTATTGGACGACGAGCTAACTATTGCTCACCGTCCGGGCCTGCGCCCGCGGCGGCACCCTAGCTTTACACCACCATAATCAGTATCGTGCAGCATGTATTATTAATAACCAGCTATAATATGCGCCAGGCATCTGATGACTCGTGACTGGCGCAGCATGACCTGTACTCCTAATTACGTGGAAACATGACTATTGGCTGTCCATGACGGAATTACCTACATTATGCTTTTTATATGGAGTTATAAAATCTACCGTCAGTTACGTCAAGAGGTTGCATAGGTTTATGCTAATATCCTATAAACGTGTGGCGCCATCTACAATGCCACATACGAACTACGCAGCAAACAGACGTCTCGCAAAATCCTGAATCGCGCAAGCAAAGTTCGACGCGTGACTACACAACGTCCCGACATCAATCGGCGGGCAGCAGCCCCCCAGGCACCACACTCGTCTAATCGGAGGATCTTCCCTGTTCCATGGATATTGAGGAACTTGCCAGCCATGCCTCTAAAACGTAGTGGCCTACAGGCTAGGTGGAGCGACGATCTTCGCAGGCTGGCTGGTAATCGATGGATGCGACACTCATCAAGATCGATCGCATAGACGTGCTAGTGAAGAGCCCTATGTCTAGCAGTGGATTGCCTTAGACTGTTCATGAATATAACCACTGATATTGACGTATGGTGAGCTGAGGGAGTACCACACAGACTGTTCGTAATACTCCCGTCATAACCACGACCAATTCATGAAGGATAGCTGTTCTGTATCCAACGGGAACCTCCTAATAGTATTTTGGAAGCCTGACGATCATTGTGAACAAAATTCTGGCATTCAACCGCACATGGCTAGATTAAAAACGCAAACAAAGCAGGAATAAGTCTAGGCTACCAGGTTAATGCCGTGCAATAGGTACCACTGAAGTCCGGCGGAAAATTGTGGAAGTACATTTTTTAAATGCAATTTGATGCAATGACGAAGACACTAGCGCCGCCGCGTCAAAAGGATTTCAGTGGTGGCGCGGACTATTGTTTTTTTTACCTAAAACTGTCTTGATCGTACTATCCTGCCACACATGCAACAAAACACACAAACACACAGTCACAGTGACACACAAATGCTTGCAAACTACTCTCATTATAACTCGACAACTCCACAATGGGTGCATCGCTCTAAGCAGTCTATGCAACACGATGACTCAAACCTTATGTCATCTGTGGGCTTCTAGTGGGCGGTGAAATCTGACGTTCGAAATTTGAATTGGACGTTAAATCAACGACTTGGTTATGGCTGTTGTGACAGTTCACTTCTGGGGGCGTAAAGCCTCCTGTTCTCAATGCGATTATTCAATTTTGATTTTCGATTGTTGACTGATTTAAGAGCTCTCGGTCAAGGAATTAGCTATTGAAACTAGAAAGGGAGTCTGTGCAATGTGCTTCAGCTTTATAACATTCACATGTTACGGCGGATTCTTGAGTTAGTAGATTTGGACTTTTAGGAATGAGTTGTCTGTTTCGCTTAACCCTTGGCCTGGTTTTCGACAGTGTTAAAGCAGTAGTAGTTTAAAAAAAAGTTTTGTTGGAAAATCTTGGGATAATCCTTTTATTTATCCAGTTGTCACTTTTGTATAGACCCTTATATTTTCAAATAGAAGCTAGGAAGTTACTTACAACATCAAATATTGAAAATAATCTATATTTAAGCTTTAATTTTGATTTATTAAAGAGCGGTAAAACTCCTACACAATTTCTGCTAGAACTCTAAACTGCGAACCTACTCGTAGTACTAACCACAAACTTAGAAACCGTAGTTCATTCATGACTATCACCTCCTTTCACTAAGCCTGTCTGCCAGTCTGCCGTACCACGCAAGCGCTTTACGCATTACTTTATCATCAACTCGTTGAATTTTCACGGTCCCACTAATATTTATTCAGCGAACCGGTTTTTTTAAATACCTTATCGTTTTGGACTTTAAACGTTCATTCATGAAAACCTGAATGTGAATTAGGTCTTGAAATTGCAAATGATTTTGGGAAACGATGTTAAATGGGTAAATGAATATGGATGTTTTTATGGAGGACAACAGACATGGCTGCACGCGTAGCATGACAACCACAGAAACGGGTTTTGTCGACGGAAGAATGGACAAAATGACAGATTGTTTATCTGTCATTTTGTCTATTCTTTCGTCGACAAAACCCGTTTCTATTGTGGTCATGCTAAGCGTGCTGATTTAATCTTGTCTCTTGAACATTCTTTATTGGATATACTCTGTATTTCTTCTATTCTTGCATCTATACTTCTTATATCTTATTTTATGATTATAAAGAGGGAGGTCTGTATGTAGGGTGATAATCTTCGGAACTACTGATTCGATTTCTAAAATTCTTTCACTAACGGGAAGCTACAGTATTGCGAGTGTCATTTGATATATTTTATGTTAAAAAAAGAAATTGCACGGGTCGCGGGCAGAATCTTGTCGTCCTTACTTTATCAGTAGTTTTGATGTTATCTAAGCCCATGCACCATACGTAAATCACATTTTAGCGACTATATGATTTGATTTCATAAGGTCCTGTAGTAACAAATACATTCTTTGTTCTATGCTGACCAACCATTTATGATCTAATTCTAAAGCCAAATAATTTAGACCATTATAATTAGCTTCGTTCTCATGAGCATTCCGGACAAGTCAGAATTATCTACTACAGATACAAGCCCCATTATCTAAATCCAAAATCAAAGGTCTAGCTCAAAGTGATATTTCCTTAATTTTGCCACGGTTGTAGCTAGACCGGTTTATTCAAGCACTTTATTCAACTGCTCTATTTATACGCGAATATTATAATATTATTAAAGTGAACTGCATTTCGCACGACCCATGACCAAATTTGGGCGTATCTGGTGTCTCGAGTTCCGTTTGCTAAGAACCAAGAATTGATTTTGGATGAGGCATGAGGCACATAATTAATTTATCTGTCGTTCCTTCGTTTTTATTTCTTTTTACCTATTGTGGTATAGTAATTTTATTCCAGGTGCATCGTCTTCACATATAACTAAATAACTAATGTACCTATAGATTTTTTTTTAATACATTTTAAAATAGTAACGGTGGATTTTCTTACACATTCTTCTCAAAACGAAAACTATCTTTTGGAAGGGGCGACAAGAAACAATTTTTTTTTTGTAAATTTTGTCGTTCCAAAATGCCTTACAAGGGCCTATTTGAAATAAATGATTTGACTTTGACTTTGAACACTTGAATTGTTGAAGATAGGAGGAAAATGTTAAGATGGGTGGCAGTAATGGTGGAGGTCGATGAGCAGATTACGGTTACTTAGGAAACGTGTCTACTCAGCAGTTGGAAGTCAGATTTATTTTTAATTCGCACTTTGTAGTGGGCTGTCCTGTCATATTAAATTAGCATTAGACCGTAATAAATCGCGATAAAACAAAGCCTGTCTCAAAAGAAGTGGTAAGTGGGTGGTATCAAAAGAAATCATAATTAAAGCATTATAAAATACATAAGTTTCTTGTAAAGATAATTATAATGATTCTAACAAAAACAATCAAAAGAAAAAAAATGGACAACTAGATAACAGATGTACCACGCACGACTTAAAACTGTAGACAGACAGTTGTATATTCAAGTAATTACTACTGCCACTACTAAAATATTTTATAATATCAGACAGGCAACTCGCCAGTTTATTGATCTCCAACATTTAGAAAAACTAAAACATACGTCGCGCCAAATCGAACAGTGAAACAAGTGGAGCTGTCACATCAATTTATTTATTAAAACATGTTCGCGCATCCGAGTGCGAAATTCGTGCGAATTCGCCGGCGCTCGTGGGCGTCTGACTAACAGAGGCGGAATGTAGTGCCGAAACACCGCGCTGTAGCGCATTGAACTGCACTCAGTCATAGGGCTGCGCTGGACGATTGATTTTCCAAGAGTTATAAAGAAATATTTCAAGAGTTCCTCCGACACAAGTAATATTGTAACTTACTGGGGCTGGCTCAATTTATGCATGACATAGTGTTTAAGCAGTTTTTTTTTTGCTTGTTGTAATGTCAGTGTCAAATTGTATTGCAATGACATATTGGATATCTCAAAATTGTCTAGAGTGCTAAACCCTAATTTAGCCAAACCAGTGTTCGTAAACTATTGACACAATGAGCAGATTTGATTGCTTGTGCGGTTACAGCAAATCACGCCAATACCGATTTAGAAGTGGTTGAACTTCGATCTTTGTTAACGCATTGATTTTTTAAAGATTTCGCCGCAATTTGCATGCTGAATTTAGAGCTTAGACGTGTAAAGCTGGCACCCTGGTCGATGTTGTGTTTAGTGCATACTAATAGATTAATTAAGTAGTAAGAAAAAACGCTTAACGAGAACATTCAACTCGTGCACTATTGCGAGTCGCGACCGTGCCTGCGTTCAAGGTTAGCCGACACGTTTCCAAATTTTAGATCGCCTAAAGCTTCGTGCAGACCAGCGCGACGCGACACCGGTTATTGTTATACCGTCAAGTTTTCTTAGAAATTGTATTGTTCGTGCCGCGGCGCGGCGTCGCGTCGCGCTGGTCTGTACGAGCTTTAAGTTCTGAGGCGCACATTCATGGCGCGATTTTAGACATTCCAGTGTTGCGATTTTAATTCTACGGTCGGTAAGAATGGCGGACTGGCGGTAGCTACTTTTGTTCTACTAAAGGATGTTAATGGCAAAGGTTGGAAGATAGAATCTAACCATAACATAATTATTTGTTTACTGTTAAAGAGTCAAAAATAAAATAGCTGAATACGAAGACTATACAATTTAGTCTCAACTATAAATAAGTAGCTATGTATTCTATGTCAATAGCCCCATTTATTGCCCCAGCTTTAGTATACTATCAAATATAAGACGTTAATATAATAACTCGTTCATCTTCTAAACCACTTGTGAAAATAACAGTATAATGAAGTGCCAAAATAATATGGATAACGACCAGTCAAATTCAATTCCATATTTCAATCGCGACAAATTAAATCGTTATTATCTGCGAAAGGGCCATTAAGTCGTCGTCGTGTGAATAGGTAGGTACCTTTATTCCAATATAAGTGTCATTGTGTAAAAATAAAAATAATGCAAACGAAATCGAGTTTGAAAGGAAAAATTGTATTCAATAAAAATTAATTAATTAACTATCTGTAAAGATGCCTGTTTTGGACTCTGTTTCGTCTTGGATAGTTAAAATTGATTTGTTGTCAATATTGTGTAAACGGCCAGAGTTCTTTTTACGTGTGACATTGCGTAATACACAATCAATCAGAATCTGAATCGTTTTGAAACAGATTGCTAATCCATTGCTTCATAAGTTCGAAAAAAAATATGCTCAACAACGTAAATAACGCAATTAATGTTGTTGAACTGTCAAAATGAAACGGATTAGTCGTAATCTTTTACGAAAATATGTTGCGTAATTAGATAGCTGACTATGAGCGACAAAAATTCCAATGCGGATGTAAGTAACCTAACTATTTGGTTTAGGTCAGTGGTTAAGGTTTTGTGTATTATTAATTAATAACTGGTAGTTTCATGTTCATTTACGTGGATATCAGCAAAACAACGACGGAAATTCGCGACGATTCGCTACATTAAACTTACAAAAACTATTTAATGCTACGTTAAACGAGTAATTGAAGGCGTTTATAACACAGATAATATCAAAACTCGTGTCTAAAATTTAAATACTAATACCACACATAATTTCTTTGTTCCAACAATATACCTAATTTTCTTAATAACTGGGTAGCCGGCAATTAACGTTGTTTTTGGTGGTAAGTCATAACATTACCAAAACGTATGTGTCGGACGTAAAATAAATTAAAAAGTTTACTAGGTGCAACGTTTGGGTTCACGTCCATACGTTTGAAGTGCTTTTTATCAGAACTCTCAAAAATGAATTTCCTCGGTCACGCCTTATAAATCGTCTTAAATATTGAAATAAATTCAAACCAAATGGGCGCTTTTAAAGTTCAAGCACTACGTAGCGTCTGACCTTGGACGGAGCTCACGGAGCCCAGAATTTTTGGGGATTAATTTGAATTAACTACCTAAGTTACTCCACATCATTATAATATTACGCCGTCTGCTACTATGCTAGAATTAGTTAATTTATGCTCCAACATTTAATTCACAGTGAATACGTTCGCTCGTGCCAATGAATGAAAAATTCCGCTCATTTATTAAAATTTATTACGTGGTTCAAGTAAATATTGGATGTTTAAGAAGTTCAAAAATAGAATTGCGTGTTCTCTATGACACCGATCGGTTTCTGGACATGCCTTCTACATGTCTATGTGTCTATATGTGATTTCTACATGTCTACAAGTACTACCAAAGGCAAGTTTCTGTGTAAGGAAATATCGAAAGTGAATTTTATTTGCGTAAATATATGAAAGTTACAACTTTGGGCACGCCTCATGCGTGCTAATCCAAATGGAGATCGATGTTGACAGAAATATTGACGACTTTCATGCGTCCTTTGAACGCTAAATGCTTTTGGCAGGAACGTTGCAATTTTAACTTGTTGTCAATATATTCGATCAATGAACGCGTTTAGGTTTTGAATTTTCATTTTATTTTGGCCAAAAAGTTTGCAAACTGTTCTACGATTCTTTTGACACTGCTACAATTGTTTATAGTATACCAAGGCACATTTTATCCGCCGTTGCAATAAAACGCCGATTGCAAAGATTTTGTGCTTGAGCGTATCAAAATGAATGGCAGTTAAAGAGTGTAAACATACCACATAAATCGACTGAAAATTCTGCCAAAATCTAGATAGCAACCAGTTGCTAATCGCAATGCACACATCAGGTTACTGACATTACTCTGAAGGTCTACCACGCCGTGCACCATACAAAAATTAATATTTTACGACGTCCTCGATTTTTTTTTATTCGATTCCTGCTCATACGAAATATGTGAATAATCAAATTTTTCCACGCGAAATCGCGCATAGTAACGAGACTACAATTCGAGTTGTGACCTCGGGAGCGGTCGTAAACTAATATAGCGTCGTAGTTTCTGAATCGGCAGCGTATTAAAATTCAGTAGGAAACCAGCTGCCTCGGTGACTGCCCTTGACTCAGTACGACGCGACGGTACGCGCTAATTGTCGCGCGATAGGGTTGCCGACGCGATTCCGAATTGAAATCGAAAAAGGAGAAGTACAAAAAACAACATATGAAAAATACTACCGGATTTGTTCTTGGATTTTTAGATAAATACCGGATTTGTTCTTGGATTTTTAGATAAATACCGGATTTGTTCTTGGATTTTTAGATAAACACCGGATTACGATGGTATTCAGACGTTAAAATTGGCTTAGAGGCCAAGAAAAATAAAAACAGAATTGTTATTCATTACTGTAAATTGGGGATACCTTTCATTACTTAATAAACATAGAAACTTCAACTTATATTTATATGTCCGAATTTATAGTCCGCAGCTGTCGAAAGACTCAAAAATAAATTTAGTTTTTTATTTCGGCAGCAGATATTTGGGCGATAAATTTAATTTATGCCACGAATCAAAAATGGATTAGCAATCAAAAAGGGATTAGCCTACATTGCCGCTAGGTAATCTGTGACAATTTAATAACATTTCTGTTTAATTTATTATGAAACTATTTGTGCTACAATCAAATCAGACAACCCTGCCATTGCGATAGCCGAACGTTTTTCATTTTTTTTTATATAATCACGATTTTTTTTTCAATTCTGTGTAAGAGTAAAAGTGTTATTTCACATTGTTCCTATTGATGTCAGTTTAAATTCGTAATAAAAACGCATAACAGATGTTAGGCGGTGTTGACACGATACTCATGTTTTACTGTGAAACGCATTTAGTTCGACAAAAGAGGTAGATTGCGGTTGGGGTCGGTTGAAATGAATATTTATTTACAAAAGTAAATAAATATTTTAATGAACAAAACTCGCTGCTTTGGTGAGTAATATAATTTATTGCCTTTAAACTCAAAAGGCTTGTCGATATACATGAATATTTTTAATTTATTACAGTTAGAGGTAGGAAGTCGAGGTTACAATAGTTTTATTGGCCTCTTATGTTTATAGAAAAAAAAGTTCTATATGGTATAACATTGACTAGGTACAGGGTGAACTTAGTTTCAAGAAATAATAAACATATGGTCGAGGAATGAATATAAAAAAATATACGAAAGTAGCATACATATAGGCATTATTGCGAATGGAATATCTGTCAGCCATAGTTCATTTTATTTAGGGAAACTGTGATGTGTTTTCCTGATAAAAAGTTACTTAAAAAACACCGAATAAATTAAAAATACGGTTTCTTGTCTATCTTTTTCAAAGGTATGAAACTATTTGGTAAGGCAGTAACGCTCTGTTACTCAGCAGAACAAAGATGATTTTCCACAAAATTGGTCATATTTTTTTCTCAGGAAAAACACATTATTTTTCCCCGCCATTAACGTAATTTTGTACATAAATCATATTTGAATGTTGATATAAGTCAACTGTTAATGTCTGATTAGTTCTAGCCAGTTCAACAAGGAGTTATCAGAAATATTGTTAACTTTGTTAACATGTTTTTTTTTTCCTAATAACTAGAGTAGGTCGGTAAGTAAAGACTTCAGTCAGCATTTTACTAAGGTAGGTACTTACCTGAAAAAGTAAGCAGAAAAATGTTAATACTTATTAGGTTTTTTTTTAACCTTTGAGGGACAGCGATTTAAATAATGACTCGTCTAATTATGTGCGTCTTGTCGTTATTTTTAACATAGTACATCAATACGTAGGTACGTCGTCCGTCGTTGTTTAAATTAAATGAAAACGAAGTACGTATCTAAAACAATATTTCTTAAATTATAAGGATTATCTCAAAAATATTTCCAAGTAAATTTTGCGACTTCATAAAACTCAAAAAAAATTGACATATTTTGGGAGCAACAAAAAAATTAAATTACATTTCACCACATCCGGTATCACACAACGATGTACACTGGCCTTAACAAATTAAAATATTCTGTCACGCCATATTTTTAAACATTATTTTATAGGTTTGGTAATGGATTCCGCAAATCTAATTGTGCATTTAAAATCGATCATTCGCGTGTCTGAAGTTTGCGTAATCGTCATAAAAAGTTAATTCCGCGATGAGTTAGCAAATAGCAATCGACAGATTTAAATCGATCCATTCATACTCGTTTAGAATAATCGGAAATGCTTTTCAGTTCCGAATATGGATGTCTCTAGGTTATCTAAAACGACGTGAGAATATTTGTAGTTTAGATTGCAATATCCTACAGAGTCGTAAGTAGGATAGTTTGTAATTGAGTGTTCTTAAGTGATTTTCACGTAGATTTGAATAAATCCGTTAGTTCAGTTTAGATTCAGTCTAATTAAATGATTGTTTAGCCACAAATTTTTGGATGTTGAGTTGATGAATTACAGAGAATATTTGTAGTTTAGATTGCAATATACAGAGTCGTAAGTAGGATAGTTTGTAATTGAGTGTTCTTAAGTGATTTTCACGTAGATTTGAATAAATCCGTTAGTTCAGTTTAGATTTAGTCTAATTAAATGATTGTTTAGCCATACGTTTTTGGATGATGAGTTGATGACTTAAAATAAACAAGAAGTGAAAGTATTTCTTACAGGTTTGCCCCTATAAGTAACGTTTATAAATAAACCCCTTAATGTTAGAAGTTCCGAAAAATTATGAAAATAAAGAAAAAAAAAACTAGCCTAAATTAAAATGATTTAAGTGACTATAACCGTTATCTTTATCTTAAAACCCAGTTGTGTCCAACTATACAATTTTTCTAAAATATAAATAAAATAACTCATAAAATAAATTCACAACTGCTCCAGAAAGAACAATAAAGCAATATAATATAATATTCCGCAACTCGACTCTTTTCAAACAGAACCTTAAACACCTTTCGAAATTGCAACGTCAAGCCTCTCGCACACAGGCGCGACGCGGCTCTAGTAGAACAATTTCTTAGAACATTGTTCTACCAGAATTGCGTCGCACCGTCGCGTCGCGCCTGTCTGCGGAAGTAATTAATAACAAAACAAAACGCCTCAGCTACAACAATATGGCAGCACAAAAACACACCTAACCTATGCTCATCTAAAACGATCTACATTTTAGTTTTTATCGATGTCAGTGCTTTTTATCGCGTCGTGATGCCATTAAATGGCTATCATTGATGCGAGGTACGGGCGACTTTTTGTGCCTTTGCCTCATAAAAAAGTTTAGAGAAAAACATATAGACAACCATAGACACTGATGTTTGACGTTTGGTTCGCGCCAAAACTTGAGCTGGGCGTTGGCATTGCGATTCAGAGAGGTTGTTGCTCATTGGAGCCTACGCTTCGAGGAACTTTAGGTCATGCGACATCGCCCCTTTTATATTAGGTTTCTATAAATAGTCTTTATTTATTTACTTATAGTTTTGTTGACGTTCCACGTGATAGTATTATCATGTTATTTATTATTACTTGAAAGTAGAAAAAATATTGTTGTGGCTAAGATTATATTTGATGTCTGTTCTAAACTTCTCGGGCTTTAAGGGGTCGTGGCTAAGTAATAACAGCCGCACAGGTCGATCGATCTGGTTAAGCTACGTTTGCCGCAGTCAGTCTGTGGATGGGTGATCATCTTAACATACCTACCGCGACCCCTCCGTGGCTCGGAAAGCATGTAAAGCGGTTGGTCCCGGCTGTCATTCTTCGATCTTTGACAGTCGTTAAAATTATATAAATACGGGTCGTCAGACGGCCGAAAGTCTGACAACCAGTCTTACCAAGGAGTATCGTGTTACCCAGTAACTGGGTTGTGGAGATCAGATAGGCAGTCGGTTAGACTGGAAGCCGACCCGAACATACGAGTACATGGGAAAACGCTACGCAGAGTGATATTTTTTTTGTTTTAAACTTCTACAGAATTAATGAAAATAAAAAAGCACCACAAATACCTACATCTTACGGTTTACGGAATCCATTAATATAGATTAATAATATGTTTGAACAGTTTTAATTAAAAAACAACTATTATAATTATTACACATACCTACTACAGTGTTTTAACGCTATCAAATAAATTACTACGCAGGTAGGTCTCAACTTTTTGTTGAAGTTCACATAAATCCACTTTTAGACACTTTGTTTATTAAAAAATGGCTTTTACCTTTATTATATCTAATCTTTATTTCGTTAAGTTAATAGTTTAGCGTTAAAGCTTCGTGCAGATCAGCGCGACGCGACGCCGCGACGCGACTCGAACAATACAATTTCTAAGAAAACTTGACGGTATAAAGCTTCGTGCAGACTAGCGCGACGCGACAGCTCGGCGCGACACCGGTTATTGTTATATCGTCAAGTTTTATTAGAAATTGTATTGTTCGAGTCGCGTCGCGCTAGTCTGCACGAAGCTTAACAATAACCGGTGTCGCGTCGCGCTGGTCTGCACGAAGCTTAAAACTAATGCTAGATATAAAATAGAAAATAAATTCCAAAAATGATAGTGGAAACCGACCAAGCTGTTTCCGAGTCTAGCTAGCACACGCCAAGATAATGCACAAAAAAGTGCAAATGAGAACGAATCATTTAATCTTTTTCCCACAGCAAATAATCGCGAGTCATTGAAATCTGCGCAAAAATTACTTAATCAGTCTGTTAAGACGGTTTTTAATTTTTTTCCACGCGTGCTTACAACCGAGCGATCGCTTTTTGTCATTTTATTTGGGGTCTATGAACTTGGTTTCTCAACCTGTCGGGACTTGTAGATTCGTGGGAGCTTGCTAGACTGACAGAAGAGGACAGGGCCGGATTGAGGTAGTCAATGGTGGGTGTGAAAAGAGTCGCTTGCAGTCGGGTGCAACTAGGTTTTTTGGAATTATATATTTTAGAAGAGCTTGTTTGTTGTTAATTTCATAAAGTGTTACTTTGGTTCAGTTGATAGTCAATTGTTAAAGACAGTGAATTCATGACAGCGGACTGAACTTTATAGCTTTCACTGTGGACTTGCCATGTTCAAGAGTGGATGTCTACAGAATTAGTACTTATTGTTAATGAAAATAATTATACCTAAAGCTCTAGCAATAACATCTATGTTTATGCTAGACTACTATACAGGGTGGCAGGGTCATCGACGCGAAAACTGATACCATGGATTCGGCATATGATTCTGAACCCCCGTGCGTTGAACGATTATGACGCTTATTTAAAAAAAAAAAACAGAGCAGCTGTTTTTTTTTAAATAACCGACGAAAAATTTCCACCCTGTAGTATGTTTTGGAGTATTTTTTTACACCTAGTCACCTAAAAGTTAGCAAGCTATACTTTTTAATATTTAAGTTGATTTTCACTCAGGTTGGCCAACGAAGTTGCTCAAATGAACACAGTACATTAAAGCAATTCAATAAAACATCCTCCGAACAGCACCATCGCCGAATGCACCCATCCCCGCCCTAGTCCGCCCCTGTAGTATCAGCCTACGTTACAATATCAGTATCTGGTATCTGTCGGCACTTTGATACCGGCGGCGTGGTATCGACAATTTTGACGTTTACTGATTGAGAGGCGTTGAATGGAAATGAAATCATTTATTACCACGCATTTGTGCTAAGGAGACTGACGGCTTATTTAACAAAAACATGGCGAGTGACGTCAGAGATGGGTAAACTTACTGGGTACTAAGAAAACTGCATCCTATTAAGTTTTTGCTGGTGTATTAACCTCAGTAATGTTTACCATAAGCATGCATTTCTAATGCATGTCTTAACATGTTTATTATGCATATTATAATTTGTAACTTCTGACTCAATGAGTAAACTGTGTACACTTTATGCAGGTAACTAACTCCATTTGCAAAGGGAATTGTATTTAGTTAAATCTTCATTTGCGAAGCTACAGTACCTACACGACCTCGCAATCCCGCTGAGCTTACGGAAAAGGAAAATAATCGGAAGCGTGTTTTTAATTATTTTAAGAAGGTATAAAACCATCTTTTACAAACATGGGGAAGAAAAATTAATAAATTAAGCAATTTCAACAACCCTTCCACGCGACGGTTCGAATAATTCGAAGAATGCGAGCCAGTTCCGGTGCAAAAAAAAAAAATGTTAAAAAGGTTAAAATACTGATGTCAAATGACCTACCATAATGCATACTGGCTTATTATACTTGCCAAGACGGGTTAAAGATGGGGAAACAAAGGAAACAAAAAAGAAAAAAGGGCGGGAAAACAGCAGGTGCGCGCGCGAAACATACAGGGTGATACAGAATTGAAAGTAATTAGGTACGAAGCTTGCATCAATTTCAGCCATTTGACAATTTTAATTAGTAGTTTAATTTATTGATTGGTTGCAATTTATTATAGACTAGCTTTTGCCCGCGACTTCGCGTGAAATTTCGGCCGCGATACACCGCGTCGCATCGCATCGCCCGCTCGTGCTATTAGTTCGTTGTCGCTTAGCGTTCTTTCAGACTTTTTTTCTTTTTGCTCGGCTCCTAAGGGTCGTAGCGTGATGTTAAGTAACCTATAGGCTTCCTCAAGAATTGGGCTATCCAATGTGAAAAGAGTTTTTGAATTCCGACTGGTAGTTCCGGAGACACTTCACATACAAACTTACATACAAACAAACTTACCTCTTTATAATATTATTAATTAATAATAATACATAGTAATATGGTAAGTATAGATATAAACTAGTGATCCGCCCCTGCTCCACACAGTAGGTATTTACGACGTGAAAAACATGAAGATTTCTATATTATATACAAGTATAATATTAATTTATTATAAACATAAACCTTTAGGAATAAACTCTCTAAATTCGTTGCATAGTTTAGAAGAACAACGCGGTCATACAGACAGATACGAAAAGCGAGTTTATTTTATAATACTTTTATATAGATATAAAACTTCGGTTATAATAACGTAGATGAAAAATCGACTAACGATTAATATGATACCATTTAACATTTAATGGACTGTAATTAAACGTTGATTCATTGACCTAGTGTAAAAAAGTAATGAGTTGTTTAAATATAGCGCTAAGTAATTGGAGGTCTTCACAATTAAAAACAAGTTCACTTATACTTGTATAATCGGATTTACCTTCCAAATAAGAATAATGATGATGAGTATTATTAATTTCTCGATTGAAAATAAGAATAATTATCAACACATTCGTTCAAGGACTCTAGGTCATTGCCGCAGTTATAATAACTTGCAAAGGCTTTTGACCGACGACTTGAATAATATGGGTTTGTATTTATAGCTACAGTGTGCTGAACAGGCACTTGGAATCATGAATGGGGAATTGTAGGCTGTCTGGCATTCCTTACGGGATAAAATTGAAGATATAGACGGCCACTAGACAATCCTTTGACAATTGACAATTGTTATATAAATAAATAAATGACGAAGAAGGACAAAAAAACTATACCTATAAACTCTTTGCTTATTATTTTTACAATCACCCTGTATTAGCATGGAGGGTGCGCGGACACAACAGGTGGCACACTGCGCCACACGCCGCTCACGTGCCGACAACAGCCGAACATAGCCGATTTACGACGAACAGGGACACATACATCATCATCGTAACCTTTCCTGTGTTTCAGTCCGCTTTCTTGTTAAATATGTCTTCGTTTATCGCTTGCCGACAGCAGCCGATTTACTTCGAGCCGGATTATCATAGCGAAAAGTGACTCAATTTATAATAAGTATAAATATAAAAAAATCTGTTAATATAACGTAGATGAAAAATAGACTTTTTTACAAGTGAGTTTAGTATGTTTTCGGATCCGTCCGACTTGTTAAGGTGATCCTTGCGAGTCCTGCAACGCGACTTATCGTGGAAACTGAGCCGATCAGCTGCCTCTCCAAAATGGAGGTCATGGAACGACCATGGAGTTCCCTTTTAAACCAACTTAAAAAAAGGAGGAGGTTTTATGTTCGTCTGTATGCATTTCTTTTATTTTTTATATGACTGGTTAAACTTGAAAAATTTCTATAGTCTTAAAGAATTTATGGATAACAAATTCTCATGTTAGTATTAAGTGAACATATGCATGCTAAGTACAATTCTGGCAAAACATGTAAGATCTTTATTGTAAATTATTATAACACCATGTATACCATGTTTTATGCAAATAAATACTTACTTACTTACTTACTTATGTTCATCGATATTTTCGTCAATTTTAGCCGATTTGGAAATTATTTTTTCATTTGGTAGAGGAAGCTTGCGCGGTGGTCCCATATAAATTGTATTAACTTTGTTGAGGTAGTTTCTAGTTAGCTTCGATAATACGCATTTAATCCACTTTGTGTATCTTGATGATGTTATAATACTTCACTTTAATTTCGGTATTTTACTATGGGGACGAGCTGCGGACATCGACTCTATTTTTATTCTGCAAAAAAGAGCCATAAGAGCAATATATGGCCTCCGCAGGTGCGATTCTCTTAGGGAACTGTTTAAAAATATTAACATCATGACGGTACCTTGTCAATATATCTATGAAAACATCATGTACGTAAGGAAAAATCTTAATCTTTTCAGTAAAAGAGGTGAAAGACACAATTATAGTACTAGAAATAGGGACCAATTAGTTCAACCTGGTTTCAGACTGGCTAAAGTAGACTCATCCTTCATGGGGTACTGTTTAAAATGTTACAATAAAATACCTCCCCACATACTCGAACTAAATGAAACAAAATTTAAATCTTGTATTAAACGCACACTATGCTGCCAAGCTTATTATAAATTGGGGGATTACATCGCTGACAAAAATGCTTGGCTCAACGCTGGTCCAGCTCCACAAGGGCGCATAAACTAGTTGATTAGCATTGAAAATAATGTTGCGAGCTGCTGAAGATTGCAAAAAAATATCTTTGCATTGTATAAATTCAATCTCTTAGTATTGTATAATTGCATAGCACATGTGTGAGCACTGTGACCATTACCATTTACTGGGTAAGTCTTTCATTGACTTGAATGAGCCCTGGCGGCTGAGAGTATGTCATGCTCACTCAAATGTCTCGCTGGTGGTGGCGTGTGTGTTGGATCATTAAGTTCCCTACAAAATGGTTGAGCTGAATGGTGCTGATCCATGCGTCATGTTCGTGAACGGGCGCCGTCAGTAGGGACTGGTCATCTCTTAGCTTCCATGGCTTATTTTAATGTATTTTAATTTTTGAATTTGTTTATTATCTTTTCATTGCGGACGCTTTTAACGTGCACGTCTTTCTACATTGTTCTCACATGTATAATTTAAACATGAATGATGTAACCATTATTTTGTAAGAATATTTTGATTTAAAAGAGTGTCCGTGGAGTTTCTTGCCCGTTCTTCTCCATAGGTACCTACTACGCTTTGGAATGGGCAACTAGCTTCATCTTTCTGACTGACCGACCCCTTGACAATTCAAAAGTGCCTGTAATTGGTTTATTTGAAATAAATGCTTTGAGTTTGAGTTTGAGTTTTCAGAAGTTGGTGGCAAAAACTAAAATACATATCCAAAGACACCGACTTCCGAAATTAAAGTTATTTCTCAATTGGTAGTGTTTTTTTTGAAAGTCGATTGGTTTTTTTTGTAAAAATGTTTTTTATTACTAATAGGTACTTCATGAAGGTTTCAGTAGGTACTCTGGAACGTACCGTAAAAAGGTTTAATAATAATAATAATAACCCCACCGCCGTATCTCTACGTTGACGTCGTGGTGGAGCTTGCGCGCTCCAAACTCTGGGTCTGTGCCAGTAGAGTTTACTTTGCCGGAACAGGTCTAGGATGAGGAGCCAGACCAAGAGAGATACAGAAACCCGCAGGGCAGCATGTGGCGAGCTGTTGGGCAGTAGCGACCCCACGGACCCTATCTCCCGGGAAAAATCTTGTTCCTCATCTCTGGCTTGCCTTTATTGGCCGACTGGAGTGAACACTGACGAGGAACAGAGCTCCCACCTCATTCTTGCCTTAATTGGCCGGCTTGAGTGGAGATTCGCAAGAGCAAGCGTGCTCGGAGGAAGGAAGTATTTCAGTAAGTGCTCGTAGGGATCTTGACCATCTTCCGGGCTCTGGGATTGTTCTGAAAGCCGTGGAATACCTCTCCACTCCTCAAGCACCTCAGGACGTGTTGCCCCCTTGTCGCTACGTCACTATGTGCTAGCGACAGTTTTCAGGGGCCCATTATTGAGTGTGCAAGTCACCCCTTGCCATTTTATCCGTGTACTTATAAAACATTGATCAGGCAGGGGCCATAGTCCTTCCATAGTTCCAGGTCACCAGTCAACTTAAGCCACCCAAACCCATAGTCCAATATTTTTGTTTCCATATCTTGCAATAGTCCTACACCAACCGGGGGTTGTCCTTGGGTGCACTTGCATAGTACATACAGGGATAATCGTCGGTTGGTGCCTCATTTAATTAAAAACGTCTAACGGGCCTCTGCGAGTTGACTTTGGCCCCTCGTACGCCTTCTAAAGGTCCGGGACCCCAGGGTCCCGAGAAATGTCAAGAGACGTAAAAATAATAATAATATTTATAAATGGCAACAAGAACATAAAATCATAATAGTGTGTTAGACCGACTACGGCTAAGGTATGAGAAATGAAAATTGGGTAAAAAGCCAGAGACAGAGGACATGATCTGGGTTATTTTTAAACAGTTCTCTATATTTTTGCCTTTAAAAAAATGCCCGTACCCGCCACGGTACATATTTTTATACAACTAAATATCCATTTTAGAAAGAAAACA
Source organism: Agrochola circellaris (assembly GCA_914767755.1). Taxonomy (NCBI): domain Eukaryota; kingdom Metazoa; phylum Arthropoda; class Insecta; order Lepidoptera; family Noctuidae; genus Agrochola; species Agrochola circellaris. Next base: position 3,091,463 of record OU611855.1, on the reverse strand, counting down.
CATTCCGTATTCATTCTTCTACTCTTCTAACTAATAGAGTTTATTGATGATTTCAATCGATATATTAATACGTGAAGCATTAACTTTATACCCCTTTTTACAAAAATTACGCGGGCGGAGGAGTATGAAAGCATAAAAGAGGGTTATGATTTTGACCGGTATGTATGTATGAATGTTCATCTGTTCTCTCATAACTTCTAAACTACTTATCATGATTTGACAAATGAGGTATCGTTGGAAGCGTCTTGATCGTTCGACCGACATAAAGTCATGAACAATTTTTATTTTATTTTATGATGTCATGATAGTATCAAAAGAAAGGGCATGAGCACATTTCAAAAATATTTATGTTATAACCCCAAAATAATTTGAATAAAAATAAAAGGTATACAAACTAAAACCTAGCTACGACAAAAAGGGCATAAACAAGACATCACAGACAGACAAATAAAAAATCCGGACTCACATGTAATCTGTTTGATTTCCCTAGCACTCCGGATTTTTAATTATATCTTGTTTATACCTTTTTAGTTGATTATTTTGTCGTAGTTGGGTTTTAGTTTAATAACTTTTATTTTTTTAATATATGCATCAAAAATAAATTAATAAAAAAAAAAAATACGTGTGGCACTCGAGGACTGCCGCGGTAAAGCTATTGCATAGCATATATTCAAAAATAAGAAGATAATATTGTTGATTTAAAATATTTTTTTAAAAAAATACCCCTATACCCCCCCCCTAAATCGCAGAATTTACACAACCGTCAATGACGTCTGCCCTCACGCGTCTGCCCGCGTTCGGGTCGCGCACTCGGCGATCGTGCGTCATTGCCTATCCCGCCCCTCCACCCTCGTTCTGCGCGCCCGCCGTCGACTCATCGCAGGTCATTCTTATCGTTCTAACTTTTAAAATATTAGTCCAAATTACTTAGTGTAAAAGACAAATTTTATCTACATTAAATACCGAAAGCGATGAAGGTATTTATTTTGATACGAATTAACTAAATACTCTAAAATATGCAACTTAAAAAAAGTATTCAATTTAAATGTATTTATAGCTCACTATTTTGGCTATAATGGCTTCCACATAAAAGATAGATATATGCTGTCGCGGACTTTTATTTAGAACTCTTTAAGACAAACAACCCCACAATACATTCTTTTCATGTAACTCCAGCGGTTTAGGCAGCGCACGCAAAGATAGATCTCAGAGGGCAGGATTTTTTCCGACTTACTGGATACTTATCGTTATATTATGGCTAAATCACATAAAATCTTTATAAATTGTAGCCTATGTGTTATTCTGATATATAATCCACATTACTGTAAAGTTTCATTAAAATCCGTTCGGTAGTTTTTGCGTGAAAGAGTAACAAACATCCATCCATCCATCCTCACAAACTTTCGCGTCAGGTTTTTTTTTCGTTACGGAATTTCTACATTCGGTCGCCGCGCTCAGAGTCTCCGATAAAAGCTATGCAATAGCTTAAAAACACACACACACACACACTACCATGCGTTTGACACACACTATGGTTAATGATGGCTGACCTTAGAATAATGGCATGGCAGCATGGAATTAGTATGTACTATACATGGAGTTAGTATGAACTATCCTAAGATAACCTATCAAACCTAAAATTTAAATAAAATATGGTCGAATTTCGACCACTGGGAGATCACTAGTTATTATAATTCTGTAAAGACATATTTGTTATCGTCGCGAATCATATTTTGATCAACATATAAGCTGATATTGACTTGCGAAATGCAAAAAACTTAAGAATAATTTAATTTCATGGGTGACTTCAGTGATGCGTAATCTTTTTCAAACGCGTGTCCCTGTTTTTCCTGTGACCTCTGTAACACTTGAACTTTGATCAAATAGATTTTTATTATTAAGGTTTTTCCGAAATGCGAAGCGCGTAAATATGTTTTTATGTTATTGTAATCAAAGCTAACCTTTCGACACCCCTGTCAAAGATAACAAAATAAAAAGTTATTGGACAGTCCGTTACCGTTAAAGCGAATGATGAAATATACTGGTAGTTCTGCGAATTACGAGAAAACAGTAGAATTCGCGAGCTCAACATGTTTGCAACAATTAATATATCACAAAAGTTATTTAAAACGGGATATTTACCATGACACAAACAAAGCTGTAGTTCGTTCGGAGCCAATCTCTGCATTTGCTGCAGGCATATCCCATATAACGTACTACACTAGGAAGTGGTGAAGGGTGGGCGTTTTGGGGGACTGTCTTATGTAATTTTGACGTTCGAAAAGTGCTGATTCTCAGCCTAGTTTGAATAAATGACCTTTGAATTTGAATTTGACCTATCGCCAGATAGTAAGGATAGGTCAACATAGAAATTTTCGAAATTAATTCCGTTCGACGTGCCATACACGACAGCTGTCGCAGCCATGCCGAAACATTGTTGATTTAGGTAGTCACGGCAGTCAGTAAACAGATTGAAGTTACCGCGCTTAGCCAAAAAATTCATGGCAAGTGGCAAGATGATAATTAAACAGAAAGTTCCTGGGCGACCGAGCTCTGCTCGGGGTAAAATACGGAGAAAACGAATTTTCCCAGATATGAGACCTAGCTAGATTTCGATTTTTCGCCCCCGTAAACCCCTATATTGCAACTTTCATCGAAATCGTTAGAGCCGTTTTCGAGAACGTGATTACAAATATTTATATATACAGGGTGGCAGGGACATCGACGAGAATACTGACACCATGGATTCTGAAAACCCCTCCGCTGAAAGTTATCGAAGGTTATTAAAAAAAAAAACTGCTGTTTCATAGAAAAGTGCAATACCTATGTGGTCAAAATGTATGGAACAGCAGATTTTTTTTTAAACAACCGACAATTCATTTCAAAGCAGAGGGGTTAAGAATCATGTACTGAATCCATGGTAACAGTTTTCGCGTCGCTGTCCCTGACACAAATATTGCTCATTTAAAGTAACCCACAACTAACTGTTAAACACGATAATTTACTTTTGAAGCTACTTTACACCTAACAAAACTCAGTCACACAAAATTTTCGACTGGACCTACCATCATTTCCACCACCAAGCAAGTCTAGTCTCCACTCTGGTATCCGTACCCCGAGCCCCAAGACACAGAGTAACTGTCTAGTTTGGGGCTCACAGGTAAATAATATCTTTAATAACCTAGTTAAACTTGGTGTTATTTAAGCTGTAAACCTGCTTACTGTATAACCTGGACTATAAACTTTTTTTAATTTTTACTATTTGGCGAGCGACAACGACAGCGCGATCTAGCGGTGCACAGTAGCGCCATCTAGTGACTTTATTGTAAAACTAACATACACATTGGTTTTTATTTTAAAGTCTCCTCTTAGAGACTAATGCCCGTTTTCACCGACAACTAACTGACACTTAAATGAATCCCTAAATAAAAGTGCACTGTTGGATTTTCAACTCTCAGCGCTGAGCCTAGCGTAGAAAATCCAACAGTTCACTTTAATTTAGGGCTTCATTTAAGTGTCAGTTAGTGAAGATGAAAACAGGCATCAGAGGGGCAATTCGTGTATTTATAGGAAAGTTCGCATTCTGATCTGTCTCAAGCAGTCGAAAACTCTAATTTGCCTACATTTTTGTCATATTTTTGATATTGAATGTGATTGCAACTGGATTGTGAACGCTTATAATTACGGGAAATGGCCTTCTGGCATTCTTCGGTGTAATGACGGGTTCGGCCAACTTCAGCATCTCGTCGACTCTCATAACTCTAACTTTTTGTAATAGATAATTTAAGAATAATCCAGAAATGTTAAGTTCTACCTACAGATTCATCTGACCTCGTCGACATCCATACCTTGTGTTGTATGTATCTGTGGCTATCATGACACCTGGATTACAGGCCACCTCCCAGAAACAAATAACTGATCAGACCGATCTGACCCACGTTCCTATATTCAGATTCATCGCTCCATGTACGGAAGCTTTAACAAGTGAACAATTAAATGTAACTTATCGATATTGTAAGCCAACAACATATATATTGTTGTTGTTTGTGTGTTGTGTTGTTGTTGTTGTTGTTGTCTTCGTGGGCAGAAAATTAGCTTCAGAGTTAGGCAGATTAACTTTTGACAAATTTCAAAATTCAATAGTAACTCATTTAACGCAAATATGTATAAACAAATGAGTAAGAAGATAATAACTTATTCAAAATAGATAAATCACTATCACTTCATATTATAAAATAAAGTCGGACGTCGTGTCTGTCTGGCTGAACGCGATAAACTCAAAAACTACCGAACGGATTTTCATATGGTTTTCACCAATAGATTCAAACTCAACCTCAAAGTATTTATTTCAATTACAGAATTTACAGGCAGTTTTGAATTGTCAAGGAGTCGGTCAGCCAGAAATATGAAGCTAGTTGCCTATTCCAAAGCGTTGTAGGTACCTATGGAGAAGACCGGGCAAGATACTCCACAGACGCTATTTTAAATTAAAAGCGTCCGTAATAAAAAAATAAAAACAAAGAACAATTCATAAACTCAAATAAGCAATGGATGGCAGCTAAGAGATGACCAGTCTCAACTGACGGCACCCTTCCACGAACATGTCGCATGGATCAGCACCATTCAGCTCAACCATTTTGAAGGGAGCTAAAGCTCTTTAGTACATAGTACTCACACCTGTGCTCTGCAATTATATAATACAAAGGAAATTGAGTTTATACAATACAAAGATGGTATTACAATCTTCAGCAGTTCCAACAGTATTTTCAAATGTTAATCAATTAGTTGTGGTTGTGGAGCAGGACCAGCATTGAGCCAAACATTTTTATCAGCGATTTAATCCCCCAACTTATAATATGACTGCCTGCATAGTGTGCGTTTTAAGCTTCGTGCAGACTAACGCGACGCGACACCGGTTATTGTTAGACCGTGAAGTTTTTAGAAATTGTATTGTTTGAGTCGCGTCGTGCTGGTCTGCCTTTATACAAAGATTTGAATTTCGTCTCATTCAGTTGAAGTATGTGGGGAGGAATTTTATTGTAACATTTTAAACAGTACCCCATGAAAGATGAGTCCACTTTAGCCAGTCTGAACCCTGGTTGAACTAATAGGTCCCTATTTCTTGTACAATAATTATGTCTATCACCTCTTTTTCTAAACAGATGTAATTTTTTTCTTACGTACGGACGGAGTGATTCATGAGGAAGTTTTAGCCCGTTTAGCTGTATAATTCATTAAGGTTTTGTGTAAATTGGCTGAAACATGACGATTTAAAATTCTCTAATTAGGAGGAACATCAGTTACATTTAATCTAACACACATGCTCGACATGCGAAATCCACACCTTCCCACAGATTTAATTATTTAGATTTCGTTTAGATTTAGATTTCGATTACAGGAAAGCGGGAAGAAAGATTTTACACATCAAAAAATAATTAAGCATGCTAACATAAAGCTCTGCTACCCGTGTCGAGCCGGGGCGTGTTGCTAGACTTGCTAGTAGTGCATAAGTGAGTATATAAGTTGACAGTAGCGTAATCTCCAGTCACTACAATTTGTGGAGACGCAGGCTAATTATTGAAAATGTTAAAATCATTTGTTTGTTTAACTTTGCTGTTATTAAGTGGTAAGTGTTTTATTATTTTTGTTTTATTAGGTACATGTTGATGGGCCTACACTGTCCTCTCATAGCTGTATAGTTGATCGAAGCTTTTAACACTGTAATTTGGATTTTTTTAAATAAACCATTTACTTTTAAAAGAGTAACCAAAAAGTTTCTTGCCGGCTCTTCTCCATAGGAAACGACCAATTGGAACCGTGCACCTAGCATCTGACGTTTCATAAGTGCCCTTGTAGGTTTATGTGAAATAAAATATTTTGATTTGAATTTGAATTTCTTAGACCCGTTTTAAGACTATTTAAGTACCTGCTTCGCTTTTAATTAGGTTTTTTGAGAGTAGTTAATGAGACTTTGGCTGCTTCGTTCTTCTGATCGTAGTAGCTGACTACTAAGCATGGCTAGATTCCCAGGTTGGATATAGTGTTTTTGGTTATTTTCATCAGGGGAATTCGGAGTAGTAAGTAACTCGGAGTCCAACATTGCGCTAGTTTATAACAATAGGCTCGCCTTCTATGGAAAAAATCCCACGTAGTTGAAGACTGGAGTAGGAGCTGTTATGTGGTATTTCCTGATCCTCCCTGTGCAGCTGGGGAGTTTGAACGCCAATTCTTGTTCCCAGCTAATGCATTAGGAAGTGGTGAAGGGCGGGTGTTTTGGGAGACTGGCTGATGTAATTTTAACGCTCCCAAAGTGCTTTCTCAGCGTAATTTTACTAAATGATTTTTGATTTCGAAACGTCCCCTCTTTCCGTAGCGAATTTTGTAATTCCTTTTTGAGTCTTCTACCAACTCCTACGTGAAAACTACACACCTCTAACATATTCCAGATCACCTGTTGCCACCCCACTATCTAATCGTCAATAACCACTATTGTTTTATCCACAGATGTCGTGCTGGGCGCTCCTGATTACAAGTTCAATTACGATGTGAACGGTTGGCTGAAGCTGCACAAGGTGCCCGCAACATGGCAAGACGCTTTCGTGACCTGCCACGCCGAAGGTAAGAGGTAGTTCAGTATTAGAGAGACCTCTAAAAAGAGTAGTGATGGAGCTCGTCCAGGGAAATACTGCCACCATACCTATATATGTCACCAGTTAGCTATGGTATCCCTTTTTTTTGCTGTCGGGGTAGAACTCCTCGTGGATGTCCTCCGCCCTGGGGTGGGTCTGACGGACTCTTACGGGTTAAACCATCCCGGTGTTCCCTCGCACACTTGCGTCGTGGGGCTGCGGGTGCAAAGTGCAAATGCAACTTCCACTGCCTCGGACTGGTGACGGCCCGCGCTCTGCGGGCCCCGTCTTGTATGGGGAATAAGGTGTTGAAACTCTCCCAGTTACGTCTTAGAGAGGCGCGAGTGGAACATTAAGCGCCGCCATCTCCCGGCTATCCCGCTATACGGGAGGCGACGGATGTCAGCTGTGTGTATCCCTATGGTAACCTCCTTTCGCCCGTTAACTTGGTCAAGTGGTCGCAAGCACGACTGCTGAGCATGGGTCCTGAAATAAACGTATTTTCTTTCTTTCTTTCAGAGTTATTCGGTTTTCCATCAGAAAATTCTTAGTACCTAGTGGACTGGATTTGTGCCAGGTTGATGACAATTGTGAGCCTATTGCCATCAGCCGGGCACAAGTTCATAAGGGCTGGTGCATGGGATTTAAATATAACTGACGAAATGCGGGCTTTTGACCTGAGCCTTCACTTGACCTTTAACTATTGCAGGTGCGGTACTGGCTTCTCCGCTGACGACGCAGCTCGAGAATGCTCTGCGTGGAATAATGCTCCGGTCAGCAGTGAATAGACCTATTTTCTTAGGCGCCAATTCATTCTGGTCCGAAACATACTTCATCTCCATTGAAGGTCAGTTTGCAGGATTCTGTGTGACGCATTCTAAATATCATACTGTTACGGGGCTTGCTGATTATCCGACAATTAATTTTCTTTGGGTGGATTTAAATTGATATCAAATACGAAGACAAAAGCACCTTACAAAATGTCGAACTTCAAAATATTTTCAAAACATTATTATCTATTTCAGGAGTTCCACTGGACGATATGTCTGTAACTTGGGGCTCATACGGCGACGGTACAAAGCCAGAAAATTGCTTAACTTTGTCGCCTGACGGTAAGGTGTACACCTCCTCATGCGATCAGTATCTTCCGTACATATGCTACAAGAAATATGAGAAGGTTTTGCAACTGAATGAATGCGGCACCTTCGATGACAGTAAGTATTTAGTTAATCCCACTCTTGACTTAGGGCCAAGAGAAAGAAGCTCTGAAGACCAATTCTGTTACTTAGACGTTCAAATTCAAGTCGCAATCTCATATCAGCGACAATCAATGTCAAAAATTTAGATAATTATGAGGCTTTTTTTAAGACTGAGATCTGAGATTTGAATGCGAACGTTCTTAAATACGGAAATTTCCCCTTTTTAAGTACGTGTGTAACATGAAATGAAATAACCGGCATTAGAACTTAGACCAAACAGTTTTAACTGCGGCATCGCAAGAACTAGTGATTAATGTACTCGTACATATGTTACTCTAGAGATTTTAGTACTCAAAGTAACCCATAGAACCACTATGGTCGACTAACTTTTTCTAAGTTGGAAGTGGTCTAATAAAATTTCTGAAAATTTTCCAGATTATCAATTCAATGAAACCACGGGAAGCTGTTATAAATTGCACGATATAAAGACGACGTGGAATCAGGCATACAAGACTTGCGTAGCGGAAGGAGCTCATCTGGTCGTCATCAACGATAAACAAGAGGCTGATGCCGTCGTAGCTTTATTCCCTGAAGAAGCTCCTGAAGACAAATCTGGCAATAAGACTAAGGAGTGGAAGTGGCTTACTCTTTCGCACATAGGCTTGCGAGACTGGAATAAGAACTTTACTTGGGTAACCGTTACCGGTAAGTTTTCATGTTTTGGTTTCTATTCTGGCTGATTTGTCATGACCTAAAACTAGGAACACCCGACATTCCATACAAACGAACTCATATAATTGCCTACTCCTACTACTACAAACAAAATAGATGAATGCGTTTGTCGATCGAAGTACAGGCCGCTCTAGGCCTACCACCAACTCTTAAGCCGGCCACATACCTGCATATGGAATTTCCTTTCGAAATTCCGTTTCGAAATATCGATTTGGAATTTCAAATTCAGCAAATTCATATAAAATCAAGGATCTATCACATCCCGTTCGGAATTTATTCGGTGTCGTTTTCATAGTTTTCGAGGCTGCTAAAGCCGATAGTGAGGTCGAAATGTAAATCCAAGATGGCGGCTGCGAAAATGTTGTTTTTGTTTTAAATGATACGTGAGAAGGACCTTCTTTCCTGATGTATCCCTCGACCGCGCGTTCATGTGCGAATAGTCTATTCAATCATTTTCAAAACCCTACTGCGTTTTTTAACTGTTTTTCATACTACTATTTTAATCCCTTGGTCAAGCACAAAGTATACCTATGTAAGGACTACGTTGATTAATATTTTTATATTGTTTCAGGGGATAACTTAATGGATGTGTTCAACAAGTGGGCTTTGAATCAACCCGACAACAAAGGTGTAAATGTGTGTACCTGTCTCTTAGGAGACGGTACTTTGGATGATCACTGGTGTAATTTAGAGCTCCAGTTTGTCTGCGAGAAAGATCCTAAAACATCACGGTTCGAACGTGTTGCTGATGAAGAACTCAGAGACCGTGCTCAGTAGGCAACTTATGCAAGACATGGCATAAAATAATGTACTTTCCTATAATACTATGTTACCTTGTTATCAGGACAAATAAACAATTACTTTAAAAAATCTAAAGTTTTTAACACACATCACATTTGAATCTAGGTTAGAGTAATAACCGGCCAAGAGCGTGACGGACCACGCGCAATGATGGTGTCCGTATTTGGAATGAATTTATCCCAAGAACAAACTTAACATTATAGTTGAAAAACAAACCAAAATGGACGAACGACAACGACGACGCTAGACCCTTCACGTGTGCGACTGGATGCGTGCGTAAATTTGTAATGTGACCAAAATTTTCTACTACAATCAGTATAACTAATTTAATTAATAAATAATGTTTTATACATAATAGTAAAAAACTTGTGTATGTTTTGCGATTATAACACAATATTTTAATTGGGGTGTTTGGAGGATTGCGTTTATTGCGTAAAGTATCAAGAAAAGCATATTCTTCTCGTTCGGGGATGTTCGTTTAATGTAAACCAACCTTACAATAATCACGCACGTGGGAAGTCACCTTTAAGACGATAGTTTTTTGTTTTGTCACAGAGAAGAACAGACAGCAAGCGACCGTAGCGTTCTCCCTAAAACCAATAATAATTAACGTGATTTACGCAATCAAGAACCCGATTATAAAACCGAATGGTGCCGAAGATGCCCGAACGCACCTGACTCGCGCGCGAGCGCAGCACCTGCTATACTTTGATAGAGGAAAAAATAAAATCGTCTATTTATTAGGTTAATAAAGGAAGCTGTTGTGCATGTTTTAGATTGGATGGGCAAGCATCTAATTATGATAAATATTTTGTCGTAACTCGTAGAAACATAGCCATATTTTAGAATTAACGGATAAATTATATAAATAGTTAGCATAGGTCGTCAACTCATTATTTTAAGTTACTTTTAAAAACGTAGTAAAAGAATGATTTGACGACATATGTCAATGTTCAGAGACCTTTCTGCACTTGATGTCTAAAGTTGTCGAACTTAGTTGGTCTCGTTACAAAAGCTTTTGGATCTTATATAGACAATTGATTATATTGCTTCAGTTCTTACGTTATTTTTGCAACATTTGTAAACCCTATTCAGTAAGCAAACATCTGTAAACAAGAGTACATGGTACAGTACGACACAACTTAAATGTAGCATGAATTTGGTTATATGAATTTACAAGTTATTACGTTTGCGTAAAGATCATTTTCACCTAAAGCAGTTTAGAGGTATGAGGAACAGGGTGTAAAGTTCACTCATCCACCATAGAAAAGGGAGGATCCTCCGACCAGACGAGTGTCATGTCTGGCGGGCAACTGCCCAAAGGTTGAAGTCGGGAGCTTGTATATATGTCCGCCGCGCGGTAAACTCTAATTGCGCGATACAGGATTTGAGTGTCATCAGGATGTTGTGTGACGTCAGATCTTTGATGCGTAGTTCGCATGTGGCGATGTAGATGCCGCCACAGCAGTAATAAAGATTGGTGATCTTAAAGGTGCACTCAGTTCGGACGGTGATCGGTTTTACGAATTTTGCCGATGCTACATCTAAGTTGTGTCGTACTGTAACAGCTTGTGTTTCAAAAAGACTTACGTACATCGTCACAGTTTTTTTCCACAATTAATTTTATGGGTGTACTTATTTACTTTGAATGATTTAACACTTCCTTCTAATACGTTAATACGTTATCTATTCACACATTATGTTGAAGTAAAAACTATAATTGTGTCCACTGCATTACTATACAAAATTATACAACTTTAATACTGCATCTCTACCATTCCACAATGCCTTTTATTTTATAGACATTATAGTCTCTAATCCCCGTAAAAGCTTGTTGTTTAAAGTTATTACTGTTGGCACGTACATAGATAATTATAATTATTGTTGCCCTAACATGTGTTTAGCATAATTGTTAATAGACAAGATTAAATAGCCCCAAGGTGTTGCCGGTACTAGGAATTTGGTATATAAAATGTAAAGTAAGAAATTACTTACAACAGCCGGTCGATTCTGTAAAAATATCACCGTGAAACTTAGGTGAAGTGAACTGTCAATAGTGTCAAGTATCCTGCCGGTCGATTTGTGACAGTGACAGCTCACTTCACGCTCACTTCACCTAAGTTTCACGTTGATATTTTTGCAGAATCGACCGACAGGTATGAATTTCTTAGATATTACGGAATCGGCTCGTTTGTTTTATGATTTCGTAGCATCATCAGCCTATAATGTTCCCAGTGCTGAGACGTGGTCGATGAGTGGGAGTGGGCTATAATCCACCACGCGGGCCCAGTGCGGGTTGGTACATGTCTTCGAATTTTTGGTTCTAGGACATGCCGGTTTCCTCACGATGTTTTCCTTCACCGTTTAGAGAGCAGTGGTGATGAAATTATATACACAGAGTAAAGCGCCTGTCAGTGTTCGAACCTACGACCTACAACTCGTAAGTCGGGGCCGTTACCGCTGGGTCACCACTGCTCTCACCACTTATGATTGCATATAAGGTTTTAGAGAGATACGTGTATCTGGGAAGCTGAAAAATGCTAAGCCTTGTGTTTATTCCAAACACAGTTCATGTTTATATGATGTGTTTTAGGCGTGCTACACACTTGTTCGGGCGGAATGATTCGGCATACCCGGGCGGCAAAATGTACATGTAGTTTTCCCGCCCGGCCTGTGCTGAATCCTGCCGACCCGAACGTGCGAGCCCCTGACCTGACTCTCCTAATGACCATTGCTCTTTTTGACAATTTAGCCATATGCAATGGATCATAAGTTTTATAATTCGTTAACTAAAATAACGCATTGGATGTTGTTGAACTGTCAAAATGACAGCGATTGTAATTTGGAGTTGAGTTCGCGCCACCACTCAAGTCCGATAGAGGCGGCGCTAGTGTCTATGTCATTACATCAAATTGCGTTCAAAAAAATGTAGTTCCACAATTTTCCGGCGGACTTCAGTGATGGCGCGGACTCTAGTTACCCATTATGTCATTCGTAGATAGATATTCTGTCTATGAAGTCATTGCAATTTCATAATAGGTATTGAATTTAAAAACAGCAAGAAGGTCAAAATAGTTGTTACTCTAGATATCCTATCAATAGTTCGTCAATGACGGTATTAATTAGACACTAATAGGCACGATTGGGCGAATGTACCTATTCAATATAAATAGTTAAAATAATAGGAAGGCCAAACAGTGATAAGCTGTTACTAGTTGACCCAAAATTAGGGCGATTATAAATCCGATAGTTGTTACTTACGGTTTCACTTGTTTTCTAGAGGAACTGTATCCATTTATTTTATTTATCAACAACGTGGAAGCTCTTTGCCTACTTCTCACCTAATGGTAAGTGATGATCAGGAAGAAAGTGGAAGCGAGCTTCACACGGAGTCCTGAGCCACAAAGGAACTATAAAGTATTTTATAGTTCCTTTTTTTTTTTTAATAGCCTACCCTGTCCCACTCCTAGGCCTCCCTCCACTCCTTCCATCGTTCGCGAGCCCGCGCGTCCTCCTTCCAATTTTGACGGAACCTATCCGGCTCGTCCCGCCATCTCCTACGTGGTCTGCCGCGGCCCCGCCTCACTGTCTCAGGGCACCAGTTCTGTGCTATTTGGGCCCACAGTTTGTCCGGCATGCGGCAGACATGTCCTTTTATTAATCGTATTTTTTTTAATCAGCGGTTTTGCATTATTAAGTTATAATTATTTTCTTGATGAACTTTCACATTTATTTTACCTAAGGTTAAATGAGTTATCTAAACTAATGTTACTAACAGAAAAGATTTGTATTTTTGTTTGTAATGAATAAACTAAAAACTACTGGACCGATTTAAAAAAATCTTTCACCAGTTGTAGGTATGATATATCATCACTAGAGATCGGATATTCGGATGCATATTTACCTAAAGTTGAGGTGTTGGCTATTATGCATAGCACTTTTGTGTCGCAAAAATCTCGGGATTCCGGGATTGATTAATTTAGAGTTCTGATTAGAGAATCGAATTACTATAAATTACAAATAAAATTATATTAATTGCTATATATTATTATTTTAATTTACTTACGTTCAGGTGTTGGCTAATATGGAATGCACTTTTGTATCGATCGCAAAAATCTCGGGATTCCGGAATTGGTCTTTTCCATACCATGTATTCGATTAGTTGTGCATTCCCAGATTTTATTGAATTCCGGGATTTATATTAAGAAAAAAAAATATGAAGCCACTTACTAAAAATTTACTTTAGGTAAATATGCATCCGAATATCCGATCTCTAATCATCACTGAATAACATAGGCTATAGTTTTTGTTGTTTTCCGTCGCTTTGATATAATAGCCTTTTATCTTCACTATCGCCCTCAGCATGAGTAGGGTTAGCAATTGGCAGTCTTTTCAAGAAATATGTGGCCTTGATACAAATGAACAAACTATCGAAACAAAACAGTTAATTTAAAACTTATGTTATCGTAAGTAAACATATTCCAAAAAAAATAAAACAAAAAAGAATTCAAATTTGAAGACACCTGTTGTCCCGTTCACTATGTGAGCATACATTATTTTAACCCTCCATCTGCTCACTGCTTAGAATACAAGTAAAAAGTAGCCGTGTGTCTATCCGTGTGCGTGTGACTATATTGGGAATGTCACATGCGTACGGCATTAGGTGGTCGATGTGTTTGTAGTTGCAGCAGTAGTAGTTTTTTTTTTGTTTTTCTCTGGGCTAACAGAATGTGGTAATGTTTCATGCATTCTACATCCTATGTATTTAAAACAATATAAAAATAAGTGTGGTGTCTGTTGAAACATAATGCACTTTACCTGTTTCTTTCAATGAATAATCTCAATTAAAATAATCTAATCTAATCTAATCTCTCTAATTTCAATAATCTGTAATGGCACTGTATGTACTTAGACAAGAGGTTTTTTTTTACAGGTTTTTTTTCATCAGCATGATTTTTGTTATAGAAATGTCATCATTACAGATCCCTATCAGAAATCCAACTGGTTGTAGCAATTTATCGAGATCGAGAATTGCTAAGCCAGACTAATATTCAGCTTGCTCTGAAATTTCAATCATTTATTCAAAAATACAAAACAAAGAATTATTCCGAAAATAATTAGATATTATGCGTTTTATGTGCGAAAAATCAGAATTGCACCAGCCAGTATTGAGCAGGTTAACCTGACTTTGAGAGTCCGATGACATTAGCATTTTTAATGGCGGCAAAATGCGCGGCAAAAGGTGCAGTACCACAGAGGTTACTTAGAGCCAAATGCGCATGAGTTAAGATATAGCGCCGGGACCTCGCGTGATAGGGTAGGTACTCTAAATAAAAAACATTTTTAATTAAGCCAGGTGGAGCTACCTTGTTATTTTTCTATTTCCTCGTAAATGTCCTCGTAATGTGTTTCAATTATCAAAAGAAAAATATTGACAATTAGACTATGTTGGTATCATGTGCAAAGGTAGTATGTCATTCGTCCAATTAAATACCAACAAACTTGACCCGTGACGCGATTGGTAGCACTGAATTTTGAAGTCATGTGATTGGTAGTACTTAGTGATGTGAACCGATTACAATATTTAACACCGGTTTATACCGATTAGTTATTTATTAAAACCGGTTTTTAAGGTTTTTTAGGTTTTGCCTTAAAAAATGCCAGTATTTAATTATGGCTTACTATTAATTTTTACCGACTTTTCTTAAAATTATTAGGAACAATTACACTCAGAAAAAGAAAGTTATAATGAACGAACTGTATATAGTTTTGTGCAATATATTATTAGAAAAAATAAGGTAACATTTAACTTTCTAGACTGCTACTTTCACTTTAGATTAATGTTTGGCGTTAAAAAGTATCATAGTAAACGTGTTTTTTTTAATACTTACATATTTCGTTTTAATTATCACGGTAGCCAACACGCTATAATAAATCATTTCATAAAAGAACCCACCTTATGAGTTACATTACAAAGTTAGCGCAAATAAATCAATCGCAACCCTAAAGATATAATTTATACACTTTACCAAACTACTTTACTACTTGTGTAAAGTAGTTTGGATATAACGTAGTTTCGTTATAACAATAAAACTTCTATTGTGTCTCGTTCAGTGTCCTTGAATGCGTTTAAGTACATAATTATACAGTTATTAATAATATTATAATAGGAGACACCCTTTTCCCACCTAAAAAAAATAGAATAGATATATTCTTATATAGTCTTCTGTTATAGTCTTTTACTGAAAAATAAACTGTCAAAAGTGACACCTTTCACAACTATTGACAATTCACCGAAGCAACTGTCAAAAACGTCACATTCCACCTCAGTGTACATCACTACCAAAAATGTCAAATGCTTGATCAACCCTAAAATCCCAATTAAACTAAACAAGGCTGCAACAAAGTAACGTTATTAATCGTTCATTCGTGGAGGTCGCAGCGCGGGGTTGAAAAAAACGTAAACACAGTTTCACCTGCGCGCCGAGATTGGCAGGTGCGACGCGGGCGCATCTGCGTGGTACTTAGTAGATAGATGCAGAAGTGTCACTTTAGTGGTGCACCTGCAACTTGCAAGGCTCTGTTTAGCGTAGGGTGTGATGACGCCTAGCCAGATTGACAGATAATCTGTGGAAAGCACTTTGACTTTTTAATTTGGCTGGATTACCTCCACGCTCAAAGACCTCTAATATGGATTCAATGAGATGCAAAAGACGGCAAATTAAGTTTTGCTGAAAGCTTGCTTGCTGTCTTGCAGTAGAGAACTGCGGACATTCCAAATCTAAGTATTAAAATTTGACATCCAGATAAAGTACATACATGCGTGAGTCCATCAATGCCTGGTTGCGGCCAAGACTTGTATAGTACTTTTCTCAAATAATGCGCGGTAATTCAAACTAAGTAAATTAATTATAAATTCCAGCAACAATAATTTTTCACGCGCCTGTATGTTCATTTGTTTCTTCTTTACTTTAAACAGCTCTATTTGCAAGCCAAATCGAAATTTAAATAAAATCTTTGATAAGTTACCTCCTTGGTTGCCATGTGTTAATTAAAAAGTTCGTTCCATATTTAAATAACACGACAGATATGGATTTTCATACAAACATTGCCGGCCGGGCGCTCGCATGTGTGCGGCCAGTAAAGAAATTTCGATTTTTCTCGAAGAAATGTCAAAATAATGCTCGAATTTCCAAGCATGTTTTAGAAAACTCAGTTTAAATTTTAGGACAGTATGCGGATAAGATTTTTAGCTCTGGTAAATATTCTCAATGGTTGTCATGAACGTGACTTCTGTCCTTACTTTCTGATATTGTGTCACAGGACGCAGAGGGGGGAGGCACCAACCCTTGCACATGCCGCATTAAAATATCGATGTGTTTAGTTAGTTTATAAATAACTTGTTTATTCCAATGCTATGACTGGCGTGGGTATTCTAATTAATGCATTTAGATAATCACACTTATGGGATGCAGTCATTAATTGTCCGTGTTCTAAGATCAGGTGCTATTCGAAGCGGCGACGCGGCTTGTAGACGCGTGTGTTAATAGCTCTGGTTCTGATGCAGCTTGTCGCGTGTTTGTGCTTATGATCCTTATTAGGTACATTCTAAACGCGCGTTAAGGCGCGAGTTTTTTTCTTAAAAGACACCTAGTATGGGTTTATGTGGAGGAGAGATTCGTATTATTGTGACACATAGCTTTAAAGCCAGTCAGATGGATGGATGACATTCAGAAGATCGAGGGACCTGGTTGAGACTTGCAAGGAAGCATGGCACAAAAGGGAGGAGGCCTCAGCAGTGGTGGAACAAGGCTGTCCATTATCTTAATGATAGTTTTATTTATTTTGATTATGCGCGCCCCATACTCGCGCGCGAATCTTGCTGTGAATTGACGCCTCGGTTTGCGCAATGAACTTCGCGTAAAAACGTGTTCCTCCACACTCGCAAAGTTTCGCAGTTTCGATCGCGATGTCAAAGAAAATGGACGACGATGTGGTTGCTGCTGCTGCTACGACGCTATTTGCTGTAGCATACTACAATTATCTTTGTATTATTCAAAATAAAAAAGAGATGGAGAAAAAGAAGACGGTGGATAACGAAAATCCTTATAAAAAAAAACTATGCTTATAAAAAAATCACGCAAGACTAGTTCCGATTGCGAGCTGCGAGTGAAGATGCGGTCGCGTTCGCGTGCCGTGGACCAAGCGTGAACCCTTTGTCGCGGGACAAAAAACCGACACCGATCGGGGAATGGCGCGAAACGCGAATGCGAAAGCGCGAAAGCATCTACACTCGGGTTTCACGGCTTTCGCGGGAGTTCGCTCCGCGAGTGTAGAGCGGCCATTACAGGTGGAACCTGTGATGGATAATCGTAAATCGTAGTCGCAATAGTAAATGTCAGAAATCATTACGTGATGTAATTATGATAAAAGAAATGGTGCATAAACACTGGATGATTGACATAATTATTATAAAGAATGCTCGCTACTCATGCAAACATAATAAAACGTGTACCTTCATCGCAGGAAGTGCTGCATTTTGTAAAATTTTAATGGTACGAGTAAGTATTACAACGACACCTGTCGCGGTTGGATGGAACTTTTATAATAAACATACTTGAGAATTCTTCACATTTTCTGTCATATTTACAACGTTAGTTAGGTATTCTTGGTAGCAAGGCTTCAAAGCAGAGAAAGGGTAATTAAGCCGATATCAGACGCTCCGTTCGAATGAATGTTTCAATCGAGTGAAGGTTCATTGTTTGTTTAATTTCACATGCATAAGCATAATCAGCCTAAATTCTCTATATGTAGATCGGATCAGCAGTTAATATGTACATAGCCTATAATGTTCCTACTGCTGGGACACAGGCCTCCTCTGGATGAGAGGGAGAAGGCAATGTAATCCACCACGTTGGCCTAGTGCATGTTGGTAGATGTCACATGTCTTCGAATTTTTGGTTCTAGGATATGCCGAATTCCTCACTATGTTTTCCTTTACTGTTTAGAAAGCAGTGGTCATGAAATAATCTACACAAAAGGAGCAGTAGTGGGGCTACTACTGCTCCTTTTGTGTAAATTATTTCAGTGCTAACGACCGCTCACGAGTTGTAAGGTCTTAAGTTGGAACCCAGGCGCTTTACTTACCACGTGATACCGACAAAATTACACAGGGATTTTTTTTGAGGGTGGGAAATTATCAAATAACTTCTCCCGCTCTGGGCGGAGCTGGGCGTGTCAGACTTTTACTGACTAAAACCCACCCGTGTTCCTTCCGTTGCCTGTGTGCCGGGGTCGCGATATCCCTTTCGGACAAACCCGCAACCCCGGCAGACATTGGCCCTTCCAGACCCCGTCAGTTGGTGCTGACATCTCTTTGAGGCGCGCGTGGAACACAACGCGCCGTCCACCCGGGCCTGGTCCCTATCGGACGGCGAGCTACCCATTGCTCACCGTCCGCAAGCCCGCGCCTACGGTGGCCATGATACCGACAAAATTACACAGGGATGAACTTTCATTTGCTCCACAAATTAAATTTTTCGATGAAATGAAAGATGCCGAAATCCAACATTGTTGCATCGGTTCACTAATGAATTAATTTTTCACATTTGATTGATTTTGTGTTTAGACGTTTCACTTCGAATGAAAGGCAAAAATGAACTTAAAGTGAAGCGTCTGATATCGACTTTATGTACATAACCAGCAACTTTCGTTTTTTTACAAAACGAGCTTTTTCGTTGCTTTATAAAAACAAAAATAAAAGCTGTGTGCACCACAAAATATGTCCCAATTACTATTATATTGTAAAACCCTCATTGACGTCACCTTACGGCTTGCCCAGCTTCATAAGCAGCTGGTACAACATTATAAATATCCCAAACAATTAATACTTTACATATTCCACTGACCGCTACATAGATACAAGACTGCATGGCTTATTAATCGTTCATTATGAGCATATTGAGCATTGTGATGCAGTATCGCCCATTTTAATTAGAAGGTACACCTGCGTTTTAAATACAAGCGGCTTTTAAAAACAAACTAGAATTTATTAAAATTATCCTACTACGAGTACGAGTGTTTATAGCTCGAGGAGCTCGTGGCTAAGTAATAACTGCTGCACGGGTCGCTCCATCAAGTTAAGCTACGCTTGCCGGGGTTGGTCTGTGGGTGATCATCTTTACATACCGAGACTCCTCCGTGCCTCGGAAAGCACGTTAAGCCGTTGGTCCCGGCTGTCATTCTTGGATCTTTGACAGTCGTTACGGGTCGTCAGAAGCCCGAAAGTCTGACAACCAGTCTTACCAAGGGGTATATATCGTATTACCCAGTTACTGGGTTGTGGAGGTCAGATAGGCAGTCGCTCCATGTAAAATACTGGTAGTCAGCTGCATCCGGTTAGACTGGAAGCCTACCCCAACATATTTGGGAAAAGGCTAGGCAGATTGATTGAGTGTTTATAGCTATAAGCCCGTCACAAACGTAACTGTAATTATTATTCTACGTGAACCAAAAAACTTTGCACCCCTTTTTACGAAAATTACGCGGACGGAGGAGTATGAAATTTGGCACAGTTAAAGTTTATATGGAGAAGGAGTGCAGAAAGCTAATATTTTTATATAATATAAGTACATTAGAAATAGATTTTATTAATAAATAAAACACTACCAGGCGTTTGACACAAGATGGCACCTTAGAATCGTGACATTTGAATGAACTATGGTCGAATTTCGACCCCTGGGCGACCACTAGTATATATTAATATAAATCATAGCTGCCATATTACGATATATTTTCCATAGTATTCTTCGAGCGACTTCAGACATAGCTATAATATATATTTCTATAACGTCACCAGAATATGTGGATAGATATAGCAAGACATATTAATATACAATGTGTAATTTAATTCGTTTGCATCCTCTTAAGGGGTCATTGTACTCATCATTATGAACAACTTTCACTATCGAGCCAACCCTGAAATCGCGAAAAAAAACTCAGCTGTTCCATACATTTATGTTCCACACATTGTATATTATGGTACCTATATTAAACCGCAGACCAAATGAGGATATAAATATATACTATAGTATAGTTACCCTCTGTGTTGGTTTGCTATAATATTTATATTTTGTATATTTAGCACAGTATATTAATATATATTATAGCTACGTCTGTGATGGGCTATAAACTCTAGGATATAGCCATTATCATTTTAAATAAAAACAGCTCAGGTGAGTACAGACTTTAATCAATTTTTATTTTATTTTAGATTTTTCAATAAGCTATAATATCATGTTTACGAGTCAACAGGAGTTTACTTAGAGTACGTCGGGAATTGAAAAGAGTATACTTAGATGGTTTGGTTAAGTTGAGAGGATGAATGAAAGGCGACTATTACTAGGCAGATGTTAGTAGAAACGTCGGGAACTACGCCCTAGAAAGACATGTTATTTAGTGACCTTATTGGTGATGTTCTTCAGAAAGGTCAGGTGCGTAGTACTCGCAACCGGCGTGCGTGTATGACCAGATGTATGAACGTAAACGATGCAAAAGAAGTATGCAAGGATCCTAGCAGGTTGCGTTCTGTAATTTCTGCCGACCCCCTTGGGAAAACGGCGTGAGGTTATAAATGTGTTGCCGGGGTCGCGGGAAAGTCCGAAAGGGATACCTTGGCCCCTGGCAACTAGGGCTTGCAATATCCGTTCATTTTTACTATCCGGTTAATACGAATATTAATATTTTGCTATCCGGAATATCCGGATAATGCGGATAATACGGATATTTTTTAGTTTTTATTATAAATAAAACTAATAAGGGTTTGTAACACGTTTTAATCAGTCTCTCAAGAAAAATGACAAAGAAATAATAAACTATACCTACCAATGTTTCAAGTAACAATCACATAAAAAACTAGTTCACTTTCTAAAATTATACAATAAAACACCGATACCGCACAAATAATTTGTATCTATTCTTCTCATACTCAAAAGAATTCTAACTAAAAATGAGATCTTACATTTACTTTATCACAAATCGGAACATCCCAATTAAATCAAAATATCACTTTCCTTGGCAATTCAGCTTAATTATTAAACAACAATAGTATAAATCAAATATAATAAAACAAAAATGAACAAAATATCTCAAAATAATCAAATAATATTATTTTGAGATATAATACCCCGTAAAATATATTATTACGAAGGTAATTCTTAATTTTTTTTAATTTTTTTATTTCTTTTTTTTTATCTCTAATTAATATTAATGACTTATTTTGTTTTGTGAAGTGAATAAATAATTGCAAGAGTGATTAACTATATCAAAATAATAAATAACGTAATAAAAGTTATGTACTTTTCAGATCACAGCTTTTTATTTAATATTTAAATGAGAAATACAACTATCCGTAAAATCCGAAAAATCCGGATGGTGATGCAAGTAAAATCCGGATATGAAAATCGGTGGATATCCGGATAATACGGATATCCGGATATCCGGATTGCAAGCCCTACTGGCAACGTACTGGCAACTGAACGAACACGGGCGGGTTTTAGTCAGTAAGAGTCTGACACGCCCTCCCGCTCCGCACGACCATGTCCCACCCGAAAAAAAAAAAGGGTTTAATGTGTGTACGTCAGGAACATCATTGAATATATTTTTAAACTAGTTAAGTTAATCTAAGTGTTAGTTAAGTCAATGAAATAAAACGAGGTAACATTACTAATCCTGCGAGTGTTTGTAATCCTTAATCCAGGATCAGCGAGCTTATCCTCAGGATTGAGGAAGGAGGTCTCTTCAGTAGGTATTTGTGAGCTCATTAGACGAATTCATTTAGGCCATGCAGTGGTGGCCCAGTGGTACTTACGTCGTGGATTCCAACCCAGGGTGGCGCTTTACTTTGAGTAAATAATTTCATTACCACTGTTCTCAAAAACGTAAAGGAAAACATCGTGAGGAAACCGGCATATCCAAGAACCAAAAAAATCGAAGCCATGTGACAACTACCAACCCGCACTGGGCCCGCGTGGTGGATTCCGGCATATCACACCCTCTCACAGAGAGGAGGCCTGTGTCCCAGCAGTGGGAACATGATAGGCTGATTATGCTATGAATGAGTTATACTTCCTATCCTGCCGATGTATCAGTTAACTTCAAGGTCACTTCACCTAAGGTGAGATTTACGGAACAGACTGACTGGTGTCGACGAGCGAACGTCAAAACTTCTCACCCGTCGCAGTCAGCAATGTGGTGGAAAATGGTGGTGGGACTGATTAATCAGGGTTCATTTGATACCATTGCCGCTCGTGGTGCCCTGGAATCTACAGGTGTTCTTTCTTCATTCTTTTTTATGTGGTTCCTGCTGACAGAGCTTTTATGCCGCCCATGGGCCTCTGACTTGGCTTCACATGCCGTCGAGAAATATCTCTCAGGCATGCCGATTTCCTCACGATGTTTTCCTTCACCGTTGTTGAAGCAAGTGATAATACGCACATGACTCTGAAAAGTCAGAGGTGAGTGCCTTGTGTTCGAACTCGAGACTTACGACTTGGCAGTCCGACGGTCACACCACTAGGCTATTACTGCAGTTGTTTGTTTTTGCTTATTAAAAATGATTTAAAAATTGCAAGCTTGTACAATGTGGTTGTAGTAATCAATACCATACCTTTTCGCATTTCAGCCAGAATATGACAGTGGCGCCTGGTCTCCGCAGCTGTCCCTCGGTAATCTTCTGCTCTGCCAGAATCTCGCTGTGACGGCGACCTGTCTTCAAAAAGACTTCTATTGACCTAGGGACAAAAACAACATATTATGAGCTTGAGACCATGTTTTGTCATTATTTTGTTAAATGAAGTAGTATTTTTGTAGTTCTAGATAGCCTCAATAACGGCAGATTTTGAATGGCAATTGTTTTGTTGAGCCCCTCGTAAATTAAATGTAGTTTTATATACGAATAACGCATAAGCATAACATAAAATATTTATGAATAGCAGTAAATTTATGTTAAATGTTTGCATAAAGTTTTTTACTTAAATGTTGTTGTTGACAGTAAACATCAAAGCGCGCAGCAGCGCGCTTTGATGTTTACTGTCAGTGCAGCAAGCATTTTTTATATAATTAAATAATAAATAACATCACGACTGTGTTCCCCTAAAAAGGCTCGTGCAAACCAGCGCGACGCGACTCGAACAATACAATTTCTAAGAAAACTTCACGGTATAACAATAGCCGGTGTCGCGCCGCGCTGTCGCGTCGCGCTTGTCTGTACGAAGCTTATAAGGTTAAGGCACAAGTGTACCTATAGTACAACCAAATTACGCCAGTTATGTTTAAGATCCGTGTAATAGGGGGCACAGATCCAGCCTCCGGGCTGCTACAGAAAATTTCCGGATGGAAAAACCCAATATCACTTTACCCGACCCGGGAATCGGACCTCGTGCTCAGCAGTAGCATTTGCGACCACTAGACAACCGTCTACTCGATAGTCTTTCATCTACCAATCTACATACATAAATAATAGCCCATCATAAAAATAAACATTGCCTAGACTTTGAAATGACGGCATTAGTATTGTAATTCCTCAAATGATGCATAAATGAAATTCTATTTTAGAATAGAATTTCATTTATGAGGAAGGGAAGAAAAACATTAGGGTTATTAGAACTTCTCAAAAGTAGGCGTGAAAAATTGAGTAGCCGAGCTCCCCTATTCATTGACAAGCAACAAAATACATTGTTCATTTATCATATTGAACCTCATTTTGTGTTTGGTACCCCTGACCCTTGTTACGGCCATGTTTTTTAAAAGCAGTTCGTCAAAGTCTACGAACTAGATGCTACTGTTTGTAGACAATGGACATGTAACGTGGAATTGGCATGTTGACGAAAATATTGGACACATATTTATTTTTTTATGTAATCAAGAAATTACGGCAATACATTGAGCTAAAATGTGGCATTACGTCACTTTCCGATACTTACATTTTATACTGACTTGTGACGTAGCGAGCCCCCACTCCAACTTTAATGCGTTTTTATCTAAATTATTTTTTATTAATATGGTAAAGCAAAAAATAAAAAAAATAAACAAAAAATTACTTTATTATCTGACTGACGGACTAAATCGTTTCTTTTTTCCCAGTTGACATCCCTATTATGGAAAGTTTCGATCTTTAACCTAATGCGACAACGGCATGAGAACTTACTGTCGTCTAAGGAAAGAGTTATTGTCCTTTCAAAACTTTAAAAAACACTTAGAAAGCAAGACAAGATAATGCAAAAATGATGACGCTAACTCAACCGCTTAGCCCCCTTGTGTAATCAAAAATATTACATGGAAAAGGGGTCAATTGAAAAACAAGCAATCAGCTATCATGCTCACAAACAATCAGTCAGGCTAACGAGCAAATTCTCGTATCAAAGTGTCAAATGTACATTTAGAAATATTCTCACGAAACTTACAATACGGTAAGCAGTTATTTTGTGACGGTAACTATCGGGTTACCTAACAATTTCGAGTCATCAACGGAGTACAAGAGTAAAAAATAAAAATTACAATTTCAACACATCCTGCGAGACATTTCATACTTTAAGCTTGTTTAGGGCGCATTTGTATCAGTCGAGTGACTCGCTCAAGTAAACAGAGGAACTATTAGTCATCGGGAACTAATTGGAATCAATAAAGACAAAAGCAAGGGGTTCAAGAGGACAGACAGGTACTTTTTCTTAGTGATAAATTACTACAAACGGGTGCACGTTATTGATGTGATCTTTTATTTTGTGACGTATCCGTGAAATACGGGTGCTTGTTGCGTCTTTAAAACAATATAATATTTTAATTATTTTGTTATCAATAACAGTAACAACAACAATAATTTCATTTATTTCATTTCATTTATTTATTCATTAACAAATAACATTGTGTTGAACATTACATATTAAATAAAATTATCAAATGCAGAAATTTCAATAAATTTCAATTATGTCAATAAATAAATACAATGTCAAATTAATTTCTTTATTTGTATAGAATGCAGGTGTTACAATAATAGTGTTAGCTTCAGATATATTCCCAGTACATTCTGCCTGTTGGCATACAAAAATATAGTGGTACTTACAGATACTGCTGGGAAGTTTGTTGCGCCACTTCTTCTTCCCAGCTAACGCACTAGGAAGTGGTGAAGGGTGGGCGTTTTGGGAGACTGTCTTATGTAAGTTTGACGTTCGAAAAGTGCGGATTCTCAGCCTAGTTTGATAAATTACTTTTGAATTTTGATAATTTAGAAACTAGGTGCTTACATTCAAAATGGATCAGCTAAGTCTAAAGTTATTAACATAATAAATGAGATAAAGTGAAGCAAATATTACAAATCATCATTTTTAAAATCGGTAACAGAGTAATAACATTTCTCTGTCAGCAACGACGACAGGAGTTTCTTGAATTTTATTAAGGGCTGATCCTTAATACAATTTGGCAGTTTGTTAACTATAATAGGTGCCATACCAATAATGTTATTTTTAAACAAAGCAGTGTTATATCTACCAGTACACAATAGACTTTGATATTTTGATCTCATGGCAGTAGTTCGCATCGTCGTATCATTTAAACGAACATCATTCATCATCATCATTTTAACTAAAGCCTTAGTAAACTGTCATAATTGTTATGGCAGTTTAGGAAAAGATGAAGTCAAGTATTAGCGACTTAAGCGTAAAAGTTCCGTTATGAAAATGAAAAAATACTAAGTAATCAAAATTGAATTTTCCTTGTGGCTTGCACAACAATTATAAGTAGATACGGTAACCATCTATTTGATCAAACATAAGTACAATACATACAACACAACTTATCAGCATGCAAGAGATGTTAAAAGTAGAGATAAAAATAGATTATCACGTTTGCTTTAAGGCCAACAGAACCCAGCATCTGGGAAAATAATTGTAAAGAGTAATTTCTTTAACATTATAACATTGTTTCCTCTTATCACTTTTTTTCCCTGTCTAAAAATAGAGCTCGCAAGACCAAACAGAAAACCACGCAGTCCAAACGCAGCACAAGAAAATTTCCGTGCACGAATCCGTGCACCGTGTTCTCAACATAGAGACATTAAGTTCGGCCTTCTATCGCCATAATGGCCACTTAAAAACTCATAAAAGTGAACTCCGACGAGCCCCCGAAAGCGTCGATGTAAGGAGATCATACTCTAAGATTGGACGTGGTTAAAAACTAACTTGTGGAGGAGGGTTTTCATGGCGCAGTGCAGCTTATCGCAATGTTTTCTGGCGCGTGATAAAACAGCTTTATTTGGCTTAAAAAGAACAGTGGTAGATGAGTTTCTGTTCCTCTGTGTAGGGTGAGAATTATCTGTTTTTGTAACAATGCCGATGGGAGCAATTTGAACAAAGAGCTAAAGCTGATGTTATAAAAAGTTTCTAAGATACCTACTGAAAGTTTTGCGATGAAATATTGATTGCGTCCTTTTAAGCCACCGTAAGACTATCTAGAACAGGGCTGTCCAAACTACATACCTGCGCAGGCTAATTAAATTTACTACAAAAGCTGGAGGGCCGCAGAAACAAATATTTTCAGTTTTCAAGTAAAAAAATACAGAGTAATCATTTCTTTATACGTTTATTGGTTCTTCGTTAATTTTTCTTTAACAATCATATCGATATCAACGTCTACATTCGTTGTTGCCAGACGCATTGCATCAAGAAGTGACTTATCTGACAGTGAAGATCTATAGGTACTTAGATTTTATAAAGTATTTGACAAAGAATTCTATTATCCAAACTATTTATGTCAAAAACTATTTTCTAATTAATTTACACTTTAAAACATGCGTCGTGGGCCGCATGAAAACAAGCCGTGGGCCGCATAAGGCCCGCGGGCATAGGCCCGCGAGATCAGGGCTGTCCAGACAACGGTCTGGACAGCCCTGATCTAGAAGATAGATCATGTTAAGGATCTACATAACATAACACGACGCTTGTAATCCCCTAAGGGAAAGGCAGAGGTGTACCTGTAGTACACCCACATTTCACCAGTTATGTTTAAGTCCCATGTAACTGGTGGCAAGCTTCGATCAACAATAGTACTATCAATCGTAGTAGTAAATATATTGCAAAAGATAATAAACTTTAATGTTTGACGATTAAGGGTTATAATCAAGTTATATGCAATCGCGGCCACTTGAGCTATTTTTGTTCCTAATCCATTAATCTAGTGCTAATTTTGATCGAAGGTGGCGAGTCTATTGCCATCAACCTGGGACAAATTCAGACTCCGGACTGAGAGATTCCTTATGGAAAAACCCAATGATAGTTTGCCCGACCTGTGAATCGAACCCAGGACCTAAAGCTCAGCAGTAGTGCTTGCGGCCACTAGACTAACGAGACATGTTGAGAAACTTACTACATATTAAATCCAAAATGCTCTGTTCAAAGAATGGTCGACCGAGCTCTGCTCGGGTAAAAATCGAGAATGCTCATTTAATAGTATAGGATAGTTCATACTAATTCCATGTATAGTACATACTAATTCCATGCTGCCATGATAGTAGGTACTTACTTATTCCATGCTGTCATGTCATTATTCTAAGGTAGCCATCTTGTTCTAAACTTTGGGCGACCGAGCTCCGCTCGAGTGAAAACACGGAAAAAACGATTTTTCCCAGTTATGAGGCCTAGATCAATTTCGAGAACGTAATAACGAAATATTGCTCGTTTAATAGTATTAAGTAATAGGATTTCAAATATGTTATCCTCTTGCCCCAGAGATTGGACACTGAAGTAGTACAAAAGTTTGAGTGATATTAAAATAAAAATTTGCGTGAGCTCAAGGATGCCTTCACAGGACGTTATGAAAGCCGATACGAGCCAACAACCTGACCATGGACAAGAGAGTTCACAACAATGAACTTGGTGAACAACAAAAAGTTATTTAAAACTTTTTTTTTGGTGTTGCGATGTAATTGGCTTATTAGTTAGTTCTCTTTACGGAAGATGGACAATGCAACCATTCTCAATTAAGTGAAAGAGAATAAAAAAAATGTACAAGTTTTTTTTAATATCGTATGTTTTGGTGAATTTGGATGTCCCTAAGACACGAAGAAGACAAGGAAACGAACGATGGATTATGGTAAGGATGATATAGCGTGTTGAAAAAGAGATAATGACTAATAAATGGAAAACCTTATGCAGCGCCAATTCCAAATAAATTGAGGGGTTTACGGTCAAAAGATAATGCCTATGAAGAGAAGCTAACGTCTTACGTGTATAACAGTACCTTAAAAAGCAGACTAGATGTAAAACCATTAACATCTGCAGAATAGTTTTGTTATTTTTCGTACCGCAAATAAAAACATGGAGATCAAACGTTCGATCAAAAGTTGTTTTATATTGACGACACACTCTTAAACTTCGGGTACAGCTCAAAAGGTGAATCTATGCTTCGAGAAACTTCCAAATCCCCTTTTCATGGGGATAGAGATCGATTCTCAGTTACAAACCCCGCTTTTATCTCTCTAAAGCCTTGAACTTTTCTTTCAAATCCAGCGTTCGAGACGCTCACAACTTTAGTTTGTCTTCTAAAAAACAAACAAGTATATTTTTCTTGTGTTTGTTGGTAAATATTATAAAATATTCTAGAAGTGATCAACTCTGATCCAAAGTTTTACCGTTTACATATCAAATTTTTTACTACGTTACGTTCCGTTTTTTTAGTCTACCCCCCTTACTATACCATCTGTGACCACCAACTGGGTAAACTACAACGCAATACGTTTCCCCGACCACAAATCAATAATTAACTAAGAGGTTACAATAAAAACTAAGTGCTTAATACTTAATAGACCAGTGCCCATCGCAGACATGATTAAAAAAAAAAAACATAAGCAACAGGTGTTGGGTCGTCGACCTCGCTTACATCATGGCGGGAAAAAATGCCGGCAAAAATTGTGTTAAGTAAGATTCGGTCGTTGAGTTTGAACTAACAGTTTTTTGGGTGCTCATTGAGTTTTTAGTCGGAGTAATATGATAAAAAAATTGTCTGCAATACTTAAATCAGACATTTTGTTTGTTTATTACCTTGTTCGGAGTATGTCATCATAATCATCATCAGTATGTCTGCGTCTAAAAGACCTGCTTCAAGGCTTTTCCCATGAAATAATTACTTATAAATTATTAAAACAAATGGCGTGAGTCACACTAGTTGGAGACGGAAGCTATGATTTAATTTTAAATTTTGGGGAGTATTGGACTTTATCTGAAGTGCAAACTGACCGTATGAATATTTTCGTATTACCCATCCTGAAATCTGCTATCAAATTTCGCAACACAATTTCGTAAACGATTAAGACTAATCTGTTTTTATTTTGACAGTTCAACAACATTCATTGCGTTATTTACGTTGTTGAGCAGATATTTTTTTCGAACTTATGAAGCAATGGATTAGAAATTTGTTTCAAAACGATTCCGATTGATCGTATATTACACAATTAGGGTACTGGAGTATAATGGACCTTCGGGGTAATTACGTTACACAGTTACAGTAGATGGCTTTCATTTTGACAGTTCAACAACATTCATTGCGTTATTTACGTTGTTGAGCAGACAAATTCGAACATATGAAGCAATGGATTTGTAATATCCTTCAAAATCATTCAGATTGTGATTGATAGTCAATTACGGAATTAGGGTGGTGGTCTAATAAAAAAGTATTTATTGAGACTCGCACAGGAAATCACAAATTAAACTAAAAATACACTAAACATAATTAAAAAGAAAAACAAAGTATAATTTAAATATAAAGCAACCCTGTACGAGACTAAAAGGCTTCTCTATCTCAGCACGATGCTGCGACATTTAAAAAACCGGCCAAGTGCGTGTCGGACCACACACAATGAAGGGTTCCGTAGTTGGGATGAATAAAATTTATCCCAAGAACAAAGTTAATATTGTAGTTGAAAAACATGTTCCCCCATACATTCCAACTGCAAATGTAAGTTTGTACGCACAATATTGAGTTATTTACCATGCTATTTTATGACCATATAGGTTTTCCTGTAATCTCTAAGCATAGAACTATTCTCTGTATTTTTTAAAAATTTTTACGAATGGTAGTTTCGGAGATAAGGGGGGAATGGTAATTTTTCATCTATTTTCTTAAATATCTAAGTATTTATTTTAATATGATCAAAAATGTATTTAAGATCCACGCAATAAGCCCTTTCATTTGATATGTCACACGGTACAGTTCGCAAAAGTTTTATTTTATTTTCTTAGTGACCCCAATATTCAAAATTCATTTATTTATGTTACACGTCCGTGTTTGGGTCACAGAGATACTATGTGTACCAAATTACAACTTAATCGGTCAATTAGATTCGGAGCAAATTGGCTGTGACAGACGGACAGACAGACAGACACACGAGTGATCCTATAAGGGTTCCGTTTTTTCCTTTTGAGGTACGGAACCCTAAAAATAAATTTCGCAGCGAGAATGACGTATAATAGGTAGATCGTTCATTTTCTTTTGTATTACTAGTAAGTGTCTCATTTTCGGAAAGTTACGGTGCGAACTGCTGTAAGTTGAGCTTTTATAGTATGCACAATAATGCAGGGTCTGAACAACGTACTACCACGTGGTATTATGAAACTGAAGAGACAAAATTGGACGTAGTTAAGCAGAAAGGACCCAACCCACACTATGGCCGAAAATGAGTTATGTATACCAAAACTCTCTTTGTAGTCAAAACTTTAATATCGCAAAAACAATCCCAACGTATCATGTCATTATGACCATACATTTCCAACCCGTATGTATGGCAGGTCATACAATCACATAACACGATCTGATCTTAAAACCTGAATATCTCAAAACTAACTCTGTGTGGGTTGGATCCTTTCTGTTTAACTACGTCCAATTAATCATCGTATGAAAATGGCACATCTTTTATTACGAAAAATAACAGTTATAAAACTAAAACCCAACTTTTTTTTATATTTAAATTATTTGGGGTTATAATATAAAATAAATTGAATTGTCAAAGTCAAATCCTTTATTTCAAATAGGCCCTTTTAAGGCACTTTTGAACGTCAAAATTTACAAAAAATTTAATTGATTCTAGTCGCCCCTTCCAAAAGGTAGTTTCCGTATGGAGTAGAATGGGCAAGAAACTCCACCGTTACTCTTTTAAAATGTTTTACAATATTTTGTATATATGTACATTAGTCATATAATTGTGGTAATTAAGCCCTTTTATTTGATACCTAAAATATTTCATTAAAAAAAAAAATGATGAGTATATTAGAAGTTACGAGAGAATAGATGACAATACATACAAACATACATACATATCGGTCAAAATCATAACCCTCCTTTTTGCTTTGCCTCGGATAAAAATAACATTTCGCTTGCAGAGTTTATGTAAAAGAAGATGAATTTTATTATTACGAGTAAGTTTTTACGATAAGACGCACAAACACAACAAACTTGGTCTCACTGCAAAACTAAATCAGTAAAGTAAATCATTTACCAGCTCTTATTTCTAAGGATAATTCTCAAGGTCCACAGAAGATCCGTATTTCGCAACCGCCTGAGCAATAACAGCTAACTGGAACGTACAACTAAAGGCCAAATATAAGAAATATGTAATGGCAGAACATCTGAGTTTATTGTATAAGTTTCATGGGGAAGTTTTTTGGCAATCGAACATATATCTTGGTAGAATTATATATTGGAATATAACTTTTGTGTGCAATACCCATCTGGATAGTGACTTACTTATGAAGATATTTTATCTGTTCCTGATGGTTGGTTGCTATGGAGAAATCGGTATAATTTTTAGGGTTCCATACGTTCGAATGAAAAAACTGAACCCTTATAGGATCACTCGTGTGTCTGTGGCTGGCTGGCTGTCTGTCCGTCTGTCACAGCCAATTTGCTCCGAATCTACTGGACCAATTTAGTTGAAATTTGATACACATATGAATTTCTGTGGCCCAAACACGGACGTGTAACGTAAATAAATGTATTTTGAATATGAGGGTCACTTTCTGGGAGCAAATTGGAAAATTAAAAAGAAAAGTTTTGCAAACAACAAGTACTTTCATTTGATATGTCACACGGTACGTGTGACATATCAAATGAAAGTACTTGTTATGAGGATCTCAAATTGGCTTTGTTATAATTTTAAAATAAATACCTTTCAAGATATTTAAGAAAATGTATGAAAAAAAAACCCCTTACCTCCGACAATAATGAGCCAACAATTTTGAAAAATAAAACTAGTTCATGGGTCTTTACTCATAGATTACAGGAAAACCTGTAAGAAGTCTATGGTCTTAAAAATAACATGGTAAATCTCTCAATATTGTGCGTACAGACTAACATTTGCAGTCAGAATGTATGGGAGAATATGTTTTTCAACTACAATGCTAAGTTTGTTCTTGGGATAAATTCATCCCAACTATCGAACCCTTAATTGTGCGTGGTCCGACACGCACTTGGCCCGTTTTTTTTCATCCAAAAACTACTTAATAAAAATCTAAAATTCACTCACAGACAACGCACAGTTAAGCCGCTGGATTTGGAAGCATCAAATTATGCACAAGAGTTCCTTACAATATAACGAAGGAGAGCAATAGGAAGGATTTTTGAAAATTCATCCCCTAGGAGGGTTCCAAAGGGGATGAAAGTTTGTATTGAGTTCGTCATTTTTGCCGATGGGAAACTCATCGGACTTGTATGGTTATAAAAAAAACAAAATATATCATATAATTGGTTGTCTGGCTCCCGCTGGACAGTCATCCTAGCTACCATCATGCCATGGCTTTGCACCTTGACTTTAAGCATGTAAAGCGTCCTCTTTTCAAGTATTTCTATTTGCTTCTAGTATACATAATCAGCCTATAATGTTGTTAAAGAGGAAACAACACCTGTACATTCCAGGGCACCACGAGCGGCAATGGTATCAAATGAACCCTGATTAATCAGTCCCACCACCATTTTCCACCACATTGCTGTCTGCGACGTGTTAGAAGTTTTGACGTTCGCTCGTCGACACCAGTCAGTCTGTTCCGTAAATCTCACCTTAGGTGAAGTGACCTTGGAGTTAACTGATACATCGGCAGGATAGGAAGTATAACTCATTCATAGCATAATCAGCCTATCATGTTCCCACTGCTGGGACACAGGCCTCCTCTCTGTGAGAGGGATTGGGCCGTAATCCAACACGCGGGCCCAGTACGGGTTGGTAGATGTCACATGTCTTCGAATTTTTGGTTCTAGTCCTAGAACCGATGGAGAATAACATCGTGAAGAAACCGGCATGTCCATGCCGGTTTCTTCACGATGTTATTCTCCATCGGTTGGATACCAATGGTGATGAAATCATTTACAGTATAGCTTCTAGTATACAGTAGCAGTTTCCAGCTGGTAAAGTTTTTTACAATTAGATGGGGAGCTTCCAAATCATTCTAAAGATTTCATTACTATTAGGCACGATTTGGCAGTTGGAATCCATCTTGAAATTCGTCTTGGTTATCTCAGTTCGATCTCTGCGCTTCACCGAGGCATGTTATTTATCACCAATTTTGAACAAACAAACAAACTAAAACTTCGTGAGAAATAAATTGTAAACGTGTATGTATTTTGACTCCACAGCATCGAAAGTTGTGTCACCTGTACAATGTACATGACTGCAAGTGTAATAATATTTTGCATAGACAATTTAAAACCTTCCTTCGGTGAGAACCTTTGGTTCGACACGAAAAGCTTTCACTAGTTGGTGCTTCTAATAGAGATCCATTAATATCTATTACAGTCTGGCCATCGAGAGAATGCGTTCCCGACACCTTTCAGTAGGACAATTTTTAGCTGTACTAAGGCTAAAATTCGCAAAACACATATTGATTAGTATGGAACTGACAGGGTTCAAGAATGCATTCTTTCGACGGCCGGACTGTGTTCTTCATCTTAATTCATTGCCAAACATGCTTTTACACAGTCCATTTATATATTTTTTGCGTTTTCCAAAAGTTTTATGTTTATCGGCTAAATTTATAAATTTATAGGCTTTAAGGTTTTTTTTTCTGGTCTTGTGCCTTTAAACTCAATTCGTTCAATAAATGATTACGTCACATCAAATTCTGACATAATCAGCTTTATAAAACGCAGTTCATTGTCACTTGTCACCAGTCCCACATTAATTAATATTCCCTTTTGCCCTTCACAAGTTCTTGCATTATCGCACAACGAATGTTGTTCCCTGATTAAGACAGGAAGTTCTTCGTTAGTTCGATGCAAGAGCGCTTGGTGACGTCAGGTTTTATTTTTGGAATATTTTCTTCATTGTCCTTAAAGTATTTTTCACGAATAATTAATTTTACGGGAGTTTTGATACTAAATTTAGTTACTGTAGCCGAAAAAAAACAAATCAACAAACGAGATAGGTATGTAGATATTAATATTTCAGTACCAGGGCGACCGAACTCTGCTCTGGTGAACATAGAAAATGCTCATTTAATAGTATAGGATAGTTCATACTAATTCCATGTCTACCTACATACTAATTCCATGCTGCCGTGATATTAGGTACTTACTAATTCCATGCTGCCATGACAGTAGGTACTTACTATTTCCATGCTGCCGTGATATTAGGTACTTACTAATTCCATGCTGCCATGACAGTAGGTACTTACTATTTCCATGCTGCCATGATAGTAGTTACTTACTAATTCCACGCTGCCGTTTCTGTCAATTATTGTCAAATGTCAATTATTCTAAGGTAGCCATCTTGTTCTAAACTTTGGGCGACCGAGCTCTGCTCGCGTAAAAATACGCAGAGCCTAAGCTAGATCGACTTTTCGCCCTATAGGTACTGCAACTTTCATCGAAATAGTTAGAGCCGTTTTCGAGAACGTGATTACAAATATATACATATATACTGCCGGGGTCGCGGGTTTGTCTGAAAGGGATATCGCGACCTCGGCACACAGGCAACGGAAGGAACACGGGTGGGTTTTAGTCAGTAAAAGTCTGACACGCCCTCCCGCTCCACCCAGAGCGGGAGAAGTTATTTGATAATTTCCCATCCTCAAAAAAAAAAAAAAAAATATATACATATATATATAGATATTTACAAATATTGCTCATTTAATAATATAGGATTCGTCGTTTTCTTATTGAAATCTAGCTATTCATGAATATGAGCTTCATTCAAAGCCTGATTAAAGTTTTTCTTTGTCATTTTATATGGGAGCTTTGAATCATAAAAACTTTTTCTAGCTATAATTGACTGCTGTTTACATACTGATTCATCTCCATGACTCACCTTTAAAATCGATATCTCATCTAAAGGTTTTCTGAAGCCAAGATTTAAAAGAACCCATTATTAAAAAAAGAGCGAGCCTTACAGTAGTTGCATCTGATGTGTAACATCTGATACACTCTGTCTCACCTTGGTATTATGCAACATTAAGGTAATAAGCAAAATTATAGGGTTGGGGCCTCGCCAAGGTCGTTTCTGATGGCAAACTCTAGCACCGCGAACGCTCATTGGTCAAATGAAATAGCGCGCGCTTCCCCGGCTTCCTGTGACACACTTCCGTCCCTTTTCACGAAATCACTCCCCTAGATTTGATTATTTTGATTTTGATTACAGGAAAGCGAGTGGAAAGATATTACACATCAATAACCATTAAGAACTAGAAGCGAGATCCATTGATTTGAAAATTATAGCGTGGTATAATATCGTTCTTGACTTGGAAGCTCAAAGTGTCAAACCACAGAATGATGTATTATTGTGCGGTATTTTAAAAGATTTCTTGACACACCTCTTCAATGGGGTATAAATCTCTTTATTTTCCATAAATAAAGGGGAATATAATAGTCTTCTGCTGTTTCAATTCAGATGTTCTTATTGCACGGAACCGTGAATGTGAACGTAAATGAGATCTCGTTCCTAATTTAAATTCGATTTTTTTTTACCACGGTACGACATCATCAACTTCCTTATCGTTGGAGTTGGTTTCCAGTCTAACTGGATGGATCTGAGTAACAGTATCTTAAACGATTCGACTGCCAAGCCACCACCCAGTTACTGGGTAAGACGATACCCCTTGGTAAGGCTGGTTGCCAGATCTTTGGGCTTCTGACTACCACTAAAGACTGGCAAAGCACGGTGCCTATAAATGGAACTAAATATTTTGTAGAATTGGTAGGGTAAATGTACCAAGGTATTCTTTGGCATCTGAAGATAAAATACTTCCGTAGGTAATTGATATGTCTCTAAACAGTTACATGCCTACATAAATTTCCATCAAACTAACGCATTAATATAGTTATACTAATGTATGTTTAGCGTCAAAGCTCGTTCGTCGGCTCCCATAGCGGCGCACGCATAGGAATGCGCAAGCGCATACTCTAAGGTTTTATTTGTTTCGTGCTCTTCTGTGCGACGAATTCCATGGCTTTTGATGTTTTTTTGTAGATATGTGGGTAAGCGGTACCTACCGCCTACTCTGTTTGTTTGCAGAGGTATGATACATTTTTCTTCTAGTATACAGTTTTCTTTTAGTCAGCATTTGGAAGGGAGTTTTTGACTTTGTTTTTGACTTTTTTGACTTTGTTTTTGACTTTTTGACATGCCCTGTTACTGTTAAACAAAAATTTTATTTACAGAAATTTTACTATTGTACATTTTTTGGTCGGCTATATACAATGTGTTTTTTTGATATCATGGGATATGCTCTGAAGTATGAATGAGACTATATCAAAGAATCAACTGGCATGTTTTTTTTTATCTTTGGTATTTCAATATAATTCGACAAAGTCACGATTATTTATATAAACAACCCTTCTAAGGGGAAATATAAAAAAAAAAAAAAAAACATTTAATTCAGACTATTATGTATTATTTTTGTTCATAAAAAGAAAATATGACAACGTCGCATTTTATTAGCTTTAAATATGAACGATTGGTTTGAATGAAAATTACTTACTCGTACTTATCTATGAACCTTAGTTTGTATATCTAAGGTCGAGACTCTAGTGGTAAGTTATCTTAAAAAAAATAAAAATCTATGTTAGTTCATTCTTTGACATGGTCTCATGAATACCTTAGAGTTATAGTATATCAAAATGAACACGATTGTATATACCTTTTGAATTAATGATTATCTTATTAGAACTAAGATTGAGATTCAAATTGTAGTTATAATAAAAATCTCGACACTAGCGCGAAAACCATACCAAACCACCCACTATGCTTGATCTACCAAATAAAGTGATAAATGTACGTTGACAGATGCTGGGTTTTAAAGAAATCCTATATTTGGTCTTGTCATT
Organism: Agrochola circellaris; assembly: GCA_914767755.1. Taxonomy (NCBI): domain Eukaryota; kingdom Metazoa; phylum Arthropoda; class Insecta; order Lepidoptera; family Noctuidae; genus Agrochola; species Agrochola circellaris. Next base: position 3,053,752 of record OU611855.1, on the reverse strand, counting down.
TACGGGCTGCTGATGATGATAGCAATAAGCGGGGTAATAAATATACTTTCTTTTAGGGATTACCCATAGTATCTACTACGGGAAAGGTCTTTATGAGTTCCTTCCTTTTCATTGAATTTTACGACACATTTTTGATGTGGTTCCATTTATAAACTGTGTTGTTCAATGGACTGAGTAATAAAAACAAAAGACAATCATGTAACTACAGTCCCGTCGAGAGAATACGTTCCTGACACCTGTCAGTTGGACAATTTCTAGTTGTAATTAAAGGATCAAATTAGCAAAACACATAATCCTTGTATGAAACTGACAGGTGTCAAGAATACACTCTCTCGACGGCCGGACTGTAATGCCTGATTCTACGTTATACTGTTATTTAATTTGGTGATACACCGAATCGAAAAGCTGTTCGGTATGTGGTGGCGAGTATTAATGTTAATTAAATATAAGTATAAAGTGAAAGGCTTCCAATGAATGAACGGGCGACATCGACATTATTCCGAGAATGTGGAATGCACATTCACTTGTGTACTGCATGTGTCAGATTTCTCGTGAACTGCCAAGTCCGGGAGACAAAATTTGTAGTACAGTTTAATCGTTTTACTTATTTCCTTTGAGGATAATCTGTAGACCTTTTAATTTTTTGTCATGTTTTTGTACATACTGATTTTGAGGAGATGGAATGCCTTCAAAAACTTATCTTTATGTCAGGTTTAAATGTTCGTTGTGATAGTTTCTGTTAAGGCTCGTGCAAACCACCACGACGCGACGGCGCGACGCGACTCAAACAATACAATTTCTAAGAAAATTTCACGGTATAACAATAACCGGTGTCGCGTCGCGTTGTCGCGTCGCGCTAGTCTGCACGAAGCTTTATTTAGTGTGTTTGGTTTGTCATATAGTTTTTCCTTTTATATAAAAATCAAAACTTCTCAATGTTTACTCCGGTTTCCTAAGGATTAGGTTCTTCAACGAATAATCAACAACCGTTCGGTGGAGAGCGGCGCGGTGGCAGTTTTCTAGATCTGTGGTCGATATCAAGTCAAGCCACAGTTGGTTGGCCAATGTGGGGGTTATATCTGTAGTAATGACTATTGTAATTACCCTGAACTTTATGTATGTTCTCTCTTAATTAGCTTAAGATAATTAATGTAAACAATTGCTGAATGATTCTTGGAAGCGGATAAAAACTGCGGTCAATGGCACCTAGCCTACCAAGTTAGGTAAAAAATTATCTTATTAATAGTTTATATTTGTCGTGTGGTTATTTGTTGAAAATTGTCACTTTGACACACACGGAGTGTCAGGCCGGGAGATAATTGATGAGCTGTCGTTCTGTCGACCACCTGGCGGTTGTGTCGTGATGATAGAAATGTTGCTCGTTGTCTTGTATCAAGCTTGTATTAGAATTAGTATTTTTTGCTCTATGAAGTCATACGGATCGGAATTAAATAAGTTAAATTTTTTAATAAGTTTTTTTGAGATAGGTACTTTAATCGTTAGGCTGGCTTATCACCCTTCGCATCAGAGGTATCAGTATCATAGATATACATAGAGACGCAAGAGATAATGTTCATCATCAATATGTCAACTGTCGAACAATAATACTACCTACTCATATTAGGAAAAATAAATTTAAATAAATATAAAGCGTCTAATAAATAATTTACTTAGAGATAATAAATATTAATTACGTAATCAATCAAAATAATAAGAAGTAAATAAATAATAATGAATAATAATAAAGGTTTCTGTAAAGTTACTAAATAAATAAACGTATATAAGTAATTTATAAGACAATAATTATAATTCTTAAATTAAATTCTGTTTTTCTAAAATAGTATAACTTACTATTTAACTAATAATAAAATGTATCACATTAAACGCCCAGTGCTCTTCCTCCTATCTCCTACTTGATCTATGCTGTGCCCGACAGGGTTCATAATTGTGACTAATATAATTATTTACATACCAACTTTATACATTATGGTACGCAATAAAGAATTGAGAATTGAGAATTGAGAATCTTCTCGTGTCCGACAAAGACAAGCAAGTGAAATTAAGAAACTTAACTCGTGTAGCAGCGAGATGCATACACAAGATGTAAAAAAAAACCCTTGAGGGAGTTGTTAGGTAGCGTACTGAGGGTATATTAATGTAGAAATTATGAAAGAAAAAAAAAATCACCACTTTTTTTATAACATATCACCTCTGTTGAAAATCTTCTGTTTTATGGATTTGGAGTAATTTTCACACACACAGCGGTCAAACTTATAACACCCCTCTTTTTGCGGCGGGGGTTAAAAATACTGGTATTCGGCTGCATCCGGTTAGACTGGAAGTCGACTCCAACATGGTTGGGAAAGGGTTAAGTGACAGATTATGAGGTGTTTTTCACGGATCCATCGAGTATCTGAGCGCGTTGATTCGTCGGTTCTGAATCAGCAGCATCATCTGCCTAGCCTTTTCCGGGTCGGCTTCCAGTCTAACCGTATTCTATTAGTACAATAATTTTCTTAATGTCCCTCGGCAAACTTCGTGTTTCGTCAGTCGTCGGATCTCTATCAGTTGGAACTCTATCAGGAAAAAATAAAAAAAGCCAAATGGAAAATAAAAAAATGTGTACAAACAAAGTGAACCGCTGACTCGTGCGCTAGGTGTGTGTGTAACACCTGTGTAACTGGAGCTAGCGTCTTCTGCCAATCAGTAGTTCTGGTTCACTGGACCAGTGGTCGGCAAAATCATTAGTCAATAGAGCCAAATATCAATACTATAACGGGCGTCAGGGACATCGACACGAAAACTGTTACCATGGAGTCAGTACATGATTCTGAACCTCCGATCGAACCGACGAGAAATTTCAACCCAGGTGCGTTGAAATGTCTCGTCAAGTAGCAGTAACAGTATTAGCAACGAATCCACGTACATGTTTCAGTCGCGCGAATAATTAAAATTCAAAGATCAAATCACATAACAAGATAAGTATTTAGAATGCTAACTTGCTAAGCCTTTAGGCCATACACCTATTTTTTTGCCTAGATTTTTTATCTTAAGATCTAGAACTTTAGCCGTGTATAGCTTCGTGCTTCTATTCATCAAATGTTTTGACGTGAGGCTAAGCGAATGATTTTTTAATTGATCATGACATGTAACATTTTGGGGAGGCAAAAAATGTTTTTTGTTCGATGAAATTCTAAGAGAGGTATTTAATGGAATAATAATGATATGATAACTGTTTTGTTTTTGTGGTGTGTGTCTTGCGATGTAATTGGTGGTTTGATCTAGAATAATAGGTAGATACTTGATACTTGTAAACTTAATACATAGTACTGAATGATGGCTTCCTAGATTACGACGAAATTGGCCATTTGAAAAGTTTTCATAATCATAACACTTGACTATTTGCTATAGCAAAAAGTGTGTTTTTGATGTGTAACATCTTGCCACTCGCTTTCCTTCAATCTGTGGGAGTGATTTTCGTGATAAGCGACGGAAGTGCGTAACAAGAAGCCGGGAAAGCGCGCGCGATTTGATTTCACCAATGAGCGCACACAGTGCTAGAGTTGACCGTCAGAAACGACCTTGACGAGGCCCCGCCCCTTTAATGTTGCTTATGGTGAGATGTCACTTCATATGCGACTACTGTAAGGCACAGCGTGTCTTCTGCTAATACTCCAATCGAGCATAATAAGCATATAATCAAGCTATAATGTTCCCACTGCTGGGACACAGGCCTCCTCTCTGTGAGAGGGAGTGATGGGCCGTAATCCACCACGCGGGCCCAGTGTGAGTTTTGTGATGTCACATGTCTTCGAATTTTTGATTCTAGGACATGCCGGTTTCTTCACGATGTTTTCCTTCACTGTTTTGAGAGCAGTGGTGATGAAATTATTTACACAGAGTAAAGTGCCTGCCTGGGTTCTAACCTACGACCTACAACTCGTTAGTCGCGCCTGATTCCACTGTGCCACCACTGCAAAGATAAGTAAGCAAATGGTAATATGGCAGTCATTCCACTCGAACCTAGTTCGCTGAGGTAAAAAATTAGGGTTCAGACGAATTGAAAATAACTTGAATGAAAATGTAATCACACAGCAAGCTAAATATAATTTAAATATGAAATTGCTTAATCCCAGATATGTCGGAATCAAGTTATAATAGTTTATTACTTTCTACAACTTTCATAATCATAAAAGTTTTCTTGTTGAATGGGAAGAGAAACAAGAAATTGTATTAAAATTACTTTTCAGCGCAGAAAATGTAATTTGAAGACAAAACTCGTTCAATTTATTCGTTAAAAATCTAGATTCTTGGCGGCATCTGCTACAATTCTAATGTTCTATTAATAATCTACATTATTACTACTACTAATAATGTTCTAATCTCAGTTATTAATGAACTCAGCGGGGTAATGATACCCACTTATTGAACAGTTCTGTTTCCAACCAAAATTGTATTACTTCGTGTTAATTTTGGCAATTTCGGGAATATAAATGTTCAATCTGATAGTAATAAATAGTTATGATAATGTAGAGCGACCCATTCAGAGTAGTAATTGTAATAAACGTTAATTAATCGACATTAGCACTGTCCGTGTGGCCGTAAGTATTATATTAAAAGATTTGTCAAAGAATTGTGTGCGCGTTTCCATTGAGATCTAGGACGATTAGTCACGATTCGAGATATTTGTTGACAGATAAATAGACATGAAACTGACAAATCCTGGTAGAATTCAAAAGACACTTACTTATAAATATTTTATTGATAAGTATTTCAACGGGTATGGTAAAGTAAATCTTCTTACTTTTTGTTTTTTCGTTGTTGTTTTTTCTTCACTAATATTATACAAAAACGACTGGACCAATTTAAAAAATTCTTTCATCAGTAGAATGCTATATTACCTCTGAGTAGCATAGGTTATAATTTATAAAGATATGACCCGGGTGAAGCTGCTGGCGGAAGCTAGTATTTTATAACTAGCTTATGCGTTCGGAAATTATCCAACGGGAACGAGCTATCGGGATAAAAATGTTATGATGTTCTAACACAGGTATACCAAATTTCATCGAAATCTGTTCAGCCGTTAAGACGTGAAAGCGTAACAAACAAACTCACTTTCGCATTTATAATATTAGTTACCTACGATGTGCGTTTTATTTGTGCAGAATAAACAATTTTTCTGCAGCTTTAGCTGCTTAAAACTGGTGCTGCAGAACGAAAGCTCGAAAACTTTCTGCTTGCTTCAAGTCAGAACTTTAACTTTAGGATACCTATTTTGTTTGACCTCACAATCACATTTCACGCTTTTATTTTTTGCAAGGTATATGTAGTCTCCATGTATAAAATTATCAGACTCGCGAGATATTCTCGTCTCGTTCGCGGACGTGAGAAGAAAATCCTCGAATCAACCATTCACGCTTTAAATTGTCGTATCGTGGGCAACAGTGGAGTCGCGTCAATTGGCGGAAGCAAGCACATGCTGCCGCAACATGTGACAATGTAGCAGGTGGCCGCCATCTTTATTCTATAACTGCCTATCAACCAGTGGGTCTACAGCCTAAAATAATCCTAGGCAGCGAAAATCTTCCTAGATGTTAACTTGTAACCTAGTTTCTATTATTATTGTATAGTTTGTAGCTTTTCTTTTTAAAAGATAGTTGCTTTTTACATCCAACTTATGTTTAGCATTATCAGCGCCTATAATGTTCCCACTGCTGGGACACAGGCCTCCTCTCAGTCAGAAGGAGTGGGCCGTAATCCACCACGCGGGCCCAGTGCGGGTTGGTAGATGTCACATGTCTTCGAATTTTTGGTTCTAGGACATCATCTGTTTATTTTGCAACAAATTGTCTTTTAAATAAAATCTTTGATAGCTTTTGTGTGCTGACACTTCATTGTTTTTTCTAAAATAATTTTGTTTTTATTAACCTTTCTTGTGTAGTCGAAGTATCAAAGGTGTTTGCTTTGTTCCTTAGCTCTTTGCACTAAAAGTAAAAACACGCCGTATTCACATGCAAACGAGTATAAAAAATTGATTATTGATCTATGGTTTAATTAATAAGGTTCGATATTTATAGCTTTTCATTACTTTTAATCAGTGACGTATTAAAATTAAAATTACTAGTCAATTGACAGAAATATGAGTTTATGACACAAGCGTCGGTGTCGTCGGGCCTTTGAACATTAAGCTTAGCGTCATTTATATACCAGTTAATTCACTATGTTTTTTGCATGAATGAATTCCCCACAAGCAAATTTAAATTCGTCCTTATCGACCTGATTTGCATAAAAATGCACTTAATTTTGACATAAGTAATGTTTTAGGATTAAATAGAAACAAAACTGCAGCTTAATTGAACTTCGATAAGCTTCACGTATTTTTTGCGTACATTAAAAATGTTTGTCGTAACCAAGAGATACCGTGACCAGAGCGTTATTTTGTTATTTATTTACTTCATTTAATTAAATTAGCCTGTAATTGGTTTGCCTGCTGGCCGCCGAGAAAAAAGAAGTTTGCAAAACATTTTTTTGAATTACGAAGCTTTGTAATTTATGGGTTCTTAAATTAAAATAATTCGTTTTTCTTGCTTATCATAAACAGCCAGTGAATTTGAATAAAGAACGTCGACCTACCTTTACACTTTGGTCACAGTTTATGGTTCTGCTGTAAACACCACTAGGCTATGCAAATAGGTAAATAAGTTTGTAAAATCAGTCATGGAAGGAAATGGGGATAGTAATAGAACGGGTTCTGGTTTGCCGTCGTTAATTACGAAGAGGTGGAATCTATATAGAATATCTATTAGCAAAGGAAGATGGCAATATGGAGATGCCTTTTGCGAAAATAGATCCAAACCTTGTGTCCTTATTCGGGTTAACATAAATATTATTCGTCAAGTCAAACGCCACAGCCTAACAATGTACCAGTGAGACAATACATAACCCATAGGAGACCTTAGAATATTAACGTACCGTACGCTTATTACCGATGTCATGATCCGACGCACGTGAAATCGATGTATCGGACGTAAAGTTTTTATTGCTGACACTAGCTTTGGTGCGTGGCGTTGCTCGATATAGCTTTAAAGAATTGGAAATACTTGGTAGACAGACGCGATAAGGTGAGTTGATTGAGTGACTCAGGATGAGTCTTGGACAGATGGGCGCAAAGCTTGAAGAAAGTAGCAGCGCTTATAATGTAAATAAAAAAATAGTTTTTTATTCATTATAATTAAACTACGTTGATTAAACGAACCTTTTTTAAAAAAAACAAGTTTCGCAAACTACAATGTTTTCAAGTTTTATACTTGATAGACGGGAAAAAATTTAAAACTATTAAAACAATTTTTTTAAAGTACTGAATTAAACTCCATTAAATTATCTATACAATGGTATATAAATTAAGTAGGTTCTGTGTACTAGCAGGAGTGTAACAATAAAACAGTTGCAGATACTCGTAGGAGGCAAAACAAATTTTTCGATCGCAAAGCACTCTCTAATGCTTCTCATTATAAGTCGTGCAATAGTCCTGTGTTCCTAACTGTTCATTTGCACTGGCGAAACATTCACAACAAAACATGTTGAAATCTATAGGAACTGTCAATTTTCCATACAATGTTTGACAGGAACTAGAGACTTCAACATGTTTTGTTGTTATGTTTCGCCAGTGCAAACGCACAGTCAGGACGATTGACCAAAAGTTACAGTTTCTGAATACGTTTTACGTTTCTGGATTTCAATAATCACAAAAATCGCTGCTGACATTAAAATACAAACACGTTTACCCAAAGTCCATATATCGACAACATCATGTTATAACATAATTGTAGGTAATATCGGACGTAATCGATTAATTGACGTAAAATACTCGTCACGGCATTGATTTAATTGTTGCCGACGATTTATCAATACTCCACTACCGTAGCTTGTGAGATACTTGGGATCCAAGGACCAGGAACTGGTTTTTAACTTGAGTTTTTATGAAAGACGGTATGTACCTTTGTTTTTAGAAAATAAGATATTTGTGCCTGGTGGACATTATCGATCAAATATGAACGACGTAAAACCATTAGTAAGTCATTGCAATGTAACTCTTATATCATTGTAATAAAGTACAAATTAAAATGATTGCCGTGGGTTTAATGAAAATCTCGTTAGTCATTGTACCTATAACATCTAAGTCTTAGGGAAACGGACAAAAGGACCAATTCTTCGAAATAGGACCAATTTTGACCCCTATTACATGGGACTTAAACATAACTGGCGAAATGTGGGTGTACTATAGGCACACGGCGTGATACTATGTTGTTGTTATCTTTCAAAGCTAAGACTCTCGCAAGTTAATGGTTTCAGAACCAAGATAAAGGTTAGTTTTAACCGACTTCAAAAAGGAGAAGTTTTCAATTTGACAATATTTTGTTTTTTTTTTTTTTTTTTGTGACACGTTTACTCCGCCAATTATGAAATGATTTTGATGATTGTTTTTTTGTTTGGTAAGTCATACTTGAGATGTGGTCCGATATAAATTTTATTAACTTTGCTTGGGTAGTTTTTGAGTTAGCGTCAATAATACGTATTTTTTCCACTTAGTCTACATGGATCATGTTATAAGTTCCTGTCACTGTTATTTACATAGCAGGTAGTGGTATTCGAATTTGTGTGGGGTAGGTACCACAACTAAAAAGTGAAAAATAAAAACATTGTTCGTTGGTTGTTAAAAAAAATCTGCTGTCCCATACATTTAGATAGCGTAGGTTATACGCACTTTTCTATGAAACAGCAGATTTTTTTTTTATTATTGACGAAAAATATCCACGCAGGGGTTTCAGAATCATGTACTGAATCTATGGTAACAGTTTTCGCGTCGATGTCATAGTTTTTATGACAGCTGCGCGCACAGACTGCATTAAGACCGCGGCGCGTGAGTCACCGACGGTATGAAATGTTACCATTTTAAATATTATATTTTATATAAACATTTATAACTAAGTATTGTATTTATTCATTTTATTTTTGTCTTATTTTGTTATTTAACTATATGCTGCACCGGTTGACGTCATCACGTCAACGCCGGCTGTCGCTGAAAACCAGCGTTGGGGCCCTGTCTCGCATAGGGTCGCAGCATTAAGCTGAGCGATGGCCGTTTTGCGTGGATGTGACGCATATTTTCCCCCAAATTGCTTATTTTTGTGTTTTGTTCTTTCTTTGCGTCATGTGTACCGCAAATAAACGTATTTTCTTTCTTTCTTTCTTTCTTATGTCCCTGACGCCCGTTATAGTATTGATATTTGGCTCTATTGACTAATGATTTTACCGACCACTGAGCCAGTGAACCAGAACTACTGATTGGCAGAAGACACTAGCTCCTGCAACACAGGTGTTACACACACACCTAGCGCACGAGTCAGGGGTTCACTTTGTTTGTACACATTTTTTTTTTCTTTATTATGCACTTCAAAGTCACAACATCTGTGAAGCCAAGTGCACAATTTTTTTATGCCAGTAAAGTATATTTATTATTTATTTATCAAACTAAAGTTCAGCATGTTTTACGGTTAATTACCATCTCCCCTATTTTATTAAAACATGCAAAACTGTTGGCAGAGCATACAAATAAAAGAGACGCATACTTCTTGGTCTTTATTGAGGCACTCCATATGAAAAGATCCTATGGCTTGATTGTGAACTGGTGTTTGTGACCTATCACGTCATCCAGCTGTGTGGCTCATTATCACACACCTACATACTTATTGTGCCAATTATTATTGAATATTGAATTGTACTAGCAATTGTTAATTCTTTTTTTATTGGAAATATTAAAATGGCCTCCACGACTGGCTATAGTGAAATGTACGTTCGGTATTACTTATACTCAATTGGTTTAGGTAATTAACTAAAGGTAAACAGATCGTAAAAAGGGTTTTTATAGATGACACTTTCTTGTTAAAAATACGTTATAACCGAATTTACGATTTTTACGATAGTTTCCACTTTTATTAATGTATGTTAAACTTATTCTTGTATAATTTATTCTTAAGGCGACACTAACCGACTTTTAATGATTTTATACTGAAGATCACATCTTTACGAGTAGTGTCACTGATTTGGAAAAAATATGTGTTAAATTAGAGCATTTTCTTAATAACTTAATCTGTGAATATTTAAGATTATGTTTATATTACAAAGTGAAATTAATTTGTTAAGTTATGTCTAACGCGGATAAAAAACGGAGAATCACGCAAAAACTATCAAGCGTATTTTTCTGAAACCTTCACCATTTTAAAGATAATTTAATTATTTATCTTTTATTTTAAGTGTTTTATTAAAATACTTTTTGTTTAATGTATAATATATTTATAATGCGTCTAATTTAGGACAGCGCTCCTTGATGGGCGAGTATAATAATAAAATATTTTGTGAATTGTCTATTGTAGAGAGCCCAAAGAAGTAGTCCCGAAGAGTACAACTGTGACGTAGCGTGACAACTGAAGTGATAGGTGTTACGTTTAATCGGTTAATTGACAGCTCTGTCGTCACGTGGTTTGTTTTTGTTTACCTTTAGTTAACTACCTAAACCAACGGAGTATAGGCTGGCAGTCCCGCTACCTTTCTGACGGGCTATTACTTTACAATGGTTTTTTTTAATTCTTTTTTTGTCTAAGTATACGAAAAAAGAAACGGCTTCCTTGTTAGATGGAACGACTACCTTAAAAAGGTGACTGGGCCAGACTGGATGTGCAAGGCGGAGGACGGGGTGTTGTGACGCAGCTTGGGGCAGGCCTATGTCCAGCAGTCGACTGCGATAGGTTGAATTGATTGAAGGGCTTGCAAGTAGGTATACTGTGATTTTTAAATGTAAATAAGTTGGAATTATTTTCGCACAGGATGGCCAGGGGTGCATCAAATGTCACACCACCACCATGACTATCGATAGTACCTATAAGATACTATTCTGCTGTCACCCTTTACGTCGCGTCACTTATAAAGATAGGGGTATTTTTTTGTTATTAGAGTTTAGAAAGTTTAAATCAATATTTTTCTTATGAATACTTTTACTATGGGACCGACGTTTGAATCGCGAAAAATAGTCGTTCCTATAGTGAAAGTATTCATAATGATGAGTACAATGACCCCTTAAGAGGTTTAGCGTAAACAAAAGCTAAGGTTGTATAAGCAGATTTTATAATTAGCATCATACCAGTAAATTAAAAAAGTATTGAAGAATGTATATACAATGACCCTCATAATAGGGTTGCCAACTTTTTCTAGAAAAAGTAGAGTATATCTGAAATCAGAGAGGGTAAATAAAGAGTACAGATTAATAATAAAGTACAATTTATAAAAATAAATGTATTTTGTATCTTTATGCGATAAGAATTTTTAGAAAATAACGACCCTTTTTTACGTACCATCGAAGAGGTTCATATCTAACCACTGTAAGGGCTATTCTTGCATGCAGCCCTCGGCGGCTATAGCACCGGGCCGGTAACAGATGTGGTCATCGTGTTCACGGGATTTTGTTTTGAAACTGGTTAGATAATTATAAACTTCTTTGATGGTACGTGACCATATCCACCCGAAGAAATCAAGAAAATTACACCACAAATTATACATTTTGCATTTCTATCACATTCTGGGTCCTTTTTTAACCATGTGTAGTCGCAGAAAGGCCCGAGTTTTATGGCTTTGGGTAGGTACCAATTAAGTTCAGTAAACAGACAGTTTTTTTATGTTATGGGCATGGCTGGCATCAGTAAACATTATGCCAAAAAAGTCAATGTAAAATGAATATTTTAGCGTACCACTAGAGTTAGAGATTATAAAGAACACCTACAAGAAAAAGAGTACAATACTCTATTTTAGAGTACGGTTTGCAACCCTACCCCATACACCGGTACTGCTAAACGTCTCCTTTAAAATAATTTATTTAGGTACAAAAGAGCTGTTTAATTGTCCGTTAATCAACAACTTAACAAAAATATCAAGTTACTTCAGCGACGAAATCGTACCATACCGAAAAGGAACTGGAAACGATGTTTTTTTCCTTAAAAGGACCAACAATATAATTATAAATCGATAAAATTAACTGTGGTTAAATCGATGAACTCGTCTATAAATCTCCCGTTTAATTTTAACCTGCCTTTAACTGCAGCTTTACATTCCTGACATGACAAAGGTGGGTCCTAGTATGGTAGGTCATTGTTCCCATGGTTTGCGGAAAAAAGTACAAAGAATACGAAAGTCTTCAAATAATTAGTTTGCGCCTAAAATCTTGTAGCTTCTCTGAGGAAAGTAGCGAAAAGTTGACAGAACTATTGTTTTATGTTCCTAAATAATAAATATAGGTATTGTGCCTAATCTTTTCACTCTCATGGAGGAACGGCCATGTTACAACAATTGTATTTTGTTGTTGAATCAAATAAACAATGCTTAGATTCGGTTTTAATGACTATGATTTACCATTGTTAATTATTATCGCAGTACAGTACACCCATAACGTTAGTTTTAAATCAAAGTACGCTACAATTTATATACCTACTATAATTTAAAAGCTCAAAGAACAAGATATATTACTTCATTTACGTAAATAAGTATCAATTAAAAGGAAATAATTAACTTTATTGCCATCTGAGTGCATGTATCATTACTTAGTCTGATTTATAAAGAAGCAAAACACAGTTAAGATCGGAGTTGAACGTTTTTAAGGGAATAATGAATGTCAACATCAGGTCCTGGGTTCGATTCCCGGGTGGGGCAGAGTGTTGTTGGGTTTTCTATCTGGAAATTCTCAGTAGCAGCTTGAAGTCTGGATTTATGCGTGGTTGATGGCAACAGGGTCGCCCCCTATTACATGGGACTTTAACATAACTGGTGAAATGGGGTGTAATATAGGTACTTACACCTCTGTCTAACCATTTAGAGAATACAAGCGTGATGTTGTTATGTCAGTTTCGAAAGTCAATAATTTAATGTCGCTTTAGGTCGTTCGGCTTATTTCAAACGTTGGACTTACGATTATACTATGTACAACACACCACTGAACATATGCACTTAAGATGACTGATTAGATGCACTTACGTGCTCACCTTATTCCTGATCGATGAAGAAGCAAGCAGTTTTTCCATTACGCCTACGGAAATAGGTAGAAAATACAAACAAAGTCCCATCTTTCCACCCTAATCTATGGCAAGACAAGTCCTTTCACTTAACCCGCATGCAGTGTTCGATTTCAATTACCCCCTCACCTTGAAGAAAAACTAAGTGCGAGGGAAACAGGCATACCACAACCCCCAAGACTGAAAGAGATGCAATATAAACAAATCGTAGGCCCCGTAAAAACGCCATATGTCGAGGCATGACAGATGGTCTTCACCGCAAAGTAGTCTCGCGAGTTCATTTGCTTGAAGAAGTTTATTTTTGTTCTGCCGGTGTCACCTGACTTCGATCAGGTAAACGAACCCTTACGGCAGTTTGCTTGTTATTTATTTTTAATATATTTCTCGGCTTGTTGGCGGGAATTTAAGATAAATATAGAGCAGGTCAGTGTTGTTTCGTTATCTGATGTGGGAGTCTGAGTGGCCAGAAATAAGATTGGATGAATAAGAATTGTCATCATCAGAATCGTTATAAGTATTAGCATCCACATAGACTGGTAAGATAAATAGATGTAAGATATTGCCATAAGCACCAACATTGGTGGTACATATTTTTAACCCCTGACGCAAAAAGAGAGGTGTTAAAAGTTTGACCGCTATGTGTGTGTGTCTGTCTGTCAGCTCACCGTAGCTCTTAAACGGGTGAACCGATTTGAAAGCGTTTTTTTTCTTTGAATGCAGGTTTTCTTGCGGTGGTTCTTAGACATGTTTTATCAAAATCGGTTCAGCCGTTTCAAGGTCATCAGATTTTTTGTGTTAGCTGCGGTAGGGATAGACGTCTAATGCGTATTAACTTTACTTTCAAACATGTGTGTGACTTAAAATTTGAAACACCCGTGTATGCTATACAGGGTAATTGGTAAAACACCAACAACCTCTTAAGGGGTCCTTGTACTCATCATTATGAACAACTTTTACTTTGGTTCCAAGCCTTAAATCGGGAAAGAAAAATCTGGTGTTCCATACATTTTGACGAGTTGTGTGAACATAAATGTAGGGAACAGCTGTTTTTTTTTTCGCGTTTTCATGTTTGGTCCCATATTAAAAGTTGTTCCTATTGATGAGTAGAATGACCCCTTAAGAGGTTGTTGATGTTTTACCAATAACCCTGTATAACTATGCAAGATTATGGAATTCTTGGTCTGATGCTGCAGCCAGGATATCCAGCACAATAGTACACTCTTGAAAAAAAAAAAATAGCAGGTATGTCGTGTTTGGATTCGTTTTGATCAGTATTTAATTCTACATACGAGTACAATGCAATGGTGGCAACACGATGAGCTGATGCTGCAGCCAGGATATCCAGCACAGTAGTACACTCTTGTTTTTTTTTACTTTTTAAATGTTTGCTTTTCTTTTCTGCGTTGGAGGTTTTTTAAATTTTTACAATTTATTATTTCATAAAAAAACACAAGGTGTGTTGACGGATTGGCCGAAGAAGGCACAACATAAGGAAAACTGTAAATGTATGGCGAAGATTTTTACCTAGCAGTGGATAGGAACAACATAGGTTAGCTAAAAAAAACAGATACCTACTTATCGATAATAGGTTAGAGAATACTAGTATTCTCTTAAGGTTTAAGATTTAATTGCCAATTTTACCTAGCAATACTTAATAGGCCATAAAAAATCCACTACCCACTTCAAATTAATTCTATCTCGTGTTTGTACTTTAAGCTTTAATAAAAAAAAACCTTTGGCATAAATATAATTTTTCCACCTTACCGGATCGTTACTCTTCCTCATTTATGAACATTAAATATTAATTAACTTATGTTTTATTTGAACTTCGAAAGTGTTTTATTACGTTATGAGTTTTAAACAGTTAATACAATTATGGTGCTAATTAAATATTATGCGTGTACCTTTGGGCACAGTATAATAAAGTAACAGTATTATGTCTCGTGGGGGACGTTGAAATAATTATCTGCGGGCGGCCGCTCGGTAGATAAGCCATCCGCGTCAGTGCGTTACTGCCGCGCTCTCGATACTACTGATATACACTGAGATTTCGAAGCACATCGTTTTTTATAAAGACATAATACTGTTACTTATTTATACTGTGCTGTGGGTCAGTAAAAAACGGAGCTACGCACACAGTTTTATGATTATCATAAAAATCGTAACAAATTTGTTTAAAAGTCATACTAAGTTACTAAATGACGAGTGTTTAGTTATTAATCTGTAGTTGAAGACAATTGAATAAGTTTTTGTGGAGGTCGTTGACCCGGCGAAGTACATTTGAGGACATGAAAAGTGGATCAGTTTAAGTTTACGTTTGAAATATGGAGTTAGTTTCTTTTAAAATACAAATACGGTTTACTTTATAACTATAAAATAAACTGCATGATCTATTTAAAATGAACAATCCGTAAATCAAATTTCAATAAAAAATAAAATCAAAAATTGTGACGGATTGTGATCTGTGAAAATAAAATAAAAAACTTCGTTGTGTTTGAATAATGACTGCGTGACAGTTGTATCCATATAAACTTTATTGTAATGAAGGGAAATTCTTTAGAAAATGGAAAAGTATTATAACTCAAACACTGTTTCTAGTTGGAAAATTGTATCAAAGAATCTTTTGCTTTCAAAGGAACTGGTAACAATGTTTTTTTTGTTTACATCAGAACTTTGTGAGAATACAAGTTACTGTACAAATATTCGAATAGATTCACCAGACCATTCCTTGCATTTTTTATTTGAGTATATTATTATAACTTATTTAAGTTTTAAATCAAACCCGATACAAACCAATACATTTTTAAAGGGCGAGTTTATGTGTCAAATGATTTTACTACATGACACATAATAAAATCTCCTATAAAGGAAGTTAAATTGCTATAAAAAAAGTGCTTTCACTAAATTAGATACAACATTTGTATTCGTATACACAAACATTTTGAATATTTAATTAGACTTACTTTTATAACCATTAAAATTATAAAACACATCACCATTTTATTGTTATGATTAAGAATTTAATGACGTATATAAAATAAGAATAAACTGCTTACAAAGTTTATATGGTCGGAAGTGTATTAAGTTATAACAATAAAAATAAAAACTTAAAACATAATAGGTAAGTGGAACGTGTGATAATTAACTAAGTTTAATTTAACTGGTGGTTCAAAAAATTTAATAAACCGGAATTATGGGTAATAAATCAATAAAGGCTTTGTTTGTTTTACTGACGCCATGGTTCTTTCGTTCGTCATGGTTACGACGATGTATCTAAAGCTACAGCATGTATCATTAATGTGTATTCATAATTAAGGCGACGATAACCGACTTTTAATGATTTTATACTGAAGATTGCATCAAAACGAGTAGTGTTAATGATTTGGATAACATATATGTTAAATTAGAGCATTTTTTTTAAGAACTTAATTTGTGAATATTTTAGATTATGTTTATATTACATAGTGTAATTAATTTGTAAAGTTATGTCTAACGCGGATAAAAAACTGAGAATCACGTAAAAACTATCAAGCGTATTTTTCTGAAACCTTCACCATTTTAGAGATAATTGAATTATTTATCTTTTAGTATACGTGTTTTATTTAAATACCTTTTTTATGTATAATAAATTAATAATGTGTCTAATTTGGTACAGCGCTCCTTGATGGACGAGTCATATTACTGGCTGGGCGTACGACGCGTTGCGTGAGCTCAGGGGCTGTACTATGACTTGTTAAAGCAATCATTGTTCCAGTGTGAGAGAGAGATGGAGCTATACAGTACGAATAGCACTATCCTTATTTCACAACGGAATAGTGATGGTTTTAACACGTCATAGTAAGGCCACTGCACAGAACACGCAAGCTAACCACTCAAGGTCACCGGCATCTAATGGCGTCTTAAGGGTATGGTGGTACAGACCATCAAACTGAGTCACTTTCTCTTTTTTTATTTTTTTGCGATTACGATATTGATCCCATGGAGAAAGATATTCAGTTTGATGGTCTGTAGACTATGTACCACACCCTTAAAATATGACTATAAATTTCTGCAACATGCTGTATACATTTTTAATTAAATATCGCTTCGCGTCGATTAGAGGAAAGAAGAAACACATAAGGTTAACACATAGGGATGCAAGAAGTGGCAAAAGGTATCGATATAATATATATACAGTACAGATATTTAAAAAAAAACATGTATAGATTTCGTTTTCGAAAATACGAAAAAAAAAAACATCGATATATCGGTGAAATTGTCCAAAAAATATTTGTACTTTATGAAATTCTATTGTGTTTATGTATATTTTATTCATGTAAATACCAACAAGGAAAATCATTTTGGATGCAATCAGAAATTAAGAAAACATTGATAAAATAAGTCTATAGATACTTTTTACGGCTCTGAATTCCAGCGGTTTAGTCAGTGGCGACAACGGTGTTGCTATTGGAAATATATCGTATTTGATACATCTTCGATACTTGAAATTTATTATCGATCTATCGAAATAATAGATATCGATGTATTTTCTACAAGACTTTTTTTTTTTGTTGGGAAATTTTCAAATAACTTCTCCCGCTCTGGGTGGAGCGGGAGGGCGTGTCAGACTTTTACTGACTAAAACCCACCCGTGTTCCTTCCGTTGCCTGTGTGCCGGGGCCACGATATCCCTTTCAGACAACTCGCAACCCCGGCAGGCATTGGCCCTAACGGACCCCGTCAGTAGGTGCTGACGTCTCTTTGAGACAAGCGTAAAGTGCGAGGTAATTATTAGCCTATTGTACAATTTTAATGAGTAAAAGTCACAATCGGCAGCATACATCACGCTTTTAAACTTTGCACTTGGTTTCCAGTCAAAACATCGCACACTGAAACGACGACGCCTGTATACACCCTTTTATGTAAACAAAAACATTTCAATTTCCGCGCATAAACTTGTCAAAGTAACTGCGCAGACAGGTGGAATTCTGTCGTGAAACAAACTTACTGATTGACGGCGTTGTCACTCCTTTTAGATTAAAGGGGAAAAGGGGTGTAATGAATGAATTACGTACTAGCTAGAACTGTCACTTTTCTCGTACAACGGATCACCCACGATCATCATTCATCATTATGGGAATGTCATCATTTCATCCGAAAGACGTCCACTGCTGGGCATAGGCCTCCCCCAAGCACCGCCACTTCGACCGGTTCTTTGCTTCCCGCTTCCAGCGGATTCCTGCGGCCTTCACAAGGGCATCGAATGGGAATGTAATCGAGTCGTATCGTTCGTAAGCAATGCTTTATATACTGGTCATGTTTGTAGGACCACGAACGAACTGTGTCCAAATAAACATTATTCTTTCTTTCTAGGATACATCGAGACAGATGGGCCAGAGTCGTCACGCAGTGATGACTGATGACTTAGATGCGTTTACGGGAGATCCAAAAAATCAAGGAAAAGTGGAAGAGTGGTGGTGGAGTGGTTGTGGGTGGTGTGGGTAGTGGTGGTGGGTTATATGGGAGACTTTTGCCCAGCAGTAGGACAACACTAGTTGAAGAAAAACACAAAATGTAAGACTTAGTACACCTATACTAAAATGGAGCTAGCTAGAAGTTTTCTATCACCTGGTTACAAAGGTTTGTATTGCATCTAATTACTACTAAGTACCTACCTGGTCAACCGAGCTCTGTTCGGGTGAAAATTTCTCATTTCTCATTCTCAACAGGAAATTCTCATTTAATAGTAACAATATTTCATACTTATTCCATGTATAGTACTTACTTATTCCATGCTGCCATGTCAATATTCTAAGGTAGCCATCTTGTTCTAAAATTTGGGCAACCGAGCTCTGCTCGGGTAAAAATACGGAGAAAACGAATTGTCCCAGATATGAGCTTTTCTAGCTGACTAGATAAATTTTTCGCCCCCGTACCCCTCCCCTATATTGCAACTTTCATCGACATCGTTAGAGCAGTTTTCGAGAACGTGATTACAAATATATATATATAGGATAAGAATTCATAGGGGTAAGCTTAGTTTGAATAACAATAGAGTAACAATAAGGCTGTGCAGCGAGGCGCCAATATTCTAAAGATATCGTTACAATGCGGTCGAGTCGGTGCACTATGCTGAATATTTTCACTCAATCCTGAAACACACTGAGAGATTGCATTGATTTTCATTGAAAAAACCAGCTAAGTGCGTGTCTGACCACGCATAATGAAGGGTTCCGTAGTTGGGATGAATTTATCCCAAAAATAAACTTAACATTTAACATAAAACATGTTCTGCCATACATCGACGGTTAATTCTCCGACTGCTAATGAAAGTTTGTAATCGCAAAAACAAAACTGTTTTTAAGTGATAAAACTACAAATGAAAGATTTCTAGAGTTTGAAAATTGGCCAAATTTCATGATCAGGAGTACTTACCCTTTAAGTTTTGATTTATTTGCGAGTACCAAAATATGTCTCAGTCGTATTGTTTTTTTTGCGTTGACCTACAAGATTTTTTAGAGCTCCAATGCCGTAGACCTACTTGTTTGATTTTAATTTCAACTTGATACCACGAATTCTTGAGCAAAAGCTTCTTGACAGACGGACGCACAACGAAGTGATCCTATATGGGTTTCGTTTTTTCCTATTGTGCCAATTTTTTTATACTGCCAATTTTCAAGGTTTTTGAAGTATAAAATTCACTTTCAGTAACTGTTTCAAGCATGAACTTTAATATATGCGCCTGCGCTCGTTAACCACGCACATTCCCAACACAATTTACCTAGCACTTTCACTAACAATCTATGCATTTCCATAAAAACTAAAGTGCAATATGGGAGAACCCCCATGCCAGCACGTTGCATAGGCATCCAGCTAATTAGACGGATAAGTTACGAGCATACACGAGCTCTATGCGACAGTTATGTTCTGACATTTTTGCGTGATATTGCCCAATTGCAACTATTTGTATTTTAAATGCTTTTGCTGATAGAAGGAAAGTGTTTGTGTGAAATCATGAATGAATAATTTGTTAAGAGGCTTACAACAGCTAAAGCGCGGTCACTGTCGGACTGCATAGAAATGAAAGAGAAGCGCGATGACACGACGCAGGTAATTTATTGCAAAATATGAAGCAGTTAGCGATTTACAAAAAATCTATTGATTGGACTGGAAAATTAAAACACTATTATGCTAATATGTAGCTTGTAGAATAATCTGACAAAAAATCAGAATGATTGCATGTAAATTAATATGATTTTTAATCGTTAAAAGAAATTTTTAGAGGTATCTTCATGATTTTTTCTATCGTATCAAATTAGCTGTATTATGTTTTCAACACACTATCATACTAGCATATATCCTGAAAAATATCATATATTTTTCTGATTTTGTTTACTGCAGTGGATCATATTCTTTTAGGCATTATAAAACTTGCGTTTAGGCACATTTAGGTCCTGTAGTCCCCTTAAAAAATCAATTTTTATTTTGCACGTAATAACATTTTTACACTAAATAAAAAAAACTGCAGTTAGTTCCTCAATTTATGGGATTGATTTTGAGACTTCGAAGATGGGAATTTGGGATTTCCAAATTTGGATCTGAATCCTCGTTGGTCTAGTGGTCACAAGCACTACTGCTGAGCGGGAGGTAATGGGTTCGATTCGATTCCCGGGTCGGGTAAAGTGGTAACCATTTGGACGTTACAGGTGTCTGTGAGGAAACGGTAGCCACTTCCATTTGGTTGGGTTTGACCCGGTCAACATACATACATAAAAAAACATTGACCTTTGCCCCATTTAAAACGGATAGACTAGACACAAAAAAGTGTCTCCAAAAAAACTACCGTTACTTTTCGCCTGCTATTAGTTTTTTTTTGTCCAAAACTTTACAAAAGACTGGTCACACTATGTAGTGTCATCTGTCCAACTGTCTATTGTTACCCGACGGCTGCCGACAAAGAGGTATTGTGTTGCACCCGTTACAAGTATTAATTACAGTTTTTGTCATTGTAATTGTGGGTATCGATTGCATTTCTAGTTGTTTGTAGAATTGCGAAAATTTTTGATGTGTTGGATGTGGAATTCTTTCCGTTGGTGTCGTCATATGCGTCATATTTGAGGCGCTTCTACAGGAGCATTTACAAATATATGTGACGTTTAATTTTTTATTCATGATGTCCACTTCACTTAGTCAGGATTATCTTAAGTACCTTGAATAGTTGAAAGTTTTGTGTACTTCGAACGTGTTAAAAGTGGCGCTAATAGCCACTGCTTAGAGAACATTTAGTAACGCCCAGTTTCGCTTAAATTTCAAAGTAAAAAAAAAAAAAAAATGCATTATGCCTTTTTTTTGTGGGCTTAATCGTAGACCTATGTGGACTACCGACAGAAGTGTCAACTTGAAACTGATATTAGCGTCATCTACCCAGCACGACGTCAAGTTAACTTCCTATTAAAATTCGCTCAATGCGCCTGAAAAAGTTTTCACTTCAGAATTTGCCTTTAATTTCTTGCTGTTTGAATCTTACAAACATTTTCAATGTATTAAGTATTTATTCTTCTACGATTCTGTGCTTGATATTCCTCTCACCGGTCCATTTGTTATTTCAAGCGCATTCCCAAAATATTCTCCTCCAAAAAGTTCCTCCCGTTGTCACAATGTATCTGTAGAGCCTAGTAGTTTGACCCGAATACTTGTCCGGCAGCAAGACAGACATAGCTTTAAATATAGACAAACCATTGCTTCGCGCCGCGGTCCCGCCCGCATCGAAATAGACGCGCCGAATAGCGATGGCGACTGAAACTGTCATTACTGCCTATATTTTATCTTGAATTACGTTTTGTATATAAAATATTTTTTATAGTAAATTATTTGTCGCCAGGTGAGTTACTGAAATAGGTAGAGGGAGACGGAGTAGGTTAGAAGAGTGAAGTGATGTTTCGAACGCCATTGAGCTCAATAGAATTGAGTATGCTTCCTCATTCATAGATTTAGAACAAGCTGGCCAGTAAGAAATGATGACTCAAGTAGCTTCGTCTGTGTGACATAGGTCAAGTTGGAATACTGTTCTAATGTTAAGGAAAATAATCATACACTTGATAAATATAGGCCTTTAGAAGCGAGGAGACGTTGAGAAAAACGCTGGAGAAAAGTATATGCTCAGCACAGTTTTTTTGGAAGCCTACTGTGACAGCGAGATAAGCTGACAACTAAAACAGCGGCACTGTATGATGGGTCTGTGACAGCTTTCAAATTATAAAAATTACAGCTTATACTTTCGTCAACAACGACCTTAAGCAAGCCCAAGTGAATGACTCGACAACCCAGAATCGAGACATCTGGCGAAAAATGACGAGGAGAGCCGACCCCAAATCAAATGGGATAAGGCGAGAGCAAAGAGAGAGAAAGCTTATCCTTTCGATAAATTATAGTTGCAGCAGAACGTAATTTTTGCGGCACGTACAAAAACGTAGCAGCATCTATTTCCTCACATTTAGCAGTAAATATTAACGGAAAATCATAAAAAAAACGTAAAACGTCACAAGCCATCATGTTGTTTTTTGATTGGTCGAAGCAAACCGCTTTCGAAGTTTCCCCAAAAACTTGGACAGACAGACTTCAGTTATTTATAAATACAGTTTCAGCAGCCTACGTGACTGCCGCCTCATAATAATATATCATTTTTAACGCGAACACGCTGAGAGATACAAATTCTTTTCTGCTATTAAAGAGGTGGAAAATCACAGATTAAAAGAGCCGTGATATAGTGTGCTGCCCTGGTATTTCAGCTTTGTTATTTCGCCCTTTCTGTTGACAGATGGATTAATAGTATTTAGGATTTCGAAGATTCTGTGTGGTCGTCGTAAAATAATGACGAGTTTGTGGTAACGTCCTATTTACACTTTTTACTGACGTAAGAGTCTCCGACCGCTTACTTCTTTCATATGGTATTTGAACAGGTGCCATATAGGTAGGTAGTACCTGGTCGACCGAGCCCTGCGCATTCTCTATTTTCTCCCGAGCAGAGCTCGCTCGGGTGAAAATAGAGAATGCTCATTTAATAGTATATATGATAGTTCGTACTAATTCCATGCTGCCATGATAGTACATATTAATTCCATGCTGCCATGATAGTAGTTATTTACTAATTCCACGCTGCCATGATAGTAGTTATTTACTAATTCCACGCTGCCATGATAGTAGGTACTTACTTCTTGTTTAAAATCGAATTTTCCCAGATATGAGACCTAGCTAGATTGGTTTTTCACCCCCGTGAATCCCTATATTGCAAATTTAATCGAAATCGTTAGAGCCGTTTTCGAGAACGTGATATATATTTATATAAATATTGTTCATTTAATATTCTATGATACATAAACATACAAACTCTTATTATGTATGGTATGGAATTACGTCACAAATTCTGCCTCTTCATGAATTCACAGGCAAAGCCAGGTTATTTTTTTTAAGTTTTTAATTTTGGCCAACTTCCTATAGAATTAGAAATCTTTACCAAAATAATCTTATTGAATTTCTGAAATAATGCTACGGTGGCAGCTCCTTACACTCTCCAGCTTACCTCCTTCGGGCACCACAAGCGTGACCGTTTTATTCCTTTCAAATACCCGCTCGCGTGCAATGATAAATAAAGAATTAGTTTAAATAAAAGACCTATCTATTATTAGAATCTCCATAAAAAAGATGTAGGTACTTCGGATTTATTTACCCATAAAACTGTTTATTAGAAGTACATATTTTATAGTTAACAGCCTCTATACATTGACCTATCAGATTTACAAGGCTATAAAATTTGACCTACACTTGTATTAGTGGATGATCTTTCATCGGTAGAATGAGGAGCTATTTATAGAATGCTGAAAATATCGTTAGACTAGTGCACTAGTCTAACGATATTTTAGTGGTCGCAAGCGCCTGAGGTGGTAAGTTCGATTCCCAGGTCGGGTAAACTGTTATTGGGTTATTCCATTAGAAAGTTCTCAGTAGCAGCCCGGAGTCTGGATGTGTGCCCGGTTGATGGCAATAGGCTCGCCCCCTACTACATGGGACTTAAACATAACTGGCGAAATGTGGGTGTACTATAGGTACACCTCTGCCTGACCCTTCGGGGAATACAGGCGTTTTCGTACTTCGGGGAATAATAGCTTTTGGCAAAAAGATCTGTAACCTACCTATAACCTATGTACCTGTAACCTACCTGTAAACTACCTGTAACCTACCTGTAACCTACCTGTAACCTACCTGTAACCTACCTGTAACCTACCTGTAACCTACCTGTAACCTACCTGTAACCTACCTGTAACCTACCTGTAACCTACCTGTAACCTACCTGTAACCTACCTGTAACCTACCTGTAACCTACCTGTAACCTACCTGTAACCTACCTGTAACCTACCTATAACCTACCTGTAACCTACCTATAACCTATGTACCTGTAACCTACCTGTAACCTACCTGTAGCCTACCTGTAGCCTACCTGTAACCTACCTGTAACCTACCTTTAATCTACCTGTAACTTACCTGTAAGCTACCTGTAACCTACCTATAACCTACCTATAACCTACCTGTAACCTACCTGTAACCTAGAGAAAGAAAAATATAATATTCTCAAGCTAGAGCAATTCATAGACCTAATTCCCAGCACTCATAAACAAAGAGTTTTAAAACCATTTGTAAATCCTAACTTAATATTATAAATGCGAAAGTGAGTTTGTTTGTTTGTTACGCTTTCACGTTTAAACGGCTGAACGGATTTGGATGAAATTTGGCATGGATAGACCACGACCTGGGTGACATAGGATACTTACTATCCTGATAATCTCACAGGATCGAGCCTTATGCGGGTTCATTTCAATAGAAAAAAAAACATTTCAAATTCATTTTTTTTAATTTAATTTCACTGAATTAAACTAATAAGATACCAAGTGTGAAAATTGATATACGTAAGAACGAAACTGAGGACGATACGAGTGTTAGTTTTAAGCTCTAAAGGCCCCCGCATACATGCGTGACGCGACTCTAGTGGAACAGTTTCTATAAAATCTAGCATTAAAGCCCTTTGTACACACATGTTTTTCTTGACTTGAAAAACTACGGTTTATTCGCCGTGTAGGCACGGTCGTCAGAGTTGTATGGATCACTATGGAAGCTTGTCAAAGACACGGTTTTTCTATGGCTCGGTTTATACACCGTACCGTAAAGAAACCGTGCTAATAATAAGTGTCTAGAGTAAATAAATAACATCAAATTGATATAGTATCACTAAAGTGTTAGTGAGTAAATAAATAACCTAATAACTTACTGCCCTATTGTTATTTTCTCACTAAAGTCTACGTCAATCCGCTCCAGCCGCATGACAAGACAGTATTCTGTAAAGGACTCGTCAAGGGCTCCGAAGGCTCGGTACGTCTGTACCTAAGCGACGGGAAGGACGGACAAAAACTTTTGGAGGCTTATATAGGTTATTTATGTATTTTCTGAGGACTAAACCAAATATTTTATAAGGCATAAATCCAGACTAATATAATAATAGGTATTAATTCGTGAAGCAAAAACTTTATACCTCTTTTTACGAAAATTACGCGGAAGGACGAGTATGGAATTTCGCACAGTTAAAGTTTTTATGGAGGAGTGCAGAAAGCTAATATCCTATATTATTAAATGAGCAATATTTGTATATATATATATTCATTTAATCACGTTCTCGAAAACGGCTCTAACGATTTCGATGAAAGTTGTATAAGTATATAAAATCGATCTAGGTAGGTCTCATTTTTTTTAGCTAGGTCCTCTAAAGTCTAGAGCAAGATGGCTACATACCTTAGAATAATGACATGGCAGCATGGAATTAGTAAGTACCTACTACATGGAGTTAGTATAAACATTAAATGAGTATTCTCTATTTTCACCCACATAAAAACAAAACATTACACACACTACCATACGTTTGCCACACACACACTTTAACTCTTTTGTAAAACCTTTTGTAAGAATAATGACATGGCAGCATGGAATTAGTATGTACTATCCATGGAATTAGTATGAACTATCCTATCTTGAGTTTTAGTCGAATTTCGACCACTCAGCGACCACTAGTAGTTGTTATAAATGCTAAAGTAACTCTGTCTGTCTGTCTGTTACTTTTTCACTCCTTATCAGCTGAACGGATAACGATGAAATTAGGCGCACGGATAGCCCATAATCTGGGTTAAAATATAGGATACTTTCTATCCCGGGAGGCAGTACGTTCCCTAGGAATAATTTCCGATATCCACGCGGACCAACCGTATATTTATCAAATGTATATAGATCGTGAAGGTGAACAGTCCGATGCAGTGAGGCTTAAACATTGTTGCAGTTACGGGTCGTGTAGAGATATTGCTATAACCACAAACATTATTAAGAGTTCGTCAGCATGTGAAGCCAAGTCTGAGGTCGGGTTTAAAACTCTGACACCAGGTTAGTTACTAACCACACGAAAAGAAGAAGATTAAGAGTTCTAAACGAGCATGGTGCAGCTCTTTTTTGGGACATTCACTTAACAACAATGAATAATAATCACGAGAAAGTGGAAGATTTACCAGACACTGTTTGATGTAATTGATATGAATGGATTTAATCTCCGGACGAAGAAACTTTCCGTCTAAATTTACAGGCATCCTTGACATTTGCGTTTATTTCCCTTTCCGACAGCATCAGCCTCTTCTAGCATTAGAACATTTAGACAGTTAGAAACACACAACTTACTAAATAAACATAATTTAACATTGTACCGTCAGGTCCTTTCGGCCACACTTGCTTTTCCTCAGGCACCTCTCTAACCTCCCCGGGGATCTATTCTTGGGAACACTCCGCCAAGTATTCTGCTTTAAGGACACGATAAGGACGAGCCAAAATCTCGGTACACCCGCACTTGTGGTAACAAGACAGCCAGGACGAAAGGACCAAGAATATTTGGTCCTTCAAGACAGACGAAGAAGAAATCTGCGCGAAACAAAAACTGTCTACGCACTCTACATGTAAGTTAATTTTCTTGTTGTTCTTAAATAAATGAGCATCGATTATCTTCAACAAAGGAGACGTCTTTGTTTGTGACGGCAGGATAAGGACGAAGAGAAGCATCGGTACGCATGTACTTACGATGAAAGAAAAAATGAAGAAGAAATAAACGAATAATTTGCCTTAAATTGCTCACACGGAAAGACTTAAAAGCGGTTTCTTTGAATACTATTAGCTAGTCTACCTCAAAGTAACTTAGAACATCGAAAGACGTCCAAACCAGCGAATCCGGGAGGAAAGGACAAAAATAGGGCGCCGGGAAAGCTCGGTGCGTGCGTACCAAACCTAGACATTACCAAGAAAAATCACCTCAGATCCGTAACAAAATTAAAATTTATTACTTTGATATATAAAATATACTTTAACCGGTAAAGCCCTGGGTGACCCTCAAGCACGTCAATTAGCACGTTAATTAGTTGTTTATCAGGGCTTTACCGCGCGGTAACAGTGTACTACTGTAGAACCGTCTATATCAACTAAAGAAGTTTATTTTTAAAATCTAAACCAGACTGCGTTAAAAGATAACTTAAAAAAAATGGAAACAAGATGACCTATTTCTGTCTCCAACCCCACTTAATGTCATGTAGTCGGACTGTCTTCTTAATTGTTTTAACAATAATCAATAAAGACCTGATTACCTCCGACTGCATGACATTGTTTATAGTATTAAGTGGGGTTGGAGACAGAAATAGGTCATCTTGTTTCCATCTTTTTTAAAGTTCACTTTTTACGCAGTCGGGTTTTGGTTTTTTATTTTACTATTTTTAGTTATTTTATCATTTCACATTCCAAATTACATCTGTACATACATACAAATAAATAAAATTTAAGTGGCTGTTTGTAATGTCAAAATACTAGTTTTTTACTTAACGCATATGAAAATATATACGGTACTTCTGTCAAAAAATATTTTTTATTTTTATTTTGTCTGTCTCTCTGTCTGTATGTTCCGGCTAATCTCCGAAACGACTGGCCCGATTTTAACGGGACCTTCACTGGCAGATAGCTGATGTTCTATGGAGTAACTTATACTACTTTTATTTTATAAAAAGAACAGTAGCTAGTTAGAATATTTATTTATAATAATCACCTTTTAGAACCTTTCATTTTGATACCCCACTCGATAGATATGGGAGATTTTTTTTTTACATATGTTATTGCGCCAAAATGTTTGATTTTTTGTAATTTTAATATACCCAGTGAAACTCGTGCTATAAAGGCGAATCTAACGACATATCATTCATCAAGATCTGTTCAGCCGTTTAGTAGTTACGAGGGAACATAAAGACGGACATATACAGGGTATCAGGAACATCGACGCGAAAACTGTTACCATGGATTCAGTATGATTCTGAGCACACCAGGGATGATTTTTTTTATCGGTTATTAAAAAAGATATCAGATGTTATTTGGACCGCGTAGGTATTGCACTTTTCTATGAAACAGCAGATTTTTTATAAAGTAACCGATGAAAAATTTCAAGGGGGTTCAAAATCATGTACTGAATCCGTTTACCAGTTTTTGCGTCGATGTCCCTGCCACCCTGTATATACATACAGGTCAAACGCATAACCCTCCTTTTTTGGCTTCACCGCAGTCGGGTAAAAATACGTAGGTGAGGTGAAATTTGGATATTGGGTCGTATCCTGTTTTGAGGGCAGGGTAAGGGCGCCGGGGCCCGCTCGGTGCGGGTGTACCGGGCCGGCGAGACGTTCGCCCCAGACTAATGGCCTGAAATTACAGAAGCGACGTCGGCGGTGAATTTTTTTACCTATTTAGGTATCACCAGTGAGTGATGACGTGATTAGATGTTGACTAAATTAAAGCTTTGTTATTTGAACTAGATTTTGAGTGCGGTATTGCTGACGGCTATGTAGTACGTAATTTTAACTCTTGGTATCGAAAAATTTCTAAATGATTCGCTGTAATTTAGCCCTTCTTTCGAATGAAACAATTAAATATTTAACAAAAGAACAGTTAACAAAATAATGAAGGTACCTATTTTGCCACGAATTTGGTTAAAATGTTCGTATTTATAAAAAAAAATTGCCTTATGGGTCAGCTCTTAACCTCGATCTCGATTGGTGGAAAGCGATCGATGAGGTCTCTGACGAAACCCATAAGAATGTAAATGTGAAAACCAACTTCCTAGAAAATCATACCATTTAAGGCAAAGATCACGAATTTTACGGAAACGTTAAAATATCAGAAATACAACTGAAAAAGAAATTAAATTGTAGGTAGGTGCGGTCTACATTTCTGTTTTTTTTTTGTAATTTGGCTGTTATCTCAGGATTTTGCTACTTGTTAGTGGACCGATGTAAGTACGTCAGTAAATGAATCTAATTTGATAAGTAAATGAACAAGATACAGTGCAGCCGAGGTACAGTGACGAGCGAACGTGGAGTTCCTTGCCCGTTCTTCTCCATAGGTACCTACTACGCTTTGGCGACCCCTTGACATTTCAAAATTGCCTGTAATTGGTTTATTTAAATTATATGCTTTGATTTTGAGTTTGAGCTAAAAACCCTTAAAAAACACAACTTTCTTTTCTTAAGTAAAAAGCGATTTAGTCCTAAAGTAAGATAAATATTTTATGGTGTTACGATCATAGTAAAACTGATAAGTATTATGAAATTGGTCTTTTCTCCGTCTGTCGTGTGACTGTACTATAGGTAAAAAAAGTCGGGAGGTTTCGTGGGACACCCAGGGGGGAACGAAGCCCCTTGTCCTTTCGCTGTATATTATGTATTATCACAAAAAACAAAAATGTTTGATAAGTACTTGAAACTTGTGACCTTAAAACTGACTTTTTCGGGCATAAAACTTTTGACCTTAAAACTGACTTTTTCGGGCATAAAACTTTTTCGTTACGTGACGATTTCAACCAGTCAACTCCTACCGTAAGCCGCGTTAAGAACTTCGTTCCAAAAAATCTTTTCCCGCGAAATAGATCCGCATCTGCGCCATTAATCAAAGATTGATCTTTGCGAAAGGGCAAAGGGCGTCGGGAATAGGGCGCAGACAGGGGGAAGTCTGTCCCCCACAGCGGCGTTTACTATTCTAATCGAATGTCGAACTAAGTACTTACTGTACTTAGGATAACTTGGCGCGAATTATAAGTTGAAAGTTTGCTTTAAGTATACGATTATTTCGGTGTTTGCGCCGTTTTTAAGGGTTTTGGGGTTTTTCTTTAGGAATAAAATAGTAAATAATAATATTTGTTTTGATGTGGAAGGAGGTAGTGGGCGATAAATTGAGCTTCATTTCTTATCCCTATCTAGTAAAATAAATGATTAATGGCAAAATTGAGGCACCGAATTAATCTTAGTAAATGGTCAGATGTTTTTGCTAGGTATCGTAATCATAACTATAATTTAAGATAAGCTAGTAGATTAATATGGCGGTCAATCTATCTAGCCTTTTCCCAAGCAGCTGAATACCAGTATTTTAAATGGAGCGACTGCTTATCTGACCTCCACAACCCAGTTACTGGGTAATCTGCGCGCTGGGTAGTCGCTGGCTTACCCCTTGGTAAGACTGGTTGTCAGAGATTCGGGCTTCTGACTTTCCGTCTGATGAACGACTGACAGCCGGGATCAACGGCTTAACGTACTTTCCGAGGCACCGGGAGAGGGGGTAGGGGGGGGGAACTAATAAGTGTGTATTGTAAGAAGAATAATTTTCTTCGAAAAAAGTGTATTGTTTTGTGAACTTGTGAATATAGCCTAATATTGTTTGTCACAACAAATTACCAGCTCGTCACATCAACTTTCTCCAACAAAGTTAGACTGACTTTGAACTTATGTTGTTTAAATATTAAACTTAATCTTGAAGATTTAACTTGGCGTCAATGTCGTTTACGTAAACAAAACATGAACACACGAACACACGTATCAGTTGCTTTTCGCGCGTAAATTGACGTCTGCGAAAGAAAACTGTGTAGTCTACAATTTCCGCGCGAAATGATTGTTTACGTTTAGCTTTTCAAGATGGCGACTACGTATGTATATGAAACTTTATTATTTGACACTGAATATGAATGAAACCAAATGTGGTTTCCAAGGAAAAAGCTATAGAATAAATAATAATTAAGGTATAGATAACATAATCTGCCTAGCCTTTTCCCAACTAGGTTGTGGTCGATTTCCAGTGTATCCGCATGCATCTGAAGTCCAGTATTTTACATGATGCGACTGCCTACCAGACCTCCATAACCCAGTTACTGGGTAACACGATAACCCTTGGTAAGACTTGTTGTCAGTCTTTGGGGCTTCTGACTACCCTGTAACGACTGTCAAAGATCTAAGAATCTCAGCCGGGACCAACAGCTTTAACTTGCTTTCCGAGGCACGGATTGGTCTCGATAAGTTAGCTGTTATGATGTAATAAACATTTTATTAAGTTAATTATATCAGTACAAAATTCAGGTTATGTCACTAAACAATTTTAAAGAAATGTAAACATAAAACAATTTCAAGAAAACCTTTGATTTACAGACGATAAACGGAACCATTCGACAGAATTCTCGAAACAAAAACTTCAATTTGAATAATAAATAACATATCAAACAAAACTTTGAGAAAAATATAATGTTACCGCGACATTTGATTTGATAAAGTAAGAAATTCTTTGGAACTTTTTACGATTTTCCTAATATGACTTTCGGAGGGTCAAAATGTCCGGACTTTGGACCCGATGTGGAAAGTTTCAGGAATATTATCATTGCATTGCAGAGGGGCGAATAATATGGTGTAGTAGTTAATATGCGAATTATGGCCCCGGGATGTTTCACTCTTTATGATGAATGAGTGGAAAAAGACCTTTAAGTAAAAGGTAATTTTATGGCTTTAAGAGGGCGTACAACGGTACTCTAGCGCACCCCTTTAAAAAAAATATTAAGTATCTCGTGACTGACAAGGAATTATAAATAACGGCTAATATGGACTCTTGGTAAGTGTGTCTAGTATTTTCTAAAGTTTTATATTGACGCACGAAGCAACTAAATACGATTTAGTGGAATGTGGCCGCTTTTCTTTAGATTTCGTTAATTATAATTCCTTCTTAGTCCCGAGACAATAGAGTGGCGCTAGTGTACCGTAGTGTGTGACAATACGGCCATTGGCTTTGTACGGCCATTTATTATTTTTTATGTACATTTCTTTGATAGTTTCCTAGATCTTGAAAGGTTGTATCGCAAATGAGAATCTAGTAATTTGTGCACTGTTGATGGTAATAGGCTCGCCGCCGATAACATGGGACTTTTAAACGTAACCGGTGCAATGTGGGTTCTATAGGTACACCTCTGCCTAACTCTTCTGGGAACCCAGGCGTGATGATATGTAATAAATAAAAAAAATGTTTTCGTTTTTAAATCATAGTGAATGCAACTGTACTACCACATCAGAATCAGAATTTTAAAATAATCAAACCGAGAAAATTTAAAGAAAACAGAACCTGCAGCAGACATCTCTATATATTTAATAATACGTGCAAAATTATGAACAAACATAGCGTCGAATCGAAGACCAAGTTTTAATATTTAAAAAGAAAAATAATTTACATACTATGTACCACTAAATGAGAATTCCTTACCATTGTTTTGTGTTTATGGAAATTCTTTTGTTTTTCATTTATTTATTTTCTCCAGGAGGATTTATATGCGTCCTTTTGGACGAGGGGAGAGTTTGGTAAACAGTACTTTAAGTGGTATGAAATACAAGAAATTTGTGAACATTCCTGAGTTGACGGATCTTGAGTGTTCTTCAGAAACTATTAATGCGTGTGGTTCTAAAAAGTTTGTTGATATTGGACACTACTATTTCCTTGATCATGTATTACTACGCCTACCTACTTGCTTGACGTTACACAGAAGGAAGCCTAAAATTGTGTGGTCAAAATGAGACACTTTTAGCCTTCCTTCGGGTCGTCTTTCGTCGAGTACTTTAAAAACGTAGAAGGACAAACATGGTCCTAAGTCATCCAGATAACCATTATATACTGTTTAAAAATACAGAGTGAACCTTGTATTATGACGAGCCGTTACCACACTTCACACAAAATAATTTCAGCACCGCAAACTAAAACAAAACACGATCAACTAAACCTCAATGTTTACATTCGAAATCGACTTCGAGCCGCGTTACGTCCGGCTCGAAGGCCCGTGGTAACGCCAATCTGTTCCCAGACAACAAAGAGTAT
The DNA here is from genome assembly GCA_914767755.1 of Agrochola circellaris. Taxonomy (NCBI): domain Eukaryota; kingdom Metazoa; phylum Arthropoda; class Insecta; order Lepidoptera; family Noctuidae; genus Agrochola; species Agrochola circellaris. The sequence goes on along the minus strand of OU611855.1, from coordinate 3,020,381 downwards.
GGCAGTATCATATCTCCTAGTGTAGCGTTGCGACCATTCGCAGCCGCAGGTTAGGGGTCACTGACCGTCTGAGGACGCTGTTATAAGGGATGTTGTAGATGTTACTGATGATGTGGTAATTTGAGAGATTTTGGTGGAGAAACTATTTTTTGGATAGGTGAAAGTTCGAGGTCATAGTAAAGAGGTTCGGGGTGTCATTGACGACAACAAAGGAAATAGCTTAAAGTTCGAGGTCACATAGAAGGAGATGGGAAGAAAGGACTCTGTTCATGGATCACGATGAAGACAACAAAGGAATGCATAAAAGAGAATGCAGACTGGTAAAAATACGATAGGCCAAAACGATCGAAGGTTGTCTAGTTTCGGTGGTGGAGTCTTTTTGGACAAATAAAAAAAGAAAAAGTTCGGGGTCATAGCAGAAACCATAGCAAAGAAAGTCGGGGTACTGCTTATGGGTGAAGATGAAGGTGAAGGAATTATGTGAAGAGGATGTAAGTTAGTCAGTAATGGGGCAAGGAAATTTGACTTCTATCTACCGTATGTGTTAGTTTATCTGGCCCGATTCGACGGCATGGCTAAGCGATTGTACTTATATTTGTATATTTTTTTGTACATTATAGTACATTACTGTCGCGGTCTGCAACTGGGGCATTGATGGACGATCGTGGAAATGTACTGTGTAATTTACGATAGTTGGAATATAATGGTTGCGGTAAAAGTTTATTTAGTACTTTTCTATTTTAATTAAATATAAATTCCAGAATCAATGCCGAAAAATATTTTTTCCCGCGCCAATATGTTTATTCGTTTCTCTATTTGCAAGCCAAATCGAAATTTAAATAAATTTTTTGACCAGTTACCTTCTTTTGAAGTAAAAAGTTCGTTCCATTTTTAAATAACACGAAAGATATGAGTTTTCATAGTATTTTTTTGGCCGTTAAACACGACGGATATCGATTTTCATACAAACATTGCCGGCCGGGCGCTCGCATGTATTCGACCAGTACAGCAATTTCGATTTATCTCGAAGAAGGTTATCAAATTAATGCTCGAATTTCCAAGCATGTTTGAGAAAAAGCATATTCTATCTATCTGTGTTCGATTTGTGGTTGTAAATATATCCACAATGAAGAAGAAATCCTATACACACTAGTAGTGATTTAAATGTATTCTGCAAGCGTCCTGCTGGTGTAAAAGTCTCTTGATAGGTAAGTTCGACGACTTTTGGTCGTGAAATGCCTCCTTAGGGAGTCGAAGAGCATGGGGTGTGACATCTGCTTATCCATATGTAATGAAAGGAAGATGTGCAGCATTCTTAAAGGAAAGGAATTGTATTTCTTTAACAGGTAATGGTAACTGATTTTCAGTACTTACATTGGGGAAAGTACGGCGGTTGAACACTTTCCACTCTTGCCCTTCGTAATTAGGTTGAAAATTGATTAACCGTGAACAATGCATATTGTACTTTATTTTGTCCAGATTTAAGATAGTTTACCATTTCGTTGTTTTTAGGGTTCCGTACCCGAACGGAGCCCTATAGCCTCTGCTGTCCGTCCATCCGTCCGTCCGTCTGTCAGCGGGCTGTCTCTCATGAACCGTAATAGGTAGACCGTTGAAATTTTCACAGATTGTGTATTTCTATTGCCGCTGTAACAACAATTAATCTGCCTAGCTTTTTTCCAACTATATTGGGGTCAGCTTCCAGTCTAACCGGATGCTGCTGTATACCAGTATTTTACATGGCGCGACTGCCTATCTGACCTCCACAACCCAGTAACTGGGTAATACGATACCCATTGGTAAGACTAGTTGTCCGAGTTTCGGGCTTCTGACGACCCGTAACGACTGTCAAAGATTCACGAGTGACAGCCGGGACCAACGGCTTAAAGTGCTTTCCGAGGCACGGAGGAGTCTCGGTATGTGAAGATGGTCACTCATCCACAGACCAACCCCGGCAAGGGTAGCTTAACCTTATGGATCAAACCGGCTGTTATTACTTAGCCACGACCTACTATCCTTTTTTTGGAATAATAAAAATAAAATGAAGTTAAAAATGAAAGGGTCGATACAAGTTTTTTTTTTACTTAAGGGGACTACAGGACCTAAACGTGCCTAAACGCAAGTTTTATAATGCCTAAAAGAATATGATCCACTGCAGTAAACAAAATCAGAAAAATATATGATATTCTTCAGGATAATGCTAGTATGATAGTGTGTTGAAAACATAATACAACTAATTTGATACGATAGCAAAAAATCATGAAGATACCTCTAAAAATTTCTTTTAACGATTAAAAATCATATTAATTTACATGCAATCATTCTGATTTTTTGTCAGATTATTCAACAAGCTACATATTAGCATAATAGTGTTTTAATTTTCCAGTCCAATCAATAGATTTTTTGTAAATCGCTAACTGCTTCATATTTTGCAATAAATTACCTGCGTCGTGTCATCGCGCTTCTCTTTCATTTCTATACAGTCCGACAGTGACCGCGCTTTAGCTGTTGTAAGCCTCTTAAGTATATAAAAAAAAATGTAGTGTTAAATATTGTACGGTGGTACGGTAACACTTCGTGTGCGAGCCGGACTCGCACTTGGCCGGTTTTTTCTATTTTTTAGTTTGGTTGAAGTTAAAATATAAAGAAGTCATTGTAACTCCTGTAAGCCAGGATCAAAAGCTAAGTCCCTGAAAATAGAGAAGATTTATAAGGGTCATTCTAAATCGTTTGGGAGCTTTGACCTTCACGAATTGCAGTTTGTCTGCACATTTACGTTTCGCCTTTGTTTGTAGAAGCTTTAGTCAACAGTGCTAAATATTTTGAAGACAAGCATAAATTAAAAATATAAAAAAAACTTTACTTTTTACAAAAAAATAAATCCAAAAAAAAACACTACATAGTGAAAAATAACTTTAATTTCGGAAGTCGTTGTCTTTGGTTTTGAATTTTCGTTTTTTGCCACCGCGCACTTTTTATTTTTCACTTTTTAGTTGTGGCAACTACCTACCCCACACAAATTCGATAACCCACTACCTGCTATGTAAATAACAGTGACAGGAAGTTATCATCATATCATCGACATATACTAAGTTTGAAAAATACGTATTTTTGAAGCTTGTACTAAAACTATCCAAGCAAAGTTAATAAAATTTATATGGAACCAACAATATACGAAAAAAGAATTTTCAAATCGGTCCACAATTGACGGAGAAATCGGCAAACAAACATAAAAAAACATACATACGCGACGAACATATAACCTCCTCCTTTTTGGAAGTCGGTAAAAAAACCTCCGACGCAAAAATTTCCTCATTCCTCTTTTCTGCTCCATCACCAGACCCTATCTCTATAACCTATTCATTGAGACCATTCCAATGAGCCCAATCACGATACCTGTGCTGTAAGTTCGTAAGGGTATCCTACAAAATCCAGGTGATGCTGCAGCATCAGTTCCATTCCAATGAGTCCAAACACGATACCTGTGCCGTAAGTTGGTAAGGGGGTTGGGTATCCTGCAATTTCCAGGTGATGCTGTAGCATCAGTTTAAGATTACTATGTTCTTCTAATATCATTGAAATTACAGAATACCAAAATATCAAATCTATCGACCCGTAGAAGACGCTCACATCCATACATCAAGTAGAAAAGAGATGATAATCTTCAAACAACTGAACCGATTTTCTTGAATCATAGCTAAAAACACTCCCGATCAAGTCACCTTTCAAACAACAAAAAAAAAAAACACATTCGGTTCAGCCGTTTGGGAGCTACGATTGCGCAGAAACACATAGATAGATACACACGTTAAACTTATAACACCCCTCTTTTTCCGTCGGGGGTTAATTAAAAACTGCATAGATTTTGTTTAGTCTCCAACGTTCCAGTCACCCTAACTTTGCTACCGGTATTAGGCTAAGTAAAAAAAATATTGTTGTAGAATATTTGATAAATTCGGTAGACCTAGACAGCCTCTTTAGGACCCACATTAATTATCCTAGACCTGGTTAATTTGTTACCGGGCTCGGATAAGAAATAATTAATGGAATAGCTGTCATTGAGGTGTCGATATGCCTAAAATTCGGAGCGTTTTCGTTGGTTTTAGAAATATAATAGAGGTAAGTATTGAGGTTGTTGTATTTTAGGTAAGTATTCTGGATTTAGTGACAGCTTAATTTTCTATGAAACAATACGCAAAGGGCTGTCAATGCTCTGCGGGTCGAATACAATAAAGCATTCAAGATGCTGCTGAGGCTCCCGCCGTTTTGCAGCGCGTCCGCCATGTTCATGGAGACGCACAGATGGTTTCATGGAGACGCAAGAAAGCGATGTCACTGCTGCACAGCGTGGGTGTGAGTAGCAACAGCATCCTGAGTGTGATATCGGTCAGGTACGACTGTCCGTTCTTCAAACATTGTATGCGGTTATATGTGAACTAAAATAGTTTTAAACACTATTTTACTAACCAAATGGATCATGTTGTCTGAAATATGAATAAATAGTTACATTAATAATACTTATCTATGTTTGGGTAGGTTAACGTTTGGCGTCAGCTTCTTCAAAACAGCTTTCGGACGTCCCTTGCGTGATTGTGGTTAAATGTATGACGAAATTGAATGTCTTTGCTTGTTTACAATGTTGGTCCTTTTAAAACTCTTCAAGGAATTCTAACCAGACTTTTACTAATAAGGTACACTCACCTTTAATCCCATTCAAGGTTCAGATACATTCAGGGCTTCAATGAAAATTAATAAAGATCCAGCCCCTATATTTGCAGTTCTTTTACCCATAAAACATGCAAATAACTATTAGAAACCAACTTCGACCAAATATTTCCCCCCCGACATCTAGGTGCTATAAATTAGGAAATAAAAAAGTCCCACACAGCATATTTCGCGCAGTCCCAGCGGTGGGCTAATCCTCAATAAATACGAGTTATAATATTATTCATGTCGTGTCGTCATGGCTGCCGATTTATAGCTGAATCGATTCCTTGTTTAAGTACGGCTGTAAAGTTAGCGGGGCATGAGCTGAGTGATTAAACAGATATCGGATGCTTCACTTTTTGTTCATTTATGTCCTTCAGTCGGCAACTTTCACTCGAAGTGAAACGTCTGAACACAAAATTAATCAGAAGTGAAAAATTAAGTCTTTAGTGAACCGATTCAACGATGTTGGACGGTCATCTTTCACTCGTCTACCCAATGATCGAAAAATGAAATGAAAGGACCAGATGAACATAGAATGAAACAAAAAAAAAAAACATTTACTCGAGCGAAACGTCTGATACTGATATCAGCTTTAGCGGAGTGAGAAATGTCGGTGTTGGCGTTTAAACGTTTGATGGAAAGTGTAGGTTCAGTTCCCGAAAGCTAAGCTCAAAACGCGTTTAAAAAAAACTGCAACTTAACTAAATTGGATAACTTGAATAATTTATTTACACAAGTGACCACAAACGTAATTATGTAGCTTTAGGAAAAGATTATAATATTCTAATGAACTCTGAATATTAACGTGTTAACACACGAATAATAAATTCATGTTTTCGAAAAAGTCGCTTACCTACATAAATACTTTACCATCACCATTTCCGCTCAACTTTGAAGGTTCACAAGACAAGAAGTCGTAGCTAATCTAACTAAAAAGCTAAACATAAAAAAGCACCAGAATTTATTTTTTATTTTTTTCACTACCTTCATTCTTAGTTCTAGTGGCCACACAACGTCGCGAAAATATCTTCACGCCACGCGATTAGGGGCCCGCTACGTGAGCGAAACGGAAAAACCTTGGGGTTGTAATATCGAATAGAGATATTGCGTAACGCATGAATAGAATTTAAAAGAGCTAGAATTAATCGCGAATAGCTAGCTGCGTCTGCGGGAACAGACTTGCAACACATCATCTACGCAAAGTTGCAAACGTATCCGTGATTGTTCGGATACATTTCAGTAAGTCTTGTATGGTATTATGAAACGACCATTTGGAACCGTGCACCTAGCTTCTGTCGTTTCATAAGTGGTCATGTAAGTTTATGTGAAATAAAATATTTCTAATTTGAATTATTACGTTTTATTTTTCAAGCCGTTTCCATCCAACGCGAGGCAATGCTGTTCCACCAAACATCAGGCGGAAAAGTGGTCAAACGCAAGCCATTTATTAATAATAAATTTATTCACATATTTATAATTAAGATACAAGTTCTTAGAAATACTAGAAACTAGGAGTGTCTCTACGACACGTCGCCTGCTGCTGTTGCCGGCAGTCGACTACGGGATTGCACCTTTACGTATTATGTAAGTACTCTTTGAGTGCATTTGATCAGGCGATCAATACAAGTCGCGTCGAATGTGACAAATGTGTCCCCATCTTTATCGGGAAGCGCGTATATCGAGTCATTATGGATTAACCTCGAGTAGTGTATTGTCGTTATGAGTTCAAAGTAATTAAGTTTTCCCCTAACCGTGCTACGAACATTTTAATGGAGTTCGAGATTTGTTCTCAAAGTTTTAAGTGGTTTTGACTTAAGGGTACATATAAGGTAAGAAGCAAATTCATCATCATCTTTGCATCTGCTAATTGGTCTAAAATAAGGCTTAGGTACAACTTATATGGATCAAGGCTGCACCAGACAGGCGCGACGCGACGGCGCGACCCAACACCAGAACAATTTCACGTCGTGTGCCTTCAATTTAAGCTTTATAGTATAGCTTTTGAGCTACACTAACCGTTGAGAGTGATGTGAAAGAGAAACTCGAAAGCATTTCTTTCAATTAAATCATTTACAGGCACTTTTGAATTGTCAAGGAGTCGGTCAGTCAGAAAGATGCTAAGAGAAGAAGATAGCTGTCAAATTGTCCATTCCAAAGTTTTGTAGGTTCCTATGCAGAAGAACGGAACTCCGCGGACAAACTGAAAGAATATTATACCCACTTATATGTGCATCCATACGCAGTACATAGTATACTAAAAGTAATGGTTTTATTATATAATATATTTACACCTATTCTGTAAATATCATCAGTAAATCAAGTCAGTTGCAAAAAGCCCTACCTACAGTAGTTTTGACCGACTATTCACTTTCGAATGGAGATCGTGGTCCGGAATACTAAAGTGATTGCCAAATACTCGAAAGTAGTACGACATATTTTGTATTTTTGACATAAGGAAGACTGGGCTAACAGCATGACCATTGAAAATCCGATATTGAACCGATTTAGATGTGATTTTCAGTTTTATCAAAACAAAAGCCGTGTTGGGATTCCCAATCGGCAAAATATATGAACTTCCATACAAAAATATATCCCTATTGAAACCGTTTAGGGGATGAATTTTCGAAAGGCCTTCCTCAGTTCTCACTTTTGTTAAATTACATAGGAACTCTTGTGCAAAATAATATTACGAACTTCCATACAAAAATACCTACCCAATTTAACCCCTTTAGGGGATGAATTTTCGAAAGTCCTTCCTTAGTGCTCACCTTCGTTACATAGGAACTCTTGTGCAAACTTCTAGACTAGTATGCTTCTAGACTTAACTGCTAAGGTTGTTCGTTGTCTGTCAGTGAGTGAATTGAATATTATGCTATATTGTTGTAATTATGTCTATTTATATCTTCGGGCGTTCCCGTTAACCTGCATTAGTATAGCGTCCATACATGCTAAAAAAAATATAAACATTTTTAATTATAAAATATATACTAAAAATATTAAATTCATACGTAAAACAAACACTCTGTAGACACTAATTTGGCACACTTGTCTTTCCATGTTGAAAGACAAGTGCGTGTGTACAGAGTGTTTCTTTTACGTATCAATTTAATATTTTATGTGAAAATGTTATATAAAAAATAATTATAAAACTTTTTTTTTATAAAAATATATTTTTATAAAGAAACTTTCGAAAAAAATAATACTGCGACGATTTCACATCTACTTATGAATTGAATTTAATACTATAACCCTTACGACCCTGACCTTCGAAGGGTAAACAGAGAGACATTTACATAGTGTCAATGGCTGTACCAAGTCCCAAGCGGCATGGGTAAACCCGTACATTACACTACATAATTTTAATTTCAAAAGTGTATTTAAACATTATAAAACAATTTGTAGCTAAATATATTGTTATTATTTTAGTATGTAGTGGTCAAAACAGTGGTTATAGTTATCTAGGGAATATGATAAAACTATTTGCTTAGTTCGTGGGTTGAACTTTGCTCACGCACGGGGCGGCCATTTTGAAGGGCATTGTAGTTTGTCATCTAATTTATGGGTTGCAAGTTATTTACGTTTGTTGTAAATATTTCGGTAAAAAAAAAATCTCTTCACAAATAATGAAATTTTGTTTAATTGGTTGTGTTTTTGAGACTGGTCTCTGCACAAGGAATACCTGTACAGCTGATCACCAGGGTCTCACCACACGGTATGGATTATTCGTCATTCAAGAGTTTGAAGATGTCTAATAGAAGTATTTTCTGTTTGAGTGCCTTGGTAGGCAGCCACCAAATGAATTAAAACATTGTCCAGAGTTCTGTTTGCCGGAGATTTTAACTGAGGCTAATCAGAAGCTAAAGATTTAAGCGCTTTGCAAAGCGGGTGTCAAGTTTAAAACATAAAATAAAAAACAAAATCCAATCAAGTTAAAAACTTAATCCTTTTTTGAAATATTCCAAAAACAAAAGACGCGCGAGTTCCGAAATCGAGATTCCTTTGTTTAAAATTCCCCCTTTACCCCTTACTAATCCTAAATCCTTCGTATCAATACTACAATTTGTTTTTCTATGTCCATTTCTCGAAAATAGCCAAAGATTTGATGAAAAGGGGCCAACGTATCATTTATAGGACCTGTAGAGCCATTTAGATGTATTTGGCAAATCTCATCTCGGAGGGATCAAATATGTTTTTCAGAGAGAGAGAAATGTTGCATTACTGCATGAGGGATGCCAAGATGAACATGAAAACAAAATGGCGCTGAGTAAGGTCAAGCGAGTTTTGTGAACTCTGTTTATTTTGTTTAGGTTGATGTTTGCGTTGCTTTATAAATCTGTACTTATATTTTTTTAAAGTATTTTTTTAAAACCTGCCTTCACTCATTTCTTTGTCAATTACGTTTAGTTTTTTTTTTATAGTCAAGACAGAGATAATGTGGTTTTAAAACTATTTGCCCGCCCTATGATTAAAGTTAAAAATATTGAAGTTTATTTAAATTGAGAAACCTCACATTATTATGATTTCAGACGATCGAGGTGGTTTCTATTGAAGGTGACCATTTCAACATACAATCACAAAACCATCGTCTAGTGTTGTACCTCACACTTTACTATCGCCTTGAGGCAAATCGTGAATAGACATGTCAAGCCTTACCAACATTAGGGACCTGTCCCACAGCCGACGAGGAAGCGACTAGCTATCAACGATGTTCTCGCTCAAGAAACGTACAAAAGTTTGTAGGTGCCGTGTAAGTAAAAGCACCTGTAAAAGCACCTGCAAAAGCACCTGTAAAAGCACCTGTAAAAGCACATATATTAAGGCGACGATAACCGACTTTTAATGATTTTATACTGAAGATCACTTTTATACGACAAGTGTTTATGATTTGGAAACAATCATAAAAACTTGTAATAATTTAGGACAGCGCTCCTTGATGGGCGAGTCCTATTACTGGCTGGACGTACGACGCGTTGCGTTAGCCCAGCACAGAACACGCAAGCTAACCACTCAAGGCCACTGCCATTTAGTGGCGTCTTAATAGTTGATCGCTGACTGTCTACATCGCCGACAAGTACTCGTTTGTCGTAGCTACAAGAGCTATCAAAGAGAGTAATCTCTATGCGACACTCACTTGAGGGGCACTCGCTGAGATATTGACGCTTGCTTGATACATACGAATACAAGCGAGTAATCGCTCACCGCCGCTGCGCACTCGCTGCTCGTTGCTCGCCCACTCGTTTTTAAGTGGAAGCTTAGTAATAGGGTTCCGTTTGGTACCCTCCGTCTGTCTGTCAGCGGGCTGTATCTCATGAACCGTAATCGGTAGACAGTTGAAATTTTCACAGATTGTGTATTTCTATTGCTGATATAACAAAAAATAATAAAAAATCAATATAGTTAATAATTAAAGGGGCTCCCCACACTATCTTAATACTACCGTATTACGATCGAGGAAAAACTCCTGGACCCTTTGTGTGCAAGTCCGATTCGCATTTGGCCGATTTTTATAAGTTGCTGGCTCTACGCTCTCTTGTCATTAATTGTCGGCGGTGGGACAGTTGCTTTACGTGGCTGTTAGGCCCCGCCAGCGATATTCGCCATAAGTAACTAGTGATGTGAGCAGGCGTTCACTTCCTGATGTCTTTAAATGGGTTTTATCGATGTTCCCACATACACGCCCACTATAATGCGTCATACATTGGCGATATCGCTAAATACGGATGGACAGACAACGTAACGTGCCAAAATAATAAAATTATACGTAAATAATGGAATTCGTTTTTAAACGCCGCCTCGTAGTGAAAATGAAAATCTCAATATCGAAATCTAATTTATGGGTAAAAGAGACTGTTTCTCTTGTCAATGTATAATGTAATGATTATCATTCTGTATATCGCACCTTTGGTAGAACAAGGGCATAATTGTCATAAATTGCCAAACGAATGTCTTTGTCCCTCCAGTTCAAAGGGCCTTTTTAAAGCATTTCTGCATATTTAAGTCATTTTGGCAATTTATGACAATTATGCCCTTGTTCTACCAAAGGTGCGATATGTTGTAAATCTAATATGGAAAAGTAACTGCTATAAGCTACTTTAATTTTTATTTGCTTAATTAATTTGTTCTTTATTTATACCCTTTTTTTTTGTTTTCGCTGCATGTTGTCCTAATGGGAGACGACGCTTAAATTTTGAGAAAAATCTCAAAACAGTTTTTCTCCTCCCATAATTATAGACACACATCAACACTCCATTTGCACGGTTTTTACGACTTGTCAAAACATCGAGATTTCTTTATAATATTTAAGTTTAATATTAATGTTTTATACACTAAAAATCCTTTGCGTAGTTTAGAACAATGCGGTCACAAGCCAGGGAGTCTAATCTCTTTTGACGACGTCCGTAGTTTCGGTTGAAGTTACGGGCGTTTCCCCGTATCACTTTCGGATATGAGATTAATTCATGGCCTGAACTAAGAATCCATGACATAGGTACATTTGACAACACGATTCGATAGTTGTCCCTAGTCCCGATGAGTTTGTGTCTATCCGGAATTGCATTTGACACTTGTTTTGACAGATCAACTAGTTTCGGCCCTGCCCGTATCTTCGTTGACGGGCTTAGAGAGTTGTCTCCCAGTTTCGGCGTTTACGTACGATTTATGTAGCAAGCAAGTGTGATAGATCGGGTTTTCTTAAGAGTTTCTAAGTCACCATACCTTTTTTTTAACAAATAACATTTTGGTATAGGTCCTATGTAGGTCGTTAAATAAAGGAAACATAATTTAATTTTTAACACGCTTTTATTAGGTCGACCTGTATGTATGTAACTATGTAATCAAATCTAAGAAAACTAATTTAACCATCTTCTAAAGATCGTAGCGTTATGAAAATTGGCAGTTGTATGAGATTTTGATGACAATACAATAACATGGTACTGTCGAGCTGATCTGATGATGGAGCCGGAAGATATGAACTGGAACTTCATGATGGATGATCGTATCATAGCCGTGTTTGGACTTGTTAGAAAGGTCTTGTAATTAACGTTGACCATGATTAGGTTTCAAGGTCTGATGATGAAGCCGGAAGATAGACACTAGCATTCCATGATGAAATATCGTATCATAGCCGTGTTTGGACTTGTTAGAAAGGTCTTGTAAAGGTGCACGTAAAAGCGTGTTTTTTAGTTTTTTTTAAACTATTAATTTATTTATTCAAAGTTGTAAAAATAAGTTTCACAAATTTACACAAAAGTACCATTTTATTCGCCTAATTATGACAAGTAAAATTTTTCGTTAAAATAATGAGCAAATAAATGTATTTTAAACGAACTCCCAGCTTGATTTATGTAGCAAAATTATTATGAAAAGTACGCGAAGCGGTGATTTACAAATAAATTATTCTAACAACGGATCAATAAATAAATCCCGAGATAGTTATAGACAATTTCTTCATCACTGTACGCTTGACCTGAATCCGGGGCAATTTCAATTAGTAGAACGATAATAAAAGTGATTTTTCAAGAAAAACGACGGAAGCACGATCACTACATCGGTCTAGTAATGTGCGTGTTATAAAACAAGGTAGGCAGATCAAACGACGCAAGTAGGCGGCGCGCGCGCGCAACGATTTATGCGTATTTAAGACGAGCACATAGACATTAACTTATTTTTACAATAATTATGAAAAATGGTCTGATTATTTATTAAGGTACCATATCTTTGAGAATATTAATATTTATATTAGGTTTGAGTGTATAAAAATAATTTATTGGGCAGTAATTATGTACGAACTAATAGGCAAGACACATAAAATATAATATATGGAAATGAATAAAAAATAGACAAACTAATTTAATTTGTGTGTGTTTTATGTAATTTAATTACAGACTGAGGATTTTTTTTGTTATATGTATAATAATAGGTAGTAGGAGGTATAGTTATGGGTAGGTATCTATTTATTTCAAATGTAAGAATTGGTGGCATATTGGAGGTAAGTTTTTTATAAAGGGAAAGATAAACTTACACAGAGAAGCTGTTGCCATGGCAACATACACTATTCTAATAAGGAAGTAAAGACGATACGAGACTCAAATATTTTTCTAAGTACTAGAGTGCGGAAATATATTATTGAGCATAAATATACATACGTATAGTACATAATATATAGTCGGACGTGACCAACATGCTTATTATTGTTTATAATATAGTTTATAAACATGAACAACGTTCTCCAGGTCGTAAAACTAATCTACTTAATCGAATGTCGACGACTTTTATGTATTTTTAGAGGTATTGAGAAATATTCTCGATCTATGTCACTGTTATCATCAATCATATGGTCTCATTACTATTTATATAAGATTTATCGTAATGCTTTGACCTTTTAATTACTGGAAAAATAATAGAAGAGAAAGCTATATGTATATATGATAACCTCTAGCATGCAAGTTTGTTACACTATCTATGTCATCTTAACATTTATTTCTTCTTGTTTTTTCTTCAAACTCAAAACATTTATTTCATTTAAATCTTTATTCTTACCTTTAACGTTATACCTTCCGAAAACCCATTTCGGGGCTCTCCCTACAATATTTATTTTATTTTATTATAATAATTGGTAAATATCAGCGAAGTGTCAATATCCTGTCAAATCGTCAACTACTACGTGTTTGACACGTCAGAGCAGAATCTAAAGTGATATACACAATTATTATATTTTTACTATTTAATTTTTACTATTTTTTTTTTGTTTTTAGCCACATGTGCCTGCCTCTTCAACAATTTTGGAATGTTCTTTTATTGCACTCGTTATCGTGTTCTACCGTTATTTTTTTAATAACAATTTTACTGCTTATTTTATTATTTTAATCTGAATGTTTTAATTTTGTGTCCATTGATTGTAAAGATAATTTTAATTTTTGATAAAAAAAAATCTAATTACATTGTATCATAATGTTTTGTTCATTGTTTCTAATTAATTTTTCTATCCTCACTACGAGTAAAAAATCTAGGTATATTTAAGAAGCTATTTTTTATGTAAGTGCTGTGTACGCCTGTAATTGACTTATTCACTATAACTCAATGCTTATGTTATTTTTTATTAAGTTAATGCTTCTAGTGAATAGGTCGTTGGTGTACCTTTCAAATAAAATAAAATAAAAATATTATAATACTAACCATTCCCATAGTTTATTCCCATACTGATAATAATGACACAGAAAGTAAAACTGTGTATACGCTGATATCAGTTGTTTCCCATCCGGTGCAAGATAAAGCTTCTTATACTGGGAAATATCATAATCATGTCAACCTTATTGGGTGATATAACATCACGCCTGTATCCCCGGAAGGGTTAGGCAGAGGTGTACCTATAGTACAGGCAGAGGAGTATAGGTACACAACATAACTGGTTTTATGTTCAAGTCCCACGTAATAGGGGGCGACCCTATTGCCACCAACCGGTCACGAATCTAGACTCCGGGCAGCTACTGAGAGATTCCAGATGGAAACACCGAATAGCACTTTGCCCGACCCGGGAATCGAACCCAGGACCTCATGTTCTGCAGTAGCGCTTGTGACCACTAGACCAACGAGGCAGTCAACACACAACAAGTTGGATGACATAATTATGTTATGATGCTTTCCGTTCACATGTGCCTCCTCAAAGATGTAATTTCCATCATCGAACGGGAAGTGTGTAATAATATACTGGTAATTATTATCTTAGCAGGCAAAGTCGACCATAATCAACCAAACTTAATGATTTTTGGGACCAATATTCGCGAGCTATGCCTGTCAAATAAAAATAATTACAAAAATCGGCTGAGAAACTGAGAAATCGATGCACATAATATGTTAAATAAACGAATCGAATAAACCTTATCCCTCTTTTGAAATCGTTTGATAATCCCCATCATTCAGTCTATTCTATGCTGTCTCGGCCTCTACCGAGTTGTACACTGTACCTACTTCTACAATTCTTTTCCTGGCTCCTGAAATAATAGATGCAGCATGTGTAGTTCATTTGAAACATAGGTATATTACCTACTCTGATCCATCTATATATTTCATGGCTCCCGCCGCATAGTTAGCAATCTAACATTAGAAACTTTCTGAAGCGCGGGAACAAAAATATTTTGACTTTTAGTTAAACAGTGTGTGTACGCGGTTTTACAAAAATGTTTAAGAAATATACAGATAATGTCCGTTGAGATAAAAATTAGGTCAGGGACTCATGATTTGTTATAGTACTGTCGTTAATTCAGTGTACTTGAGAATGTTTAATTTAACTTTGTTCTCCACGTTTTTAATTATTGTTTCTTCGTCTCAAGAATTTTTATGTTAAAACGTAATAAGATTTTTTTCTTCCCTGAAATATGTTTCATCGTTTTTCCATGTAGAATTTCCTGTGTTTATTCATGAATAATTACAAAAAGTTGTAGTTAATTTAATTCGCGATTTCTTTGCTACAATGGCTAGGTTCGAGGAAAACTTCATAATTTGAGATAATGATGCCAATTAGGAAGGAGTTCTTAATTGTTTGGCATTGAATTAAATAAGTGAAACAGTAAAAGTAAAGTATAAAATAGGAAGGCCGTTTCTCTTTATGAGTCAAAATCAATCATGTTTATCCTTAGCTTTTTTTGTACAAAAAAACCTTTTACGAGGCATTGTGTCGTAGACTTTAACCGCGACATATTTGTCATACTTTAAAAAAATGTAATTTAATATTGAAAATAAGGAGGAAGAGACTAAACAAACCTGTTTTCTTTTAACTAAAGTAAACAAGAAATTCAAGAGGATTCCTTCAAAACAATTTTTTCTCATAAGCTTTTAAAAATCTTGTAAGAATTTCTTATCCGGAGACGCTAGCGTCAATACCTATCAATATGCCTAATACCTTTTAACTTGAACAATGCACTGGAAGTACCTGAAAAATATTTCAATAAAATTATAAAGAAACAATTCTACTTATAGTTAAGACGCAACATTTGATTCAGCACCATTACTTATTTCCCATTTCACATAAAATTGGGCCTTGTAAAAACTATAAAAGAGTTGTCATCAAAAGTACTCTGATGCTTAAATTCAAATGCGTCACGCCCACCGGCCTTGGAACCATCGCTTCCTATATTAATATCAGACTTTTCGGCCACGAATATAAAGCTGGCCACTATTCTGGTGTCGCCAAACGCACGATAAATTTTCGCACTCTTCTTCAATTATATTGGATGTGCCACAGTCATTAACAGGCAAATAATCTCTCGAATATATTGGATTGTCACTCAAGATTGTAATTATTTTCATGCTTAAGAAGATTGGATGTTAGAACATCAACAGCAGTTTCATTATCTAAAAGATTTGATGTTTGTATTTTAATGGATTTCGCATATATTTGTCATTGATATTCAATTGACATTTAAGGATCTCGCGCACTAGCCGGCCACGATCACGACCGCGTAGAAACCGATACGAATCGCGCACTTGGTCGCACACCAACCACCAGACGGCCACAATGAGCCGGAGTCGTGGCCGTCTAGAGCGCGAGATCCCTTAAGTCTTTCATTAACTTTCATACCAACATCACGTAAAGTGATTACTTACATGGTTAGTCACATAATTATACAATTGAAGTGAAAGCTTATTACTTCTCAACAGAAAATTTGTCATTTGTGTGTATTTGTTACGACGTTCATGTTTTAATTGTCAGCGATACGTCGTGCATTGTAATTTCTTTTAAAATAAGAAAGTATCTTAACAAGGTTTTTATAATGTGTCACAACTGCAACATATTGAATAAAAACCTGGTTTTCCTTTGCGGTGCATCGAACTTTGCCGTTCGTTTCAAATTATCTAGACATTTTATAAAAAGTAAAATTTCTCACTCGCCCACAACATAACACAGGTGCTATTCCTACTACACAATGACGTGATCAGCTGTTATATTTGGGTCAGCCGAGGAATTTTTTTAGAACTGATTCATTTTTATAACATTTGTATATATTTTATTTCGCGCGTTTCCTACGACATTTAGTAGGCAGTGTTCAGGCATCGTAACGTTTAATTTATTGCTGTTTATAAAGTAAAATTGTAAATTCTTCGTCAAGTCGCGGACTTTGGAAGAGCGTGCTAATGACGCGAGTCGGCGAATAAAAATGGGAGATCAACTCAATGCTATAGTCTCGTTTAAATACCACATAGGCGGTCACATGTCTAGATAATATCTTACTAATATTATAAATTTGTAAAGTTTGTTTGTTTGTATGTAGGGGATAATCTCCGGAACTACTAGTCAGATTTTAAATATTATTTTTGCATTGGATAGCCTAATTCTTGAGGAAAGCTATAATTATATCGCTACGACCCTTAGGAGCCGAGCAAAAAGAAAAAAAGTCAGAAAGGTTGGTAAGCGAAAACGAAGTAACAGCGCGGCCGGGCGATGCGATGCGACGTGGTTGGTCGGGGGCCGAAATATTACGCGGACGAAGTGGCGGGGAGTATCTAGTCATAGATAAAGTCAGTATACAGTTCGCGTCAAAAAACTTTGCCGCTCTGAAGTAGGCTAGAAATGACTGCGCAGTAGTCAATCTTAGTTATAAAACTGTGGCGCGTATACGCAACCTAACTTCAGACGGGCAAAGTTATTGGACGCGAACTGTACAAGTCATATGATAGGATCTAGATTCTGTATCTTAGATTTCGCAGAATGGCGCAAAACAACATACAGATTGATCGTTAAGATAGTAATAAAACATGTGAAAAAGTTAACTGACTTACCCGAAATTCGGATATTTTCAAATCGATGAGATCTAATATCGATCTTTCTATCGATAACTTTGATTAGGTTATCATCATTAGCAGTCTTATCAACCTTCTGATAGTTATGAAAATTATTTAGTAGATAAGCTTCCCCCTGATTCTGCTTGATTATATTTCTTCCGCGATCTCTAAAAATTCTCCTTTTATTCCCTAGTCGATAGACTATCTACCTATTTGTCGACTAGGGAATTAAAGAAGAATTTTTCTCTCTCGCTCATTATTTTTTAGAGTTCCGTACCCGAAGACCGAAGGCTAAAGGACATCATACCATTATAACACCACCTATAGACGATGGCTATACAGAATAATGGACGACTCGCCGGCTGCTCACAGCCCGCGAGCCGTCACATGTAAAATAGACTTTAATGCATCTGATTTAAAACCCTAACTTGAATGCAATACAAGTTATTTGCCGTGTCGGAGCGGGTGCTGTTATAATGGGCGATGTCCTTTAGCCTCCGCTGTCTGTCCGTCCGTCTGTCAGCGGGTTGTATCTCCGTAATAGGTAGAAAATTTTCATAGATTGTGTATTTCTATTGACGCTATAACAACAAATAAAAATTAAATAAAGATAAAAATTAAAGGGGGTGACACAATACAAGAAAAGTGATTTTTTTGGCGCTTTTTCCTCGATCTTAAAGCTTTGTGCAGACTAGCGCGACGCGACACCGGTTATTGTTATACCGTGAACTTTTCTTAGAAATCGTATTGTTCGAGTCGCGTCGCGCCGTCGCGTCGCGCTGGTCTGAACGAGCCTTAATACAGTACGGAACCCTTCGTGTTCGATTCCGACTCGCACTTGGCACCACACACCACCTGATTTTCCAAGATAAGTATTCTGACAAACTGTCAATACATTTCCCATTTTTCAAACATTTTACCAAACCATTTCAAACACTCTTCCCATCTTGCAGCTACATTGTATACAGTTAAGTATACAGTACAGTTAAGACAAGCACTGCAGTGTCGTAGCAGAGCAATGCAGAAGCTCTTGATTAAGTGTTGACCATCACGGCGAGAGCTTAACGCTGTATCTACGTCGCATCTGTGTTTTACGAGCTGCTCTGTGGCCGGTTGAGAGACTTATGCATAATGGACAGCGCAGGAGTATAGTGTTTGAAGCCGGATAAAGGCTTCCGCAGACAGGCGCAACGCGCAAAGCGACAGCGGTAGAACAAATTTCGTGAAGTTTTCATAGAAAATTTTCCACCATAGTCGCGTCGCACCTATCTGCAAGAGCCTTAAGTCTACTCTGTTCTGGCTGTCTTTCTACTATCTATGTAAGCCTTTTTTCTCATGAATGTTAATCCCGTCTTCTAACCAACGTGATGGTCGCGCGAGTATGCAATCATCGCGCTCATTTTGTTCGGAGAACCCGAACGAGTAGTAGCGTCGACAGAGGGCGCCTACCGGTTTTCCGAATAAATGAGAAACCTTACTTCATGGGATCATAGAACGCCATTACGTGACGTAGATCAAAATTTAGTTTTTTTAGGCATAGGTACGAGTCTGGAGAAATTGTATTTGAATTTTGAAATGGTACTTCTTTCGCTTGTTGTCAGCATTATTAACTATTATACAATATTTCTCTCTTACCCCGCGCTCCTGAGAGGTCATGTATACATCCAGTATGTAGGGACAATGTCGTCCAAAGTCCTGGATGCAGTACATCGTTCAGTCGAAGATGCCATTTGATTAATGGAGCAGCAGTATGAATGTAAAGAATCGTCAATCGAAGATGCATAAAGTTTCAAGTCACGCGACGGCGCGACGCGACACCGGTAATTGTTCTAACGTGAAATTTTCTTAGAAATTGTCTTACTAGAGTCACGTCGCGCCTAGTAGCGGGAGCCTTAATGAACTAGAGCCATGTTTACTTCGTGAGAGCAGTAGCATGAATATACTTGAAAAAAGGCGTTTTCCCACTGATTATTTTTTTTACTTCGTTATTTGCCATATTACTATGTAGTATTCAAATAATTTACGTCACTCTTTTTTTTGGCTGGCACTCCCTTTGAGGTCAATATAGAATCATCAATTTCGCGGTTCTGTAGCCGACCTAGCAATATTCAAGGCCTGTTTCAAAATTGCCGTAGGTATGTGTTAACAGATATAGACAAGGTGACATACATATTAACATACATATGTATATAACGTAGTAGGTGGCTACTGTTATACCGAATATATCCGGGGTAATATATTTCGCCTTAATGGCTGAATTTGTTTCAAATTTATTTTTACGACGTTGTGAAGAACGGTCATGTTTTTTGATAGGACAGTAAAAACATTGTTGTTTATTCATTTTTTCTTGGCCGTTGAGGTTGGTCAGGATCGAGTTTCATAGCAAATTGTTTAAAGATGTATTTTAATTGTTTGGCAGTGATTAGTTTGAAGAACAAAGCTACGTAATGGGGCTAGGTCAGGTTTCAATATCTACGTAGGTGTATTGTTTCCTCTCGAGAAATCGAAGTGTAGGTGTTTTGAAATTTCCTCAGTATTTTAGGGAGCGTAAGGAGATAGAATAAGAAGATTATGTCTTCAGTCTTTTACGTACTTCTGAACTTAATATTATTATTTATTATTTATAAAAAGAAAAGATTAAATTTTTTGTATATCTGTTTCTCACGCTTTCACGCAAAAAAAAATTTGGCATCTACGTAGACCATGACCTAGGTTAGGACATAGGATAATTGTTATCCCGATATTCCCACGGGATCTAGACTTATGGGGGTGAAACCGCGGGGCGCAGCTAGTTGAAAATATACCTATTGGCAAATGGAAAGTATCAGTCTTTCACTTAGATTTATGGTAGCACATCAAAGCACATATCCCGAATATATCCCATAAAACAGTAGAATAACTACTCTGTCATATCATACAGAAGTGTTGCCAATTTCCCGCACTCCAGCGAAATAATTCACAAAAAAAATAAAAGAGTAACACCCATGAATTTTCATAAATCAGGTAACCTTCGTACTTCAGGAAGTTTCAATAATATATGCCTTGACGTAAAACTAACGTAATAAAGTAATAACTTCAAATACGACGGAATAGCTTCAGTTGCCAGGTTATCTTTAATAGCGTCTGCGAATGTTAAGAATTAGAGAAATTCTCGAGTAATTTGACTATGTTACCGGTATTTTAGGGAGCTGAGATATAATGGGCCTATGAGATCATGTTTATTTATTTCTGTTTCGATCGAGTAGTCTCGATTATTTTTATTGTGATTTTCTTTGCTGTATCTTGCCAAAGCATTCGCTGATTCCAATTATTTTAGATTTATTTCGATAATTACGGATTATTGTGATATAAATCGAATGTCTTTATCGTTTTTCTTCAAACTGGGAAGATATATCACTATTTGTTTATACTGTAGGAATTTTATCATTTCCGGTGCTTATATTTTGACACGGGCCATATTTTAATTTTACTTTACCATTTTCATCAACCCAAAATAGATTGACCTAGATTTAGCTACATTAAACATTTCAAGCAATCAACTCAGCGCATCGCAGTCCACTGCTGGACGTAGGCCTCTCCCAGGCTGCGCCACAACGCCCTGTCTTCCGCATCCAGTCTGTCCTAGCCACTTTCTGAAGGTTGTCGGTCCATCTAGCTGGGGGGCGTCCCACACTACGCTTGCCGTTTCTTGGTCTCCACTCTAGGACTCGTCTGCTCCACCGGCCATCGGTCCTTCGACAAACATGGCCAGCCCACTACCACTTCAGCTTGCTCACTCTGCAGGCTATGTCGGTAACTCCGGTTCTTTTCCGGATAACTTCATTTCTGATCTTATCCTTCAAAGAAACTCATTAAACATTTGCCCTTGCGTAAAACGAGTTTAATTTATACAAAGCTCATTAAAGAAGACAGAACTAACTCATCAAGGACCTTCCTTAAGTTCGTAACATTCTATGACGTCATGAACTCACGCCCAACTGGCGCATGGCAACAGGCAATAAAACGTTTTTATATTTCTAGGTCAGTATACTATAAAGCCGTAACGGCAGGTACAACTTTGTTGGTCCGAGTTCACCGATCGCGCAACGAATTATTGTCAGGAGAACCCGAGACGGGTTGGTGGAAGGTTAAGCCACGTTTGCTGCGGTCGTACGTAGATGGGTGACCATCCATTACATATCGGGACCCCTCCGTGCCTCGGAAAGCACGTTAAGCCCAACGTCCTGGTTGTCGTTCGTAGATCTTTAACAGTCGAGTAGTCAGAAGCCCAAAAGTAGACTTCCAGTCTCACCAAGAGGTGTCGTGTGTGTTGTGCTAGTTACTGGGTTATGGAGGTCAGATAAGCAGTCGCTTCATGTAAAATACTAGTATTCAGCTGCATCCGGTTAGACTGGAAGTCGACCCCCACATATTAGGGAAACGGCTAGGCAGATTGACAACGGATCGTTGTCAGTTATACTGACGGACTCGATAAGTTAACGTGGTAACCTCGCGTCCCTTCCGTGATAAATTCAAGGGACGTAGTATTAACCGACCATTATTTGCATACAACGATACCGCTTTGTTTAGTTATTAGTTTAACTTAGTCTTCAGTGTCGGGTTTGCTTGTGAGTTTTTCGACGGCTTTTTTTGTTCGAGCTCTGTTAAAAGAACTACATGAGGCTTTTAGGGTTATGTTCAGTGCTTTGACAGATAACTTTACAAACATGTTTCATGAATTTGTCATGTAATGAAAACGTCATGGCCATTAGAATGTTCACATTTGCGTTGTCTTGGAGTGAGTCAGTTAATCGGAAAGATAGACTTCCATTCACATCAAGTTTCAGAGCCAGACTTTATTTAACACCAACAAACAAACACACAGTCCCTTCCCTTTAATACATAACTATTTCACAATCTAAAATTTGGCCATTTATATAACTAACATATTCAAGAGGACTCCTTGCAAAAGCGAATCTAAGGTCGATTCCGAACTTTGCATAGACGCGAGGCTACAGAATAATAATATGATATGCGGCTAGCAACACGTTGAGTCTCTAAGGCACGTTTTAGGCCTACACCATCATAAAATAGGGTGTTACCAAGTGCCGGACAAACGGAATAGTTAAGGGATATTGAGAAATTTTGTAGAAGGACGTGCATACTAAGTTTTTTGGGCATTGTTGTGAGGTCGTGATTTCCTGGCGATGACCTATATTTTTTTTACTTTGTATGAGTTCGTGATGACGGCTGGTTTTATTGAGTGTTGTAAAAGTTTGGCAAACTTGACCTACGCCACCCGTAAGGTGGAGTGTGTCGTCAGTGTTTCGTCGTTACGAAAAAGAGAGGAAGTTACCTACTTATCCTTTGCAGAATTACAGATAAATCTCTTTTTTTATGAGTTAACTGGCTTTTGCCCGCGACTTTGTCCGCGTGATGTTTTATTTTTTTCCTTCGCATCGCCCGCCTGCGCTGTTACTTCGTTTTCGCTCAGCGTTCTTTCAAACTTTTTTACTTTTACTCGGCTCCTAAGGGTCATTGCGTGATGATATTCAACCTTGATTATGAAACTATTTACTTGGATAAGGATTAATATCATGATGTCTTCATTCTTCGATTCTACCCGTGTTTTGATTGACTAATTTGAACACAAAACAGTTATTGTCACTTAACTATAATAGACTTATAGCCTCGCGGACTTTTTTGTGGGTTTTGATGAGTACTATAAACATGTAGTACCTACATTATTTTATGTACCATCAATAGTTTTGCTTTTTCTTTAGACTTTTGCAATTGTTTTGATACCTGTTGGGTTACATTATTGCAATTTTCGCAGGGAACTCAAATTTTTTGAAAAATACAATACGCCCATGTTACTCGCTGATAATGTAGCTGTCTAAAGGTGAAAGATTTTTTTAAATCGGTAAAGTATTTTTTGAGTTTATCCATTACAAACAAACATACAAAATTTAGATAGTTTAGGTGGGCCCATTCTTGACCTCGATCTCGACTGGCGGACAGTTTGCACTGTAATAAAGATGGATCGTGATCATTTTTGCAGCTCAACAATTGTACTGCCAGTCTATTCTGTAAACCTCTAAGGTGAAGTGAGCTTGAAGTGAGCTGTCAATAGTGTCAATCTCTAGCATTACGTGGAATGACAGCACACATCACGCACACTTCACCTAAGTTTTCACGTTGAGATTTTTTCAGAATTTCTCGGCTGTTCTGCATTCTGAAGAGTTTAGGTATGGCCCTACCTAAGATCTAAGTCTTTTTCGGATTCGAATGAGTTTTTAATCGAAAATACAACTATTCATTATGGTTTATATTTTTGCGACAGGGTTAATAAGTATTTATTTATTTATTTGGTTCACCAACGAATGTTTACACTAATTACATAGGTAGTTAAAACTATTCTTATAATTAATTCCAGTGTAACACTCACTTAAAGGTAAACACCACAAGCGCCACATTAATCTATTTCTAGTAATCTAACCATTTTCACAATTGGTCAGATTATAGTGAGAATTTGACATATTAAATCTAAGGCAAACAAAATTAATAAAAAAGATGATACCAACTAAAAATATAAAAGAAAAAACTATATATATAAATTAAAAGTATCACTCATAGATATTATTAAAATCTTAAAAATAAGTTAATATTATGTACAAAAAAACGTAAATACGTTACGTTACGTTTGTCATGTGTTCCTGCTAGGCCCACTTAATATTTTTGCGAATTGAATTTTCTTACTAAATCACTATAGCATAATGTGAATCTTGCTTTAAAGGTATCAAATTCTAAATAACCACGTCACATTTTAATTAGAGTAACTATGGAGTATCTTGCCCCTTAAAACATACGAAATAACTTTTTGGAGGGGCACCTAGAATCAATTCTATTTTCTTTTTAAGACGCAGATATATGCCAGTGACCTTTTTTTTTTTCTTGAACATTGGAAATTATGAAATAACTTCTCCGAGGGCGGAGGGCGTGTCAGACTCTTACTGGCTAAAACCCACCCGTGTTCCTTCAGTTGCCTGTACATTGCCAGGGGCCATGGTATCCCTTTCGAATATGCCAGTGACCTTGAGTGGTTAGCTTGCGTGTTCTGTACTGAGCTTACGCAAAGCGTCGTATTCAGTAATAGGACTCGCCCATCAAGCAGCGCTGTCCCAAAATAGACGCATTATTAATTTATTATACATAAAAAAAAGGTATTTTAATAGAACACGTATACTAAAAGATCAATAATTAAATTATCTTTAAAATTGTGAAGGTTTCAAAAAAATACGCTTGATAGATATTGCGTGATTCTCAGTTTAATATCCGCGTTAGACTTAACTTTACAAATTAATTTCACTATATAATATATAAACCTGTGCCAGGGTGGAATAAACATGTAAAAATAGCTTACGAGGAGGCTCGCTTAGCTTTTCACGGTTGGCAGTCATGTGGTAAACCAGATACAGGTATTGAATTTAATCAAATGCGTGATACGCGGAGAAATTTCAAAAGTAAATTAAAATGGTGTCGTAATAATGAAAAACAAGTTAAACTAAATTTAATAGCTGAAAATCATAAATCTAAGGACTTTGTAAATTTTTGGAAAAACTCGAATAAACTGAATCCTAGGTCGAGCCTCCCGGTAAGTGTTGGTGGTAAACATGATCCCACACATATTGCTAATATGTTTGTAGACCAATTTAAAGTGAATCCCTTGGCAAATCCCTCTGTTGGTTATGTGACGCAGGAGGTGACTGGCGCTGATGTGAGCTTGGCGCGGGGATTGAATTTATCTACTAAAGATGTCAAGAAAGTGATAAAAAATATGGTTACAGGCAAGTCCCCGGGACATGATCACCTTAGTGTCGAGCACCTTAAGTATGCTGGTGTACACTTGCCAAGAGTATTGTCGATGTTTTTTAGACTGTGTGTGAGTCATTCTTATCTGCCCAGTGCACTTATGCGAACTATAGTTGTACCTGTCATAAAGAATAAAACCGGTGATGCTGCGGATCCCAGTAATTACAGACCAATATCCCTGGCAACGGTCATAGCAAAGGTGCTGGATAGTCTGCTGGATACATACATGGCCCCCAGGATTGACTTGCATGATGCACAGTTTGGCTTCAGGCCTGGGCTGTCGACTGAAAGTGCCATTATGTGTTTAAAGCGGACTGTCCGGTATTATACGGACAGGAAAACTCCTGTTAATGCGTGCTTCTTAGATCTGTCCAGGGCTTTTGACCTTGTGCCTTATGACCAGCTGTGGGATAAGCTTAGTAATGAGAAAAAAGTAGATTTTGAGGTCACGTCATTGCTAAGATTCTGGTATGAGAACCAAATAAATAATGTTAGGTGGGCAGGGACTATGTCCGAAGAATATAAATTGAAATGTGGGGTGCGGCAGGGGGGAATCACCTCCCCTCGCCTTTTCAATTTATATATAAACCAACTGATTGTTGAGCTCAGCAATACTGGTGTCGGCTGTCATATTGACGGAGTTGCTATGAACAACATCAGCTATGCAGACGATATGGTCTTGCTGAGCCCATCAATCAGTGCATTAAGACGTTTGCTGAAGGTCTGTGAGAACTATGCGGTGACTCAGGGGCTTATGTATAATATCACTAAGAGTGAGTTACTTGTTTTCAATGGCGGTGCCAAAAGTTACTTAAATGTTCCATGTATCTCGTTAGCAGGTACACCCTTGAAGCAAGTCTCAAAATTTAAATATCTGGGCCACTGGGTCACTGAGGACCTGTGCGACGATTTAGATATCGAGAGGGAGCGTAGGGCGCTGTCTGTTCGAAGTAATATGCTGGCCCGTAGGTTTGCAGGGTGTTCTTACGATGTAAAAATGACGCTTTTTCGAGCCTACTGTCAAACTTTTTACACCTGCAGCCTTTGGGTCAAGTATACGCAGAAGGCATACAGCGCCCTGCGTGTGCAGTATAACAATGCCTTCAGGATGCTTGTGGGGCTGCCGCGGTATTGTAGCGCTTCGGGTATGTTTGCCGATGCGAGAGTGGATGATTTTTATGCCATCATTCGAAAACGATGCGCTTCTCTCCGGCACAGAACAGATATCAGCACCCACGGCATGTTGAGAGCATTGAGTGACCGGTGGGACTGCCCGATGCTTGGTCGATGGGTGAGACTGCACACACAGATCTGCTCTTGATAACTCCTATTATGTTATTATTAGTATGCCTATTTGTGATTTTTATGTGTGTATTGTGTTTTTTGTATGATTTGTTGATTCATTTCTATTATGATATTATTATGTAATTTGTGATGAATTTCGATTATGTTATTTTTGTTATTATGCCTATTATTTGTAATTAATGATTTTGTATTGATGTCAATATTCACCTAATGTTATTCTATGGACTTCTATGTCTGCAAATAAATGATTATTATTATTATTATTATTATATACATATTCTAAAATATGCAGATATTTAGTTATTAAGAAAATGCTCTAATTTAACAATTTTTTTTTTTTCAATTCATTAACACTCCTCGTTTAAACGGGATCTTCAGTATAAAATCATTAAAACTTGGTTATCGTCGAATTAATGGGCTATTTGAAATAAATTATTTGATTTTGACTTTCATTAAGTTGTCATTGTTTACCCATTTGTGACGAAATACTCCAGTAGGCCATATTGGACAGACTTCAACACCCTTTAACAGTTTAGCCTTCCATAGATTTCCGCATATAAACAGAGCAATGAACTCAGAAAAACATAGTAGAGTATATGAAGATTGTGGGTGTGTCTGGCGACTCGGCTCATTTCATAGTAATGAGGCGCGAAGACTCAAAAGTTCAGAAAACATTCTAGAAATTGTAATGTAAAAATAAGATTTCAGTAGCAACAAAATTTGCTTTGACGTTAAACTGAACTGACGTTAGTAATCCATTGTCTACAAAAGTTACGTCATCACCTTGTATTTGCAAATTAATCTATTTTTACATGTACATATAAAGCAGATATTACATATTCATGGTTTTCAGTGTCTTTAACCTACTTACCTTCAAGGAGAGTCTTAACATTCTGTACACTGGTCTGTTTAAAACTACACCAATGCCCAGCTTTTTCCCTAACTATACATATATTTTGGGGCCGGCTTTCAGTCTAACCGGATGCAGCTGAATACCAGTATTTTACATGGAGCGACTACCTATCTGATCTCCACAATCCAGTAACTGGGTAATACGATACCTACCATAGTCTGACTTTCGGGCTTCTGACGACCCGTAACGACTGTCAAAGATCCACGAATGACAGCCGGGACCAACGGTTTAACGTGCTTTCCAAGGCACGGGGAAGTCTCGGTATGTAAAGATGGCCATCCATCCACGGATCAACTCCGGTAAGCGTAAGTTAACCTGATGGATCGACCCGTGCGGTAATTATTATTTACCCACGAGCTCCTCGGTCTGTCTAAAACTGTATAAAATTAATAATTAAACTTCAAGTTCAGATTAAATTTCAGGAAAAACATATCAGGCACTGAAACAAAATATTGTGGTTTCCATATGGCTTATCATTTCGGGCCCAATTATTGCGATTACAAGAATTATTTAATTATTACGCAACGCAACGAACGCCTATTAAATTATCAGTTGAAACGTATACATGAAATTTTCCGCGCGTCTGCCCTTGAACTAGTGACGCGAACGATGTCGATAAACGCCGAACTGGCGCGATGTTTCCCGAACCTACTACCGGCTTTTTGACCTAAATGTTTTAAGTAAAACTGCGTTTTTTTAGATCTGGTTTTATTAAAGGGTGAGCTGAACTGTGGGATGTAGTGTTCGCAGATTGACAGCATTGGTTCTGCATTTGATTATTTTAATCGGATTTTTTTTCTAAAGTTTCTGCCCTTATTTTGGAACTCACTGACGACCCTTATGTTTTTTTGTTTCATAAAATTGTTTGTAGGTGTCGCAAATCTTCTATCTTATGGATCAATTAATATGTATGATTGCTATCACATTTGTGACGGCTGATTTCCTAGTCGTCCCGCACAAAACTGGGAAAGCTATTTTCACCAGCTGGCTACCACTATCAGATTGAGAACAAGGAGACAGTTTTGTTTTAATAAAATCTACATTCCGAATGAAATATATTATATATATAATGTGGGACAAATTACATTCTTTAATATATTTTATTGTCTCAGTTGGCGGTCGCTAGGAGTCAAGACTGACTCCCATATACTCTCAGCCGTCATACAGACACGAAAAAACTTTAATTTGTAATATGTTTTAAGCTTCGTGCAGACCAGCGCTACGCGACAGCGCGACGCGACACCGGTTATTGTTATACCGTCAAGTTTTCTAAGAAATTGTATTGTTCGAGTCGCGTCGCGGCGTCGCGTCGCGCTGGTCTGCACGAAGCTTAAAACATATTACAAATTAAAGTTTTTTCGTGTCTGTATGACGGCTGTATGTCTGCTAAACTGCGCAACGGATTTTGATGCGATTTTCACCATCATTTAGAGAATTGTACAAAACATTAATATTAAAGTTATATATAATTAAAAAAAACACGATCTTTTGTCAAGTTGAGAAGAGTAAGTAAGAACCGGGCGTGCAGGGTTGGGTCGCTAGATATTTATATAAAAAACGTTTTTATATAATTTATCGTAATTATGAATATTTAGCAATGTCTCGACTCTGTGATGTTTAGATAATAATATAGTCTTATTGTAGATATTAATTAATGATATTTTCCAATAAATTTTCGTTATAAATTTTGCCACACCCATTGAAGATGATGTAATATCGAAAAGAATTGGTTCTGCAGATATGTTTCAGTTTAAAATTTTAAAGATGCGGAAACATTTTTATCACAGTTACATTGAGTCATCGTTATCTACATAGTAACCTACTTATGTAAGTGTATACGTCAATGTGTATTTGTTGTAAAGGTCGGGAGGCCCATTTTTTGGTACGACTATTGAATTAAATTTAATGGCCGATTCCTATAACTTACGGACCGTTATAGGTTAAAAATTAAGACTCTGTATCTTTGTACCAATAATGAAGCAAAGACCTCATAGCTTTGCAAAGTAGACCCTCTCATGTGGAAGTAGCTGTCACAGGTAAAATTAGCTTACGAATCTATTAATATGCCCAGTTTGGCAATAAAAACGCTACCATTGGTATTTAAACGATTCGTTTTCGGTTATAGAAATCGAGTATTAATAGGTATTATGTTACGTATAGGTATTAGAGTGTGTTACTATGCAAAGAATCCTAACTAATATTACACATGCGAAAGTGAGTTTATTTGTTTGTTCCGCTTTCACTCTAAAACGGCTCAACGGATTCGGATGAAATTTGGCACGGTTGGTAGACCATGACCTGGGTTACGTTACCAAAGGATACTCTTTATCGCGATATTCTGACGAGATGGAGAGTTATGCGGGTGAAACCGCCTGGCACAGCTAGTATTAAATAACAGCAATATTTCTAAGAATTCCAATAAATAGTAAAGAAAAATGTGTATAGATAAAAATACATTTCACTACGTCTAAAAGTATTTAAGTACACATAGTAAAATTCGCTGGATAATAATAATAATTCTTCTTTTAAAATATCCAACACTAGCTTCTGCTCGCGACGTCGTCCGAACTTGGCAATGTAATGTAGCTTCCTATCAGTGAAAGATGTTTTGTAATCGAATCGGTACTTCCTGAGATTACCTCTTACAAACAAACAATTTTACCTATATTTTTCTTTTTAAACATCGTGAGGAAACCGGCATGCCTGAAAGATATTTCTCGACGGCATTTGAAGCCAAGTCAGAGGCCCATGGGCGGCTTAAAAACTTTGACACCAAATTAGTCACTAACGAAAAGAAGAAGAGACCGCTTTATAATATTTAAAGAAAAAAGAAAAGAAAGAAAGAAAAAGTGTTTATTCTGCACAAACCAAACGCACATTACAAAAAAAAACAAAAAAAAACGAAAAATGAATATATTTCTAATGAATTCTAAAAGAAAAACGTGATTTTATCGATTGCGGCACTGTCGATCATCCTTGAACTTCGAACGGTAATCGAAACCAAGTCATCAGAGCCGGGCTCATTAACAATTTGACATTTTTATATCGTTGTTGCCAGGTGTTGTAAATTTGAAATAATTTGATGATAAACGTATCGAATGATTTGATAGAATGGTTATGATATCAATATTTTAGGCCTCTTAATCGAATTGGTTACAGTTGGACGTAGTTAAGCAGAAAGGATCCAACCCACACTATGGGCGAAAATGAGTTATGTATACCAAAACACTCTTTGTAGTCAAAACTTTAATATCACAATTCAAACAATCCCTGTCATTATGACCATACGTTACCAACCCGTATGTAAGGCAGGTCATACAATCACATAACACGATCTGATCTTAAAACTTGAATATCTCAAAACTAACTCTGTGTGGGTTGGATCCTTTCTGTTTACATCCAGTTTTGAGAGAGATTTGATGAGCGGGCGACTCCGGCGCAGCATGTGGATGATGACGACGGTTACATGGCAACCATATAGGAGAGAGAAAAAGACTGACAAGTACATATTAAAGTCGAGTCGATTTCTCCCCACAACACGACTGACATTAATCCAGGCGACATTTTTACTGAAAAGCGTCAATCATGCAATCAGCTCAGCCTATCGCAATCCACTGCTGGTCAAAGGCATCTTGCAAGCTGTGCCACAACACGCTGTCCTCAGTCTTCCGCATCCAGTCTGCTCCAATCCCAACCACCATTGCCGCCTCTGACCCTGAAAAGCGTTTGCGATCAAAAACTCCGCTCGTAGCTTTGGGGCGTTTTGAACGCTCAATTTAGCTTCCACGCTCAAGCGACACGTGTCTTGCGACAGCGACTGCGGAGGATACAAATGAAAGAACTTGTTTAGAGCGTGCTACGTGTCATCGCGATGCGACTTGCGGATGACGGATGGAAACCGGAGACGCGCGCTTGTCGCCGGTTGATCGAATTTATTACAGTTTTATAATTTAAAACGTTTATTGTGTATTTATGACGATGAGTTTGGGTTTTCTCCAGAATAACGGCCTAAAGTCCAAGGACATTATTCTAGGGAAAAACGAAAAGCTTTGCGACGATGAATGCTTTTAAATCATAAAACTAAAAAAAAACAATTGCCATTATACAATGTCAAATTTTATTCGTTTGCATCCTCTTAAGGGGTGATTGTACTCATCATTATGAACAACTTTCACTATGGGGCAAAACCTGAAATCGCGGGAAAGAAATACAGCTGTTCCATACATTTATGTTCGCATAGCTCGTTATAATGAAGGGAACAGCTTATTTTTCTTTTACTACTGTTACACCATTCAATATTTCTCACGAAAGGATTTATGCCAACCAAATCCTACTGGGATGAATAAATTCAATTCTTAAAGTAACTGCTGAAGAAGATAATTTATTACATAATAAAATATCTACTAGATTATGGTTTATTCACTCTACTAAAATGAAATGTTTTGAAACAATTACTATTAGATTATCGTGGCACAGTTTTTATATCAGCCGTGGGAAATGAGTGCTACGCGATATATTTTGTGGTTTCCTGATAAGCTTTATGTCTGTTTGTGATTATTTTATATTTGCACATATTATAATATACCTACATATTTTTACTCCATTGGGATGAGCGGGCGACTCCGGCGCAGCATGTGGATGATGACGACGGCTACATGCCAACCATATAGGAGAGAGAAAAAGACTGACTAGTACGTATTAAAGTCGAGTCGATTTCTCCCCCCAATACGACTGACATTAATCCGGGCGACAGTTTTATTGAAACAATCATGCAATCAACTCAGCCTACCGCAGTCCACTGTTGGGGATAGGCATATTCAAAGCTGCGCCACACCACCCGGTCCTCCGCCTTTCGAATCCAGTCCATCCTAGGCACGTTTGCCGCCTCTGACCCTGAAAAGCATTTCCGATCAAAACTGTGTTCGTGCCTAAGGGGCGTTTTATACGCCCAATTTCGCTTCTTAACCCTGTGACCAAAATACAATGTGAAATTTAATTCGTTTGCATCCTCTTAAGGGGTCATTGTACTCATCATTATGAACAACTTTCACTACGGGGCCAACCCTGAAATCAGCTGTAAAAAAAATCGCTGTTCCATACATTTATGTTCGCATAGCTCTTTATAATGAAGGGAACAACAGATTTTTTTTTTAGTACAATGACCCCTTAGCAGGATGCAAACGAATTAAATTTTACATTGTATTTCACCCAAGAGTTATGTCGTTTTGCAAAATAGTTTTTTTCCTGGTTTAAACTGTTTCGAGTTCTGCGGTGCAGATGTAATCACATTCTTAGTATTCAATGATAATTTTTTTTTCAACTTTTCCAAAACTCGCAAGAACATCGATACTTTTCCTTCATCAATGCCCCATCTCTACTAGTTCGTGTAACACAGGCGCTTGCCCGTAACGAGCAGGGCGTGTAAAATGCCTCTTTAACTTTTAATAGCTTGTCACGCCTTCCTATTGCCTGATAAAGTTTCAGTAGGTATCATTTGTTATCTAGTTTGCATAGCTACTTTTATGAACTATCGTTAAATATTTTAAGTCTATCCATGATTAATAATTACTGGTTATTTGTCCAATACAAACTTATTCCCTTCTCTGTTACAGTATTTTTCTTCTATCTCAAACTAGTAGATACTATAAATGCCCTTTTTGAGACGAATGGTTAAAGTAACATTAACATTTTCAAAATTTTCAATCAGTCTTTTATTACTCGTTTATTGTAATAAGTAGAAATCACAGACTTAAAGATTAAAAGTGGATATTAATCGTTTTTTTTTTCGAATACAAATCTTTGTTTACGTGTTCGGAAACTAAATTCAAGAATCAAATAACAACTGATGTACTGCGGAATTATGCTGGGAGATGATGGGCGGGCGACTCCGGCGCAGTATGTGGATGATGACGACGGTTACATGCCAATCATATAGGAGAGAGTAAAAGACTGACTAGTACATATTAAAGTCGAGTCGATTCCTCCCCCCAACACGACTGACATAATCCAAGCGACAGTTAAAAGCATCAATCAAGCTATAAACTCAGCCTAACCATCTATATAGTCCTCCATTTCCCGCATACAGTCTGTCTCAGCCAACTTTGCCGCCTCTGTCCCTGAAAAGCGTTTGCGATCAAAAATTCGCTCGTAGCTTAGGGGCGTTTTAAGCGCCCAATTTCGCTTCTTATCCCCCCTTGGCCACGAGATACACGCATAAGCGACACATTTCTTGCGACAGCGACAGCACCTGCGGAGAAAACAAATTAAAGAAGTTGTTTAGAGCGAGCATGCCACGACTCACCAAGATGCGACTTGCGAAGCGACGCACGGAATCCGGAGACGCTCCTCCGGCACAGCATGTGGATGACGACGACGGTTACATGCCAACCATATAGGAGAGAGTAAAAGACTGACTAGTACATATTAAAGTCGAGTCGATTTCTCACCCCAACACGACTGCCATGAATCCAGGCGACAGTTTTACTTAAAAGGGTCAATCAAGCAGTCAACTCAGCCTATCGCAGTCAACTCAGCCTATCGCAGTCAACTCAGCCTGTCGCTGTCAACTCAGCCTATCGCAGTCAACTTAGCCTACCGCAGTCAACTCAGCCTATCGCAGTCAACTCAGCCTATCGCAGTGAACTCAGCCTATCGCAGTCAACTCAGCCTATCGCAGTCAACTCAGCCTATCGCAGTCAACTCAGCCTATCGCGGTCAACTCAGCCTATTGCAGTCCACTGTTGGACATATGCTAACTTCCACGCTGCGCCACCCAATACCTGGTCTTCCATCTTCCGCATTCAGTCTGTCTCAGCCACCGTTACCGCCATTGTCCCTGAAAAGCGTTTGCGATCAGAAGTGCGCTCGCAGCTTAGCTTAGCTTGTAGCTTACATAATAATATATATTTACATATAATGGAATGTAAACAAAATTGTTTTTATCATCATTAATGTTTTCATAATAGTGATAAACGGTGATAGCATTTCCAAACGTCGCAAAAAGTCAGGATTTTTTTAAAACTACGCCTTAAAATCTAAATCTGTAAGTAAGACGCAGTATTTTAATATCAACAGGAGGAGATACCTAGTAATATGAGTGATTGGTAATCTCGTAGTAATCTCTTATCAGTAGGAAGTAAGTGATAAGATTGGCTGAGCCATCGTACGATAGCTATTTTTGAGTGTAGGCCACGTGAGTTATCGAAATACGTTGCTTTGTTTGTACACACAAGACTCACGTGGAAGAAGCGATAGGAATAAGTATATAAAATTGCAGTATGGAATTTTTTGGGGCTTATCTCTCGTGTTCATTTGTTCTGTGCGAATGCGAGTATACCAAAGTTATGGATAACTAGACCAATGCCTTTTTTTTTATTTTTTTTGAGGGTGGGAAATTATCAAATAACTTCTCCTACTCTGGGCGGAGCGGGAGGGCGTGTCAGACTTTTACTGACTAAAACCCACCCGTGTTCCTTCCGTTGCCTGTGTGCCGGGGTCGCGATATCCCTTTCGGACAAACTCGCAACCCCGGCAGGCATTGGCCCTTCCGGACCCAATGGAGACCAATGCCTGACGAGTCTTATGAAACAGTATTTATATCCACACCAAAATCGGAGTATTTTATTGTCTAAGGCAGGTTCCCAACCTTTTAACATACGCGACCCACAAACTTTCTTTAAAAATCACTAGTTCACTACGCCCCTGAGTTACTTTGTCGACGTAAGCAGAAAAGCATAAGAATGTAAAGTAAGGCGAGCGAAAGTGAGGTCAAAAATGTTTGCGCCCCCTTGGATAGGTTAGATTTTCAAAGATCATTCAAACAGAAAAAGGAGTAACTTTGTCGACTCATGCAGAATAGTTGAAGAATCAAGAGAATGTAGAATGGAAGAGCGAGCAAAGATAGCTCGAAAATTGTTGCATACCGCCTCTGATAGGTTCGGTTTTTTAGTACATTCATACAGAAGTAGAAAAACTTATCTTTTCGACGTATGCAGAAAAGCTGCAGCTCATTTTAAAGTAGCCATAACCTTTTCTAAATAAAGAACATAAAATTTTATAAATCTATTGTTTATTATTAGAGCCGCCGCGCCCCCTATTGGTCACTCTACGCCCCCCGAGATGGACGCGCCCCACCGGCTGGGAATCCCTGGTCTTAGGGATATCGCGCACTAGCCAACCGGCCAACTAGCCGCAGACCGGGGCGCAAACCACGACTGGCCGGGAGTCGTGGCTGTCTAGTGCGCGAGATCCCTAATTGTTCAATATAAAATACCCCAATTTTGATGCGAGTCATTAGATAGAAGATAGATAGAATACTCTTCTCTCTTTTCTTCTTCTCTATGGTCATTATTTGCAACAAAACCTAATTCAATTACTCACCGGGAGCGTATTTTCTGGTACTAACCTATGAGTTCCATTCCGACAATACTTTCAGGCAGACATCTACCATCAGCTGATTATCTACAACTTTGTAGCTCACTGATAAAAAAAAAAACATAAATAACCATACACCTCTACAGTTGCAGAAAACTCAAGGCCAAGTGTACACTATTCGCGAATGAATGAATGAAACTATGCCCGATCCGCGACGTCGCGACGTGGTCACAGCTTACATCGCCACGTAACTATACGCGCCTGCGTAATGACGCACGCTACAGCTATTAATTTGAGACACGCTCGTAAAATGCTAATTGATTTGTGCCTACTAATACCTGTGTGTGAAAATGTACTCGAAGGTACTTATGAATGGTCAAAGCCTTTATCGGAGAGCGTTCTTAAGAACATAACATGGTTGGTTTTAATAGTAAGTAACAAATAGCATAAGCATTATCGGCCTATTAAGTTCCCATTGCTGGGACACAGACCTTCTTACTGTGAGACAGAAAGAGCCGTAATCTACCACTGGATCAGTGCGGTGATGATCAGACATCTTGAATGGTAATAAGACCTTTAATAAGACCAGGCACTCACAAAGACCATTTCCACGCAAGCTCCGCCCCCATGCACCCCGCCACTCCATTATGTGCTAAACGCTAACACATCAGTAATAAAGATGAATATCGCGTGCGCTCTTTGATCGTTTCCGAGCACGGAACTAAATGGCGTAAGTCTCAATTCTTATTTCGTTGATAAAGTAATACCTAATTGATTTAGAAAAAAAATCTTGTGAACTATATTTTTCTTACTGTGAATACTTATTATAGACATAAAAGCCGAGTAATCTTCATTTAATTTAAATAATGTTAAAAAAAGACCTGGTTTTAGAGGACAAAATGAATTGAGCGAAATATTATAATTACGTAACTGTCTTGTTCATGGAAAGAAAAATATCCAATAAATCGTATACAAAAGTTCCATTTTGATTGTATGCGTGACTATTGCAGAATATTAATGCAAATTAACATACAATTTAGGGAGCCTCCTCTCGCAGGCGTAGTCGCAGCTCGTCTCTTGATCTTTCTCCATCTGGTTCTATTAGATGAAAGTCTAGCGCATTCATTGACAGGGCTTCCAACCGGAGATTTAATTTGACCCACTTAATCGGTGACCTAGGATTAATTTTTCAGAAGCGAAACCTTTTCCTTCATTCCAATGTAATTGCGCGTGAGTTGACATTAGTAGGGCTGACCATTACCTAGTTTACCTTTTAGGTCCTCAAGATTACTCTTATTTAGCATGTTTATTACTTCATTATCTCCTTTTCTGGATATTCTTTATAGAAGGGCTAAGTTTAGAGAAGACATCTTTTGAATTTTTCAAAAGACTGTGTCATTGAAGTGTCTTGGCGTTGTAATTTACCTGCTAGCTGCATCTTTATAAGCTGAGTTTGGTCTGCTTCAAAGATCGAAAAGTGGTTTCACTGTAATGAGGCTGTGCACGAAATTGACCGATTTTTTATTAATTTTGTTCATTAGTTGTGAGAAAGGGAAAAAGAATTTAAACAAAACTATTTGTGATTTGAAAAGTCGAGTTCTTTGTTTTGGGATTTTTAAATAAGTTAAGTATTCATGGAAAATAGCAAATATTCGCAACAAGTTTTCCGAAAAATTACGCGAGACTGACGATTGATCACTTTTTACAAGAAACTACTTTTGATTTTGAACATTTAAAGCCTCGTGCAGACCAGCGCGAAGCGACAGCGCGACGCGACACCGGCTATTGTTATACCGTCAAGTTTTCTTAGAAATTGTATTGTTCAAGTCGCGTCGCAGCGTCGCGTCGCGCTGGTCTGCACGAAGCTTTAAACTACCGAAACACCGATACCTACCTATATAGTACCTACCATATATTTGACGAAGTGTTTCGGGTATTCCCTGCAAAAATATGCAAGGTAACAGAACATATAATATTGTGGGCCTGACCCGCGTGACCTTATTATTGTTGTAATTTTACTTACAAGATTTACCCGTTCTCAAACCTCTGCCTAGAAAAGCTGTTCCTCGTGTACAAGGAAGTTTGGCAATAATTCCTTCTGCATATGTGGCTTCCCTGGTACCTCATTAAAGGCATAAATGTCTATTAACTGCTCCCAAATTACGATGATTATTTTATTTTACCTTTTTTTTACATACTTCCTTGACATAATCTTTTCATTATTTGACATTATATACCTACAATATTCTATATTTTTAATTAAATTAGATTAGTTACTTACAGCTGTAGTGGCAATCATGTCATTTGGTTTAAATTGGTCATCATTTTTATTATTTTATTTATCTTTTATATAGATTCGTTTCTTTTAAATTTTGTGAACAGATTGTAGATCTGTGGACCATTTTATATTTTGCTAAGTACCTGGTACTTGTTGATAGGTCTACACTGTCCTCTCATACTTTTTATCACTGTAATTTGAAAACATTATAAAAACCATTTAATTTTAAAAGAGTAACCGTGGAGTTTCTTGGCGGCTCTTCTCCATAGGTAACGACCAATTAGAACCGTTCACCTAGCTTCTGACGTTTCATAAGTGCCCTTGTAGGTTTATGTGAAATAAAATATTTTGAATTGAATTAATGATTCTTAGATACTGCACGTAGAGGCCAAAGGCAACATTTCAACTTAAAATAGAATGGGACAATCAATTATTAACAAAATTCTAATGCGTTCGGAAACCAATAACTGCAGCCAAGACATTCTTCAGAAATAATAACTATCATAAATATTCAAATATTTTACAGCCTAACTATGAACTATCGCTTTTAAAATGTCAGTCAGCCTATGAGGTATTAGAACGTACAAAATGATAATGTCAAGAGTCAAGCTTTAAGGAAAATCCGGTACAATGCCTGTATATCTAGATTTGTGGCTAAATTGCGTACGAGTGGCGGAAGGGACAATATTTATTATGAACAACACTATTAGGTTAATTGATTGTTTTTGTGTGCACTTAGGTATAGGTTTTGTAGACCAAGAATAGCTTGAGGAAATAATTTTCTTGAGGAAAACTGCGTGGAATGAATAATACCGACATCAGTGTGTCGAAGTGTGAATGATCTCGTGGGGACCTGTGGGGTGGCAACATCATAACCTAAAATGGAAACAACATGTTTTACTCACATCTTTTGCTAATTACTATAATGTGAAAGATCCATAATAATCCGGTACATTAAACTACACATTGAAGCCACATGTATCCAGCGATTAACATTGAGTTGTTAACTGGTCCTTGGGTCCGCGGACCATTAACATCTTTTCTGTAGTGTTATAAACGTACAGGTAAGTAATTATAAGAAATGAAATATTTCTAGTAGCAGACAAAAAGGGAGCTGCAGAGGTTAAAGCTTTGTGCAGACCAGCGCGACTTGTCGCGCGACGCGACACCAGTTGTTGTTATACCGTGAAGTTTTCTTAGAAATTGTATTGTTCGAGTCGCGTCGCGCCGTCGCGTCGCGCTGGTCTGCACAAGCCTTAAAACAAATCGACAGTTGACGTTTGGGGCACATCTGGGGCATTTACCGTAATCGTACAAAGCAGATAATTCCATGGACTGCGTGAACTGTCGATTGTTTTTAACCTATGCAGCTCCAATCTTGTCTGCTACTAGGTACAAGTTTTTCCAAAATCACAGTTCACGGACATATCCAAGTTGATGTTTCTATAAAAAACTGAAATCTAAAATTATAAAGACAAATTAAGTGTACATATTGTTTTTGATTAATATTTTTTTAATAATATTTGGATACAAAAACGTATCAATGATAATGATACCCAAATGGTTCTTTACAATTGGAATTGGAAAACAATGAGGGGAAAAATTCAATAGTCTCACCTACTACTCAAGTTATTAATACTAAGTACCGTATGATACCGTGAGATACCATGAGATAGATAACTCAAATAACAGTTTGTTTATTTATCAAATAACCAACACACCATGAAGATACGTTGCAGCGTAACGATGCATCGGGATACCACAAATAATTAATTCCTAATTGGGACATTCTCACGTCAATTATAAATAATAAAAACTTACGTTCACCGAGCATGCATTTTATTAAACAATATCTAATATTCAAAATATTTATTAAGCAATTTTACAACCGGTATAACTTGAGCTCTGCCACCCTCTTGGTCCTAATAAAATTTGTGGTGTTAAATGGGATCTGTAGGTCTTTGTTTTCTGGTCCTTGTGTGACTTGTGACTGGTGACTTCCTCAGCGATAGATCGGATTCGACGGCGTAGATTTATGGTAGGGTGGCCATGATGTAATTGTGTACCTGTTAGTTAGAACACGGCCATTTGTTATCAGTTTTATAGGGAAACTTTTAAAGAGCTTTTACTTTATCATTAGGTGTGCTGTTAACGGATTTCTGGTTTGGTTTACTAATAGGGTAATGGGGTATGCTGTCAAGTAGCTACGGAACTGCATAATTGCTTCTTAAATTTTGAGCTTAGAAATGTTTTAACATAATTAGAAACATCAAATACAAGATAGAAATATCCACGTTTAACGAAAATGATTAAAGTGGGATGAAGAGTAATTTGGCCAACACTGATTTAACTGTTTCTAACGATCTTCACACCATCTTAGTATACAGTCTACATCTATCTGAACAAAAACTGCAAAAAAATTCAACATTCATCGATCACACTTTTCCTCATATTATCATCTCTATCTGATGTCAAAATATTTGCAAATACTCGCACGTAAGGACCAATTTTTTCGTAAAATTTGGATAAAGGACCAAAAAATAAACAGGACTATCCTACATTTAACAAACTCGTACACAGCACACACCACCTGTACGTCAAAGCTTGTCGGCAACTTAACGCGGAACTTTTAAAAGTCGCCTCGGTTTAGACGCGCGCGCATTATTGCATGTAAGTCGTGTAACATACGTCGTGTGTGATGTAGGGAACAAGGCATGAGCTGGAAGGGTACCCCATAATTTATAGAAGAAGAAAAAGTTTAAAGAAAATACAAGGAATTGACAAGATTGAGTTAACAAAAACGATTTTAAAATCTAATAAACAGTTCTTAGAACGTTCCTACATCTTATGAAATGAAATGACGTGCTTGCTTTGCCGAATGACAGACTATCAGTAACCGGAGCCTCAAGTAAATTTACTGAAGGTGGCATGACTGTGTGAGGAAGGACAGACTCCATACTATGAGGAAGAGCCTGTTCAGGACTCGCCCTTTATCAGCCTGGGCAAAATCCGCTGTAAAACACGGCTACAACGCTGCAATCCTTGCTTCTTTTCAAAAGTCTAAGACAAAAGACTGGAAGAAGATGCGACTCTCTCGGCGAGAAAGGAATATTTTAAGACGCAGATATATGCTAGTGACCTTGAGTGGTTAGCTTGCGTGTTCTATCCTGAGCTCAATCAACGCGTCGTACGTTCAGCCAGTAATAGGACTC
Source organism: Agrochola circellaris (assembly GCA_914767755.1). Lineage (NCBI taxonomy): Eukaryota > Metazoa > Arthropoda > Insecta > Lepidoptera > Noctuidae > Agrochola > Agrochola circellaris. Next base: position 2,978,962 of record OU611855.1, on the reverse strand, counting down.
GCCCAACAAGGAGCGCTGTCCCGAATTAGATGCATTATTAATTTGTTATACATAAAACAAAAGGTATTTTAATAAAACACGTATACTAAAAGATCAATTATTAAATTATCTTTAAAATGGTGAAGGTTTCAGAAAAATACGCTTGATAGATTGATTGACGTGATTCTCAGTTTTTATCCGCGTTAGGCAAAACTTTACAAATTAATTTCACTATGTAATATAAACATAATAAAAAAAATTCGCATATTAAGTTATTAAGAAAATGCTCTAATTTAACATATATTTTTTTCTAAATCATTAACACTAAACGTTTAGACGTGATTTTCAGTTTAAAATCATTAAAAGCCGGTGATCGTCGCCTTAAGAAACGTGTGAAGGTTTAGATGCCATCTTGAAAGAGAAGTCCCTTTCTGCCGCTCCTCTTATAACTTGCAGCACACCTGTCTGCTCACATTATTGTCGGGCATCGAAAGTCGTACTTACCGCTCGTAATAACGATGCTTCAGGGCATAAAGCACGGAAATAAAGGGGTTGATTATTATATCACCATATTTTATATCGTGTTTATATAGCGCTCTCGACTCGGGTGCAGTCACTGGAACGAAAAGTTCAGAGACTCGTTTATCTGTCAGGTTTTGAGTGGAAAGTGGAGATATTGGGGAAATATTGTGACTATATTTAGAAGTGTGTTTGAAGAGTCTTTACAGACGAATGATTAATTTAGCGTTTAGGCTACTCTGAACATTGGCTGATCTGCATACAGAACTTCATTATGTCCTCAGATTTGGATAGAATAGATATATTTGGTTTAACAGCGTTTTGGTTATTTTTACCTTTGTGCTTTATTATCACCATCATATCAGATCGATCAGATCATAAACCTCTTCGACTGTTTCTAGAATGATCTTAACTGAAGTAAATTTTGATACAGCAAAGCCAGGAAAGCAGATTGGCATGAACACAACACCAACATGACTTATAATTATTCTCGATATTTCTCTCTACAATCCATCAACTAGGTATGTCACAATATTCAAATTTCGAAGACACGGTAACCATGGAAACCAATCAAAATCCACGACAAACACGAGGCGAAGACAACTAACGACTTCCCCTCACCAGGATAACCTTTAATTAGGTAAACCTCAACTTGTTTATTAATTAAAAATTATTATTTAAAATCGTATAATTTTACACTCGAGCGACCTGAAGCGAATACTAGCTGTATCTTCTGTATTATTTATATTAATTAGGTTGGAGATAGGCATCTGTTTATTTAGTTTATTACGGATTAACTTCCGTGGGTGACTGACAGTTTAGTGTTGCCATGTTGGTGGAGTAGAAGAAAATGGTAAGATATGGCACCTGTATTGGAGGTTCAGGAATAGTTATTATTAGATATTTGCAATATAAACCCGACGTGTGTTCGTGGAAGAATGGATGGCGATCAAGTCTGTATGTATGTTCTGAGAGATGAGTGTATGAATTTTTGTCAATTTTTCTTGTGTTAACGTAACTAATGAATAAATAAATCTTTACATAGTATAAAATGAAGTCGCTTCCGGTGTCTGTTCTGTTCGCTTAGATCTTTTAACCTACTCAACGGATTTCAATGCAGTTTTCAGCAATAGAGAGAGTGATTCAAGAGGAAGGTTTATATGTATAATACATACCCGTGCGAAGCCGGGGCGGGTCGCTAGTAATAAATAAATTAAATGGACTTGTTTACAAAATTGTCTATCTTAAAAACTCTTTTTTAGAAACGTTTTAGTAAGGTTTTATGGATGAGAAGAGAAGTTCTAAGAAACGGTCGCAGATATCCTTTTTCGCAAGGCATTTTGTGGTTGCTGCATGTGGATTGCTGTGATAGTAGTAAATAAGAAAAGATACAAAGAAGTATTATTAGCTAAAGTCTGTTCTTTAATGTCGTAGACTCATTTGACAAGTGCAAATGTCAAACTCCAAATTGATAAAACAAACAACAATCACTTGAAATTTTAAATTGGTCTACGACAGTTGTTCCCAACCTTTTAACATACGCGCTCCCCTAACTTTCTTTTAAATAAAAATTTTGCAAGGTTTTTTGATAGGTAAAATTTATTTTCGATCATTCAAACAGAAATAGAGCTTACTTTGTCGAGTATTGCAGAAAAACTCAAGAATTATGAGAATGCACACAATTTCGGTTTCGTGACATTTTTCTTTTGACCATTCTTAGAAAAGAGTTACTTTAAGGCTCGTGCAGACCAGCGCGACGCGACGGCGCGACACGACTCGAGCAATACAATTTCTAAGAAAACTTCACGGTATAAGAATAACCGGTGTCGCGTCGCGTTGGTCTGAAACGAAGCTTTATCTACTTAAGTAGAAAAGTTGAAGAATCAAAAGAATATAGAATGGAAGACCGAACGAAGCGAGCTAAATAATTTGTAGCAGGCCGCCTCGGATAGGTTCGGTTTTCTTCAATATATCGTCTGTATTCACCAAAGTGAATACTAACGACAATAGTTAATGACCAGAAAGCCTAATCTTGTATTTAAAAACGTTCATAATCTAGTCGCAATTTCATTTCAGCGAGAATCAACGTCATAAAATGTAGGTAAATTATAGGATTTTTTGACAACTTAAGAATAGAATGCGACCGTTCTAAAAAAAAAGTGAGTGTGTGTCAGCTCCGACGCACGAATGGAGTTTACTCCTTAATACAAATTGTCTTTGAATATGCAATGAATAGAATACTTATAGAATAATTTTATTTCGGACAGAGTCCATAAGGTTAGTAACAATTTTACTTAACATCTAGTGTTAGTAGGTACAGACACGGATTAACATAAAATTAAATTTCAGCGTGGAGCTGCATCCACCTCCGCAACATCGAGGAATCCCACCGGTCTGCGAACACACTGAGAATACTGTTGGTGCCGCCGCGAACACGTGACGTCACGTGGCAATAGACAAAGGGATTAAATAAACGCTTAAAAAAGAAACTGCTCCACTCTGACATATCAAATGAAACAAAAAATTTGATTAAAATGTTGACTTGTCTTTGCGATTTAATTGGATGCAGTAAAGTGCAAGTAATCGTGTATCGCACGGCCGAAATATCTAGATCGAAGTGTGAAAATTGTAAAATATTTTTTTTTCAAAATTTTAATAAAATGTAAAGCTTTAAATTAATGCTTTAAATGTAAATTTTACTTCTCATAAAATATCCATACCCCACATTATATGAAAATCGATTCTTAAGGAGTAAACTCCAAAAACGCAATTAACTGTCCCTCAGAAACTGGGAGCTTCTTACAACACCATTGGTAAAAACACCGACTATTCAGATTCACAGGAAGATCCATAACTACGATAAAAACTATTTGAACTTAAGTCAAGCACAAGTTAACAAAAGCCTTTATGCCACGGGGTCAAGTACGGTCATTGTGTGTAAAAACAATGAATTGGCTTCATGATAGAAAGGGCTTACTGCCTCCTGTTTCGATAGGGTTAGCTCAAAGTTGCGTTGAAATAGTTGAATACTTACCCACCTACAATACCAAGGAAATATATAACATAACTTTATTTATTATACCAATCAACAATGTGTCTTCTTGTGTCGTCGCGCGTTGCTATAGCACTTACTTATACTGTGGCCATCTTCAAAATTATGCTTTGAGAGAGACTGTTATCGATATCATGATACATCGACCTTTGCGCGCGCCATGGAGCGATTTGTAACACGTTCAAATTCTGTGTGCAAACGCCCACTGGAAGGACCTGTTGATACCAGTAAGTGGAAAACACCAGTTTGGTCTGCATGCTACTTTTACGAATAATCCTGATCCCGTTAAAACCTCAAACAGGTTCAGTTTGAAATACAAAAGGTCCGCGCAGTGGATTAAAAAAAAAGGGGCCTTTTTCCCATATATATACGTCATTAGGTCTTTGGGAAGGTCTTCTAGGGTCGATTCCAAAAATGGGCTTACTGCTTCATGGTTTATTCAGCTAAATATTGCTAGATATTTGCTCATAAAGCTTCGTGCAGACCAGCGCGACGCGACGCCGCGACGCGACTCGAACAATACAATTTCTAAGAAAACTTGACGGTATAACAATATCCGGTGTCGCGTCGCGCTGTCGCGTCGCGCTGGTCTGTACGAAGCTTAACACGTTGACTACGTCGGGCCTGAGAACCAAACCAGGGAATTTATGCTGAGCTACCGTGGTAGTGACCACAAAACCTGAATAAAATGAATATGATTGAGCTTAGTGGAGTGCAATTTGAAAAGCCTATGTCCAGCAGTGAACTGCTAAAAACCGACGATTAACCAACCAGTGTTTAAAAAATAAATAATAACTACTTCCCATCAACTTCCAACTACAGTCCAGCCGCTGAGAGAATACTTTCTTGACACATCACATCATAATCATAACCATAATCATTAATCTTTATTTATCTCAACTTCATATCACAGGCACTGGTTAATAAAATGCACAATCTTAAATACAGAGAGGTGTCTGAAGTAGAACGGTCCTGGGTTACAGATCACCCGGCTCTCTTAGATAGGACATGTTAATTTACAAAACAGTAGAGTCAAGATACATATTATTTGTATAACAAAAGTTTGAGAAACATAACAAAATCAAAGAAGAGCAAGTCAACATAAAATTCAAAGAAATATAATTATGTAGAAATTATGTAGGTACATTACGTACCTACCTATATTACTATTCAATAATACATACATAGGTATCTAAATCAATCTGCCCAGCCTTTTCCCAACTATGTTGGGGTCGGCTTCCAGTCTAACCGGATGCAGCTGGATACCAGTATTTTACATGGAGCGACTGCCTATCTGACCTCCATAACCCAGTTACTGGGTATACGATACCCCTTGGTAAGACTGGTGTCAGACTTTCGGGCTTCTAACGACTGTCAAAGATCCACGAATGACAGCCGGGACCAAGGGCTTAACGTGCTTTCCGGGGCACGGAGGAGTCTCGGTATGTAAAGATGGTCACCCATCCACAGACCAACCCCGGCAAGCATAGCTTAACCTGATGGATCGACCCATGCGGCTGTTATTACTTAGCCACGAGCTCCTCAAGGAAGTCAAATACTGGATACTTAGGTATCTAAATAAGAAAATAAAATAATAATGAGCATAACAAAAAAATAAGAATGGAAATGGGGAAATTTTGTGTGTATTGAATGTTTGTAATTGTAGGTAAGTGTAAATATGTGGGTGTCTTAAAACTCAAAAAACTTATTAAAATCAATGTCTTAACATTGGTTTTTAATAAGTTTTCAGTGGCAATATTGTCCAGATTTAATAGCCAAAAGCGTAATTTTCTTTTACATTGCTTTTGTATGACTGTAGATAAATAATTTGTTATTAATTTAATTATAAAGAAAAGTGCCAATAAAACAATTTTTTTTTTTGGGAGAAACTTGTGTTATTACTTATAACGGATGATTGAACAAACATTTCTTGATCCTCTATTTTAAGGGAAGTTCAGTGTGTTTTTTTAGTACTGTCAGAGAATTAACAACTGCCGGACCGTTAGCACTTGGCAGTGTTGGTAAAGTTCCAAAGTTGGATAGAGGATTGGGAAAAAGTAACTAACTTTTAATATAGCCTGTCAGTTTCGTACTAACGATTATGAGTGCGAATTTGATCCTTATTACTACTAGAAATTGTCAAACTGACAGGTGTCAGGAGAAATTGTCCAACTGTCAGGTGTCAGGAGAAATTGTCCAACTGTCAGGTGTCAGGAACGCAGTCTCTCGACGGGCGGACTGTACCATCCTCTCTTAGGAAGTACTAAAATCCTTTATTTTTAAACTAAGTGTCGTTTAATATCGAAGTCGCAAGCGGATGTATGAATTTATGAATGAAACAGACTTCTCATATTTAAGTGCTTGAGGCGTGACGTCATTTGATAGCCTGACGGCTAAAATTAGCCTTTAATGTGTACAAAGTTCAGCACTCGTCTTTTCGACTTTGCACTTGTAAAACAAACTATTTTGCCTTAGAATAGAATATAATACTTAATTTTTTTATTATGTACACCATATTAATTACAGATACATGTATGTAGAAATTTTGCATAGGCTGACACAATGGGCAATAAGCAGTCTTATCGCTAAAGCTATCTTTTATTATCCTTTTAATCCACCCAAAGGTTGTCTTTAAAAAATTACTTGTAGAATGTTACTCAATAGTTCCTTCAAAATATACTTAAAGCTTTGTGCAGACTAGCGCGACGCGACAGCGCGACGCGACACCGGTTATTGTTATACCGCCAAGTTTTCTTAGAAATTGTATTGTTTGAGTCGCGTCGCGCCGTCGCGTCGCGCTGGTGTGTACGAGCCTTAATGGTGTACTCAAATTGTAGGCATTTTTTCGCAGATTCGCAAATCTATGATTGCGTGGAATAAGATTTTATTTACCATAGTGTAGGTATACACTGTATCCTCAACACCCGCTACCGCTTGTCGCTAGCGCCTGTCGCTACCGCCCGTCACCCTATAACCGAGACAGTACCGTGCCTCGGAACACGAAATAAAACTACCAAACACTCGTAAGTGTATGGTAGTTTTATTTTTCTACGACATAATTAGGTCCTTGAAGAAACGATTCAGTTTCAGATATTCGCGACCACTCATTGACTGAGCACTTATCTTTATTGATTCAGTTGCTATAACGTCATATTATTATCAGATATTATGTCAAACAATGTATATTCTCAAACAATAAAAACAGTAAATCAAGTTCATAATCAGCATAAAAAATTTATAAGTTTTCGTCAGCCCTATTAAAACAATACTGTACAGTGTACTACTATAATTCTCAAGGTTTAAGATTATAATTATCTGATACACAGACATTATCTTGAATTAAATATTATTAAAACACATTTGAATCTTATTTCCGCTAATAAAACGGGCTTAGCAATAGTGCGACCCAAAAAGATACAATTAAATATTAATATTAGCCTCATCTCTTTCTAACATTACCATGCCAAAAAGAGATGGAACACGTAATCCAAATTCGAATTGGTGTCATCAAGATTGGCTGTAAACTCATGTGTGTGTAACGTAGTGTATAATTTCGCAAGACACATCAAGCGGCGCCGTGGCTTAGTTGGTTAAAGCGCCTGTCTAGTAAACAGGAGATCACGAGTTCGAATCTCGTCGGGGCCTATGCAAGTTCGTGCATATAATTCTTTTTGGATTTTTTTTAAATAGTTTTTTAATTAAATTATTTAGTTAATACTATTATATTAACTTCAAATATACAAAGTTAGTAAATAAAATTCGCGGAATTTTATCAACAAAATAAAATAACACGAAAAATTACAACAGTACTTATTAGTACTTATTAACTTATATATTAAGACGTGAAACAAAAGCTTTGTACCCCTTTTTACGAAAATTACGCGGACGGAGGAGTATGAAATTTGGCACAGGTAAAGTTTATATGGAGAAGGAGTGCAAAAACCTAATAATATGAAAAAAAATAGTTAAAGCCTTTGACACACTATGGTTAAAGATGGCTACCTTAGAATAATGACATGGCAGCATGGAATTAGTATGAACTATCCTAAAGTATCCTACCAAACTTAAAATTTAAATTAATTATGGTCGAATTTCGCTCACTGGGCAACTAGTTAGTATAATTATTATACACTGTTTCAATTGTAATGATACCACATTTTTACGTACAACATAAAATTGGTAAACTGTTAATTTAAAAAAACTTCGTATGCATCGAGAAAGATTACTGAGGACATATCACAATGCTTACCGTTGTCGGTAGCGTTAGCAAAAAAAAAAAATACAGACCATTTAATAAAAATTAAGGATTTTTTTTAAAATTTGTCGTAATGTCTTAAGCTTCGTGCAGACCAGCGCGACGCGACAGCGCGACGCGACACCGGCTATTGTTATACCGCCAAGTTTTCTTAGAAATTGTATTGTTCGAGTCGCGTCGCGGCGTCGCGTCGCGCTGGTCTGCACGAAGCTTTAAAGAATAATTTTATAGTACCTACATATTTCTCATTTTATGGAAACAATTTCTTGCATTATATTTAAAGGCTTGGGTGAATAAAGGTGGGTCGGGTTCTTCCACTATCACGTAGGTAATGGCACCTTTACATGACTGCTCATGACAAGCCTAGTGCTTACACAATAAAACTTATTTTTTTTTTCATAAACACTTGTTTTTCCAATGCATTTTAGACATTGGCAGAATAGTCGACATCAGCCTTGCTTGCCATGAAAAAAAATAGAATAGAATAACTTTTAAATATGTTTAAATTTTTAAATTTTACTACTTATCAGAAAAAACATAATTAAATTATGTTTAAAAAAAACTGCAGTCCTTTTCAATCGACTTTTTGGCGAGTATTTTTACAGTTATGTAGAATTTCTCTACCAACCCTACACGCCAGGAATGGCGAGTTGCGTGGGAGCCGGTGAAGGAGCCGTCTAACATTAATTGCCACCGCGTTAACTCCACAGCCGAACAATGGCGTATTAACATACTAAATATGACTATCACTAACGTATGTGACGTACAAGCGCAACGCTAATGTCTGCTGCATTTATATCTGAGTGAATAAAAGCGTTGCCACGACGCATTCATAATGTTATGGAGGGAATGGTTGCCGGAAATGGCGGAAAGGGGAATCGAATTGCATAGCAATATCAAATAGATTAAGAAGGAAGCAAAAGTCTTGAATTATTTGTAGGTCAAGGAAATGGTCTCAATAGAAAAAAACATCACGTTTAGTATGACCACAATAGAAACGCGTTTTGTCGACGGAGGAATAGACAAAATGACAGATAAACAATCACAATCTGTCATTTTGTCTATTCTTCCGTCGACAATACCCGTAGCAAACCCGTTTCTATATATTTTGAAAATAAAATCGTGGTTTAGGATTTCGGGTGAACCTAGTTTCCACCTTCGGCCTGATCATCACTTACCATCAGGTGAGATGAAGGCCAAGAGCTTGCCCGGTAAAAAAAACAACATTCCACTGCACTTATGAAGCTTTTTGAGACGTTTTTTTCGCAGTCCTATTGTTTGAGTTCTAACTGTGTTTTGAGATATGTAAAATTACCTACGTCATATTCTTTGTGCCCAATGTTTTTGCAATTCTTTAGTCTCCTTAAACAAATGAAGAATCCACAAAGTTCGTTCGTTGATGAGAACAATTCGACCTTCACCACCTCAACACAATTTTGCTCAACCATTTCATGAATAAAACAACGAGTCGGTATCAATTTACTATTATACTGGTAATAACCTAATAAATAGTGACGTAACGACTAGATACTGGCAACACAAGGCAACGATCGCCGTGCAGCCTGTAATGACTCACTTATTACTGTGGTATGCTAAGTGCGGGGTTGTCAGATGCGATGGCGCTTACCCTGAGTGTTGGTATGTGACACGAAACGAAAATAGATAAAAATAGTAAAAGGATAAAAAAAAACAAGGAAAGAATAAAGTTTATTTAGACCCAGTTCGGGAAACACAAAATACAAATAACAATACAGGCTGGCATAGACATCGATGCGAAAACTGTTACCATGGATTTCAGTACATGATTCTTAAGAACAATACGTTGAAATTTTTCGTCGGTTATTAAAAACAACATCTGCGGTCAAAATGTATCGACCAGCAAATTTTTTGAATAATATACTGCACCTCGTATAAAAATTGAAAATAATGTTTTAACAACAATAGTGTGTGCCTCACGGCTGCGCCAAAAAGGTTCATTTCAGCATCAATGCCAGACAGATGCTGTCTGACGCTGGTTTTAGTCAGGTCTATCGTTAACCTAATCTAGCAAAACCAACGTTAAGCTTACATTATAACCATAAAGCGGGTTACCGAATATGGACACTTGAATTTCTTGATCTCTAGATAAAAAAATAACGTTTGATAACGTAAACGTTTGATAACGTAAACGTTTAATAACGTAAACGTTTGATAACGTAAACGTTTGATAACGTAAACGTTTGATAACGTAAACGTTTAATAACGTAAACGTTTGATAACGTAAACGTTTGATAGAATGTAGAATTAAATTATCTGGGCCTATTATATAAACTCCCTTGAAAATCAGAGCTGTCCAGTACGCTACATAAAGCGGGGTAATTGACTAATTACGACACACACAGTAGCAATAGCTTTTGTTTTGACAGTTCAACAACATTCGTTGCGTTATTTACGTTGTTGAGCAGACAAATTTTTCGAACATATGAAGTAATGGATAAGCAATATCCTTCAAAATTGCCTTATTATTCCCCTACTATTTCATTTCTAATTGAGGTACTTATCTCCTTTAGCATTAAGCATAATCAGCCTATAATGTCCCCACAGCTGGGACACAGGCCTCCTCTCTTCGAGTGGGAGTGGGCTGTAATCTCCCGCGCGAGCCCAGTGCGGGTTGGTAGATGTCACAAGTCATCGAATTTTTGGTTGTAGGACATGCCGGTTTCCTCACGATGTTTTCCTTTACCATCTAGAAAGCAGTGGTGATGAAATTATTCACACAAAGTAAAGCGCCTGCTTGTCTCCTATTAATACTACTATATCATATTAACAACCTTTCCTCTCGCAATATTGGAAGTAGATCTGGCAACCCAGCCAAACGTTCTCTGATTAATTCACACAGATTAGGTCGCGCAAGGTCACAAAGTCCATTCCCGGCTGTTTCATTATAATTCCCATAAAATATGCCGGTTATCGTCGCTCCGTACAAGGAAATACAACACATGTTTTAGATGGTTATAGAATAATAGAAGCCATGGGCTTGTGACCGACTTTTTGGAACGTTCGGCGTTGGATGCTACTTGTGATACTTGTGGGATTACTGACCTACTTCAACTTTTTATTTGTTATTATTACTTCGGCCTATTAATCGTGTAAGCCGTTGGTCCCGGTTGTCATTTGTAGATCTATGATAGTTGTTACGGGTCGTCCGAAGCCCGAAAGTCTGACAACCAGTCTATCAAGGGGTATCGTGTTACCCAGCGTTGTGGAGGTCAGATAGGCAGTCGCTTTATGTAAAATACTGTTACTCAGCTGCATCCGGTTAGACTGGAAGTCGACCCCAACATAGTTGGGAAAAGGCTAGTAATCACAACAGCTGATGCAGAACTGATGAAGGGGGGACCTGCTAAGGTAGCCCACGAAATCAATTTTTCTTACGTTTTTTGCAATGTGTAGGTCACTGTCAGGTTGTATGTTGATTAAAATTTGATTCGCGACCGTAAAAATATTGCTTTAAGAATTCTAGTCCTTAGAATCAATGTTAGAATATAACATAAAAAAGAAAAAAAAGCAGGATCCTCAAATGTCATGATTTCATGAAATAGTCATTCAATAGGATTAATGAACTTAGAGAGTTGTATTGATGATTTTTATGATTATAATTCTATAAATAAACATTTGATACGGTCGCGAATCATATTTAGATCAACTTACAACCTGATACTGACCTGCTAAATGCAAAAAAATAAAGAAAATATAAATATCGCGGGCTACCCTGATGCTTTCGCCTTAATGTAAGAATATCAGAGTTCAGCACCCAAATTGTGTAACACACTTTTTTGAAGGATATTGCTAATCCATTGCTTCATAGGTTTGAAAAAATTGTCTACTCAATAACGTTCATTAGGCAATGAATGTTGTTGAACTGTCAAAATGAAACCCATTGCGATCAATTGTCAATTTACTATCTTTAACCGCGAAATTTCCCGTTTTTTTATTTTTTTATTCATATTCATAATGAGGTGCCATTAAAAATATGAATAAAAAAAAATAAAAAAATAGGCTTTTAGATCATGAGCAATCGGAATATCAAAAAATATTTGGCCTGGGTTTTAAGGGAGGCGTGAAAATTGATTCGCTGTTACAATTTATAATAGATGTGTGTTACGCAATGATGCTGGGGCCACACCAACGGGACACGCCGTTGATTATCGCGATGATGGACGTTATTAATCGTAGGAGTAGCCAATACTTATCGCGATAATTTGGCAACGGTATTCACATTACCGTTTGACGTTGGGCGATAACTCAGGTGTAATTAAATGAGCATTGACGTTAACCGTTTAAATGTGGCCACTCAACTGATCGAAACAACTCAGTAATTATTCCGATAACTAAGTTATTAACTATTTTTTGATATTCCGATTGCTCATGATCTAAAGGCCTATTTTTTTTATTTTTTTTATTCATATTTTTAATGGCACCTCATTATGAATATGAATAAAAAAATAAAAAAACGGGAAATTTCGCGGTTAAAGATAGTAAATTGACAATTGATCGCAATGGGTTTCATTTTGACAGTTCAACAACATTCATTGCCTTATGAAAGTTATTGAGTAGACAATTTTTTCAAACCTATGAAGCAATGGATTAGCAATATCCTTCAAAAAAGTGTGTTGTTTATGGCGATGATGAGCATTGACATTGGTGTGGGGATGACCCCGCAGATATCGGTGATTAATATTTTGTCAACCTGTAAAGCCACTCTTCAAAGACAAGATTTCTTTTCATATTAAGATGAAATAACCAGTGATGAAAAATTTTGCTCACTGTCTGTTGGACTCATCATGTTGCACACTATGAATTTAATAAAAGTTACTTCCAGTTCCTAGCATTCATTTCCATAGAATCCCCGAACAACCTCAATGGGTCTAATAGACAAGTATGTAAACACAGATATTTGTCGAACAAGCGGCCCTTCGAACCCGAGGTGTCGAGAAACGAATGCCTACAACGCACTAATAAAATACTCACGAAGTAAAGCGGAAACATAAAAAATATATATATCTACGCACTGCGGGGCCTATTGTCAAAACGTTATCCAAGGGCACCCACGTTAGGGTTATCGACATCTCGAACTCGAAATATAAATATACCATAAGATTTTTTTGCGAGTTTTTTTATGTGACCGTACAGGCGTACATCCCTTGACGCAAATGTGTAAATACTTATTTAAATGTATATTATTTTTATATTTATGCGTAGGATAATGTGGACGTCTCGTTATTATAATTTATTGTTCACGGTCGCTTGACTTTAGTTTCTAATGTCTCTGTTAGTTTAGATAAGTTTTTATTTATAAAACCTGGGTTTTTTTTCCAAAAAATAATGGCTTCTTTTTTAATTTTACACGGCATTGGCCTGAGCCCATGACGTAGGTATACGCATATTACCAAATAAAAGCTAATTTTGAACAAAGCTATTTACTAAAAAAATCTTTACATTAACTTTTATGTTGAACCCAAGAGTGGCAGCCCTAGTAACATCGTCCAAATTTGAAGGGCGACATCTGTTATAACGTGGTGTGAATGATTATGTTATATTAAACGCGCCGATAGCGGCCGTGGCGCGAAATATACTAATATGGCGCCGAACGTCAATTAATCTATGAATAAATCGACGGGAATTTGATAACTTGATCAAAATGTGGGACAGTGGGTCAAGGTAGCATAATTTTTGGGGGCAATATTTGAGGCATTTTAATGTACAAGGATGGATGACAAAAATATTTTTTTTTTTAACTAACAGTCCCGACAGACGTCCTGTCCGTACAATATTCATACAAAAAAGGACGTTCAGTTATTCCCGAATTTGAACATTTTCCGGGAAACTTTTCTAGTTTTTCTATTCATAAAACAACTTATTCGAACTATTACGACCATTTAGATCCAAAAAACAGCCATATCGGTCTGCTTTGGTCAAGTGATGGCTTACCCAAGAACATCATTTAATTTTTTGATACGTTTTGTTGTTTCAGTATAACTTGATAATAAACAAAAAAAAACAATAGACGACATATATTTAGTAACTTAATCCGCTTAACTGTTCTTAAATAGTCATTAAGAACAGTTAAGCGGTTTAGGTTACTAAATATACGTCGTGTATTGTATTTTATAATGGATTTCCGCAAAGTGACGACTAACTATTTTGGAAACAGTTAAAAACAACCAGGCAGGATCTTATTACCATCGACAACGACGTAAAATTTTCAAATGGAGACGCCAAGGTATTCTTACATACCGCCATCAATAAATCCAACTCAAGATTTATGTGGGAAAAAGGCCAATACGCGCTATAAACAAAAACTATAAATTCAATTTAAACATATTATACTGTTTAAATATTTTAATTTATATCCCCAATATGCATGACAGTATTGAAAATATTTTTATAGGTCCCACGAAACGACACCATTTCACTTTTTAATGTACCATTAAGATATCATTACAAAAAATGTTTATACAGATTTTTTTGTTCACCTTTCTATGGGTAAGTATTTATTGTACGTAATTGTCTATGGTACAGTAGACATTAAAATGGATAAAAAAATTAAAAGCTTTCAATGAAAAATAAAATGTAAAAAAAAAATAGAATGTTGTAAAATGTGTCCCGGTTTCTTAGGCTTAGGATAAAAAAGAGCTTGCGATAAGTGTCATTATGGTGTGGTTATGCCTAAAGACTTATCCAATTTTTCATAAAACAGCATCCTACAAAGATATAAAAATAAAACAAACTGCCGATCCATCAAAAATTCCAAAGTGATAATATCATAGAACGTTATCGACGTTAAACTATCACAGACAATAACACTAAATACGATTCTAACATTCATTACCGGTATTAAAAACTATAAATAAGAAATATTGAAATACCGAGTGGTGCGATCAAAATTATTGGTCGGCGTATACCATGTACTGTGGCCACAGAGTAAAATAATAGCAACGGTAGGGTGCGACGCATTTCTGGCAAATTTTGTCAGAAGGAAGAAAAAAAACTTTGTGAACTTTGGGGCACTTTACCCAAGAACCTATTAAATATAAGTGACAATGTGACATAATTGACAAAAGCTTACAAAACTGACACATTTTCACGACACGTGCTGTACAATAAAACAAAAGATGAAAAGAAAAACTTACTTACAAAACTATTCGGACCTGTCGCCTGTCGGTTTACTAAACAAGTCCCAAGCTTCTCAGAGATATTGGCGATATCTCAATAATAAACAGATGTGGCGAAGCAGGGAATAATCCCCACGTTTTGTTAACGAAATGGTTACAAGAAGATTGAGAACGGTCTAATTGTTATAGGAAAAAACCACAATCATGCTTACCATATTATTTTGTAATGTGTTTAATGATATGTCGATGTGTAATCGGAAGTGGCCTGTCAAGAAAGAACGTTCGAAATATGATAAATGAGTGTCAAATCTTAGAACTTATTTTAATGATTTAAGTCCATCTGTATGTGGCGACTCTAAAAGGCGCGAGTACAGGGGGGGTTCAACGGGTACAATCGCCCCCTGGGCTTCGACTAAACTTAGGCTAAAAGTCTAAATTAGAAATAAGCCATTGCCGTCATCCTTGTAAGGGGGGGGGGGCACATTTTTGAGTTTACTTGGCTTGAAAAATCCCCCCCTGCCAAAGAGAAACATATCCCCCCTTGAGCGTAAAACTAAATCCGCGCCTGCAAGTGATGCTGATGACACATCTACAATATTTTTATAATCCCAAACGAAACAGAAGAGATATAGCTTTTAAAAGCTATAAAATGGCGATCGATATTAATCGTTAACTTGTTATAGGAACCCATTAATATTCTTAGATTCGAATTTATGGATATGATACCGGATCAGACAGGTAATACGTCTACATACAACGCGCAATGCATATGTGAAAGTTTCATTTGGTATTCAATCAACTTGTGGCAACGTACGTGCTTGATTATAAAAACGTATGTAGGGGGGAATTTCATTGCTGTGTATTTGATTACGAGGGCGAATCCGTGGGCAACGGCTAGTCATTGTATAAGTTGTTGGATCCTTAATCTTCTACTTATCTCTGGCACATGATAGCGTCCGCATCTGTGTGGGGAATTAAATGAGTCAATAGTATCGACCGCAGCGAGTCTCGAGTAGCGGCTAACTGGTAGATTACGTCAACAGATAAGCACTTGGCAACTACTAAGATATTTAATGCCTTTAGTATATTAATAACTAGCGACCCGCTCCTGCTTCGTACGCTTTTTACGACTTGACAAAACACCGAGATTTCTCAGTTATATGTAACTTTAATATTAGCGTATTATATACATAAACCTTCCGGAATAACTTCTCTAAACCATGGTGAAAAAGTCATCAAAATCTGTTGCGTGGTTTAGAAGAACAACGCGGACATAAACACGAAAAGCAACTTTAATTTATAATATGTATAAATGCTTTAACACAAGCTACAATCAAAATTCAAGATAATTATGCATGACAATCATCTAATTTCAAGAAACTCGTCCAATTTCGCTGTAGCGCCATCATTATTCACCAACTCAAACTAATTAACAATGTGCTAATTTCCAAATTCAGAACATATGGTCGAACATATCCTGTTTTTTACGATCTAGGAGGAGCAAATATTTTATCTTGAAAAAAAAATTAATTACGCCACGTGTTTTTTCAAGCTAAAACGCGCTTAAAAAAGTCGTTTTTAAGGTCACAATTTGTTTGCAGTAGATAACGAGGCGCGAGTTTCATGAATGAACGTCTCGGCATGAATGGCGGGCGGATATGACATCACGCGAAGCCAACGAGGCGCCGACGCGCGTACGCACCCCACGAACATAATAATAATCTGCAGTAAATCAGATACAATTTGTCATTTGAATATTTTTATTTCTTCAGCAGATTAAAAAAAAGTGAAGAGTATTAAAAACTTTATATGTTGAGACTGACTTAATATTATTTTTAAACTATGCAATTTTGTAAGTTAAGTTGGATCCGTAGTCCGCAACAAATCTCTTATGGAAAAGTTCTCAAGGAAAAAATCTAACTTAGAAAGATATATTAATATATAATTCAGTAAATACATATCTGTTATAGTCGCGAATCATATTTTGATCAAGATACAACCTGACACGGACTGCAAATTGCAAAAAAACGTAAGAAAATTTGAGTTTCCCGGGCTACAACTGCGGATCCACCATAAGCTAAATCTCAAATATGTTTTAGTTGTTTTTCAATAATTTAAATAAATTCAGCCAACATTTTCATTTCTTTTTACTCAAAACTCCAGAAGGCACACGATTTGAAGTTTTACTACAAACAATTTATTACAACAAAAGTCTTTGTTACAAAGACATAATTCATTAAAGTTTTTTTAAGGCTATAAACGTTAAGTACACAGCCTAACTGAATGCACGACGTGTTGTAGCTACTTATTGCTATTCTTAATGCGTTTTACACGGTCAGAATATAAATTAGGCATAGAGGTTTTATATCATGCTATCCTACACACGTTCCGGAGCCTCCATTGACAAAACCCATTGATAAATTGCAAATAAATATAGTATCCTTCAAAGCACATTGACATGACGAGATTTGAATCAATGACCATCGATATTTTTATTACTTATATTGTTATATTTATTTAGTGTAGTTTTGAGGATGTTTTTCCTTAACAGAACATATTAACAAACTATTTTTAGTAACTGACTAATATCTTGTTACTGGTGCTAAATTAGGGATGACTTTAATTTGAAAGCAAATTAATACTAATTTTATTATTTTTGCTTTTTATACGTTTAAAAATGAGGAAGCTTGAATTGCCAAAAAAGGCACAGAAAAAAAAAGGAGATACAAAGTGGGTTAAAAACGCGAGTAATCCATCAATTTTGTTCAGCTTTCAATCTTACATTAGTTGCATGTAAAAACAGTGCTATAAACTTGTTATACTGCATTGACTGCACTATGACAGTTACGTCACAGTGTCAATAGCGATATAACAACTTATTTACGATTCCCATTGTTAGCAACTGCACTTTTTTTACTGCAGTAATCTCACACGCAGCGAGTGAATGAATCAGTGTTAATTATATTTTAATGAATGGATCACAAACCGCTGAGTCTCGTGTACACAATTACTATTAGCGATTGTTATTTTTTTTTCATGATAAATCGGTAATACGGTGTTTTATTATGGCGGCATCTACACCGCCACATGCGAACTACGCATCAAAGACTTGACGTCACACAACATCCTGACGTCACTCAAATCCTGCATCGCGCAATTAGAGTTTACCGCGCGGTGGACATATATACAAGCTCACGACTTCAACCTCTGGGCAATTGCCCGCCAGACATGACACCCGTCTGGTCGGAGGATCCTCCCTTTTCTATGGTGGATGAGTGAACTTTACACCCTATTCCTCATACCCCTAAATTGGTGACCCCGACGTGATTTGAACACGCAACCTTCATGCAGCTACTTCAGCGTGACGTCATCATCATCACTCCCGCAAGCTTTCGTGAGGCGAGTCACACAGCCAGCCAGCACCCACGGCTTCAACGGGTATCCTGACCACCAGCATGCAGCGAACGCGCATTCCTGGTCATCACCCTCAGCCTCATCAGCAACCTTGGCACAGCACCTGCACTTTCGGCCGGTCTCACAAGCAGAGCCCATTCTACCCTCTCCTGGTCGACACTAGCAGCCAGCCACAACCCAGCGCTGTACCACATCCGACCCACTGGATCAAGACGCAGCGCCACCCCGACTCACTGGGGAATCACCGCAAGCACCGCAGACAGTTCCGACTCACCGCGAACTATGCGGCAGACAGTTCCGACTCACCGCGAACTATGCGGCACCCGGTTCCGACTCACTGGAACCGGCACCCGGTTCCGACTCACTGGAACCACAGCTGGTACTGTGAAGCATCGCAAGATACAAGACTCAGCCCACTATCGACCTCCGGTCTCCGGAGGGGAGTGATGTGGCGGCATCTACACCGCCACATGCGAACTACGCATCAAAGACTTGACGTCACACAACATCCTGACGTCACTCAAATCCTGCATCGCGCAATTAGAGTTTACCGCGCGGTGGACATATATACAAGCTCACGACTTCAACCTCTGGGCAATTGCCCGCCAGACATGACACCCGTCTGGTCGGAGGATCCTCCCTTTTCTATGGTGGATGAGTGAACTTTACACCCTATTCCTCATACCCCTAAAGTCGGTACAAAAAGTATTTTTTACGTCCTTGTGTTTCAAAAAAATAAAACCATTTTGGTACCAGCCATTCATCCGTCACTGTATTATTTTAAACATGATGCTCATAATGCATTATGCAGACAAACCCACGCAGCTTAGCCTGAATTGCGACAAGAATATGAGATTCCGGTTTGCTACCATCCTGACCTACTTGTGACAGGCAGTGCACTATGGCACAATAATGGTATCTGAAGGTCATCCTTTTCCCTTGAATCGCGGCACGAGCAAGACGAGAAAACTCTACACCTTTACCACTTCTTCTTATCGTGTGGTTAGTGACTAATCTGGTGTCAGAGTGTTAAAGCCGCCCGTAGGCCTCTGACTTAGCTTCACATGCCGTCGAGAAATATCTCTCAGGCATGCCGGTTTCGTCTCGATGTTAAGATTATAATTAACTCCTAACGTAATAACACGTGGCTAGCCTTTAACCTCAGTATCAGAGTAATTAATAAACGTTTAGTTACTTATACTCTGCTGAACTTTGTAAGTAAATAGTATGTAGGTACCAACCTATGCATAGGTACTTTCATTGGTGTTATCAGTACTTATCAGTAAGGAGAATGTCTTATTCACGTTATCGTGTTCTTTAAACTGATGGGGTTCTTAGCGTGCCTATAGCAATCTAAATATAGCCTCGGCCCAACATTCGGGGATGAGTTTGGCGCCATCACTAGCGTCCACCAGGTCCTGTAACGTGAAGCTGACAGGACACGCAGGACTCGATATTAACTGTCCCATCGTTGGTGGAACAGCACCGCATTTACACTCCAAGGCGGAGTCGTCTATGAATCTCCACCTGAACAGATTTTCCCTGCTTTGGCCACACTGGGTCCGGAGTCTGTTTAAAGGCTTCCAGGCTACCCAAGGCAACTCATGTCCAGGTGATGGCTTTGCAGCCTGTTTGGCACAAGGATGTTGTCGTATAAAGGGTGTCGTGTGTCGGAGATCATTTTGGATCTTTTGCTGGAGCTTGCCACAGCTCTGCGAACCACTGGTGGCGCTATTCCTCGTAGTGGAAACAGCATTTGAACCGGGGTCAGTTTTAGGCAATCAGTGATGTTTCGGCACGTTTCATTCAAAATTGTATCCCTCCGAGGAAGAACTGATCCCCTGTGATAGAAAACTTAAATTAATATTTAATTTAATCATAGGGAAAAACTCTTTGTATCTCCGTAACGAAAAGTACTAAATGTCATTCTATAATTTAAGTAGCTAATTCTATGTTAAATATTATCAAAATCAGTTCAGTAGTTCTGCCGCAAAGTCAGCCAAACAAACGGAGATCAGAGCGACTCACATTCGAATTTATAATAACTAGCGTGGATTCAATCAATACCGTGCATGAATTAGCAACGAAACATAAATTCTTCAAAAAAATATTTATTCACTAACTGCCAGACGTTTTTAATATTTCAAGTGTACATAATTGGTTTATTCTAAAACCCAAAACACACGCCTTTGTGAGCATAAGAATGAATACGTTAATATACATATTTAATTACATAATTTAAGACCGACTTCATGCGAGTTATGTCATCGTCTTACCAGTTGGTTGCCTGGTTGTCAAGGTCGGAACTATCATCATTATAATTATTGCTTCTTGAGAAGTGAAGAGTGAGCTACATTATCATCATTACCATTTCATCCGAAAGACGTCCACTGCTGGACATATGCCTCTCCAAGCACCGCCTGTTCGACCGGTTCTGTGCTTCCCGCTTCCCGGCTTCCTGCGGCATTCACAAGATCATCGGTCCACCTTGTGGGACGCCTTCCAAGATTTAGACCACCTTAGCTGAAATTATTTGCTGCTTGAGTTAGAGCCATATTTGACTTGCTTCCCAAGTTGTAACCATTCTGCCGGGGTTGCGAGTTGTCCGAAAGGGGATATCGTGGCCCCGGCACACAGGCAACGGAAGGAACACGGCTGGGTTTTAGTCAGTAAAAGTCTGACACGCCCTCCCGCTCCACCCAAAGCGGGAGAAGTTATTTGACAATTTGCCACTATTAAAAATCTTCTGATGCTCACGTTCGCAACTAAGCCCCATTTGAGAGACCCTTTTGAAGTGACCTGACTTAATAAGTGTGATGATGAATTTAGTAGGTACATAAAATGCAAGACTCCCATTGTTGCCCATTCATACAAACATAGCATCATTCCCTGAAGGGCTAGGCAAAGATGGACCTGGTACTACCACATTTCGCCAGCTATGTTTAAGTCCCATGTAACTATTAATTCGGGCCGTGCCCATGCATTTGTCTAATTTAAAATAAAAATAGTAGCAGTTATAGCCTAATAGAAAGAAGAAAGAAAGAAAATACGTTTATTTGCGGTACACATGACGCAAAGAAAGAACAAAACACAAAAATAAACAATTTGGGGGAAAATATGCGTCACATCCACGCAAAACGGCCATCGCTCAGTTTAATGCTGTGACCCTATGCCAGACAGAGCCCCAACGCTGGTTTACAGCGACAGCCGGCGTTGACGTGTTGACGCTGAATGGTGACCGAATGGAACCTAATGGTGTGACCGTCGGACTGCCAAGTCATAGGTCTCGAGTTCGAACCCAAGGCATACACCACTGACTTTTCGGATTCATGTGCGTATTGTATAATTATCACTTGCTTCAAAAACGGTGAAGGAAAACATCTTGAGGGAACATGAGAGATATTTCTTGACGGTATGTGAAACTAAGTCAGAAGCCCATGGGCGGCATAAAAACTCTGACACCAGGTTAGTCACTAACCACACGAAAAAGAAAGAAGAAGAATTACATGTTTTACAGTACTGTACGCTACAACATGTCTTAATAATTACGAGATTATGACATTTACATAACCTAGGACAAAAACTTAACAGCTTGACACTTCATTACCGCCTCAAGATTCCTAGCGACTCAATGAACATCGTCCAACACGGAAACAAGTCCATTTTAAGTACTTATCCTAGTATTTTTGCAAGTACCAGTTCGTAGTACTTGCCAGTACTCGTGAATACTCATGATGCCGGTGTACATTACATTACAATAAATCAGTCAATACGCACCGCATTCCGACTGGCAGGGCCAGTCTGCGAATATTTACAAGTGTCAAAATTTATTCGTGCTAATAGTAATAAATGTAAGCGATTGAAAATGACTTTTGGAATTAGCTTTTGTAAAAACTACGAGGCAGAAGTTGAATAAATCCTAGATTTGTATGCAAATGGAATCATAAGGTATTATTAAATTAAGTTCTTTTTTATTATTCTGCTAAAAGGACTGAGTTATTAAACACATAGGCCTTGGAAGATACCTATAAATGTCGTGATTGGCAAATTGTCAATTAAGTTTGGTAGAACACATAATTTAAATTTGGTTAATAATTTAGGGGTCGCAGGTGCGATGTTGAGTGATAATAAATTAATTAAAATTAGTTTTCGAAGGTCAGTGTGCCAAACATTTCCTAAGAATTATGAAATAATAATATCTGAAAATTAAGAGAATATTGTCTAGTAGTCTGCGCATATTTTAATATTAATTATTTACTTGTATCGATCGATACCTACCGATTATTATTTAATGATATCGTCTCCCAACCTTTTTAATCCAGTTATCACCGTCACGGTGTGGATTTAATCTAATTAATATTTAGAATTTTAATGTGGAAAATGCTAAATCACAACCTTTTCAGAGGCCACTTATTTTATTTAGAGTTTTTTTTAACGGTCATGCACGTCTCTTATAAAGTACAAATCGTAATTCGTCGATTCTTCTAGAAACTCTTAAAAAAAACAAATTTTTACCAAAAACTGCCAAAAATTCGACAAGTAACCGCTACAGAATGGCCCAGTGGTACGCATGGACAATTGAACACACTTCCTTATTGTAGGGCTTGCGTCATCCTCCGGGTGACGCCCCCCGCCCCGCGCACCCCGCGGCCCCCAACTCGTACCCTGCGGGACTCCTCAAGATACACATCTGATGTATGTGGGTCACGTTCACTGAAACTTGGTGTAAATTAGCCAGTGTGACATTGAATTCGGTCTCATATTTTTGTGTCCTCTTTTTGTCCAGGAAGCGCTGTCATCGCTCGAAGATGGAGGAGGAAATTGAAGAATCTTGTTGAGTTTTGAGTATTGCAATACTTACCTATTCGAAATACAAGATATTCACGAGGCTTTAAAATATTGCAAATAAAAAGTACCTACGGCTACAAGGAATGTGTGTGATCGAAAAACCCTGATCTTCAAACGTGATACCGGAATTAAAAAATTGAGCCGACTATCTTGGCTCACTAACTCTAACCAGGCATTTGAAAATAGAACAATACGTTTTGAATTTGGAAGACAATATTTCCCTTTAGGATGTTACCTTGCTGCAGCCGATGAAGATTATTAGTAACATGGAAACTTAGTCATAAAAACTGTATAATCATATAAAATCACAGTTCAGCTCAAATACTATACTCAACTAAATTACTTCTCAACCACACTTCGAAAGTGTGGGCAATCCCTGTCAATTGGCTTTCGCGTCACGACGGTCGCCATGTTTGATAAGTAGTTGACATATGACACGGTTTTCTGTCATAATAAACTATATAATATGACATGTATAGCCATATTACATACCAGTGTGGCTATAGAAAAGATCATATTACATGTGATAAAAAAGGCATAAAAGCAGTGTTCTACAAAAGGTTACAAGCTTAATACGAACTCTTTCAGTCAATCTATTTCATTAAGAGGCAGAGGGGAGGATATAAGACATGGATGTAATATGCCTAATGATTCAAAACTGCTTTTAAATTGGCTGAAGGTCATTATCAAGAGAACGCGTCCATGACTTTGTGAGGTACCGTACGGCTGACCCCGCGTCTACACCGTGTGATTCAAGAAAATTAGGTTAGCGTTGCGGAAAAATATAGGCAAAAGAATTGTGGGTCGTGATGCTATGAAGCTTGGATTTTGTCGAGTATGGCAACAGTATACCAATTGGATTTGTGGTGGTCACTGGGAAAACTAACAGTGAAAAAGTGAAAAACACAAAAGCCGGTCTGTTCTGTAAAAATATTACCGTGAAAACTGTTCTTCCACATAATGCTAAGGATTGACAGATCACTTCCAGCTCACATTACCTAAATGACAGAAAGACAAGTTACCCAGTTATCGTTCGCCCTTGCATAGCAACCAAACGCAAGATAAAGGCAACACGCCAACCGAAATCCCAGAGAGTAAGCTTGGAGACCTTGAAAATAACACAAAAACGTAATCTACCCACCACTTACCACAAAGATAAAGTAAAACAGAATATTCTTGAAGCAAAATACCATGAAAATCTAACCATATCCCAGCCACTCCCACCACCCCACAGTCAACGAACTAAACCCAATCGATACGGAAGCGTCACGAACGAGGCCAAGGACGCGACAGATACAAAATACTAGATATAATACCATTATCTCCGCAAACATCCACTTCTAAGAGTTCCAAATGAAAAGGGGGAATATTCTTATTCTTTTCCACAGATTATTTATTATCCTGCGCCGAAATTGTGTTTGGGGTTATACAACGAGTAATACAATAAGGGTAAGCAGGTATTAAAGTAGACCGGTGGAGAGTTCAGCCATTGTTCAAATGTGTATGTGACATTCGTTTTTGGCGGCAAGATATTTTAAAATAATTAGAAGTATTGCTTTTGTAGTAAGATTATCAAAAATACCCTTTTTAACTGGAACAAAGAGATAGGAATAAACAAAATATAGTTTTCATAAAGTTTAACATTTTGCTCTGAAAAATTCAAGATTCGGGTGTCTCAGGTCTTATTCTGTTACTTCCTATGTAATTCCACCATACATTGGGGACGTGTAGTGTGATAACTAAAAACGTAAATGCCGCCATTTACGACAGGCGTGCTCTCGGCCACTTTTGATTATTTACACAATAATTATTATTATTGTGCGTGTTTCTATGCGTAACGTCCTTGGTACCCAGACAGACCATACATGGGCTTTAGGAGTACTTTAGACATTTTTGTAACTATGTCCGGAAACGCACTTTTAGCGACAGACTATTGTGCCACTTCCCAATTATAATAGGGATGATGAATTTTTTTTTTAAAAGTCCGTCTTTGAGATCATAAAAAAATATTGGACACGATTTTTTTCTTTTTTTACGTAATCTAAAGATTACGGCGATACATTGAGTTAAAATGTGCCATGACGTCACGAGAATGTCGATTTTATACTTACTTGTGACGTAGCGACCCTCACGGGGAGTGAGGGTCGCTACGTTAACAACTTAAAATGCGTTTTATCTAAGTATTTTGTTATTAATATGATAAAACAAAAAATACGTGTCTAATATTTTTTTATTATCTGACTGACGGACTTATTAGAATTTCTTTTTTTTTACCCAGGCATCATCCCTAGGTATTGAGTCTGTCTGCCTTTTATTATTAGAATTTTATCTGCTGTTGTGGTCCAGTAGTATCGGCCCCGACTTACCGAGTTGTAGGTTGTGAGTTCGAACCCAGGCAGGCACTTTAGTTTGTGTATTTCATTCTTTTTCTTTTCGTGTGGCTTCACATACCGTCGAGACATATCTCTCAGGCATGCCGGTTTCCTTCACCGTTTTTGAAGCAAATGATAATTATACAATACGCACATGAATCCGAAAAGTCAGAGGAACTCGGACTCGTGAACTATGACTTGGCAGTCCGTCGGTCACAACACTAGACTATCATTTCATCACCACTGCTCTCAAAACGGTGAAGGAAAACATCGCGAGGAAACCGACCGGCATGTCCTAGAACCAAATATTAAGACATGTGACATCTACCAAACCAACGCGCACTGGGCCCGCGTGGTGGATTATGACCCACTCCCTCTCACAGAGAGGAGGCCTGTGTCTCAGCAGTGGGCACATTATAGTTTGATTATGCTATCTGGCTATTTAGTGCGTATTCACTAAACTACCAAACCGTCAGAACTATTAATGAAAACTGGCAAATACTTGGTAAAGAATAGAGTTAATGCCTGTTATGTTAAAATGTATATTTTAAGACCTTTTATGTACTATGTTCACAAATAAAGTTTGATTTGATTTGATTTGATTTGATTTGATGCCTTATCTTCCTGATGTAAATCTTGACATGTCGGTGGAGTTGTGCGAAGTAAAGCTAGTACATATCTCTGTCATTTTGTAGTTATGTGACCAGTCTAATTAAGCTTGGCATGTACGTAACCACGGCGTCCGAAAAAATCTATCTTTATAAATTTTTAAATAAATAACTTTTCGTTTAAGTGAGTTCAATCTATTGACCTATTGCTATTCATTGGAACGCCCATGTCCAGTTTGGAATTTTTAGGGGAAATCTTGAGCAAAAACAACTGACTCCCAGCAAAAGTCGGTTGTTTTTTTGGTAAAAAAATTACTCCTTTTTTAAGTCGGATAAAATCTACGTATTCAGTGCGTTCACGCTTATTTTAAACACGAGGAGTATTCTCTTACGAGCTTAAAATAAAAATTGTGCGTTCCAAGTGCACACGATTGTGTGAATCAATTTAGATCAGGGAAAAAATCTAAATAGATCTCTTTGTCTGCCTAAACATTATATCATGCTAGACTTACTATTTATATCTGTGCTTTGAATCACGGAAACCAGGCGAAATAATGAGGTCACTGAATTGGGAAATATGTACTAGTATTTTAAACAGCGAGTTTTTTTTTTACCTACATTGTTCTGGGCAAAGGTCTTTCCGTATTTGTCCAGTTCTCATTATGATTTCAGCTACTTTTTGACCATAAAAAAAGAAAATAAAGTACTTTTTTCTGAAGATAAAATGGCTACTCGTTAGTAAAATTAGGTTTTAGAACATTTTACTAATAAAATAACACATTATCTGTTGAAAATACAAACCAACCTAAAGGCAAATACTCGTAAATCACCCGGTAAAGGGGTTGTAAAATCATACTTTACAAATCAATATAAAATAGTTATGTCAAAGTCAAATTATAGACAAAAACGTCATTTAATTCAAACAATCCCAACATTTTTAAATAACAATAGAATTCAAAATAAATATTGTTAACAAAAAAATGCCAACTACTTGTAACGTGGCACACAAAACACAGCAAGCAGAGTCGCCGCATCTCAGCTCTTTGTACGGCGCGTAGCAACAGTGACGTCACGGCTATATTATAATAATTGTCGGAAAAATTCGCCTATTCGCATGCCGTATACATAATTCCGTTGATATGGTCAGAATATATGAGCTTATAGTACGGAATAATAGTAGTAGTATAACCCAGTTATGGAGGGTAAAAGTGTACTGACATAAAATACTGTGCGGAAAAAATGCTTACGAGTTCGGAAAAAAATATATATTGTCAGCGGTCTTATTTTCCCACTAGTGTCACACATAATTGCAAAATATTTAGTTCAATAACAAAGAACGGTTTACAGAATTTTCGTAGACCCTCTACGCAAGCCTACAAACGGTTATCGTAGCATGTTGTAGACATAACGCAAATTACCGTAATATTGCCAACCACAATTGCATTGCATATCTACGACTGATGAGAGTATGAGTTCCCGACACCTCATAGTTATCTATACCTACAGTCCTTTCATAGTTATTTTCCATCCGACAGTAACTATTATTTTTTAAACACAGGTTATTGGGGCTTGTGTCAAAGTAATAACAGCCGCATGGTTCGATTGATCAGGTTAAGCTGCACTTGCCGCGGTTGGTACGTGGATGGGTGCCCATCTTTATATACCAATACCCCTCCGTGCCTCGGAAAACATGTTAAGCCGCTGGTCCCGGCTTTCATTCGTTCTTTGACAGTCGTTACGAGCCGTAGCGTCTGACAGCCAGTCTTACCAAGGGGTCTATCGGTTTTGGAGGTCAGATAGGCAGTCGCTTCATGTTGAATACTGGTATTCAGCTGCATCCGGTTAGACTGAAAGCCGACCCCAACATAGCTGGGAAAAGGTTAGGCAGATGATGAACAACTTCGAAATTCGTAGCATATTGCTTTTACAACTACACTAGGTACTAGTTTTTATTAGAAACGAAAAGAAAAATAATTGCTCCAAAGACATCAAAATTATTGGTCCTGTAACGAAGGACCAAAAATGTTGACCTATTAACCGATGACTTCAAAACCGGGAAAGGGTTCATTACCACTGGTTTCATGATCCATGAAAATAATTAAAAATAATATACACCTACCGGGTATGTACTTGTAATCTATTTATTAACTTTAATTGGTCTTCATATTGTACTACGGTGAGATACAACCATCTTTCAAACAGATAAGTACAATGATCCCAATAGGTTTTTCTCAAGTTTTTTTGCTCTGAACTTATAATAGAGTTTTTATTCGTCAACTGCTGATCCATCCATCTTCTGGGTGATATACAAAGATCCATGGTGTACGAATGTCGTCAATTGATCGATTACTGAACTCGTGAATGAAATGATGTAGTGGTATGATCAACCATTGACCAAACCAATGCCATTGATATGAAACTCTTGGATACCAAATGAAAATATAATATATCACTTTATAAATCTGTCAGGAATGAACCATTTGACACTGGTTTATACATTTAATAGGTAATCATTATGTTCCATGTACCAAAAGACCAATACCTTGGCAAGAAAGGCCAATTGTAAAAAATCTGACCACCAAGAGTCTTCTTTTTCACTACTATTAATAGACTTTGGAAGAGAGAGAGAAACACATTTCCACCAAAAATCGTCCAAAAATCGCGGAAAATATTCAGAAAACCAAAGTCCAGTTGAATATGCGTAATATGATAATTTTCCATTTTAAACACCAGTGGCGCGTCTAGCTTGCCGAATGTATAATAATCACGTGATAAGTAATTCGGGGTTATCGAGGGGCCTTATTCGCTATACTATGTAGTGTGACCATGATCCCTCACACCAGATAAGGGACTGTTGATTGAAATCCGTTTAGTTTGAGATTTGTTTTTGTTTACAAATAGTGGCTGGCATTAGAAGTTAGTAAGAAATAGCATGTTGGCCCGTGAATGATTTTGATATTTTATTGCATATTTTTTAAAGAAACCGCATGCCTTTCAACACAATTGATTAAGAATTTTCTTTACATCTGATGTTGACAAACCACGAAAAACATGTGACAAAACATCGGATTAATTTCAATATTACTACTTACTAAGTACAACTTAAAGTAAAAATCGTGTGATCATCGTGGTCGATATAATATTCACTAATTTAAACGAGTAAATGATGAGTATTGATATAGTAGCAACAGTATTTCGTACGTTCACGTCAAATATTGGACGCAACTTAATTAACCAAAACGAAACAAAATGATTAATTCATAAAATGACTTATAAGCTTATATCATTATTTAGATATTGATCACTTGTCCCAACAAAACGTCAAATAAGATCGACCCACATACGCTCGCCGCGACCCAATCCGCAAACTACGCCTGCAAACATGGCCACACTACACCGGGTAGTAGAACCAAGGTCACACGCACACATTCGCAAACGTCTACGAAATCCTTGGCAGCGGTTGAAGACCTACGGAAGTTGTAACGTCTAGTATAAGCAGAACCGCCGCCGTCAATATACTTCCCCCTTTTTAGGGAGGTTACGGTCAAGGAGGGGGCTCAAGCTGGCTGGTTCAAACGTTTTATGTCATCAAGTCATACGACCTTCAGTTCCTATGTTTATGTAAACCGCGTGAACAAGTTTTGCGACTCTGTTGTTAGGGGGAAGTGTGTTTTTTCGAAGTCTAATTTCGGTTATATCTCATATCTTAGCCCGCCTTGTGAAACATGCGAGGGAGGCGTCTTAGCATGAAGTTTTAGAGTGGAAGTCATTGATGTGACCATTTTTATAACGGATTCTTCTATGGTGAAGGGTTATTAAACAGATGATTTAGATCGACGGATAACTGAAGAGGCGGTCTTTATTGTAATAATGACGTAAGTAGGTACTACTATTTATAAATAATTCAAAATTAGTTGGATTTGATCTGCGTATTATTTCCCAACGGATAATATGAAATCATTCATAAATATGGCTGTGGAGTAAAGTTTATTATCCTTCCTACAGCATAAAACTCGGTGGACAACTAGTGGGTGTATTGTGACGTAATTCATATTTCAACATGAGCACACAACTGGGAAACTAGAAGAATATAGAACTACTCATTAAAAATCGAATGAAATGAGCAAAGATGATGTAGAAGAAGAAATAAATAACATAGCTATTAAAGGAGACGATGCTAAAGAAATAAAAAACAGACCCTTTCTGAACCGATCATAGTAACACTAAGAACGTAATTATTAAGCAACAGGAAGCGCTAGAGGTTGATGAGGTCGAACGAGATATCTTCATAAAACATTAAACATAGGAAACCGACTATCAACGGCAATAAAAAGAGAATAAAATTGATTATTCGTTCAAGGCTGTTAACTATAGAATTGGTATAAAAATTCATTGTAGATAATTTATTCTTAGAAAGGGACAGTTGGTATGGGTGAATTGTTATATGTCTGCAAAATTTTGGAACACTCAAGATAATATGCAAAAAAAATATCTGAAATCAGTGTAGTTGATTTAGGATAAGAAATTGGAAATACGATGGAAGATTTTGCGAAAGAATCTAATAATATTATGATACATAAATTACCTTGACATCTATTATCATAGTTGGATGGATATTTCTTATGAAGACTTCTCCAGAAACATCCACCGATAGGTTTGTTAACATCTGTACATAAATTTAAATTAATTAATGAAAAATACACGTACATATTTGAGGAAGGATGTCGAGTTAATATTTTAACAGTTAAATAAATAGTTTACCTTAAATATAAATAGTAGTATTATTCTGATTTCCTCCTCCAGTCTATGTTTTTTACTCTTCCACTTCAATTACAAAACAGCTGATATCTTCCATACAGGTATCTGATATTCTGTACTAACTACTATCTATTCATCAAGATCATAACTAGAAGTCGGTGTAACCGAGGCGGATTCCCATCAAAATTCAAATTTAATTACCCAAAAATATCCCACGGCAACGATCCTAAAAGGCTCACGTGATGGGCAAGATACATGTCGTACGTACACTGATCTTCAAATCACTGCTGATTTACCAATGTGACCCCTATTATCACAGCACAAGGTCCAAGATAACGAGCGCCAAGCTAAGCACCAGATTGATCAATTTGACACACTGCGTCTGAACTTTGACATAACTTGATAAAATTGATAAAACAACATTTTATAAAATACATTAATCGTCGTTAGAAGTCTTATGAGGCGGCTATAGAGGTGAAAATCGAATGGTAGAGGTTAGAATTAAAATTGGTAATGAGTTATTGATAGTCACCTAACAAATATCCGATAGATTCATTCATAAAAACCGGTCGCCGCAGTCTGTTTGCGTCGCTTCGTTGTTTTTGAATGGATAATATTGTTGAATGATTTATTTTTAAACCGTTTAGTGATAGCGGAAACAAATTGGTTAGACGCTTAGGTATTATAAAAACATAATTATGTATGTTATGTTAGGCTACCACCAGTGGAAAACTTTGTAAAAGAATATAAATTGGCAGAAGATACTTAGCAGACTATTAAGGAATTAAAGATAGTATAATTTATGAAGTGTTGAATTTTTTCTAAAAATATTAATTTTAATTAAAGCAAAGCCGATCAGAGTATTTATGAAATCAATCATGAATTACTACATAATAGCAAAAATCTAACTGGTTCGTCACGTGTATTGTGTGTATTACGTAAAATAAGCCTGACATACAAATAAGCGTCGGTAGATGGCGGTAATTACCGCGAAGTCAATTTATTAATGAAAACGATGACCAAGAACTTAACATACAGAATCAACAATTACATTTAGCACTTACCTCATTATTTTTCTTCTATTATTCGGATGCAACCGCTTCGCCATCTTCGGATCAACCAGGTACAATTTCGCGTGCATTTCTTCGTTTGTAAAGATAGTCTCGTTATTTAAATCTTTCTGGAGCTGTGCTTTGGTTAATTGACATTTAGAGATATCAAGGTCTTTTTTAGGGGCATCAGATGCAGATGGCTCTTCTGGACTTTCTGTTTGTTCGTCTTCTTCTCTTTGACCTTCTACTGATTGTTTTCCCTCCTTTTTTTCTCTCTTTCTTTCACCATCATCATCATTATCATTATCATCTCTCTTTCTCCTACTCTTCTCCCATAACAAAGCTTCATTATCATCCATGTCTTCGACTAGTATTTTGTACACAATGGATTCTATATAGTAGTTTGTTCCACCGACTACGATTGGCATCTTTCCTTGTTCTGCAAGGGTCTCTATCTGTATTTTATTTTAAGGAAAGTATTTATTTATTAAGAGTACTGCCACGTCACATACATTTTGCATGTTCAAAGAATTGTTCTGTAAAGAGCGCTTTTTATTAAGTATTCATTATTGATAATATAATGAGAAAATTCAATCACCAAAAATAAAAATCACAAAGTTTAATTAAATTCCGACATTAGATGCATATTTCTCAAGAAATTATGAAAGCTTGACTTTTACTAGCTTTTTGTAACTGAACGTAAACGAAGCAATAGGAGTATGTAAGGATTGCAGCAGGTGGCGTTCTATAGTTTCTGCTAACCCCCATTGGGAAAACGCACTTTACATGTTATGAAAGTTTCCATCACAGATAGGAAAGAAGCAACCGTTATCTGATTTGAAATCATGTCGATCACATTTCGACGGACAATTTAAAGGGACGATTGATAAACCGGATGTAAGATAGGTTTTACATAGATAATCTTCTACAATCAGTGATTATGGAGTAACTAACTGCTTCCCGAAAACCACACTGATGAGAATAATTTCGAGTATGAATATTGGAATAATTTCGATACATGACCAATATGAATGATTTAAAAAAGCACAGCAAAAAATGAGCGGCTAAATATTAAAGAGACAAGGAAAACCGCTTAAACATAAATTCAGTTACAATCAATCTTTTGATCATCAAAGACTCAATGCAACCAAAGGAACGGTAACTTCAATCATCCAATATTCACTTTTGAATGACGAAATTGCTCGTTAGCGAAGTACATACTTATTATACCGACATGGTGTACCAAATGTATAAGCCACTTTGGTCAACATAAGAGGATTATGTGGTCAATGGCCGAAACGCGAAAGAAGGTAAACCTTTCAAATACTTGTCAGAGGTGACGCGCACTACTACGGTTTGATCGACGAATTTTTTGTGATTAAAAATTTGGCTATGGAATATTTGTAGAAGAAAGTTTTGATAGGATAAACTCTGAAAGCCTGACAAGCATCCTAATTGTGTAACACACTTTTTATCACAATCCGAAGGATTTGAAGGAAATTCCTGATCCATTGGTTCATACGAGTATGTTTGAAAAATTCGTCTACTCGACAACGTAAATGACGCAATTAATGTTGTTGAATTGTCAAAATGAATGGCATTGCCATTGTGTGTTATGCAATTAAACGTCTCAAAAGTCAAAATAAATTCAAAATGACAGCTGTTTTGATTCTACGACCAAAAACACATAGGTAACTAATGATAGAAGTAACAATAAAAAGGCTTTTAGACCCCGGGGGTCATGTTCTTTTCATCATGACCTCTGCGCCCATTCCTAAGGTCCGCGGAAATCAGGAATTCAGTAATGAAGATAAATTTCGTGTTTTATGTGTTCGGGTGTTTTTGATCTTTAGAAAACATTTTCCACACCACAAGCACATGAACTTAAATTTTAGTTAAAAACATTTTCATCTGTCTTTTCCAGTCAAATAACCGACTTTCCAACCTCTAAGACTTCATAAAGCCATAAATGATACATTGTGGGTTCAGAATCTATATTCATGTGTTTAGTGACTAACCTGGCGTTAGAGTATTAAAGCAGCCCATGGGCCTCTGACTTGGCTTCACATACCGTGCAGAAATATCTCTCAGGCATGCCGGTTTCCTCACAATATTTTCCTTCACCGTTTTTGAAGCAAGCAAGCAAGCTAGCAAACTAACTACTTACATTAATAATTTCAAGCCAGCATGACTCA
The DNA here is from genome assembly GCA_914767755.1 of Agrochola circellaris. Taxonomy (NCBI): domain Eukaryota; kingdom Metazoa; phylum Arthropoda; class Insecta; order Lepidoptera; family Noctuidae; genus Agrochola; species Agrochola circellaris. Next base: position 2,944,756 of record OU611855.1, on the reverse strand, counting down.
CGGTTACTCTTACTAAACTATCTCGAACTAGCATGACTGCAATGCCAGTGACGTGTTTTACGCCTACAGCTCCATTAGTGTTGCAGTTGACCCTTTCAATACTTGCGTAGACCGCCAGCTGATATCCTAGATAAGTTTCCCTTTCGCACGCACTTCTACAAGGACTTGCTTTTTGAAAGGTTATTTTAAGCCCACGCGAGTTACTTAATTTACAATGTTGTAATCAAGTTATGAGGAGGTGTCCCCAGTGTCACCCAGGACCAAATCTAGTCTAACTTTTGGAATTTTCAGATCATGCTTGATAAAAATTGTATGTTACCTGCGACATATTCAAGAATTCAGATACATATATTTCAACAAGACTTAGATAAAGGACAAGAATCTTGATTTCTTTGAATCCTCTTTTAATTAGCTTTCCGTAGGTTTACTAAGTGGCACGTATTCGAAGAAATCTTTGATTTAGATTAGAAAGTATATCTTCATTCCACTTACTTCAATTCCCAAGGGTAATAATAAAATAAATGTGGAATACGTTTTTCTATCTGAAAATTCGCAGGAAATAAGGTCTTATTTACTAAATGTCGTTATGGCCCGGAGCTTCACGGGACCGCTTCTTAAATAGTAGGCAACTAGTGTACATATATCGTGTTTTTTTTTCATTCCGACTCCATTTTTAGCCGCTGACGCAAAAAGGGGGTGTTATAAGTTTGACCGCTATGTGTGTGTCTGTCTGTGGCATCGTAACTCTTAAACCGTTTTTTTATTTGAAAACAGGTTTTGTATCGATGGTTCCTATACGTGTTTTATTAAAATCGGTTCAGCGTTTGAACATTATCAGCTCTTTTCTAGTTTATGAATGGATGTGAGCGTCTTCCACAGGTCTGATCAATTTGAAATTTGGTATTCTGTTACTTCAATGATATTTGAAGGACATACTCAGTTCACTGATGCTGCAGCATCACCTGGAATTTGCAGGATACCCAACCCCCTTACCAACTTACAGCACAGGTATCTTGTTTGGGCTCATTGGAATGGTCTCAATGAATCGATTATATATAGATGAACAACGTCCGGTGATGGAGTAGGAAAGAGAAATGAGGAAATGTTAGTGTCGGGGTTTTTAAAAAAAAATTATTTCACTTGTTCACTAATCGATTTAGCTACAATTTTATCCTCTGGGATATCCATATATATTATGTATATGTCTTTTACGAAACTCACAGCCTTTGTCTCCAAATATTATGTATGCAATCCCAACTCAGATTGTTATTTTAACCTACATACACACTACAATCGCTTGGCAACAAGTCGACACCTACTGTGACATAATTTGTTCATAAAATTTCGAAAATCAACATTTGCCAAATTAAAACTGTATTGTTAATGTATTAGTCCCTATACATAAAATTATTGAACAATTCAGTTCTTTGTACATATTTGAACAAATGTTCTTCTTTCAAAAGCTGTAGGCGTATAAACGTCAATTTGATGGCCAAATTTATAATTCTTATGGAAAATTGTGGCGTTATACGTTCAGGTAAATTCATTAATGTAAAAAACATATAAAAAAAAAAAAAATATATAATATATAAAATATATTAATATTTTAGTATATATTGGAAAAAATAATTAAAAACCTGAATATTATGTCACTTGACAAAAATACCTGTAGTGTGAAACAGACTTGAATAAATGGAAATGACATAATCGTTTGTTCAGAATAACTGTTTGCCCTGCTTTCTGAGCTGTAAAACTAAAGCAGCACTACACATCTGTCTAGGGATCTAGAAATGGACGATTAAATGTAACAGTTATTGTTCTCTTAGTGACAACACTTATGACCACCTTGATAGGAAGGTAGGTATGCTAAGGTAAGATTTACCTAAGCAGTTATATCTTGACTTTAGTGTGGTTACCGTACATCTAGGTAACGTGAAGGGTTATATCGGACTTCTACCGACCTGACGATGACTGCTATCAGCACATCCAGAGTGGCTCACAGTTCTTCACTAAAACAGACCAGTGCCTATCACGTGCTCTGCCTGTTGCTCATCTCTGACGACACCCACGGGGGTGTACGATATCACATCATCATCACAACTTGTTGTGAGGAATTCTAACATTCTGAACTATGCCAGGGATGTCTTATACTTAAAATTCTTCTAAAAAGGATACAATCTTCAGTGCTCTGTTCCTGAAGTCCACGACGGTGAACATCTGATGCGGCTCCAGGATGTCCAGGAGGTGATGTGTCGCCATCTCCCGTTCTTTGGCCGACGCCTTAGCGGTCACCACGTCTAAACCTTTGTAGATCTGTAACAAATGAAAAACATAAGATGGTTGGTTTTAATCGTAAGTAACAATTAGCTTAAGCATTATCAGCCTGTTATGTTCCCACTGCTGGGACACAGGCCTTCTTAATGTGGGAGAGAAAGAGCCGCAATCTACCACTGGATTAGTGCGGTGATGATCAGACATCTTAAATATTAATAAGACCTTTAATAAGACCAGGCCCTCTAAAGCCAATTTCCATGCAAGCTCCGCCCCCATACACACCGCCACTCCACGATGTGCTAAACGCTAACACATCAGTAATAAAGTTGAATATTGCGGGCGCTCTATGATCGTGTTCGAGCACGACACTAAACGGCGATTTTTTGATTGTTTTTGGACGTGAGAAATTTTCAAATAACTTCTCCCGCTCTGGGCGGAGCGGGAGGGCGTGTCAGACTCTTACTGAATAAAACCCACCCGTGTTCCTTCAGTTGCCTGTATATTGCCAGGGGCCACGGTATCCCTTTCGGACTTTCCCGCGACCCCGGCAGGCTGCCGGCAAACTAAATGGCGTAAGTCTCAATTCTTATTTCATTTATAACTAAATTAATCTAGAGAAAAAATACCTTGTCGCTGGATAATAAATTATATTTTCTTACTGTAAATATTTACTTTAGACATAAAAGCCGAGTAATCTTGATTTTATTTAAATAGTCTTAAAAAAATAACATGATTTTCGAATAAAAATTTAATCGAGCGAAAATCTTACAATTACGTAACTCTCTTGTACATGAAAAGAAAAAGATCCAATAAATCATGTAGTAAAGTTCCATTTTGATTGTATGCGTGACTGTTGCAAATTAACCTATAATTTAGGGAGCCTCCTCTTAATAATACCGTCAAAATAACCTCACCATCATCAGAATATCTTACAATAATAACAATTAATTTCCGAATATGTTCCTAAGGTCATGGCCAATATACTATATTTAAGAAAGCCAACGAACCCCCGACGTTGTAGTCTGAGAACTACGCGAAGATATAAAGTGCCATGAAAACCACCACATATAACATCCTCAACCAATAAAAATCCCTTCTCATGGAAAATTTTACCCTCGAACGAGAAACACGCAATTTCCTCCCATATCCACTTCTACCTTATAAATCACGAAAAATTCTATTATTACACCTTCAATGGATCATGGGACATTATGGTAATTCAAGTAAAACACCATGAAATGTATGTAAAGGGGGCGGAGGGCCTGACATATATCTGAATAATGCTGCTGGCACCTTTCAATACTCATTATATAACGTTAATGGGGCTTCGAGCATTTAGAACGTCCTACTATTTTCAGAATCTTGTGGTTTTTTCCTACAAGTGTTGTTGAATTGAAAGATATTGATTTTAATTTACACAAAGTAGTCAATATGTTGTCATGGAATAGAAAGAAAGAAAAAGTGTTTATTCTGCACAAACTAAACGCACATTACAAAAAAAAAAACAAAACAATACCACTTTACAGATTAGCCAAAAGCCTCGTATCCATTATTGACACAGAAAAGTTTGACAAATTTTATCTATTGCTTGCTGTCAGGGTCAGAGGCCAAAGATAATTACATAATGTGTTGCGACATGTACAAAATGAAAACAAACAATCAAACCTACAAAATGCTGATTGCAAAGTGGAAAAATAACAGTTTGTGTAACAAGTAACAACAATAACAAGAACAATTAAAGTGTGCGTCGTATCTATGCAAGAATAGGTTATTGCTCACCTGAATGCAGTGACTTCGGAATGGGCATGTGACGTGGAGGAATGAGGAAAATGTCGTGAAGAAAGTTTTGAGTATGAATGTGGATGGTAATACGAAAAAGAAGAAAAACAAAAGAAGGACGGACTGTGTGAAAGATGATATGGCTAGAAAGGGGGTGACTACTGAGATGTCAACTAACAGAGAAGTATGGAAGAAAATTACATGTTGCGCCGACCAAATAAAAATCATTTAAGGCCACAGTAGCCGACTTTTTAATGATTGTATAGGTACTGAAGATCACGTTTAAACGAGTAGTGTTAATGATGTGGAAAAAATATGTTAAAATAGAGCATTTATTTATAACTTAATCTGTGAATATTTTAGATTTTGTTCATATTACATAGTGTAATTCATTTGTAAAATATATAAATATGTCCAACGCGGATAAAAAACTGAGAATCACGTAAAAACTATCAAGCGTATTTTTCTGAAACCTTCACCAGTTTAAAGATAATTTAAGTATTTATCTTTTTTATATATTTGTATATTATATTTGTTGTTATAGCGGCAATAGAAATACACAATCTGTGAAGAATCACAACCTTAAAAAATGATGACATTTTCCAATAGCATTATGCGATTATTCGATAACTACTGCAAACCGTAACTATCAAAACCAAATATTGTATCATCCAGCTGTAGAAACAAGATTTATGTTATAGTTTTATTCCTTACGAGTTTCAACGAAATCCTTGACGTATTCCAAAGCACTGCAATGCACCTGCAATGCCGTATGACTGCAAAAGTACCAGTCGCGACGATATCCTTTTCGTACAGTAGGACCGGACGTGCAAAACGGAGCCTAGCCAGTATTGATGATACCAATATTTTAAATGAAAAGTAGACGTCATTTAATATAACAATTAATGGGTTAAGCAGAAATTTGAAATTCGAGCTTACAGCTTACGTAAAATATTCATTGAGGAACTCGTAAATGTCAACTATACCGAATCAGATTCATACATACTTGGGTTTTTTCGAAAACATGAGTAGGTTTTATGAGGACCAAAAATGGGAATGCTATATCAATTAGGCTAACTGGATAGGATATTTATGTATTGTTTTTAAAGTCAGCGAAAAATAATAATTCTTGATCAAACGAACCAATTTGAACTACTAGGTATAGTCGCCGGTACGCAACTTGGCAAGGTTTTAGCGTAGTAGGACCAAGTTTGCGCATGACCACTTAGTGCAACAATTTTTTTTCACTTTTATTGCTTTTCATTATTCTATGGTTATTGCCATAATTTATTTCTAAACATGTCTGTGTAGTAAAAAAAAAACGAATTCTACGCATCTACTACATGACGCGCCAAGTTACTTGCGCCGCGTCTATAGTTTACTAATCCTAATCGTTCAATTTTAAATAAAACACTTTTCTAAAGAAACATGATTATTATGGAAATCAACACTTTAAAAGTCAAAGTTACAAATGCCAGCCCTGAACCAAATCATCTGTCAATAATACCATGTCATAGGTAGGTACCTATGTTCCGGCAAATAAATAAATCGTTCATTCATGCATTCGAAACGGGCAACCTACTCCATTTCCTTCTTTTTAAGTAGCACGACAACATGACCACCAAACGGGTTTTGTCGACGGAAGAATAGACAAAATGACAGATGACAATCACAATCTGTCATTTTGTCTATTCTCCCGTCGACAAAACCCGTTTGGTGGTTGTCATGCTACGCGTACTGGAAGAAACCCGTTGTCACTACTGATATAACAAACACTGATAACAGAGCATCTTCAACTAACAATGTCTTTGCAATGGAACCAACCGTTACCCGTAAGTAATTATTTGGACATGACCGGATTCTTCTATAAATATTCATCCTCTTGGCATAATTATTTAGTCACCTTTATAATGTCTATGGAAGGATCTAATGGTCTATTAAACATTGATACATAAATTAATCGACCTAATAATCACAAGACAGCTAAGGTCTATTCAAACCCTTGTTTCCAATTGAAGTTATTTCCACTTAAACAAACATCAACTTTATGTAAGTGTAAATACAGTTGATTTTAAACTGACAAGTACTGTTGAAAAGGCATTAAAAATATGAAGTTGTAGCGCAAACTGAACCTTATGTGTTATTTTTCCTAAAACTCGTGTCTGTTTACATGTTTGGCAAGTAAATTCCGAACGCAGTTTCTTACCCGAAGCTTACCTACCAAAATAAATCATCTGTTCATCTATCTTGCCTTTTCCCAACTATGTTGGGCTCGGTTCCCAGTCTAATCGGATGCAGCTAGTATTTTATATGGAGCGGTCTGACCTCCACAGCACAGTTACTAGTTGTCAAACTTTCAGGATTCTGACTACCCGTAACGACTGCCAAAGATCTACGAATGACAGCCGGGGCCCAACAGCTTATCGTGCTTTACGAGGCACAGAGTAGTCTCGGCATGTAAAGGATAGTTCTCGGACCGACCTCGGCACGCTCGCCCCGTGTGGCTGTTACTACATAAACAAATACATACATAAACATAGCCATAAATCCCCTTAAATAATTATGATACAATTTTCGTAACATATCCATACATTTTAAGTGTATCAATGATAAGAGCAATGTGACTTTGATCTTGTGAATGAAACTCGGAAGGGCAAATGAACCACCCAACAAGATAACCCGACGTTCAAAGAAGCAATTAAGATTTTTTTTCTATAGCATTATTTGGTTCATTTGCGCAAATGTGATAAGTACTGTGTACGCCGATTGGTGTAGTGTTAAAAGTATAATTTTTAAGATAACGTCGTGAATTATTCACATTGTGAGCCTATGTAGTTTAGTTATTTCTTGGATGAGTTTCTATCGAACTGCCCCCCTGAGCCACAACAACGAAACCGGTGTAGACTGTTACCTCGTTGAATGTGCCTATCTAATCGAACGAAAATATTCAATTGCATCGAGGATCCCACTGCTAAAACACAAGCCTCCTCTCTGTTAGAGGGATTGCGCCATGATCCACCACACTTGGCCAGTGTGGGTTGGTAGATGTCACATGACTTCGATATTATTGTTCTAGGACATGTCGATTTTTTCACGATGTTTTCCTTCACCGTTTTAAGAGCAAATTTAAATGTTGTAATAAATTACACAAAGTAACGTGTTTAGCTAGGTTCTGCATGGGATGATCACTAAAAATTTTTATTAGTCCGTCTTTGAGATTATAAAAAATATTGGACACATATTTTTTTCTTTTTTTTACGTAATCTTAAGATTACGGCGATACATTGAGGCAAAATGTACCATGAAGTCACGAGTATGTAGATTTTATACATACTAGTGAGGTCCCGAACCGCGACCCCCACTCCCCAACTTAAAATGCGTTTTATCTAAGTAGTTTTTTATTAATATGATAAAGCAAAAAATACGTGTCTAATATTTTTTTATTATCTGACTGACGGACTAATTAGAATTTAATTTTTTTTACCCAGGCATCATCCCTATTCGAACCTACGATACGTAAGTCGGAGCAGTTACCATTAGGCCACCACTGCTTTATGCTATAAAAGACCGTACAATGTAAAAAAGTGCTCTAGGTATGCTAATTAACAAAAATACACACATAACATCACGCCTGTAATCCCCGGGGTTAGGCAGGTTACCTATAGTACACCCACATTTCGCCAGTATGTTTGAGTCGTATGTAATAGGGGGCGAGCCTACTGCCATCAACCGGGCACAAATCCAGAATCCGGGCTGCTACTGAGAAATTCCAGATGGAAAAACCTGATAACACTTTGCCCGACCCGGGAATCAATCCCAGGACCTCATGCTCAGCAGTAACGTTTGCGACCACTATGCCAAAAAAGCAGTCAACAAAAATAAAAATATTTGGAAAATCCAAAAGAGCACGCCTCATAACACTCATTCAAAAATTTTACCCATTAATATGGGTGAAATGGGTGAATGGGTGAAAAAAAAGACTCAATTTAACCATTTTTTCGCAAGTTACAATGTTTTCAGGTTTCATAAAAACATTTTTTTTTTTCTATTTTGTTGTTATTTTCATTTCTGCTGCATTTAATAATTTTTTGAAAGCACAGAATTAATCTCCATTAAATTATCTATGCAATGGTATATAAATTAAGTAGGTTCTGTGTACTAGCAGGAGTGTAACAATAAAAAACAGTTGCAGAAAGGAAGCAAAACAAATGTTTCTATCGCAAAGCACTCTCTAATGCTTCGCATTAAAGCTCGTACAGACCAGCGCGACGCGACGCCGCGCCACAACACGAACAATACAATTTCTAAGAAAACTTGACGGTATTACAATAACCGGTGTCGCGTCGCGCTGTCGCGTCGCGCTGGTCTGCACGAAGCTTTAAGAGTCGTAAAAAACGTATAATATATTTACAGTCAATGTCAGAAGTTAGCACAGAGACTAACCCTGGGATATCCATAGTTGGTAACAGTCTAAGATAAGACCAATACATTTTCCTCCTTTCGCTAACCTACTGAGACGACAATGTTTGTTGAATCGTAAACATCTCCACATCTATGTATGCAACCACAAATCAACCTAAGCATACGTAAGTGGAACTTGTAGCCATTGATGCAGCAATATTTAGATACTATAGTGCCAGGCGTTAACTATACGACACATTTCAATTGAACCGATGTAAAATGACGCTTAACTGAGCTTGTCACTTGTTCTTCTCGTCATAGTAATCATTTTTAACCCCCGACGCAAAAAGATGGGTGTTCTAAGTTGACCGCACACATAGTGTGTGTGTCTATCTGTGGCATCGTAACTCTTAAACTGGTGAACCGATTTGAATGCGGTTTTTTTTATGTGAAAGCAGGTTTTCTAGCGATGGTTCTTAGACATTTTTATCACAATCAGTTTAGCCGTTTGAAGATTATCAATTCTTTTCTTGTTGATGAATGGATGTCTTCCACAGGTCTGATCGATTTGAAATTTGGTATTCTGTTACTTCGATTGATATTAGAAGAACATAGACAGTTCAATGATGCTGCTAACCTTGAACTGCTGCTGCAGCACCACCTGGAATTTGCAGGATACCCAACTTTCTTACCACCTTACAGCACAGGTATCGTGTTTGGCTTCATTGGAATGGTCTCAATGAATAGCCTATAGATAGATGATGAACAGGGTCTGGTGATGGGGTAGGAAATGGTTGTGTCGGGGGTTTTAAAATTTTAATATAAGTTAATTTGTTCTGTTCTGAACCATACCTGGGAACCTTTTAGTCACGTAGGTATTGAAGGTCAATAAGTTCCAACTTTTTTTTAACGATAACGAACTTTTACTTTATGCACGCATGCATCTATAAGGATAATGTTTTGCGTGCGTTACGTTGCACGCTACCATAAACACCGATTTTCACAACAAAAATAAAAGTTGAATGCGTAGATAACGGTTTTGTTACGGGTTTTTTTACAACCTGTATTTAGTCAGACCGAAACGTAGGTTAGAAGACCATTTTCGCCCTAGTACTGTACCCAAGGACCACGATTCGAATAATTTCTCAGAATCAACTAATTATGCAACAATAATAGAAAACTTTACAAGAGCATGTCGAAATTCAAACTGATAGGCCTATTCAAATAAATTAGCATAATTTCACAAAATAATTAATGTATTTAGGACAAGTGGATTGTTCCTAAAAATATCTACTTAAAAGTTAGCAATAAATTACCCGCTTTTGTTTTGTTCTTAGGCAGAGAAAGCCAAATTTAGCTTGACCACCGGGAAAATATGGAACTAAATAGAAAAATGTACTGAATTTGACACACTTTCTTAGCAAGTGGCGCCGCCATGACATGTCAAGATATTTTTGCTCGTCTTGAATACTTTTACTTCTTAACATAGACCTACAGTTTACCAATAAGGTATTGCTGGTAATGACCACGCTTGATAAGAGGATTGAGGATTATTAAAAGGCATTCTTAGTTGACAGGTTGCCTAATAATTAATAAGCTAGATTTGTTTATGGTGAAATTTTTAAGTAAAGGAAATATTAAGGTTCGATCGATACTTCTGAACTTCTGACCCCATGATATTACGACGCTTTTGCTTACGTTACAGTGTTTAAAAAAAAACTTGGTGTTTTATCGATTTCGCTTCCAAATGGGCTGCCCTCAACCAATTTCAAAATTAACTAAAAAAGGAAATAGTCACTTCTTCTGTAGCCATTTTCTTCCTTGACACTTTTTAGGGTTCCGTAACCGAAGGATGCCTAACGGAAGCCTATTACTAAGACTCTGCTGTCCGTCCGTCGAGTCGTCCATGAATCGTAATAGGTACACAGTTGAATTTTCATAGATTTTGTGATGCTATTGTCGCTATAGACAAAACGTGTAGGTAATTTGCTTTTTTATTGATTGGTTATATCATGCGCTTTATCGTTATCATCATTAACTCAAGTTTTTTTTTCATAAACTGATGTAACATAAGTATCAAAAAATATCATCACCTTGGGCAACATTGTAAGCTTGTGGTAGGACATGCTAATATTTGATATTTCCATATCTGAACAGCGATCCCTGACACTTGACCACCGTCATTTAGTACCACAGAAGATATCTTTAATGACTACTGAACTTAAAGGACCAACCTCAGATGTCCTCTAAGGACCAAGGTAACGTTCATAATCAGGGGTCTTAGTAAGCTGGTAATTTTTTTCGGTGCACTCATTCTGCATAGGCCTATATCTACGTTTTGCGGATATTATTGTTCGGTTCACTGGATAAGGTCATGCAGTATCATAATATAAACAATTACCGATTGACGTCAGCATGGGTTGATAACGAAAAAAAAGGTAATAATTTGGCATGTGGGTAGGTAATCATTTTAGATTAGCTGTCAAGTCTTTGTCAATGTCAATATCGTGGTATTAAAATTTTAGGTAACCCTTTTTAGGGTTCCGTAGTAAACAAGGAACCCTTATAGTTTGTCCGTCTGTCTGTCCGCGGCTTAGGTCAGAGACGGTTAGTACTAGAAAGCTGTAATTTGGCATGGGTATACATATTAATCATGTCGACAAAGTGGTAAAATAAAATCAAGTAAAATAATTATTAAAATAACTTTACGTGTAGTGGTGGTATCCCCTACACGTAACGTGGGAATGTTTTTTTTTTCTCATCTGCCCCATGTTGTGGGGTATCGTTAGAAAGGTCGTTCAAAAATATTGTGAGTTTTTGTAAACCATTTTTGGATTCAGGGATCCGATTGCAAAATATTAAGCTTTTAACAGATTTTTTTTGTTAGAGTCAAGTGTTCCCCCACACATGACTCTAACAAAAAAAATCAGTTTGAGGCGCGCGTGGAACACCCCCGCTCCCCTACCAGCTAAATGTTTGTACTTGAATTTGTGAAAAAATTCACAGATAACGAAATTAAAAGGAAAACTATCAGAGCTAAGTAGACTGTACTGGTGAACGAGTAATAATCAACCAACTTAAATTTATAGTTTGAAAAACGTGATCTCCCATACATTCCGTATGGGAGAACATGTTTTTCCACTACAATGTTAAGTTTGTTCTTGGGATAAATTCATCCCAACTACGGAACCCTTCATTGTGCGTGGTCCGACACGCACGTTACTTGGCCGGTTTTTTTGTGTAAATAAAACTCTTTGTTAGCACCTGTCTAGTTTCCATTCATAACATAACATCACGCCTGTGTTCCTCGAAGGGTGGGGCAGAGATGTACCTATAGTACACCCACATTTCGCGAGTTATGTTTAAGTCCCATGTAATAGGGGGCGAGCCTATTGCCGTCAACCGGGCACAAATCCAGACTCCGGGCTGCTACTGAGAAATAATTATCAGTTTCAGAAATATTCACACCATTTCCCAAGTCTTAAATTAGGCCCGTAATATTTCCAACCAACAAATAAATAGTGTATCCTATGCCAACAATCAAGTTTCTAAATCTATTCAAAACGGTCGTCAAATATAATATTATCTATCGGAAAATTTACTAATATTAATTAGTAACGACCAGTCTGGTAGTATATTGGACCAGTTGATGATATAATAAAAAAAAGTTGGTATATTATATGTTTATTATGTGCTGCAGGTTGCAGACCGATACGAGCCTGTATCAGTTTACATATGGTTGTGTTCGGAAAAATCTGTTGCTATGTGAGAGGGGTAAGTCATGAGCGGAAGCGGGCGAGTCAGCGTTCGGTTTCTGATAGTACCCGTACCATAATTGCGTAACACACGATTAATCATCATCATTTTGAAGGAAATGAAGGCTAATCTATTGCTTCATATGTTAGAAAATTTTGTACGCAGTTCAACAGATTGTGGTTGATCTTGTGGTACGCGATTAGGATGCTCCTTCTAAATCAAATGTCGGTTGAAGCAATTGGTTCTCTAAAATAACAAAAACAAATCGACTTGAGATTTTTCAAGAGATTAAATTGATTAAGGTTGATAATTGATATTGCTGAATTATTTACAAAACCGGCCTATCTGTTGATTTAGGATTTTGGTACGCTGTCACAAGTATTACAATATAAGCGTGGGCAACACCGCTGAAGCCCTGCTAAGTCGCACTTATAAAAGCAAGATTGATTGCAAAGACTCAAAAGTTTTGTTTCAAAGCGAACGAATTTCAAACCTGTGGAAATAAGGGTTTCCACAGGTTTGAATGTGCAGAAGTAGTACTTGAAGATTTCGATAGAATATTCGAGAAAAGCTGAAACACAGCTGGTTTTGCTATAGACACCGCCAAAACTGGCAACACACAATACATTTTAAAATTCGCTAGTTATGTGAAATCAGTCAAGGCCGAGCTTATCGCTGTAATTGCAAGTATCGCCGCATTCGCTCATTAGTTTAATAATAACTATAATTATCTATCGAAGTATTGGGTGCGTACTATCTGTTAGTTTGATTATCTGTCTCTGACCTGCTCTGGATCTGAATAGGGCCGAGAGCTGACGGCCGAATGAAAGGATTTGGAGTACCGATGTACCTATATTATTAATTGCTACTATAGGAATGATTGAATTTGTGAGCGACGGAGGTTTTTTGGTCCTAAGTGGCGGAGCGCTTTTGTTTCAAAAAGGAAATAAACGCTATCTTCTTAAATACTTGGGCACAAGTTTTTAAATCTTCATCGTCTTTCTTGATAGTAATATTATATACTTACTTGACTTGCTTTTTTTCTTGCGTAGTTACATTACATACGCTGGCATTCGGAGGCGGCTGTGCAAATTGGAATGGTAAGTCAGACATGAACGAGGATTTTGACTATTGTACTTTTATTAACATAAAAGTAGGCTGAGAGACATAACAAGCCGACGACGATAATAATACAACCTTAGTTTTTGTTTACCCTAAACCTCTTAAGGGGTCATTGTACTCATTATTATGAACAACTTTCACAATGGGACCAACGCCGAAATCGCGAAAAAAAATCAGCTGTTCTTTACATTTATGTTTGTATATCTCGTCGAAATGTAGGGAACAGCTAATTTTTTTTCCCCATATGCAAAGGGATATGGGGATTATGGTGTAAATTATACACATTTGTGGACCGAAATAAAGAAACTAAGAATTTCTGAACCAGTTTCAACAAAAAGACACCGTCGAGAAAGTTGTCCTTTTAATCAATTATAACACCATAAATTAATACGTTTTTTGCCTTTTAATAAATAAAATAAAGCGATACAAAACGAAAAAGATTCCTTGTACCAAGCTTGAGAGCTACGTTATCAAAAGTTAAAGCAATGTCAGATGCGGACGCAATCCTGATATCAAGTGTTATTGACAAAACTGTAGATATTTAATTGTAGTATAGTCACATATCTATAGTTATCGTATCGACCAAAGTTTACTGCGGCGATACAGCATTATCATATTATTAGATAAATTCTAATAGAAAAAATCATCGGGATGTGGGCCTGCTTGTCCAATCTTCTACAACAAGTTCAGATCTTGTGTAGATACTAGAAAGCCACTACAAAAATGTGTGTCTCCAAAAAAAAGATTCCTCAGTTAGTGTTGCAAAATACACAATTCTTGCCAAACAGATTGGTGATCAACGTATATTGATGTAAATACACGAGACCATCCAATGTCATCTTTAGAGCACCTTTCATACTTCGAGATCTTCCCACTCCTTATCAAAGACGAAAAAGTTTGATGACAAACGTTCCTCTTCATAAAACCAAGTTTTTGATATGTAACATCTTTCCTCTCGCTTTCCTGCAATCTGTGGGAGTGATTTCGTGAAAATGGGACGGAAGTGTGTAACAGGAAGCTGGGGAAGCGCGCGCTATTTGATTTGACCAATGAGCGCGTGCGGTGCTATAGTTTGCCGTCAGATGGAACCAACCCATTTTCCGAGAGGTTGTAAACAGGATGATGGTGATGACGATGTCGATGACGATGACCTTGACGATAACGATGATGATGAATATTGTTTATATCATTTATACGACAGCCAAGATGTTTGATGTTACACATTATATGCGACTACTGTAAGGCTCGCAAAGTTTTTTTATTAGTCCACTTCGGTGTAGCTCTTGGCCTCACCTGATGGTAAGTGATGATCAGGCCGAAGGTGGAAGCGAGCTTCACCCGGAATCCACAACCACAGAGGAACTGGCTATCTTACCTAAATCTTTTCCAAAATCTATACTATCCACTTATTACGAGTATTTGTTGCAATCCGAGTGCAAAAGACGGTCTTTCCATCACCGGAACCACGCTGCATTTGCACCACAGCATTCCGTAGTAAATAGTACAATCTTTTAATTGCACTTACCACACACGCATAGAAAGTAAACAGAAGATAAACACTATCTTTCATTCACGAATGCACTGCACTTCAAGAAAGTTCAATGAACATGCAATTGGCGGTAATACCTTTACAAGAACAGTAATACTTTTGCACCAAATGCATAATTGATAAGAAGAAACAGGTTCAAGGGTATCACGTGTGTCGCGGATGCACGAGTGGTGATAAGAGGGAAACAAGATACAACGCCATTCGGCATGTTAGGGTTATCGCCAGAATCCGTATTGCAAGACTTTGTAAGAATTTGGGCCTCTAAATGACCGCTACTCTGAACAATCGGTCAAATGGTTTGGTCGTCACCGCTTGGGAAATGGATTTTTTGATGATAATGATCGCATTTTGTTTTACTACGAGTACAAGACTGTATGGAGCTGTTTCTTTGAGGGACTCGTGGCTAAGTAATAACAGTCGCACGAGTCGATCTAAAGCCGGCAGTACATTTTGGTCATAGCTCGCCGAGCGAAGCGAGTACCAACTTACAGCCCATTTGTCTAGCCTCGCTATTGCTCGTCGATGCTCGCCTAGCTGGCCGAGTGCAGGCGAGTGCAAACTGTTCGTTTGGCGTGCCTTGCCACACTTCGGGATAGCTCGCTACAACTCGTCTCACTTCGGAACAGTGTCGGTTTTTCTGCACAAATCAAAGGCGCTCGCCTGTACTCGGCATTGGTCTCTTTCGAACTTGACCAATATGTAGACCGTAGCACTCGCCTTGTATCAATTTGCCTACGCTCGCGTTGGATGAGGCTTGACAAACATGTATTGCCGGCTTTAGGCTAAACTTCGCTTGCCTAGGTCGGTCCCTGGATGGGTGACCATCCACGACATACCGAGACTCCTCGGTGCTTTGAAAAACACGTTAAGTCGTCTGTCCCACGGTTGTCATTTTTAAATCTTACGGTCGGTACGCGTACGCATACTGCTATTCAGCTGCATTCGGTTAGACTAGAAGCCGACCCCAACATAGTTGGAAAAAGGCGAGGCAGATTGATTGATTACCTTGGTCAGATCATGTAGATAAGTTAAACTCGAAGCACTTTTGTCAAGGAGTCGGTCAGTCAGAAATATGAAGCCAAATTCCAAAGAGTAGAAGGTACCTATGAAGAAGAACCGGCAAGAAACTCCACGGATACTCTTTTAAATAGAAAAATATGTTACAAAATATTGGTTACAAGTATTAGGACACCCAAGCCCACGTTTCGAGAAAAACTGGCATCGTCCCGTCTTGCATAACACACGTCACAATAACCTACCTTATTTATCTATTAATTTACCGACGTAAGTTCCCACGTTACAACCTACCCGCTTCGATATTGATGAATGGATCCATTCGTTCCGGTCACGCGATCCACAGATACCGACTAAGTGTTTAAAATTAAGCTGTGTAGTAACGATATTCTCAATATATCACGAAGGAAAATTTTTGTTTTGAAGTATATATCGCTGTGCTATTTTAAGACCACAATCAAAGTTTCTGAGAACGACTGGTTTTAAATTAAGTAACTGAAAAGATTTTTGTAGCCATAATAAAGTTTATATTAATTCAAGTAGAAGAGATAATTGGGTGCCTGGTTAAGGAATATAACAAGAGTAGGTGTAAGACTTACTTAGTAGGTACGTATTACGACATTTATTATTATTATTTATATTCCTAGAGGCGTTTTAAGAGCGTTTATTTTGAAAGTGGGCAATGTTGCAAATAGATGTCAAATATTTCTCTGTTTTGATTAATTTGGTAACGCAACCTATGATTGCTCCCCCCCCCACCCCCTTATTATATTTGTATAGTTAGTTAGTTCATTTAATTAGGACCTTGTGTGTCAAATATTGTAAAAGATATACTACGAATAAGTATACTTTCATAATCTGTAGAATCATTTCGCAATATTACTGTATGGAAATATTTCGTTTTAGGTGTAAAAAAGGCATTTGGAAAGTTTCCAAATACTTTTTTTGCATCTAAAACTATGTATTGGGTGTTATGATATTAATTATTGCATTTCATAATCAATATTTGAGTTCACTAGTTAGTCTTATTTCATATTTTCAGTCGGTATTATTGCCAAATTAATCAAAACAGGCAAATATTTGACAGCTCTTTGCGAAGTTGCCAACTTTTAGGATAAGCCCTCTTAAGGAGCATCTGAAATCTTTGATGACGTCAAACTATAGTATTAAAAGAATCTAATTAAGGGCTTAGTTTCTCAAATTTTAAGTGCGCATTTCGCCAATGAAACTGAACGCGATCAGCACTATCAACTGCTGTTACTGTCAATTCTGCAGAACAATGCTGACACTGACAGCTCTTGAACGCAGTTCAGATGTGCAGAACGCGTTCAGTTTATGATCGATTGATTCAGCCTTAAGGCTGAATCAATCGATCATAAACTTCCTCTATAAAGCAAAGTTGCCCTACCCATTCGTTGTGTTGTCTTGACCTGTATTCGTGACACACATTCATGAAAATAGGGTAAGGACAAATGCTATAGGAAAACTTACTGGGTAATCACAATCTTAAAATAAACATAGGTACATATACGCACGCCTACTTCCCATGAGGTAGGCAGAAACTACAGAACGCCATCTGCTACGTTCCCTATATACTCTTTTTGCCTCGTTTACGTTAATACATCTGTACCCTAAATGTGTAATACACGATCAATCAGAATTTAAATCGTTTTGACACAGATTGTTAATCCATTGCGTCATAACTTCGACAAAAAAATCTGCTCAACAACGTAAATAACGCAATGAATGTTGTTGAACTGTCAAAATGAAACAGATTAGTCGTAATCGTTTACAAAAATGAGTTACGTAATTAGATACCTGGTCATACACACGGCGTATAATTAATAAACAAAATGAACAAGTAGGTAAGAAAAGGCATAAACAATCAAACAATGGTTTCTGCTAAACACAGGTTATTTTGAAACCTATCTAGGTGAACAGTACGGCACCCAGTAACTAGATTTAAGAAATTTCATGCTTGTGCTTTATATATTACCTTGTCATGTAATCAAGTCCTAGTTAAACAATAAATCTTATTCTATAATAATTCTTATTACGTGAAGCAAATAGTTTGTACCCCTTTTTACGAAAATTACGCGGACGGAGCCGCGTAATTTTCGTAAGCAATCTTTTACGAGTATGAAATTTGGCACAGTTAAAGTTTATATAGAGAGTGAGTGCAGAAAGCTAGTATTTTTATATAATATACATTAGAAATAAATTAAATTAATAAAAAAAACATTACACACACTACCATGCGTTTGACACAAGATGACATTTAAACGAACTATGGTCGAATTTCGACCTCTGGGCGATCACTAGTAATTATAAACACGGTAGCCTGTTAAATTTCATAGTTACCTATAATGAAGGGTACTAAGTTCTATAATAATCCCCATTTGTATAAACCTCTATACTGCCATTTCTAGTCAGAATATTTCATACGTCTCTAAGATTCAACACTAGTCGACGGCTTGTACTAATATGCATGCCATTTAGTTATTTATTTATTTAGTGAAATAGACGATGGTTTATAACGAAAACGTACGCGTACAATTTCATGAACAGACCTTTGGGCGTATAGATATTATGAAAATACTACTGGATCTACTCAAAATAAAATTATTTGAACTTTTGAACTATTCATTTATCATTTATTTAGATATATTTACTGGGCAATTCAAAATATATACACAATCTTAGATCTAATATACAACTAACACTAAAATATATAAATTATAAACAAGTATAAAGAGGAAAAAATAAAAATAAAGGAAGAGCTCATTGGGCATCAAGAAATTCGTCGGCGTCGCTGTCAGTGGGAAAAGTGCCCAAAAGGCTGGCAGCATTGCCACGTTGGATGGCAATATTCTCACCATAAACTTTTGAATAAATTATCTATCCCTGTACGGTTTCTATTTTGCCATTTTCATACCACATAAGTTATTTATTTACGCCTGAAGATGAGTTAAAATTTGTGTTGAAATATGGAAGTTTCGGCGCTCATAACTTACAAACCATTTTTTTGGCCTAAATAATGACAAGACAAATTGATATAATTTTTAGTTTTGAACGTACACCGTCAAACAGACGAATAACCACCATACTACTTTTGTATGTAAGAATGACCGACTACCGTAACTACCTCAAAAATATTGGTACTCACACTTATAATTTTTTTATCAAAATCAAAAGTCATTTATTCAAACTAAGCTGAGAATCAGGACTTTTTGAACGTCTAAATTATATAAGACAGCACGCGTAGCATGACCACCGTAGAAACGGGTTTTGTCGACGGAAGAATAGACAAAATGACAGATTGCCATTGTTTAACTGTCACTTTGTCTATTCTTCCGTCGACAAAACTCGATTCTATGGTGATCATGCTACGCGTACTGGACTGTCTTATGCGTTTTGGGGAACCAAAACGCCCGCCCTTCACCACTTCCTAGTGCTTTATATGGGAAGAAGTGGCGCAACAAACTCCCCAGCAGCACAGCTGTCTGTTAAGTCAGAACTTGATTCTATACACAAAACATAAAATTAAATTATTTGCTATGTCAGCAATATACCGACATTAATAAATAACTAATGCTACTAACATTCACAATGACATTAAGAATGAACGCAATGCACTCAGAATTATCTCTTTCTATTAATCTATAGATCAAGCGACGTAGGCGTTCATTCATGCTTACGATTCGCAGGCCGTAACTATGAGTAGTAAGTGGATATAGGAATGACCTTTGCCGTCGATACAATCATCATTATCTGCACGAGGAGTGCCCACGTAAGGTTCATTCAGTTGGCTCCATAATAGTTTGTATTTCTTTGTTTGCATAGTTTTCATAGACTTGCCAAAAGGAATGTTATTTATTGAGTTTGGGTGCGTGTTCGGGGGACTTGTGGCTAAATAATAACAGCCGCACAGGTCGATCAACCAGGTTAAGCTATGCTTGCCGCTGTTGGTACGTGGATTGGTGACCATGTTTACATACCAAGCTGCAAGCAAGCAAACAACGTTAAGCCGTTGCTCCCGGCTGTCATTCGTGCATCTTTTACAGTCTTTACGGGTCGTCAGAAGCCCGAAATCGTATTACCCAGGAACTGCGTTGTGGAAGTCAGATAGGCAGTCGCTCCATGTAAAATACTGGTATATAGCTGCATCCGGTTAGACTGGAAGCCGACCCCAACATAGTTGGGAAAAGGCAATGCAGATGATGGTTGCAATTATAACCCTCCAAACATTTACTGCTAGATTATGGCTTCTCAATGAGCAATCAAAGACTACTATTCCAGAAGGAAACTTGCCACAATCACCATGGTTGGCAATGGTGAACAAAACGTTTGTTGAAGTTAAATCTCTGGCGAGGACCACGTTTAGAGAAATATCGACAACTTCATCCAACGAATCATACTGAATTACTTCAATTCTACAAAACAAATTAAACCTTACCTCTCTTAAGAACGTTTATACATATAGAAAATGGGCAACGTCGCAAATAGCAGTCAAATCTTTCGCAGTTTTGATTAATTTGGCAATATTACTGTATGGAAATAAAACATCAAATTCAGTGTTATAATTGTAATTCATTACCTATTAATGTTCTAGTTTACTAGCTAGTCATGTTTCTTATTTCCATACAGTAATATCGCCAAATTAATCAAAACAGGTAAATATTTGACAGCTATTTGCGACGTTGCCAACTTTTTGGATGAACACCCTTAACCGTATTCCTGTTATATCTTTATCAATAAATTCAATACTTTCCAAAACCCGAACAAAAGCATACCACCACGCACATATATACACAGACCACCCACACAATTGTCCCGCTAACACACTTCATCTGACGTTCTGTTATCAATGTCAATATTATCAAACGTAATAGTAATACCTACCGCATTGCACGACATCTGTAGTACGTGACGTCACAAGCTATGAATGGGCCCACGCTAAGCCATGCTAGCTACTATTGGCCCACGCTTCGCCACGCTATGCCTTATTAGGAGACTATTTTTAGTGCTCCCCCCGACGCCAAGTTCTAATAATTGTTATGTAGGCTAGATTTGTGGGAAAGCTAGAGTTGTATTGTAGATGTTTTTTACTTCTGTTCGTGGGTGAGTTTTATGTATTTATAGTATTTTCTTGAGAGATTTGTGAATGGAGCCGTAATTTCACTTTTTTTTTTGTTACTATTTCGTAATTGTGTTGGAAGTTTTTTGAGATGTTGCCACAGATAACCTAGTACTTAGTTAAGTACTTACTACTAACGAAATGTCAACGTATTCAATGAAGGATTTTTTTCACTATTTCTCGAAAGTTTATAATCTATATTTATAAAACTTATTTCCATTGTCCAAAAAACATTACCCTCCATTTGAGTTCCGCGGCAGTTGGGTAATAAGGCGATAATCAAGTGCCTTTTAAATCGTCTGATTTCCATCGAAAATGTGAAACTGCAGTTAAAATATATAAATAAACATAAAATTGAATAACACTGGTCCTTGTATACGGCCAATACCTTTGCAAATTATACTTTTTCACACACTTTTTTACTAGTGAATGTATGATTTGACGTATTGGTTTTTTAAACCGTAGGTCAAAGACAAGTAGACAAAGGTAGTCCGCAGCAATTCCATTCACTGCCAAGGCCTTTTCTAAGCAGACTGGGTTCAAGGGAGTGCAATCAATTCAATAGTGATTAATTATAAATAAACATTGAGTTTTTTATTGAGATTGTATTTCGAAACTTTTTTTGGAATTGACGGGGATTGAGAGCTTGCGAATCACTATGTGTATGATTGATTGACTGATTGATTAGTGATTGCAGTTTATTGTTATTAATTACCTGGCAGATACAATTTCTAAATAAAGCTGCGATCTCCGTTGCCGTATTTAGTTGTTGTATCTATGTATTAGATACTGTATTTTACAGGTTGGTACCTATGTAAAGTGATTGAGGGTTCAGCTTCTGGGGTTCTTCAAGCTACAGGTGTGATACCCCAATAAGACCAAAAAATCAATCTGCCCAGCCTTTTCCCAACTATGTTGGGGTCGGCTTACAGTCTAACCGGATGCAGCTGAATACCAGTATTTTACATAGAGCGACTGCCTATTTGACCTCCACAACCCAGTAACTAGGAAATACGATAACCTTGCTAAACCTGGTTGTCAGACTTTCGGTCTTCTGATGACCCGTAACGACTGTCAAAGATCCACGAATGTCAACCGGAACGGCCTTAACGTGCTTTCTGAGGCACGGAGGAGTCTCAGTACGTTAAGATGGTCACCTATTCACGGACCAACCCCGGCAAGCGTAGCTTAACCTGATGGATCGACCCGGCTGTTATTACTTAGCCACGAGCTCCTCCTACCACTGAAAGACCAATTTTATTCAAGTATTTCTAAGAGATAGTTGTTGCTAGACAGGTAAATAAATGGTAAATTATATTTGTTTCTGTAAATTGATTTAAAAAAAAAACACTATTACGCGTATTTTGTTTCAAAACTAAATTAGTCTTGTCTACGAGACTACCCGTGTAATTGGATAAGAAATAACGAAGTCGGTATTTCCTATCCGACTACTCTGAGAAAACTCAGAGGTACATTTCTTTCTGCTCAATCACACTCCCACCCCCTACTCCCCCAAGACATAAGCCTTGCTTAGTTTGGGAGTGAACGGTCAAACCAAAACATTGTGATGTACAAACTTAATTGTGTTTATATAAGATTACCGTCTGTCATCCATCACCTTTTCGTTTTGTATTTTGTATGTATTTTTGTAAAGTTAGGTCAGAATGCTTGAAATAGAGACACCATGATACAGGCTCATTGCCAGTGTGAGATGTTTCAGCGAATTACCTGAATCAACTTCGACATACAAAGGAGATATGCCCGGTAGTTGAAAATGTATCGAAGCCCAATGTCTCCACTTTGTCCCCACCACCTCGCCACAACTACACATGCAGTTCAGCAAACGTAATAGATACGACGTCACGCTCACACTTGCAAGTCATAAATCAGAACGTACGACACAATCTTGACTTATTAGTATTACTTGTTAAAATGTTAGGAATATCTTATAATTTTGCAATGTTTGTAAGTATGTGAGCACCATGTGTCTATCACATAATTAATTTATCTGTCATTGCTTCATTTTTCATTCTTTTTACCTATCGTGGTATAGTAATCTTATTCTAGATGCATCGTCTTCACATATAATTAATGTAGGTAGGTATACAAAATATTGTAAAAACATTTTAAAATAGTAACGGTGGAGTTTCTTGCCCATTCTTCTCCATACGAGAAGTAGTTCTCTTTTGGAAGGGGCGACTAGAATCAATTCCATTTTGTGTAAAATTGACGTTCAGAAGTGCCTAATTGAA
The DNA here is from genome assembly GCA_914767755.1 of Agrochola circellaris. Taxonomy (NCBI): domain Eukaryota; kingdom Metazoa; phylum Arthropoda; class Insecta; order Lepidoptera; family Noctuidae; genus Agrochola; species Agrochola circellaris. The sequence continues at coordinate 2,921,472 of OU611855.1, read as the reverse complement.
ATAAATTGTTTGACTTTGACAATCAATTATAAACCTTATCCCATCAAACACAGCGTGCATTTACCATGCACCGTACAACTCACTCACACGAACACATCGATCGCTATCGTTGTGCTATAGAAAAGCTATATATGCATACAATAGTAGATACGAAGGAAGGCTTATTATTTGCTAAGAATAACATGGCGTTAAAAGAAAGTAAATTTCGTCCTACGAATTTATTCTTTTCGTGATATATTTTATTTTCGGTGACACACCACACTCTCAGCGGGAGTACCTAGTACATAATTACCAAGATATAATTGCGACTGAACTCTATAATATATTCATAATTACTCTCCTACTTAGTTAATTAGTCCAAAAATATGGTTCCAGATAATAAAATCGTTTTTTGTCACGCCAGGAGGTGCGAGGCTAATTTCACTGGAGATCTTGAGCTTTCAAATACTGCTTAAAATAATCATAGGGATTCCTATAATCACCAAGTATTTTATATTCGTGATTTAAGGACTGTTTCATTTGTATAGTGGTCGCAAGCGCTACTGCTGAGCCTGGAGGTCCTGGGGTCGATTCCCGGGTCGGGCAAAGTGTTATTGGGTATTTTCCATCTGGAATTGCTCAATAGCAGCCCGGGTCTGAATGTATGCTTGGTTGATGGAAATAGGCTGACATGGGACTTAAACATAACTGGCGAAATGTGGGTGTGCTAAAGGTACACCTCTGGCAAAGGTACACTTCGACCTAGTATTGCTCGACCCCCTTAGGTTGAATATCACTTGCACGTCATTAACTGGCACGGCCGATTTGTCTATGAGACAGTTAGATTGAGTTTCAACCATAGTGAATTTTGAAACTTTTTGAAAGTTTCAATTTACTGGAATTCGTTGTCAAAGCAAATGACGCGGCTGACTATACCTACACTGCTCTCAAAAACGGTGAAGGAAAACTTCGTGAGGAAACCGGCATGTCCTGGAACCAAAAATTCGAAGACCGATCTACCAACCCGCACTGGGCCTGCGTGGTAGATTACAGCCCACTCCCTTTCGAAGAGAGGAGGTCTGTGTCCCAGCAGTGGGAACGGGAAAAATTATGCGTATGCTCATGCCATACCTACATACATACATACATATTGTTGTCTTCTTTATCAATGTTTGATGTAAATTGATGGCCTGAAACACAAGTTTTTCATAAACCTAGATCAGGGAGGTCTACATTACAGTTAGAATGAAATTTTCCTCAATTGTAATTAATCTAAATCATTATTTTACTTTAAACCTTTTTTTTTATAACTACCTAAGAAAAAGCTCTTTTTCTCCCTGTGAACAATTCCTTGTCTTTTACGACAAAATATAAATGAAATAAGTCTTTAGGTACCTCGTTATCTTTCCAGAAAACAATTTCTTTTCTAACCATGAATATTTATAAAGATATCTAGCCTATTACAAATAACAGTATTTAATACGTATTACCTGAGTAATAAAATATAGGTACGGTAATTATAATTGCGTGGTAATACTGCCGCCCAGCTCGTGGGCGGACGACGTCGGCGGATTAAAGACCAACACTTAAACTGCGAAGCTAATGTTTGTTTTGATAAAAAGAGTAAAAAATTGAATATTTTTATGTTTACTGAATAAACAGGACATTAACAAAATAAAATGATAACGAACTTAGCTTTTTCAAAGGACTCAAATGAAATTCGCGGTCTGTTAAATCTGTGTATCTGTATCCGAACGAAGTATAACACGATAATAAAATATTATTTAAATTACAATGTTATCATAACCGAAATTGTAGGTAGGTTTTGATTGTTTAACGACGGTATAATTAAATAAACATATCCGTATCGTTTTGAATGACAAACACGACAAAAAGTGATTAGTGACAGAAACGTTTAATTTTAATGACAAATATCTAATGATTAGAAGAAAATTTATGTGCTACTATTATAAAACTAAAGTTTGCCGTCTAGTTACTTTAAGTGTTTTAAATTATACTTTTATTTGTAGGTATATTATTTAAATTGACCGTAAAAAGCAAGCCAAATATAAATTAAAAAGTACGGCGGAGGACTATGCCCAGCAAATTCTAAACTATTTTGTAGATAGTTTAGAATTAATATTAACAAAAGAAAGAAGTTATTTACTTCACGACAGATTTTCGTCTTGCAAATTATGTGGTGGTCCTTTGAGACATAAAAAATTTGGTAATATAATAAGTCCTAGAACTGTCATTTCTTTTATTATCTAAATTAGTAGTTATGGTTTAGCTCACAGAACATGAAAAGCTCCCTAGTGTGGGAAACATTTCTTTTAAATCTCCGTCAACCTTGTGATTTAACCCTATTTCAACGTTTGGATGGGAAACCAAACAGATGTCGATTTATGTTAAACTGTTTCACGAATGATTTAATTATTAAATTCGAAAGTGTTTTACGATAAATGGCTCTGATTTTAGGTTTGAAAAGTAGTTTATAAAATTACATAGAAATTATACTCTTTTTTGGTTAAATTCGTTACCGGGTTAAAAGAAAAGGTTTTGAAATGTTAGTCAACTTAAAAACAAATGTACGTATATTAAACGATTTTACTTTGTTTCTTTTAGTATAACTCGCCCAACGTGTACTGTACACATTGGGCGAGCCCGTTGGCAGAGCGCGCTCGGCCATCGCAAAATACACGCAAATCACGTAAAAAGGCCCAGTATACGTTAGCCGAGCGACGGGCTCGCCCAACGTGTTCTGGGGGCTGACCCGACAGACGTTACCCTGTCCAAAAGTTTATACAAAAATCCTATAAACAATAGGACTTCAGTTTACTTCAGATATTTTCCTGAGAACTTCTCAAATTTTCCTCTCCCTAAAAACCTCATTCGGACCACTACAAATATTTTAAAACAAAAAATATCCAAATCGGACTAGCCGTTCTGAAGTGATGCGCTCACCAACGAACAGCATTTCATTTTTATTTGTATAGAAGATAGATTCGACAGTCAAAAATGGCGACGTCTGTAGGAGGCCCACTTATTGTAGTGGATTTCCAAAAAAGAGAGCCATATTTCTGACTAGCAAGTCTTAGATTTCTAGTTTTATTTAAAACTATAACTATACTTAGTTCATTCAATAATTTTCCTTTACGCCACGAAAAAAGGGCTTATCAATAAAGACAACGAGCCAGTTCAAAGTTTTACAACTCACACAATGATGACGCCCTTTCCACCTCGTTATCAGCTTAGATGACGTCACGGCACGACCTACCGCTAATTCGGCTACGCTCAAGTATTTTATACACATTTTAGTCACGAAGTTTCTTTGAGGTGTTATTATTTTATGGTAATTAAGTTAAGATCCAAAAGGGATTCAGTCACACACTGAATTTGAATCAAGTTTGTCCATTACCATTTAAGAATCTGAAAAATTTATTACATTTTCCCAAACTAAATTCACCTACAAGAGTGAATACTAGAAATCTATGTTATAATATTACCCTTTCTGTCTCAGGTTAAAAAACTCCTGGGTTTCTTTAAAATTAAAATACACCTACTATATACTCACGCCTTCTTCCCATGGTGGTGGGTAGAAACTACAGAACGCCACCTGCTAAGATCCTTTTGTTTCGTTTACGTTCATACATCCGAGGGACAATTCCCGTAATTTTTAAGAACATTCGCATTCGCATCCCGTTCGCAATCTGTCAAAAATACAATCTATTTACCAACATTTTTGACAAGTTTGACAGATGGCCATTTGAATGTGAACGTTTTTTAGGTACGAGAATTGGCCTTCTGGTCATACACGGTCGCCGGATACGAGTACTACGTCCTGTCCTTTCTGAAAAACATCACCAATTGGGTCCTCCTAGGGCGTCCCCTCCCGGCATTTTCACTCACATTGCTTCTATACATATTATAAATTAAAGACGCTTTTCGTGTTGCTCTTCTAAACCACCAACAGATTTTGATGAGGTTTTCACAATGTTTAAAGAATTTATTCCGGAAGATTTATCTGTATAATACGTTAATATTAAAGTTATGTAAAACTTAGAAATCTCTATGTTTTGTCCAGTCGTAATAAAAACCGTGCGAAGCAAGAGCGGGTCGCTAGTTAAAAATTAAAAATAAGGCCTAATTTGATTCAAGTATTACCGAAAATAACTCTGCCCAGAAACAACGTAACAAGTACACAGTTAGTTCATAAAGGACTTAACCCACACGAAGCACTAAGACAATTAGTTAATAGGTAACTCCCAAACTGGGCCGCAGAAATTCTGCCTACGGGCTACATTTAATCCGTTTACCTTAATTACCACATACAATTCGCACAGGCTGGATGTAGCGTTAATCTTTGATTTACCCTATTTTCATTACTTATAATAACATAAAATTGTATGTACCTTTTCTTTTGGAAATAGACCCGGGGCTGGCTGAATGGCAGAAAACGCACAGCTTAAATCACTTAAGAAAGCAAAAGAATAAATCCCGCCATAAATAATCTATTACCTTTTCACGCCATCATGGTTGAGCGGATTTGGATGAAATTGGTACACGGATAGACCACGACCTAGGTAGGACATTAGGACATAAGACTTTTTGTCCCGGTAGTAAGTTTCCTTTGGATAATTTCTGCCCTGCACGCGAATCCGCTGCCGTAAAAGCTAGTTAATCTGCCTAGTCTTTTCCCAACTATGTTGGAGTCAGCTTCCAGTCTAACCGGAAGCAGCTGAATACCAGTATTTTACATGGAGCGACTGCCTATCTTTTGGGCAATTTATCTAATAACTTCTCCCGCTCCGGGCGGAGCTCCCGGCGTGTTAAGCTTCGTGCAGGCCAGCGCGACGCGACAGCGCGACGCGACAGCGCGACGCGACACCGGTTATAGTTATACCGTCAAGTTTTCTTAGAAATTGTATTGTTCGAGTCGCGTCGCGGTGTCGCGTCGCGCTGGTCTGCACGAAGCTTTAGACTCTGACTAGAACCCACCCGTGTTCCTTCAGTTGCCTGTACATTTCCAGGAGCCACGGTATCCCTTTCGGACTTTCCCGCGACCCCGGGCGGCATCGGTCCTATCCTATCGGACCCCGTCAGTTGTGCTGACATCTCTTTGAGGCGCGCGTGGAACACAACGCGACGTCGACCCGGGCCTGGTCCTTATCGGACGGCAAACTACCCTTTGCTCACCGTCCGCAAGCCCGCGCCTACGGTGGCCGGGAATCGGCCTGCGATTCCCGAGAGCGACTGCCTATCTGATTTCCACAACCTAATTACTGGGTAACACGATACCCCTTGAAAGACTGGTTGTCAGACTTTTGGGCTTCTGACGACCCGTAACCACGTCAAAGATCCACAAGTGACAGCAGGGATCAATGGCTTAACTAATATGCTTTCCGAGGCACGGAGGGGTCTTGGTATGTAAAGATGGTCACCCATCCACGGACCAACCCCGGCAAGCGTAACTTAAACCTGATTTATTGACCGGTGCAGCTGTTATTACTTAGCCACGAGCCCCACGGGTAAAAGCAAGTGTAAAATATGTAGAGGTGCACTAAAAAAGGGTATCTCGAAACTATACCATAGCTGGTCTAATAGGGGTTGAAGATTTCATGTAAACAAAGTCGCAGACAACTAGTTTTTTTTAATAAGTCTCCCCATTAGTCTCACAGCGCTCTTGTCTTAAAGACACCGACATCAAAACAAATGGTGTACCATCGAAGAACTTCATATCTATACACCGTAAGGACTATTTCTGCTTGCAGCGCTCGGCGGCTATAGAACCGGGCCGGTAACAGATATGGTCATCGTGTTCACTGGATTTTGTTTTCAAACTGCTTAGATATGAAGTTCTTCGATAGTACCTACAATTCGGGGCCATAGCAACAAAAATACTCGCGCCGGACCCCAGTAAATCACAAAGGTAGGTCAGGGTACATCGCAGAGAGCGAACAAAGAGACGACAACCCGTCCTCTTGACTTCCAGACGGCGGCCATTTTGGATGGCGAGGGTTGTCATTCACTTGTAGAGCAGTCGGCGTCGGATTATTTGAATGATTAAATGTTTTGTGAACACCCTAGGCGACTAGGCTTTAATGTAGTCAACGTTTGCGGGGTATATAGATTATACATAGCTACATGAAGTAAAAAAAACTTGAAAACAGTTTTATAGGTGTTTTTTAAGCGTTATTAAATACACTTGAACATTGCTTTTTACTTCAAGAAGCTATCTTGCGTGGTTTCGGATAAATTTCATGATAATTTAGTGGCTTTTTAGGGTTCCATAGTAAACAAGGAACCCTTATAGTTTCGCAATGTCCATCTGTCTGTCTGTCCGCGGCTTAGCTCAGAGATATTAATCACGCCGACAAAGTGGTAAAATAAAATCAAGATTTTTTAGGGTGTTTTTTTTCTCGTCTATCCCATAGTGTGGGGTATCGTTGGAAAGGTCGTTCAAAAATATTGCGAGTTTGTCACAAACATTTTTCGATTCAGGGATCCGCTCGCGAAATATTAAGAGTATTCATTTTTGTTAGAGTCAAGTGTCTCCCCCCCCCCTGCCAGCCAAATGGTTGGATTTGGATATGTGAAAAAATTCACCGCAGTAGTATATATAACGAAATTTAAACGAAAACTATCACAACTAAGTAGGCTTCACAAAATAACGAGTAATAATCGACCAACTCAAAAACATTTTCTCCCATACGGAATGAATGGGAGAACATGTTTATCAACTACAAAGTTAAGTTTGTTCTTGCGATAAATTCATCCCAACGACGGAACCCTTCATTGTGCGTGGTCCGACACAAACTTGGCCGGTTTTTTTTTATATTGCTCGTCAGTGTATATTCCGATGTTTTAGTGGCTAGCTAAGGTACACAATGTTGTATCTATAAAGCTTCGTGCAGACCAGCGCGACGCGACACCGGTTATTGTTATACCGTCAAGTTTTCTTAGAAATTGTATTGTTCGTGTCGCGGCGCGGCGTCGCGTCGCGCTGGACTGTACGAGCTTTTATTCGCAGCAAAGTTGATGTTTCTGACACAAATGAGTTGGTATGAAAATAAACAGCGATGTAGAGCTACCTAAATTACCATCTCATTGATATTAGTAAATATGACTTTTCAATAAGAAAATGCCCCTAATAACGTGATGTACAGTAAATGCAAGACATCTTGCAGAATTAAAATGATAGCTACTACATAAGGTACGATTTTTCCGAGTGTGTGGTTGTGTTTGGACTGCGCGGGTTTAATTCCCGCATGGAAAAACTATTAATTTGGATTATAACATTTTCCAGGTCTGGGTGCAGGCTTGCTCTATAAAGTACTAGCTTCTGCTCGCGACTTTGTCTGCGTGAGTTCTTCCCATTAGTGAAAGAGTTTTTGGGAATCGGATCCGTAGTTCCGAAGATTACCCCCTACGTAAAAACTCACAAATACCTCTTTATATTATTAAAAAAATATAGATTTAAATGTCTTTAGTAAGTTTTTCTAAGCCCATGTGATACATGAGAAAACTAAGTGGGGCAAAGTTGTATACAAAATGAAAGGTGTAGAAACAAAATCCGCGTTGACAAATGCGTGATGACCTTAAGTTGTAAGATACGGCATCTGTCAAAGGCACTATAATGCTGTAAATGCTAGGCGACTACTAATGTCTCATATTAAGAACTAATTTACTCATTTCCGACTACAGAATAATTTTTAATGAATTCGATAGTTCAACGCACCAGGCATTTATATAAAAAAAAAATATAAAATGAAAATTATTCTTAAAATAGTTATGAATATTTTTGCGATGACTTGTGTGTCTTGTGTCACTTCCGGTGTCTGGCCGATGAGGGTATAATCGAGACCCCTCCCTCCGTGTCTGGGGTAGTTGTCGGACCCTGTGACTATTATTGGTAGGTACCCGATAGTCAGAAACCGGTCTAAAATTTCGAAGTCTATAAATAGTTTATTCAAAGTAGAATAATAATATAGTCCCTCTGGACAGTCTACAAAGTTTAAGAAAGTCCCGAGAATTGGTTCATGCGTCTAATTTGAGTATATATAGATATTGTTCAGTTAGAGTTGCGAAGGTCAAATATAAGAATCTCCTTGTCAAATACTGATATTGAGTCACATCTGGGTAAACTGAAACACAACCCTAAAATAGTTGGTAAAAGGCAAAGAAAAATTAATACTCCGTAAGGAAGCGATACGCCTGCCCTAAATCGACTGTATCAACTGTATTTAATAAATCATTCGAGAGGGGCCCGTGGCGATCAGGTTGCCGCGTTCGGCCCGTAAAATCCATATCGAGACACCTCCGTGCCTCGAAAAGCACGTAAACCCGCTGGTCCCGGCTGTCATTCTTGAATTTTTGACCGTCGTACCGGGTCGTCAGAAACCAAAGTCTGAGAACGAGTCTCACCAAGGGGTATCGTCGTATTACCCAGTAACTGGGTTGTGGAGGTCAGATAGGCAGTCGCTCCATGTAAAATACTGGTATGCAGCTGCATTCAGTTACACTGAAAGTCGACCCCAACATAGTTGGGAAAAGGCCAGGCAAAGGATGTATGTAATATATCATTCTGTCTCTGTAATTTTCAAGCGATTGACGGAAACAGAACTACCTGTTTAAATTTGTTAAGCGTTAAATGTGTTTAGTGGTCCAAGCGGGCCTTCATCTACAGATTCAGGGCGTATGGTAACCGACACAGCCCGAATAATTGCCAAACTTAAGTGGCAGTGGACAGGGCAAATTGCTCGCAGAACAGATGGCCGATGGGGCCGAAAGGTTCTGGAGTGACGACCGCGTACCGGAAGACGTGCGGTAGCCCTCCACAAGGTGGACTGATGACCTGGTGATCCGGAATCCGTTGGATACGAGAAGCACAGAACCGGTCGAAGTGGCGGTGCTTGGGGGAGGCCTATGTCCAACAGTGGACGTCTGTCAGCTGAAATGATGCTGATGATACGCCTAGCTACACTTCTATAGGAATTGTTATATCTATTTCTATGAAACAGGTTAGCATTGCCATGGTTTGAGACATTGTTCTAGCTATGTTGCATTATTCAAGGTTTAAGGAAATATAAAATTGATGTAACAAAATAAAATAGATATCCAGCTAAATCTAAAAGGTATAATTAAATAAATGTATTCTTAAAGGTTTCTAATACAACCATAAAAGCTTTTGTCCTTTACAATAATAATAAACTAGGTAAAGCAACGGTTATAGAATAACATCTCAGAATCTTGTATTTGCATATGTTGCTCCAAGGATTTTACTATATGCGGCAAATATTGACTACAATAATGTTCTTTGAAATAATATTTATTTGTTTAATTTATATATGGATACCGGGAAATGGATGTACCATCAAAGAAGTTCATATCTAACCAGTTTCAAAACAAAATCCCGTGAACACGATGACCACATCTGTTACCGGCCCGGTTATATAGCCACCGAGCGCTGCAAGCAAGAATAGTCCTTACGGTGGTTAGATATGAACTTCTTCGATGGTACGTCTAAGTTTAAGTAAATATAATGATCATACGGTTGTGGGAATTCTTTTTTAGGGTTCCTACTACAATATTGGGCCTTTAAACTTGAAAACTTGCCTCCCACAAGATAGACCGATGGCCTCGTGAAGGCCGCAGAACCGGTCGAAGTGGCGATGCTTGGGGGAGGCCTATGTCCAGCAGTGGATGTCTTTCGGCTAAAATGATGATGATGATGAAACTTGAAAAGAGTCAGTTTTTATTTGATAATATAACTGCTCTTGTTTTGTAAGTTTCGCAACCGATCCAGTGTAATATTAGCTATGAGTAAGTATCTAAATACTTATAAGTAATTAGACTGCAAAATGATCTAGATAGACTGAAAGCCATTGCAGAGACAACGTCTATAATACAGGCTGGAGTTGACTGGAGTGATGGATACAAACTTTAAGACTTTTTCTAATTTGATCACACGATCTGCATTTGATGAGTTAATTAATAATATCCATATATGTATATAGAGCAGTGGAAACAGCCGCGACTTATAAGTTGTAGGTCAAGGGTTCGAACCCAGGCAGGCACTTTACTTTGTGCAAATTATTGAAGAAACATCGTGAAATTTCTAAGACATGTGACATCCACTATCCCGTATTCTGTCAGAGAGGAAGCCTGTGTGTGTCCCAGCAGTGGGATTGTGATAGGCTGATTATGCTTTATGCTAATAATATCTTGTTTCCTTGCTAAAACATACAGACAGAGCAGCCATGCTATTCTGTAAACATCTCACCGTGAAAACTTGGGTGAAGTGAGCTGTCAATAGTGTCAATACCTGTGGAATGACAGCTCACTCCACGCTCACTTCACCTAAGTTTTCACGGTGAGATGGTTACAGAATAGCACTGCAGATCTCATTCACTATAGCCATCAGTAAATTTCTATTAGTCATTGACGTAACTAAAAAGCTACGTTGACTGATCGCACCAACGCCTCCCAAAATCTTCGCCCTTACTTCAGCCATGCCCCAAACTTTACTTTCTGATCTAGTTAACGCTGGCACCCTGCCATAAGTGGAACAACTTGATCAACTTTTGACCCAGTAATTATATTCACGGGAAACTTAGTTCCAAGTTAGTTTTAGCTACAGTCGCCGATCACTGGTCTGGATCCAAGTAACGTTATTAAAGGGAATTTTCGGGAGATTACGTTGATGATTGTCGATTTGATGAAGATGCCCGAAACATGCAAATGCATTTTGGAAGTAAATAGTACAAGTAGGTAGGTACAATGTTTTGTAACGGATATGTCAAAGAACTTCCTAACGAAAGGGATATTGTTATGACGTCATCACAAAAGACATAATTCATTCTAATACAACAATAACCTGTACATGACATAACGTCGTATATCTTTACACTACGCAACCTTAATTGCACCTTATTACCAAAATATAAAGTTGAGAGTTCTTTGAGCACTGAAAAGGAAATATGTGGCGTGGTAACATAAAAATATTTAGTTTGAAATAAAAACGGCAGAATTATGGAATTCAAGTAATATGATACAATTTGACAACATCAAGTGTTAATTTACATGGACTTAGGAATTCGCATCATCGCGAAATATGAACAATGTTTTATATGCACTTTTAAACCGTTGTTTCTAAGGAAATTCTAATGTTTTATTTAGATACCAGTTATATTCGTGGCTTTGTCTGCGCGTAAATATTTGAAATATTTTTTGTTAATCCAAAGGGAATTATTAGATTAACTCCGAGTTAGCTGTTACCGCTCAAGAGGGCCTAACCGAACTACTACAAAATATTTAGTATTTAACTGTTTCAATTTATCAAAATATATCGTAGTAGGTAATTTTATTCATGTTTTTTAACCGGATAAATTAGTTACCCTTTACCTACAATATAGTTAAGGAAGGAAAGCCTGCAGATTATTAGTTTTATAATGAACACAACATACGCACGGCCTGGTACGATTATTTTGTTATAACAAGTATTATCGCCATGCCAGCACACATATTTGTCTGACCACGTCCGTCGAACGATTTGGCTAATATCAAAAACTGGTCAGATTGTGGTAAGTTGTGTAAACGCCTACAGGAAAACAGATTGTTTTTAATATAAAAACACGATACAGGAAATATTAATCAGCCTACACTAATGCGAAAAAAACATGCCTCCTCTCGGTGAGCCAGGGCCCAAAGCACCGGGCCAGGGTTGGTGGATGTCACATGTCTTCGAATATTTGGTTCTGTGACATGCCGGTTTCCTCACGATGTTTTCCTTCACCGTTTTGATAGCAGTGGTGATGAAATAATTTATACAAAGTAAAGTGCCTGTTTGGTACAACCTACAACTCGCCTAGCACAGGATACAGGAAGAAATTAGCTAAATAATGAAATAACCCCACGGTTGGCGATAGATGCGGCCAAGGAGCGATAATGTCAAGCAATTTTCAAATAAATTATTTCCCCATACAGCGGTCGCATATCACCTTTTCCAACTACATTTATAGTTCTTGCCTATTCGAGAGAAGAAAAAATAAGGACAAATTGACCTACGCTGACTGAAAAACATAAGGACAAGTTCTCCTCATACTGAACATACCTAATACTATTGCAGAACATTACACGATTTAAATGATTCATTAAAACAACCCATTTTACGAAGCTGTAGGTATCCAAGCGGGTGGTTTTGGCAATTTCCTTATGTCCCATTCATTAATATTGTGGTTTTGGTGATTTCAATGAAACAGAAATATATACCTACTCTAGCAATGCTATTGATACATGTCATATTGGACATAATGTCCTTTTGGATATAATGTCTCAACGGTTATTTTACCTTCACGCGTAGCATGACAACCATAGAAATGGATTTTGTCGACGGAAGAATAGACAAAATAACAGATTGTGATTGTTTATCTGTCATTTTGTCTATTCTTTGTGGTCATGCTAAAGCTTTGTGCAGACCAGCGCGACTTGTCGCGCGACGCGACACCGGTTATTGTTATACCGTCAAGTTTTCTTAGAAATTGTATTGTTCGAGTCGCGTCGCGGCGTCGCGTCGCGTTGGTCTGCACGAAGCTTAAGCGTGCCGGTAGAAAGTGGTTTACGCTTTGCATTTACTGAGAAAACGTTAAAATGTCGCCTTTGGCTACAATTTCCTTAACCCTTTCCCTGTCCCATGAACCACATAATTATGGTTCAGTCTCAGACCAAATAAAAAACAAAAGTCAGCCCTGCCAACAGTGACGCGAGACCAGTTTCGTAAACATGTAAACATGTGTGCACTTAGTGAGGTGTAGTTTGATTGTTCATGTGTGCGTGTGAGTGTGTATGCACAGAGCGGAGGTGTAGTTTTGGCATGCTTCACTGTATTGGTCGCAGCGTAATATCTTGGGTTTTTGTTTGGTCTGAAGGTTCAAGTTGATTATTTAACTATTGTGTCTACTTTGTGGACAGTGATATGATTCCAATAGGTATATAAGATGTTATAGAAATTGCTGAAAACCTCTTAGAAGATCATTGTCCTCATCATTACGAACATTTTTACTTTCGGAACAACAACGAAATCGCAAAACAAAAAAAAAACAGGTGCTCCATATATTTATGTTCGCTTCAATTATTTCAATTACAACAACTGAAATGTTCTTCAAGAAAATACCAATTGCAATTTTGCGTTGATTTATCCCAACATACGTCACGCATCAGCCATGTTCTAGCTCAATCCAATTTTAGGAGAATTTCCCAAAAATATAAAAATACCTATCTTTTCTTTATAAAAATTACTTACTTAATTATTATTCTATATTATAGCGGAAAGGTGATAAGATATCACTTATTACGTTAGTCGGGTTTCCCCGAAGCACGTTACCCACGGGATTCGAGGCCACGATAAAAGCGGGCACGAAGGTTGCGGTTCTGTATCGGGTCCTTACTTCCGTGTATAATCTAAGTTAGTGATAAAGACCCACTAATTGGGTGTTTTGAACCTTTGTATAAATATAATAGTTCATTAAAAGAACTGTGAGCCGTGTTATGGGTTCCCCAGTCGTTACTATGGGCTTTGAGGAAAAATTCGCTTAGTTTGTCATTAAAGGGACAAAAGTATTGTTTAAAGAAGTTATTTTTATTCTTATGTTGTAACTATCGTGTATTAAATGTTATATGACATTTTCCTTGTAATTGTAGGTATCTATAATTAATAATTACTCATCCTAGTGTTTCCTGGGCTTATGAGTTTTGCTGAGTTCCGCTGCCTGCTACGGTTCGGTTTTATACGGTCATTAAGCGAATCTTATCCGAATTAGCAGAAATTCGGATTAGATTCAGATTCGGAGAAGATCTGTTTTACGGTTCAACAACCACATTTATGATCAGCGTAGACAATGACATAACAAGCAACAATATGAACAGTTAAAATTAAAAAACTCCCCAACACAAACATTTTCTCATTTCTCTTTCCTACCCCATCACCAGACCCTGTTCATCATCTATCTATAGGCTATTCATTGAGACCATTCCAATGAAGCCAAACACGATACCTGTGCTGTAAGGTGGTAAGAAAGTTGGGTATCCTGCAAATTCCAGGTGATGCTGCAGCAGCAGTTCAAGGTAATGTTCTTCTAATATCATCGAAGTCAGAATACCAAATTTCAAATCGATCAGACCTGTGGAAGACACTCACATCCATTAATCAACTAGAAAAGAGCTGATAACCTTCAAACGGCTGAACCGATTTTGATAAAACATGTCTTAGAACCATCGCTAGACAACCTACTTTCAAATGTTAAAAACCGTATTCTAATCGGTTCACCCGTTTAAGAGCTACGGTGCCACAGAAAGACACATAGACACACACACGCATAGCGGTCATACCTACTTATAACACCCCTTTTTTTACGTCGGGGGTTAAAAACAGTACTTGGCAGACGGATTTGTGGTCAGAGTACCTATGCAGGAACATACTAACATAATCGCTACAATGTTATAGAGAAATTGAAGAAATTCATTTTCGAAAATTGTAACTACCAGCACGCGTAGCATGACAACCATAGAAACGAGTTTTGTCGACGGAAGAATAGACAAAATGACAGATAAACAATCACAATCTGTCATTTTATCTATTCTTCCGTCGACAAAACCCGTTTCTATTGTGGTCATGCTACGCGTGCAGAACGTTAAATAGAAATTGGAGAAACATTTCTTTGCCGAAAATTGTACGGGACCACTAAGGAAAAAAGTCGTAAGAAATAGTTTCTTCACAAAATACGAATATTTATTTCGTAAAAGAATAACCTTGAGAGTAGGAACCTTGTTTACTAACATTACACCCCAAATCTATTATTGCGGACTCCAGATCCGCGTTACGAAAATATAACAATAGTCATATAGGTATGTCACGTCCAAAAATAACAATATTTTGTTATAATTAGCTGTTTTATTTGCAAATAACGATAAGGATAAGATTTGCTTTTATTTAGGAATTGATGTGTCATTGGGTTATTTATATATTTATGTAAGTTTTAATAATAATAGTCAGTGTTGTTGATGCGGGTGCTACCTCTCGTGTTTGAAACAAAATAAACTGGGTATTTCATAAATAAGTAGGTACCCAGTTATTTGCAGGAAGTTGATCAAAATCAACCTCTGTATTTGAAGTTTGCGTTTTGACGATACCGCACTAGTGCAGTCGGTAATTAATCACGTTTTGGAAAGCACTTTACTTTAAATGACTCTTCTGCAAAAGAAGGGGTAACAAACCTTAATGTTTATAGACACTTTCCAGAATAAATGATTTGTTCTTCAGAAAGGTTTAGGTGCGTAGTGCTCGCAAGCGGTGTGCGTGCGTGTTTGACCAGATGTATGATCGTAAACGACGGAAAAAGAATATTCCTTCTGCTTCATTTACGTTAAGAACACAGAACGCCATCCCCATCGGAAGAAGGCGTATGTGTATGTATAAATTATAAATTGCCGTTGTAGATTCATCGATAACATTGAAAACGTCATGTTCTTGTTCTCGTAACTGTAATTATCTATAGTCTTCATTTATTTTCGTTGCTTATGGATTTAGTATGTATGTATTTATGTATCTATTATTTAGGATATGGATTTATCTGTGTATCTATTCTAGTATATTGTATACTTATTATTTGCACCAACGACAGCCCCATTTTATGTCCAGGCAAATCACTTTCCATTCTAAGGTTGCCTGGAAGAGATCGCGGAAAGCGATAAGTTCGCCCATTGTATATTTTGTAGTGCATAATTATTATTTTTTTGTTATGTATTTTTGTGTTGTACAATACAGTATATATAAATAAATAAATATAAATCATTAGGTAGAGGATACTATACAAAAGTCGGTAGGTATAGTAGGTATAGGTACCTACTGTTTCTGCTAGGTCGATATCACCTAGGAAAAACATCAGCTGCAATCAATTAAAATATATAATCGATTAAATATCAAACCCAGTCTTAAATAAAACAGCGGGGTTGACAACATTTGTTTGAATAAAAAACAAATACGTTGGCGCTCGTTGACAAGAACAAAAAAATCTAGCACAAGAATTTTATCGAAAAACAATGCGACGCAAATAATGCTTTTCACTAGGTAATGCCCATGACTTTGCTGTGCTTGTTATATGCGTAAACAAATCTTATTGGTAATCAAAAATTTTATAAAATCATGAAGTAAACAATATTTATTATTAAACCTTCTTTATAATATTATGTAGATAGATTTGCGTCAGACCACTATATCACCAGATCTTAAAATCATCAAATAAAAAATTGCTGGAAGGCAGTTCAGCAGGTACCAGAAAAAGGAAATAAGTGGATAGATTACAGTTCTTCTAATTACAATAAAGATTTTATTTTTTTCCGAAAATCTAAATCTTTAGAAGTATAAATGAATCAAGAACCTAACTTACAAAATAAACCGTCTATTCGTCTCGACCAGGATTTCGTAAAGGAAATCACCGTACCATTATCGATTCTCAGCCACATTTCTTAAAACAATAAACAAACACTCACACCTGCAATAGTACAACGCACACAAAAACAAGTAGGTAGGTACAAAAAAAAGCAACAAGTACAGAATTTTAAATGGCAACACAGCGATCAAAACACGCCGAATGCAGGTAGGCCAACGACCTAGGTATTGAGTAATACAAATATAATATATGCTGTACATGTCCTGTCTTCGGCAAACAAGTCCGAATTTTTGGAATACCACGCGAACTGGTATTTCGACTTTGAAAGCACAAAAAATCGCGGGCAAGTGTGAGTTGGGGGCTTAATGATTATATTCCTTATATGGACACCTATATCATAAAACAGTATGGTTTTTATTAACATATTTGTCATCATGTCGCGCGAGGTATACATATAACGGCTCGTGCAGACCAGCGCGACGCGATGGTGCGACGCGACTGGAACAATACAATTTCTAAGAAAACTTCACGGTATAACAATAGCCGGTGTCGCGCCGCGCTGTCGCGTCGCGCTTGTCTGTACGAAGCTTTATACGAGACAAATTCATGGTGTGGTAGAAAAATTAGGTAATCTGCAAGACAGCAGGGCTGGTTCCACTGGATAACCCGGATGAATGAATTGTTGCTCATGGAAGCTGGTCCTAAGGCCCAAACAGGACTACCTACTTTAAATATGGATCGTTATTTATTAGTCAAACTTGATGCAGCATAAAAATTATTAAGACGGATTCCTCAAAATAATCTCCTCTCAAATCTCGAATTTTGAGAGATAGTTGAGAACGAGTCGACAGGACAAGACGAAAACACAACTATATCATGAAAGCACTTTAGTCCAAATCCAGCCAATAATCTTATGATATATCCTAAAATTGTCCGATAATAATTGAATTAAAGAAAAGAAAGAAAGAAAAATACAATTGGGACAGGAAATAACAATAAAAAAGGACCTAGGCATTGGTCCTATAGTCCTACTGCAGTTTCCAATACCCACCCTAAAGTATCGAAAATCGCGAAATGCGAACCGGAACGTATTAATGGCGTGTGGAATAATGCGATGGTGAACGTTGAAATGACCCGTCATTTATTGAAGTCGTCTTCTATAAGCATGATTATTATTATAAGTACTGGGTCACCACTGTGGGATTGGCGGACTTCCGGCACGCTTAGCATGACCACAACAGAAATGGGTTTTGTCGACGGATGAATAGACAAAATGACAGATAAACAATCACAATCTTGTCATTTTGTCTATTCTTCCGTCGACAAAACCCGTAGAAAACCCGTTTGTATGGTTGTCATGCTACGCGTGCAGGTATTGATGATGGTGTTATGGCACACCTTAAAGCTCTCACCTTGTCAATACAATGCGAAAGGCAGGGAGAGGAAATAAGTAGGTATCTACTGCATAATTATTGCACTTGGTTAGCAAACTGGCAATGATTTACTAGTCGAGCTGGTAGGTAGCTTCTTTTTAACCAGAAAGCACAAAGTAAGTGTAACAGTTCCATTTACAAGCCAATTAATTCGATCCTAGGCTACTCTCATCCAGCTGTTGCAGCCACCCTATGAAGATCGTCGATCGTCGGTCTTCCTAGCCTGAGGGCATTGGATGCTTGATGCTCGTAGATTATAGACCACTTCCTCTTGAAGAGACGAGGCCTGTCTCCCAGCACTGGGAACATTATAGGCTGAGTATGCTATCTAGCATTTGCCTGCTAAGCTGATGATAACTTGTACCTACGCAAAATGGTCTTCAATAAAATCCGTTTTCACTAGAAGGCGATTTCTAACAAAGGACAGGAAGACATTAGACCTAACATATGAACACTAGAATGTCAAACGTCTGTTATTTACATAAAGAAAATTTTATACTTAAATACGGTTTCTATACTAAAGGTTGATTAAAATGACTCATTGCCTTACGTCCCATTGTGTGGAGACTGTAAAGTTATTGATGTAAGCAATCAATTACATCACCGTTAGGAGAATAATGATAAACCTGGGAACGCTCGGCTTTAGCCGCCAAATGATAATTTTACACGAGATTTTGTTTTGCTTGCACACAACATTACTTGTAGACCGTTACGGAACTGCGACAAGGTTCAAAATGGAATGGGTTTTTTAGGAAAGACAAGCAAATATTATCCTTGTTATTTTAAAGACATTTTAAATAGGAAAGTTTCGGTTTCACAATGCATTGTTGGGTTTTCTAAATGGCGACTAATTATTGCCTATTCGTTATTTTACGACGGACTTGGGGGACAGACGATTTAGAAATATTTCTTTACTTAGCTTTTTGTCTCATGTTATTGTGAAGAACAGTGTATGTCTGACATACGCTTTCTTTTGTTGGTAAATTATGTTTAAATGGTTTTACCGTTTTCTGGTACTTAATCGCAGTTTTGTTTGAATTAATAGGCCTAGTCACAGTATAATCAAGTAACAGTATTACGTTTTCATAGAAATCGGCCAAAACGACGCCCTTGGAAATCTCAGTGGCAAACTCAAAGCATTTATTTCAAATAAACCAATTACAGGCACTTTTGAATTGTCAAGGGGTCGGTCAGTCAGAAAGATGAAGCTAGTTGCTCATTCCAAAGCGTAGTAGGTTCCTATGGAGAAGAACGAGCAAGAAACGTGGAGTTCCTTGCTCGTTCTTCTCCATAGGACACTCTTTTAAATCAAAATATTGGTTACACCATTCATGTTGAAATTATACATGAGAGAACAATGTAGAAAGACGTGCACGTTAAAAGCGTCCGCAATGAAAATATAAAAACAATTCAAAACTTTAAATAAATTAAAATAAGCCATGGCAGCTAAGAGATGACCAGTCCCTACTGACGGCGCCCGTTCACGAGTGTATACACTCTCTATAGTACGCAACAGTCTCGAGTGCGCGGCAGTTACGCACGGACGCGGAAGGTTTATCTACCAAAGCCGCCGAATTGCTTCAAGGTCACTGTCGACACGTAATACTGTTATTTTATTATACTGTGGCCTAGTAGACTGCAGCGACGTCGTAAAAAGATGCCCATCCATAGATAAATATCACCCGTCTCTCCACTAGTCCATTGCCTACTCAAGGATGCATACGTACATGCATACGCATATGTACGGCTCGCAAATCCTTCCATATACATACTGAGGGCACGTCTTCCCTACCATTACCGCACCACCCGGTTTACCTCCTGATATGCAATGGCCACCATGTACCATGAAACATGATGCTCCAGGAGCTAGTGCAAATCTTGGGGTTTATTCGATTCGAGTCTGGTTAAACCACGCTGGAATCGGTGCATTTCATTAATTCATTTACTTGTGGTCTAGTAGACCATTTGTTGACCATTTTTAACTCCCGACGCCCTGCCGAACCTGCCTGGTTGCGAGTTGTCCGAAAGGGATATCGTGGCCCCGGCACACAGGCAACGAAAGGAACACGGGTGGGTTTTAGTCGCTAAAAGTCTGACACGCTCTCCCGCTCCACCCAGAGCGGGAGAAGTTATTTGATAAATTACCATAAAAAAAAAACCCCTACGCAAAAAGAGGGGTGTTAAAAGTTTGGCCGCTATATGTGTCTGTCTGTGGCATCGTAGCTCTTAAACGGGTAAACCGATTTGAATGCGGTTTTTTTATTTGAAAGCAGGTTTTCTAGCGATGAAGATTAACAGCTCTTTTCTAATTCATTATAAAACATTAACCCCTAAATGTTATCAGAGCTTAGGGCTCTCATCATAGTTAACGTGTTGAGTTGACGCAGGCCGAGCTGTCACTGACCCAATGAGTGAAGCAAATAGAGCACTGACCATAAGGGATACACATGGCCTATCCTACAATAAGGTATTTCGAATCATGCGGCCGTATTGTCCAATGAGCCCGCGTAGGAAGTTACAAATGTGCCGCAACCTTTAATCGGAATCAAAATGGTTGATTTTTTAACAGACAAACATGTCAGCAAACGTTTTCTAACCACCGTATCTTAATTAAAGCTATCCATGGCGTTACTAATTAAGAAATTAAAAGCGTCATTAAGAAATTATGTAAGTACTTCTAAAATTATATCAACTCCATAAACGTGTAACCTGTCTGCATATCACCTGTCCAAATACACAAGCGTAAATTCCATGCAAAGAGTAATAAAAACACCTTATTTTTTAGAACTAATAAACACATTCCTATCGGTCATTCTACATTATAAGAACCGTTATCCTGCATTCGATAAGCGATAAAATTAAACAGACGTACAACCTAAACAAACCAGACACAATAGCTGAACTTTTCAAATTGTCCGGTTTATAACATACTCCTTATTCCTAGAGCCTGCTTTCAATTCTAATTTAAACATAGAATGAAGACAATTTAATTTGGCCGTGTTATTTGTAGGTGCGTTCCAAATGACGTCAGGAGGCGCATTCCATTCGACGAGGAAAATGAACGCAGCGAATTCGCGGAACGCACCGTTGCACTATTTATACGTTGACCATTTTTTTTTTGTTATCGCGTTTAACACAAAGCCTTATAAACTGGCCCTTATTTGCTTGTAGATAAGAGTGTTCAAAGCCTAATGTTTTAATTTTCCGAGTGTTTGCTAAGTTTGCAGTTTGCGGACTTTACGCGGGAAAACGTTTCGATTCTGACGTCGATGAGTCAACAATCGAATCTTTATTTTGAACGCATTCGTGACTTGAGTTTTAAACTACGGTTAAGCGAAGAAAATGTGAAGATATATTGACCTTTCTGGTGAATAGATTTATTGCGAAGAGGGGGTCAGTTTACAATGGAAGAAGGGGACGAATTCTTTGACCAATGTTTGATGACTTAGCAAGAAATTTGCAGCATTCATGATGTATATGTATGCCTTGTAATCTAATTTTAATGTTATCACAAACTGTTCCCTTTTACTGCAAAATCAGATCCTTCTAAAGATCCGTTCCGAAAACTATATAATTATACGTGGTTTTATGTCACAAAATTCCCATTAACATACACTGGTTTTCCGATTGTTGTTCTCAGAATCGATACCTATTATTTAGTCATTCGATCCTACCCGGATTGACTGCAGTTCTAGATGTACGATTCGTAGAATGTACCGTGGTCGTGGACGGGTCCTTATGCGTCCTTCCTTCCGCTGTCGGCTTCCTTGCATAATATTTAGTATATATTTAGACCACACGCGATTGCACCCGAGGGTAAACCGGTAACAAGGACATTGGTGATAACATAGAGATGTTTAGAAAACGATGTTTAGCAGAAGACTGGTCCTGCCGGATTTTGGTAACCGATGTTTTGTATTTTAACCGGTTTTTGGGTTTTAGAAATAAATTACATGTGGTAGAAAAGGTGGTTTTGCAAAAAAAAATTGGTTATTAGAGATTTAGATTATAGAGGGCCACTCATAGTTTAAGGCTCCCCTCAGACTTGCGCGACGCGACAGCGCGATGCGACTTTAGTAGAACTATTCATATGAAAACTTAATGGAAACTGTTCTACCAGAATCGTGTCGCACCTTCGCGTCGCGCCTGTCTGCGTCAGCGTTTAGGTATCTTGAAATAATTATGACGAAATACTAATCAAACTTTTGAATGTGATAACTGGGTACGGAAGAGGGGGTATTGTGTTACCCAGTTCATGGGTTGTGGAGGTGAGATAGGCAGTCGCTCCGTGTAAAATACTGGTATTCAGCTGCATCCGGTTAGACTGGAAGCCGATCCCAACTTAGTTTGGAAAATGCTAGGCAGATTGATTGATTGAATTGGATACGAAACAAGTAAGCTGTTTCGTAAGTTTTCACTCTTAAATTACCGAACCATGTGTGATCAGATCACATACTTTTCGTGTAGGTATTTCTTTTTTGATTACGTGGGCTAGTTAAAACTTGATCTTACTTAACTTTTATATTTCTAAAATTAATATTTGTAACATCAACCCGTCACCTACAATTTTTTTGTAAGTAATAAGGTAAAAACAAAGGGGAAAAAGTTTCTGTGCCTCCGGGCAATTTAACGTCTAACCATAATTTAGTCTGCCATCTTTCTAGCCTTTACCCCTTTTTTTTGCCTTTTTTTCTTTGGCTTTGCCATTTTTTTTTGTCTTTGCCATTTTTTTTTTGCCTTTGCCTTTTTTCTTTGCCTTTGTGGTATTGTTTTTTTTTTTTTTGTTATGTGCCTTTAGTTTGTGCAGAATAAATACTATTTACTTCTTTTTTTTTTTTTTTTCTTTTCTCATCTACACTTTACTTGATATTGAGGTCTTCTTCTGGTCTGATGTAGTCTGAACGCCTTTATAAAAAAATAAAATATAGCCTAGATGTTACTCAGTCATAATATAGCATACTACTGGTGAATAAATTAGTCCCTGTGACTTACAGAAGTATTATCCAAATAAAAATATTAATATATTTCACACGGCTTCATATCAAGTTATATATTTCCAGTATAAGCTGACCTCTCATTGTATGAAAATCCTATACAACGCGACATCAGCTTATACTGGAAATGTATAGCTTGAGTTGTACCTATACTTTGTCGCATGAAGAAACTAATACTGAAGTCAGTGTTTCCAAAGGTTTCAAGCATTATTTTACACTTAATACCTATGATTATCTCCTTAGTTCAAGTTAGTAAGTACCTATGAATTTCATTGCAACTTAAAAATTTCAATGCAAATTACGCGATAAAACGTTACAAAAACTTAGCAGAGTAACAATTTACCCGATCATTGAAACTAATAATACTTCTAATGATTTTTTTCCTCATCGAAGACTAAAAATTGCTATAACGGAAACCGGTTTTGATAGGGATGTGCAACTTTTTTACCATGAAGCTATGGTTCGATGGCCGGTAGAGACTATGGCAGGAATGTCCGGCGACGGGCCGGCCGGAAGTGACGGGTCGGTAGCAAAGGTCAATTTTTGCCTTTTTGATTCTTTCGGCGAATAAGGGAGTTGTGTTGGTTGATGGTTGGGTAGGGTTATGGTCTTGTTTTGTTGTGTTGAGTATTCTTATTGTTAAATAATAGTAAAGCCCTTTCTTCTTTATAGGTTTTATAAAACGGCACCATTTCAATATTTTTTCTTTAGATAAATGCCGGACCCAAGTACATGCATTTAAAAAAAATCCGGCTATAACTTCAAGCGTTCCCTGAAACTAGCACTATCGCTTATCGAAGAATATATCTACGTGACAAAAAGTTTCAGTAAATTGATCGCGAAGTTTCTGGAAAATATTCCTATAGACGACCTGCTTATAACACTATATTATTTTGCATCGGAACAAACATCTTCATAAGCCCACGACCACACAAGCGCTCCACGCGTCATCTTTAGCACCATAAATCGCAAAGATTTACACCACCCACCACCACCACCCGCAAATACCACAAGCAAAACGTTTCCCACTTATTACTTAACATATTTTATGCAAATCGAAACAGTATTATCAACCAGTAACGTCTACAGGAACAGAAACTATTCGTATTACCATAATTCACCATATTATTCGTAAAACCGGTTCTTGTACGGTTTTCCCCAGTAGTATGCAAAACACCCTGTGTATGCAACTTATCAGGAAATCATAGATACACGGAATTGACGGACAGTGTCATAATTGTATTGATTATGCAGTTGTTGAGTTAAAATCGTGATGCAGTATGTTATCGGGACTTTATCTCGGTGTATACAGAGAATCAGGTTATTTATAGATTTATGCGAAGGTAGCAAACTATGCTAATTCTATTCATACTGTGTCACGTGTAAAGTAACGTTATAAAGTACATAAGTAACTTTTTTAAATCAGAACAAATACTACCAACACCGTTATTCCACAGATTATACCGTGAGCTTTGATAATTTTTACTTTTTCACTCCTTTACAGCCACAATACTACAGTTCCACATGAAAGAGCGTAAAGAACAGCATTTCAGCCGCATAAAACCTTGTTTTACAATATCACAAATATCCGAAACGATCTCTATAAACTCGCTCGGTTCCAAAGCTAATATTTTTCTCGGGAGCAACCCGTATAATGGTATGATTTCCACACAAAATTGTTAGTACACCCTGTATGCCGCGTTCGTGTTTGGAACTCCTTGTAATAAACGGCGGATAGACGTACTTTCTTAAAAAAATATACGCACTTGAAATTCGGGGAAAAATTGTGTTTGAATAGATTACGAGTATTTGAATATACTGTCGAACTGTGAAATTACGATGAAGATGTAGTGGCAGTTGTTTATGATAACGGTATGTTTCACTCCTCAGTGAAGAGGCGTGGTGTTCGATTAAGTCTTTAGGTGGTTTATGCAATTAAAGAATCTGAAGTTGAATACTACGACCGCTGTATGCATACTAACGTACCTTAGTGGTGTGACCGTCAGACGGCCAAGTCACAGGTCTCAAGTTCGAACCCAAGGCACCCGCCTCTGACTTTTCGGAATCATGTGCGTATTGTATAATTATCACTTGCTTCAAAAAGGTAAAGGAAAACATCGTGAGGAAATCGGCATGTCTAAGAGATATTTCTCGACGGCATGTGACGCCAAGAGCCCCAGGGGGGGGGGGGGGGGGGGGGGGGGCTTAAAAATCTGACACAAGGTTAGCCACACGAAAAGAAGAACGTACCTCATCATCATATGTCTAGCCGTTTCCCTATGTTGGGGTCGGCTTCCAGTCTAACCGGATGCAGCCGAATACCAGTATTTTACATGGAGCGACTGCCTCTCTGACCTCCACAACCTAGTTACTGGATGCCCTAAAGTCTGACAACCAGCCTTACCAAGGGGTTTCGTATAAATCGTATTCCCCTTGAGACTGGTTATCAGATTTTCGGGGATCCGACTACCCGTAGCGACTGTCAAAGATCTACAAACGACAGCCTGGACCAACGGTTGAACGTGCTATCCGAGGCACGGAGAAGTCTCAATATGTGATGGATGGTCACCCATCCACTGGCCGACCGCGGCAAGCAGCAAGCATAGAAGTACAAACATGAAGCAGTAGAGGTAAAAGTGGGTATAATACCAACTATTAAATGTCATCGGGGGAATTACTGCCATCATTTTATATAATGTCGCCCATGGGCATGTGCGGGCGGCGCCCGTATTTTTCTGAATATTCATGACAAATTATCGAAAATTAAGTTAAAAGGGAGTCTTCATCTTTCATTTTTTTTTTTTTTTTTTCAATATCCCGCTATGATTTTATGGACACACACTTGTGTTTTTTTAAAATAAATACAGATTTTTTTAGAAAAAAATTTCTTCAACTCCGTTTTTTTTTCATAGTCGATAAATTTTACAAAAAAATGTTACTTAATCCGATAATTTTAAAGTTAATATCCCATAATTGTTTGTCCGAAACCGGCTATGGGTTAACACGCTTTATTTTGTTAAATATATCTTATTCCTGAAATGGTAGTTATAGAATAGAAAGGAATTATCTCTATTCAAGTATCATGACTCAAAAATTATTAGGAAGACTTACAACTATATTAGTAAAAACTACTACGACACTTCACAAAAACAAACAAATAGTAGTGGATCACCGTTGTGGCAACCCATGTGAGATGGCACAACAGCGACCCACGAAAACACAGTCTAGGCGACTTGAAATCATGCTTATTATATATAACTCATTCAGTTTTGAACCCTGACAAGCGCTTTGTGTAAATTATTTCATCACCTCTGCTCTCAAAACGGTGAAGGAAAACATCGTGAGGAAACCGGCATGACCGACAACCCGAAACTTCGAAGACATGTGACATCTACGAACACGCACTGGGCCCGCGTGGAGGATTACGGCCCAATGAGGAGGCTTGTGTCCCAGCAGTGGGAACATTATAGACTGATTATGCAGTTTTCGTTATATTAACCGTATGTGCAATACTAATTGTAATCCAGTTATGATTCCAATAGATAATGAAACAACATAATGGTTATAAAACTTTTGCATCGCGTTGTTTTATCTTTTGCGTGCGTCCAGACTTCCAGATACACGTGTCTGTGACGTCATTGAGAGGGCTGTGACGTCGATGTGACGAGATTTGAGAGGGGAGGACGGGGGGGTTCCACCGTTTGAACGATAACATTCATTTGTTTGTTTGAACTTGAGCTCTTGTATGGATTGTGGAGCCCAGAAAGTTTGTTTAAGTTGCGAAATGATAAAAATAGCACCGTGTATATTTTTTTAAAGTGAAAATTTATTTAAAAGCGTTGAGCGATTTTTGTTTGGGGAAAATCTTATGGGTATGCGTCATCGACAGGCTGTTTACAATATACCTAGCTATCTAGCTATGAGTATGACGTGTTATTTCATAGTTTTTTAAGGTTTCACGGCAGTCCCCATGATTGCCCATGTTATTTTTTTTATCGGTCTGAACCCCCTTGCATTTGGAAAACCTTTAAAATTATGGAATTAGGTAATTGTTTGAGTTCATCTATTCTTCAATATTCAAAGGAAAGCCACATGGTATTTTTTGTATTGTGGTACCTTGTAGCTGTTTTCTAATATTCATGTAATTGGTTATTATTTAATCGTGCTTTTGTATTTTGTGTACACCAAATATATATTGCAGTTCAAGGTTCTTCTTCTAATATCATTGAAGTAACAGAATACCAAATTTCTAATGGATCAGACTTGTGTAAGACGCTCACATCCATCCATCAACAAGAAAAGAGCTGAAAATCTTCAAAAGGCTGAACCGATTTTGATAAAACATGTCTATGGACTATCGCTAGAAAACCTGCTTTCAAATAAAAAAAATCGCATTCAAATCGGTTCAACCGTTTAAGAGCTACGTTGCCACAGATACACAAACTTATAACACCCATCTTTTTGCGTCGGGGGTTAAAAATCAATAACAAAAGTAAATAAATAGCGAGAAAATCTTCAATCACGTTGTGAAATCTATTTACAAAGTGACACACATCAAATTTCATTAATAAATTGGTAAGTACTTCACGATCCACACAAACAAAAATTCATTCGATTAACAAAATTAATGTTTACTCAAATTATCGCATCGTCAACATGGACGTATAGATATACATATAGGCAGTAAATAAATCAGTAGGCTGCTATGCAACTATACAACGGACGTATCGTGTAGATATGTGTTGCAACATACCTGTGCATGTGAACAGGGAACGGACAGTAGATCAAGTCCGTTCAATATCCAAAAAGAAACTAACGCACAAAGTAATAACCGCCACACGGGACTATCGATCAGGTTAAGCTACGCTTGCCGCAGTCAGTCCGTGGATGGGTGACCATCTTAACATAACGAGACCCCTCAGTGCCTCGGAAAGTACGTTAAGCCGTTGGTCCCGGCTGTTATTCGTAGATCTTTGACAGTCGACAAAAGCTCGAAAGCCAACCAACCATCCTGACCACCAATCAACCAAGGGGTATCGTATTAACCAGTAACTGAGTTGTAGATGTCAGATAGGCAGTCGCTTCATGTAAAATAATGGTATTCAGCTGCATCCGGTCAGACTGGAACCCAACTCCAACATAGTTGGGAAATGGCTAAGCAAATTAACGTCGCATAATTTTCGGCACGTGCACCTCTACGCTAAAAGGAACAAGTTGACGTATGCATACACTATTGGAGCTTGTGTCTGTTTGTTGAATCTGTACCCGAATTACGTAATACACGATCAATCGGAATCTGAATCGTTTTGAAACAAATTGCTAATCCATTGCTTCATAAGTTCGAAAAATAAATCTGCTCAACAATGTAAATAACGCAATGAATGTCGTTGAACTGTCAAAATGAAACAGATTAGTCGTAATCGTTTACGAAAATATGTTGCGTAATTAGATAGCTGGACTGAAATGAGATGATAATTTCTGAATTCTATGAAATTCGTACATATATATGTCTTACCGCCGCTGTTATTAAAGTAAGTATGGCATGTGTTCAGGAAATGCATGCCCAGAGCGGGAGAAGTTATTTGATAATGGCCCACCCTCAAAACCAAAAAAATAAAAAGTGTACCTACTCTTATTGGACTTTTAACCTCATTACCTACCCTTTATATAACACCATTCTGTATTTTCAAAGTTACTTAAGCTTCGTGCAGACCAGCGCGACGCGACACCGGTTATTGTTATACCGTCAAGTTTTCTTAGAAATTGTATTGTTCGTGTCGCGGCGCGGCGTCGCGTCGCGCTGGTCTGTACGAGCTTTTATTGTCAAAGTGTATGTTTTTTGTGAATATTTTATTTTATAACTATGAGATGACATGAACCTTCTGTTTTCTCATTTTAGCATTATCTACAGTATGTAATATCACTTGTGCAACTAGGGCAAAGTGTCAAGTGAAACCGAGTTTTTATCGATCATGTTGATTCTAGTATATGATTAATAAGTTCGCCAAGATCGATCGCTTTGAACATAAAGCGTTAGTTAGAATGATGACGTGATCGTTAATGGAATTAAATATTGAAAACAACGATCCGATTTGGTCAATCAATTTTCCCAACTATGTTGGGGTCGGCTTCCAGTCTAACCGAATGCAACTGAATACCAGTATTTCACATGGAGCCTATCTGACCTCCACAACCCAGTTAATGGGTAATACGATACCCCTTGGTAAGACTGGTTGTCAGACTTTTGAGCTTCTGACTACCCGTAACGACTGTCAAAGATCAACGAATGACAGCCAGGACCAACGGCCTAACGTGCTTTGCGAGGACAGAGGGGTCTGGATAAGTAATGGATGATCACCCATCTACGAACCGACCGCACGTAGCTTACCCTTCGATCCCCTCTTTTCCATCAGGTATTAGAGTTATATTGCCAATTATCTCATTCCAAGTTGAATTACGAGAAATTCAACTAATACGGTACTTTTTTTTTTTGTTTTTGATGGGGGGAAATAGTCGAATAACTTCTCCCGCTCTGGGCGGAGCGGGAGTTCCTTCAGTTGCCTTTTCATTTCCAGGGGCCACGGTATCCCTTTCGGACTTTCCCCGACCCCTGCATCGGTCCTAGGGGGACCCCGTCAGTTTACAATTTAATTAACACAAAGTTTTTACTATTACAAGTTATTTGTGAGATTTTAATTAATACCTAGACAAAAACAAAATAATCTGTACCACAGCCACCAACCACATTAACTTCCTTCGTTTTCCTTTTATACAAAAAAAACATTTTAATTAAAGGAAATTCGCCATTGACGTCAAGACTTATATGTAATCTTATTAATACATTTATAAATAAAACGAAAAACAATTGTTTTCAGCTGCAGAAACAATTGTCCTTAACACAATCCAACTACGGAGGATTAGGTAAATGCACGAAATATACGTAAAACGAAAAACCAATAAGGCATAAAAATACGTTATCGCTGTACCTTATGTGCTAAAAAGCTTATTATTATGTTGGGTCTGGAGAGGTAGAAAACAACCTCTGTTGGTCTCAATTTACAATGAACTTAAATCTTCTGCTGTTCACTCGGCTAGGTTAATTGAAATGTTTTCTCTGGGGACATGGGTCAGCAACATTAATGTTCATAAGGCTATTAAACATAATATACCATCTATTACTAAACCTAAACGACATTATGACGGCAACCGTCTGGGACAAATCTGCACAAATTTTATAGAAGAGGAATATGTTGGTTTTCACAAGATTTACACAGATGGTTCTAAGAGTAGTGCTGGTAGTGGCGCTGCGGTTTGGGATCCACTATTAAATACAAATGTCAAACTTGCTATAGACTCTGATATCTCCATTATGCATGTCGAGTTAATTGCAATAGCAGAGGCTCTTTCTTATATTAACTCAATCAATCATGATAAATTTGTCATTCTAACAGACTCGAAGAGTTCGCTGCAACACTTGGCTCGGTGCACCTCGCCCGTGCGAGGAGTACCGATAGCCTACATGATTTTGGAGTCTATATTCAAACTAGGTCAAAGATCAATCTCGATAGTTTTACAGTGGATCCCATCTCATGTACAGATTCAGGACAATGAAAGAGTGGATCTTTTGGCCAACCAAGCCGTGTCAGATGGAATTTCTGTAAATGTTCGTCCTTTATATACAGATTATATAAAAATAATAAAACAGCAGTGTACAGATGTGTGGAGTGAATACTTTAACCAAAGGTCAACAGAAAAGGGAATTTGGTACAAAACCATCCAACCACAGCTTCCAGTGTATAATTGGATCGATCAAAATGTATTTAGCAGAAGTGAATTAGTTATGGCGCTAAGACTTCGTTCCGGTCACATTCCCTCAAGAAAGTTTGGTTTCCTAATGAAAAAGGTTACGTCACCCAACTGTGAAGAATGTGGAGTAGTCGAAGATGTGCAACATGTTTTGATGGAGTGTGTGCGGAATGAAGCTTTGCGATTTAATTTACTTGGTCCAACAAACAAGTACGACACTGGGGACTGTAATGCTATCCTGGCTTTTCCTTTATCGGAACAAGCTAGGATAATGTACAAATTAGCATTTTTTGTTTTAAAGTAAATTTGTAAGTAGTGTAGTAGTACTATACTTAAGTAAATTTAGAATTAAAAAGTTTTTAGGTTTAGTTATTTTGATGATGTGCTACAGGGTGACGTTATCGCTCAGCGATAAAGCCCTTAAAATAAAGAAAAAAAAAAAAAAAAAAAAAAAAAATTATGTTGGGTCAACATCATGAGCCTATAGCAGTCAAATCGCCATTTGACACGATCCTCGGCGCCTCTTATCCAGCTGGTACCAGTCACTCTGTGAAGATCGTCGGTCCTTCTAGACTGAGGGTATGGGATGCTCGTTGCTTATCCCAAGAATTAACCAGCCATTACTCCATCCATCCATTTAGTTTCAAAAAGAAGCCGAGCAATCGAACTTCATGCGCTTTTTCGATTATTAAAGGGTTCAGAAATCCCACGTTTCTGTACTACTAAAATAAATATTAAATCATCATAGTAAGTACTCGAAACCAAAATATAGTACCGACAACATATAATTCGAGTTTTCTTTGTCAAATACATTTTACTTTCGTTTTTACTAGGGTTGCCACTTGCCATTTTCGCAAAGAAGTGAGTTTCAAACTCAAACTCAAAGCATTTATTTCAATTAATCAAATTACAGGTACTTTTGAATTGTCAGAGAGTCGGTCAGTTAGTCAAAAAGTTGAAGCTTGTAAACTTACCGTGGAGTGTCTTGCCGGCTCTTCTCCATAGGAAACGACCAATTGCGCACCTAACTTCTGACGATTCAAGTACCCATGTAGGCATTATGTGAAATAAAATATTTCGTATTTGAATTTTTTGATTTTTTTTAACGCAATTTATTAAATTGTAATGTTTGTGAATGCAAGATACAAGACCTATAGTTATTATTTCACTAACAGTCGCTTGCAAAGCCATATAAGTACCTACATGTTCAGCAAAACGTCATTACTTGTACTCATCATCATCATTTATTTAACAGTTTATGTACACACATATAAACAGACAAGAAGAAAGGAACAAAAAAATACGTACAAAGTTGATGCTCATTTCTAAAGAAATATCTAAATGTTGGACTCGGCTTCCAGCCTAACTGGATGCAGCTGAATACCAGTATTGTACACGGAACGGCTGCCTATCTAACAACCCAGTTACTGGATAACACGATACTCCTTGGTAAGACTGGATACTGGTTGTTAAACTTTCGGGCTTCTGTCGATTCGTAACTACTGTCAAAGATCTACGAATGACAGCCGGGAACAACGTCTTAAAACGCAGATATATGCCAGTGAACTTGAGTGGTTAGCTTGCGTGTTGTGTACTGAGCTCACGCAACGCGTATTAGGTCCAGCCAGTAAAAGAACTCGCCCATCAAGGAGCGCTGTCCCAGATTAAACACATTATTATAATTGATTGTACATAAAACAAAAGATATTTTAATAAAACACGTACCTATACTAAAAGATCAACAATAAAAAAAATCTTTAAAATGGTGAATGTTTCAGAAAAGTACGCTTGATAGATTTTGCGAGATTCTCAGTTTTTTTATCTGCGTTAAGCATAACTTTACAAATTAATTTCACTATAATCTAAAATATTCCTATATTAAGTTATTAAGAAAATGCCCTAATTAAACTTTTTTTTCCAAATCAATAACACAATTCGTTTAGACGTGATCTTGAGTATAAAATTATTAAAAGACTGTTATCGTCGCCTTAACGGGCTTTCTGAGGCACAGAGTGGTTTAAGTATGTAAAGATGGTAACCCATCCACTTGTACTCATGCTCAGTACCCTTATTTCGTAATACACGATCAATCTGAATCTGAATCGTTTTGAAACAGATTGCTAATCCATTGCTTCATAAGTTCGAAAAAAATCTACACATAAATAACGCAATTAATGTTGTTGAACTTGAACGTGAAAATAAAACAAATTAGTCGTAATCGTTTACGAAAATATGTTACGTAATTAGATAGAAGGTTTTGGATAGGGCCAGCCCTATTCCCGATCACGAGCGGCAGATAAATCTATAAAAAGGTCGCACGCATTGTACGGTTCAATTTGATAGTAAAGCTATGGTGTATGGACAATAAAACGATCGAATAGCCGTTTGTTTTAGACTAACGTTAGTAGTTAAACTTGCGGTGTAAACAAATACCGTTTCCTTCATAGTAGGTGGGCGAGGAAATGTGGGTAGTATGCGTGGATGGGATAGGTAGAGCTTCTGGCCAATATTACTTCTAAGAAAAAAAAAATACTACAAAGTGAAAAATAACTTTAAAGGCTCGTTCAGACCAGCGCGACGCGACGGCGCGACGCGACACGAACAATACAGTTTCTAAGAAAACTTCACGGTATAACAATAACCGTTGTCGCGTCGCGTTGTCGCGTCGCGCTAGTTTGCACAAAGCTTTATTTAGTCGGTATTTTTTTTTTCCTTTATTGCTGTGGTTCCTATCGCACACAAATTCGAATATCACTAACTGCTATGTAAATAACAGCGACAGCTAGTTATTACATCATCCACATAGACTAAGTGGGAAAAATACTTATTATTGAAGTTTACTTAAAAACTACCCAAGCAACGCTAATAGAATTTATATGGGACCACCTCTGAAGTATGACCTATCAAACAAAAAAAGAATCATCAAAATCTATTCATATATGGCGGAGTAATCGAGTAAAAAACTTCCAAAAAAAAACATACAGTTGAATTGAGAACCTCCTCCTTTTTGAAGTCGGTTAAAAATTATTTGGAGGAAAGACACTTTTAAGAAAAAGGCAGGGGTTTCGTAGTCCATAATCACCATGATCATGCTTAAGTGAATGATGAAACCTAATAGCTTGATACCGTCATAGTGTTCCATTAACTAATTATTTCTTATGTAGTTGCGAGTATCCATATCTTTGATTCCCAAGGACATGGGTCCGTAAGCTCATGCAAGCAATTTATAAGCAATATTCATCATCATCTCAGCCGAAAGACGTCCACTGCTGGACATAAGCCTCCCCAAGTACCGCCACTTCAACCGGTTCTGTGCTTATCGCATCCAGCGGATTCCTGTGGCCTTCACAATGTCATCGGTCCACCTTGTGGAAGGCCTTCCAACGCTACGTCTTCCGGTACGCGGTCGCCACTCCAGAACCTTTCGGCCCCACGGGCCATCTGTCCTGCGAGCAATGTGCCCTGCCCACTGCCACTTAAGTTTGGCAATTCTTCGGTTATCTTGGTTCTCCTGCAGATCTCTTCACAATACACATACAGACAGACGGATTACAGATACATATTGTTCAGCTAGATATATACATAAGATTTCATAGACACTTCTATTTCTAGGAGGCATTATGAAATGCATAGAAGCTTTTACCGCTCCTAACGGTCAAATGGGTGTGACTTTAACCGCTATCAAGTTTCTGTTCTTCTTCTTGTAAGGTTGGCAAACCCATCTCTCAAAATATGTTTTCAGTTGCTGAAAACTTCTAAAAACAAATAATGACTAACGACTGCACTAACAGACGTACGGACAAACATACGGATATATTAAGACTGAAAAATGTGTTCCATTTCCGAATTCCCCGACAGATGACGAATTACAAATTCTATATTTGAATCGCGAAGTGACATTTCTCATGCGCGTGACCGGAATTGTAAACAGATAATGCTTTTAGTGTAGTGATTAAGTGATTCATCCGATTTAGGTATAGAATTAATGGTGGGCATATGTTGATACTTGTTGGTACTGTACCTAAAATGAGCTTTTTATCCTTATCGCATGACTCAAATTTCATATGGCGCCGGTAGATGCGTCAAATTTGATTGGTCATATCTTGTTTAAAAAAATTGGTGATTATAACTTATTTATCCTACTTCCTACCAATCCTATACTATTAAAATGAGCAATATTTGTAATCCCGTTCTGCAATATAGGAATTACGGAGGCGAAAAATCGATCCAGCTAGGTCTCATATCTGGGAAAATTCGTTTTCTCCGTATTTTCACACGAGCAGAGCTCGGTCACCCAAAGTTTAAAATAAGATGAGTAGGTACAGTACGACACAACTTGGATGTAGCATAAATTTGAAAATTTGCATAGATTCAGTAAAATTGTACGAATGTATTTAGTTATATGATTTTACAAGTTATTGCGTTTACGAAAAGATCATTTTCACCTAAAGCAGTAATAAATATTAGTGATTTTGAAGACGCACTCAGTTCAAATGGTGATCGGTTATACGAATTTCGCCGATCTACATCTAAGTTGTGTCGTAGTGTACCTTAGAATAATGACATGGCAGCATGCATAAGTACCTACTATCATGGCAGCATACTGCCAGGGTTGCGAGTTTGTCCCCGGCACACAGGCAACGGAAGGAACACGGGTGGGTTTTAGTCAGTAAAAGTCTGACACACCCTCCCGCTCCGCCCAGAGCGGGAGAAGTTATTTGATAATTTCCGACCCTCAAAAAATGGCAGCATGGAATTCGTAAGTATCTACCTAAAACCAAGTACCTATTTAATGAGCATTCTCTATTTTCGCCAGAGAAGAGCTCGGTCGCCCAGGTACTAACATAAATATGAAAGTTTGTAGGTTTCGATGTTTGTTACTCAATCACGAAACACGACTGAACGGATTTGGATGAAATTTCTTGACACACAGATAGTTTATAACCTGGATTTACACATAGGATACTTTTCATCCCGGTAGTGTGTTCCCGTGGGACCTCCACGCGGTTAAAGCCACGGGCAATAGCTGGTAGCTTAAGCTAGTAACTTAAATAATATAACCTAAAAGGTACCATCAGACATCTTCAGTGAAAGTCATAAAAAGATTTGAGCATGTATTTTCGTTAGGCGCAAGCTGAGCATTTGTTAAAGCTCGCATGCATTTGAGCACATATAAATACTTCTTCATACAAATATACTGAAAAATACTCAAACTCATTTGCATCACATCCTGTATTCTTCCCATTAAAAATGTTAAGACCAGTCATCTCCCAAATAACACGCTATTCAACACTTCATTTATATCAGCAACCGGCATCATTAAAGAGTATCAGCAGCATTCCTCGAGTGAAACTGGCCGAGTCCTCTGTCCTCGTTAATTAAAGGACCGTAAAGGCCAAAAAGAAACGAAAAAGCAAGAAAGAACAGTGGCCGCAAATATAACTGATACGTACGATATCATACCCGGAACAGTTCAAGTAATTAACCTCTGCTCCGATACACGCTTGACCGAAATATGTCAGCGAATCAAGTTCTGTGTTGCCATGTAGAGATAAAATACTGAGTTTTGTAATACAAAATTGATGATATCTAACCTCTGTATATCTTGCGACTTCGAATCCACTTATATTTAGTTCACGAAAAGAATATGTACGAGTAAGTGCATACTGCCCATAATATCAAATCAATCTGCCTTGCCTTTTCCCAACTATGTTCGGATCGGCTTCCAGTCTAACCGGATGCAGCTGAATACCAGTATTTTACATGGAGCGACTGTCTATCTGACCTCCACAACCCAGTAACTGGGTAATACGATACCCTTTGGTAAGACTAGTTGTCTGACTTTCGGGTTTCTGACGACCCGTAACGACTAGAATCAATCGTAGCGACTAGAATCAATTCAATTTTTTGTAAACTTTGACGTTCAAAAGTGCCTTACAATTTGAAATAAATGATTTGACTTTGACTGTCAAAGATCCACGAGTGACAGCCGGGACCAACGGCTTACGTGCATTCCGAGGCACGGAGGAGTCTCAGTACCTATGTAAAGATCGTCACCCATCCAGGGACCAACCCCGGCAAGCGTAGCTTAACCTGATGGATCGACCCGTGCGACTGTTATTACTTAGCCACGAGGACCATACATTGAAATAAAAATCAAATCAATTAATCTGCTATGACAGCGCAGAGAAAATAAATAATTGATCAGTAAAATCTCATACAAAATTTACCCGTGCTTAAAATTGTATGACCCGACCTGAAACGAACGACAGACGTTATAGCGGGCATTTATGAAAATACCTGAATCAATAAGTAATAAGGATCCATCGGTATCTGATGCTCGTGCCTTATTTTTATTTTTTTTGACATTTTTAATAATATCTGTGTCGTGTAAAGTGGGTTTTTTTAAGGTGGCAACGTGGGACCCTACCTAGGCTTTGAAACTTTCTTTGCAATCGTTGTGTATGTATACAGCAAAAATCCTCGAAATTGACAATGTTGTCAGTCATTATTTCATGCGCAAATATAATTTGATTAGAATCTGATCTTTTCTTGCAGTATTAAAAAAAGTTACATCCTATCACAAAAAAAATATTTTACGTCGGTGCCGTTCGGGGACTGAAATTGAAAATTATACAACAAGTGATAAAAAAGAGAATTTTAGTCGAGAGACTAAAGCTTCGTGCAGACCAGCGCGACGCGACAGCGCGACGCGACAGCGCGACGCGACACCAGTTATTGTTATACCGTCAAGTTTTCTTAGAAATTGTATTGTTCGAGTCGCGGCGCGGCGTCGCGTCGCGCTGGTCTGTACGAGCTTTAAGTTGGATCCCGAGAGCAGCAAAAGATTCTAGAATAGAATCCTGAGCGGAGCGATACAAGGATCGAGATGGTTTTTTTTTCCACAAGTTGATTACTCAATTTTTTTACCATTGACTGCGAGAAAATATGCGAGTGCTCAGGTGCTGTTGAAATCAGTGCTCTACGTGGAATACCTCTTTTTTTCCCGTCCCCTATTTCTAGAATATTCTTTCTCATTATAAAAATAGGCAGAAACGTGGCGTCCTTGATAATCAGTGATCACACATGTAGGTCAGTTATGATATTATTATAATTTATATTATTACCGGCGCCATGTTTGACCTGGCTAAAACTATCGTCGGGCATGCAATACAACCGCAAAGCGCCATGATGAAGATGTGCGAATTATAACATAATGTTCGTTTAGACACGCGAGGACGCATATGTACTGTACATTACCTACTAGATGTTAAAAATTTGTTGTTGAAATTTTTCGTCGGTTATTTTAAAAATTTGTAAAATTTTCGTCATTTTGACCGCGTAGGGGGTTCAGAATCATGTACTGACCCCATGGTAACCGGCTACGCGTCGATGTCCCTGACACTCAAGCCGCTGATAGAATTGTTTAGGGCTTGACATGACGATTAATATATAATTTCTTGTGCACCTTTGCAGACTTGTGTGGCTTATTATGCTGTGTGTTGACCGTCAATGAGCCAATCAACCAGTCTGAACCACATCTGCTGTATTGAAGTCGTTGATTGGGCATATTTTCACAAATGTCCGACCGAAAATAGATTTTCAGCCGAAAACTATGAAGAAGCTTCGGCTTTAAGCTTTGTGCAGACTAAGGCGACGCGACAGCGCGACGCGACAACGGTTATTGTTATACCGTGAAGTTTTCTTAGAAACTGTATTGTTCGAGTCGCGTCGCGCCGTCGCGTCGCGCTGGTCTGAACGAGCCTTTAGTCTTATTTTCGGCCGAAAACGTAAATGATTTAGACAGAAAAAAATATTAATATATCCGCTGTAGGTAGGTACACTGAAATCTTATTTGTTTTTTTTTACACCTAGGGAGAGAAAGAGCTGTTAATATGGGCTTTAAAAGAAATAAAACACGATAATTCCATTACAGGATACAAAATATCGTGTATTTTTTGTTATATAAATTCACCGGGTATTGCCGAGCTTTACGAAGTAGGCCGAATGACGCGCGATGTGATGTTCGGCTTGGCCGAAACTTCGGCTGGTTTATGGCCGAATCATGATTTTTTGGCCGAAAATGGCCGAAAACGAAAATCACGCTTCGCTTGGTCACTAATTGTCACCACATCCTCATAAAGTCAACGCGTGTTAAGACCGCTTTCAAGTGTTGCGATCACCAATCAAATTCTGAATCTTTCCCTTTATATTGCATTTCTGTGCATGTTTATATGTACTGGGTGAAAACGCATTTTTCTCAGAATATTTTTATCTCACTCCTAACGAAATACTCACAAACGCACTATACGTTTCTCAGCCGCCACATTACTTTTATACATAAAGTCTAAAGTAGACATGCGTCAGTAGGCATGATCCAAATAGGCATCGGCTCTGAATTCTGCGCTTGACCTGCACATTATCTGCGATATAATGAGACTAGGTCCGGCTGGCAACATGCGACATACAATGTCGTGTAGAGTTCCTTAGACATCGCACAAAACGTAAGTGAATTCGATGAAATTAGTTCCAGTTCAGTGATAAAATATATGAAAATTTGTATTTAACGGGTTGTTTAAAATGTTTACTTATTTTTTTAACACACCTTATAAAATGTTATTTTTATTTTTATTTATTCAGACTAGGCTGAGAATCAGCAATTTTCTAACGTCAAAATTACATAAGAGAGTCCCTCAAAACGCCCACCCTTCACCACTTCCTAGTGCGTTAGCTGAGAAGACGAAGTGGTGCAACAAACTCCCCAGCAGCACAGCTGTCTGAACTGTTAGAAAAAAAAAAATGCCCACGACGGAAAAAGAGGAGTGTTATAAGTTTAACGTGTGCATCTGTGTATATGTGTCTCTGTTCATCTGTGTTTTTTTTTTTTGTTTGAAAGGGTTAAAGAAAATCGGTACAGCCGTTTAAAGATCATCAGCTCTTTTCTAGTTGATGGGAGGATGTGAGCGTCTTCCACAGGTCTGACCGATTTGAAATTCAGTATTCTGTTACTTCAATGATATTAGGACATAGTAACCTTGAACTGATGCTGCAGCATCACCTGGAATTTGCAGGAGACCCAACCCCCTTACCAACTTACAGCACAGGTATCGTGTTTGGGCTCATAGGAATGGTCTCAATGAATAGGTTATACATAGATGGTGATGGAGTAAGAAAGAGAAATGAAGAAATGTTTGTGTCGCAGTTTTATTTTATTTTTTATTTATGCTTGTAACTGGTTAACTAAATGATTATGCCAACTTTTAGTCGTCTCAGGGCTGATTTTTCAATAGTCCAGACCACTTTTATCCGAGGAATAAACAGCTTTTGTATAGAAAAGAATTATGTTAAATTGTCATATTTATTTTACGATCAAAGTTATCTGACTATTGAAAATTAGCCCTTAACATGTAATTATACAGAACCATTGCGTCTTGAACAGATTATTTTTTAACTACAAACCGAGTGCATATCTGACCACCGGGCGTCAACCAGCTAATCTAAATTGACTTTTAGTATCAACATGGCCAAAAAAGAACTGTATAATTAAATGCATTGATAACAAAATTCAGTAAATGTTAACCTCGTTTTTGCTGCTACACTGTGATAGCAGAATCTGCATTTTTTTACCCTATGACCTGTCAAAGACATTTGGAGTCCAGAAACAAGTGACATTCGCGTTACTGACGTCAACAGACATCATTCTTGGTCTGTGGTGTCTTACCGGTGATAAAGTAAAATACCGTGGTATAGCTTCTTGGCGAGCTCGTTCATCATAGTCTTTTCTCTTTTCTTTTCTCTTTCCCTACGCTTTTCATCAGGCGAGATCAAAGTCAAGAGCAGGGCCATTCTCAAATAAAAAAACAAAACTATTATCCAGCCAGCAGTGCTGGTTGTTTGAATGGAATTAGGCTGGACATAACTGCCTCATGTCAAACGATCAATGGGCTTAATTCACGACCCAGTGAATCACTCGTAATGGCAAGTGACATCGCGACAGAGCCAGACGGAGATCACGGGATGAGCTGGATTCCTGGAGTTTGTTGCGCCACTTCTCCCAGCTAAGGCACTAAGAAGTGGTGAAGGGCGCGCGTTTTGCGGGACTGCCTTATGTAATTTTGACGTTCAAAAAGTGTTGATTCTCAGCCATAACCAAAGATTGGTCTTTGGCAGATCTGGACAGAGGAAATTAGAATGAGAGTAGGAAGGGCTTTGCCCAGCAGTGGGAAAGTACGGGCTAGACAAGGCTGTTAGCGTATCGTCACAATCACAATATACATACAATGTGAAATTTAATTCGTTTGCATCCTCTTAAGGGGTCATTGTACTAATCATTATGAACAACTTTCAGTCAGCTGTTCCCTATATTATAACGAGCTATGCGAACATAAATGTATGGAACAGCTGGTTTTTTTTCGCGATTTCAGGGTTGGTCCCATAGTGAAAGTTGTTCATATTGATGAGTACAATGACCCCTTAAGAGGATGCAAACGAATTAAATTTCACATTGTATATTTGTGGAAAAGATGATGTAATACGAATTTGCAATTAATCAAGCTTTTACATCTTATACTCTTCAAAAAATCACTTCAATTGTTTAGATTTCAATTTATGATTTCGTGAAAAAGCCGCCACCGCGTTTACCTTTTACAAATTCAAGGTAAAAGGAAATTCCAGGAAAAATTGAAGAAAATTTGATCAACAATACGACTGATTGAAAATATTGCGTCTCAAAAAAAATTTTAGAGGTTTCCTTTCGACCCAAATGTTTTGTCATTTTATCTCGATGATATTTTACCAGTTACAATAATATTTATATAATGTATATATTTTTTTTATAATTATTATTATAAGGCTGGTTAGAAACATCCTTCTTTGTGCTCTATTTAACAAAGTAATTCAAGTATTTGCCGAAACAAGTCTTCTAAAAAAAAAAATCATGAGACAAACTCCTGATTTCCTTTTTTAGTTGATCCGCTTAATGAACGGGGTTATGCAGCATTACTATTGGAAGATAAACCTTTAATAATATACGGTATTCATGGGTAATCCCAAACTTAATAAGTTACTAGCTGCGCCCGCGGGTTAAGTCTCGATCCCGTGGGAATATCGGGATAAAAAGTATCCTATGTGTTAATCCAGGTTATAAACTATCTGTGTGCCGAATTTCATCCAAATCTGTTCAGTCATTTTTGCGTGAAAAAGTAACAAACATCCATCCATCCTGACAAACTTTCGCGTATATAATATTATAAAGTAGGAAGTAGGATTATACACTAGCGACCCGTCTCGTTTCGCACGGTCTTATCGACTTGACAAAACATCGAGATTCCTTTATTTTATGTAAGTTTAATATTAATGTATATACCACCACCACCACCACTTATACCTTCTAGAATAAAATGAAACCGCACCAAAATGGTTAAGAAGGACAACGAGATAGACACGAAAAGCTATTTTAATTTATTTCAGACACTCTAATCTCATGTAGAGCCACACATGATCTGAACAAGATCTTGTCTGAACTTTAAAAGAGACTGGGACCTCTGAGTCCCAGTCAGCCAGGCCTTCCTTCTCAGAGTAGCCAGATAGGAAACGCCGAACTGCCGGTCGATTCTGTAAAAATATCACCGTCAAACTTAGGTGAAGTGTGCGTGAAGTGAGCTGTCAATAGTGCTAATCCCTAGCATCCTGCCGGTCGATTTGTGACAGTGACAGCTCACTTCACGCTCACTTCAGATAAGTTTCACGATGATATTTTTACAGAATCCACCGACAGATCTAGTTTTTAAAATAGGATTGACGTGTAAAAGTGTTCGTACTGACCTACTTCCAGAAATAAAGTCATTTATCAATATAGAAGCGTCTAAACAAAGACTCTTGCTCCTCTAACTTGTACATTCTTTTCAGCCTACCCATCAAAACAATGACCTCGCGAACGACATTGCGATTGCCAATCAGCCCCTACCGATGAGTCGGCAGATTTTATTTAAAATATTTACAAATACGACCAAAGTGCAATGGCATTTAATTTCTCATGAAAAAATGAGTTGGCAACAAGTATAAGCATTTATTTCATTGCCTCGTTGGCCTAGTAGTTGCAAACGCTACTGCTGAACTGAGGCCCTGGGTTCCATTCCCGAATGGCGAAAAGTTTTATTGGGTTTTTGTATTTAGAATCAATAGCAGCCAGGAGTCTGGATTTGTGCCCGGTTGATGGCAATAGGCTCGCCTCCTATTACATAGGACTTAAAAATAATAATTATTTATTATTTTATAAAGGTGCAGGAACAGCAAATTTAGACCTTAGGGTTATGTACCTCTTCCTGCCGGGGTTGCAGGTTTGTCCGAAAGGGATATCGCGACCCCGGCACACAGGCAACGAAAGGAACACGGGTGGGTTTTAGTCAGTAAAAGTCTGACACGCCCTCCCGCTCCGCCCAGAGCGGGAGAAGTTATTTGATAATTTCCCACCCTCAAAAAAAAAAAAAAAAAAAGGGTTATGTACCTAATGAAGTACTGACAGCGTAAGCTTTGACAGGAAGAAAGATGACGTCATGGTGGGACATAGAGAATTGAGCGGTAGCCTCACAAAAGTGACCACTCTCTAGAAATAGACAAAGTGAGTGTGCGGGCAATACCTGTAGTACTACCAAAGAGACAACTACTGGCCGGACATTCGTTTTGTTTCTCTCGTGCTTTTCGATTTGTATTTACCTATTCACTGCACAACTGAATACGGAACGCTCAGTTTATTCTCATGTCTATGGGTGATGATATCATGGTGTCATGGTCGTCAAAGCTAATGTGAAGACGAGTCTGTTACGTTTCATGGCTAAATTACCAAACTGATTTTCGACCAAACCTGATGTTAAGGTTGTTTGATACGTAAATCTGTGGTAGTATAAATAAAATAACATAGCATCACGCCGGAAATCCACGAAGGGTTGGACAGAGGTGTACCTATAGGGCACCCTCATTTCGCCGGTCATGCTTAAGTCCCATGTAATAGGGGGCGCGCCTATTGCCATCAACCGTGCACAAAGCCAGCCTCGTAAAAAGATGACGGTATATTTTATCTTAGACGCGAGCAAAGCCGTGCAGTACAGCTCGTATTAGTAATTAATTGCATTGTCTTAACTACATTGTATAATGACTACTCTGGCACATGGCGTTATTCAGTGTCGTAAAACTATAACGATACAAAAACCATTAATTGTTGCACACTTTTATGATGTTTCTGCATCGTATATTTTCATTAAAATTGTCTGTTAAAAGACAATAATATAACAAGACATTCCTATGTGGAATTTAAGAATAGATTAGCGACTAGATTGACAATTATTATCATTATAGCCTGTAAAGTTTTTAGTTGAATAAATACACTAAAGCGAATCGGAACTATAAAAGAAATGATGGTGTATGTTAAGTATAATTTTCCGATGTTTAAAAGCTCAAATTGATGAGCAGATATTTTTTTAGCTTTTCTTACTCGATTTCATCATTTTCTTGATTTTATTTTACCACATTGTCGGCGTGATTAATATGAGTATACCCATGTGAAATTACAGCTTTCTAGTTCTAACCGTCTCTGAGCTAAGCCGCGGACAGACAGACGGCCATGGCGAAACTATAAGGGTCCCTTGTTTACTACTAAAAAGGCAAAAATGCCTATACAAAAACTAAAAAATGTAGATCAAGAATTTCGCCAGTGTTTGTTTACAAGCTAGAATTCGCCTACATTTCTAAATTCAATGTCGTAATTGGTATTATTAATAATTTTGCCGACAAAACGAACGTGCGCATATCATATTTACGTGAAGTGTGGTTAGCTGGCACGTGTTTATGCATTCTGCTGTGTTCGATTTTTGAAATCCGGTGTACCTGGAAAAAAGAAAATGGAATTAGTCTGTTGTTCTGTGTTTAAAATATTATATTTGTGGGTATAATGGCGGAT
Source organism: Agrochola circellaris (assembly GCA_914767755.1). Taxonomy (NCBI): domain Eukaryota; kingdom Metazoa; phylum Arthropoda; class Insecta; order Lepidoptera; family Noctuidae; genus Agrochola; species Agrochola circellaris. Next base: position 2,876,861 of record OU611855.1, on the reverse strand, counting down.
ATCAAAAGGTGTTTCGTCGATGCCTTGGCAACGAAAGAGAGCTAGAGAGAATTTAGCATAGCTTTTAATAGGCACCCATAGGCAGTTCTGAGATCTAAATCAATGACGGTTCAATTAAATTGTCCAAAACTCACAAAAGCTAAGAATTTTTCCCTGAGTACTTTTCAGGGTTATGTCGCAAAATCGCAAACCCACGTTATTTAGAACAGTCGGTTTTCGAAAAAACTAGTATAATGACCATTTGTTTTAAATTAAACAAGAAGTGTAAAATGTTTTATATGCTCGCACATTTTTGCTAAGTATATCTAGATTTTTTTAAAAGTTTTATTAGCAAACGGGTCCGTTGCCTGCTACGACGAGTATGTAAATATTTTTATAATAAATATTTCTTCTAGTTCCTTCTAGCGCGGATCTAAAGACTATTTTAGAAAGAAACATATTCAAAAGTTTTATTTTTGCAGTTTTGAGACCTACCTAGATCGAGTTTTCGCCTCCGTAAACCCCTATATTGCAACTTTCATTGAAATCGTTAGAGCCGTTTTCGAGGACGTGATGACAAATATATATTTAAAAAAAAAAAGTTGCGGTATTTTTGACCACGTAGGTATTGCACTTTTCTATGAAATAGCATATTTTTTTTTACATAACCGTCGAAAAATTTCAACGCGTTCAGAATCATGTACTGTCATGCGATTCTGTAAACATCTCACCGTGAAAACTTGGGTGAAGTGAGCTGTCAATAGTGTCAATCCCTGAGGAATGACAGCTCACTCCACGCTCACTTCACCTAAGTTTTCACGGTGAGATGGTTACAGAATAGCACTGCTGAATCCATGGTGTCAGTGTCCGGGTCGATGTCCCTGACACCCTGTATATATGTGGCGGCATCTACACCACCACATGCGAACTACGCATCAAAGACTTGACGTCACACAACACCCTGACGTCACTCAAATCCAGCATCGCACAATTAGAGTTTACCGCGCGGTGGATATATATACAAGCTCACGACTTCAACCTCTGGGCAATTGCCCGCCAGACATGACACCCGTCTGGTCGGAGGATCCTCCCTTTTCTATGGTGGATGAGTGAACATTACACCCTGTTCCTCATACCCCTAAATTGGTGACCCCGACGTGATGAACGTCAACGCAGCCTTCGTGCAACTACTTCAGCGCGACGTCATCATCATCATCATCATCATCATCACTCCCGCAAGCTTTCGTGAGGCGAGTCACACAGCCAGCCAGCACCCACGGCTTCAACGGGTATCCTGACATGACACCCGTCTGGTCGGAGGATCCTCCCTTTTCTATGGGGGATGAGTGAACTTTACACCCTGTTCCTCATACCCCTAAAATATACACAAATATTGCTCATTTAATGGTATAGGAATTGCAGGTTATTGGTTTGCCCCACCTGCGATACCAAAATTCTATATATAATAATGCTTTTTCTCTTTTCAGTTGTGTTTTTGCAGTCGGGTTTTTTATTTTTTAGGTAAAAAATACCAGCTTAGAGGTATTGTTCCACTGCAGGGCAAAGGCCTCTTCTCATACAGAGAAGGCATGAGCATTGCTCACCACGCGTGCTCAAGGCCGATTGGCGACTTCAGACTGAGGGTAATTGTAAGTCCTGGTTTCCTCAAGATGTTTTAGCTTCACCGATGTCAGTGATGGCATGATAAACTTATAAAGTAGGTACATTTGAGTTGAAAGTCACATTGGTAGGTTTGCCCGAATTTGACCCCACAACCTCGTGCATGAGCGAGGGCCCATAACCGTTGGGCAGCACGACATCAGTTACGCTTGTTTTAAAATGTTCTGTATTTTGATAACTTAGGTACATATTTACTCTTTAACATGTTACATTTTATACCCAATTCTGCAACCATTGAAATGACATAATAATGTCAAACTGACTCCATTAAGGAAAGAAGCGTGAAGCCATAAAAAGAACGAGTTAGAACGACAAGTATGCAAATAAAATGGATGATAATTATCATAAATTATTTAATTTATAATGTTAATTGTTCAAGGACAAGAGGATGATTGATAAAGATCGCCGAACGACCGGGCGAAACTTGTTCGACAGGGTTTAAGGACCCCGCAGACAGGCGCGACGCGACTCTAGTAGAACAATTTCTATGAAAACTGTTTTACTAGCAGTTTTGTTTTTCTATCTGCAGAATACCTCTAGTATTTCACTACGAAAACCTTCCAAGTTGTATGACCGCTGACTTATATAATTTTTACCTTTACCTACGTATTATATATTATATTATATTTCTATATTATATTATATTTCGATATTTCTTTCATCAAGACGCTTTGACATTTCACACTGCTTTTGGTAACTCTCCAACTTCTTGATGTACTGACTTATTGGTAATATGTCAGCAATCCATTAAGAGGATGTAGTAGAGGTAATTTACAACCAAATGACCCCTTAAGACTCATAGGCAAATGTCAAACATTTTCGAGTAAATTTTATTTTCGACTATTTTTATTTTGTATTTCATTCATTTTAAAATATAAAATGCCAAATTACTCGAACACGAAAAAAAAAGGAAACGGTGAATTTATGAAAGTTACATTATTAAACGTGTTTAAAATTATAATTATAAAAATTTAGAAAACCAATAGAAGTACAAGTTTTACAACATTATACGAAAACAAAACAAACCATGTTTACTTAACAACCTTTTCAACGGTTTTACAAGATAAAATAGAGGCTACACTATAAAACAATCCTTTAGTAAACCATTAAGTTATAAAGTAAACAATAAAACTAACAATGAAATCTTATGTAACTTAACGAAAAGAATAAAGAGCAATTTTACTTAACAAAGTGAGCATCTCACGAATAAAAAGTTTAAAACAAGATGTTGCAAAAATAGAATGAATAACGATGTAGGAAAACTGTAAAAAAATCTACACTGAAATCGCGTACACGCAGCTGCAATCTCGGTAGAAACCGATGGATGAGATGTCCAGAAGATGCTTGCTTGTTCACTCCTGCTTTAAAGGGTAATTATCTAGTAGAAAACCCAGACGCTAGCAGGGATCTTTAAGGCTTCCGCAGACAGGCGCGACGCGTTTGACGGAAACATTTCTATGAAAATACACGGAAACTGTTCTATCGGTGTCGCGTTACGCCTGTCTGCGGGAAGATTTTAATGTTTGTTCTGCAGTTAGAGATACAATAAGATTTGTTGTTGTTTTAAGATGCTCTATTTTATCAAGAAAATATTTCAGCTAGGTATACCTATGAAAAGTATTGCGATAACGTCGTCTTAGAGTGAAAACCGCTTATATGCGAAAAACTGGTGGGCAACTGGGAAGTTATATTATATGCTGATCACGCGGTAAAATCTGCTTGGGCGATGCAGGATTTTGCGTGACGTCAGTATGATGCGTAGGTCGCATGTGGCGATATAGATGCCGCCACAAAACTGCGTGTGTTGCGTTTTTTTTTTTTTTCAAAATGTAATAAAATTAAAAGTCAAAGTTGCATTCCCGAGCTTTTCACTCTAAGGCGACGATAAGGGCAGAGCTGTGCTTGATGTGTATAAAACGGTACTCTACAAAAATCTCTACGAAATGACCGCGGAATGATCAGCTTAACTTGACAGATTAATCGATTCGTGCTTTTTTATGTAGCAAGAAGCTAACACAAGCTTAACCTTTCATATTTTAAACTTAATAAAAACCGTAAAACCTTGACCCCTGAAACATTACACAGCACTTTGCTATAAAAAGCACACAGTTCCATGACCTCACGAAATTCCCAAAGTAAAAAAAGTACTTAGATTATTTTTACATAATAATAAGAATTTTTTACATAATGGTATTATGATAATTCCTAATGTCTTATTGTAGTAATTACTTACTGTAATGTATGCAAAGTGCGTGAATGAGACTCCAAGGTTGACAGTATTGTAAAATTGTATATTATTACGCACTATTTGGAAGTTATCAATAATAATATCACGCCTGTATTTCCCGAATGGTTAGGCAGAGCTGTACCTACAGTACACCCACATTTCGCATTTTCGTTTAAGCCCCATGTAATAGGGGGCGAGCCTATTGCCATCATCGGGCACAAATCCAGACTCCGGGCTGCTACTGAGAAATTCCAGATGGAAAACCCAATAACACTTTGCCCGACCCGGGAATTGAACCCAGCACCTCATGCTCAGCAGGAGCGACTTGCCACCACTAGACCAACGAGGCAATTATTTAGAACGTATGTTTATTGGGGCCTATGCTAGTGCCTATTAGCATTATGCTCAACTTCATCATCCTAACCAATAATAAAAATACGAAAGTGAGTTTGTTTGACTATTACGGTTTCACGCTAAAACGGCTAAACAGATTTGGACGAAATTTGGCACATGTGTAGACCATGACCTGGATTAGGACATAGGATACTTTTTATCTCGATATTCCCACGGGATCGAAACTTATGCAGGTGAAACCGCGGGGCGCGGCTAGTTATTGATATTGCTGGGGAGTTTGTTGAGCTACTTCTTTCTAAACTAGGACCCTTCATCCTGAGACCCTTTCATCATGGTTGGTAAACGAATTAGTGGTAATACGGTGATAGCCTAGTGGTGTGACCGTCGGACTGCCAAGTTTCGAGTTCGAATCCAAGGCACGCACCTCTGACTTTTCAGATTCATGTGCGTATTGCATAATTATCACTTGCTTCAAAAACGGTGAAGGAAAACATCGTGAGAAAACCCGCATGCCTGAGAGATATTTCTCGACGGCATGTGAAGCCAAGTCAGAGGGCCATGGGCGGAATAAAAAAAACTCTGATACCAGGTTAGTCACTAACCACACGAAAAAGAAACGAATTGGTGATCATATTGTGATCATGTTTGCTATAACAGACTAGGGTAGTAATACGGCTGGTCTATTTTTATTTTTAATATTTTATTTTTAAATATAAACTCACCTTGAAAATTAAAGTGAAGTGAGCTGTCATTCCACCTAATGCTAGGGATCGCCAGGGATTGACACGACTGACAGCTCACTTAATTAATAAATAATTATTAGTATTATTACATTAGTATTAGTATATTAGTATTATTATATTAGTATGTTAGTATTAGTATTCGTTCCTTTATTTCATCTAAGTATATACATATCATTTACATTTTTAAATATTTTTATTGAAAAAAAAACATTTATAAATATAAAAAATAGTAGCCCACCGGTATCCGGAACAGGGTCAGTTATTATTAGTATTAGTACAGATACATCAACAGGTCTTGAAAGAGACCGACTAAAACAATATATGCTAATGGCTAATGACCACCCAAAAAAAATTAAGCTAACCTGCCTGTAACCAAAAACCTAGGCAAGGGTTACCTGAAAGTTCACTTAGTTCATAGCCCTGTTATCACTTAATTAAGAACAACCTCATCCATCATTTCATTTTCCCATTAAATACCATAAAACATCCGTGTGATTACAATCAGCTGATGCATGGTACTTAATTTAGAATGAACAACATCCATTGCTTGCCTACGATTAGCATAAACCAACCTCTTGAAGTCCAATGAAGCAATGTACGTAATTTTCTAGCTATTAGCCGACAAGGCGTTATAACAGAGCCACTTAGCGCACAAAAAAACAATAACACCTTTGAAATCAATCAAAAACAAATAAAGTAAGTATCCCACGGCAATAAACTGACAGATATAATAACATATTCCTTAGATAATTGTTCAATTTCATTCGGCTACGTACTTAGACCGACCAGTTTGTCTTGAAATCCTGGGGTGGCGCTGCTTGTCAAGAGAGTTGTCCAAATAAATGTCAAATTCGGTACATTTTTTAATTTAGTTCTGTTTTTCGCCGCGTGTCACGGTATAGTGGGGAATGTATACACTGTACACGTTCGGTTTTAGATCTGAATTTCCTAGTCAATGCCAAGGTTAGAGTCGTTGACCGAGGCGGTGGCGACGGTCGCCAGGCGAGTGCAAGAGAGGGGATAAGTCTGTGTTTATATTTTGAAGGTGAAGAAGTCGTTGTCTTCACTTTTGGTACGGTTTATTTGGTTTATTTGGAGCCCCCGAAAGTAAATGAAATGCTGATTAAACGTCTGATTGGTAGATCGGATGAGTTAATTAGATACTTGAAGTAATGGTAATTAGAATTTAATTAAAAATGTGAAACATTTCATACAAAAACAAGAGCTATATTCTCTGCACAAATAAGACTTCTGACTAGAATATTTTTTAGTACATAATCTATTCACTGCACTAATTAAAGTAGAAATGGAATAAAAAAACAAAAATCAAGACTGTCCGAGCCTCCAACCAAACATGGCCACTCAAACGGTAATCGGTCTTAATCAGTCACTTCGGCGCGTTTACTCTCATCCATACTCAAACAAGTACGTCCTCAAACAAGCCCATACTCATACAAGTCTTTCCTCATACAAGAACACACTCATTATGCAATTATGTGCGATCACATGCCACGAGCGAAGGAATTCAAAGGTAGCAGCAATTTGAATGGAAAGGGCTTCAAAGTGAGGAATTTTTGGGATAACTGTTCTTCGGTTAGTGAGTAATCAATATTAGAGACTTATTGGAGTTGAATCTTTGACTTGACTTTTTTGAAGCGGATCTTTGACATTCACTACGGGTGCTCAGAAGCCCGAAAGTCTGACAACCAGTCTTACCAAGGGGTATGGTATTACCCAGTAACTGGGTTGTGTAGGCCGGATAGGCAGTCGCTCCATGCAAGATAAAAGAGGTGAGGAGATGCGTTTGAGCTTCTAAATGTGAGAGTGAAGTCAATGTGAACACAGTATTCTCTGATAATAACAATCAAATTCGGTCACGAACTGACCAATCCTTTTCCGTATTTCAGGTAAATCTGGACCCAGATATAAATTTATTATGCATGGGGGTTCATCGATTCATCTACCTAGTGTGATTACTCATGAGACAGTAATTAACTGCGCTAAAGATTAGATACAAAATAACTGTTACAATATTAATCAGCTAATTATAATTTGTAAAGTAAATATAATGGCAATATAAACAAGGAAACTGCCTGTGAACCATAGCATAGGGAATTATAATTATAAATAAACAATTACATCAATTAAACTAATAGTTTGCTCTCAATACAATCATGTTATTGCATTTTCCTGTACAAAGTAGGTACTTGATTGATAGCATCATTTTGCCGCCAATTCTAGCGTCCATTTCATTGATGCATTATTTAATTGGCGCCAACTGCATTGAAACCAGTTTTACCAAGGGGTATCGTGTTACCGACCCAGTAACTGTGTTGGGGGGTCAGATAGGTAGTCGTTCCATGTAAAATTCTGGTATTCAGCTACATCCGGTTAGACCGGAAGCCGACCCCAACGTATTTGGGAAAAGGCTAAGCAGATGAGTTCATACTAATTCCATGTTGAATACACACTAATTCCATGCTGCCATGATAGTAAATACTGATTCCATGCTGCCATGATAGTAGGTACTTACTAATTCCATGCAGCCATGTCTTTATTCTAAGGTAGCCATCTTGGTCTAAACTTTGGACGACCGAGCTCTGCTCGGACCAAAATACGGAGAAAACGAATTTTCCCAGATATGAGACCTAACTAGGTAAAATTTTCGCCCCCGTAAACCCCAATATTGCAACTTTCATCGAAATCGTTAAAGCCGTTTTCGAGAACGTGATTACAAATATAAATATCTATGTACACAAATATAGCTTAGGATACAATGAAGAGTAGGTATTCTATTATCTATGCTTTTCTCCCAAGCTCTTTCACCGTTCGACTTTTAATAAGTAGGTATACATAGGTATTATATATAGAGGTCTGGCAGGTCCGGGTCCGAACTAACGGCTGTTTTTTGTCTTTGACCACTAACAGCTATAACATTGCTTCTCATAATTTGAAAGTTGAAACTGATTAAAAGATAAACTATAAGAATTAGATTGGTAGTTGTAAAAAAAAAACTGGACAAGTGCGAGTCTTATTAATGCACAGAAGGTTCCGTACCAGAAAATAAAAAAAATCACTAAATTATTATGACATTTCCCTTTTTTTCCTTTTCTATCTATATTATAAATTAACCGGTAAAGCCCTGGGTGACCCTCAAGCACGTCAATTAGCACGTTAATTAGTTGTTTATCAGGCCTTTAACGGTTAAAGTAGTTTTTCGTGTCTCTCTGTGTATAATTCATAATTAAATAACTTACATAAAATAAAGAAATCTCGGGGTTTGAGCCCCTTAGCCCCATGGTCCTTAACATTTTGCCGTTTTAATGAATCCTTTGACACCGCAATTGTCTGTCTATGTCAGCAACAGTATGAGGTAGACAGATGAAACGTTACCTTGATTTTGTATGTGTTGTATTGATTGTGTATGTGAATGTGCATGAAGCAAGCCATCTCTATACTAATCCCTCAACGATTGCGGATGTATTTCAATATTTCTTGCGGAACCCTAAAACCGAGCCTAGTATAAATATTAATATAAGTACTTAATACGATATCATCACGCATGTGTCAGTGCGGGATATGTTTAATTGCAAGTGATATTTATACAATGTCAAAAAAATTGAGCGTACGTCTGAGCGCTGTGGGCGGGAATGAGTCTATGGAATCAAAGCTATCTTTTTTTTGTACATTCAAGAAGGTAAGCAACAGCCTAGCCTTTCTCCTATCCTATCATGTCCTCTTTGGGCACGAGGCTAATCACCTAATGTAATCTAACTAGCCTGTATTGTCACAAATGTTATGATTTCATGAAATATTGGAAAATATAAAAGTGCACGCCTCATAACGCTCATTCAATAATTTTACCCATTAATATGGGTAAAATTTCTCACCTCGCTATCTTTACGGACTGTCAAAAACTATTTAGGTTTGGTTTGCTTTGTTGGTTGCTAGGCAACGGAAGAGGGTCGAAGTTGGAAATAGATATAGACATTCTATTAGTAGTTTTTTATTAATTATAATTAAAGTATTTTGAATAAAAGAGCCATTTTCAACAGGGTTCCTCATATGGGTGAAACAAATCTCCAAAAAAAAAAAAAAACAATTAATTGTTTTTTTCGCAAGCTACAATGTTTTCAGGTTTCATACTTGATGGACAGAAAAAAATTAAAACCATGTTATGTTCATATTCCATAGTGAAATTAATTTGTAAAGTTACGTCTAACGCAGAAAAAAACTGAGAATCACGCAAAATATAACAAGTGTATTTTTCTGAACACTTCACCATTTTAAAGATAATTTAATTATTGATCTTGTAGTATACGTGTTTTATTAAAATACCTTTTGTTTTATTTATAATAAATTAATAATGCGTTTAATTTGGGACAGCGCTCCTTGATGGGCGAGTCCTATTCGACCGTAGCAATTAACATTGTCGGATCTACATTTTTGCGATTTTTATTTTATTGCATTAAAGGTCTTACAATAACTTATACATTTTTTTTAAGTAACTCTAAGACCTTTAACGCAATAAAATAAAAATCGCAAAAATGTAGATCCGACAATGTTAATTGCTACGGTCGTATTACTGGCTGGACGCACGACGCGTGAGCTCAGTACAGAACACGCAAGCTAACCACTCAAGGTCACTGGCATATATCTGCGTCTTAAGTTGAAGGTTATCATATCAAAACCAAAGTAAATACAGTCCTTTAAATGAAAATAAACGCAGTTCTCAGTAACCTTGGCACCCACAATCTATGATTGGCTGCTACGTTATGCAACAACGTGTTAATGATTGCAATTTCCATGGCGATTAGAGAAAGAAACACTGGTGCAGTGAAACAAATGCGTATCATGCGCCGCGAATCGGGACAAACTTAGTTGCTATGATGATAAGGTTTTGCCAGCTTCATTTCTGCAGGAATGAAAATACTATCTGTTTCTGTAAAGGCTACCCCTTTCATACGGAAACAGACAGTATTTTTCAAAAGCTAAGTAGATGTGCCATGCTATTCTGTAAACATCTCACCGTGAAAACTTGGGTGAAGTGAGCTGTCAATAGTGTCAATCTCTGTGGAATGACAGCTCACTCCACGCTCACTTCACCTAAGTTTTCACGGTGAGATGGTTACAGAATAGCACTGGTGTTCTATTATGCAGGGTGTATGAAAAATTAAAGGGTGTGGTACAGGCAATCAAACTGAACATTTTTCTCTATGATCGATAATTCGTAAAATTATCAGCTGTCCCATACAAAACTTCAGTACCAATTCGACTCAAAAGTATGGGACAGTTGATAATTAAGGATATACTTCGATCGCCCCCCCCCCCCTCCCACAAGCTGGACCGATGACCTGCACACTAATTGCGTAACACACTAACACGCTCACAATCTGAAGGATTTTGAAGGAAATTGCATCCATTGCTTCATATGTTTGAAAAATTCGTCTGCTCAACAACGCAATGTATGTTGTTGAATTGTTAAAATTAAAAGCATTCCGATTGGAAGTGTGGTACGCAATTACCCCGCTGGTGAAGGTCACAGTAATCCCCTAAATGGGAGAAGCAGGTGGCCTTTTATCAGCAGTGGTTTCTAGGTTGATACTGCGTCCATTAATGCATCTGCCAATAGCGGAGGAAAGCTGGCTGACTAGAGACCCAAAAACGAGACCCCAAACCACTGTTCCCCTATGAACGACAACCCTAATAACGCTACTCCTGAAAATTCTAGGCTGAAGTCATGAATCATGTCCACTTAGACACGGCTTGGTTAGGTTCAAAGAACTGCAATAAGATTGAATGCTTTTAAACAAATCGTCTTGGAGACCTATACAAGAAGCGCCAAATACGTAAAATTCGCTCAAAGCCTTCACATACAACGATGCTGATCAGCTTTTCTGTACACGGTATGACCGGTACACTAATTACGTAATACACGATCAATCAGAATCTGAATCGTTTTGAAACAGATTGCTAATCCATAGCTTCATTAGTTCGAAAAAAATCTGCTCAACAACGTAAATAACGCAATGAATGTTGTTGAACTGTCAAAATAAAACAGATTAGTCGTAATCGTTTACGAAAATATGTAACGCAATTAGATAGCTGGTTTTCAAGACCAAATTTAGTTTTGCAAGTCATCAGAGAGCTCGAAAGAAAAGAAAATTAGTCTGGCTCGCTGTCGCCGGTTAAGTACGGTGAAGAGGAAAAATATAAAATGTATATGTATATATATAATAGGTTCGAAAAGGATGACACCTTCATTAAACTATTACTTCTATGTCTATGATCTATCAACCACAAACAATATTTATTTTCCTTGCATTACAAAACCGCCTAAAAGCAATGACGCATTGAAAACACATTACAAACACCACAAGCACAATTTCTGCAACCAAAATGGCGGTTGCAAAAAATCGAAAGGAAAAATATCGAATAAAAATTCATATCAGACGTTGTATGTACAAACTAGGACCGGATGTTACGTAACCGGTAGTGGGTGAACATAACTATACATGCATGCATGTGTACATTGTGTACATCGATCCCTTATGTATTCAGTGGACGTTTTCGTCGCCCTTTACCTTACGGGGACTGTGACCCTGGTACGATTGACAAAAAAGTTTGGGTAAGATATGTTTATAATTTTGTAACATTTCCACATGAAGTACATACACATTTATTACCGGATACCATGTTACTCTGACACCAGTCGGTCGATTCTGTAAAAATATCAACGTGAAACTTAGGTGAAGTGAGCTGTCACTGTCACAAATCGACCGGCTAGGAATTAACACTATTAACAGAATCGAACGGCAGGTTAGTCACTAACCAAGAAAAGAAGAAAGAGGATAACAATATATACACTAAATAAACTTCTTATTCTAAACGAATAAATTATTAAAATTAAAATATAATATCCTAACCTAACGAAAATTAATAACAAACTAAACTATGGGGTCAAAAAATTCCTCCGCATCGCTGTCGACTGGCAATGTACCCAAGAGACTGGCGGCATTGCCACGTTGTATGGCAATGCTTAGTCTCTGGCCAAGGTAAAAGCCAGCCCTTGGGTCACGCGAAGTATCAACCAGCAGTATTAATATTTTTGTAGTTCTTTTTAATCTCTCTTATTAATAAAATGCATAAATACTTTCAATGGAAATTCATTTTAATGACATCAGCTACGTTTGACACCTTAAAATTATGACAGTAGCAACATGGATGACGCTATTTGCAATCTTTTTGCCATTTTAACAAGGGGCAGTCACCTATGCAAATGAAAAATATTCAACAGCTTGTCTAAAGATAAATTAATTTAATCTAACATAACTTACGTTTTAAAAGAACAAAAAAATAGTTAATTTATTTGCAACAAAAACAATAATAAAGAGAATCTTCATGCAATAGCTTTTAATTTGGCTGCCTACCCTACCTCTATTAGGGTAGTTAAACCTTGGGGTTTATTGATAAACTCGGCGTGTAAAACGCTTACTACATTGTTGTTTTAGATGAACAATTAACTGTATCGACAGTTGTGTTAAGCGAGGAAAACATACCTAGTGCGAATTTCACCAATGAAACTGAACGCTAATCCGAATTCAAGAGCTGTCAGTGTCAATATTCCAAAGAAAAGAATGACACTGACAGCTCTTAAACGTGGTTTATGTGCTGATCGCGTACAGTTAAAAGCTCGTACAGACCAGCGCAACGCGACGCCGCACCGCGACACGAACAATACAATTTCTAAGAAAACTTTACGGTATAACAATAACCGGTGTCGCGTCGCGCTGGTCTGCACGATGGTTTAGTCGAAAAGGGCTCAAAGTGCGTGAAAATCACGCGTTGGAGTAGTCGCGTGATCACACAACAGAACATGGTTACATGACGTATACAGTCGCGATCATGTGAATGGCCAATGTATATCGTAACCTATTTATAAATACGTGTTTTGGCTACCGTTGAAACTTACCAATATTAAACTTTTTTGGGGCTTGATTTTTTCATTTTCGTGTGGTTAATGATTAACCTGGTGTCAGAGTTTTAAAGCTGCCCATGCGCCGCTGACTTGGCTCCATATGCTGTCGAGAAGTATCTGTCAGGCATGCCGGCTCCGTTTTTGAAGCAAGTGATACTTATACAATACGAACTCGAGGCTTATGAATTGGCAGCAGCATTGACACAGGCCTCCACTCTGTTGCCGGGGTCGCGGGAAAGTCCGAAAAGGATACCGTGGCCCCTAGCAACGTACAGGCAATTGGAGGATCACGGGTGGGTTTAAGTCAGTAAGAGTCTGACACCCCGCCGCTCACCCCGCCCGCCCGCTCCGCCCAGAGCGGGAGAAGTTATTTGATAATTTTTCTCCCTAAAAGAAGTTCACTAGGTGGCAGCACTGAGACGTCAGATCCGGGCACCTGTCAAAAGTGTCAAAGCGCCTATTTTTTTTTTTTTGTCGTGACTGTATAATGAACATCAATCATATTTTTATATTCATAGTCAGAATGACCTACCCCTACCCTACCCCCCCCCCCCCTGCCCCCCCCTGACCTACCTCTTGTTAAAGTGGCGCCAATTGGTGGCGTAAATTTTCATGAAAACCCTAATTAAATAAAGGGTCAAAACTTCGATCGGACGGTTCAAATGAAAACTACTGTATTGGCATTTTAGAAGCAGTAAGATGCTGCTGTCATTAATCATGTGATGATCATGGTGCCAGTGGATAATCTAACAAGCAAAATCCACTTCAAAACCGTCATCTCAACCCATCTATAAATAGATACATCAGATACACATCTTACAAGGGTGAACAAACGATTACAATCGCGACCATAATTGAGCGAATTACAAGTCATTGTCCATGTGATGTCCATGCTAAATATGTAGATCCATGTGTTGAGCTCACACCTTAAGTAGTGCTGTGTGACAGTTTGCACGTGTTTAAGGTGGAGTCTCATTAGTGCGACATGAATTAATTGTAGCAGTTTGTGATCTAATGTATGCATACATACAAATAAATAAAATTGAGGTGTCTGTTTGTTATGTCGAAATAACAGCGTTTTACTAAATGCATATATAAAACTATATGTGGTACTTATAACAAAAAACATTTATTTTATTTTTTGTCCGTCAGTCTGTTTGTTCCGGCTAATCTCCGAAGCGGCTGGACCGATTTTGACGGAACTTTCACTTGCAAATAGCTGATATTATAAGGAGTAACTCAGGCTACTTATATCTTAGAAAAATAATTAAGCCTCGTACAGACTGACGTGACGCGTCAACGCGACGTGACTCTAATAAAACCATTTTTAAGAAAACTTCACGGTAGATCAATAAATTATCGGTGTCGCGTCGCACCGTCGCGTCGTCGCGTCGCTCTAGTCTGCACCGGGATTTAGAGTCCACGCGGGACAAGCCGGCGCAGCAGCTACTTTTTAATAAGTTTGACGATGTTAGTATTATAAGACGGATAAAAGTCTATGCAGATGGATACCGTGGTGAATAGATTAGTTAGTCAGCAATATTGGTCGCAGGGCAAACTGCCCGGGGTGCTTTAAGCTTTGTTCAGACTAGCGCAACGCGACAGCGCGACGCGACACCGGTTATTGTTGTACCGTGAACTTTTCTTAGAAATTGTATTGTTCGAGTCGCGTCGCGCCGTCGCGTCGCGCTGGTCTGCACGAGCCTTTATACGACCGATATTGAGCTAATATTATGTGATATTGTACATAAGAAAAAAGTTAAGGCCTGCACAGACTGGCGGACGGGACGGCAGAGGATTTTAAATGTATCAATTGAATTTAATACTTATCCAATCGAAATAACGTATATATTTCAATGCTCAGTGATCGAGCTTGGAGTATCGCAGCGCAGTTTTCCGTCGATCACCGAGCATTGAAATATCTACCTTATTTCCACTGGATAAGTATTAAAGTCAATTGATAAATTTAAAATCCTCTGCCGTCCCGTCCGCCAGTCCCTTTGCAGTCCCTTATGCACATAAAACCGCGTTTTATTATTTCGTAAAAGAATCGATTGTACTTACGTAGTTACTTTTCCAAACTATAAAATGAACCATAAAACTTGAGAAGATCAACAAACACATCCAAAAATAATAAAGTTCAATACAATTCAAATCGTAATTGGTATAAGTACACAAGAATCCCCCCCTTCTTGTATTAAAAGTAATCTTTTCAAAAACGTTTAAAATTCGAACGTTACAAAACGTTTTAGATTCTAATCGTATTTGAGAACGGCGATAAGCCTAGAAACTTCAATTCCCTGTCTTTTATGGGAGAAAGTCCCACCAAAGATGGGAAAAGATAACCAATTTTTATTTAATATTGACCTATAGATAACCAATGTTTATGCGTAGTTGGTTTGGTCATGATGAGAGAATGATTGCAAGGCGACTATCAAAAGGTATTCTAAGTACCTATATAACCCGTAGAATTACAAGGCAGATGTAAGTGGAGACGCCGGCAGGGGACGTCCTGGGAGGACATTATAGTGACTTTATTGGTGATGTCCTTCAGAAAGGTCAGGTGAGTACAGCTTGGCAAAAAAACGTAAAATCAAAAAGAGGGCGCCACTATCGTACTTAGGTCACTTCAAATGGGAAATGAGTAAAAGAATTTGTGTGTTTAAACAATTTGTTAAAAACACTGCTTGTGGGTGATTCAAAGCCTACTAGCACTTGTCGGAAAAGTAGTGCCATCATCATAGGTCTGTATTACTTAAGTAAAATATTTAGTTCCAAATGTCACCAAGTCAGACTCTTTTATGTCGACCTGTAGTACTCACAACCGGCGTGCGTGTAGGACCAAAGGGCCTAGTGTGAGTTCCTTTTAACCATCTCGATTTTACGCATCGACCGCGTTCGGCGCTCTGATTGGCCCTTCATCGGTGAAGGCCAGTGAAGGGCCAATCAGAGCGCCGAATGCGGTCGATGCGTAAAATCGAGATGGTTACAAGAAATGTACACTAGGGCTCTGATGTACGAATCTTAACGAGGCTCAAAAGGAGTATGTAAGGATCGTAACAGGTGCCGTTCTGTAGTTTCTGCCTACGCCTATGGTAAGAAGGCGTGAGTATATGTATGCTACAGAAAACCTCTAAAACTTTGAACCTTTGGTAACAAACGCGATGACAACCTTAAACTATAAAATCAAACTATAACTCAATAGGTAATAAATATATTTATTTATGGGCTGTTTTATACGCAATCAGTAGGGTCTTAAATTAATCCGAATTAATTATGTCGATTTAATCATGCTGTCGATATTTTAACATTATGTTTAGTGTTTCGTCAAAAGGATGTTCTCGAAGAGCCCAATAGTCAAAATTGACTCCGTATCATAGCTGCGACGAACAAATACGCGACAAATGTTAGGGCGACAGAACGATATTTGGACCATTAGTTGTGCGACGACGAATGATTGTTTTCTGGACAAACGACAGGACGACGGAACTTTTCATCGACGAACGATAGCGCGACACAACTGAAGCACCAAAAACGTATAGGTATATTTTGTGGCAGAATATTGTATAATTGTACCAAGTACTCGCACGCTACCAGCGGTCCCACGGTCAGATCTACAAGACCTGCTACTCTGTGGAGAATGTGCTGACAGGCCACTACGTCTGCCACGTGCTGCCAAGGATGGTACTTTTCTATTTCTAGCCTGGTGTGTGCGAGTGCTCAGACAGACAGTGACTTACCTACAACCTAGCCGAGTAGAAAAAACCTGCAGGTAGGAGTATACCTACTGGTTACAATTATTATCTTTCTAAAACGCCTAGCAGTTGACGGCCTGCGCAGTCTTCTTCCCACTGTAACAGGTGGGATTTTGCAGGTAGACTGCACAGACCGTGAACTGATAAGTTCTGTGGAGAGGTAAGTGAAACTAGCAGGCTAGAATTAAATATGTAGAAGTCAGACGGCTAGATCGCGGGTAAAGTTCACAGCCTGTTCTGAGCACCCGCACACACTTAGGATAAAGGGTACCGTTCTTGTTAGCACGTGGCAGACGTGGTGGCCTGTCAGCACAGGCTCCCCAAAGTAGCAACAAAATATAGAAATGATTGTCGCGCTTGAGCGAGAGTTGTGATGTGCTTTCGTCGGTAAAACAATCAGTGGCACTAACGTACGTCGGACTGATGTGCTGTCGCACCACTGATGGTCCACATATAGTTCTGTCGCCCTAACATTTTTGTCGCGTATTTGTTTGTCGCAACTATGATAGGAAGTCGTCAAAATTAAACAGTGTCTTACAACCGGTTTTGAAAATCTTAGCTTTTAATTTGACATAATCTAGCTTCATTATACTAATTTATCTACTAGAATAGGTATTCTGTAACATGAGACTGTATGATGATTCAAATTAAAATAAAGTAAAAAAAAATTACTAAGAACTTTCCAAAAATAATTCTTCCTAAAATAATACCTCAAATAATTCTTCACATTTGGCAAAAAAATCACATTACCATCCAAGCCAGCAGGTTATGCGACATCTGTCCAAACACAATTTGTCTATTTCTTATTTACCTTGCCGAACCGGCTCCTAAAAACGGCTAAAATTAAATGCCAAGTCTGAAAACAACTTTTCATTTCAGTTGTCCCCGTTCTGTGGCACACGTTATGCTAATACGTACTGTTTCCGGTTGGGGAATCCTATTTGGGTTCAGCACAATGTTTTGTTTGTAGAACATCTCGGTGTTGCCAGACCAGATCATTGTAAAATCGGCTTGTCAGCGGCACAGGTAGGGTTGCCCCTTGAGGAATTTGTCCCTAAATTGTTTTGGCAAACTTGATTTATTGTTTATAGTTTTGATTGATGTGGCTGTTCGAAATAATTCCTTCTTGTTGGCTGAGACTGTTTTGTCTTCTCCTTGAAGGTACTTAGATTATTAACCATGAATGTTGTGCTTATTATTAAGATCCAACGATCGTAGCAGATAGCGTTCTGTAGCTTCTGCCTACCCCCTGGGAAAAAGGTGTGAGTATTAAGAGCGTTTATACTGAAAGTGGGCAAAAAGCTATCAAATATGTCGCTGTTTTGAATAATTTTGCAATATTACTGTATGGAAATAAGAAATATGGCTAACTAGTGAATTAAAATATTGATTATGAAATGCAATAATTAATATAAAACGTAGACAATAAAATACATACATGCGCAATTTTTACTGATATGAGCAAAGCCTTTGATTGTGTTCATTACGAAACCCTGCTTAATAAGCTAAATGTCTATGGTATTAGAGGTAACATCCAGAACATCATAAAATCGTATCTAAGTGACCGCAAACAATACACGGAAATAACGAAAATTTGCGTTAAGACTAAGCGCGAAAAGAAATATTCATCTGAATACAGAATTATCAGATATGGTGTACCTCAGGGCAGTGTGCTTGGCCCACTACTGTTTTTGCTCTACATAAATGACTTGCCACGTTACATTCAGCATCCAATGATCTTGTTTGCTGATGATAGCACCGCATTAATAAAATGCACTGACGTAAAAAAATATGAATTTGACATAAATAATACACTTAAGGACATAGTAAATTGGCTTGACATTAATAATTTAATCATAAATTTATCGAAAACGAACATAATGCATTTTTATCAACGCTCACGAGTACAACAAATGACTATAGAATACGACGGACAAAAAATTGACCAAGTAACAGTGACCAAATTTTTAGGTATATTAATAGACAGTCAGTTAACATGGAAACCTCAAGCCGAAGAGGTGTGTAAAAAACTAAGCACTTCTGCATATGTGCTATTCAATTTAAGTAAAAAAGTGAGTACAACTACGACATTGGTAGCTTACCATGGTTTAGTGGCATCAATTCTGCGATTTGGAATTGTATTCTGGGGTAATTGTAGTTTGAGAGAACAAGTTTTTAAGGCCCAAAAACGATGTATAAGGGCAATGTGTGGCCTGAAAATGACAGACAGTTGTGTACCTATGTTTAAGTCCCTAAAAGTGTTGACATTTCCCGCATTATATATTTTAGAAATAGCCATTTTTGTGAGAAAGCATAAGAATTACTTTCTAACAGTATCAGAAACTAGAATAAGGCCTGTTAGAAGCCAATATAGGAACCTATTGCAAAATGGTAATTACAATACAGCTTTACTTACGAAAAGTGTTTTCGGCATGGGTCCTACCATTTATAACAAAATACCGAATATTATTAAAAATCACCCAATCCAAATATTTTAAAAGAAACTGACCGCCCTATTACTTGATAAGTGTTATTATTCAATTAATGATTTTTTAAATGACCCTACTCTTTAGATTTAATTATTGACATTGTATTTTTTTTTTTTATTATTATTCGCATTAACCTAGTTTTAAATTCTATAATTTGCATGCCTAATTGGTAGATTGTACAAGGATCTCAACATTTTGTAAACACCTTTATTTATGTACCTACTTTCAAAGCAAATAAATGATTATTATTATTAAATATCGTAACATCGAATATTTAATTTTAAATGTAAAAATTATTTGGAAATTTTTTAAATGCCCTTTTTACACCTGAACCGGTTCCAAGATGAAATTCAGTATTATAATTGGAATTCATTATTAATATTAAAGTTCACTAGTTAGCCATATTTCTAATTTCAATACAGTAATATTACCAATTTACTCAAAACAGCGAAATATTTGACAGTTATTTGCGAAGTTGCCCACTTTCAGTAGGTACGTTTATATTGAAAGTGGGCTCTTAAGATCTAAGTAGAAGACTGACCCGAAATGCTAGAATATTGACCATAACCATTGGCTCTTCTAATAACATTATTTTTGTTTTGACAACCCTGGCTAGAGATGAGGTTGAGTATTGTCGGGTTACTCTAATATTCCGCGTCCCAATCATTCTAAATGATTATCAATTTGATATTACATGCGAATGAACCTCACGAACTTTGGATATTCCCAAAAAGGTACGTTCATTTTTGGAACATGTTAATAAATTATGATATAGTTATGAGAACTGTACAGGTGATAATTTTAGAGAAATGGTGATAAATATATTACAGTTGATTTTCTAATGAAATTATATCTTCTAATAGACACCATAGGACACTGTTTAACACAAAATTCGAAGACATGTGACATCTATCACCCCGCACTGCGATCTCACAGAGAGGAGGCCTGTGTCCCAGCAGTGGGAACATTATACGCTGATTAATGATTATTCTAGGACACTGTTAAAGATCTGTTCCGTTAAACAAATCCTAATCAAACTAATATTATAAATGCGAAAGTAAGCTTGTTTGTTTGATACGCTTTCACGCTAAAACAGCTGAACAGATTTGGATGAAATTTGGCACAAGGGTAGACCATGACCTGGATTAGGACAAATGATACTTTTTATCCTGATAGTGCCACGGGATAAAGACTTATGTGGTTGAAACCGCGGGACGCAGCTAGTAGGAAATAAGGCAAATTTTGTCAAGACATCTAAAACTACAAATGCCACGGAATCGATTACTAATCAAACGTTAATTATGCCGAATTAGATCCGCTTAGAAACGTCTTTGGAAATGAATGAATCAATCCTACACATTGTATAGGAAAACTTAACATATTAAGCCGATTACGAGCTTTAATAAAGTTAACGAGTAAATTAAGACTGTCACCTAATCCATGGCGGAAAACTATAAAAATTTAAATAGTCTATTTATATGCTAGCGACCCGCTCCTGATTCGCTCGGTTTGCGACTTTACAAAACATCGAGATTTCTTATTTATACGTAACTTTAATACTAATAGACCAGGGTAGAAGCCTTTAAAAATAATAAAAAGTGAAAAAAAATAATAGTAGGATGAAACCCATTAGAAAAGGAGGAGAATATTATAAAAATTAAAGGAAAAATAATTTACGGGTGATCTGAGGTCGGGAAGGGGATGGGAGTGAGTTTTTAAGGGTAAAAAACGGTTTTTCCCGATTTCCGGCAAAACTAAAAGTCCTATCGAAAAAAGTCAAATGGCAAAGTTGTGTGTAATAAAAAGATCTAAAACTTTTGTATTTACACTTTTTTCACATAACCTCAAAATTTATGTGAAAAATTCAAAAAACCAAGTTTTTAGTTTTTTATTTTTATCTTTTACATTTTTTTTTTTTTTTTAACGAAATTTGGTGAAAACTTACCTTTTTATGTCCCAAATACGCTGTAATTTATTGGATTAAAAATATTTATTTTTTCACCTTATTTTGAATTAATATCGAAAAAAAAACCCAAATTTTCAATCGAAAATTCACCCGTCAAAATATCAGCTTTTTTCAAAAAGTTGGTATGGTTTCTGTTCGTTGAAATCTCTACTTTCCTATGGTGAAAAAAAATATATATGTTACTACAGTAAATCTTCTCAGAAAATGCAAAAATTCAAAAAAAACTTGAATTCGAGTTTTTTTTTTTAAATTATTATAAATAATTTTGGGCTATTTATTAAAATTTACACTTTAATTACTCGAAAAACGTTAGATTACATGTGACATTGATAACAAAAAAATTGCAAATAAAAATATACTACTATAATTAACAAACAAATAAGTTAATAAAATTAATATTTAATAAGACATCTACAATATTTGGAGAAAGTTGTCGAATCTTCTTTAAATTATATGCGTAGATGCCTATTTATAACTATTTTAAGATAAATTATATATACCTGAGTGACCTACGAAAAATTGTAGCCCATCAAAAGGTATTTCGTGGAGAAGTGGGGAAGGGGCTAGGCGGCTCTGGGTCTTACTACATACATACCTACTATTATATACTATATATTTCGTAGCAGCTGTTACAACCGTTAGCCTAACCAGTATTCGAAATACAGTACAGTATACAACATCGTTTAAAAAAATACACGTGCACGCTGAGTTTCTTGAAGATAATTGTGACAAGTTTACTTAAAAAAACAAAAAAAAATACGTGTGGCACTCGAGGACTGCCGCGGTAAAGCTATTGCATAGCATATATTCAAAAATAAGAAGATAATATTGTTGATTTAAAATATTTTTTAAAAAAAATACCCCTATACCCCCCCCCTAAATCGCAGAATTTACACAACCGTCAATGACGTCTGCCCTCACGCGTCTGCCCGCGTTCGGGTCGCGCACTCGGCGATCGCGCGTCATTGCCTATCCCGCCCCTCCACCCTCGTTCTGCGCGCCCGCCGTCGACTCATCGCAGGTCATTCTTATCGTTCTAACTTTTAAAATATTAGTCCAAATTACTTAGTGTAAAAGACAAATTTTATCTACATTAAATACCGAAAGCGATGAAGGTATTTATTTTGATACGAATTAACTAAATACTCTAAAATATGCAACTTAAAAAAAGTATTCAATTTAAATGTATTTATAGCTCACTATTTTGGCTATAATGGCTTCCACATAAAAGGTAGATATATGCTGTCGCGGACTTTTATTTAGAACTCTTTAAGACAAACAACCCCACAATACATTCTTTTCATGTAACTCCAGCGGTTTAGGCAGCGCACGCAAAGATAGATCTCAGAGGGCAGGATTTTTTCCGACTTACTGGATACTTATCGTTATATTATGGCTAAATCACATAAAATCTTTATAAATTGTAGCCTATGTGTTATTCTAATATATAAGCCACATTACTGTAAAGTTTCATTAAAATCCGTTCGGTAGTTTTTGCGTGAAAGAGTAACAAACATCCATCCATCCATCCTCACAAACTTTCGCGTCAGGTTTTTTTTTCGTTAGGTACGGAATTTCTACATTCGGTCGCCGCGCTCAGAGTCTCCGATAAAAGCTATGCAATAGCTTAAAAACTTTTCGAATCTGCATAGGAAGGTAAATACTATCTCTATTTTTATCTGTATCAATCAACTCAAACATAAAAATCGTAATATTTTCTTTAAAAAATAGTATGCTTAACGTAACATGTACTAAATCTTAACTAAAATTTATCTTGTACCAAAATATCATTTAATTTCAATCTTTAGGATACAGATAATCTAACGTTTTTCGAGTAATTAAAGTGTAAATTTTAATAAATAGCCCAAAATTATTTATAATAATTAAAAAAAAAAAAATCGAATTCAAGTTTTTTTTGAATTTTTGCATTTTCTGAGAAGATTTACTGTAGTAACATATATATTTTTTTTCACCATAGGAAAGTAGAGATTTCAACGAACAGAAACCATACCAACTTTTTGAAAAAAGCTGATATTTTGACGGGTGAATTTTCGATTGAAAATTAGGGTTTTTTTTCGATATTAATTCAAAATAAGGTGAAAAAATAAATATTTTTAATCAAATAAATTACAGCGTATTTGGGACATAAAAAGGTAAGTTTTCACCAAATTTCGTTAAAAAAAAAAAAAAAATGTAAAAGATAAAAATAAAAAACCAAAAACTTGGTTTTTTGAATTTTTCACATAAATTTTGAGGTTATGTGAAAAAAGTGTAAATACAAAAGTTTTAGATCTTTTTATTACACACAACTTTGCCATTTGACTTTTTTCGATAGGACTTTTAGTTTTGCCGGAAATCGGGAAAAACCGTTTTTTACCCTTAAAAACTCACTCCCATCCCCTTCCCGACCTCAGATCGCCCGTAAATTATTTTTCCTTTAATTTTTATAATATTCTCCTCCTTTTCTAATGGGTTTCATCCTACTATTATTTTTTTTGGTTTTAAAAATGATCGACCCTGGTCTATAACGTATTTACACATATTGATACTTAATACAGGTTACCAAGTAACCTAGCTAGGACGCCAGATTCAATTTTGTTTATTGTTACTCTTTTCTTATTATCCGAAAATTGAAAAATTATATTTATTGTAACAAACTGAAGCACACTTTTTTTTTTTCTTTTTTTTTTTTTTTTCATATTTAAACCTTCCGGAATAAATTGTTAAAACGATAGTGGAAACCTCATCAAAATCTGTTGCGTGGTTTCGAAGAACATCGCGGACATACAGCCGAACACGAAAAGCGACTTTAATTTATAATATCGCACCCCTAGATGAATGGGCACGCCACAATTGTGGCGATAAGTCCCCTCTTTGAGGAGTGGCTAGAGAGGCGCCACAGCGTCCTCACCTTCCGCCTGACGCAGGTCCTCACCGGACATGGTTGTTTCGGGAGGTTCCTGTTCAGGATAAAGCGGGAGGAAACGCCCGGGTGTCACCACTGTGTGGATCGCCCGGAGGACACGGTGCAGCATACGGTGGAGGTCTGCCCAGCTTGGGTGGAGCACCGCCGTGTCCTCATGGAGGCAATCGGCGGCGGCGATCTCTCGCGTCCGGCCCCGGTTCAGGCCATGGTCCGGAGCGAGAGTGCATGGGAGGCCGTCACCTCCTTCTGCGAAGCAGTAATGCTCGCGAAGGAGGAGGCGGAGCGCGCGAGGGTGAGGCAAAATGCGCACCCTCGCGCCCCTAGTCGCCGCAGGAGACGCCCCGGGCGTCGGGAGTCGCGAGCCGACTTCCGGCTACCGTAGGCGCGGGCTTGCGGACGGTGAGCAATGGGTAGCTCGCCGTCCGATAGGGACCAGGCCCGGGTCGACAGCGCGTTGTGTTCCACGCGCGCCTCAAAGAGATGTCAGCACCAACTGACGGGGTCCGGAAGGGCCAATGCCTGCCGGGGTTGCGGGTTTGTCTGAAAGGGATATCGCGACCTCGGCACACAGGCAACGGAAGGAACACGGGTGGGTTTTAGTCAGTAAAAGTCAGACACGCCCTCCCGCTCCACCCAGAGCGGGAGAAGTTATTTGATAATTTCCCACCCTCAAAAAAAAAAAAAAAAACCCATAGATGAAGACTCCGGCAACTCAAAAAACCTAATTTTACAGAAATGACGATTGATGTATAGGTGTTCGAGTCAGGAATTCGATAAAGCCACTAACTCGAAACTCGTACTTTTTGAGTTAGTGGGGTTTTTATCTAGGGGTGCGATATGTGTAGATTCTGTGACGTGCTTAAATTTATTTTGGTTGGATCTTGTACGACAGATTTTGATCTTTTTGTTCTAGAATGTATTATTTAGGCTTAGCCTATTATAACATAGCTAAATTCTCGCTTACTTCCGACCATTTACAGGCACTTTTGAATTCTCAAGGAGTCGGTCAATCAGAAATATGAAGGGCCCATTCTAAAGCGTAGTGGGTACCTATGGAGAAGAACGGCCAAGAAACTCCATGGACACTCTTGCCCACGATTACCACGACATCCACGACACAAGGTATGTACAAGGGTTTAATATTAGACCAAGAATATCGTCATCAGGATACCCCTAGTTGACGTCAGAGCTTTTGTTACCCCAACAGCCCAAACATTAATTCTATAAAACCACTAACCAACTTTTGCTGAAAAGTCAGTTTCGTAACCAGTTTGGTATCTGTATATCGGGTATTTATTTTGCAAATATGGGTACAAAGACAGTGACATAAAAAAAAGAATAAGCAACAGCCATATTTAACCAGAAGGTGCAACAGTACAAGATGCAACAGTACAAAATACACTAGAGATGCTAAGTATAAAATAATAAATATAAACAATGTCAATATAAAGATTGATTAACTAAAATTACAATTTAATTATAAAGTACCTACTACAATATTTGTATTGGAATTAAGATAAAATAAAAATTAAATGTCATATTTTTCTCATTTCGAATCATAAAAAAAAAATAAGGTTTGGAGTTAGGAATGTTACAAGAAAATTTCCAGTAAAATCTTTGGAAAGTCTGACAATAAAATCATATCAAAAGTAAGTAGTAACTAAGACGGTAAATTATAACGTTATAACAGCATTTCATTGTCTTTTACAGAATTTATAGTGATTAATTGCGGTACAAGACGGTAAAAGTTTACCGCAAAGCATTGCAGTTCAACTAAAACTGTTGCAAGCACAGCTACACATTTAATGAGTGACATAAAATAAAGATTTTAATGTGATTTTAGCACACATATAAATAAAGACAGATACACAATGCGATTTAATTGTCTGTGGTAAACCATAAGTTGAAGCAACAATAAAAGCACAGTATAAATAAGTAACAGTATTATGTTCGTCATATAAAACGGCCGAAACGACGCTCTTCGAAATATCAGTGTAAATCACGCAACAGTATCGAGTGCGCGGTAGTTACGCTCGGACGCGGAAGGTTTATCTACCGAGCGTCCATAGGTAATTGTTTCAATGTCACTGCCTAGACATAATACTGTCACTTATTTATACTGTGATAAAAGTTGCACTGTCTAAACAGGGTTAGTCGATGCACGTCATTCGTTGCTTCAATTTTATTGTTTGGGCAAGAAACTTACATTAATTAACAATTAATTACATTAACGGTTAAAGTCGACCATCGAATTCAATGTAATGCTAGCTTTAATTATTGCTATTTATATTTTACTGCAGTTCGTATTAAGTTTCGTGCAGACCAGCGCGACGCGACGCCGCGACGCGACTCGAACAATACAATTTCTAAGAATTCTTGACGGTATAACAATAGCCGGTGTCGCGTCGCGCTGGTCTGCACGAAGCTTTAACGTGAATAGCTGTAACTTTTGACTTAATTTTGAAGATAGATCGATAAAATACTCTTTATTGAACACCGTATCATAGAGAAAGACGCTTTTGTTATTGTTTGAGCTAACTAATCTTTTTGTATGCACGTGTTACTGTTTTTTTAGGATTTCGGACCTCAAAAGGAAAAATCGGAACCCTTATGCACACTCACTCATGTGTCTGTCTGTCCGTCTGTCACAGGCAATTCGCTCCGAATCGAATGGACCGTTGGTACACATATGTATTTCTGTGACCCAAACACGGACGTGCAACGTAAATAAATGAATTTTGAATCACTTTTAGGGGGCTAATAAGAAAATAAAAAATAAAAAGTTTTGCAAACTGTACCGTGTCACATATCAAATGAAAGCGCTTGTTGTGAGGATTTTAAATATATATATTTTGTCATATTAAAATAAATACTTAAAAAGATATTTAAGAAAATAGATGAATATTGACCACTAGCCCCTTATCTCCGAAACTACTAAGCCTAAATTTATGAAAAAAAATAAAGAGAATTGTTTTTTTACTCATAGATTACACAAAAGTCTATAAGAAGTCTATGGTCTTAAAATAACATGGTAAATCTCTAAATATTGTGCGTACAAACTTACATTTGCAGTCGGAATATATGGGAACATGGTTTTCAACTACAATGTTAAGTTTGAAATTTATCCCAAGGGTTCCGTAACCCTTAGTTGTGCGTGGTCGACATGCACTTGACCGGTTTTTTTAAAAAGAACTATAAAGTTAAAAACGAACCCAAACTCGATGGGTGTTGCGTCATTTTATAACAGACTTCCCATGGCGACCTTCCAGCTCCATGTCATAATAATATTGCATTGTCATCCGATTTACATATACGTGCAAAATTTCAGCTCAATCATTAACCGGGAAATGGGTCAAATTTTACTTGCAAGATTGGATTACAGACGGTGAAACTAAATAAAAGCTTGTAAAAAACATTACACTCCTAACTTATCGGGCAGTCGTGTAAAAACTTATTTTTCTATTTTCCTTATTCACCACTGAGTTACAGTATCTAGATAATACGTCAGTATTAGATATTTTGATACCCTTTGGTAAGACTGGTTGTCACACTTTCGGGCTTCTGACTACCCTTAACGACCGTCAAAGATCCACGAATGACGGCCGGGACCAACGGCTTAACGTGCTTTCCGAGGCGCGGAGGAGTCTCGGTATGTAAAGATGGTCGCACATCCACGGACCAACTCCGAGTGAGTTACAGTATGTACCTACATAATTTGATCGTCTGTATCAAATTTTAAGTGTAATTGATTGTTTCTTGTATTTTTATACCGCGGAAAACCAGAGCCTTGTGACAAAAGGCCTTTTAAAAAAAATACGAATAAAAATAAATAAAGATGTTAAGCCAGTTCTAAGCAAAATAACCAATCAGAAGCTTCAACAATGAATGCTAAGTAATTAAAAATAAACGATTAATAGCTTTATTTACATCCAGTTAGCGACAGTCGTTCCCTGAGAACCAAACCTTAACCGCCTTGAAAGGAGATCGCCAAAAAAGCGCGCGTTAATCGCACGCACGACTTTTTCATCGCAATTAGATTTAATTCATCGACAGTCGTGATCTGAACTTAATCGTAAGCGATCACACGCACAAATGTCTGTTTTGTTTTTGTAGCAATTTGGTGATTTAATTACTATCATCATTATTAATATTTAATGGGAAGTTTCCGTAACTACTACTGAATCTTTCACACATGTTTTTAATTTTAGTGCGGTTTCTCACACCTTTTGGTACTTAAGTTTTGTTTTACTGCACTGCATAACCACCAGCAGATATTGAATCTTTGTAAACATCCATTATATTGATAAACATCTTAGCCTCCGCTGTCCGTCTGTCCGTCATGAACCGTAATAGGTAGACAGTTGAAATTTTCACAGATTGTGTATTTCTATTGCTGCTGTAACAACAAATTAATATATAAAATATATTTTTTTAAGTTGAAAATTAAAGCATTTTTCTTGTAAGTATGGGGAACAATACGAGAAACTTCATTTTCAAAATAAATAGAGTAGAGTCATCTCAACACCTCTCTTCCTTGATTTCGTATATTTGTATATATATTTAATGAAGGTATATATTATAGTAAATATGTATGTATGGGTATGTAGTTTGTAATCTATTTATGTATTGTTGTATCTATTTTAGTTATAAGTCATTAGAATATATTTTTTAATTTTTTTTCTTTGTTCCTCTCAAATAGAGCACCTGCCATCTAATCTCTTCACCACCCTTGGTTGACTGGTAGAGAAAGCCTAAGGCATTAAGTCCGCCTTTGTACTTTTTTGAGTGTGAAAAGTTTTAATAAATAAACGTGTTTTTTGGCGTTTTACTTTTTATCCCTATATTCCCACGGGATCGAGACTTATGCGGGTGAAACCGCGGGTCGGAGCTAGTATTAGATCTTATATTTTGTTGTTCCTCGAATTCCTTTTACCCAAAATTCAGTGTAAAATGCAGAAGCATAACTTTTGTTTCACATCTTTTGATCGCTTAGCTTTTACGCCAAATGATTAGTAAAACATATTTTATGTAACTTGTTTTGAATCTATTTCTGATAAAATTAGTAGGTAACTCAGTCATAACAAACAACATTTAAGTATCTAGAGAGATGTAGACGTTTAATCAGATAAAGATTAAAATGTTAAAACATAAATTAAGATAAGCTTAACATCTAATTAATCTTTATGTGTCTATTTCAAACAGAATAACTAAGCTTTAATTGTTTACGTACTAACATGAACAATTAACTAAAGACATTGATCACGAAATCGGAATAGCTAGTTTTAAAAACGGAGAGAGCTAACAATTTGTTTTACTTTTAATGTTGCCCTATCTATTTATAATTATTGTATGGAATATTGAAGCTCCAAATAATATCTATAAACTGTGAGCGAAAATTGTAAACTCACACACAATTTTATGGTCCAAAAATAAAAAGCAATCGTGTAACCTAAGCCCTAATTCTAACTCCTCCCATTCAAATTTCGAATACCTTCCAAAAAAACAAAACTAAAATTTCATCATGGCCACCTGTTACGACAATAAAAACGCGGGAAAACATTGATATACAAACGTCAAACGTGCAATACGATTGAAATTCAGAGGGTAGTTCCACCCTATTTCGTATTCAGTTTTATCCGTAATATGCGGATTCTTGAGGGGCGGGGAAATTCCTCCTTTTGGGACGTCCGCTATCGCAATACCGTTTTACGAAAAGCGAATGAGCCGAAAAATAGCGTTGACTAACTTCGCTTTGTTTTATTGCGCATTGATGTAGGTGTTGGTAATGATCGAATTATACAACTTTTATACAGCTAGGTACAGCTAATAAAGATCAAATAATTAGCGAGGGAGGAAGACCTTTTTAGACATCTGAATACGGAATTCAGAAGTTCAATACTGCATTTTAATTCCAAGGAGACAAAGTTCTATACGAAATGCCCGTAGATGAAAACGTTTGTGTCTGTAATATTTTATCACCATTACATTTAGTAAATTATTGTTCGGGTGCTAACCATTCTCACGAGGACGCCAACACCTAATGAAAACATCGGCTAGTATGACAAGATACTTACGTCCTAAGCATCATAGCTTCCAAATGTCCGTCTGTCCTGCTGTCAACGTTGACGTTGAGCATAGCATTATTACCCTAGATATCCAGGAGAATAATAACAGATGGATCATTGGTGAGACAAGTCACCCCTGCCTACGAAACAGTGGAGATGCTACAGTTTTCTTCGAAAATACGTTCACTTTTCTATCTTCTATAAAATACATAGCAAATGTCATCACATAATAAAATGCTTTACCTAAAAAGGCCCCGAAACGAGCTGTATAAAAATTCTAATAGCCGAACTACATACGTACAATTTTTTTTGTCTCGGATCGTTGGCCGAGCAAACACACGTATAAGCAATAAGTAAGTACTAATAATATTATAAAAAAAACTGACCAAACGATTGTCGGCCTTCAATTCGGTCAGATCATTCACCTGTGCTGATTATAACTGCGGAAGACTTGTACAGAAATACCACTTTACGCAATGTTATTGCATAACAACGATTAAAGAACAACAGCAAGGTGTATCGTACTCGAGTTTCTTCATCTATGTCCCATGTAAAAGGGGGCAACACTATTGCAATTGACCGGGCCGAAATACAGACTCCGGTCTCCGGGCCGAGAATTTCCTGACAATAATAATCAATAACACTTTTCCCGAGCCAGCCATCGAACTCGACTGATGGAACACCAAAGCAGTCAAGTTGGCCCTGAACCTTCTAATGAATTGTCTCATGGGGCAAAAACAAATATTTCTATAGTAACCAGACTTGGCGAAGCGATTAGTGATCGTAGTTTGTTTTCACATTAATGGCGCTGTCTACCCTCTTAATATAATCCCTGAGTCACTTCTAATTTAACTCATTTTTCTGGAAACCCGGGCTACAAACAGAATTGAACAGTAACAAAACAAAAACACCGCGAAAGGGCGTGCAATTGATTTCGTCTGAGATTATGTTTGAGCGGTGGCTATGCGTAAGCTTGAAAAATTCTTTCACTTATTTTGACTGGAAAAGTGAATCTGTCCATGTCTGGTACACTTTCAAGGTTAAATGATCAAATCGAGCTTTATGTTTTTTAGGAAAGAGACAATTTGGTAAGTTGAAAAAGACATACGGACGAATTCTCGAATACAACTTAATTTTAAGTTGCCTACTGAGATGACGACTAATGGGGATTTTGAGGTATGAGGAACAGAGTGTAAAGTTCACTCATCCTCTATAGAAAAGGGAGGATCCTCCGACCAGACGGGTGTCATGTCTGGCGGGCAACTGCCCAACGATTGATGTCGGATAGTCTTACATAAGTCGTTCGCGCGGTAAACTCTAATTGCGCGATGCAGGATTTGTGTGACGTCAGGTCTTTGATGCGTAGTTCACATGTGGCGATTTAGATGGACGGATGGACCACAGGGGAGTATGGAAGAAGACATCTTGCGCCAACCCCGAATAAATTGGGATAAAAGCAAGAGAATAATGAATTAAGTCTTAAGATATTTAGATTATGTGTTTTTGATGTGTGCTTTCCTCTCGCTTTCCTGCAATCGAAATCAAAATAAAAAAATACGTGTGGCACTCGAGGACTGCCGCGGTAAAGCTATTGCATAGCATATATTCAAAAATAAGAAGATAATATTGTTGATTTAAAATATATTTTTAAAAAAATACCCCTATACCCCCCCCCTAAATCGCAGAATTTACACAACCGTGACGTCTGCCCTCACGCGTCTGCCCGCGTTCGGGTCGCGCACTCGGCGATCGCGCGTCATTGCCTATCCCGCCCCTCCACCCTCGTTCTGCGCGCCCGCCGTCGACTCATCGCAGGTCATTCTTATCGTTCTAACTTTTAAAATATTAGTCCAAATTACTTAGTGTAAAAGACAAATTTTATCTACATTAAATACCGAAAGCGATGAAGGTATTTATTTTGATACGAATTAACTAAATACTCTAAAATATGCAACTTAAAAAAAGTATTCAATTTAAATGTATTTATAGCTCACTATTTTGGCTATAATGGCTTCCACATAAAAGGTAGATATATGCTGTCGCGGACTTTTATTTAGAACTCTTTAAGACAAACAACCCCACAATACATTCTTTTCATGTAACTCCAGCGGTTTAGGCAGCGCACGCAAAGATAGATCTCAGAGGGCAGGATTTTTTCCGACTTACTGGATACTTATCGTTATATTATGGCTAAATCACATAAAATCTTTATAAATTGTAGTTTATGTGTTATTCTGATATATAAGCCACATTACTGTAAAGTTTCATTAAAATCCGTTCGGTAGTTTTTGCGTGAAAGAGTAACAAACATCCATCCATCCATCCTCACAAACTTTCGCGTCAGGTTTTTTTTTCGTTACGGAATTTCTACATTCGGTCGCCGCGCTCAGAGTCTCCGATAAAAGCTATGCAATAGCTTAAAAAATAAAAATAATCAAATCTGTGGAAGTCATTTCGTGAAAAGGGACGGAAGTGTGTCACAGGAAGCCGGGGAAGCGCGCTATCATATTTGACCAATGAACGCGCACGGTGCGAGAGTTGGCCGTCAGAAACGACCTTGACGAGGCCCCTTTAATGTTGTTTATTACCAAGGTGAGATGACAGATGTTACATATCATATGCGAATACTGTAAGGCTCGCTCGTTTTTTTATTAAATCATAATTTTTAATTTTCCTCCCGTACTCTTAATACGATTTAGGGAATCTCTCGGAATATCGCGTAGTTTAGTAAGGGTTTTAGTCACTTTGAGGTGTAGTATAGAGAAGACAGAAAAATTAAACCCCCCGTTTGAGCTCGTTTAAGAATTCAGGGTAAATGTGCTTTTACTTCCGGTAGATGAATTCAGATAGTTCACTCCGCATTTTAGGTATGAAGCTACAAGTAGGCGGCGGGCTCGACTTGTCGAATTCAGTGGGCGTAACGTAGTCAGAAGATATAAGAGTTACGCGATAGAAAGAGAGGCAACTTCTAGGTGAATATAACTGTCGGTAATTAGCGCTGTGCGACCTGAATTGCACTTTATTGTGTCGTAGCAAGAATGGCTTTTTATTTAAATAATTTTGGGGAGTAAACCATCTATACTAATCTGTGCTTCCGGAACGTCATTTACAGGTAGGTACAATATTGGTTCAGAGGCAGGTTGGTAGCTTACTCTGGGTCAAATAAAATTTTCATTATTTTTTTTGCTTAGTCTTGCATAACTGCATACAATAAAGTGAGCCTTCTGCAAGTGTGCAGTTATAACCAAAGGTTCAACGCGTGACGATTGCCAAACGAAGCCGCGTTCTGAGAACGATCCTAGTCGGATGATCAGGCGTTTTTGCGCAGACCTGACTTATTAGTCACCTCCTTAGTTTTGTTTACAAATAAATCAAAAATCTGCGATGCTTCGCCGCGGGGAATAATCTCGCCATCTTTATAAGAATGTAAAATACCGTTGCATTTTCTTCATCTCAGCCCCTCGTTGTTGATAGAATTTGTCTAGCCTTTTCCCAACTATGTTGGGGTTGGCTTTCAGTCTAACCGGGTGTAACAGGATACCAGTATTTTACGTGGAGCAAGTGCCTATCTGACATCTACAACCCAGTTACTAACTAACACAATACCCCTTGGTAAGACTGGTTGTAAGACTTTTGGGCTTCTGACTACCAGTAACGACTGTCAAAGATCTACGAATGACAGCCGGAACCAACTGCTTAACGTGCTTTCCCAAGCACGGCGGGGTTTCAATATGTAATCGATGGTTACCTATCCATGAACTGACTGCGGCAAGCGTAGCTTAACCTTGGATAGACCCGTGCGGCTGTTATTAATTAGCCACGAGCCCCTCTTTGTTGACAGGATAATCTTGTAGTTTAATGTCTGGAAGGACGCGACTAATTATTTTATTACGTTACTGTCTATAGTACGTGATACGATTCACGTATAACTTACTTAAGATAATAAAGGTACAATTCCGTAGCCGACCGCAGGCGGCAGCAGCATCAGCAGGCGACTTTGTAGAAATTCGATTCGATTTCTTAGAAATACAATAGAAACCAGCTATCTAATTGAGTAACACATTTTCGTAAATGATTACGACTAATCTGTTTCATTTTGACAGTTCAAAACAATCATTACCACGTTATTTACGTTGATGAACAGATTTTTTTTTCGAACTTATGAAGCAATGGATAAGCAATCTGTTTCTAAACGATTCAGATTGTGATTGATCGTGTATTACGTAATTAGGGTACAGAGTGTTGCGACGACACGTCGCCTGCTGCTGCCGCTTGCGGTCTGCTACGGAATTGTACCTTTATGATTGTAGTACTATTTCATGATAACGTATCAAAAGAGCTCTTTGTAATCGCCACGCTACTTTATAATCTCCTCTATTCACCATAAAATATTCCAAAATCTCCATGGAACGCTGATAAACAACAATAGACCATTCAAATATCGGCCATAGGAAATAGGAAAATAGATATTCCCAGACGTATCACCCTGGTGTTTTCATACAAGGGTCCCCCCATCCCTTGGCATAAAAACATGTGAAATGTGTCTCCCTTGGTATTCGGTACCGGGGTTACGGGGGCAGAGGAGTTACATAATTAAACATTACGCGCGCACAATACACAAATAATTGAAATATTAACATGTTAGATGAAAGATCATGTTTCATGTAACAGGGAAGCGAAAATTAGCAAAAAGTAGCAAATATATAAATTTATGTTTACTTTAAACTTATCAGCTAGTTTTTAAGAGCGGAGTGGGCAACATCGCAAATAGCTGTCAAATATTTCGCTGTTTCAATTAATTTGGCAATATTACTGTATGGAAATAAGAAGCTAAGTAGTGAACTAAAATATTTGTAATGAATTGCAGTTATAACTGAATTTGATGTTTGGTATATTTGGAAAGTATTTTTTTCTTTTTTTACGTAATCAAATGATTACAGCAATACATTGAGTTAAAATGAGGCATGATGTATCTCCCCGGTAGATTTTATACTGATTTGTGACGTAGCGAGCCCCCACTGCCCAACTTTAATGCGTTTTATCTAAACCATTTTTTATTAAAATGATAAAGCAAAAAATATGTGTCTAATATTTTTTCATTATCTGACTGATAGACTAAATAGTTTTTTTTTTCACATCAACATTTTATTGTATTTTTCAAAAATTCACTACATCATTGTTTATCAAAATATCCGTCCATCCAATTTTCATCGATATAGTGCAAATAATCTCCGAGTAAAATGGCTGTGTAACATCCGGACGCACGGACAGACTGACAGACGGACAGACGGTCATGACGAAATTGTACTTAACCTTGCTACGTACCCCTAAAAAGGCTCAGTACAGTCAAATGATGAAAAATGAAAACGTTTCTGGGTATAATAATGCCGGTCTTACTCTGATTAACTGTCCACAAAATAATACTGATAAAATTCCACAGGCTCTCACTCCCCTGGACATGGCCTCTCCAAGATCAAACTGATGCCTACCTTCACCTCAGTGATCAAAAAGGTTGGTGACCCAGGTTAGAACCAGTTCTATGTGGTTCAAAAGATTGTGTGATGAGTTCAATATGCTTTTAGTTACGCAAAAAGTTCGTTAACAAAAAGCACGATTTGAAACTGCTTAGCACTAATTTTTTTTTTGTTTTCAGAATGCGTAAGTTGATTTTTTTTTCTTACTTGCTATTGCGAAGCTTTTTGATTTTCTTAAGAGCAGCTATTTTCAGAACCGTTAAAACGTACATTCTATTTTATTATCAGATATCCAAAAACTCCGAAGGGTAGGTTTGCAATTCAAAGCACATGTTTTTTTTTTCTTTTATTGTAATAATATAAACAATAAAATATTCAGTATTTTGAAACACCTATTATGCTACGAATAATCAGTAAACTTATCAGTAAGTAAAAAAGTAAGTAAGTATGTACTATTTTTTTTTTTTTTTTTTTTTTATTGTATATTATATTATTGTATTTATATTAACATAATGTAGGTAGGTTATACTTTAGAAACAATCCAATAACTAATACGTTAAGCTTCAATAATCTCGCAAAAACAAATCCTTTTACTAACAAGAACTCGACATCCATAATTCCAAACCATTACCTAATAATTTTCATCTGTCACCATTATTTTCTTTTAAATTACACTACAAAAGACGTTATAAAACTCTTATAGAATGTTTGTGATTAACTTCTTGCTTATAAAATATAAAAATAAATTGGTAAGCAAATGGCAGGGCATTGTATTCAAATCTGCAAACAAAGTATGCTTAACAGACTGTTTCATTTCTTTTATCATAGAATGACAACAAATGTGGATTGAAAATGTGAAATTTCTACTTCTAAATAATTCTGTTTTTATGGGATTTTCTCTTGGCTACCTACCTATTGAAAATAGATCGATTGTAATGCAATGTTTAAACAAAAAATACGCGCCATTATTAGCCCTGTATATTGTTTACGTTACCGACAACACGAAAAAAGATCCAGTATAACAATATTCGTACATTTTTTGCAGCTGGCAACTCTGCTTACACCTTTTTAGCATTAAAGTACATAATTCCATATCGTCAGGTGCGAAATAATCAAATTATAAACGTTAAATATTAATGGTATGCGAGTTCACTACGATTTTTTATCAAAAGAAAATCAATTATACAGTGTGCGCTTCATGTCGTTGCACGTGATAAAAGTACGTCCTGTATGTGGAAAAATAAAATCAATTCTACTTCTAACTTCGTAAAGCCTATTTTCCAATGCAAGGAAAGTCTTGACGACGCAAAAATGTAAATGCAACTTTGTGTACTAGGGCAAAGGGTGTGTTTTCAGTTGTAGGTAGTCTGACTTGAGTCTATACGCTCAAGTAAAATGTTCGGTATTTTAATAATGTGTAAACTAAAGGGGGAAATGTATAAAACATGTGTAGTGTAAGTATTCGATTCAGTCTAATGGTGTATTGCTTCTTGCGAGAAATCCACCATGTTTATTATTGGTATCTGCGCAGGTCCGTTACTTCGATTTGTCAGTTACTTTAAGTATGTAGTTGGTTGACGGGTTCTTCTCCGATCTACTAACCGTTTTGCTTACGAGAGGTAGTTTTGGTAGTGCCCAAGCTTTTCCTCTAGAAAGGTTTATTTGACAGTTAAAGTCACTCGTGAGAAATTTTTCATAATTACTAGCTGCCGTCCACAGCGTCGCCCAGGTGGACACTAATCTTTTAAAAAAAAAAACCTTAGTTACTTCTTATAACATCAGCTATCTGCCAGTGAAAGTCCCGTCAAAATCGGTCCAGCTGTTTCGGAGATAAACGGGAACAAACAGACAGAAAATAATTTAAAAAAAAAATGTTATAAATACCGTATATTACTTTCATATGCATTTAGTAAAAAGCTGTTATTTTGACATTACTAACGGAGACTTCAATTTTATTTATTTGTCGATTGTATAGATGAAGACTCGTTATATTGTTGGCAGTTTGGAACATACTTAATACATAAACAACTCTATCCTTTATTGATTGGCTAACCGACTGTCTCCGCATAGATCAGTACAGATAGGATACTCCGCAACCCATTTAAATAAAAAACCGGCCAAGTGCGTGTTGGACCACGTGCAATGAAGGGTTAGTATGAATGAGTATCGTAGTTGGGATGAATTTATCCCAAGGAAAAACTTAACATTGTAGTTGAAAACCATGTTCGGGATACGGAATGTATGGAATATCATGTTTTTCAAACTGCAAATTTAAGTTGGTTGATGATTACTCGTTAATCTATACAGCCTACTTAGCTCTAATAGTTTTCCTTTTAATTTCGTTATATATACTACTGGCGTGAATTTTTTCACAAATCATTTAGCTGGCGGGGGGAACACTTGACTCTAACGAAAAATTTCAATTCAAAGCTTAATATTTCGCAAACGGATCCCTGAATCAAAAATGGTTTCCACAAACTAATAATATTTTTGAACGAATTTTCTAACGATACCCCACGTAATGGGGTAGATGAGGAAAAAAAAACATACCCACTTTACGTGTAGGGGAGGTACCCTAAAATAAAATGTTTTTCTTGATTTTATTTTACCACTTTGTCGGTATGATTAATATGTATACATACCTATGCGTAATTACAGCTTTCTAGTACTAACCGTCTCTGAGCTAAGCCGCGGACAGACAAACGGACAGACAGACGGACAGACGGACATGGCGAAACTATAAGGGTTCCTTGTTTACTACGAAACCCTAAAAAGTAACTCTTGCTACAACACAAAAAAGTGCAATTCAGGTCGCACAGCGCTAATTACCGACAGTTATATTCACCTAGAAGTTGCCTCTCTTTCTATCGTGTAACTCTTATATCGTCGACAAGTCGAGGCCCCCGAGTACCTACTTGTAGCTTCATACCTAAAATGCGGAGTGTCCCATCTGTATTCATCGATGGTCTGCGGAAAAGTAAGGTATTGTTCCCCAGAAAACACTTTAGCATCCATTGACGTCTCACCAACAAGTTCGAAGCCCATCTTCTGTCCAAAGGCGCAATGGATACTGTAGTACCCTACGTGACTTGTCCCACAGTCCCACAGTAACACAAATTACTTGACACATGTCAAGGTGACAGTTCACTGACGAATTTGATGATACCTGTACTGTATTGTGAAATATTAACAATGGCCGAAGAGTTTACGGTAATGACCCCAAAACAAAAGTAATGATTAACATTATTTTGTGGGATTGTGTAGACATAATATTTCTGGATATTGCTCAAGTATTACATTGTTGAGGGGGTCGTGGCTAAATAATATCAACCGCAAGGGTAGATTAATAAAGGTTTAGGTATGCTTGACGTGGATGGATTATACATCGAGATAAAGACTCCCCGTGTTTCGGAAAGCACGTTGAGGAGAAAATCCGCAGTTGTAGCCCACAAAATTTAAAATTTCGTGAGGTTTTTGCCATTTACAAGTCAGTGTCAAGAACTTTACTATAAGAAATTTGTTCTTATCGAACTAATCTAACTTAGACGGATGTATTAATGATTCCAATGATTATAATTTAGTAAATACATATATGTTATAGTCGCGAATCATATTTTGATCATGATACAAACTGACACTGCAAATTGCAAAGAACCCTGGCTGTCATTCATAGATCTTTGACAGTCGTTACGGGAAGTTAGAAGGCCAAAAGCCTGACAACCATTCTTACCAAGGGGTATCGTGTTATCTAGTTACTGGGTTGTGTTGGACAGATAGGCAGTCGCTCCATGTAAAGTACTGGTATTCAACTACATCCGCTTAGACTGGAAGCCGACCGTTACACAATTGGGAAAAGGCTGGGCAGATTGATTGCTCAAGTGTTACATTGGTCATGTAAGTGGCAATGATGCCAGAAGAACCTGGAAAAGTACATAGAGAACCGCGGAAGGTTTGGTCACTCCATTAAAATGCGGACATGATACTTTTATAACCACGATTACGAAAGGAGAAAGATAAGAAAACAAAGGTGAAATTGTAAAGTTGAAATGTCGCATGTTCTTGTTATTTTACCGGTATACCTCTCTCTCTCACTCTCTCTCTCTCCCTCTCTCACTCTCACTCTCTCTCTCCCTCTCTCACTCTCACTCTCTCTCTCCCTCTCTCACTCTCACTCTCTCTCTCCCCCTCTC
The DNA here is from genome assembly GCA_914767755.1 of Agrochola circellaris. Lineage (NCBI taxonomy): Eukaryota > Metazoa > Arthropoda > Insecta > Lepidoptera > Noctuidae > Agrochola > Agrochola circellaris. Next base: position 2,837,035 of record OU611855.1, on the reverse strand, counting down.
TCTCTCCCTCTCTCTCTCCCTCTCCCTCTCTCACTCTCTGCCTCTCTACAGCGTGCATCAGCAAGGTGAAGGAAATCATATTTGAGAGTGTGTGGAGTGTGTGTGTGTGTGTGTGTGGTGACCATCAAACTGAACAACTTTCCCCAAGGGACCAAAATCGTAATCAAGAAAAAATTATCAACCGTCCCATAAATTTGGGTCGAGTGGGTACTGAATTGTTGCATGAGTCAGTTGTAATAGTTCTGACACATGCTGTATATCATCTATACCTACATAAACTGGAAACAGCCATATTGATGGCGGTTAAAATAACCACTGAGGTAGATCTTTCCCTAATTAGCTTTTTCATGAGTAGAAATTAAACACCTCCTCTTAAAAAAAGTTAGGTAGTTTTATGAAACGTTCAAATCTTCCCACTCTCAAAATGATGGATGAGAAAGTTTCAATGAACACGAAAACATACCGCCCTACCCTTGAACGTACCAAATTCAAAAACGAAGCGGTATTAAAATCCATTCATTCATTCGTTCTCTGTAGCCAAGATTAGGCACAAACACCTTTTATGCTCAGAGTACACGAATTTTCACGAAGAAAAGTAACAGGGAGCAATCGCGTTTATTTTGTCGGTGTAATTGTATTACGTACACCCCATTTGATACTAATTCGATTCGGCGCCCTACAGGACTGAATGAGTGGGTCGTAACTAGAATTCGTCTTTGAGTTTTCTGTTGTACTTACTTCATATAAGTATGTTAGATGTAGGGTTGTGTCACATGACATTTTTTTTTTTCGTCCTGAAGGTCACGGTTTTGACTTTCGCCTACATTGATTTCAGCTGATCGGTTTTACGCCTTACAGCGAATTTGCTGTTTTGCGTCACACGAAAGTTTAACTTAATGATTTCTGGCAGGAGGACCATGGATGTGCTAGGAGTACCTAACTTTATGAAATCCTTTGTCTTCTGCTTTCGTGTGGTCAGTGGCTAACCTGGTGTCAGAGTTTTTATGCCGTCCATGGGCCTCTGACTTGGCTTCATATGCCGTCGAGAAATATCTCTCAGGCATGCCGGTTTCCTCACGATGTTTTCCTTGACCGTTTTTGAAGCAAGTGATAATTATACAATACACTACAATTTAGCTATAAATCCGATGTCATGAAGATTCGCAAAAAAAGGATATGATGGTTTCTGAAAACAGTAACGGTGCAGTTTTTTGGGAATTCTTCTCCATACGAAACTACCTTTTGGAAGGGGCAACTAGAATCAATTATAAATTTTCTTGTACATTTTGACGTTCAAAAGTGCCGATTTGACTTTGACTCGAATTTCATCCTCTTGATCGGTCGCTCGTCTCAATCAAGGAACTGATAGACTAATGTTTTATTTATAAATATGATTTGTGTTATGGGCACAAATTAGTTGATTGTATTCTTGTTAGTATCTTCATCTTTTTTTAGACTGTCCGCGTTGTGTGGTCAAGTTTTTGTTACATTCTTGTTTATTTATTAAGTATTTTTAGTTGAGGTCCTTCGCGGTATAGCCACAATCAAGCGTAAATCACGACTTGACCCTTTGGTCCAATTGTGACAACCGTCACGGTTGGCGCTTAGCAGAATACCATTGTAGATTTTTTTGCCAAAATCCTATACTTTGTCGCGATTTTGATCACGACCATCACTTCAAATGAAGTTCATTCTCTGTAGAAAACACTGCAAAATATTTACAAATATTGAATGCATTTATACTCTACATAATCCGATCATAATTCCCTATTTCTGGTTGTCGTATAAATATCACTCCATTGACCACAGGACCACAAAGTTCGCCCGCACGTGCGATCCGCGACCAAAATGACACAATATAGTATGTAACCCTTAAATGCGGGTGGAATGTTCAATTTTTGCGTGGGACGTCGACGGCCCGTTTTATCAGCGAGCGAGTGAAAAGCGTTTCCTGCGAACTTTTGCCTCGTAGGCACAAGTTGTGACTAGAATTGTTGGATATTGTTAGCTGTTGGGGGTTATTTTTTGATGAAATGTTTTCTGGTAGGTGTGTTGTTAGTTTATAAATAGCTAGGAGTGATCGTGTATTTAGGACAATGTTTTTGTGAGAATAAATAAGATAGGGAGCGACATTTTCGCTTGAAATCGCAACTTCTTGTGCAAATTTTCTCTTTTGGTTTGTGCAGAATAAACACTTTTTCTTTCTTTCTTTCTTTCTTTCTTTCTTTCTTTCTTTCTTTCTTTCATAGCATTTCTATTGAAGAACCAAAATAAGGAAAAGTCAAAGCTCGTGGCAATTAATCGGGATCGTATTTTTAGAACTGTTAAAAAGGGTTATTACAGTATTTACAAACCTTTTATTTTTGAGTTGCCAGTTTAATTATTATTTAATAACGACGGTCGTACGACCAGTTGCTATCACAACTTCCGCAAATAGCGAACATATCGTCGCGTTAATTGGCAACATTCGCGTATATTTTTATTAAACGTACTCAAACAAAACAGGCCGTTTTAAAATTTGCAAGAAGCCCCTATTCTTTGGTGTAACAGATTCTAATTTGAACTTTAACCAATTAAAATTCGGCTTTATTTTTTAGGGTTCAAGTTTGAATTTTGAATGGGTAAGGTGTATTGCTAAAACACATTACTTTTTATACCAGGAAAAAATAATCATGTTGGAGTTTAGAATATTATCGTAACTGGTTCCCTCTTTGTCGGTGGGGGTCGAATGCGCCTTATTTCCTGGGTGTTAGGGGTGGTACGTAAAATCGTAAACATGCAAACTTTTTTCGACCGCCCGGGTCAATAATGCGGCCGGCAAACGGAAGGGTTAAGTGGTTTTGTAGCACAAAAAAAGCGTTTTATAAAATAGAATTTTATTTTTAACCTTTCTTGCTCTATATTTGAGGCTGTGCGCCTAAGTTCTATTTCAATGGGACGAAGCAGGACTTCGTTTTATAGCCATATATTTTCTTGTTCTGACATTGTTACAATTAGTAAATGATAACATACAATACATAAATAGCTACATTATTTATCAACTACAGTATACTTACAATTTTGATGATAATATCAAACATAAGACTACCTACTTAAATTCTGTCCAAGTAGTACTTGTATAACAACGAATACTTTGACACAGTATAAATAAGTAACAGTAATATGTCTTCATAAAAAACGGCCGAAACGACGCGCTTCGTAATCTCAGTGTATTTTAGTACGCAACAGTATCGAGTGCGCGGCAGTTACGCACGCGGTAGGTTTATCTACGGAGCGGCCGTAGGTAAGTAATTATTTCAAAGTCACTGACGGTAGGTACATAATACTGTTACTTTATTATACTGTGACTTTGACGACGGAAAATGCAATCGGGAAAATCCTTAATGCACCTACGTTTGCACGTGTAATGCATGCAAACGGCAAATTTTGTCATGATGTGTAATAAATTACAATATTGCATTATGTTCATAGTATTGCACGCAGAACAGTAGTGGCCCAGTAGTAAGGGCCGCGACTTACGAAATGTAGGTCGTAGGTTCGAACCCAGACAGGCGCTTTACTTTGTGTAAATTATTTCATCACCACTGCACTCAAAACGGTGAAGAAAAACATCGTGAGGAAACCGGCATGTCCTAGAACCAAAAATTCGAAGAATTGTGACATCTACCAACCCGCACTGGGCCTGCGTGGTGGATTACGGCCCACTCCCTCTCACCGATAGGAGGCCTGTGTCCCAGCAGTGGGCACATTATAGGTTGATTATGTACATAGTAATGGTCGTGATTGGCGCCCTTACATTATCTAATTCTAAACATATTATAAATTAAAGTCACTTTTCATCACTGTGTGACCGCGTTGTTCCTCTAAAATACGCAACGGATTTTGATGTGATTTTCACAATTATTTAAAAAAAAAATACATTTCTATTAAATATTTAACTTAAACTTATATTAAAGAAATCTCGATGTTTAGTCAAGTCGTTAAAACCGTGCAAAGCGGGAGTGAGTCGCTAGCATTATTTATAATACTGTCAAACGTTCTCTGCTGCGAACTTCCCAAAAACAAACGCGGAAACGAGACGAGAGGAGAGCAGATTTGTTTTAAATAACTAATAGAATTTAGTTATTCACACATCTCGTCGCCACTTAGCTTCAGTGATTGGAGATACCACTGAGTGGATATTTGTCTGGCGCGATCAAAGCGGAGATATGAACTGTGCCTCGCCGAGATTGAGCTGGGCGGCGGTAAGTATCTACTAAGCGGAAATGTGAGCTGTGCCTCAGAAGCTGGCGACGGCGCGCAGCGGAGCCGAGAAGAGATATCAACATCCAACGCTGACCATACGCAGCTCAGTTCCGCTCTAGCCAGCACACAGCTCCGCTCCAGTCTAGCCAGTACGCATCTCCACACAGCTTTGGTGAATACACCCTAGCTGAAAAACATTTCTTCTCGTCTCCACATATCTCCGCTTTGGTGGAGTCCGGACCTAATTACCTGAGCATCTATGGAAACTCATGTTTACTATTGTATTTTATTTCAGGTTTCTTCAAGTTCAGGACAATTTCCATGTTCAGGATCTTCAAGAGCCAGAAAATTCCGACAAGAAAACACAATGATGAGTGTTGATATATACTGGCCACCAGGTTACGACGTCTTGTCGCGATGACAGTTGGTGACGTCTATCTATCCTTCATTAATTTGAAATAAAGATGATTGTTTTACAAAATGTGTATTTAACAAGTGTCATACGGAAAGAAAAGGTGGTGAGCATTTTCAAAAAAAATTAAGAGTCGTCTTCCTGTCTAGGAACGTACAGCAATAGCGTATAAAGAACCAATTAATTACGCAAATGAACATTACAATAGCTTATAGCAGTTACTTTTCCTTATTAGTTTTACAACATATACAGAATGATAATCAATTACAATTACAATTACAACAGAAACAGTCCCTTTTACTTACCCATAAATTACAACCAAGGGCAATGAAAAATGCGACCAATAAAAAAATCTAATCGTACGATAATCATTTTTATCAGCAGATGCTTTTCAGTCTTAGGTAAATAATAACAGCCGCACGAGTCGATTGAAGGTTAAGCTACGCTTGATGAGGTTGGTCCGTAGATGGGTGACCGTCCATTACATACCGAGACCCCTCCGAGCCTGGGAAAGCACGTTAAGTCGTTGGTCCCGGCTGTCATTTGTAGATCTGTGACGGTCGTTACGGGTAGTCAGAAGCCCGAAAGTCTGACAACCAGTCTTACCAAGGGGTATCGTGTTACCCAGTAACTGGGTTGTGGAGGTCTGATAGGCAGTCGCTCCATGTAAAATACTGGTATTCAGCTGCATCCGATTAGACTGGAAGCCGACCCCAACATAGTTGGGAAAAGGCTAGGCAAGTGGATCTATTTGTCATCTTTATTATTTAATTAATAGAATGACTTGGCCATCGCATCGCACACAAAACTAATATAAATAACATAATGGCAATAGTGCAATTCTTGCACGCCTACCGCTACTTTCAACTAAGCGTCGCTCATTTGCTTCTAATGACGTTGTATTCATTATTGAATTAACAAGATAAAAGATATAACCTAGTGCTTATAAAAAGCAATTTACATGGCTATTCAAGCGATTGCTTGCAAGTTGCCATCGGTTGTTAATTTTCAAGGCAGTATCTACATATTATAATGATGAAGCTGACGGCATGTCAGCCTCATCATTATGTACTGTGGATAAAGTAAAAAAGTGTCAAAGCGGAGATCTAAATCACTTTATAAGCACATGGATTGCGTATTGCAGTTTGGTGTTATTTGAAAACTAGGAGACCACTGCTTGCTATCCTCTTCACCGTGGCAGTGATAGCCAAGTGGTGACCATCGGACTGACAAGTCATAGGTGTCGAGTTCGAACCCAAGGCACGCCCCGCTGACTTTTCGAATTCATCTGCGTATTGTATAATTATCACTTGCTACAAAAACGGTGAAGGAAAACATCGTGAGGAAACCGGCATGCCTGAGAGATATTTCTTGACGGCATGCGAGGCCAAGTCAGAGGTTCATGGGCGGCTTTAAAACTCTGACACCAGGTTAGGCACTAAGCACACGAAAAGAAGAAGAAGAACCTCTTCACATACTTACGGCCGAACCCAATAATCTATCCCCAGTTTTGGCATACTGGAGATAGAAAAATCTATCTAACTGTGGTGGTAACGTCCCAATAATCTGTCAGAGAATAAGGAATCTAACAGAATTGTGGGACGATATTCAATGACAGATAGAATTATACTATCTACCATCAATAGCGATCTATCTGTAACTGAAAATAAGTTATTGGGTTCGGCCGTTAGTAAAAACATGGAAATACCTCAATTTAACTAATATTTTCAATTTCTTCGATAAGAGTAATGGCCGAAATGACCAACACTAACTCTTCTATCAAGGACCTATAACTACGTGTGCAAAATGGCAAGCACGTACTCCAAAGGCAGTCAAATCCACAGATCAGTGGCTAGATATAAATATACATAGGCAGTAGTTTTACGAGCTGCATAATGAGGCTATGAACCTAATCTCAAACTTATGGATCGCATACACTAGCCGATACGCACGCCAACTCTTTTTATTTCTTGCATTGAAAAGTGCGACAAATCTGTTGATTTTTGGCAGCATCATCAAACTATATTCACACCTGAACATAGTACTATAAAGTACAATACAGGGTGGCAAGCAAATTCCCACACTCAAAAAAAAAAAAAAACCTTTTTTTGGGTGAGAAATTATTTGATAATTTCCCACCCAAAAAAAAGAAAAAATGGGTGGCAGGGACATCGACGCGCCACCTGTTGCCAAGGATTCAGTACATGATTCTGCGTTGAAATTTTTAATCGGTTATCAAAAAAAAATTGCTTGCCATACATTTTGACCGCTTAGGTATTGCACTTTTCTATGAAACAGCAGTTTTTTTTTTTTTTACCGATGAAATATTTCAACGCAAGGGGGTCCAGAATCATGTAGGTACTGAATCCATGCTTACGACTGCCAGTTGTATTGTACCCAAGTAATATTTCGTATGCTAACATAGAAAACGTACTGCTGTAGCCATTGGCATTGGCATGATGACTACTCCCCCAGTACAAAAAAATTAACTTTCGAAAATGAAAGACGCTTTTCTGGCAGTCAATGGCAGTTCTGTGTAACCATAATCGATCATCCTTTTTTTCATCCCATTTTTGACGGGTAAAGTGTTAGATATCTCATTTGGTAAACGACGATTCTAAAACGACTTGTAAACTAATGTAAAGGCACCACAAGAATAAAATTATACACGAAGAAAAAGAAACTTAAAAAAAGTTAACGATCTAGATTTATTACTAAAAATACAAACTAACTCCGACTTCTTATAAGAATATTTAAGTCGTAAAAATAATTTTATTATGGTATATACTAGCTTTCGCCCGAGGTTTCGCCCGCGTGGATGTGTTAATCCAGTTTATAAACTATCTGTGTGCCTAATTTCACCCCAATCCGCTCAAACGTTTTTGCGCCTATCCTGAACATACATTCAGACAAACGGACAAAAATTCTAAAAACTATATTTTCGGCATCAGACTGGTTCCCAAAGCTCGTAGCAATTACTTTTTACAAAAATACATTTTTGAGTTCGTTGCTATTTTATAATTATTATATTATAATATATATTATTACTAGCTGCGAAAGCAGCTAGCCCACGGCTTAATTCTTTTTCTAAAATAAAAGTACTAGTTACCAAGGCATATCCTATTACCCAGTTACTGGGTTTTAGAGGTCAGTTAGTCGCTCCATGTAAAATACTGGTATTCAGCTGCATCCGGTTAGACTGGAAGCCGATCCCAACATAGTAAAAGGATAGGCATTTATTGTTAATAAATAGACAAATTAGAATTACAAATTCAATTACATTTTTTTTTCTCTCTGCATTTTGTAAGTGGAGACCTGTAATAGGCTTTCAGACTTACATTAGTCTGAAATTTGTATTAGTAATTTATTTATTTACACTTCAGAGACACAAAAATCTGTGTCCTTGATCTGTTGTTTTAGCTGTCGGTCGCCCATGTTATTTAAATACATAAATAAATAATTAAATGGTGTTTACCTATTTTCAATATACAAGTGTAATGTGCAAAACCACCAAAAATGTTTTAAATGATAATAATCAAAGAAAGTGTTGCCAACCAGCAAACAAGCCAAAGCTAAGTGGTTAACTTAATACCTTTGAAAGTAGATTTCAGCGATTATTGATTCTGAAAATTCCTGACAATCATTTTAAGTTGACCGATGACTTGTATATATGTGAAATCTAATTCGTTTGCATCCTCTTAAGGGGTCATTTTACTCATTCATAAAACGCTGCTCCCTACATACATTATAACGAGCTATGCGAACATAAATGTATGGAACAGCTGATTTTTTTTCGCGATTTCAGCGTTGGCCCCATAGTGAAAGTTGTTCGTAATGATGAGTACAATGACCCCTTAAGAGGATGCAAACGAATTAAATTTCACATTGTATATGTGAAGTTCTTAGTTGCAAACATAAAGCTTTGTGCAGACCAGCGCGACTTGTCGCGCGACTTGTCGCGCGACGCGACACCGGTTATTGTTATACCGTCAAGTTTTCTTAGAAATTGTATTGTTCGTGTCGCGTCGCGCCGTCGCGTCGCTCTGGTCTGCACGAGCCTTAAGACAGTTCATCACACAGTTTAAATAAAAAAAATACGTTTAAAACTGTTATTTTTAAACAACTTACAAATTAAATATAATTTATTACATTATGAGGGTTCAATAGCTTTCGCTAATTCATGTTTACGTCAAAATAACAGTTCAAACAAAGGCAATACAACATTTTTTTTATATATCTCCTTAAAACCTCTTCCTTCTTAAAAACCGGCTGCCATTACCATATTCTTCTTTGTCTATTAAGCCATTTAACTTAGCAACCGTTGATTTTCAACAGATTTCCGGGGGGCAACCTTCAGATCAACCTCAAATGAACCAGACAGACATAATATTGAGGTTGCGAAATCTAAATACGGAAAACGATTTGCCATAACGTTACGGTTTAGGAATAGAACAAGGTAAGATTATACTATAAAGATAAATAAATTGTTGCCTTCTACCTACCTAGTAGGTACCTATCTATAAATATTGCAGAAAATATAGAATTTTGCAAAAAACAAAAAAAACAGATTAAGCGAAAAGAAGAGTACTAAAATTACTTAAAAAAAAAAAAAAACAACCGACTTCCAAAAATAACACTACGAAGTGAAAAATTACTTTAATTTCGGAAGTCGGTGGCAAAAAACGAAAATTCAAAACCAAAAACATCGACTTCCAAAAGTTTTTATTTTTCACTTTTTAGTTGTGGTACCTACCCCACATAAATTCGAATACCACTACCTGCTATGTAAATAACAAAGGCAGGAAATTATCATCATATCATCCACATATACTAAGTAGGAAAAATAAGTATTATTGAAGCTAAAAAATTATTGAACTCAAAAACTATGCAAGCAAAGTTAATCAAATTTATATGTTACCAACTTGAGAGCATACCCTTTCAAACAAAAAGAATTTTGAAAATCGGTCCACAATTGACGGAGAAACCGGAAGACAAACAAATTAAATTTAAAAAAAACATACATACGCTACGAACATAGAACCTCCTCCTTTTTGGAAGTTGATTAAAAATGACTGGTTCTTAAACACAAACTGCCTGTGATGAAACAGGCTGCTAATCATGATAACAAGACCCAAGTAGGCGGCTGCAAGCACCAAGGGATTATTGACCAAACCGACACCCAATGCAAATGCGGTGCTCCTGACCAAACCATGCCCAATGTTGATGTGTCCAAAGTGTCCAAACACCTGCACTTCTAAGGACCTAAAACGTCACTGATGCCGCAACTGTCATGGCCGCCTACTGGGTCCAACTCATTTAATAATTCACCATCGACTCGAAAAGAAGATGATAGGTAACAATATTTCTAGAATGCTCTCTAACTTTAGCTCAACGAAGGATGCCACCTTTTAAGGCATAGGTACTAAAATGCTACCTACTCAAGAGCCCACAAGGATTAACCTAATTAATCGCATTTTTTGTCTATGGTAGTAATCTAGTAGGTAGTAAACTAAGAAAAAAGATTGACGACCTCCTTGTAAAAATCGCACAAAAACACTAACACAACTTTCATAGATAAAATCAACTAGAACCCCTACTGGTTGACATTAATATAACTAGCATAGTTCTTATACGTTTAGCAAAAAACCCCATTCAATTCGAACCAGCCGTTCTTAAGAAATACAGTGACAAACTCATGAACAAATTACCTTTCACCACACACGTTGAATCTAAATAAATGTTTGAAGCGAATATAGTAGACGGGGATATGCAACCTTATATGGGAAGATCATAAAACAAGGAATGTGGCTTCACTGGCTACTCCCGAAGGCGATATAGGTGTCTACTTTAGTAGGTGGGGTACCTACGTGGTGAGATAGGTCATCAATGAGGTCTTAGGTCTTAGAAGATATGATAAGAAAGTATTGCTGATTTCAGTTGCAATTTAGACGCGATTTCACCTTTTACTGACGCAATTGATAAGCACGAAGTAAAACTTGTCATTGAAATAGCTACTAGTATATGTTTCAAAGTGTTTGTGGGCCAACTAAAACCAGTGTTTATTTCAACAACGGATTTAAAAAAAGAAAACTACTTCCAAAAAAAAACTAATTGTTGTAAAAACTAGTTGTTAATAAAATTTATTTGGGACCCTCCAGACCAATACCCTTTAAAAAAAAAGGAATTTTACAAATCCATATATATTATGACGGAGTTATGCCCCGAACATAGATTAAAAAAACATCCCCATTGAGAACCCCCTCCTTTTTAGAAGTCGGTTAAAAACGATAATATTGTATTATTGCAGGCACTGAACATCCGGTTCAAGCTATATATGATAATTTCGAAAACATACTCGTACTACCGTTGTCAAAACAGGAAAATAGGTAACCCGACATCCCGAAAATTGACAATCTATTCCACTCTGGTTTTCAAACCAAAGCAGAGCTCGTAACACGACCAACAAATAATGAATGAAATCTATGAAATCCCCACCTTTCTACCATTCAGCCTAAACCTACAATAACCACTCCAGTTTTAGTACAGAACTTCGCAGTTTCGGGAAGCATCGTACAAAAATTTAGAACTGACAACAGACTACGATTTAGAATCGAAATCGTAACGGTCAACCTTGAAATTTTCGAGCGTGCCCAGCCCAGTTGCTTAGCGTGTAATCGGGTGACGTCAAGACCTAGGTTGTGCCAACGACCCGACAAGGCCAAACCGTCCGTTTACGACGCCATAGAAGTTTTATTCAAGTTGTTGTGACGCGAAGCCGGTTTAAAAAAAAAAAACTATTTCAAGGTCGGTTCAGGTGGTTGGGAGAGCCTTCGTGGTGGTTGAAACTATGTTCCTTTAGGTGTATCAGGAACATTCTGTTACGAAACAAAACAATTACTTGCGAATCAATTCTTGAACTTGAACAGTGCGTTCAAGTTCAAGAATTGATTCGTGTTCAATGCTTTTAAAGGCTCTTTAGAAATATTTAGTCGTAACAGATACTATTTTATATCCCAAATGATTCAAAACGCTTGCAGCAAAGTTTACAAATGGCACAATAAGTACACCAGTTCCATACTTATGTTTTCTCATTTTATCAATACTTTCTGCTTATCCTCAAGAATCTAAAACAAAGGATAATTTACCTAGTTAGCTTGTCGTTGATGGACTAGCAAGATGTCAATTATTAATAATTAAATCTTTGTGTGTATCTTTACATGTTGCAGTTAGTTCCGCTTCGTCTTCTCTGCTGACACCGTGGCAGAGAGAGCGTAAAGATAAGCTTTATGTTCTATATCAGCTATGCTACTTATTTCCTAGTTAAATGTCAAACGGGGCCTTGTTGACTCATTAATTAAGGATGAATTCGTCACTTATTTGATTCACTCCAACGATACTTCTGACTATAGGAGATTCGACTACTGCAGTTTTAAATTTTGTCAGCTAAGTCAGGTGATAAAGTTATATCTAAAATTATTTGATCACTATTTTTTATTTTTTATTATGGAAGCGGTTTCTTATACATATTTTTTCTTAATATAAATCCGGAATTCCATAAAATCCGGGAATGCACAACTAATCGGATACATGATATGGAAACGACCTATCAAACCCTATTAAATAATGAAGGTTACTTTCGCGGCGTTTACATAAAAATTAATACACTGTAAACATTTTTTTACGACACTCAAAGTACCGAGTTGTTTGTCGATATGTGCTATGCCAGTTTAGCAACCTACTTTACAACATTAGCCAGCATTTCTAGTCAAAAATTATACTAAATTGATCAATTCCGGAATCGCGAGATTTTTACGATCAATACAAAAGTGCATTCCTTATTAGCCACACCTGAACTTGCCGATACCGGAACCTCGGGATTTTTTCGATACAAAAGACCATTCCATAATAGCTAACACCTCAACTTTACGTAAATATACATCCGAATATCCGATCACTGGTTATCCATTCATCTAGTGGTCTTATGAATGAAAGTTGAGATTGAGTTGACATGAATGTTAAACCTAAATAAATGAGCTGTGACTACTCAAGGTGTCCCATACTGCAGAAGAAGAAGTAACTATTCACTTTTCCATCTTTATATATATTGGAAACGGCTTTATTTGTAAAAAAAAAACCACATCTCTTTCAAAAATTGTCGGCTGTCAGAAAGAATCCAATACGGACTCAATACGTAAATCAATTGTGTCAAGTAAAATGTAAAGCCGCACTAATGCAAAAAAGTTTTTTTGGTATTGGCCCCGCATTTATAATAAAGTACCTAATGCTATTAAAAATATGACTGTTTTCAAATTCAAAAGGGCACTAAACGAAATATTAATTGAAAAAAGTTATTACACAATTGACGACTTCCTTAATGATGAATCACTGACTGATTGACATGCTAATAATCCATTTTTTATTTTATTATTGATAACTGCAACCTTGTTGACATTTTTGTATTAATTTGACATTTGCTGTAATTCGAACGATTTGACATTAATTTATATTATGTATTATTATAATTTCCTAATTGTTATATATAAGGTCTTTAAATTTGTGTAAATTAAATATGATTTGCATGCCCATGTGACGGTAGAACATGGAGGACTTTCATAATAAAACATCAATGTAATAATAACCCATTTTTGCAAAGTAATAAATGATTTATGATTTAAGAAGTGGTCAGAAATTCCATCGTATTTTGATACAAATTACCAGAAAGTAAAGCTTATTATTATTTATTTTTTGCAACCCTTCTCATTGATATATTTAGACTTACCTATGCAACCATAACGAACTGAATTTTACACAAAATTATGAACTTATAGTGTAACATCAAAAATGTATGTCCTTTCCAGTCTTCTTTGTACATTTGTATGGTATTTAAACTTTCAACTCTGATGTCCATCCCATGGGGATTATACCTCGCCACACAACATAGGGCGCCGCCTATTGTCCCCATTAATTTGTTCTTCTAACTCGAACCAAGGGACGAATGTACAACTGCCCTGCCCGTATAATACTGGGCCAGTGATTAAATATAATTGACTATGATCATTAAATAATTTATATTTGATGTTGTTACTAATTTTCGTAGTTGAGTTTATGCAAGGAACTGGAGTTATAGAAATATTAATGTTTTAGATGAAAATTAGTTAATTATCACCTAAAGTATAATAGAGGTTACTAAAGATCTACAACATAGTAATTTAGGTGAAGAAACACCAAGTTGAATAACTGTAAAAATTGTTATTCTGGTTGGAAAACTACAAGAGAATGAAAATTTAGCAAGTAAGTAAGAAGGGATTATTTATTAAGTTCCTGATCGAACGAGCTCTGCTCGGGTAAAATAGAGAATGCTCATTTAATAGTATAGGATTGTTCATACTAAAGCTTTGTGCAGACCAGCGCGACTTGTCGCGCGACGCGACACCGGTTATTGTTATACCGTCAAGTTTTCTTAGAAATTGTATTGTTCGAGTCGCGTCGCGGCGTCGCGTCGCGCTGGTCTGCACGAAGCTTAATTCCATGTGTAGTACATACTAATTCCATGCTGCCATGATAGTAGGTACTTACCAATTCCATGCTGTCACGTCATTATTCTAAGGTAGCCATCTTGTTTTAAACTTTGGGCGACCGAGCTCTGCTCTGGTGAAAATACGGAGAAAACGAATTTTCCCACATATAAGACCTAGCTAGATACATTTTCCGCCCCCGAAAACCCCTATGTTGCAACTTTGATCGAAATCGTTAGAGCCGTTTTCGAGAACGTGATTACAAATATATATACAAATATTCCTCATTTAATAGTATAAAATACGTAAAGTGACTAAAATAGTACAACTTCCTTGCTTTAATTTGCCCTTTAATCGTCATTTGCCTACTCATCTTGAATCCCTTTTAGAATTCGTGACTGACTAATGAAACATTCCTACAAAATTCCCTAAATCAGTCGTGATTCGAATCAAACGGCAATTCATTACGTAACACATCACATACGATTGAATCTATTGTAATTTTATAGCTATGCAAATCAGGAAACTGGTATATGTCTAAATATATTTCAAGTAGATCCCTTGATGATGAAATAAAATATGGCGATGCTTATCGTCGCATATTTAAGTCAGAAGAGAGAATAGATAAAAACTATTAAATTATCACCAGTTTTTGGTTGACATCACTACATTAAAACAAAGTCGGGGGGCGCCGCGTCTTTCTGTCTGAACGCGATAAACTCAAAACTACCGAACGGATTTTCATACGGTTTTCACCAATGGACGGATTGCTTCATGAGGAAGGTTTAGGTGTATAATTTGTTAAAGTTTTGTGTAAATTTACTGGAATATGACAGTTATGGTTGAAGGTCGGAAAAATCATGCCGACTGGGAGCTTTACTGACGTGCGCCGCGGAAACCGATAGAGTTTTATATATAATATTAATAGTTTAAAAAACACGCTTTTAAGTGCACCTATAGGCGTATTCAGACCTTGAAACCTAATCGTGGTCAAAGTTCATTACAAGACCTTTCTAACAAGTCCAAACACGGCTATGATACGATCATCCATCATGAAGTTCCAGTTCATATCTTCCGGCTCCATCATCAGATCAGCTCGACAGTACCATGTTATTGTATTGTCATCAAAATCACATACAACTGCCAATTTTCATAACGCTACGATCTTTAGAAGATGGTTAAATTAGTTTTCTTAGATTTGATTACATAGTTACATACATACAGGTCGACCTAATAAAAGCATGTTAACAATGTATTACGGAATTAATACATTGTTTATCTGGATTAACACATTACGGGGTACTTTGAATCCCGGTAGTACATTACTTTTGTGGGATATTTTCCGACATCCGCGCGGGCGAAGCCGCGGGCCAAAGCTAGTACATATTAAGTTCAAAACTACTGATAATAAACCGGACCACGCACAACGAAGGGTTCCGTAGTTGGGATGAATTTATCCCAAGAACAAACTTAACATTGTAGTTGAAAAACATTTTCTCCCATACGGAATGTATGGGAGACCATGTTTTTCAAACTGCAAATTTAAGTTGGTCGATTATTACTCGTTAACCTGTAAAGCCTACTTAGCTGTAATAGTTTTTCTTTTAAATTCGTTATATATACTACCGCTGTGATTTTTTTCACAAATCCAAGTACAACCATTTAGCTGGCAGGGGGGGGGGGACACCTGACTCTAACAAAAATTGGCACTTTAAAGCTTAATATTTAGAAAACAAATTCCTGAATTGAAAAATGATTTTCACACACCCACAATATTTTTCAACGACCTTTCCAACGATACCCCACACTAAGGGATAGGCGAGAAAAAAAAACCATCCCCACTTTACGTGTAGGGGAGGCAAACTAAAATTTATTTTTCTTGATTTTATTTTACTACTTTGTCGGCGTTATTAATATGTATACCCATGCCAAATTACAGCTTTCTAGTACTAACCGTCTCTGAGCTAAGCCGCGGACAGACAGACAGACAGACGGACCTGGACAAACTATAAGGGTTCCTTTTTTACTACGGAACCCTAAAAAGAAGCCAGACTTACCTTAGAACTTATTACTTCTGCCGTAGCCGCCAACAGCCAAAAATCAAAGGTGCATGTTGCAATCAAAGTTTCATGATGATAAATCCCATGATTTCCTCTAAAGTAAATCACCTTGAAAACAAATGAATAAACCTAATCATTCAACATATTACTTCGTAGTCGACAACTATTCAAGAGCTTCATTCACCCTTCAAGGGAATTCAAACACCAACGAAACGATAAGGCTATTGAATTTTAAATGTTATAGCTATGTAAATCAATGAAACAGGTCTGATTAACTAAACGAAATGTCACTGCGCAGTAAAATAAGCAGAATTGTTTCCTTATTGTCAAATTGATTAGCACTACGACATAATAATTTTATTGTCACAGTATATGAGAATATATCAACACGTCGATAGTAGACATTACTGAATGATGAAATAGTTACGTTATTTGCGTTGGGAACAGTGATGACAAAAAAAGACGGGATAAAAATAGCATTCACGATGAAACATCTCATATCGATTTCTTAAGAAATCTACTATAATGTTATTGGAGACAAGTTACTACAAATATTCGACATTAGAAGAGAACGGTGAGTCAAAGTAACTGATGAGTCAACAATCTTAACCAACCCTCTAATACATGGCTAAAACTCTCTTAAACCAGCCAATACCAACAGCCGGACAAAATTGCTAAGCCAACTAAAATGTCATAAAAACTAACAAAACAATGGTCCAAATATGATACACCCACACAAACACCATAATTTTGTTTACAATCCCCATGTGAGAAACGATGACCTATCAAGGCCGCCATGTCACGGCCCAGCCATCACAATAGCAGGTCGGGGAAGTCGAACATTTTCACTTTCATACAAATACCTACGAGCGTAGAATTCCAGTTTAAAGTGTATAAGCGGACTAGCCTATTATGGCGTTCGCGATTTTAGAATTTAGAACGTATTTTGTTGTGACCGTCGGTTTGGTGGTGACGAATTTAGAAGCTTGGACATCGTAGGGAAAAAACTTCATGATATCTCTGAATAAATCTTAGTCCACCATTTTAGAATTAATACCCCACTAAAGGTTGAAGACTAAATACCAAAGTAAGATACTTCTACTACTCAAAATTAATGATCAAGGAGCGATAGTGTTGAGCAAGTTCAAAATAAAAATATTTCCCACATAGCGAGCGCATGTTACCTATTCAAACTGTCATTTTCATTCAAAATGTGAACAATACGTAGTCGGAAAAATAACAAAGGCAAGTAAAAATATACTTCAAGTTGCTTAACATATTCATTCTTTGACGAGTACATAATATATAAAGTCATGAAAACTGAATCTCATATTTCTAAATATATATTGTGTCACAAATACTCTAGAACTGGGTCTCGCTTAGATTCTGAAACAGGACGCGAGTCATTAGTCTCATGAAGAAAATTTATGTATAGAAAGGATTGAAATTCCTAGGGTAAGATTTAATATATGGGTTACGTTATATGGAAGTAACGAGGAAAATTTGTTATAGAATAAAAATATTATTTAGGTTACTAATACAGAACTTAAAGAGGATGTTACTTAACCAGTAACATAAATAGGTACAAAACATTAGGTTTAACAATACAAGTAATATTTACCCACTAAAATATCCGCACAAAAGCCGTAAATTTACACGCAAATAAAAACACGACATAACTAAACGGAATATTCCCACATAAACCACATACAGCAAATATAAATCAGATCTTACTAGACTACCGACACTATTTTAGGAACTTTATGTCTGTCATCTTAAACACGCTTGGAAAACTACTCATACAGACTCATACACATTCCGAGGGCCGCAGATAAAAACCAATACTACCCGAAAAGAGGCTATAAGGAAAAATGGCCCAAGATTTGGGACAATTTGCTGGGACATCAAGTTACAATGTTTTTTATTGGCGAACGTGCGTTTTACATATTTATAAGTTGCCGAAAATATTATCTTGTTCCCCGAAAGTTTTAATACTAAAGATTAGAGTGGTCCTGTAATTTCGTTAGGAGACGTACGTATATACCTACTGTGTTAAATGTGTGGATATGTTTTATTCAAAGACAGAAATTCCATAATGTTACACAGGCAATTTCGCCTGATACTATTTTGTAGGAATAATTTGACTAAAGAATCGAATAGGTGAAAGTTGTTACAATCAACCTTGCTTTCATTTTGATCCTTTCCATGGTTAGTAGATAAGAAAATCAACTAGATTTAGCAGTTTTCTGTTCAGTATTTTCTTTTTTTTCAGCCATTTGGGAACCTGTCTCTTTAATATGAACGTAGGTTGACTTGGAACCACATATTTCCATAATGTCCAGACTGGAGTCATTCTCATTACCTACTTTAGCTAATGCATCCGTGAGATTGTTCCCAAGCTAAATGTCTAAATAAGTTCACAAGTGCAATTGAAAAACTAAATGTTACGCTAAAGATGTATACGAGTAATTAAAATGATTTATAACCTGAATATTTACTCAAGCCATTGTTATAACATAGACATCTTACATTATAAGTAGGTAATTTAAATCAAAAAATTACGAAATTCTGAAATAAAATAAATACGAAATTACTCCAGAAGGTAGGTTAGGTAGCTCGTTATATCAACTAAAACATTATACTTTTCATAATTGAGTAAAACTAATTACATAATGATTTTGATGGCCGTGGACAGCGGAAAATAGCAGATGAGACCCCACAATCAACGCATAAATTACACAGTATTATTTCTGAACTTGAAGATCACGATGATTAATTAAAGATAACTTCTGAGGCCAAGAAATTCATATAACGAGTTTATCCAAAGGGATAAAGGACCAATCGACCTTCCGGGTTTATCCACTCGAAATGGCAAAAAAGACCAAATAGACTATTGGAAACACTTTATACACGTGTCAAAAAAGACGCTTGAGCACACGAATGACCTCAAAATGTCGTCGTTGGCAAAAAACTGTGTTCATAAATAAAATAGTACGTTAAGAAACCATGAAAAACTTATTGAACAGTCTAACTGTGAAACTGAAGACTACAAACAAAGCAACAAAGATTTGGACTAGAATTTCAGTGTTGGTAAAAAACGCTCGTCCAGGTACATCAAAGTTAATTTGAAAGATGTTAGCTATTTAATGTATATTCATTATTGACTGAAAGAGTTGTTGGAATCGATGTTCGGCCGTTATTACATTAGCAATCAATTGGTTTTTTCGGTCTGACACGTTCGCGGTCAGAATTCGGTCCAAATGTTGTTAGTGTTTTTATTTTTGTATGGCAATGCAGCCATACAAAAATAAAAACACTAACAACATTTGGACCGAATTCTGACCGCGAACGGTGAGGACGGTGAATTTTTCAAACAGCTTTTTGGGCCCGTCTAAGTATCGTAGCATGTTAAGATTTAGCTGTTGGAAGATCTATAAATATACTCTAATCTCTTGTATACTTGTACCCACTTATGCTGTTTTATTTATTATAAAAACCCCTTCAAATAAAGATGAAACACAAATATTTGACAAAATATAGACGCAAAAGGACAAAAAAGTTCCGCGTATTCGCAATACTACGTTAAGATTCGTCCTAAAGTATTTCCACCATACAGACGGTGTGTACCATTTAAATATTTATAAGAGTAAAAACAAACAGACACAGTGAAGTAAAAACGTGATCATATGCATGAATTACTTTATGTATGTACATTCATTCAATTTTCTCAAACTCTTTCGAAGCAAAATCAATAATGACAACAAATTTTTATTATTATGCGATAATATATGCACATATATCATTAGACCATTACAATGCAGACATGTTATTCTTCGAGACTTCAATAGTATTTTTTATGAAGTAGATAAAAAATCGGAATCTTCTGTTTAAAACATTTAATTCTCAAAAAAAAAGAACGTTACAGTTCACTTAACATATTGAGAAAAGTAAGATAAAAATAAAAGTAAGTGCGATTCTCTGTGATCACAATAAAAAAATTAAGAGATAAAGACAATCTATTGGTACTGTTAGTGTTGTTTTCTAACGTGTTCTTCTAGGGCTTTTTTAAATGTATGCATGGTGTCACTATTGGTTACATCATCAGGTAGTTTATTATACAGTTTTGGTCCTTCGTACAGTATATATTTTCTTCCGTAGTTCTGGGTTGTCTTAATTCTAGTTTGTCTTGTCGTCGTAAATATTCTTTTTTAAGTTTAATTGTGAATGTGTACCTTGGTTTATAATTGTATGTATTAGAATGCATGTTTTATGTATGTAATTACAACTGGCAAATTTTAAGTATTTTTGTATCATTGTAAATTTTGGTGTTTGGTGTTAAGTAGTCATTGTTACAAAGTGTTTTTATTGCTTTATTTTGCAGAGCTTGTATTTCTTGGAAGTTTGATTTTGCTGCAGTTCCCCATATCTCAATGATATATTCTATATGTACCCTCTAACAAGATAGTTGTAAGTAGATAATTGCACGAACTTTTTTAGGAATGCAGATAGACATTGAATCTTAATAAATAAATCCTAAATTAATATATTTGAAAGAAGAGAATAATTAATGATCCATTCAAATAACAGTAGAAATCGCATGTAACGTCATCTAAGCTACGTACCGTAACATAAATCGAAACAAAAGGATAAATTGGTGGCAGTAATTACGACCCAAACGTGGTCCCCTGAGGAACCCATCAAGATATCATAATTAACTTCTACCTGATAGGTCTAAACGGCTTTATACTGATGAATAATGACGTAGAAAAAGCAATGATAGAAAAAGTGATAAAATTATTTACGTGTCTCAGTAATTCTAAGTACAATTAGCCGAATCAACGTCTCGTGGGATTAAGTCTTGTTTATGATACCTCATTCATCGAATCTTTACGTTCAGTCAACGTGAGAATGGAGACACAAATACTAATAAATACCAACGCCACGCAATTTATTGATTTTCCTGATGTAAGATGGAGTTTATTTATTTCAATATTTAATAAGGACTGCGGAACACGACTAACTTGTCACGTACGTGTATTTGTACTTTGAAAAAAGTTCTCGCGAAAATACGTGTTTGTATTTTGTATTGAACAGTAAAATAAAAGCTAATGGCATATCGGCATTTCGGAACCTGAATTGTTTAAAAATCCACGGACAACTTTCTCGAAACAAACTGGAAAAAACTTTCAGAAAACTCAGTATCAATTCATCCGTTATTGTATCGATATAAACATTGTTAATGCTACTAATAGCTTTAAAAACAAAACGACATCGACAGTTGAATATATAATCACAAATATGTTCATAAGCTATGTTCATAAGTCATAACTATCCGGATCATCGATTATATATTTCCCAGGCAATCCATCAAAAGACTCATCGCGGCGAGACAGACTACCTATACGATTATTAAAAAAAAAAAACGTGATAGCCGAATTGAAATGCAAGAGCACTAAAAGTGGAGAACATGGCTTTAAGATCAATGGCTCGCGATCGCGACTGCGACGCGGCGACGTTGAATAGTGTAATCTAATAGAACCGGCGGCCTCGGTGGGTCAGTGGCACATGATGTCATATCGCGAAACATTCCGCCTAGAGACTGCTTCGGGGGGCCTTCGGACTCACCTGTACGTGGTGTGTTTTACTTCGCCCGCGTACCACGTTTTTGCGCCGTCTTTGTCTAGTGTTTGATGTTAAACAGTCTGCTGTGAGCGTTGAAGGTCGCGCTCAACAGGACGATACAAAGAATTTGATCAAATCTCCTATTACCAGTTTTGGGCGTGTGAGACTGAGTTTACTCCAAAATTAGGCATGCAAATCGCGGTATAAATTTTTTCGTTATAGCTCTGAATTGAGGCGCGCCATAGGATCGTGTCAGCTGTTTTTTCGCGTGTTATATTACAGTTAATTGATGTAAAGGCTTTCAGTGTTGCTAGACTATGAATCACTTGAGTCAATAGTGTCAGACTTTCTGCATATATTAGTCATTGTAGCAACCACAATTATTTTTGGATATTTACATTTTCGATGAAAAGAATTGGCTGATTACCTATATTTTTCCAACTGCAGGCACTAAGTTAATTTGCACAGCTTCAACTGTTGTGCATAGCAATCGCATCGTTTTATGGTTCCATGCCACCAAATACGAAAAATCAGAACCTTACTTACCCTAAGAATGCTGTTAGAATGTATTGTTCAAAAACACAGCCGTTTTCGCTTACAATAAAATGTCATAAATTCAGACCAATTCTTATAAGCAAAGCTGTATGTTCTTTAGATCGATATTTCAACTAGCCTTCAGTCCTAATAGAGGGTGACGATCATAAGACTGCTGAAAGAAGAGATAAAGATGTTTTGGCATCTTTAAATGCTAGGTAATTGGAAACCAACCATTTGTCACCAAATTCTCTTTACAACTAGCAAACTTATTCAGTATTTTATCTTCAAAAAATGTTGAAAACTATCTAAAATGAACTACACACAAATCCACGCCAAATTAGAGAGCCATAGGTACCTTAAAATATTGTCGATCTTAATTACATGCTCAAAACAGTCATCGATTAGAACTAGGCGCCATTAGCCAAATATAAAGACTATTAATCAAATTGTGTCGACGAATATGGCCACCTAATTATGATAATCCATCGCTTACTGTACGACTGACCTTATATTGTATAACATAATTAAGGTTTCTATTGTTTAAGATGCTACCACTTGTAAATTAACGTTATTGCGTACATCGCTTGCATGACAATACAATCTGTCACTTAATTCAATAAATTAAAATGTACTTAACGTGGTATGTACGGTTTTCCGTTTAATATATGCTGGAAATTGGGTTTTTTCCCTCAGCCTTCATTCCCTTGTCGTACTTTTGTTTTATTAAGTTTATACTAATAATTGTACAGTAGTTGAAGAAAATGGATTATTTAACAGTGTTTGTCTGTTACAGCCAATTTGCTCCGAATTTAATTGACCAATTAAGTTGAAATTTTTTACACATATCAATTTCTGTGACACACGAGTGATCCTAGAAGGGTTCCGTTTTTTCCTTTTGATGATAAGGTTATAACATAGCTTAATGGCTATACAAATGGACTAGATATTGCTCTATTAATAATTAATAAAGAAAACAATAAAGAAAGAGAACTGATTGGAAAGAAAATAACTGATATGATAAAACTTGTCTTTGAGATCGAATACATTCGATTCAGACTAATAATATGAACGTCTGAGAATCCGGATTTGATTATTAGGGGGCAAACGACTTGTAAGTAAGTGAAATTATATAAACAAAAATAAAGCTTCCATTAAGGATATGGATCATAAAATCTTTAACGAGGAAATAACTGGAACTAAGCAGTTAGATGTCGTGATGGCCCAGTGGTTAAGGCCTCGCCTCTCATGCACGAGGTTGTGGGTACAAATCCGGGCAAGTACCAATGTGACTTTTTCAATTCATATGTACTTTCTGAGTTTATCTTGGACATTACTGACATCGGTGATGGAAAACACCGTGAGGAAACCTGGACTTATAGTTAATATAAGTCTGAAATCACCAACCCGTCTTGAGCAAGCGTGGTGATCAATGCTCGTGCCTCCTCTGTATGAGAAGAGGCCTTTGCCCTGCAGTGGGACAGTAACAGGCTGGTATTATTATTAAGCAGTTAGAACTGAGAGTTACATTTACGGGTCATGATTTACTATTAGAAAACCACGTGATTTACCAATTTTGTTTAAAATCGCGTGATATAATCAAATCGAACATGAATATTACACTATATCATTAACACCCATATACAATTGTTCCACAGTATCAACAATTAGGTAAGTTTGGAGGTCTAAAGTTTCAAGGCGATCCCAATATGGCGTAACTAAATAACAGTAGGTATTACCCCTTCGGATCCATTGTTTTACATTATAAACACGTGATAGATTAACAAAAGGCTAAGGTAATTAATCAGAAAAACTTAGAAACTGTAACAATGGACGTAAACATACTTGAAAATGTTTTGAGCCTGAATGAACAATGTGACAGAAAAATAACTGAAGATTTTGTAACTGTTTTGCAAACAATGGTCTTAGAATTACTTTTGAATACATATTAAACATAACATCACGCTTGAATTTCCCAAAGGGTTAGACAGGTGAACTTATAGCACACCCACATTTCGCCAGTTATGTTTAAGTCCCCTGAACTAGGGGGCAACCCCATTCATCAACCGGGCACAAATCCAAACTTTGCTCGACCCGGGAATCAAACCCAGGACCTCATGCTAGACAAACGACACAGATACATATTATACAAATGTATTCTAGTTAAGACCTTACTAGCACACAAAAATAACTAGATTATTATTGTGTGCTAGTAAGGTGTCAAGCCACCAGTGTTACTCAAGCTCCGCAGAGCCTTTGTGGGGGCGCCACGAAAATACTAGTCACAATGAACCCGTATTTTCGCGGAGAGCAGCACAGAGGTAAAATTAAGCAAATGCCGCCAAATCAAAACTTAGAAGCTCTTCCTTCTTGAGGAAGCGGTAAAAATAGTGGATTTTGTCAAAACTTGTCAACGTCAATTTCAATATCGTGTGAAGATTATGGCAGCAAACATGAATTACTACTGCTCCATACACAAGTGAGATGGTTATCTCGGCGTTAATCTTTAACAAGTCTATTTGACCGGAGTGACAAATTGTCCGAAACAGGATTCTCAACTCAACCTATGCAGTTATAAAAACAAAATACCGCAATAGAGTGGACGCCGAACCTGACATGCGACTTCAACTCTCTTCAACCAAGCCTGAAATCAAACAATTGATGAAAAGTTAAAATCTATTTCATACGGGGCCATTAGGTTTTGATTATTTTAGACTCCGTCAAATACTTCGTTTTTCAAAAGGGTTCCATCGCCTAAAAAGTTTGAGAACCGCTGATCTAGACGAACAAAACAACGCAGGTAAGCATCATAACGGTGTAAATGCTACGGGTCAGTAGCCATATGCGTGATGCCGAAACTGCAAATGTTTATATTGTGACAAACCGTTTTTAACGGTAAATAAAAATTGGTCCTTTTGAATCTATTTCAACTGAACAACATAAAATTAGAATTCAAAGCAGAATCATTTTTATTCCTATTGCGCTAAGAGCAAATACTAATAGTCATTCGTATGGAGCACGTATCATAGGACCAATGATCTATATCCACTTCAGCCTCAATTATGGATTTCTCGGTATCTTTGACGGAGGTATATGTGACTGGATCAATAGACTCTCAAGAGTACTTAAAGGTGATTATCAACCAACCACTAAAACACAGTGTGTTCTGTAACGGTGATAAGAAAATTTTTAAAAAATCCCCGACACAAACATTACCTCATTTCTCTTGCCTACTCCATCACCAGACCCTGTTCACTATCTATCTATAACCTATTCATGACGAGACCATTCCAATGAGCCCAAACACGATACCAGCCGTGCTATTCTGTAAACATCTCACCGTGAAAACTTAGGTGAAGTGAGCGTGGAGTGAGCTGTTATTCCACAGAGATTGACACTATTGACAGCTCACTTCACCTAAGTTTTCACGGTGAGATATTTACAGAATAGCATGGCTGTGCTGTAAGTTGGTAAGGGAGTTGGGTATCTTGCAAATTCCAGGTGTTGCAGCATCAGTTCAAGGTTACCATGTTCTTCTAATATTATTGAAGTAACAGAATACATAATTTCAAGTAGATCAAACCTGTTGAAGACGCTCACATCCATTCATCAAAAAGAGCTGATAATATTCAAACGGCTAAACCGATTTACTTGAATCATAGCTAAGAACACTCTCAAGTCACCATTCAAACAAAAAAAAAACACAATCGGTTCAGCCGTTTGGGAGCTACGATGGCGCAGTAAAGTTCTTGTAAAGTTTATTTTCAAGATGTTTTCATAAAAGTTCAGTAAAATACCGGCGGGCAACATACCCATGAGCGACATTGCATATCAAACTAGCTTATGACCGCGACTTCGTCCGCGTGAAATTTCATATTCCTCAAGAATTGTGTTATCAAATGCAAAAATAATTGTTCACATCCGACTGGTATCTTATCTCATCATCGGAAATTACACAGTAGATTTTTACAGACTGGTATCCCATACTTTAAAATACACAGTGCTTACAGACGGGTATCTCATTCCTTAGATTACACAGTAGATACTTACAGACGGGTATCCCATTCTTTAAAATACACAGTGCTTACAGACGGGTATCTCATTCTTTAAATTACACAGTACTTACAGGCGGGTATCCCATTCTTTAATATACACAGTGCTTATAGACAGGTATCCCAACTTTAAAATACACAGTGCTTTACAGACGGGTATCCCATTCTTTAAAATACATAGTGCTTACAGACGGGTATCTCATTCTTTAAATTACACAGTACTTACAGACGGGTATCTCATTCTTTAAATTACACAGTACTTACAGACGGGTATCCCATTCTTTAATATACACAGTGCTTCCAGACAGGTATCCCATACTTTAAAATACACAGTGCTTACAGAGCGGTATCTCATTTTTTTAAATACACAGTGCTGACAGACGGGTATCCCATTCTATAAATTACACAGTACTTACAGACGGGTATTCCATTCTTTAATATACACAGTGCTTACAGACAGGTATCCCATACTTTAAAATACACAGTGCTTACAGACGGGTATCCCATTCTTTAAATTACACAGTACTTACAGACGGGTATCCCATTCTTTAAATTACACAGTACTTACAGACGGGTATCCCATTCTTTAAACCAGTATCGTTTAAAATCAGTGTGATTTATCAAATGTAACCATGACTAAGACCTTAAATCAGGGAATTATAAACACAGTCTCCATATTTACGTCATCTCTGCATTGTCACAATCTCTTAACTCCATTAAGGATGACAGCATGGCAATTCTATGAACAGACACTTGTCGTACGCATACATTTGAGATGTTATTTATAGAAGTTATGCCATGCTGTGATACAGCTAGGTATGCTTATATGCAACTTGTTTATACTTTACTATGGGATTATCACAGCGATCTCACAAATGCAAAGATTGAGAAAGGAAAGATAAGTAACGAATACTTATAAGTTTACTGTTCATTCTTATTATTCTACAGTATCTTTTCCCCGCGACTTCGTCCGTGAGCCACCTTCCTCAAGAATTGGGCATTTTTTTTCCAATGCAAAAATATTTTTTCTAGTCCTACTAGTAGTTCCAGAGATTACCCCCTACATACAAACTTACAAACAAACAAATACCTCTTTATAATATTATCATAGCGTCAGGTGGTACACTTTGTGTTGCCATCTGACATTATAATAATAAAAATGTTTATTTTTCTTCCACAAATAACACTTATTTACTATAACTTAAAAACTGAAAAAATAATAATTATGATGTAGGACAATGTTCATTTGTGGGAGACTGGTGCCTACACTAAGCCGTGACTTGTATTTCAGGACACCAGGGCCTCCCCCCTAGAGGCAAAAATATCATCAAAAACATTAGAATTTTCTATTGTAATGTTTTTGCCTCATTCACGGCTTAGTTGCCGAGCTGAGGCCCTTTTTGGCATTATAATCATTGTTTTCTGTTTCTGTTTTTTTTGTTATAAGGTGTATTTTTCTGATGTAATGCCAATAAACGCATTTTTCATTCTTTTCTTTCTTTCATAATTATAATTCGTAAACTAGTTAATTCGTTGTTATTATTAACTAGCTTGCGCACGCGGCTTTGCCCGCGTGATATCTTTGTACATTATATCTTATGTTACTCAGTGATACTGATAATATAGCATAGGTACTACTGGTGAAAGAATTTTTAAACTCTGTCCAGTAGTTTTTGAGTTTTTTCACAACAAACAAAGATACAAATCTTAAATTTTTATAATATTAGTGCAGATTACACATGAATCGGAGAACCCCTTCATGATTCCTACAGATTTAACTACCTATTTCAAAGATGAAAACTTTAAAAGAGTAACGCGTCTTTTTCAACATTTAAAACAAATAACGATTTTATACTTATATAAATAAACCCCAACGCAGAAAACAAAAACGAACTTTAAAAAAATCAAAAACTGCTATTATTTTGTCAAGAGTGTACTAATGTGCTGGCTATCCTTGCTGCAGCATCAGCTCATTGTGTTGCCACCTTTGTATTGTATGTAGAATTAAATACTGATCCAAACGAATCCAAACACGCTCATATCTGCTTTTTTTTTTTCTTTCAAGAGTGTACTGGTTTGCTGTATATCCTGGCTGCTGCTCTCAAATAAAAAAAACCGCATTCATATCGGTTCATCCTTTTTACACACACACACACACACACACACACACACACACACACACACGCGCGCACATACACACACACACACACACGCACACACACACGCACACACACGCACACACACGCACACGCACACACACGCATAGCGGTCAAACTTGTAACACCCCTCTTTTTGCGTCGGGGGTTAATAAAAAGTTAAAACAGCTGAAGTCTTCCATATCTACGCAAAATGAATCAGCGCGTCACGCAACAGTTCTTTGACTCTTTTCTCTGTTGACATGGACACAATAACCTCAGTACGTAAGTACTTCAAACGTATTCTTTTTATCTACACTTGAGATCAGTACAACTAACAATTAAGTAGTTTAGTTATCAACGAGATAGATGCGACTGTTGCCCTATGTGAATGAGTAGATGAAAATGTATATGTATTTAGAATTTAGGAGATTTTGAAGTGATAACTGGCCATTTAACTAATAAAAAAGTAATAAATAAAAAATAAAAATAGAAAAAAACCAATTAGAATTCAGTCGTAAACTAAGAATAAGTAAATACAAAATTAAACTTGAATATAATTCTTTATGCGAATCAAACGAAATATATTACAGAATTTTCATATAAATATTGAAGTAGAATCTAGGTACAATAAATAACAGAGAATAACATCAAACGAGCTTAGAAACAAATTTAGGAAATGTAACTTGAAGTTATTCGACGAATCGTAAAATTTATTTGCAAATTCAATCTTCAATTCAAAGGTGTACAAAATTGGTTGGCAATAGGCATATCAAAGCACTCAACGACCCATTGCCAACCTCTGAACATTTAGCAGAATCGCGTTAACAATTCGTAATGGTCAATATTTAGTATTAAAAAATTCGTGTGCCAGTAGTTGATGTAAAAATGTAGACGCCCTCAAAAGCCATTCAGCCATGCTATTCTGTAAACATCTCACCGTGATAACTTGGGTGAAGTGAGCATGAAGTGAGCTGTCACTATAGCTAATCCCTAGCATCCTGCCGGTCGATTTGTGACAGTGACAGTTCACTACACGCTCACTTCACCTAAGTTTGACGTTGATATTTTTACAGAATAGATCGACTGTTAAGGTCCCGTTCACACGTACCACAACCACACCACATCGCAGAGACAAAATGTGGGCAAGCAGTGGTTACATGTGAATAGTGTCGCTGCAGCCTCTTGCAGTTGCGTTGTGGTGGCATGGTCGCTAGTGGTTGCGATGGAGTTACGTTGTGGCTAGTGTTTGCAGGCAGACAGATCATTGTGTTTTGGTGTGGTCGCCAGCTAGTCCGCGGTCTCACTGGTAGTTGCGTTGTGGCTACGACGTGGTATCTATGTGGTAGGTATCGCCCACACGGTTGATTTTGACTGCAAAATGCCCGTGTGAATAAACCATTCATTTTAAAATAGGGTGGCAGGGACATCGACGCGAAAACTGATACCATGGATTCAGTACATAGAAAAGAAAGAAAGAAAGAAAAAGTGTTTATTCACAACAGTCAGTCGTTTCAGTGTTTTTTTGTTATTTTTTTTTTGTTATATTTTGTTTGTGTTAGTGTTTTTTACATGATTCTGAATCCCAGCGTTGAAATTTTTGGTCGGTTATTTTAAAAATTCTGCTGTTTCATAGAAAAGTTCACACCTACGCGGTCAAAATGTATGGAAAAGCAGATTTAAAAAAAATAACCTATGAAATTTTTTAACGGGGAGTTCAGAATCGTGTACTGAATCCATGGTAACAGTTTTCGCGTCGATGTCCCTGTCACCATGTATTAGGTCCCCACCTATGAAATCAGCGTTTTGTATGGAGAATTTTAAAGAAGTTGCTTTTTTCATACTAACATTTTCTTAATTTATATAACAACCATGAACACTATTGTTTTAAAACTTTTATGCACTAATGTTTAAAAACTAAGATAACGTAATATGCCACTAGATTAAGCGACAAAAATAAGTTTTGGCTAAGTTAAAACAAATAGTGGTCATTTCTGCTAACAAAATGAGGAGTCATTTTTAAGGTATTTTTTATGTTTATAAACTATAAGTAGTAAGGTTTTTTTTACTATTGGTAGTTGTCTATGATGGTCATTATTCGATATAATACCAAGCAATTGATGAATATTTTAATTCATAGAAGTGACAAGGTTCTCTAGTTGTGAGAAAAAAACGCCAATTTCATAGGTGGGGACCCAATATAACATCGTAGCCTAACAACTTAGGGCCCGTTCACGTGTTGTCGTTGTGGTTGTAGTGTGGTTGTGGTG
Organism: Agrochola circellaris; assembly: GCA_914767755.1. Taxonomy (NCBI): domain Eukaryota; kingdom Metazoa; phylum Arthropoda; class Insecta; order Lepidoptera; family Noctuidae; genus Agrochola; species Agrochola circellaris. The sequence continues at coordinate 2,806,190 of OU611855.1, read as the reverse complement.
CGATCGTGTGTTCGGGCCCTAAGAGATTCGTAGAAGACCTAAAATAGAACATTCCACAGAGACCACAGACTCTATGGTTTTAATAATGTGTCTGTCTACTACGTCACGTGTTTCCATATAATTAGCAAGTCGAGTCGTGTCAACTTGCGTCCATCGAATGCCAACATTTTTTCCTAGATCTTCCAAGATGGTATGATTTTAAATTTAGACTGCGATAAAACAGACTGCCCGAGGTAAGAGGCACCTGGGTTTGTGAGAGCTGGAATTTGTATATCTAGGAACACGTAGATGTATACAGGGTTATTGTATTGGGATTTGACGACATTACAGTAAAAAGACGTAAGAATTCTTGAAAATGAAAAATTAACTTTTATTTCTTTAGAACATAACTTTCATGTTTTACATTGACATTTAAAAATAACACAACAACGCCACCCACGGCCAGAAAACGAAACTTAAAAATGCGTTTACAAATATACCTTAATTATTATGTATATATATATGTTTATGTAATGGATATATATATATATATAATTATTATGTATATACATAATTTCGAGTAAATTGACATTTTATATTTTAAAATGAATGAAATAAAAACATAAAATGTAAAATTAGTCGAAAATGGTTGTCATTTGAGGGGTCATTTGGTTGTAAATGCACACACACATCAAAAATAACCCTGCATGTTGATAAAAAAAACATGCTTAGATAAGATAACGTGCTTTTGAAGATCTTGCAACTGACAAAAGTTCTTTCGAGTTTTGACAATCCGCAATAGGAATTTCATTTTTAGGCTTCCGACATTAAAAGGTAGCACGGAACCTTCATAAAATCACTTTTTTGTTCCAGGTCTACGCAATCGAGACAGGTTCAAGAGGGGCACGGGGATAAATAAGAACACCGGTACGGATCAAAGGTTAAGCTACTCTTGCTGCAGTCGGTTCTTGGATGAGTGACCGTCCATTACATAACGAGACCCCTCCGTGCCTCGGAAAGCACGTTAAACCGTTGGTCCCGGCTGTCATTCGTTGATCTTTGGCAGTCGTTACGGGTCGTCAGAAGCCCAAAAGTCTGACAACAAGCCTTATCAAGGGGTATCGTGTTACCCAGTAACTGGGTTGTGGAGATCAGATAGGCAGTTGTTCCATGTAAAATACTGGGATCCGAAGCCGACCCTAAAATAGTTGGGAAAAGGCTACGCAGATTAATTGACAGGTCCACTGGAATCTGCCAAAAGGGAACTCCAATTTAGCTCACCCAAAATAATACCTGGTAAATCCAGAACGTTTATAAACTCCTTTCTAATAATAGAAATGTAAAATGACTAACAGAAAGTATTCCCTCGTTTTTGAACAAAGGCGCGTTTGGCACTGATCTACATTGCCCTCTCTTGGCTAATATACAAGAATAGCCAAATAGTACATTAATTGAAAGTTTTTTTAAGACTTAAATTATATAGATATACTTACTGATGCCTGATCGGTTGATTGGTGGTGAAGTATATCAAACTAGACTAGAATGTAGGTGGTGCTAAGTACTAGAATTATAGACGAAATGTCTTTAAGAGTGGTCAAAATTCAAAGACAAGGAACAAGAGACCAACAATCTAAAAACAATCTGGATGTTTTTTTTTAAATTGATAACAAAAGTCTGGATGCAAAAGCAAGTTGTAAGACAGAACATTTTTAAAATGGAGTAAGTCATGCTCATAAAATTTATTAAATTTATCCTGGATGTCAAAAATAGTAAAGTATCGTCACGTCTCTTCTCCAATTCCCCCAGTTCAAATGACCAATGATAAATCATAACCTCAAATAAGGCTAATCAAAAAATTATAACCAATCGCCGCCTTTATAATTCACAAATGAAAACGCGACATTTGAATCACATTTGTACTAAATCAAATGTCTATTTCTCTCTATTACAGTCACGGCCGCGATTAATGTACTATCATTGTAATTTACACTACACTACAGCTGTTACTTTTCATAAATATAATTGCTGAGTGCAGTACATTGAATACACAGATGAGATGAATCACGAGACTGGATCAGTCAAGTATGGGCGTATCCATGATGTCACGACAAAACACAGTACCTACCTACGGAGTGTACGGAATGGCTTCCCAAAAATTCGACGCAGATTGACTGGTCATTTGCGTACGTAAAGTTAAAGATTCAAGTTGTGACGTCAAAATGTTAAAATTACATAACGTAGGCTCGCAAAAAATGTCCGCAATGGCGCTTGAATAGATTCATAAGAATAGATTTTATTGTTAGAACAGCTGTTTTCGTAAAGGTTTCTTCCATTTCATCCTGATTTTTTTCTTCGGTGTATATTTTTAGATCGTGTTTAGGAATACATTTTTATTTTCTTTCTAAGGCTTTTTCGTGGTCCAAAGTCCTAAACAGATTATTGAATACGTAGGTATCCTAAAATAGAATAGCGCAATTTGGGAGTGGCTTATATGTGGAATACACAACAGACTCGTAAGAACTTGGGTGCACCACATACATAAATGGTAAAACTATTTTCTTAATGTCCCTCGGGAATCATCGCATTTCCGAACACAAACGAATCCTTATTTCCATATCCATCAATTATTAGATTCATCGTGTATAATAATTTGAATTCAGAACTAAATTCTTTATTGTTGTTTAGTTTTGATTTCCGTGTGAACTATACTATAGAGCTAAAGTACATAGTTCTGAATTCAAATTATTATACACGATAAACCTAATAATTGATGGACATGGAAATTTGCATTCGTCATTCCATGTCATGTTCATGTTAGTGTATGGTGTAAAAATAACTAGAAAGATGTAGGTACTTATATTTTAATCACCTTAAAAAAATAACCTTTTCCTTCGTTAGCTTTCGTGATGAAAACGGTTATTTAACCGAAGCGGAAATCACGTGCGAGCAAAAAGGGCAATTAAAACGACACGGTTAATAAATAGAATTTTATTCAAGAACACCGAGAAAAACGTCGGTATCGAGACTCGGTCATTCATAAAAAGCCCAAGCAGTTACGAAGGTTAACACCTTCCAAGGTACCCATATACCTTCGAAGGCCACTCGTAGGCACGTCGGCACGCAACATATGTCCACGATCACGTCTGTTTACACGACTGTCACAGCCTCGATTCTCATCAACTTAAATACTTCGCTGAAGATCCTCCCAGAAAATCTATTTGCAATCCGATACGTATACTTTCCGTACTGCAGACTCGAAAACGGGTCAAAATACAACATCAGAAATAGAATACCTTGGGATTACACTACGCAGGTTATTGCGAGCGAACAACGCAACATAAACTATGTTGAGATACACATTGTACATATTACGTCTGTCGGAACACTAAAGAAATTATGGGAAAGGGGCGGCCGATTTAAGGAATGTTTCAATGTTACATTGGAACCGCCCCAAAACACCACTTTCGCTGTGTTTCGTTACGGCAAAATATTTGATCGTTTCCGTAGGAAAAAGGAATTTTAAGACATAATATAATTAACATTGACGTCACTTTATAGGATTTAGGACTGGTTGCTATAAAAATTCATAAATAGAATAGAATTAATTTTGACATTTGCAGAATTTCGGCGCAATTTCTTGCGAGCCTCACCTCTTTTCAGCCTTTCAGTTTAACTTTTTTACTGGAGTATGTTCTGTTCGCCCAAGAGGCCCTCAAAGTGTCGCAGGATTCGCCGAACTGGTCAGCTCTTAACTTGGTAGGTCTATGGAGGCACCGCAGGGTGGCGGAAAATACCGCGGCGGTGGCCTTGGACGAGACGTCGAACTCTGTGCGGAATGCAAACACGAACAAGCGGACATCTTGCCGAAAATTGTGTGTATGTGGCGAATTCACAGATGTAACTTGTGTCGTACAAGCGAAGATGTGAACGGTTCGCCAAAATTTGTGCCTGTTTTCGTTTGAATTTCGGAATTGGGTTAAAGCCGGATGTTACGTCATTTTAGTTTGTGTTTGCAGTTAAAAGTAAAAACTCTTGACATTAGGCGTACTTATGGGACGATCTAATAATGACAACGTCTGTTAAATTGTTTCCACGTTATATACTTAGATACTCCATAAAACTCTTGTCCTTGAGTCGAATATAAAAACTCGTTGGATGTAAACGCTAGACTGATTCATTCTATTAATCACCCCGAAAATATATTACACGGAAACATACAAGAATTTTCACTTTCTGTAGATATAATTCAAATTAGATTGTTATTTGTTGAAATTGGCGTGGCGGCCATAAAATAATGAGCACGGCCCTTTTGTTAGAACTCTTGTAGCTGCCAAATTACGTGAATTGAGATCGATATGAACTAAAAATACCATAGACAAATCAGTGAGATCACTCTGAAATTGCTCGAAATAATCCGACCGCAAGCCAAGCCTCTAATCTGGACCAATTAAGGATAGCTCGGCAGATATCAGATAACATTTAATTAACGCCACTGAAACAAGTCTATATCGGAGCCATTAAATGCGGTCTTCATTAACCATGACAAAGAATATTATAGCTAAGGGATTGTAATTAGTTCCATAAATATTTCCGGGTACTTAAACCAGGTTTTTAATTCTAAGTGTCATGGGGGAGAGCAGAATGCGTGCAATTGATGATAATCCCCGGATTACGGCAGACCCTAATTAAAAATAATCACTTTTGTTGCAAAAAAGCTGCAAATATTTTCACTTTAAATTATGTAGGTTTATAATAGGATGGGAGATCATTGAAATAATAAGAATGCTGAAGTCGAATGAGTTAGTGAACTCTGATCAGAACCAAATAAGTACCTAATACAATTTAGTTTGTATTAGAGTGGCTTGTTGGTCTAGTGGTCGCAAGTGCTACTGTTGAGCATGAGGTCTTGGGTTGGTTGGTCTTCCCAGGTCGGGCAGTGTTATTGGGTTTTTCTTTCACCAATTTCTTAGTATCAGCCTGGATTTGTGCCCGGTTCATGGCAATGGGCTCGCCCCCTATTACATGGGACTTAAACATAACTGGCGAAATGTGGGTGTACTATAGGAGTACACCTCTGCCCACCCTTCGGGGTAACACAATAATACAACCTTAGTTTTTGTTTACCCTAAACCTCTTAAGGGGTCATTGTACCTACTGATTATTATGAACAACTTTCTCTATGGGACCAATGCAGAAAACGCGAAAAAAAAATTGAATGAAATAGGGTAAACAAAAACTAAGGTTGTATAAGTATCGCTAGGGAAGTAAAAAAAAAAAATAACTATCTTCAATTTCGGAAGTCGGTGGCAAAACACGAAAATACAGAACCAAAGACACCGACTTCCGTAATTAAAGTTATTTTGCACTTTTTAGTGTCTTTTTTTTAAGTCGAATCAATTTATTTTTTGGAAAATTGAGAATTGAATTGAATTGAGAAAATTTGGCAATATAACGCTAATGTGACAATATTGTACCGATGGACACAGATTGGACACTCCTCGTTTTAGGTATGAAGCTACATACAAGTAGGTAAGCGGCGGGCTCGACTTGTCGAATTCAGTGGGCGTAACACAGTCAGAACAACATCGAGTTACGCGATAGAAAGAGAGGCAAATTCTAGATGAATATCTGTCGGTAATTAGCGCTGTGCGACCTGATTTGCACTTTATTGTGTCGTCGCAAGAGTCGCTTTTTATTTAAATGATTTTGCGGAGTTTCCATCTGTACCAATCTGTGACTCGTCGCAAATTGGGAAGTAATCCACGGCTGTTTAAACATTGTCTCACGAAGTTATTGTCCGCAAATGTAACCAAATATGAGGAACGTGTTAGCACTGGAACACGAATCAAGAATGGATGGAACTTTTGTTCTGATTTTCTCCGTTTTAAGGCTCGTGCAGACCAAAGCGACGCGACGGCGCGACGCGACTCGAACAATACAATTTCTAAGAAAACTTCACGGTATAACAATAACCGGTGTCGCGTCGCGCTAGTCTGCACGAAGCTTTAGATGCTTTTAAATGCCGTTAGTTGCATAGTGCAAAGGGATATCATTTCTGCAAGCTTATCGATGATTGAATTTTAGATAGAAAATAAATTGCAATACCCTCCTGTGCATATTAACCACAGCAACCTGACTAACCCAATGCAAAACTACACTGCCGCTCTGCGCATACAACGCTCACACGCACACATTTACAACCTTTTAGAATGACACTACAATCAAACTACTCCACACAAAAGCACACATGTTTTCGAAACCGGCTTCACTTCACTGTTGACAGCGCTCCGTCTTGGTTTTTTATTTGGGCTGAGGTCTAAAGTACGGAACGTTTTTACACTATGAACTATTAACTTCATCTAGCTTATTTTTAATATGTTTTTATATGACGTGTAAAAGTGATTCCGATATCCTATTTACAGAATAAACAATTTCATTTCATTTAATCAGACTGAAGAACGAACACGCTACTAGTTACCTACTACTAATCTTAACTTTACATTTGTTTATAATAAGCTTAGCTTAACCTACACATAACTACATAATATAAGTTTGGCTGTCACGGCATTCCTGAGTAAAACAATATAAAAGTAACAAAATTGTCCCGTTAGCCAATGTCTTTGAAATTGGAATTTCTCTAACAATAAAAAACAGCATATCCATGAACCGAACCATAAATAAAATATCAATTTCCTTATTAAAAGTAATAACTTTTTTACGAACATTCTTCGATACAGGAAAACCTCACATACTTTAGTGAAAACTATGGCCGTAGCAGGCCATAACATAAGAACATAACTTAGAAAAATATGCAACAACTGTTAGAATTGAAAAAGTTAGTACAACATAAGTTTTATTGAGGAAAAACGTAAGTACCTAATAATTATACTTCTTCGGTTGGCTATCTATATGCAATACCTAAGTATTTCACCCGGTCGATTCTGGAAAAATATCACCGTGAAATTTAGGTGAAGTGAGCGTGAAGTGAGTTGTCAAATAGTGCTAATCCCTAGCATGCTGCTGATTTGTGACAGTGACAGCTCACTTCACCTAAGTTTCACGTCGATATTTTTACAGAATCGACGGACAGGTATAGCTTGTCCACTCTGAAATGACGCGCCGCCCTTCCGCATTACGCACACGATAATACGGATTTCTATGGGTAACGCGCTAGTGGGGCGCGTCATTTCAGAGTGGACAAACTATACCTACAAAACAATTACTTATTTTGATTATTGCTACTTAATAAAACATACGAGAAGTCACACAGGATTGTCTTCAAGATCATATTGTTAAATTTTTTTATTCTTTTTTTTCTTTCCTTTTGTCTTAAACTATTGAAATATTACTGCTAATAGGAAGCAATACTTTCCTAGCTGAATAATAACTGCGAAACACAAAAATTAAGTGCATATTTAAAATCATCTGAAGTCTCCGCATATACTATAATGATATCGACCTGTGCGAAGGTTACTCGATCCAATCAAGTTATAACTCAATGAAGACAAATTCGTATGCAACGCAGGTCTACTATATTTACTTATCTAAAATCTTTGCATATACTATAGCGACAGCGACCTGACCGAAGGCTACACGACGCAGTCTGGTTATATAACACAGTGCATAAACCAGAGTGCTAGCTATGCGGGTATTCCTATGCACTGCTACAAATCTCACGACATACATACGTCTAGGATTTTGTCATACTGACAAATCTTGGGAGTAAAGAATGAGCGGTAAAAAGCGGCAGTTTAAAAAAAAATTACCGACGAAAATTTTCAACGCAATGAGGTTCAGAATCATGTACTGAATCCATGGTAACAGGATTCGCGTCGATGTCCCTGCCACCCTGTATAGTGGCGTCGGCTTCCAGTCTAACAGGATGCAGCTGAATACCAGTATTTCACATGGAGAGACTGCTTATCTGACCTCCACAACCACAACTCCTGATACACCAGGGTAAGACTGATTGCTAGTCTGTATTTACATAAATTGATATTATATCTGTCTGTATGATTCTGACTCTGGAATAAAAGAATCCTAACTAATATTATAAAAGCGAAAGTGAGTTTGTTTGTTTGTTACGCTTTCACACTGAAACTGCTGAACAGACATGGATAAAATTTGGCACATGGGTAGACCGTGACCTGCATTAAGACATAGGATACTTTTTATCCTGATATTCCCACAGGATCAGACGCATGCGGGGTGGGACCGCGGGGCGCAGCTAGTAAAATATAATTGCAATTAATAGGGCTAACAAGCCGACCGTCCGATAGAATTTCCCATCGGCAAAAATAATGATTCCATACAAAGTTTCATCCCCTAATTAACCCCTTTATGGGAATGAATAATCAAAAATCCGTTGGTGCTCACTTTCGTTATTTATGGAACTCCAAATTCATGCAAAATTGCATGCTTTTAGACCCAGTAGGCTATATTATATACAGCGTTATTAGTTATAAGATGGCAATCCGTTAAGGGGTTCACATTGGCATAGGCGTCATCAGGGGTCATTTGGTTGCAAATGACCTCTCCTACATCCCCTTAACCGATTGCCGACGTATAACCAATAACCCTGTATATAGGCTGTGCGTTGTCTGTCAGAGAATTAATGAATTTTGTATCTTGGAACTTTTCTCCAGTAGAGTTTTCTTTCCTTCTCTGCTATAATTGGTATTCACTACAAAGTGAAAGATAACTTTAAAATCAGGAGTCGGTCTTCGGTTTTGTATTTTCGTTATTTTATTAATCGATTCCAATATATAAAAAGTTACAGAGTTTAGAATCTTGGTACTCTCCAGTAACTGGATTAATTCACGTTACGTCACATTAATAATGTGTTTCAGTATCTCGCATTATCAACGTGACTTGACGAACATTTTGTTGTAAAATTATTATCTTACTGATTATTATTGCTATCTGAGGTCACCAAACCCTGCGTCTACCGTAGTGTTAAGTTGTCATGACTATGGACCTACTGGAGCAAGAAGATGCAGCAAGCTATGCAGTTTTTCATCACCAAATTGCGCCAGTCATAAAACTGGATGCGTATTTTATTTATTTCAGTAGAAAAATAAAAACTTTAAGCGCACTGCAGACTTTTCTTCTACTGCATTTTCTCAAGCCAAACTAGAGGTAAAACAAATTTGAATTATATTTGATCGAAGGAATTAAATGACTGCGGTATGAATGCACGCCCAACAATAGCCCAAACGGAGGGTGCATATTGTTCCCCGTGAGGTCGATTCCAATTCAAGCCCATTGACCCATTGTGATCCGACCCACTCTTACTCAGTTAGGGCTCATTTATCTTAAATTTTGGTATTTAATGGGAACATGCAAGCGTTCTTTGTGACGTCTACGAACATTAAAAGTAAGAAAAGACCTATTGGTATGGTTGGCATTGAACGTCTTTCGAAATGTCTGGACTTCAACGAACCTAGATCTTGATACCAGAGTTTGTTTCGTATTATTTTTCAGTGGTAGTCGTATAGAAATCAATGGCTCTAGACACAACATAAGACAAGAAAAAGTGTGAGTAGGATGTAACCAACTAAAGATGTTAATTACTTAATATTAATTAATATTAATATTTAATATCTTAACTAATATTATAAATGCGAAAGTTTGTTTGTTTGTTAAGCTTTCACGTCTTAAGAGGATTACAACAGCTAAAGCGCGGTCACTGTCGGACTGCATAGAAATGAAAGAGAAGCGCGATGACACGACGCAGGTAATTTATTGCAAAATATGAAGCAGTTAGCGATTTACAAAAAATCTATTGATTGGACTGGAAAATTAAAACACTATTGTAGGACCACTCGTTTATAAGCAACGGTATTGATTCACTGATTATTATTGTGTTGTTACTGAAATTACGTTTTACACTAAACTATTGTTTTATAAATGTTGTCTAGAATAAATAATGAATTTAAGCATTTTCCCTATTAGAATTAGATCTTTTAATAGATTAGTTTATTTGACTGACTAAGGTAAAGCAGTTTTAATTATAACGTCTGTTAACAGATGGCGCTTGGTGCGCTGTACTGCTTTACCATAGTACGTAGTTTTGTGTCGTAACGAAAATGTTAGTCAGTCATCGTTCAGCCTTTGAAGTGTAAAGTGCTCCAAGTGCAAGTAACTAAATATATTTGATTTTATTATACGTGCAGTGTTTTATTCGTAACAGTGAGTACAACAAATCAGAAGCGGGATTGGTAAGTTTCGTTTTTTTTTACTTACTTTACTTCGCCCATAGATTTAAAAGTGTTATTTACGTACTTGATAACGGAATCATTGAATTAAAAAGTCTAAAATTATATATTTACTTTCTTTTGGTAAGAATTATAGAGATTTGAGACTCTTGAAAATAATTAGCAAATTTATTTCTTCGTTTTATTGTGTTGCGTGCCTTTTCTATTTTAGTGCCATGGACGATAAGTGAAACACAGTATGGTTATATGGTATTTTATTTCATCGCATAATAGACGAATACTATTTTAACTGTGTAAGTTTTGTTTATTTTATTGTTTGAAACCTATGGTTTAATCATAACATAATTAGTATTGTTGCAATATTTTTTCGCCAAGTTATTCAGTTTACAGGAAATGGAACGTAGTCCTATCCTTGACTCTAGAGGACGGCAGCCAAGTCGCACACGGTTGCGATCAAGGAGCCAGTCCGAATGCCGGACGCCTAGTCCTGCCGGAGAGCGGAGACGCCGTCTTGCTAGCAAACGGGCGCGCCGTGCCTCTAAGGATCGGACACGCAGCCCTTCACACAAGCGGGCGCGTCGCCTAAGCGGTGACCAGGTAAACAACTTGGTCAGCCATCGGGAACGCAGCTCTACAAGCAAGAGGTCGTATAGTCCTTCTAGCAGTCGATGTGCACGCAGTCCTTCTAGCCAGTGGGCGCGCTGTCCGTCCAGCCATCGTGAGCGCAGTTATTCAAGACAGCGAGAGCGGAACTCCAGCAAGCGTCGGGTTTACAGCTCCGGCAGCCAGCGGGCGCCAAACGGAACGGGTCGGGAACGGACGTCAAGCCAACGAGAAGGCAACTTATCAAGACAGAGGGTGCGAAGCCCGTGCGGTCACTGGGCAAGTGGCTTGGTTGATCCCCGAGCGAGCAGCTCTGCACGTGAGGCGGCGCGCCATCCCTACAACCATGTGGAGAAGAGCGACTCCCGAGCGCGCAGTCCTGGCAACCAGAGAGGGCGCAGCAGCCCCTTTAGGAGCCAAGCACGCAGTTCTGCTGGCCGACGGGAACGCACCGAGCATTGTGAGTTGCTCCTACCAGAAGAAAGAGTCAGACCAGGTACCGATTTGCATGCTATGGACAACAATGTTAGTGTAGCTCAACTTGTAAAAGTATTACAAGTTATTAGTAATAATGCCGGTAACAGTAAATTATCGTACCAAAATACAGTACCTGAATTTGACCCTGCTCGTAAAGAGCAAACGGTAAATATGTGGGTTCATAAGGTTAACGAATGTGCGATGATTTACAATTGGACAGACAAACAAACGATACACTTTGCCCTACCTAAATTAAAAGGGTTAGCCCAGAAATGGTACGAAGGTCTTACTACTGTAATGTTTTCCTGGCCTGAGTGGCAAGACAAGTTAAAATTAGCCTTTCCTAGTAGTGAAAACTACGGACAATTGCTCTTTACAATGCTGAATAAGCGTGCGAAATTCAACGACTCGTTAGAAGAATATTATTACGATAAAGTAGTATTATTGAATCGTTGTGGTATCCAGGGCAAAAAGGCAGTAGACTGCATTATATTCGGTATCGAAGATCGTAGCGTTCGTTTAGGCGCAGATGCGGCACGATTCGAAAGTCCGGACCAATTGCTACCATATTTAAAAAGTGCTAGGAACCATGCCACATCACAAATTAATGCTGATAGAAAACGAATCTGTTCTAATGATAACAATACCAAGTCTGATAAGAGTTTGACTTATAAAGAAACTAGGGAACGTTCAGTCCAATGTTTTAATTGCTCACAATATGGCCATTATAGGTCACAATGTACGAAACCAGTCATAAAGTGCAATAATTGCTCACGTTTTGGACACTCGGCTGATAATTGTACTGAGTCTACAAATAAAAAACCCAATGATAATAACCCTCCAAGCCAGTCGTAATATAGGAATTGTTGGCATTCTAATGCAAAGAGATAAAGATAGCGTTCTTAAACCAGTCGCGTATTACAGTAGACATACCACGGTCGATGAACAATACATGACTGCATATGAACTTGAAACCCTTGCTCTGGTCGCTTCTCTACAACGGTTTCGCGTATATTTAATAGGCATTGAGTTAAAGTCTTTACGGATTGCAACTCATTATGCACTACGTTTTTGGAACGAGACTTAATTCCCAGGGTCGCGAGGTAACACACACTTGTTGGTAATTATTGATGCCTACACAAAAAAAAAAATATTTTAAAACCGGTTAGAAGCACAAAAGCGTCTATTGCTATTGGATAAATTAAGAGACTACTTCAGTATTTTTGGGGTTTCCAAAAGAATTATTTCGGATAGAGATTCAACGTTTACTAGTTCTAAATTCAAAGAGTTTTTAAATGGTTTGGGTGTCAAACACGTACTCAATGTGGTGGCTACGCCAAGAGCAAATGGGCAAGTCGAGCGCTACAATCGTACTTTGCTCGCGTCACTCAGTACCTAAATATCAGGGACCCTATTGTGACTGATGTTTTCAATTTTATAATGATAGGTATCAGGTTGCAGACACGCCAATCACGCGTAAGAGTGGACGCAAATATAATACAGTTATTGTTGTTGATAAAATGAAATCGTGGTTAAGTTTTAATAGGTCGGAAGATGAATCCGCCTCTAGTGGCGACGACTGCAAAAGTGTCGATGGATAGTAGAATCCGATATTATGTATACTGATGTGTTCACTTTGTGATAGATAGTATTCGGTACTAACGGGTTTACCCACTTTTTAAGCCAGCCAGCCTTCGTGATTTTAGGCAGATATAGCCTTCGTGATTTTAGGCAGATATAGCCTTCGTGATTTTAGGCAGATATAGCCTTCGTGATTTTAGGCAGATATAGCCTTCGTGATTTTAGGCAGATATAGCCTTTGTTAGTTACGTATTTATGGCAGATGTGGCCTATTACTATGATTTTATAAAGGCAGAAGTAGCCTTAGTATGGTATTCAGTGCAGAAGCGGCCTGTTACCAGATATCTTTGAATGCGTAGTAACCTCAGTCAGACTATCACATGTAGTATTCAGTGCAGAATAGCCCTGTTGCTACGGTTGACAAAGGCAGATATAGCCTTGGTCCGATATGTGATAAAGTGGTGTTCAGGGTAGACGCTCTGTAACCACGGTTGACAGAAGCAGGTGAAATTTAATTGTAATGTTAACACCTATTAGCCAAATGAATACTAACCTGAAACTGTAATATTAGGAAATTTTGTTGATGATTGATGATGATGGTGATGATGATGATTATGATGATGATGATTTAAGTTTAATTATTGTATAATGCAAAAACAGAATTTATAAAATGGCGAGTTCTTACACGAGGACGTGTTATGTGAGTCGGATGGCCGAATGTAGGACCACTCGTTTATAAGCAACGGTATTGATTCACTGATTATTATTGTGTTGTTACTGAAATTACGTTTTACACTAAACTATTGTTTTATAAATGTTGTCTAGAATAAATAATGAATTTAAGCATTTTCCCTATTAGAATTAGATCTTTTAATAGATTAGTTTATTTGACTGACTAAGGTAAAGCAGTTTTAATTATAACGTCTGTTAACAGATGGCGCTTGGTGCGCTGTACTGCTTTACCATAGTACGTAGTTTTGTGTCGTAACGAAAATGTTAGTCAGTCATCGTTCAGCCTTTGAAGTGTAAAGTGCTCCAAGTGCAAGTAACTAAATATATTTGATTTTATTATACGTGCAGTGTTTTATTCGTAACAGTGAGTACAACACTATTATGCTAATATGTAGCTTGTAGAATAATCTGACAAAAAATCAGAATGATTGCATGTAAATTAATATGATTTTTAATCGTTAAAAGAAATTTTTAGAGGTATCTTCATGATTTTTTCCTATCGTATCAAATTAGTTGTATTATGTTTTCAACACACTATCATACTAGCATATATCCTGAAGAATATCATATATTTTTCTGATTTTGTTTACTGCAGTGAATCATATTCTTTTAGGCATTATAAAACTTGCGTTTAGGCACGTTTAGGTCCTGTAGTCCCCTTAACTACTCAACCACATAAATGTTGTCAGGGGTACAGAAAAGGTACCTTTCAGCCAGTAAAAAAGTATTGTTCCCGAGGGAGAGAAAAACGCGAGCAAGGCCGCGGGCAAAAGCTAGTATTAATATTATAAATGCGAAAGTGAGTTTATTTGTTTGTTACGCTTTCACGTCTCAACGGCTGAACAGATTTCGATGAAATTTGGCACACAGGTTGACCATGACGTGGATTAGAACATAGGATAGGTACTTTTTATCCTGGTAGTTCGTTTCCGTGGGATAATTTCCGAACTCCACGCTGGCGAAGCCGCGGGCATTAAGTAGTAAAATATAAACAAAAGTTTTGTGCCCTTAAAAACAACAACAATTATAAAAATATAAAAATAATTACTAACTTAATAAATCTTGTTTAATTTGATTTCGTGTTTAATTAAACCCAATGTTCTATAATAATTAGCGATTAAACAAAAAAGTCATCAAGATATTCTTAGAAATAACGAAATTGTCGGCTACAGAGAAGCTTTAGCAATAATTTAGCAAGTTTATGAGTTAATGAAGCCTGAAATTAAAACGGGGGAGTAAAAATAGATGTAACAGCATATCTTCTGGTTCATGCTTAATTCCCGGGTTACACGAGGCTAGTTATTCAAGCTAGGACAGCAAGATTGTGCTAGTTAGTTAGCAAGCTAGTCACTCTGGCGTCGTAGTCGGATGGGGTTTTATTTTTGAGCTAGTAGCGCCCCCCACCACTGATATTGCACCACCCTCGTGTGGCCGGTGAAGTTACTATCATATCGGATCATTTTACTGTACGGACTAAGTAAACAGCTCTAGCATATGCCAAGCCAGGATATCGATATTACTTACTTGTTATCCTAGCTTCAGACACCAAAATAGTGATTAAAAGTGCTTTTTATTCACTGTTTTCAGTGAATAAAATAAGCTTTTTAGAGGGGGAATGGTATTAACTACATTTTTAGACCCCATTAGAACTCACAAAGCACTCTAGCACTAGTATTTTACTAGCAGCTCAAGCCGTCATATTTAATCAAGCAAAATTCCTGCGCTGTTTCGGCTTGTGCGCCAAGTCATATAATTAAACCGTAGGTAGACGTAAGCCTAATCAGTTCAGTGCCTACAGGCAGGACCTAAGTATCAGTCATTACTCAGCAAAATTGTGCAATGCCTTTGCAGGTATATGACCAGCTTAGAGCTTACTAACTACCGGAGTTCACTTAGGCAATTTTTAAAAGCGACGTGTGTAATGTGATCTGGAGGTTTTGTAGGTCGCTTAGCTTTAAATGATGTGTATTGCTACGACCAAGTGTGTTTCTAAGAGGGCGTCATCATTTTAAAGGTAACAGAATAGTACAGGAGAGGACAGGACAGTACAACAGTACTGGATAGGAGAGGATTTTATCCTGTCCTCTTCTGTCCGGTTGTCTGATTACCTTTAAATGATGACAGGAAATCAGGACAGGCACGAAAACAAGACTTTCTAGTATAAAACTCGAACTATTGTGTCATATGTATTTTCAAGACTTTAATGCATCATCAGCCTATAATGTTCCCGGGAACTGCTGGGACACAGGCCTCCTCTCTGTGAGAAGGACTGGACCGTAATCCAGTGCGGCTTGGTAGATGTCACATGTCTTCGAATTTTTAGTTCTAGGACTTCCTCACGATGATTTCCTTCACCGTTTTAAGAGCAGTGGTGACGAAATTCCCGCCCGTGTTCAAACCTACGACCTACAACTCAAAGTCGCGGTCGTTTCCACTGAGCCACCACAGCTCGTCTTTAAACAACTTCCTCCAATAAAGATATGATTAGATTCTAACTGGATTTACTAAAATTCCACAATTTATGTAGCTTATCGAAGTCCGTCGAAAAACCGGCCTACAAAAAGAATCCCGGTTACAAAAACTTCAGCAGCAAAAGAAAATAAAACTACAGTGTTGCCACCCGCTAACTAACTTTTAACCGTCCGGCTGCCATCAATCGGCCATTTGCAAATTAATACAGCCTCAGGCGAAACATTCCACATCTGTCCACAAATCAAAAACTTTTTTATTAATAGCAACATTATAAAAGGAGGATAGTGACCGCTGAATGATTCACAGATTCTGACAGACTACGCCCCATTGTTAGACTGACTTTTTTTTACTCTGCCTTCTCTTAGTGAACCAAATAATTACATGCAATGTTGAAGCTAACTTTGAAATATACTTTGTCCACTCTGAAATGACGCGCCCCACTACTGCATTTACGCACACGGTAATGCGGATTTCTATGGCTAACGCGGTAGTGGGGCGCGTCATTTCAGAGTGGACAAACTATACACGAAATACATTTTGTATTGTTTTTTTTGTAAGTGCTTAGTGTAAATGGAGAAGTTCCGGTGTAATTAGGTTAACGGGTCAGTTATGGGGTTGTTGCGAGTAGGTAACTTAACGGTACGATTTTCTACAGTATTTTTCAGTAGGCCTCGACATTGAAGTATTTGGCATATCAACAGAGGTACATAAACGAAGATGAAAAAGTGGCTAGTATCACTTTTCGATGCGGTCAATATATATCAAGGTCTCTGCAAAATAAGGGGTAATCCCGATTGTCACCTCATATGCTTGCAAACCCAAGACAGTAACTGAAGAGCCAGTTTTTCCGTGCTCTCTCGTGCAGTGGCCTTTTAGCATGTTTTTCTAAGCGGACCAAGTTAACTATAGTCCATTTGAAATAAGATTAGACATTTAACTAAATCTTTTTTACAGTCCGTTCAACCGATTTTGACTTCTATTGCGTTGGTAGCATGACAAATGGCAGCTGCAGTAAAAATTTGGTATTATAACCAGAGAAGTCAGAATCGGTTGAACGGACTGTAAAAAAGGTTTGTTTAAATGTCTAACCTTATTTCAAATGTAGTATAGGCAACTGTCACTTGTGATGGCCTCCAAAAATTTTTGATGATTTTAACGGTACTAAGACATCATTCAGTTGTCTAAATGACTTGTCAAGGTTGTTTTATCTTATTTGTAAACCAGCGCTGAGGCTCTGTCTTGCATAGGGTCACAGCATTATGCTGAGCGATGGGCGTTTTGCGTGTATGGGACACATATTTTCCCCCAACGTGTTCTTTTTTGTGTTTAGTTTTCTTCTTAGTTTGCGTCATGTTTACCACAAATAATCTAATTTTCTTTCTTTTCCTTTTCTTTCTTTCTTATTATATATGATATAGGTACAAAATAGTAGTGTAATAGATTCTACTCAGTTATTTTAATTACACCTTGTACACTGGCTAATAAGAAATCTCTAGTGGGTAACTAGATATTTCTTATTAGCCAGTGCTTAGCAGTTGCTAGATTAACCTACATGTCACCTAATAACTCCTCCAGGGTTATGGGAAAATTCATAAGAAAAAGTCTTTAAAGCAATTCTTTCCTCAGCGAGTTGAAACAGCATGGAATAGGCTCCCGGAATATGTTGTGATAGCCCCATCGTTAAACTGCTTCAAGAATCGACTGGACAGATTAAATATCTCCAACCTATTTGATACACACGCATCAGCTAATTAGCTGCTAGTGTGTCTAACTGAATAATAATAATAATAACTTACCCAGAATCAGGTAAAAGTTTCACCCCAACAAAAATAGAGTAATATTTCTTCTAAAAGATCCCATGGATTTTTATATCACAAGTTTCATAATGAATCAAATGAAAAAGACAGATTTTCCAAAGAATCCTATGGAGATCCCATTATCTAACTCCCAAAATACTAGCTTGACTTATTTTGGGAATTGGAACCATCAAACATCTTACTAAATTGTACTTCATAGATATTATATAATATTATTTAAGTATTTTCTCTTACAATTGGTAAGTACACAAGTCATGTAAAGATGTTTTTTTATGAAACAACCACAGATTTACATCTGTAACGGTGCCTAATCAGAGCTCTATTTATCCAATAAGATATTGTCTTAATACAATTGGAATTCATAAAAGTAAGTGGAAATAAGTAGATACCCTACGAACAAAGAAGAACTGATCATGAGCTCAAAGCAAGGCCTAAATTGATTATGTATAAAGAGATATGGCACTTGTCCCTTTGACCCCACATGCTTAAAACTTCAAGAAAACTAGAACTTAGTAGGTTTGTTTTCACTTTGCTCCAATTGAAAATCTATCATAAAACACTCCAGAATACAACTAACATGAGATTTATGAATTAAATTTAGCATCATGCGTGTAATTGTTCATGTTTTGATTTTAAATAGAACAAATCAGACACAAACAGGGAAATATATTATCAAAATATAGATTTTTAGGTTAGGATTTATTTAATAGCAAAACACTAGGTAAAGTAACTAAAATCAAGAAAATTACTTATTCTACTGGTTTATATGACGGTCTTTCAGAGCTTAATTCTATTTTACGCCTTTTCTATGTGCCTGCTGCACAAAGAGCCTAAAGAAATAGAACTGATACTTTTGAGGTTACAATCTGACAGTTTTCACTAACAAACCTGCATAGAATCTGCGCTGATGATCTCCGTCGCGAACTTTTGTGCTAATTCCACTCCTAACTTAGTCTTCCCCGTACCCGTAGCACCTAAAATTATAACCATAGGCACTTTTGAAGACATCACTGCACGAAGAGCCATCTTTCCAACGGCTCGCGCGAACTTCACTATTGTTTTGACATCTGTCCTGTCAACTCGCTCCGCTTCGTTTGAAGCAAAGGAATAATATAAACAGCCAACGTGATAATTGTTGTTAATAGAAATATCTATTTACATTCAGAAGGTATTTGTAGTTATAGCTTTGTTTATTTACCTTTCCATATACATTGTTAATCTACATAAAACAAGCTTTCTTCTTATGCGACATAAATAGATACAGCCGAGTTGTTTTGAAAACATATTGCAATAATGTATTAATTAGATTTATTGCACAATCTGGACTTTCTTCTTTCTACTGAGTGTTTATACAGTCACTTTGGTGATAGGTAACCTACAGTTCAACAATGTCGGAGTAGGGCTTTGACGTCAGTGACGGTATTTAGCATAATAATTATCGTCATTTATCGGGCGCAGTTCCAGTTCAGTTTTAACCATTTTAACAGGGATTCTTAAATTAGTACTTACAAGTTACCTGGGCAACGAACCCAGGGGATTTTGTGAGCGATAACGAGCGACTCTACCAAGCTACAAAGCTAAGTAGGTACCCACCTGAAAATGTTTTAAAGTAGGTAGGCACACTACTTACTTTTAGAGTAATTAACTGTAAACTATGTGTGAAATAATGGGCATTGAAAGCACACACAGAACATTAGATCTGAATTCTTCGTCGTAATTAATCTCCTACTAATTAAGTATGTTTGATCAGATACCAACCTCCTGTGGCTATAATCGTGTGTGATTCAAATTTGAATTGATGGAAACTTCTTACTGAGTTGGAACTTGGAATACGAAGGCGTGTAGTAATCGGACGCCTACCTACGTTTTCTTATTCTTCAATAATTTATTCTCTAGTTATTTGTAGGTAGGTAGTTGATTAGTTCCAAATACTTGGCAGCTTTTTTTTTTTGGTAGCCTGTCTTTAAGATTTGTAGTACCTACTTACCTAATCTGAACATTCGAAACTAAGATTTTGTGTGAGAATCAAAAGATCTTTGCATTTTCTCCTTATCGTTGTAGGGAAATACCTAAGTGGAATTTACCAGTCTTTTTCTCGATATGTTTCGTATCTTTTTCTTACGATTGAAGAACATAAAAACCCCATTTTTATATTTTTAGAACATGAGTGGATTCTCTTCCAAGCTATCTCTGAAGTTTTCCAATCTTCGGTTACTTGCCTGTCCTGTCTTCCGATCCGACAGTTCTAATTATATCGTTATTGTTTCAAATAAGTGTTTAACTATTAGTTACACACCTCTGATGGGCGAATTTCACCAAATGGAACTGAACGCGATATACCCATCGTAACTGCATTCAAGAACTGTCAGTGTCATCATTGCTATAAAAATATTGACACTGACAGTTCTTAAACGTGGTACAGATGTACTGATCGCTTTCAGTTTCATTGGTGAAATTCGCCCTTAGTGACGTTACAGTATAATTAACCTACTATGTGTATTAAAATATTTTTCTGATAATTTTTTAGCAATTAGTTGTGTTCAGAGTATATTGTGTGTGTGTGTATTGAATATTACTTAGAAATATTATTTTCAGTGGATGTGTTGAATTTAATTAATCAGCTGCTTCTTTATTTTAGGTTTTTTGCCTCCGTTCAATGTTTGTTAAATCAAATATTTAGGTAGAGGATTCAGAAAATTTTCTATGAATCAAGTTGGGTTGAGTCACTGAAACTTAAATAAACAGGTAGGTACCCTATTTATTTAAATTACGGTGGTTAAGGTATTGTGTGGATTAAAAAATCAAAACTCAATTAAGTATTTTTTTTAGTCAGACCAGATAGGGCTGTGGAAACCCAAACGTACCCCACAGGTACATAATCACAGAATCTATACTATACAATACAATGATTTTATTTATCCCAAATTACAGCGAATAAGTATAAAAATCACATTAATTAGCCGACTGTTCCCAAGCTCTCTCCGGATCCGACGTAAGCGTTTAATATGTATAGTCAATGCAATACAATACAATGTATCTGTGTATCCATACACATAAAGGAACAAAACCAAAAAAAAACTCTCTGTTTTACAATAGTATCCAAAAAATTAGCCACATAAGTACAAAGGTCCTTAGACATATGAGCGCCGCTTCACAGATTGCAGAGGGCAATATTAATATTAGGCGGAATCTATGTTGCCCCCTGCACTCCCTGTAGCGGCGCACGCGCACCGTCGCCGGCGCACGTCGCGCCACCGTGCGTCACAACACACCCGGCCCGACGCCGGCCACGGCTAGATGTTACAAACGTACGGATACTATACAAAGAATAAAAGGAAATCTTTTATATATAACAGGACTTATCATTTTATAACCCGACCTTAACTATATACATTTCAACCTAAACTTATTATCAATAATTCCTTTTCCATTTTGGCAGTGATGGAAATGTGCCTTGTCACAATAGTGGTTATAATGTGCTTCATACTACACTTTTAAACGTTCACTTTCTATCTCCCGATTTTATAAAGCTGTCAATACTTACCATTAAACATTTACCTACTGACTTTTTCTTATGTGTCTAATTACACTGGTCATTATCACCAAAGAAACCGATTACATTTTGGATAACTAAAACCATTATTATCTTTATTTATTTATGTCAAGATATGAATAAAAAAAAAAATAAATGCAGGTACAACATTCGAGGATCCGTAACTCTCCAGTAAAGAAAACTAAACAATTACTAGGAAAAAAAAAAACTCGTTAGTAAAAAAGATTGATCAAAGTAATAATATACTTAGTAATATCATTACATCTGTATGTACAATTAAACACCTAGTGGAAGATAAGATAAACATCTTTAATATCAATAACTTTTTCTTTTCTGTGTATGTACACTACCTAGAACAGCGCTATTCTAATCGTAGACATTCTTCACAAAAAATATGTCTTGCAACTTGCAACTAATTCGAGTATAAACCTAATATATATATATAATAATGTACATGAACATAGCAAGGCACATTCCTCACACAATTAAAGCCTTCACACTAACAAAATCCTGACCATGTGCTTGATAAAACATCAACCTTCTGCAAACCTGACCAGTAGAATAAAGAACCACGGCTCACCGAATCACCGGCTCGGCTTTACATTATACCTCGTTGCTTAATTTTGAACTCCTTTATTATCCTGATCAGGTTCAAATATTCAATAAACACGAACTATTGCGAGTACTTTAATAACTTACCTGCATTCATTAATAAAAATTATAAAGAAAAAAAAAATGCAAAATTTACTATTAGTAGGTACTATGAGGAACTATGTCTTGGTTATTTTTTTTTATATCGGTCCAATTTCCGGACCATCATATGGTTTATATAAGATTTGATGTTATTATCAAAATACACAGTCTATTATTTTCTAACGAACCGATGACTGTCACTGAGATTATACAATTTACATCAAAACGTTTACCTAAGTGTCATAAATCATATGAAAATGGTATGTTTCCATTGTAATCCCAACATGTGAATGAATTAAATATTGATTTCAATATTCTAGCCGACTTAACATTAATAATAATGTTTATAATTATAATAAGGTACGATGATCGTAAAAGAAGGGAACGCGCACCTTCGGCTAACATGCGCTTGCGACTCGAGCTCTGTTCACACGTACAAAAGATTTGTCCACAAGAATTTTAACAAATTAAAGTAAAATATTTAAAATAAATATTTATAAGTTATTATTCAAACTTAGAAGTGTACCGTTGTTTAAAAGGTTGTGAACAAATACAAATATTCGTACGAGTAATATCGCGTTTGTTGAACAGGAAAACGGTTTCGATCTAATTCTAGCATAATGTGTAAAAAAAAAATACTTCTACGGGGACTTATAAATAGTACATTTAAATTTTATAAAAAGAACTGGGAAGGGCATTTTGTATTTCTTTATAAGAACAGTCGCGATAGGAAGCCGATATCATCACAATCGCATGCTAATCGTACGGCGGTTTCACATGATACTTTTCATACACATTAATCATAAAATCGTTATGAATCATCATCATCTCCTATGGAAGCTGTATGTGAATCATTTTAATTTATTATTGTATAAAACTAGATCGATTCAAACTGACCCAAAATCTATTCAACGATTCCAAATTATCGAGAATTGGTACCGAGATCATTGGGCATCTCTAATGTAAAAAAACAATAAAAGTGTTAAAAATTTACAAAATAACAAAAAAAATAAACTAATGAAACAAGCGCACTATCCTAAAATGCAATTTACTTAAAGCAGTTAAAATAATAGTTTACTTAAAGCAATTAAAAGTAATAGTAATTGATGTATCACTTCACTAACCCCACTCTCGCGAGTCAAAGGCTAAAATTGAAAAATCCTGCAAATTGGGCCGAAAACATATAAGTGGCCATACATCTCAAATCTGCTCACAAGCGCTTGACCACCTCTCACAAAGCTTTCAACTATCCGCACTCTCAATATATTTACAGCACTGACAAATTCATGCTCCTTTAAAAAATGCGACATCGCAATACTTAACTATTTAGTGGAAGGTCCAGTAAAAAATCTTCATATCAACGTCTCGAAACAATATTTTAACAAATGTCATATCATTTTCGATCTGTTAACACGGAGTAAATCTGTAATGAGCTATTTCAACTATGTATACTTTAATGATAAATTCAAAAAACATTTTAGAGGTATAACCAGTCTACTAGTTCACGAAGCAGTCTGTAACTATTAAGATATTTTACTGAAGACCTAGGATTTGTCGTTAACAACAGTTTTATGGCTCACTTTGGCACTGCAAAATATCGTTTTGAGCAAAACAAACCTGCGGTTATTGTTTCAACTATATTACTCTCGAGACATTGCCAGAAGCAGAGTAAGCCGTAAAAGCTGAATTTTCATTGAAATATAACAAACTCCCGACTGCCGACTCGACTGAAGACAACGCTTAAAATTTTGCAATCAAAACGGCGAGGGAGGTACAACCGGACGGGGGCTTCACTGCGCCACCGCGTCTTGAATAAACGGTTCTAACGTTCACTAGAGCGTTCAGAAGCGACTTACATAAAAAGTTACCATTCCATAAGTGTCCAGTCGAGTAGACTCCATAGTTCCTCGGTCGGAACAAATCGATAACCAGTCAGGTAGGGCGGCGCGCTCAGTACGAGCGGTAGCGCGCCGACAGCATCGTGCGGAGCTTTTTCAACTTCGTCACAAGTTGGTGTTGTTTCTTCTTCAGCTTTTCCCTCTCGAGGTCTTCTTGGCTAAGCTTTCTGCACAGCGCGGCCGCTTCCCTCAGTATGACCACCTTCGGCGCGCGTTCTTTGTCTCTCGTGGCCGGGATTTGCTTTTTGAGCTCATCAAAGAGGTTTTTGAGACCTATGCGCCGAAGTCTCTCCATGTCATTGTGT
This sequence comes from Agrochola circellaris, assembly GCA_914767755.1. NCBI lineage: Eukaryota > Metazoa > Arthropoda > Insecta > Lepidoptera > Noctuidae > Agrochola > Agrochola circellaris. The sequence goes on along the minus strand of OU611855.1, from coordinate 2,781,863 downwards.
ATGGAGCGGCGTTCTATCTCGGGAGACTCGGCTTCCGAGTCTGTGTCGGTGTTGGACCGGCGTCCGCGGCGGCCGGGACCACGCGCCCGCCGGCGCGACGCAGCCGCTATGCTGGGCGGCGGTACCAGGCGCTTCCTGGCGGCCGGCCGCGGGGAGCGGGGAGTGATGGCAGTCTCCACCGTCCGCTGTATGTGCTGACGCTCCTGGGCCGACGGCACGCGGGGCAGCGAGTCCGTGCGGACGTGCGTCTGCGTCGTGGGCAGGGGCTGCTGCGTGCCCACTGAGACCACGTCGATTTCCTCCTCTGTAACAACGGAGAACTCGGTTTAACATAATGGTTTTGGTTAATTAAAAACTCATCACAAGAATCGTTTATCAAAGTCCCGTCCGCATTTACCGTTTCATTGCTCGCATACTTTCATTCATACCGTTCATTACGCTCACATCACCATAAATGGCGACCGTCGATTGTCGTAGCCACATTTGTATACGATTGCAGCGGGCTAGATCTAGTCGGGGAGATGCGACTGCAGTGGTCAGGTGCGCGGGAGGGGTTGAGGGCGGCGAACGCGGGAGGGAGAGCGTCGACCCCGGCGTACTACCGCAGCGTCTGCCGCCATCGATCCAGACGCCTGACGTCACGGCGCGCCATTCGCGCCAAAACGAGAGCGCGTGCGCGGCGCGCTGCCGCAACGTCCGCACTCAATGGACTCCGGATTACCGAGCGGTGGACACGCTTTCCGGCCTCCGCCGCTACCGTTTAACAAAGCATCGATCGAAATTAACTGTCACGTGAGAGTTGCACGATAAGGACGGCCGACCGGCTTACACGTTCGGGTTCCTAACTGACATACCAGCCGGACCGGTTCGGTCGCGAGTTAAAAGCCTATCCATCTATCACGCATTGCGTTTGGTATTTCGAATGTAAGAGACGTACGGGGTTGCATAGCGTCTATTAAGAACGCCTCAATACGGATCGCCTCTGATTTAATGTACCTGTCTTTTCTAGAACCGCAACCATAGGGCAATACGGCTCCCAAATGAACAGGATAACCCTAACTTAAAACTATAACTAACTTAGTTACACGTATGTTCTATTGAAGCACGATTAATGCCGTTGCGGAAACGGCCTAAATTCCGTCCGGTGCAGCAATGCAGCGATAGTCGTGCTGAGAGTGCATTGTCGACTTCTATGAATGAGCTATGTAGGTGCGGGCGTCCATTTCACGATCGCATTGCATCTAAGTGCGGATGTGGACGTTAGTTCGTCTCATGTTTACGCCGTAGTGCATGTTTCGCGGAATCCGTTCGCCCGCACTATCCGGTTACACCAACAAATAATTATGTCAGCGGTTCATTGTGATTAAAGGTTACCGGCTCCGCGCTAAACGTGTTGCTTGCAGTGCTATTTACGTACCCAACAAGGACGAGAGTTTCCGTTTAAATCTCCAGTGCTTAGGCACTAGAAATAGAAACAAGTTCGTGGGCAGCTGGCCGATTCGATTACGAAACGGCGAGTCAGGGACGCGGCTAAATAGGTTCATTAAATTGAGCAGATTTGCGCGAAAAGAAATACGCATCAGACACATTTATCGAACAGCGCGACGATAAATTTATACACGAACGCGATCTTTTTACTACGTTTCCGCATAGTTACGCGGCCGCTTATCGCTTACGCGTAGATCTAATTCGAGGATCGGCGCCTGTCGTCAAACACGCCTCGCTTACGTCCAAATCTAGGCGTGGGTATTGCTGGCGCTATATCGAGCCACATACACACACCCTTAGGATACAATGTACTTGTACCACGGCTCCTATCTCCATATTTGGGGTCAGTTTTTGTGGGCTATTACTGAAAGGCGTTAATCGCATTTAACGGACGATAAATTCCGAGTGATTACCTATCTATCGAAGACCCTAAGTGACGAAATTAATGAGTGTAACAAAATACAAATTAGAGTGTTTAATCGAGAGGCAGGCGTAAAGAAAATGGCGTTGACAGAAGGCGTAGGCGACTATTGTGCGGGAGTCAATTTTCACATGACGATTTTCTCCGTGGCGCCAACGCGATTAACGGTCCCGGAGAGAGTATTTGTTTCAGGTCTGCGTGTAAGGCGATACGGCCGGTATTGTCGCGGTGCGCCGCCCGCCGGATCCGGTCTAGTGCATATCTATTATATCTCCATCACTCGAGACGCGATTCTCAGATCCGCCGCCGTTCCAATTTTATACCAGAGATAATCCGCTTTTTATTGTTCGCCCGACCGACCGGTATCCGAGTGGTGGGGTAAAAAATCGCCAGCTCTCTCTTATACTTGCCCATATGTTTCGATGTCTAGATACGGCCAGACGTCAAACTTTATAAAAAGTTTGCGGAGTTTTTATTTCCGTTGATAAACAATGAGTGAGCATCGTAAGCTACGTAAGTAGGTATTGCAACGAGCCTGATTAGTCACAAATTCTAGGTAGGCTAAGCCTTAGCGTGAGAAAACAATGAGTCATAGATCCGCAGTCGCAGACTTAACAGACAAACTTATTAATCGTCGGCGATCTTTGTAGACAGTTATGATAAACCGGTATTAACGTTTTCCCGACCATAAAACGTTCGAAACATTTACCCTGTAACTTTGTCAGCTTCACGTTTCGGTATTAAAGTTAATTCTCAATTAATTGCAAAAAGTTGTGTAATAAATCGAGGAGGCAAAGATCAGAAAACATCATTCTGTTTATTATGTTGTAGTGAGAAAATTGCGGAGTTTTAATAACGCCTTTTACGTGGAGTGACGTGACACAGTCATATATTTCGGGACGCAATAAAAATTGAAATTCAAGAAATTCCCGAGCTTTTGTTTATGCCAGTTGTCAAAATAAACAAGTGTCTTGTCTACGTTAGAAAACGGAATGCAATCCACAATGGTGTCGTCAAGTATGACCTGGTGAGTGGTGAGGCGGGGGCACGCTCCGCTGGCCACGACTTGAGGCCAAGTTCACTGGCATTTGAGCACGATAATTAAAAATTATCGTGACGCGCACGGCGCACGCCATCTTATATACAGCCTGCTCGTAATGCCGGCCTAATTAAAAAATAAATAAAACCTTTTTTCATTTAGGTGTATGGAAGCTACGGACTTATTTTTTTAAGACGCTGTTTCCTCTCAAATTTCGATAGTAGACGCGTGTTATCATAAATTTTCCTATTTACTTAATCTAAAGCGATTTCGTCGCCGCGATAAAATGATAATCCTCACAGGTGTAACGACCTTGGAAGTTTAATAAAGTAATATTTTAAAGGTATTATATTAGCGGCGGCATTTTTAAATCAGCCTGTATGTTATCTGTGTATCTGAGGTATGACTGAAGTGAGGTGGATGCTAATTAGAAGTACGTAAGTCATACCTGTTTAGTAACAAGTCGATTGCTTATGTTTATCGTTGCTTTTATTCCCACTGAACTTAAACTTAATACAGGGTTATTGGTTCTATATCGGCAATCCGTTAAGGGGATGTAGGAGAGGTAATTTGTAACCAAATGACCCCTTTTATGACTCCTATGCAAATGTCAAAAAATTTCGAGTCATTTGACATTTTATAAAACCAAGATTTCAATCATACATTTGCCCTTCCGCGTCAAAAGATGGTCGCGTTTCGTTTCGTTTTGACACCACTGAGACGGACAGTGTCGCTGAGACTTGACTTGGTTGTCAAGGAAACGCCATTGCTAATGTGTGAGCTCGCTCCTCTCACTATGGACGATTTTTCGTGCGACTTAGTACAGTGAGTGAGAGCCAATCTACGATTTAAATCTTTGGTATAAAACGTCAAATTACTCGAAAGTGATTGACATTGGCATTAGGGTCATCAAGGGTCATTTGGTCGTAAATGACCTGTCCTACATCCCCTTAACGGATTGCTGACATAAAACCAATAACCCTGTAAACTCTACGCTTATCAAACGTAAAATAATGACACTGCAATTTCACCAAGAATAAAAGAAACGCGGGAATAAAAAATTACAAACAAAAATCGTACGCTACTATCACTGATAAGCATCCGATACGGCGTAGGTATCAATATACAGACAGATAGCCACTATTTTTGTAGTGTTACGCAACTAAGAAAACTCGGTCATCTGTTTTACTGGTAACCACTCGTAGTCGGCTAAAATAGACGGTTCGTAATTTATCGTGTGGCGCATCGATCCACCAGCACCGAATGACCTTGAACACTGTACGCACCGCCCCGGAAGTTCATGGCCGGTACTTATGCGCACAAAAATGTGACGCAACCTTTTTTTTATTACCCAATTAATGAGACATATGTGTATGGAGGCTCATTAACATTAAACATGCAAATTCCTAAGCGTATTAAAGTGTATGACTGTGAACCATGGGCGTGAAACTCGGATTTAAATTTTCTAGATGATGATAAAGGTTTTGATCTGTTCTATAAGGCGTGACAGGACTGTGAGAATCTATGCAACTAAATTGCACATACTTCGCAACATACGGTGGCAGGCATTATGTCTATAAAGTTCCAATTTATGCAAGCTTATAACTTCATAATTAAATGCAAGTAATTATAATGTAATTGACCTATAGGAAGGCTATAAAACAACTAGCCGGCAACCTTTGACTTGACACTAAGTATACAATACAACCCACAATTATTAACGATCTAAATACGTATAAAAGATGTCACGTACCACATCCTAACTATAATATCTCATACAAAGGTGATATAGATGACACTTCCGTAGTGTTAAAACATTCAAATGGGCAGTTTATTACGTCATTGTAAGTAGTTCGAGTTGCCGGGCAGCCGCCACGCCCATCTGAGCGACTGAATAAGAAACCGGATCGTAATAATTATTACTAGATGTGCCTGACTGAACTCACACGGACACCGTTCTCACTGTGGTGCCCTGTCGTCACCACAATGTGGTCTAAAGACACCCTTTAAATACAAGATTAATATTATAATTAGTATGGTTTCCTTATTAAGATCGAGAGATTGTGTAATTGTGACGAATTTGGCAAAGCGCGCTACATTAAGTACCTACGCGATTATACTGCGCTACAAAATCTTAATGAAACTCAAGAATTCTTTAACAATTGATACTGTATTTTATCACGTGTGTCGCGGAGACTGTCACGTGTTATCAACAGAACTATATTTTATTTTGGGGTCATTTTTGCGTGTCGATAAGAGCTCGCGATTTTGTGGTCATGGCGCAGGCCTGTGTGAGTTGGAAACCGGACTTCGTACGCGCTCGACTAAGCAAATATAACTACAACATTCCTCATTTAAATATTTTGCGATGTTACGAGATCAAACATTAATAAAAAACTTATCTTGTTGCGATGTCGTTTATCAGTCGTCAGCGTGGCTTTAGTTTTTTTTCGTGATAAGACAATACAAATTTATGTTAGGGTGTCACGTTGTAATAAGTACTATTGTTATCGGCATTGATAATGCGACGGTCGCGCGGAGGCCAAGATGGCGGGCGCGATCGCGATGTGAGCATATCAACACATTCAATACCGATTGTTTAAATATCTAAGTGCATATTCTGTGGCGATAAGGCTCAAGGTCCTTTCCACTACGTATGTTTAATGTACATGCATGCCGATCGACCAGTGAAATTACTTTATCGCTGGTTGATAAAGTGCTATTTAATATTTTTTTCGTTACACTGCCCTACTGGCCTAGTGATGCGATTCGCACCGAAATATTTACAAACAAAAAAAAACTTTCTCTATCTTTCGTGATCGCGCGCTGAAGCGTGTAACAGCCACTTGATTTGTTTGTTTACCTTATTAAATAGCTGTTAATGTACTTTTAATTGAAGTAGGTAGGTTGAACTTGTGTTTCTAAATCTCTTATCACGAGCGCATATACCTACATGCTGATGTTATTTCGCGCAGATAGAACTATGTTGCTATCGATTGCGTATTTATTGGCAATCAAAATGAAACATTACAAAGTTAGTACGATTAAAATTAATTATGACATTCTTGTATGCAACAACATGCTGACTGTCACTGCAGTTGATTTACTTATCGTCGGTACAGAAAATAAATCATACAAGCCAGTAGGTAGGTACCTACTTACTAAGTTATTGAGATCAAATGTGGGCCAGGACCGGTGACTAGGCTGCACAAGACTAGGTTAGAACAAATATCTACTAAACTACTGGCCATACTATTTGGGACAGTGTAGTGTCAACTATCACTCTTGGTAGTCTGTGGTCATGCCAAAAAAACTAGAACATTGGTTTAAAAGTATTGTAGAGGCATTTCACGGAATTTTCCTTTAGTTGACTGAAGAGAACACAAATTCGCGCGCAAATTCCTATTTCAAATTAATCATTGATAGGGTAGCTGGGTTGGCCCGAAATGCAAGCTAAGATAACTGAGCGGTTTCGGTGTGCCAGCATTAATTAAGAAAAGCTGATTGTCAGCCTAGGTACAGTTGCGGATGGCAACCAATTACCACAGCCTGAAGAACGTGAAGGTAGCTATTTAACTGTGTTTTAAACATATATGTACCTATATAGTATTAACCGCGCAAATTGCTTTACTATGCGTTCGAGGCCATTTGAATTATTATTTTTACGCTTGGCGACACGATTAATGTTTCATATAAAGTTATAAGACTACGGAAAGATGGTAATATAATATTGCACGTGAACCAATTTCTGATGAATGAATGGTTGAAATAAGAACGGCGCGAAATTTTGACAGATCTTTTAAATGGCGGCCGTGAAATCTGTTTTATAGAATGTTGCAAAACTAATACTTACGATTTTTATTGTGTATGACATTTTGAGATTGGAAAGAATAATATGATTTCAAGATTGTCCCAATACCTACTCGATTATCAAATTAAACAATTTTTTGGATAAACTACAGTTGATATTGACATAGTATTAAAATATTATATCGTTGTAAAAATACATTTATGTACACATACTACAGCCTCTTAGAAACTAGTACCTACGTAGCCTTGGCTCACTGATTGATACTAAAATGTTTAGGGCGCCGCGCCGAACAAACCGGATCTTTGTGCCCTAAATTGCCCCTTGAAGGAACTTACAATATTCATAGCTCTAAACTAGTGGCCTACATTCGAGTAAGACTATTAATCAAGAGTGTGCAAGTGTGCGAGTGTCAAGATAGTAGCTTCAGGTCAAAAACACAGCGCTGTTTAAACTTTGCTATCTCGACAAAATAGGTACCTATAGCTAGCCAGATACAGATTCGAGTGTGAGTATACATTGCCATTTTCAGGATTAAAAACGGTATGAAAATACAGTATATCAGACGAATAACCATCTCTACATGTTTCTTGTGATAAAAAATGGATCTTTTTTAAAATAAAATTATTACAACGTTGTTACGATCTAAATTGGCGCGAAAATGTGACAACACTGACAACTACGCTACGGGCGTACGGTTAGCTGCGTGGCGTACGGAGCGATAAAACCGCGCATGCGTCGTAAATTCTTCGCGCCCACCGCGCTCACTAGTGATGTGACATAGTACAAGTTTTTTGTCGACTCCAAGAAGCGAATGCAGTATAAAGTTTATCTCTTTTGTTTTTTGCTGGCCAGTAATTACAATTTAGTAGGGTACCTACTCAAATATGTTATTTAAGTATCTGATAGGGGCGCTTGCCGACTGATGTTCGATCACAATTATTGAGACGCTGTCTATCAAATTGTCATCCGGCTAAGCTGGACATGGGAGCACCGCGTTTCAAACCGGTCCAGCAAGCCGAGCAAGCTCCACTTCAATGAGATTCCATTTCATTCCACTGCATTCTTACACAAGTAACGGACTAGACACGAGAGTGCCGAGTGCGAGTCAGCCGCGTCCCTCGCTCAATTCATTTTATACTTCGCTAGGTTTTAATTAAATTACTATTTCCGACAGCATATTTATTTTCAACTAAAAGCTGCGCAACAAGTTAAAATGTAAACAAACGTTCGCGGCCGCTGGAATCAAACACATGCCCATCGCGACCTTACCCACTGCTATCGACGATAACTAAATTGCTACTATACACACATAGCACATCATCGGTGGTGTCTATTGGAGGTCGCACGCCTTATCACACTCACAGTACAAGCGTTATGAACTTATGACTTGATGACAAGTCAATTTGCATAACAAAAAAAAACTAATTAGGGCAATATCTAACAGAATATTTTTTTGCGAATCTAAATGTGAAAGTACCGTTTCAAATAGATATTCTTATTGGTCTTTATCCAGTTTGATCTAGTGTTTCGATTTTACAAGATCAATAACGTACCAGCAGATGAACAAAACAAACTTGGATGAATTTCGTTACGAGAGGATGATAACCCTGCCGCCGCCGGCGGCGGTGGGAAGCGCCGGTTTCAATTGGAGGATTCATCAAGGTCTCGAACGTCTCGGTCGATGTACTTATGACCTTAGTTCCGTCTAAGCCCGTGACACGCGACGAGACCTTTTACTTTAGTTTGCATACAACTTTAATTCGCATTCTAATCAACAATGTCAATCCCGGGAGATGAGAAGCCTGGTACCACCGTTGCGCAATCTGACATTAAGGAAGGTTGAGGCGTTCAAGGTCGCAATAGGCGAAGGTTCCGGAAGAGCGGAAAAGCGGGTGCGTCTAGACGCGGTGGGGGACGCGGGATGGCGGTCGATATGCGCAGTTTCCCGCGCTCACAGTTAGCGCCTGCGTGCTCACGACATTCCCGGTCAACCCAACTTGACGAATACTTAGAGAAACATCTTATAACTAAGTAAGAAAGCCGGTCTTTTGAGCCTTGAATCTGATGCGCCGCGCGCAATATAATTAAGTAGGTACTTCGTAGGTATTTATTTTTCGTGAAGTATATTGAACCTTTGACGAAATTCAATGAACTGCTAAAATATTACAGGTACTTATTCTTGGAGTCATTTAAATTCGCATTGATAATACAGAAATAATTCAATTTCGTCGTATAGTAAATGTGAGAAACAAAAAAATAACCACTTTGAATTCGTTATTAAGGTCACCGATCGTCACCGGTATCAGCGGCTTCCCAATAAGCCAAAGAGGCCCTAATATCATCCATTTGAATTTCAAATCAAAGCGACACCACTTTACGAAGATTTTTAAACGATCGTTTTGAAACAACTTCAACACCGACTATTTATATTTACGGTTTTCTCGAAAATCTGTATAAATTACACGTAACTTAGAAGTGACAACAATAACGAAAGTAAAGGAGTAAAACCATAATGTAGATAATAAAAGGTACTGACCTGATTCACATGAGTCAGAGGGTGTTTGCACGCCGAGGTAATCTAGATGCCGCCGGGCCAATGTGTACGAATGATCGGCTGCTACCACGGCAGAGTCTCTCAAGAGGCGAAGAGCTGTGCCAGCAACATCGACTGAGTGACGGAACTGGGGTGGTTCATCGCCGTCTATTGATGGTGGAGTTTCTGGTCTAGATGGAGACATATCTCGTCGCAGTAGACTCTGTCCGGGTGTAGTCGGTGTTGTTATTGGATCGGTCGGAACAAATGTGTTGCCTGGATGTACAGAATCGACACAAGAGCCAGCCCACATACAATCATGGTGTACTATGTTATCTTTGTGTGGCTCCTCTGGTGCGTCCATTATCCTCCAGTCTTCATCACTGTCCTGCAGGGGGTCCGAATAGTTGGCGGGAGGGACTAGATCCAATCTATCTGCTTCATATTGAACTTGAGTCCAAAATTCGGACGTTTGCGTCAACCTCAGGGAGTCCTCGTCCAAGGCTTCCCACATGTCGAACTGAACGAACGAATCGAACGGTGGCGACATTTTTAATTCTATATTCCTAAAGACTAACTAGTTTTAAAGCTAAGTCGAACTCGTCGATATCACAGGACCCTCTTATCACAGGGAAGATGCGCGCGATGGGTACAACGCACGCAGTCTGTAACAATGAAAAAAAAACTAGTATCAATATTAAGAATAACTAGCTATTACACACAGAAGTTTTCAGCTACTTCAAATTAAATTAAGAAGTTGCATAACCAAGTGATAAAAATTTTGCAAGTGCGCGGAAAAATCTTAAGTCAACAAACACCTAAAATATTAACGCTTCATAAAATAGTTTTATTATTTATGTAAGATATTAATTAATAGTGGAACAACTAAGCAAGTACCTCATAAAAAAATATTCGATGTTGTAGTATTGTATTCCGATAAATTGCACAAGTCCACAAATCACTAAAGTATTGCACTGTATTTTTCGAGAAATTCGAAAAAAATATTGTTTTATAAAAATAAAATAATTGAAAAATTGAAGCACTGAAGGGTAATAACCCCTTTTTATTTACTAACAATCGCGAATCGAAACGGCACAGCGACTCAAGCAAACTGTCGGTAAGGAGGAAGTGTCCACCGCGGTGCCAGAAACCAGACTGAAGTCTGGATACAAGACCGGACAATTTTAAAGAGTACATTGGCCTTGGGCCCTATCCCACTTTAAAGAAATACAATTAGTCATTGTCCTGACTGCCTCCCCCGCGACTTTTTTCTCCCGGTTCTCTTTACCTGAAATAGAGCGGGCGCATCACTAATCCCGCCATGTTTTTGCGCCCATTGTACCAGGTAAAGATTTCCGTAAACTGTTTTTGTTTACAAGCGCAGAATGGCGCGAAATGAGTGTTTACTAATAATAATGCAAATGAACGAGTCGTTTTCCCGCTAATTTACGCCTTCAGTGCAATGTGCGACATACCTCTACGTTATTATTTACGACTAGTCTTACAATTTTTTTTTTCTAAATTTGTGTTTAAATGAACATGGCGTGTCTTATAAAAATATGGTGCAGGTAAGTTAAAATTAAAAAAGCGTTATCGTTATTCTATTAAAAGTAGGTAGTTACACACCTCAAATGTTAATTTGTGAATTCTTTTTGTGAGAGGGTAGGTAATGTCATGTTGTAATATAATATCTGAACTGTGTTTTATTTTGTATGATTATTAAAAAAATAAATAAAAAATAAATAGAGGAATAACCACAGTTTTCCCATACAATATTGTTACAAGTCCACTAATAATTACAAGTAGGTAGGTAGGCAAGCAATTTTAATACCTAATTAGTTCCCGAGCTTTTATGAACATTTTAGATATTTTTATTTTGTACACTTCCGCCTTCACAATTACTTACTAATTACTAATTTAGTAAGTAATTGTGAATCTTACATAATTATCGCAAAATCAAAAACTAATTTCCTGCTTGGTAATGCAGTTGTGAAATACTTGGAAATGTTAGTAAATACATTTCATAAATATTGCACAACGAAAGCAATCTGTCAAAAAACATTATCAATACCCTATGTGTACGTTATCTAAGTACTTACATATAAGTATTATATAGGTGAAGTAAGAACACTTTATTTAACACTTATCTTCATTCCAAAGTTATTTTGTAATAATTTTTAATGAGATAATAACATTTTTTTTTTTTTGTAATATAAAAAAAATTGACAAAATAATTGTCACTTAAACACTGGCCACATAAAATCTGAAATTATCAATGTCAAGTCTAATTAATTTAATAAAACCTATTTCGTTTCGCTCAGTAAGTACTCTACCTACTTTCAAAGATGTAGGTACCTACTTACTTTTTAGTTCACAAAAAAGATTCTTAGAAAATTATAATTCAGTTCTACCCTCCTCCTACGTTCATATTGTAACTTCGCCTCAACAATAAGGTAAAGATTTTGGGCGCTGCCAATTCGCAGAAAAACTCATTAAACCTATAGTATATGTTGGAGTTAGCCGGCGACGCCCCAAGCGCACAAGTATTTAGTACCCACACTTATATTCGAAATTTAATGTAACACTGCACACTGGAAATACTATCTTAATTATTATAATCAATCAAACACTTACCAAAAAGTTTTGTGCAAAACGCAATCCGGCAGCGGCCGGTGTATTACACAATTTTACACAAGATTCTTCAGAATCTTCGACAAAGTTTTTTCCGTACACACTGCGTAACACTCACTGAGAATATGCGATCGCTTATACAGTGTAAATTATTTAATACGATACTTCTTCCAAGACCTCCGATTGAGTTAGTCAAACACTGAAACATTATTCGGGAGCCGGCCGGTTCTAAGGAGAGCCGCGCGTGCGATTCGATGGGCGCCGTGGACACGACTACAAGCTAGATGAACGTATTGTACGAACCGCGCTGTGAGTAGCGACTAGTGGTCCTCGCCGGTCGCCGGCGCGCGTTCGCGAGCGGCGCGGTGACGCGGCGCCCTCCGCTCCCCGCCGCGTCCCGGCTAATTCGATGTCATTCACGAAATTCTCTGAAAATACGCACATATCCTAGCTGGATATTACCTAAACGCAGGCTAAACCTATCAAAGAGTATGGATGACAACAATTTCTGCACAAATGCGTTGAATATGAAGTCGAATTTTGCAGAAGAATTTTGGTAACCGCGATTGTCTTGAGGGGTGGAGGGTGGAGGGGTCGCTCGAAGAAGGAAATCACAGCGCAGCGGCATTCAAAGAACACGAAAGCAGGGATGTGTGTGTGGTAGTTTTTTGCGAATGTGTGCTTGGCGCGTCGAGTTGAGTATCGAGAAGGCGAAACACCGGCTAGATTACGCTTATACCGCGCCTCACTCCTCACTCGGCTGCCGGCCTTGCTGCGAGGAGATTGTGTCGCTTTGTTTTTTAGCAGCTGCAGATATCGAAGCCAGACGGTCAACATTCCAGAGGCGGCGGATTATGGCGCGAAGCAGAAATACCTGAGCGATTCTGATGAATTCCCGCGTATTATTTACTGGACGTGTGCACAGCAAACAATTAGCGTTTGTGAGGTCCCGCAGCTGTAACTACAGGTGTACGTACCTTAACCGAGATGAAGGTCTTAACCCCAGATCGCTGTATTAACGAGCCATTTTATGGATTTTGTTTGTAGATTTCTGAGAAAAAATAAATATTATGAGCCCGAAGGTATGCAGACGCTGCCTGCAATAAAATCTGGAATCAGTTTTACGCAAACGCCGAATAGATAGTAGGCACAGCTACCTTCCTACTAACATTCTTCAAACATAAATTTAGGATAAAGTACCTACACTCCTAGGTGGGTATTTATTTACCTATTTTATTTTTAGTAATAAATATTTTGATAAGTTCCTCTAGGTGTTTACAATTTTGCACTAGCAACAACAGTCCAATCTTAGCAGTCATTAATTAAATAATATCAGTCGGTACCTACCTAACTCATGTTATTAATAGGTACACGAATAGGTATAATATATGATTCCTACTTCACCAGGAAAAACGTTGTTCGAGTTACTTAGAATTTTCCATTTAATTCATACCTGAACATACGGATATACCTACTATGACTAACAAAATTAAAATTAAATATGTACTTAAAACTGTTACATAAAAAAAAAAAGATTAAGTAACTACTTAAAGTCAATTTAAAGTATTTAAATTATATTGGCCATTATCGTTTTACAACATAGCAACAAAATCCATAAATATAATTATTATTGGCATGACAGTTCTCAAAATGGCCAACGTTCGAAAATTCGAATTTTTGAAATAAAACTAGGGTTCCATTCCACTACAAGGGTTGTGAATACGTTTTGTTGTTCGCATTGTTATTATACGTAAGGTTGGGAACAAATAGGTAATCCCGCAGAACCAACCCCATGTTCCCGCAACGGAGTTCAATGACCCCGCATTCCTGGCGTTGCATTCCCGTACAAATAAAAATCCGCATCGACTTTGCAATCCTTACGGCTAATAAAAATCATTATTTCTCTTTCATTTATGAATTACACTTTATAATGCTGTGGGATTTAAATTTCGTTCGATTTTATAGCTAAGTATTATTTCTCGATCGGCTCATCCATCAACGAGACTGCGCTCCTCAATAACTTATACCTACGTACATTAAGTAATAAATATAATACTGAAGTGACCGGGCGTGTTATTAATATATTAATTGATAATTAATGTTAAGAGCTTCATAAGTGTAATACTTATTGAAAACAGCTTTTTATAATTATAGGTTTTATAAATATTAATCGATTTTATCGATATACATAGCTTGATCTTAAACGTGAACTGCAAACAGATTTGGCCACCGTTATGGAAAGAATCTTATTAACTTTGATTTCAATGACTTCTTGAATAACTTTAGTAAGAACATTGAAAAAATGTGATCAAGCTCGCCCCAATAACTGTAACCCATTACACGACATCCCTTCAATTAATTTCACATTCATTCATCCCTTTTCGTGTAAAAAATAGATAAGCAGGAAGTATAGAACGTGTACTTCCGAACGTAAGCTAGCAAGGGTTGTCAAACAATGCCACTTAACCCACAATTTTACAATTTCGCTCGCATAAATGAAAAAAATATTCAAATCTGCGCTCTATGGTCCTCGGAATAGATTTTAACATTTTTAACCCTTTGAATGCGGAATTTGAAAGGGGTAACATCAAAACCCGATATAATCCGGGCCTCAGTCAAACTCATTTGTCTAAGGTCGGTAACTGTCACGTTTTTACGACATGTCACTTCATTATTTTGACAAGTGAAACTGTCCCAGTGATCAAAGTGTACGGCAGGTTTAATTCAAACGTTTTATTAACTTCCAGCAAGTTATTTCTGAATATGTTAGGGTTGAACTTAATTACGCGTATCAAGTTGTTTCAGTGTAATGTATGAATGACGAGCTATTAATATTAAATGTACTTAAATAATTGTAGGTAAGGAATAGTTTTAAACTCTGCTACAGAATGTTTCCTCACTGAAAATAAGTATTAGTTTACATTAATAAGTAAACAAAAAAATTACGCCTAATAGAGAGAACTGCATAATTATTCATTACAATGCACTAAGTATTATCGTATGTACTGTATAATTAAAATTAATTAGAATCATTGCCTGCATAATAATTATTAGCTTTAATTTTCATGCAAAATCAGTGTACTAATAATAATTAGCACTATGTTAACTACTAACTGTAACAATACGATAGCTATGGTAATCAATAATCATAGAATGCAATAAAAGTACACGCATTACTGTTGAACGGACTTAGTAAAAAAAAATATAGGGTGTGAAAAAATTCAAACAAATTATTCCTTCTTGTTACATGTCATTAAAAATACAAAATCCTTAATACAATAGATATGTCATCCCTAATAAACGGTTTCATGCGTTATGCGTACGCGCAGGGTGGTAACGGGCTATTTGTCACAACAGGGAGCGAGATTATCCTCATTATGTTAGAAAGTGTCGTTAATCCCCTTTTTATTTGGTTAAACATTATTCGTAATGCATATTCGTGATGTGCAGCCATCGCTCAACCGTAAGTGGGAAGTTTTATATTTATGTTATTTTATGTTTTAGATTGACCGATAAATAATAATCAAATGTAAACATACATAATTATTACGTCGTTTGAGTGGCGGACTTAAGTGAAGAGTGTGATTGTGATAAAGATGAACTGGTAGTATTTGTAGTTCTTTTGTGGAAACAAAAAGTTTGATGATGTGTTCTCTAACATCAAAGAGTTTTTTGAGCATAGGCGAAGAAATTAATTATATTTACAAAAAAAAAAAAAAAAAAAATACTGTTCATCGAAAGAAAGAAATAGCAAAAACGACATCTGAGGTATTTTACTACAACACTTTTATGCTAAAAAACGCCTTGAAGTAGGCGTTTTTTAGCAAGCGCAATAAACAAGTCTACAGATTCTCACAATCACACTAGTAATTCCGTAATTCGAACTTTTTTTTTAAATTATCATTGCCACCTAACTCCTACAGGTAGATAAACCTCACTTACAAACTTGTTATTTGTATGAATATTAAATCAATATTTCCGTTTTAAACCCTTCAAGTTTCGGGACGTACAAAAATACACCTTGCGCATATTCCCACGATAACACTATGTGACAGGATAGATATCTTAAATTACAAATATCGGTGCCTTTATAAACGACTCGGGTGTTCACAGCTGCAATTTCTGTACAATCAGGTAAACTATGTCGAAAAAATAACACTGGTTTTATAATGATAGAGTATTTATTCAAAACTAGCTGTTGCCCGCGGCTTCGCGAATTTCGTCGGTCGGAAACAAAGAGAAGTCATTGGTCGGAAATTATCCCACGGAAACGTACTACCGAGATAAATAATATCCTATGTCCTAACCCAGGTTATGGTCTACCCATGTGCCAAATTTCATCCAAATCCGTTCAACCGTTTTACCGAGAAAGCGTAACAAACAAAGCCACTTTCGCATTTATAATATTAAAATTAGGGTGTAAAAAATAGGCTGTTGTAAAAGATTGACATTAAAAGCGTATTTATTCGCAATTTCGAAACAGTTGTTCAAAAGTGCGACAACATTTTTGACGGCAAACGGAGGGTTAATTTTTTTCTATTTCCCTTGCAAATTATTGATGTATTGTTGTAGTAAATGTAAATAATGTAATTAACCCACCCGGGACTATTCTTGGAAGTTTACCAAATGAGATAAGAAATGTTAAAATGGGTGTTAAACCCATTGTTTATCTTTAAAAAAAAAAACCGATAACATCAAAATGACGTGTAAAAAATTATAGAATTGTAATTTTCACAATCATGTCTAATTTGGTACCTAACACTTCCTTGTTTTAAACCGATAAAGGTATTATCGGTTTTAGGCCCGCTTCTGGGCGAGGCGAGGTTTAGAAAATTACTATCTGTGACGGAGGTAGGTACACCACTTATCGGATGATTATTTAATTGAATTTACTTATCACTATCAGACAATGATAGTAGGTACTTATAAACTTTATGTGGTATAAGAAGTGTAATTTTTAAAAGTAACATAACAAAGGAGGTTTTAATAGGGGGGCTAAGTATCAACAGCCGGACCGGTCCATCGAAGCTACGCTTGGACGCTTGCCGAGGTCGGTCCATGACATATCGAGACCCCTCCGTGCCTCGGAAAGCATTAAGGCGTTGGTACTGACTGGCTGCCATTCGTAGATGTTTGACAGTCATTACGGATAGTCAGACGCCCGATTTCTGACAATCAGTCTTAGTCTTAAAGCTCGTACAGACCAGCGCGACGCGACGCCGCGCCGCGACACGAACAATACAATTTCTAAGAAAACTTGACGGTATAACAATAACCGGTGTCGTGTCGCGTGTCGCGTCGCGCTAGTCTGCACGAAGCTTTACCAAGGCGTATCGTAGTACCAAATTACTGGGTTCTGGAGGTTAGATAGGCAGTTGCTCCATGTAAAATAATGGTATTCAGCTACATCCGGTTAGACTGGAAGCCGACCCCAACATATTTGGGAAAATATTATGCACAAATATGTACCTATGCAAATTATGAACAAAGGTTTTTTTTTTTAAATTGTGCACCTCCTAATTAGTTCATGCCTCGCAAACATGATCTTCGTTGTGCTATGATTAGGTAGAATTAAATAGAACTTTTTTGTTAAAAATAATCGTAAATAAAAAATGAGCATTCGCATAAGCTGTCTAAGATTTACCCGAACGCGATAGAAATTCCACAGATTAACTCGCTTTTGTACTATTTTTTTACAATTTCCTGGTGTGCTGTAGTAACAATACAATAAATAAAGCATCACAAATCCAAAGTTTGGAGAAGTAACAAAAACAAAAAGAGGTACTTAAGAAAACTTTCTTTTGTTTTTTGTCTCACATTTTTACGGCTTACAACTTAACACCTCACTGCTGCAGAGAAAACTTGTTAACATTTTTCAAAACTTTCCAGAAGGATTAACGTACCTATTAACAAATTTCGTGTTAATTAAGGTTTAAACACTACACAAAACAATGTGTTGATAAAAAATACCCATAGGAAACGAGATATTGTAGTTAAGGAAAATTTATTTCGGCATACTAACCAACCAAGATCCCGTTGAGGGTAATTAAAAAAATCCGAATGTAGTAATGTATATGTTTTAAGGATATTATTTTAGTTATTGCCCTTAAATAATAACGCGTTAACAGGAAACTTTGCTGATAATCACTTTTCAAGATTAATTGACTGATTTGACGATATTAATGACACGTATTCAAGGAAATAATATAAGTATTAATATGGAAAATAATTCATGTTTTAAAGAGGAAACTTATTTACCTATGTTAGGAAATTAATAAGTTGTTAATTGAATATTCCAATATTCATTTAAAAAATAAATAAAGAAAATATTATTATTAAGCAAAATAGCTGTTATGACTTTTAAATTTATAAAACTTAGGTGGTCAACCGCTTCAAAAGTTATAGTCGAAAAGCAAGCTTTACAAAACAAAATAGCTAAATGATTAAATTATTGTTATTGATTAACCTTTACGATACTTCAGATTGTGTTTTCAATTGGTTATAAAGATAATTTAGGTAGAAAAAAAAAAACACAACTATTCTTAATTAACAAATCATCGCTTCCAAAGATAAGCAAAACAGTCCTAGTGTAGTTCGTCAGAAAATTCCTAGAACAATAGAATAAACAATCATAAAATTATTCGGACGACGATAATTTTTTGTTTCTTTAAT
Organism: Agrochola circellaris; assembly: GCA_914767755.1. Classification (NCBI taxonomy): domain Eukaryota; kingdom Metazoa; phylum Arthropoda; class Insecta; order Lepidoptera; family Noctuidae; genus Agrochola; species Agrochola circellaris. The sequence continues at coordinate 2,763,268 of OU611855.1, read as the reverse complement.
TGCTGGCCATAAAAATTAAAAGCCGTAAATTACATAAAAAAATACAATAGATTCAAAAAAGATTACCCGACTTCGGGGGCAGTCGGATATAAACAAAATGGATGCGAAAAAAAAAATATGAACACAAGTGCACAATAAATGGCAGACTGTTTGGCGGCAAAACTAACTTTTTTTTATAATAGTAACAAATTTTTGTGCGGCATTTTTTCTCATAAATTGATATGTAGTTTGGTTAATTAGTAAAGGCCAGTTAGCCAGCTACTCTGGTTAATTAGAGGCAATACACTTATAAAGGATTATCGGAAAAATGCACTTGTGTTATTATTACAATTATTTTCTAAGAACCGTGTGGTAACTATTTTAGGGAGCAAATGGAACGTCAATTAAGTAAATAGTCAGGATATTATCGAACCTCATTATAAATAAATACATAACCCTTCCGGGGGCACGGCAGTGCCCCCGCCAAGTCAAACAAAAACAAACATTGAATTTTTTTTTTTATTAAAACTAAAACCCAAAAACGACAAAAAGTCAACTAAATAGGTATAAACAAGACAAGACAGACTAGTTAAAAATCCGGAGTCTCACGTAATTTTTCGATTAATAATACGTGTGATTCCGGATTATGGGGTTATATATAGATATTTGAAATGTGCTCGTCAAGGCCTTCATTTTATACACAACCAGCTATCTAATTACGCAACACATTTTCGTTGACAATTCCGATTAATCTGTTTCAATTTGACAGGTCAACAACATTCATTGTCTTATTTACGTAGTTGAGCAGATTTTTTTTTCGAACGTACGAAGCAATGGATTAGCAATCTGTTTCAAAATGATTCAGATTCTGATTGATCGTGTATTACGTAATTAGGGTACTGGTATAATATAATGTTATTTTTTTTTAAGTTCACATTTTTATTTCCTCTGGACGGCGCCGCCATATTGAATAATGTGACGTCACATAGCCTATAAACAGCGGACCATCAAGACGCTTCCAACGATATCTCATTTGTCCAATTATGATCAGTAGTTAAGAAGTTATGAGGTAACAGATGCACATACATACATACATAAAGGGTCAAAATCGTAACCCTCCTTTTTGATTCGCCATAGTCGGGTAAATAGACAATAATAATCTTAATAATAATATTTAACTACGATTACTAAAGATTATTTAATGATTGTTATTTATGTATAGGGTTTTTTTTATTACTGATACTTTTAATAAAAACACGTACCAACCTTCTTAAACAATTGGAACGAGGTATTTTCTGCTCCAACAGAAAAACAAATCAATTGACAGAACCTCGTTGCTAAACCTAATACACAATATAATATTCCATATTTAAACAGAGGTCATGTAACCAGGAAAATAGAATTATTCGCAAGGCCTTGAACTCACTGACGGACGCGATACGACCCTATGGTTATAGGGCCGTATCGCGTCCATATGCGGCAGTATTGTGTGTTTCCGCCCTTATCTCTCACTATACTACGCCCATTTCTGTACGATACGCGTAAATGTCATCAGTTCTGAACTTCTGACAGTGACATCTTGTTATAAGAATGAGTTTGCTATTCTCAGTTTCATTATAGATTTTAGTAGGTAAACTGTACCGAATTATTTAATCAATTGTAATCTTCCAGCGTTTTCTTTACGGGTAGTCAGAAGCCCAAGTCTGACAACCAGTCTTACCAAGGGGTAGACAGAAGCCCAAGTCTGACAACCAGTCTTACCAAGGGGTAGACAGAAGCCCAAGTCTGACAACCAGTCTTACCAAGGGGTATCGTGTTACCCAGTAACAGTAACTGGGTTGTGGAGTAGTCATCCGGTTAGACTGGAAGCCGACCCCAACATAGTTGGGAAAAGCCTAGTTGATTGTTGTCCCATGAATTGTTATATAATAACGTAGCTAATTTATCAAACAATTTACCCTAAAATTTAAAAGCGCCTTTTATCTTAGATATACTTTGTCTTAAACTTTTAATAATTATACCTAAAAGATTAATACTTAATGTACCGACTATGTATTCAGGTTAATCGGTTTATGTGAAAAAACCCGCCTTATCTACAGACCGTGCCAATAACAATATTTTATTGATAAAACAACAGTAATTAGTAGTTCATTTTGAACTTAGCAACTTAACTAGTAGGTACATAATGTGTGTTCTCTCGATGTGTTTATTGTGTATCTAAGTTTAATTGATAAGTACGAGTTTTTAGTACCTATTTGGTATTTTCATACAAACCTCAAAATTCATATTTAAAGCTAAGAAAATGTTTTTATTTTATGGACCAAAATATTTTTTTTTTTATATATATATTTCAGGTAAGGCACATAAACAATCTTGACTTTGTCTAATTTCTTAAAAAAATAACATTTGCCAGTTGATTGTTTGACATGGTCTCATTAATATCCTAGGCTGCCCTGAAGTTAAGGGATATCAAAAGGAACACGTTGTAACTTATTAAGTTAACAACTTATCAAGTACCCAAGTAGTCTTCGTCACTTATTGCTATATTTTTGGCAGACAAAAATTTTAAGTCAATTATAAAGGCTTTTGCAGAAAAGCGCGTCGTGACATCTCGATGCGACTCTCGTAGAACAATTTCTATGAAACTTCATGGAAGTTGTTCTACCAGAAATACATCGCAATGTCGCGTCGCGGCTGCAAGAGTCTTTAAAGGTAGGTAAATAAATAGTAGTTATCTAACTAAATTACTGAAAAAATAACACTTATAATAAATATACTGCCCTGCTAAGCCGAAAGGCGGTATCTCAATCGGAGTAAGTTTTGAGAAAATTGACTTTTTGTAAATTGTAATTTAAGGAAACATAAGGATATAAAGAACTTCTGAGTGGTTTTTTTAAATGTTTTAAGTTAGATAGCGGTATGTGGCTTATACCATTAGATGCGAAATTATTATAGCTATTGAATGGTATAAAAAAACTAACGTATCTCAGAGATACCGCCTTTCGGCTTAGCAGGGCAGTATAGGTATCATGAATATTGAAATTGCCACTTAAAACATCTTCATTTATTACAGGTAGGCCTTTTTTTGGCATTATCAGTTATTCAGCCATCATCAAATTATTTACATAACCTCACGCCTTCTTCCCACGGGGGTGGACAGTAACTACAGAACGCCACCTGCTACGATTCTGACATTCTCCTTTGGCTCGTTTACGTTCATACATCTGCAGTGCTATTCTGTAACCATCTCACCGTGAAAACTTAGGTGAAGTGAGCGTGGAGTGAGCTGTCATTCCAACTAATGCTAGAGATTGACACTATTGACAGCTTACTCCACGCTCACTTCACCTAAGTTTTCACGGTGAGATGGTTACAGAATAGCACGGCTGGTAATACACGCGCGCCGGTTGTGAGTACTACACACCTGAATTTTCTGAAGAACATCACCAATAAGGTCACTATATTATGTCCTCCTAGGTCGTCCCCAAATCAAATTATTTGTCAATGAATATTCCGATTATCATCACGAGGACCAGCGGGCACACTTGCGTAACACACGAACAATTGCAATGCCTTTCATTTTGACAATTCGACGACATTCATTGCGTTATTTACGTTGTCGAGCAGACGATTTTTTTAAACGTAGACGCAACAAATTCTTCTGATTGTGATTGAAAGAGTGTTACACAGTGGGGTGCTATTTAAAAACTAGCGATGTCACTTGTGTAACTACTAACTATTAGTTTAAACTATCTACTGCTTCACTAACATAATCGATAAGGGACTACAATATTTGTTTAAGCCGGAAATCGAAGGCGCACCCAAACTGCCCAGAGGCACTACTGACTGAACAGATAAGTAAGTTTTATTGGTGATATTAAGTAGATAGATAACTCCATTCCAATGAATTATTAACTATTGGATCTAAACTTTCAGAGTTACACTTTTCACTGCTGGGGAGTTCGTTGCAGTTGCAAAGCACTAGGAAGCAGGGCATGAAACCGGTTTGTAATACCCGTTAATATTGTTCATAAACCCGTTATAACACCGTTCATCGATTAACCTGTTAATTATAAAAACGGTTTCGACTAAACCTACATTATTTTTGGTTACCGGTTAATAGAATTTTAAAACTCATGGTAGCCTGAATGAACCGGTTTTACTCAGATGCACGCCCGCCGCCGCCGCCGTTTGCAACATTCATTTGCGTATTCGTTGGCGTCTATCGAGAGCCTTGTTATTGTAGGTGTAAGAGAGATGGCACAGTAGGTAGAACTCGTTTATAACGTCGAAACTCAATAAATAAATAAACTCAAATTAATCGGTTAACAGAATCAGAATTTGTAAAAATCTGGTTTCTCCCATTAACCAGTTAAAATACCGGTAACTGAAACCTAAATCGTTTTGGGTTCGAAGTCAGTAACCAAAACAGGTTTGGAAAATTAACCGGTTTCCGAGCCCTGCTAGGAAGTGGTGAGGGGCGTTTTGGGGGACTGTCTCATGTAATTTTGACGTTCAAAAATGGCTGATTCTCCTATTAAATAAATACAGCCTAATTAAATTAGATGAATTTTGTTATTTTTTAACTCAGGCCCATTTCTAAATTCCAAAGCATGAAGAAAAAACAACATTAAAAATACATAGAACGGAACCCATGCAAGTAATTCAAAAGAATCGTACGTATGCGGATTTGCCAGTTCGCAAAAGTCCATAGATAAGGAGTGCGGTATCACAGATTAAACACACTCAACGTTATATACTTGCGTAATGCCACACGTCATACTTTAGCCGTTATATTACGTCAACGATTCTTTTTAAATTCCTACCTATGTTTATTTACGATGGCTGCCGGTAAATACCGAAAAATATTGAAAAATAATTGACTTCATTTCCTGCACCCCAATTGCGATCATTTTGACAGTTCAAAAACATTCATTGCATTTATTTACGTTGTTGAGCAGTAAAATTTTTCGAACATATGAAGCAATGGATTAACAATGTCCTTCAAAATGATTCGGATTGTGGTTGATCCTGAGTTACGCAATTAGGGTGCTAGTTTATTTATTTTGAATGCAACCCATTGTTTGGGTGCTTAGTTGATGTTGTGCGAAATTAACAAGTCCTTTACTTGCCCCGAGACCTTTTTGTTTGGTCTTTCGAGTCTGCAAATACACTATAGGTAAAATCAGGGAAAATAATTACTACTAACTTGAATTGTCATCAAATCACAAATGTCACTCTTTGACAGTTGTATGAAACGATTTGACAATTAATTTACCTGACTGTACATGCGTGAGTGAACCCACAGAACAGATAAAAGACCTCTTTTATCTGTTCTGTGAGTGAACCTACTCGTAAGTCCTGCCAAGGAAAGTATGTGGTCTTGATTTAATCATTAAATGTATGAATCAAGTCAAAAAGACGTATAAAGCTTCGTGCAGACCAGCGCGACGCGACAGCGCGACGCGACACCGGCTATTGTTATACCGTCAAGTTTTCTTAGAAATTGTATTGTTCGAGTCGCGTCGCGGCGTCGCGTCGCGCTGGTCTGCACAAAGCTTTAAGCTTCTTAAATTATTTAAATATACGCGAAAACTAACTAAAACATGAACCTGCACGTGTAGCATGACAACCATAGAAACGGGTTTTCTACGGGTTTTACCGACGGAAGAATAGACAAAATGACAGATTTTGATTGTTTATCTGTAATTTTATCTATTCTTCCGTCGATAAAACCCGTTTCTATTGTGATCTTGCTAAGCGTGCAGGATACACTTTATAATTAGGCTTAGATGTAGCTAATCGTAATTAAAGGTAGGTCCTCATATACTAAAATAGTCGCATGATACATAAGTATAGGATTAAACCGTTCCGTCATTCACTATCGCCAGATATAGCAGTATTTCCTTGACGACTATCTTCGTACACTAGTGTTTATCAAACATTTTTATATGTTACAATCATATGGCACACGATAAGTCGGCCCAATTCCAGAATCTTTCATATCGATAATTTATTATTGATAAAATAATACTCGTAATTTATAGGTAATTGGGTTAAGCAAGATAGCGACTATTATACGATAAGGTGGACATTTTTGAAGAAATGTTCCATTTTTTTCTTAAACGAATCTGATGTTTTGGCAAGGGATTGAACGCCGTTACTTATATGAAACATTAAATTGAGTCTGTTAAATTCGCGTACGGCGATATTTTCAAGTCGCAACCATCAGAACATAGCCTTATCATTTTCGTGAGGTATAATTGCATAATTGGCGATTTTTTATTTTCCTAATCTTACTAAGTAAGTCAACGTTTCCGCGCCGCTTAATTTAAAGGATTTATGATATCTTGTCTTTTCTTCGAATTATAAAAGATATCAGTTACTTATCTATCTGGCCCAATTACTAAGGGAAATAAGCTGTCATGATATGTAATTATTTGACGTCAGTACAGTTCAAAAGTAAAAAAGAGATTTGTTTTTCTTGTATAATGTGTTAGTTAGGTAGTACTTATATTACTCATACTTCAATTTCCATAGATTTCGACCAATTTTTGATAAGAAAACCACGGCAAAAAGTTAGCAAAAGTCTAGAAAAAGCTAGCAATATGAAACAGTTTTGTTTTAAAAATCCAAGAAAGTTGTTCAAGAGTAACTAATTCTAAATATAACTGAACATTGAGGAAAATGGGTAACTAACACTTCTTAATTACTTACTATGTACGGAGCAGGAAAAGTTTATATACCTACACAACTACTCACGTGATGTTTTAGAAAATTATAGTTTATACTAGCTGCCCGCCCCGGCTTCGCTCGAGTAGCACTAAGTACTTATCTACGGCGCACCTACCAACCTACCCTACCTACCCTACCTACCTTACCTACCCTACCTACCCTACCTACCCTACCTACCCTACCTACCCTACCTACCCTACCTACCCTACCTACCCTACCTACCCTACCTACCCTACCTACCCTACCTACCCTACCTACCCTACCTACCCTACCTACCCTACCTACCCTACCTACCCTACCTACCCTACCTACCCTACCTACCCTACCTACCCTACCTACCCTACCTACCCTACCTACCCTACCTACCCTACCTACCCTACCTACCCTACCTACCCTACCTACCCTACCTACCCTACCTACCCTACCTACCCTACCTACCCTACCTACCCTACCTACCCTACCTACCCTACCTACCCTACCTACCCTACCTACCCTACCTACCCTACCTACCGTACCTACCCTACCTACCGTACCTACCCTACCTACCCTACCTACCCTACCTACCCTACCTACCCTACCTACCCTACCTACCCTACCTACCCTACCTACCCTACCTACCCTACCTACCCTACCTACCCTACCTACCCTACCTACCCTACCTACCCTACCTACCCTACCTACCCTACCTACCCTACCTACCCTACCTACCCTACCTACCCTACCTACCCTACCTACCCTACCTACCCTACCTACCCTACCTACCCTACCTACCCTACCTACCCTACCTACCCTACCTACCCTACCTACCCTACCTACCCTACCTACCCTACCTACCCTACCTACCCTACCTACCCTACCTACCCTACCTACCCTACCTACCCTACCTACCCTACCTACCCTACCTACCCTACCTACCCTACCTACCCTACCTACCCTACCTACCCTACCTACCCTACCTACCCTACCTACCCTACCTACCCTACCTACCCTACCTACCCTACCTACCCTACCTACCCTACCTACCCTACCTACCCTACCTACCCTACCTACCCTACCTACCCTACCTACCCTACCTACCCTACCTACCCTACCTACCCTACCTACCCTACCTACCCTACCTACCCTACCTACCCTACCTACCCTACCTACCCTACCTACCCTACCTACCCTACCTACCCTACCTACCCTACCTACCCTACCTACCCTACCTACCCTACCTACCCTACCTACCCTACCTACCCTACCTACCCTACCTACCCTACCTACCCTACCTACCCTACCTAAAAAGTATCCTATGTCCGTCTCCTGGTTCTAAGCTACCTCCCCACCAATTTTCAGCCAAATCGGTTCAGCCGTTCTTGAGTTATAAGTGGTGTAACTAACACGACTTTCGACTTTCTTTTATATATATAGATTATGAAAAAAAAACTTAAAAAAAAAAAAACTACAGTCAAAAAAGTTTTTATTTTTCACTTTTTAGTTGTGGTACCTACCCCACACAAATTCGAATACCACTGCTATGTAAATGTGACAAACAGTGACAGGAAGATATCATCCACATTTAATAAATGGGAAAAATACGTATTATTGAAGCTAACTGAAAAACTATCCAATTAAACATGATAAAATTTATATGGGATCAACTTGAGAGCATACCATTTCATACAAAAAAAGAATTTACAAAATCGGTCCACAATTGAATCGGCGACCGATTTTGTGAATTGCAGAAATCAGCGGACATTATATAAAAAATATATATAGAACCTCCTCCTTTATGGAAGTCGGTTAGAAAAAATGAATGAAAAGAAAAGTAATCTAATGTAATCTTAATCTTACAGAGCCTTTAAAAGTTATTCTTGAAAAATTAAGGCTCATTTTTGCTTGGACAATTTAAAAAGTTGATTTTGATTGTATAAGTAAGTATTACTTCCTTTCCTTCCTAAGTGCAATAAAATGTTCAGGTTTACGGCTTCAATGTAATCCGTAGTCAAATGCATTTAGGGTATGATGGGACTGTCATACGCATTAAGCTTCATTCAGACAAGCGCGACGCGACACCGGTTATTGTTATACCGTGAAGTTTTCTTAGAAATTGTATTGTTCGAGTCGCGTCGCGCTGATCTGCACGAGCCCTTACGTAAACAGTCCTTGAGGGACTACCGAAAGGGTCGCGGGAAAGTCCGAAAGGGATACCGTGGCCCTGGCAACGTACAGGCAACTGAAGGAACACGGGTGGGTTTTAGTCGGTAAGCTAACACGTCCTCCAAATTATTTGATAATTTCCTACCCAAAAAAAAAAAGGACCTAAACGTGCCTAAACGCAAGTTTTATAATGGCTAAAAGTATATGATCCACAGAATACGATATTCTTCAGGATATATGCTAGTAAGATAGTGTGTTAGAAACATAATACAACTAAATTTAAACGATAGAAAAGAATCACGAAGATTTCTCTTAACGATTAAAAATCATATAATACTCTTATACATGCCGGTCGATTCTGTAAAAATATCGACCGACTGCAATCATTCTGATTTTTTTATCAGATTATTCTACAAGCAACATATTATCGTAATAGTGTTTACATCTTTTAGTCCAATCAATATATTTTTTTGTAAATAAATAATTGCTTCATATTTTGCAATAAATTACCTGCGTTGTGTCATCCTGCTTCTCTTTCTTATCTATGCAGTCCAAGAGTGACAGCGCTTTAGCTGTTGTAAAAAAATGCCTGACAGAGTCCATACAACTATGCAATCCAGTTTCCTACAATCATAGATTGGTCTGACAAGTTTTATTGACGAGGGCGTAAAACAAGCCGGAAAAGATGACCTGTCTCTCGAACTTGGTAGGTACTTAAACCAAGACATTTGTGACTCAGTCCACGTTTCAACGTAGTTGTCTTATCACAACAAATCTTAACAAACTAGACATCATAAAATTATCTCCCGTTCAAGACGAGTGCACTTAAAACCTAAATTATACGTGAAGTGTCATGTTGCAACATTATTTTTGATAATAAAATAAGTAGGTACATGAATACACTAACTTTGCCTAAATAAAAACTCTGTGTTGATTCTCTAGCGGCAGAGATAACAAACATTTGTGTTGTGTCCACTTGTGTACACTAAGGGTTATATGAGCCATAGATTAAGGAAATACGTAGACGAGTTGTCAAAGACATTCTGTTTTGTTTATTTTGTTATGATACGGGAAGACTAAACATGTAAGTTGAGCACATTAATATTTCGAACGTAAGATTGATAGGGAGATGGCCGCCGAGGCGCCTACACGTCACGGTTCCGATTCGGATTTTCCTTTTTTTTTTCTGTACTACGTAGAATCTATTGCGTATTTTGCTAGGTTTTGTTTCTGTTTGACAAGGAAGTCAGCACCCTAATTGCATAACCCACTTTCAATCACAATTCAAGGGTTTTGAAGGAAATTCCTAATCCGTTGCTTAATAGGTTTGAAAAGTTCGTCTGCTCAACAATGTAAATAACGCAATGAGCGTGGCTGAACTGTCAAAATGAAAGGAATTGCGATCAATTGTAATTGTATGTGTGTTACGCAATTACCCCACTGGAGTCCTAAGCACACTTGTAGAGCTAAGTCCGTTGTCAACCATAGGGTGGCTAGCTTGAGTCTTAATCGTACGTAGCTTTTTCCAACTCGCTTAGATTCTCTTTAACGCTATTTTCCCCCGGTTTTCAGGTTATAAATCGTAATCTTGACTTGTTACGCAACTAATTATTAATTCTAAGCTTTTGTCAGAATCATAAACTTTATGCATAGACAAGCAATCCTATCTACCTTCTAATCTATGTCCACAAAGTTCTACAAAGCCCATTTCTTTGTGGTGTTAAAGGCACAGACACACGTCTTTATTAAAGGTATGTTGTTGACGCAGTTGCCCCGACAACTAGGTTATGTTCATTCATTCGCTCACTTCTTCACTGCTTCCGCATGCATCTGCTTTGTGAGCACTGGTTTGCAGTCAGGAATGCAGGATAATTTGCGACGTGTTTAGAATTATGATTGTGCTGTAAAAGTTTTGTTTGAAGGTAGATTTTCTGGATGAAAGCTCTGGTACTATTTAGTCAAAGCAGTTCATTCAGACAAAAGCTTATGTCATCATGCAGGAATCCAGCGACAAAAGGAAACAACGATGTTCATATTACTGTTGGTTGAATTATTCAAAGATTTTTTTACTATTCATCAGAAAGTTTGAAGAATATGCGAGAAGCATAGGACTGGTCGATGTGACGATTATTTGGCCGCATCAGTAGCGGGCGTCTTCGGCTGGAATATTGATGCTGCAAGTCCATATCATCATCGTCATTTCAGCCGAAAGCCGTCGACTGCTGGACATCGGCCTCCCCCAAGCGTTGCCACACCGACCGGTGCGTTACTCATCTCATAAGTCCATATTATTTCCGGTAAATATCTTTAGCTTGATATTTTTTCCTCGAACTTTTTAGTAACAATAGTATAATCAATTTTCATTGTAAAATCAAAATCAACACCCAATATCGATCTGATGTTAGCTCTTAACCGAAATTACCTAAAGCATTAGTAGGTACTATGGGTGCTACCAAAAGTACCAGCTAGTGACAAACAGGCACTAGACAGGTCCACAACTGCATTAATACCAACATCGATCGCTAGTCGAGCAACGGGAATAGATGAGATAAATTATTGATGGGAGTCTGCGAACTAATGGTACGTGAATCTGAGCTTTATTGTTGTGGAAAATCAGGGGGAGTGACTTTTGTGAATGTGAAATGTTTTTTGGCGGAAATATACGGGAGAAAAGGCTTTGCAGCGGTAAACTGTTTTGGCCAAAAGTTTTTATTTACCATGTTCATTGCACTTTTTGAATCTCGAAAAATAAAAGACAGCCCTCAAAAATGAAAAAGCCAATAGAATTCCCAAGTAATTTTCCAACTTTAGGAAAAACTCATTCTTTAATCTATTCATACTTGTGGATGATAAAACATACACAATTCAAATCTCAAATCCAGGAAAAAATCTGTGAGTCTTACCATATGAAAAATTAGCATGACGGAGATTGTATTTGAACCCAAAACGACTAGCTCACCTCGTAAACCTTTTAAGGAAAACCGGAAAAGTATTGAAACGTTTAATTATGGTTCCTAACTAAGATAGTAAACAATATATAACAACAAACTCGCATACCAGAGGTATTTCCCGCGTTAAAGAAAATTTGATAAACAAAGATAATGTGACGATAATGAGGAAACATAAGTCCTAGAAATTTAAACATATCGTTAATCTTTTGGTTTCAATTAGTATAAATATTAATTATACCTACGTATTAATCGTAATGATGAATAATCAAGCCTGACTGTGTGGCGGAATATGACTCAAATATTTTTAGTGTTTATAAAATAAATGGAAGTTGATTAAGAAGATTTTTTTACGAATTAAATAGATAAAATGATTGAAAAAAAATATGGTAAAGAATATCATCAGCCAGTAGGTAATTATTGTTCTGCTGGTTTGCAAATGCCTGTTCTCATATTAATTTGGGAACAAGCATTGATGATCGCACTTGCTCACCGAATGTTGGCGACCTCAGACCAGGATTTCTCAACATTTTATAATTTTAAACTTCGAAGCTGGATACATAAGAAGCGGGTTTGTAAACCTTCGGCTCGTGTCGACATTAATAGAATAAAATATTGTTGTTATCTTAAAATTTTAGTTTATTCTACTTCAATTTTCTTATTAATGACGTGGATTAACTTTTGACCCAGTTTTCCAAATAATAAATAGAAAATAGGCAACAAAAAACACGGATTTGGTGGTTTTTATTGTTATTGTCGCCGATTGTGTGTTGTTTTATATGCATGTGTTTATCTACGAACTCGTTTTCATTTTTAATTGTGTAATCACAGTATTTTGTTCTTGCATTTTCGCGCATAAATTCAACTAGAAAAAATACTGTTATTTGCAATTCCGGCATAACATATAAACATTAACAGAGACAGTATATTTCTGCTGGCGACAAATACGAAATTTCTGTGATTCCCTCGCGACGTTCGTGGGTGTGGACACGGTGCCAAGTAGGCCATAATGTCTTTAATACCGTCTACCAAAACACACAAATATTCTCTAAAAATACCATCCATTGCGTGGACAACAAGTCTGACGAAATTTTAGGACAGTACAAAGTTAGCAATGGATGTCGAAACAAGAGATGAAACTGTGGAATTTTTTCGCCATCGCGATCCAATTTTAGAAGTTTCGATTGTTTTGTCTGTCCGGAATTGTGTAATAGTCGTTAAACGTTTCCTAGTTCATGAAAATAGGGCGGTAGGCCGAGCTGCCTAATTGTTTCGTAATAAAGGTATGGATACAAAGATTGTGTTTTGACAGATCTAAGACACAGTTATGACGGGACCATAAACTGATATATTTGAAATGCATTAGCGGGAGTTATGGAAGCGATATTTGTTTGGAACAGTTGTGTGTCTTCTAATGATAGTTATTTCGCTGTTAAGTTTACCTTTTTATGTGAACTAGTGGTCGCCCAGAGGTCGAAATTCGACCATAAAGCTTCGTGCAGACCAGCGCGACGCGACGCCGCGACGCGACTCGAACAATAGGTACAATTTCTAAGAAAACGCGTCGTGACGCGTCGCGCTGTCGCGTCGCCCTGGTCTGAACGAAACTTAATTCATTTAAATGTCATGATTCTAAGGTAGCCATCTTGTGTCAAACGCATGGTAGTGTGTGTAATGTTTTTTTTATTAATTTAATTTATTTATAATGTATACTATATAAAAATATTCGCTTTTTGCACTCGTTCTCCATATAAACTTTAACTGTGCCAAATTTCATACTCCTCCGTCCGCGTAATTTTCGTAAAAAGGGGTACAAAGCTTTTGCTTCACGTATTAATATAATAATAATTCGTAAGTCATAAAGGATTAGATGAGTTAGATCTGGAACGAATAGTTTGTGAAATTAATTTGCCTATCTTCATTCTTCCCATACGTTTTCCTTTGCAAATTAATACTCTGACATAATCCATGCCTTCCTCTAGCAATTCATTCATTTCCAATTTCAATCGTAAAGTGAGATGTTTTAATGAAAAAGTCTGCAGTACAGCTTTTAATTTCTCTTTAATCAGATCAGAGAGTGTATAAAGAAAAGAAAGAAAGAAAATACGTATATGTGCGCTAAACATAACGCAAAGAAAGAAACAAAAACACGAAAATTACAATTTGGGGGAAAATATGCGTCACATCCACGCAAATCAAATATCAAATATCTGTTCAGTTTCTGCAGATACTCACCCACTTTCTTTAAAGAAAGAAAGAAAAATTGATTATTCTGTAAAAACAAAACGCACATTACAAAAAAAATACATAAAATACACAAATACAAAGTAGCCAAAAGCCTCGTATTCAAGTTATAGAAGTTTGACCATTTTATCCATTGGTCGATGTCAGGGCTAGGGACCAACTTTCATTGCGCAATTACAGTGTGTTGCGACACTGGCAAATGGCAACAAACAAATAATCAAAACAAAAAGTCAATTGCAGAGTGGAAAAATAACTATCTTTCATGATCTAGCTAACTTCAATTCAGCTGCTAATTATAAGCTTTTTGTAAAGGATTACAATCAGCAAAAGGCAGCAAGTAGATTAAAACTTCTCCAAATGATGTATTGCCAGCTATAGTAATGATTTACGCAAGACGTGTCATTTTAACGAGGCTAGCTGGTACAGTCAACTGCATGCGTCCATGGTAAGAATTTGACTTTGACAGCGCCAATATTTCCTAGCACTTGTATTTTTTTCATTTGTAGATGTTTGACTGTTACGGGTCGTGAGAACTATGGGCGAGAAGCCCCAGTCTTACCCAGGTGTATCGTGATACCCAGTAACTCAGTTGTGGAGGTCAGATAGGCAGTCACTCCATGTAAAATACTGGTATAAAGCTGCATCCGGTTTGACTGGAAGCCGACTCCGTACCTATAGTTGGGAAAACGTTAGGCAGATGACGAGAAAGGTTGGTTTTCATAGTTCAACTGTTGTGCGGTTGAGCGTACCTTTGTCTGAAGTATAAATATCTAGTAACGAGTGTTCCGAAGGGCTACTCTTGATGTTTCAATATTGTCGGATCGCGTGCGCGCGCGCATTGCACTCGGGTTGGGGCGGGTGCATATTGGTGGAAGGCTGACGGTTACACTGATGTTTTTTTGTTGAAAAATTATTGCTCGTTTTGCGATAAAAAAAAAAAAAATTGGTACTATACACCTTTCGTAAACTAATCAAAGCCAACAGACAGACTAGATTTTTTAATACTCGCAGATCATGATATATTTTGAGGTGATCTCATGCATGAATACTGTTATCTGGAAATTCCTCTATTATCCGTAGATTTTCCCAAAATACGAAATATCTATTCTGCCCTGCTAAGCCGAAAGGCGGTATCTCAATCGGAGTAAGCTTTGAGAAAATTGACTTTTTCTAAATTGTAATTTAAGGAAACATAAGGATATAAAGAACTTCTGAGTGGTTTTTTTTAATGTTTTAAGTTAGATAGCGGTATGTGGCTTATACCATTATATGCGAAATTATTGTAGCTATTGAATGGTATAAAAAATACCAAAAGGGCCTTCTCAGAGACACCGCCTTTCGGGAGTCGCGAGCCGACTTCCGGCCACCGTAGGCGCAGGCTTGCGGACGGTGAGCAATGGGTAGCTCGCCGTCCGATAGGGACCAGGCCCGGGTCGACGGCGCGTTGTGTTCCACGCGCGCCTCAAAGAGATGTCAGCACCAACTGACGGGGTCCGGAAGGGCCAATGCCTGCCGGGGTTGCGGGTTTGTCCGAAAGGGATATCGCGACCCCGGCACACAGGCAACGGAAGGAACACGGGTGGGTTTTAGTCAGTAAAAGGTTGACACGCCCTCCCGCTCCGCCCAGAGCGGGAGAAGTTATTTGATAATTTCCCAATCAAAAAAAAAAAAAAAGAGATACCGCCTTTCGGCTTAGCAGGGCAGTATTGCCAGTCCAAATAATTTTTATGAAAAACAAAATACGTTATGAAATTCATTTCTTTTGTATGTGCTAGCAATCAGTATTACTTAATAGTTTTTTTTTACAGCCTCGTTGGTCCTGTGATTGCAAGCGCTCCAGCTGAGCATGATAAGATAAGGTACTGGGTTTAAATCCCAGGTCGGTGTTATTGGGTTTTTCCATCAGGAATTTCTCAGTAGCAGCCCGGAGTCTGAATTTGTGCCCGGTTGGTGGCAATATGCTCACCGCCTATTATATGGGAATTAAACATTACTGGCTAAATATGGCTGTGCCTACTACGTACACCTCTGCTAAAACCTTCGGGAAAAACAGGCGTGATGTTATAATATAATTTATTGTATTAATGTTCTTTAAAGTGGTTTGCGGTAGGAGTTGACTGGTAGAAATCATCACGTAAGAAAAAAGCGTTATGCCCCTCCAGCCGGTGACTTTCCCCGTCTCTGTCTGTCTTCTATTACAAATATACGAGTTGTGTGCGTGCGAGTATCGCGTAAAGGCATAGACAGGCGCGGTGCGACTCTGGATTGAACAATTTGTATGAAAACTTCATGGAAATTGTTTTACCGGTGTCGCGTCGCGCCTGTCTGCGAGAGCCTTAAGGAACTACGTTCCTGACGGGGGTCTCCCAACGTTTGTTTTATTTTTTATTGTAGTAAGTCGTTCCCTATGTCTCCGCCTTACGTCGCGACAGTGGCGCCAACTTCTAAACCCAACGAGCCAACAAACAGCTCGGAAACGTGGAAGTTATCATTAATCGTATTATTACAGCGTGACCACGGCTTAATTAAGATTATAACTGAAGATACACAATGAAATTATGTACATGAACAATCTGGATAGCTTGCAACTAACTTTTACCTTATTAAACTTTTTTAAGTGCCGTAAATAAGGGTAGGTAGCTCCTTCCTGCTGTCGTGACGTGCTAAGCATAATAATGTAAATACAGCAAAATTATATTATTTGGATAGTGGATAACCAGACTGCTCTTAAAAATCAAAAGTTGCAATGCGATTTTTGTCGCAATGCTGCCAACCTGCCAGAAAAAATATCGTTACATTTAAATTCAACACCTACAGGAAATCAGACATCCTACTAATATTATAGTTTGGATCTTTGTTACTCAGTCACGCAAAAATTGCTGAACAGATTTGAATGAAAATTTGGCATACGGATAGACCATGACTATGGTAAGCTCATAGGCAAGTTTTCATCCTAGATTGCAGACGAAGCAACAGCTAATAGAAAATATAGAAATGAAGGTTGAGCGCAGAATATTTTCTTTTATTTTCATATCAATTACTTCACGAATTTCGTGTAGGCAATTTTTGAGAGTGCTAATACATTTGTCGAGTTTGTGTTAACATTGCCTAACTAACGCAAGAATGCGTGTTCTTGCAGTTAGCTTTATTTTAAACTACCTACTTATGATAACTTGAACCAACCGCCGCTTGAGTCAATCGCCTTCCTGGAGATGCCTCGTTGAGAGGTGAAACACGTGTCGATTTCTTACAGGGTTCTTTATGACTCATTAAGAACAGTTACGCGGATTAAGTTACTGAATATACAGGGTGATTGGAAGATGGGTGCAAAGCTTTAAGGCGAAGATAGTACAGACAATTTAGAACCATTTAAGCCATGGTTGTCTTAGACGAAGTCTTACCAAATATTTTTAACCGAATTTTTAAGTTTTTTTTCGGAAATTCTCAAAATTTTATGTAAACTGCATAATTATGGCCAAATTGAATGATAAATGAATTAATTTTTTATTTATTTAATTAAAGTAATGTGTAAGCAATCAAGCAAAACATGTTATAGGCTTCTGTGTCATTAGACTTTTTTTTACAGACATTTAAAGCTCAGAAAAAATAAAAAATTTCTACAATACGTCTTTTAAACCTTATTAAAAAAAAAAAATTGGTAAGACTTCGTCTAAGACAACCATGGCTTAAATGGTTCTAAATTGTCTATACTATCTTCACCTTAAAGCTTTGCACCCATCTTCCAATCACCCTGTATGTCGTCTATTGTATTTTATAATGGATTTCCGCAAAGTCACGCCTGAATCAATTAACTAACTTGAACCAATTGAGGTTATTTTTTAACTGGGGTTCTCTAATTGAATAACCCCTATTTTTACCGTCTCGTCGGTCCATTGGTGGCAAGCGCTGCTGCTGAGTAGGAGGTCCGGGGTTCTATTCCCAGGTCGGGCAACGTGTTATTGGGTTTTTACATCTGAAATTTCTCAGTAGCAGCCCGGAGTCTGGATTTGTGCCCGGTTGATGGCAATAGGCTCGCCCCCTATTACACGGGACTTAAACATAACTGGCGAAATGTGGGTGCCTAATCCTGTGGGGAATACACTGCAGGCATGATATTGTGTCCTGCCGGGGTTGCGAGTTTGTCCGAAAGGGATATCGCGACCCCGGCACATAGGCAACGGAAGGAACACGGGTGGGTTTTAGTCAGTAAAAGTCTGCTCCGCCCTCCCGCTCCGCCCAGAGCGGAAGAAGTTATTTGATCATTTCCCACAAAAAAAAAAAAAAAAAAGGCGTGATGTTGTGTGTGTGTGTGTCTATTTTTTCTAGAAAAAAAAAACATAGTTTAAGAAAGAAAAACAAACATCTTGTGTTAATGCTCAGACCAAATAAAAAACCAAGACAGAGCACTGTCAACAGTGAAGTGAAGCCGGCTTCGTAAACATGTGTGCACTTAGTGTGGTGTACTTTGATTGTAGTTTCATTGTAAAAGGTTGTAAATATGTGCGTGTGAGCGTGTATGCACAGAGCGGAGGTATAGTTTTGGCATGCTTCACTGTATTCTTCGCAGCGGTCTGTCTTGGTTTTTTATTTGGTCTGAGTGTTAATGCAATTCTTATTTAGACTGATTGACGAACGATGTTTTTAAAAATATAGTGCTCCTGTTTTAAATATTGAAACTCAGTTGTAAAGTCGAAAACAAATAGTTGACAAGTTTGACCTACATTCTACAGCAGTCATTCATCTTTTCGCCTGAATCTGGCAAAACATAATATTAGCGATAACTTCTTCTTATGTACCTTATCATTTATCGATGCATTGATAACGTTTACAATACCTACTTCAAGATAACGATATCGAACATTGCACTAAGTGTAAAATTCAGAAAAAATTTCGTTGATACATAAAATAATGTTATATTGCTTGTTTTAATATGTTAAATTCCTTTTTAAACGTTAAATTAATATTTTGATGACTTTATGTTAATCATAGTGTATTTTTTTATACCGCTTAAAAAGACATAATTATTATTTTAAATTTAACAGGCTTTAGAATTTTCATTTTAAATTGTCGGAAATTAAAATGTTTTTTTTGGGTTTCCGTAGCCAAATGTCAAAAATGGAACCCTTATAATTTGGTCATCTTAGTCTGTCAGTTTGTCCTTCCGTCCGGATGTTACACAGCAATCTTACTCAAAGACTATTTTGCATTAGGTATATCGATGAAAATTGGTAAAAGGTATTCAGCGGGAAAAAAAATCATTAGGGGTGGTTCCCAGTGTAACCGAGGGAAGAAAAAGAAAATTCTATGTCTTAGTACATAGAATTTTCTTTCGTGGGGGGTATTGTCGGATCCCACAATTAAACGAGTATGATGTTTCCAAGTGACTTTATTTAAGTCAATATTTTTTGAGTTATGGGATATTTTCGGTTACAACCGCTGTATTAACTTTGTAATTCGAGAAATTTTATGAAATACAAACTTATTTTTGTGGTCGTTAAAATCCTGTGCATGCGCAAATATTCATCCCAACTACGGAACCCTTCATTGTGCGTGGTCCGACACGCTCTTGGCTGGTTTAGGGTTCCGTTCCCAAAGTGTGCCAACGGGACCCTATTACTAACGCTCCGCTGTCCGTACGTCCGTCTGTCACAGGGCTGTATCTTTTGAACCTACTATGGACGCACAAGAAACGTGTCGTGTGTTTTTTTCACTAAAATATTTAATAAAAAAATGCAGTGCTAAATATTGTTCGGTGATACGGAACCTTCGTGTGTGAGTCCGACTCGCACTTGTTTAATATTCGTTACGTCAAAATTGTATCTACTTACCAAATAGAAAACCAAGACAGAGCGCTGCGCACCATACGGTGAAGCATGCCAAAACTACACCGCCGCTCTGTGCGTACACTCTTTACAACCATTATCAATCAAACTACACCTCACTAAGTCCACTAATGTTTACGAAACCGGCTCCACAGCGCTCTGTCTTGGTTTTTATTTGGTCTGAGCTTTGAGATTGAATTTCGAAATGTAATCAAGCATTCCATACACAGTTATGATGTAATCTATCCGTAAATTCGTGGAAAAATACCATATTGAAATGTAGGTTTAATGAAACAAAAGAATTAATGATTTACTCACTGTCAAAGTACTGTTTGAACAAGTGTAGCGGGTGATATTGATCGCAGTTCAAATATTTGACCAAGTGTACGGTTTAGTGTAGATAAATGTTTAAATTGTAAAGGCTTCCGCAGACAGACGCGACGCAACGCTCCGACGCGATTTCAGGTAGAAAATTTTTCATGACATTGTTCTACTACAGTCGCGCCGCGCCTGTCTGCGAGACCCTTAATTTTATATGTAGGTGACACGGTTACTTGTAACTGGTTAGTCTTCGGTTAGTTAATGATTTGGTTTTTAATAAAAAAGGTGGAGCTTATACATACGGAGAGTTAAAAAAAATGGGGTGTGGCTGTGTGGCCGTGTGCTTTTTGTGAATACGTGTACGTTACATAAGGCGACAATAACCGACTTTTAATGATTTTATACTGAAGAGCACGTCTAAACGAGTAGTGTTAATGATTTGGAAAAAATATATGTTAAATTAGAGCATTTTCTGAATAACTTAATATATGAATATTTTAGATTATGTTTATATTACATAGTGAAACTAATTTGTAAAGTTATGTCTTACACGGATAACAAACTGAGAATCTCTTAAAATCTATTAAGAGTATTTTTCTGAAACCTTCACCATTTTAAACATAATTTAATTATTAATATTTTAGTATACATGTTTTATTAAAATACCTTTTGTTTTATGTATAATAAATTAATAATGCGTCTAATTTGGGACAGCGCTCCTGGATGGGCGAGTCCTATTATTGGCTGGATGCTCAACCGTTTCGGAGCCGTTTGCGAAATATTAAGCTTTTAAGTGCAATTTTTTGTTAGAGTTAAGTGTCCCCCCCCCCCTCTGCTAGCTAAACGGTTATACTTGGAGTTGTGAAGAAATTCACAGCAGTAGTACATATAACGAAATTTAAAGGAAAACTATCACAGCCAAGTAGGCTGTACAGGTTAACGAGTAATATTCGACCAACTTAAATTTGCAGTTTGAAAAACATTATCTCCCATACATTCCGTATGGGAGAACATGTTTTTCAACTACTATGTTAAGTTTGTTCTTGGGATAAATTAATTTCAACTACGGAACCCCTTTATTGTGCGTACGCCGACACGCACTTGGCCAGTTTTTTTTTTTCCTAATTTTCTTTCTTTGATCCTTTGGCTATCGAGTGGTGTAATAAAATTTTGGATGTAGATGATAGATATGTAGCTGCAGCACCAAACTGTATCCCCCGATTTTGTTATCATCATTTTTTTGAATTGCCTGGATCTATGAAAGCAAATTCAAAGGCGTATTCACGTCAAAAATTAAAAGTACTCTAGATCCTTCTCGCCCTCAGTCTAGCCCACTTATATAAAATATAAAGTTTATTTTTCGTCGAAATGTATGTAGATATTTTAGAATGGAATAATTATTCAGTCCACAGTGGCATAATGGTCTCAATCTTGCAGGCAAAACTTATAGAAAGGTTACTGATTGAGACCAATTGACTGATTTTGCATTTATTTCATCTTCAATTCCTAAAGGAATGCAGTAACTTTCACGCTTGTGATACAACGATATAATTTCTATTTTTAATTCAAATACGGTTGAGTTACCAAGTATTATTAATTTATTAAACTCTTGTTTCAATATTAATAGATCCAGTTCTTTTAAGGCTATCTGTATTTGAAGCCAATCTTAATTGAATAGTTTTATTTTTATGCTGTCAAAATAGCGTCTGGTGCAGGTGTAATTTTTTATCCTTGAACATTTTTATGATTTAATATTATTAAACTTTATACTTTACTAGCGAACCGTGCCTGCTTCGCACGGTTTTTTGGACTTGACAAAACATCAAGTTTGCTTTATTATATGTAAGTTTAATATAAATCTATTATGCACATAAACTTTCCGTAATAAATTTTCTGAATGGTGGTGAAAATCGCATCAAAATCCGTTGCGAAGTTTAGAAGAACAACGCGATCACACAGACAGACACGTATCAATTAATCTGCCTAGCCTTTTCCCATCTATGTTAGGGTCGGCTTCCAGTCTAACCGGCTGCAGCTGAATGTCAGTATTTAACATGGAGCGACTGCCTATCTGACCTCCACAACCCAGTAACTGGGTAATACGATACCCCTTGGTAAGACTGGTTGTCAGACTTTCGGGCTTCTGACGACCCGTAACGACTGTCGAAGATCCAAGATTGACAGCCGGGACCAACGGCTGAACGTGCTTTCCGAAGCACGGAGGAATCTCGATATGTACAGATGGTCACCCATCCACGGACCAACCCCGGCAAGCGTAGCTTAACCTGATCGATCGACCCGTGCAGCTGTTATCACTTAGCCACGAGCTCCTCACACACTCACTACACTAGACGCGATACAGACCGACACGTATAGCGACATTAATTTATCATATACATATATAAGTCAACGTATATACGACTAAACGTAATTATGAACTTCGTTACTTATAATCTATCGGTATTATTTCCGCTAGATTATAAACTGTCGAAAAATTGTGAACTGCAACAAACCATTTACAATTTAACGCATTATTTTTCAATAATTTATAATCTACGAGTATCCATGGGAAACAGACAAATTGTGAACTGGTATCCAACTTGCTTGCGACATACCGCACCTTGCGCTAATACTAAATAGCCTGCCTAGCTGCGAGCAACTTGGAAGTAGCGCTAGCCAGCCGCTGCCACGGCACCGCTCGCTTCGCTCGCTCGGCTCGCTCGCGGTTTGTCATTTAATCCAGTTCAAAATTTTTAGACAGTATAAGCTAACGGAAATAATACCGATAGATTATAAACTAAAGGTTCTCAAAACCATACGGGCGACATACTTAAATGACTTTATTTGCAAGCTCAAGCAGCCTGCGCAAAATAGATTTTATGATTAGATCTAGATGTCATATAAAAATGAACTTACATCTTTATTTTATTGCAATTTTCTGGGAACATTGAAAAAATATGTAAAATTACATTGACAGCAAAAAGATTTTAGTGAATACATTATCTCGTTAACGAATTACAAACACGACACCTATTTTATTGAATCCTATTGGCTTAAGACATTCGTGAGAATTTTTGTCAGATCAAATTAGCAAACAGTATCTAAAAAAGCACGAGCTACAAAGATACCAAAATGATGTCCATTTTTGACACCTTTACCGATAGGTGTTAGACCACAAATGTTTTCTAAACACATATTGAAGTCACATGTGCTTGACAATACAATCAATCAATCTCCGACGTCATGAAGGCAATACCTATCCAAAATGGTGGTAATCCAGACGATATTGACTCGATAATATCGTTAATTTAGTGACGTAATAAAAGGAAATACTAAAAAGGGTACATTCTGATTCATATTCCATATACCGTGACAAGCGCAGACACACAATGCACCGTCGTTACACTTGATAAATAAAAAGTTACAGAAGACCAGCGTTTTAGAGACCGCACAGTCGCATCAGAAGATGAAATTGAAACAGTTTTTGACCAGAACTGATGCATATAGAGCAGCTTTAAAAAGATTGTTCTCAGTTCAGCATCTATATGCGCGTGGACTACTTCGCAGTCTTTCTTTGGACCTTCTGTTTCTATTCCATGGTACAGCGCCGTGGTCGTTGCATTCCTGCGCTCGAGCTGACTCGCCGAGTTTGTTGACATTGCGCGCGCCGGCGGAAAGGCTGGATGCGCACGGAATACGCGCTGCGCAGACGTCGCCCAGACGAACGTAAGCGCCATTTTCGAACGCCCTTTCCTGCCAGGGCTGGCGCGAAAATGGGTCAGTTTGTTGCACCATTTGAAAATAGGTTGGCGTGGCCATTGATGACTGGGTTTCGTATTACGACGAAAATTATCTCTGAAATAACGTGTGGCGTGGGACACAACTCGTTAAACACACTTTATTCGTAATAAAAAGAGTTAATTGTATCATAATAGATATCTGTGCACCTAAAAATGAGATTTAACCTAAGCCTGAAGATATAGGTCAGTCTATTATTACGTCAACGACAGAATTAGGTTATTCGTAAATTGATAGCTACAACGGTAGCGACAACGAATATTATCTAATTGGTAGACTAGAGATAGTATATCGCTTTGTCTTAGATAAAAATGAACTGTTAGAGAACTATTGCCTTGTACTTATTTCGGTTGATAGTGACAATAAAATATATTGTTCAAAAGAACTTAGTTTTAACGTGAGTGCCTCGGTGTGGACTTTTGATAAAAGAACAAGTAAAGACGTTATCAATGATTAATAACGATTAGGTGATAAAGAGGGCCCACAATGGGCAATCAAAACCCCAAATCTAGAGATTCGCGTGCCCTCGTTTGAAGATACAAGTTTATGCAGAAGTTATGTTAAGTTAGCACTAAGACTGCGTTCTGGGCACGCGACCCATCGTCAAAATTTGTTTTCCTAATGCGAAAGGTAATTCGTACGCATCACCTAATTGTGAAATATGCAACAAAATGAAGATGTACAAAATTTGTTGATGGAGTGTGATAAGAGCAAGAATGAAAGGGAATCATTGATCAAAGAATTTAAAGTGAACATTTTGGACATAGAGCCAATAAAAAAAAATTGCAAACCCTAGCGATTGCAAAGAGGTTATGTGGCCTGGTGAAACTTATGCCTAGTCATTGAATGATTTATATTCTGTTACAGTTTATAGTTATAGTTGTATTTATTTTAATTAAATAGATAAGTAGTTGATAAGGTACGATGGGATTAGCATATCCGTATGGATAAAAAGCCCCTTTTGTTAATAAAAAATAAATAAAAATCTAAAGATCTTGAAACCAATAATAGCAGTGAATAAGAATAAACTCAGAACTCACAAGGCCATTAAATAATCACATAAGGCGAATATGAACATTAGCTTATATTACATTCATGACTCAAAACCTCGTTGTCATTAAGTTTAAGAGACTACAGACTTGTTTCCAAATTACTAACCATAAGATACACAAAGAAAGCGTTTTTGGGAAAAGCGTAAAGTGTAGCTTATGTTGGCATAGCATCCAACAAGATTTCCTAAATTTCTAGTACAAACGAGGCAGCTTGTATCAAGAACAAAATTAATGACGCGCTAGTCATCTTGCTAGCCAATCTGCCAATTAGTAACAATTATGTCTCTATCTTATACTGGCTGATCTAGGAATCTAACGCAAACAGAGTGTATCAACCTTTTATCTTTTATCTTTCACGCCAGTGTTCATCAGCTGAGCGGAATTGGGTTAGTAAGGTATGAGTGGCGAAGTGGAGATGTCACTTATCATCAAGATTATTTAGCCATACAAAAGTAGACCGTTGCTAGGTAATGAATCTTTGAATTATTACGTAAGTTTAATAAAATCTTTGTTGAAATTGAAGAGGTATAACTCAATGGAGAAGACTTACTTTGTAGTGGCACCATATGGATTGATAAAATAAGCAAATAAAGAACAAAATGTGTTGTTTGCTTTGATTGTCAAGCAACAGACCTTGAATTTTTATAGTCGGTTAATGAGTTTGGAAGTGAGGTAGCAACCAGTGATGTAATGAGAGAACAGCTGCAAAGAAGACACTGATAAATGTATTGACAGTAACACAAAATAATAATCGATATTATATAATTGAACCAACAAAGCAGACACTGAAAATTTATTGCAAGATATCTGAATAGAAAAAAAATCAGAAGATTCAGAGCAGATTGGAGAAATGGCAAAAGAAGATAAAGAATGTAGGCTTAAAAATCAGCAGAACCAAAACTGAATATATGTTCTGCGATCTTGGCGGTCTCTCCAATTCTGGAGCCATAGTGATGGTGCGCTTCTCTTGTTCTGCTCCAAGTTTCGGTATCTCGGTTCACTCTTGCAAAGCGATGGTGAAGTCGATCGGAATGTTAGACACAGAATTAACATTGGATGGATGAAATGGCAGCTGGTCACGGGAACAATCTACGACTCCCGCATTACCTACCCTTAATTAATAAAACAATGGTTAGTTAGATCTGCGGTTTCGTATGATTCAAAATTCAAAATTCAAAAGTCATTTATTCAAACTAGGCTGATAATCAGCACTTTTCGAACGTCAAAATGTATGTATGGATCAGAAAGTTGGGTGACAAAAGGTATGAATGAAAGGCAATTGCATGCAGCTGAGATGAGAATGCTAAGAGGGATGTGTGGCGTTACGCGAATTGATAGACTAAGAAATAAGTACATAAGAAGTCTGAAAGTGGCCGGCCGGTAACTAAAAAGTTGTGTGGAAATCGGTTGTGATGGTATGAATGAAGACAATGTCGTGAGGAAAGTTCTGAGTATGAATGTAGATGACTATAAAGAGGGTAAAAAAAGGGTAGGGGAAGACCAAAGAAACGACGGTTGGACTGTGTGAAAAGCTGGAAGGGGGAGTGACTACCGACGTGACGACTAATAGAGAAGTATGGAAGAAAAAGACGATGTTGCGGCGACCCCCAATAAATTAACCCAGGGGAATGATGATCATCTGAATTGAAGAAAATGGAAACAAAAAATCGCTAACAATATCACGAATTCAAGATCTTTATCACAACTGGGATTTCCAAACAAATCAAATCAATGTCTTCGTCTTTGATATCATCATCTGTTATCATAAGAAAACTAGCGGTTCAAAAACGGGCAGCCCTGAATCATCTCTCATATGTGTCGTTTTGCTATCAAATACAAATTGCCTTGAAACAATGTCACTGTGTACGCTTGTCAAATCCTACTGATAACGCAGAATGGTATCTGGCACTAAATAAATAATGTTTTACTACTGAACGTTAGTTTTAGCAAAATTAGGTGATTTTTTGGGCAGAAGACATTAGCGAGACACTTTTTTTATCGACGAGTTCATTTATTAAAGATTGAAATATTATTA
The DNA here is from genome assembly GCA_914767755.1 of Agrochola circellaris. Taxonomy (NCBI): domain Eukaryota; kingdom Metazoa; phylum Arthropoda; class Insecta; order Lepidoptera; family Noctuidae; genus Agrochola; species Agrochola circellaris. Next base: position 2,736,192 of record OU611855.1, on the reverse strand, counting down.
TTTAAAGCTGTTTTGATAAAGACGACAAGCAATATAAATTGACACATTAGAGGATTGTGGAACAGCATTTTTGTGAGATTAATAATTATTAAAGACTGGTTCATAATTAAGGAAGCCTAATGAAGCTCGTGCTATATTTAAATTTTATAAAAATGGATGAAACTATCACCTATTAGAAGTGTGAATACTGTCAGAAAAACTATCAACATTCCATAAAATTTAAATTCACAAGACATTTATATGTAGATTTAATAGTTAGAAGAAAACGGCTCTTTTTAACATGCTTTTATTAGGTCGACCTGTATGTATGTAACTATGTAATCAAATCTAAGAAAACTAATTTAACCATCTTCTAAAGATCGTAGCGTTATGAAAATTGGCAGTTGTATGTGATTTTGATGACAATACAATAACATGGTACTGTCGAGCTGATCTGATGATGGAGCCGGAAGATATGAACTGGAACTTCATGATGGATAATCGTATCATAGCCGTGTTTGGACTTGTTAGAAAGGTCTTGTAATGAACGTTGACCACGATTAGGTTTCAAAGTCTGAATACGCCTATAGGTGCACGTAAAAGCGTGTTTTTTTGTGTTTTTTAAACTATTAATATTATTTTAAACAGAACACAAGATATATTCTAAAGCTACTGCAAACCCTAAAATCAAGACACTATCCACATTTCAGGTCACAACGGCTCGATTCAAGTAACATCACAATTCTGGTCATCATCTCGACATTTGGACAATAGGTTCGATTCCGCACACGTAGAGGAAGTTCTTTCGGCAATGTCTGTTTTATATATCGAGTGAATGAACTTATTTGTCGGACAATTGTTTGAATACATGCATTTTTTGGGTCCCATGAATGGACCGACGTCAAATGCGATATAAAATTGTCTGGAAATTATTTTTGGTCATAACAAACTGAGGGTTTTGAATAATGATGAATTGATGAACGCAATGAAATGATCGATAGTCGAAGAAGCCCTCTAACAATTGAAGATTAGAAGAAATGATTGACAATCAGGATAATTAAAAGAAATTGATCCATTTAAGGATAGTTACAACAATGTCCTCAATGAACTACCCAGAGCAACGAACGCAGAAGAGTCAGTTATTAAATTTGATATATAATGATAACAGTACTCACAAAACCACAAGAAAACTCACAATAAACTGTAATAAAAGCTGTAAAACGTTTTAAATATCGCGATGTTTCACGCACAAGATTGTGTAATGAGCATACTGCTGTACAAACAGACAGACACCGGCCTCTCGCACCTATCGCGATTATGTAAATGTAGCATTTGTTGCTACGAACATATTAATTTGACTTTTTACGGTCCACATATTTCAATGAAAACTGTTTCTGTTGTTTAAGCTATGTTTTCTTTAGATTCGGGACTTGTTTTAAGCGCTGTGAGCTTTTTTTTTTTCAATTCACTCACTCTCAATTTTTATATCAGTTGTGCTCCAATTGATTTGATTGTTCGCGACATCGTAACCATAGTTTAAGACTATTGAAGTATTGACTATTCAGGAACTTCTCGCCTGTCTTAATGATTAGCAAAGAAACCCTCGAAAATGATAGCAATACTAACTGAAATTCAGTCTGCCCCTCAACTAGGAAAGACAACGAAACTATAGAAGTACATATAAGATTACTTTTGACACTACTACTTCCAACTTCGGTATCAATAATATAATATAAGATTTTATCGTTTCGATGACAAAGCCTATCGGAGCAGGTGTTAGATAGCGGGAAAACGACACAGAATTTGCTACTGTAGTTACATAACATCACGCCTAGTTTCCGCGAAGGGTTAGGCAGAGGTGTACTTACTTATAGTAAACCCATATTTCGCTAGTTATGTTTAAGTTTCATGTAATAGAAGACAAGCCCATTGCCCTCAACCGGGCACAAATCCAGCCTCCGGGCTGCTGCTGGGAACTAACTACTGTAGTTACTGGTAGAAATCATGTGCTCACAATAATAGTTATATATTAGACTTTTTGTGTGGCTGTTTGTTTGCGTCATCTCCGATGTCTGCTAATTGGTATCATGGGTCTTGGCATTGTTAATAAAATCTATAAAGAAACTTGACCTACATAACGGATACTTTATGTTGCCTTTGTCTCTTGTTCCCGTATATCATGCATCTCTCTCGAGTCATAAGGGGGTTAAAGGACACCCAAGTAAATCAATAGCGGTCGCAAGCGCTGCTGCTGAGCATGAGGTCCTGGGTTCGAGTCTTGGGTCGTGCAAAGTGTTATTGGATTTTTCCATCTGGATTTTTATCAGTAGCAGCTCGGATAGACTCGCCCCTCTTACATGAAACTGGTGAAATGTGGGTGAACTATAGATATTCCTCTGCCTTACCTTTCGGGGATTACAAGCGTGATGTTATGAAACCACGAAGAAAAATGATCAAGTACTCTTTAAACTTTTCCATTAAAATTAAAACGAGCATTAAGGAAGAAACAACAATATGATCTCAACACAGAACTTCCTATTGACAGTACTAGAATGGTAGCAAATACATTAGTACAGGCTACTGAGATAATAATGCTCAAGTTCATCAATAGACAAACAGCCATGGACCATCTGATGGCATCTACTGTCATCGAGGTCACAGAGAAGGCTGTTCTTACATTTGTTGACTTTTCTTATTAGCATCTTAGAACCTTAGAGCCACAGCAGCGCAGTTAGCAAGTCAACAAATTTTGTCTTTAGATGGAAATTTGGTAACGGCTATGGTACTATAATGTAATTTGGGTGATATTTCTTGGTCTGGTTTGTGGTAGTTCGCGTTTAGAAGATTTACATATTTTGAAGTTGATTGGGCAGCTGATTTGGAACATTTTTGTGTGCACATGTGATGTTAAGGTCGTTTCTGTTAGCTGTTCGTTTTTGTTGTTTCTATGGAGATTGGTTTGAAAATCTTCCAATTGTCGTTTAACCTTTTTCACCAGATCTGTATTTTAATATGCCTTAATTGTTTCAAAATTAATATGATTTTCGAAATTTACAAGTCTTCATTTTCGTTACACCTAGAAATAATGGCTCATTGTTGCCGATACAACTTCTTTCGTAGACGAAATATATAAGAAAATCTAAATGCAGAAAGTCTTCGTTATTTGTTTAGTTCAACATGTAACAATGTATTCTTTTAATTGCTTACCAACACCCAAGGAAGTGATATAGGTTATTCGCACCCGAGACCTGACAGGCACAGTCAACTTTAGGATACAGCCAGTTTATTTAATTGGTGCAATTACTGCCAGCCCTGGCATAGCGACAATTATGTCACCTCGCGTGACGTCATCACAATTAAAGGGCGCCATTATTATAATTTAGACTTCCTTAACACCGGCATGGAATAGATAAAGTTAGAAGGGATATTTTGTAAAGTGGACAAACTAGCCTTCACGAGTACTTCGCAATAGCGTGTGTAATTTGTCAATGCAGTCGTTTGTTGAAAACGTCAGTTTTACCTTAGAAAGGCATGTCAATCCCCTTTTAATGTTGTTAGTAGTGGAAGTGGTTTTATTGAAACAAACGTCGGGATCTTGTTGTTTTTTGAGATCCTGACTTGATCTCAATTCAATGCTCCTTTTGGAGTGATGTGCTAGGCTTCATAAAGCTTCGTTCAGACCAGCGCGACGCGACAGCGCGACGCGACACCGGTTATTGTTATACCGTCAAGTTTTCTAAGAAATTGTATTGTTCGTGTCGCGGCGCGGCGTCACGTCGCGCTGGTCTGTACGAGCTTTAACATAGCTTGTTAACATCGACTTGGTCTTCGTTTCAAAATTTGTGCTGAAACTGGGATCGGAAATGTAGCTCCGGTATTCTCTGCACCAATCGTTACATTTGTTACGTTGATATAAGTAAGCCTTCTGCTCTTTCCCATGAAGTGTCACAGCTCTATACATACGCTCGTAAAATGCAGAGCCCACAACCACAATGTTATAGTCACTGACGCTGGCCGCTATGCATTGTGTGGGAATACCCGTTAGTAGGTACTTGTACCTAGTTAATTTGATGATCATTGATATTATTATATAGGTAACCGTTTTTGTATTTGAATGGCGATGACTAACATTGTTGTTTGTCATTGCATGTCTAGGTTTTTTACTTGTAAGTTTGTGAGGCTCTTCGCGATCAAATACTTGCCGTTCGTGGCTTTGATCAAATACAAATGCATTGTCTTTGGGACAAATAAGGCTAAACTAACTGTTCAATTGTTAATTATAGTTTGACCGATACCGCTGTACCGCGCCTTATGAGTGCGCGGGCCGGTATGAACGTTAAAGAACGGCCGGTACTGCCCTCCAGTCTCGCCGCGCACATGCCTAAGGCACGGTACAGCGGTATCGGTCAAACTATAGTAGACATCGATACCTACATATGAAGGGATAGGTAGTAAATGGTAAGATGATGGCTCGACTGACAAAGGAGATATAATATTATCAATTGCGTCAACCCCAATGGACCAGGGAAGAGAAAGACTTCAAAAGACTTCATAAAGCGTCTACGAAAACCATTGTTTGTTTTGGAAGATATAGGCGTCTTCAGACTATCGTAGGTCCAGATAATAAATGCTGGTTCTTTAAAATGACTGAATGCAAAAAAGAAATCACAAACAAACAAATCAATTTACCTTCCCCCAGCTTTAAGATGTTCGGCAAAATCTAAACTGCTAAGCGGTTTTGACCCTAATTAGTCAATAGAGACAGTATGTCACTTGGATAGCCTTCGAGAGAGGCCGTGGGAGCAGGCGCCTGCGCATGGGAATCGCCTGAAACCTATTGTTTTTGCACCGAACTTAGATTTGGTAGAAGAAACACTAGTGTTAATTTGGACGGTAAAGTTGCTATATTTAGTTCATACACTTGTATATGACCAGGGTTTTTTTTTGCTATTGTTGAATTTGTCATCTAGTTAGTAATTGATAATTGGTACTTATGTGTCGATTTCCTCTGTTCGTTAGAAATGTCAAGAATTAATTCAATTATTTTGAAACTCAATCCTTTTTGTGCAATGTTTTCTTCAAGTTCCGACCAGAAATTCAACCAACCTAACGATGCCGTAACCACCAGATACGTATTTTATATCTACCCTCTTGAAGCTACCTGCAACATATACTTTACTCGATGTAAAAGCCTAATATAAGAGGCACCTAATAAAAAATTAATAAAATCCTCTTTCGTATTCACTGTAAACAATTTGGTGACGATTCGATCAGTTAGGAGCTCCTTTATGATACCACATTGTTAATAAACATAAATGAATTGAAATTGGCTTTCATGCTTTACGTTATCTTAAATAGGCGTAAAACTTATGAAGATCTTGGAATTAAGAATGTTGGATAACCGTGCAGAATGTAACTAGGTACAACGAGAAAGTTAGCCAAACCTGGATACAAAAAGGTATTGAAAATTTTTCTACACTATGTTTTAGTCTATAAGCTACGACATCTATTTTGCAAGGATTAAGAGCGTTTATTCTAAAAGTTGGCAACGTCGCAAATAGCTGTCAAAAATTTACATGTTTTGATTAATTTTGCAATATTACTGTATGGAAATAAGAAATGTGGCTAACTAGCGAATTAGAATATTACTAATGAATTGTGATTATAACATTGAATTTTATTTTGTACCCGTTTCAGGTGTAAAAAAGGCATTCGGAAAGTTCCCAAATACTTTTTTAACATGCTTTTATTAGGTCGACCTGTATGTATGTAACTATGTAATCAAATCTAAGAAAACTAATTTAACCATCTTCTAAAGATCGTAGCGTTATGAAAATTGGCAGTTGTATGTGATTTTGATGACAATACAATAACATGGTACTGTCGAGCTGATCTGATGATGGAGCCGGAAGATATGAACTGGAACTTCATGATGGATGATCGTATCATAGCCGTGTTTGGACTTGTTAGAAAGGTCTTGTAATGAACTTTGACCACGATTAGGTTTCAAGGTCTGAATACGCCTATCGGTGCACGTAAAAGCGTGTTTTTTTGTGTTTTTTAAACTATTAATATTATTTTACATCTAAAACGAAATGTTCGGAGTTACGATATTAATTATTGCATTTCATAATCAATATACTAGTTCGCTAGTTAGCCACATTACTTATTTCCATACGGTAATATTGCCAAATTAATCAAAACAGGTAAATATTTGACAGCTATTTGCGACGTTGCCAAGTTTCAAAATAAGCGCTCTTAAAAGAAATATTGCCAAAAGATGTCAAGGAAATCTTTAAATTATCCGGCTTTAAATTTTCAAGAACATGAAGCTCCTACCACATCATTATTAAATAATTTGCTTAGCAATACCGTTTACTAATATTAATAACCGTTATCCGTATCGATAGGCTCGTTATCAGTTATAGGTAGCGCCACTGTGACCATGAACTAACTGCGTAACGTTATAACTAAATGCCTATCAATCGGCAGATAACTGTCAATCGATAGCTATATTTACTTTGCAAGAAATACACCGAAATGCTTCTTCAGTAATTTATTTATTTCGCGATTATTATTAACATTTAGTAAACGGTCGCAATCGCCATGATATTTATTATTTTTTACATTCTGTGGATGAAACTCAAATACTTATCATAAACTATTTTTCAGTAAGCAGTAGATTATATTCTATAAAATAATCTTATCAACACTATTGCGACGGCTACTGTGAACTAGCGGTTAGGTACCACCAATTTTTTTTTAATGGTTAACGTCTTTTCTCTCGCTCTCCTGCAATCTGTGCGAGGAACATATACTCACCTACGGCGAGAATCTGTGGGAGTGATTTCGTGTTAAGGGACGGAAGTGTGTAACAGGAAGCCGGGGAAGCGCGCGCTATTTGATTCGAGCAATGAGCGCGCGCGGTGCTACAGTTGGCCGTCAGATGGTACCAAACCATTTTCCGAGAGGTTGTAAACAGGATGATGAATATTGTTTATATCATATTATAATGTCAGCCAAGATGTCAGATGTTACACATCATAATTATGCGACTCTGTAAAGCTCGCTCGTTTTTTTTTTCTTTTGGACCATTGAAAACTTCGTTTAGATGAAGTCTTATCATGTCTGAACTGAAATATGAAACTGACATAGACATAACATCACGCCTCACGCATTCCCCGAAGGGTAAGGCAGAGGTTAACCTAAAGTACATCCATTTTTCGCCATTTATATTTAAGTCCCATGAAAGCCACAGAGCCTATTACCAACAACCAGGCACAAATCCAGACTTCGAGCTGTTACTGAGAAATTCCAAATGGAAATATCCGATATCACTGCCCGACCCAGGAATAAAACCCAGGACTTTATGTTCAGCAGTACTTAGAATTTGCGACCACTAATCCAACTACGCAAAATGGAACTGTTCAGCATTAGTCCAACCAACTTTTATACGCACACATTTTTGACGCTTCCATCATTTACAATTCCATACTCAAATAAATATAAAAAACATGCAATTTAAAGAATATCATTTCAAATTAGTCTTTAAGCGGGCTGCACATTCAAAACGTGTCCACACACCAATTATTGATATCCATTTTACGACTGACGTAAAGTGTGCAGGTCGCATTAGGTACCAGCGACCGACGAAGGGTCAACGTGCTCCGTACAACGTTGTAGTGTCAAATTAGGATTTTGTTTATTATTATTCGTTTAGTTTTAGTACTGCTTTTATAATTAATGCCAGCCAATGATCTTAGAATGGATTTTTCGTTCACAGCTAAGAATAGTCTACCCTCTGTTAGGCTGCCTGTCCACTGAAGCGGAGAAGGGGGGAGGGGAGCGGAGCTGTGCCAATTTATTCTGAAAGTAGGCAACGTCGCAAATAGCTAGTCAAATATTTCGCTGTTTTGATTAATTTGGCAATATTACTGTATGTAAATAAGAAATGTGGTTAACTAGCAAACTAGAATATTAATAATGAATTGCAATTATAAAATTGAATTTGATGTTGTAACCGTTTTAGGTGTAAAAAAGGCATTTGGAAAGTTACCAAATACTTTTTTTTCATCTAAAACTAAATATTCGGTGTTACGATTTTCGTTATTGCATTTCATAATCAATATTTTAGTTCACTAGTTAGCTACATTTCATATATATACAGTAATATTGCCAAATTAATCAAAACAGGTAAATATTTGACAGCTATTTGCAACGTTGCCAACTTTTAGGATAAACGCTCTTAACCAATAGAATCTAGACTCCGGTCCAGAGTTTAGATTCTACTAAGTTAATATCGGTACAGGTCCGCTCCTCTCCTCTCTCCTCCGCTCAAGTGGACAGGCATCCTTAAGGTGGCTCCGCTGTGAAAATTCGTATTTTCTTATGTTTTTGCATTTTGAAGGTCAGTGTCAGGTTGTATCTTGTCAAAGTCAAATCATTTATTTCAAATAGGCCCTTGTAAGGCACTTTTGAACGTCAAAGTTGACAAAAATTTAATTGATTCTAGTCGCCCCTTCCAAAAGGTAGTTTTCGTATGGAGAAGAATGGGCAAGAAACTCCACCGTTACTCTTTTAAAAAGTTTTATAATATTTTATATATGTAGGTACATTAGTTACATAATTACATGTGAAGACGATGCACCTAAAAAAAAAATACGTTACCACAATAGGTAAAAAGAAGAATTAATAAAAATGAAGCAACGAAAGATAAATTAATTACTTATGTGATAGATACATGGCTCAGCTCCGTCTGAGGTCGCTCGAAGATTACTATGGAAAATATATCGTAATATGCCTAGCTATCATTTATATTAATATATATTATAGATACGTCTGTGAAGCACCTAAAAAAAAAAAATATGATTCGCGACCATAACAAATATGTATTTACAGAATTAGAATACATCTCTATTAGTTATAGGCCTATGATTTATTTATGATTTATATTTCTCATGAAATCATGACATTTGTCGCTGACAATCCAGTCTCTAACAATTTTCCATGAAAATTTCACGGAAATTGTTATACAGGTGTCGCGTCGCGTCTGTCTGCGAGAGCTTTTACAATTTTAAGTCAGAGAAATGAATTATCTATAAATAGCTATATTAAGTATACTGCAGTAGTAGTGTGTCAATTTGCTAAACAAATTATTTCCCTGATTATACGTAGCAAAGAATTTAACACTCTTCGTGACGGATTTTCTATGAGTTATTTCTAGAAATCGAATGTTGGACTTCAATCTCGGCTGCCAGTCCTACACCCACTAGACCAATATGGTATTAAGGCGACGATAACCGACTTTGAATGATTTTATACTGAAGATCACGTCTAAACGAGTAGTGTTAATGACTTGGAAAAAAAATATGTTGAATTAGAGCAATTTCTTAATAACTTAACATATGAATATTTTAGATTATGTTTATATTACATAGTGAAATTAATTTGTATAGTTATGTCTAACGCGGATAAAAAACTAAGAATCACGCAAAATCTATCAAGCGTATTTTTCTGAAACCTTCACCATTTTAAATATAATTTAATTATTGGTCTTTAAGTATACGTGTTTTATTAAAATACCCTTTGTTTTATGTATAATATATTAATAATGCGTCTAATTTGGGACAGCGCTCCTTGATGGGCGAGTCCTTTTACTGGCTGGACGTACGACGCGTTGCGTGAGCTCAGTACAGAACACACAAGCTAACCACTCAAGGTCACTGGCATATATCTGCGTCTTAATACGTACATACATAAACTCACGACTGCTTTCCATGGGGGGTAGACAGAAACTACAGAACGCCACCTGCTATGCTTACATAAGTACTAATTTTGCTGCGTTCACGCTTGCTTCGTTTATGGCATAAATCTTCAGGGACAATATGTATGTTAACCACTGCAATTCTCTCTCATATAATTGTATATTTGGTCTAATTTTGATCCCTACTTGGAACTTGAAACGCGGGACCAATTGGAGTCGCGAATTGACGGTAAGTATAGGTACTTAGAGGCAATAAAATGTTAAGTTTAAAGGTCAATGTAATTACTACATTAAACCACTGAAGTTATTGGTCAACACAATGCAAGTGGATTACTTAAAAGTTAACTAGCTAATTGGCATTTTGTTACGTAATTTCATCTGTAGGGTCAAGTGTCCAACAATGAAACATTCGTACACATTAAAACACTGTAATATTTCTAAAATGCGGCGTTGTCAGATCTTGCATTATATCGCGTAAGGACACTCTCGAGAACTCCCCGCCCTACCCCAGTTTGCAGCGGCGCCGCGTGAGAGCAGACGTTTCTGCGGAGCATTTTTTATTTTTTCGCAAAAATGTAAGTATTTTCAGCATTGTTTATAGATTTTTCATTAAATTATGGTTGCAAATTTCATGTTTTTCATGATTACCTAGCATTAAACATATTTCGTAGATTAACGTGAAATAGATCTTAGATTAAAGTGTTACAATTTAGTGGTATTTTTTTTGAGGTTTTTAAAATAAACCATAGGTAGTCGACAATGAAACAGTTGCACAATGGACACAATGAAACAGTGTTTCATTGTGTCCATATACTCGTAACTTCATATACTTTCTAATATTTTTGTGGCTAGAAATTAATCTTAACATTTGATATTTGTTTTTCTTTTAAGATGGCGCGTACTAAAGCACTTCAAAGAAAAAAGGGAGATCATTCAAAAGAAAATATGCTTCGAGCTATACTTATGTACAGAAAGGGAAAGAGCCTGAGAAAAGCTGCACAAGAGTGCGATGTTCGGTATCCTACGCTGTTTCGCTACCTAAAAAAATACAAGGATATGGATGATGCATCCCTAGCAGCTCAAAGATTGACTCCAAACTATGAAGTTAATAACAAGTGCCATAAATATAACATATTATTTAGTAATTTTGTCGCCATTAGTTTTTTATAAATTGTAAGGCGTGAAGAGTCTGATTACGGTTAAATTAAGAATTAAGTAAACCTTTTTTGATTGAAGCATTTTTTTTCATTCACCTACTCCATAAATTACACAAAATATGAGACAGACACTATTCATTATTATGTTTCATTGTTGAATTTGTGGTGTTTCATAGTGTACACCACAGTGGACACAATGAAACATTTCCCATTTCTTAGTTTTTATTTTTTTGTTGATTGATTACACATTAAAAAAATATAAATGACATCCATTAACCAATAAAATTGCCTATATACCTGTAAAAAATTAGACATAAATCTGTAAAAACAAAAGGTGTATGAGACTTTGAATTTTTAGTGTTCCATTGATGGACACTTGACCCTATATAGTGACTGAGGTTTTGGATTCCGATGGGGGAGAGTGACAAAAAAAAATGCTTAAATGATTATTTCGTGGTAAAAGACTGGATAGTCAGTATGAAATACCTATGGAAGCCGGACTGGCAGGAAGGTACCTAGTAACTAAATCATTAAAACGATGAAGCCGAAAGTACCATTAGGATTTTAAAAAATCACAAAAACTCGATTAAAGTAGAAGCGAAAAAGAACCCCTGAAACCAAAGGCATCTTTTGAAACAAAGAATTAAATAAGTAGGTACATAAATTACAATACAGCAATTTAAATGTCAAAATAATGATTCATACTACAAGTATGGGTACGCAAAAGGCAAATCAAATAATATCACAAAGAATAAGGTCACAGCTGAAAGATGATCATGAAACATTTCAGCAAATTCTCAAACAAAGAAATTTTAATTATCCATTGAGCCTACTACAAATTTACGCACGCCTATTGTATTTTAAAAGGAAGAATACCAATGTGTACAGTACACGTAATACAACAGAATTGCGAATACGCAACGCAGTTTATTAATAGGAAGCCTATATTCGTAAAAGAACGAAAAGATATGTATTGCTTGCTTTGTATATGAAAGCAAATGGTAGTCGAAGCTAGAAGCCTAAAATTTTAAATCATTCCACTTTGCCAATGGTACAAACAAATAGTAAGTAAATAAAAAAATCCAAACAATTATTTTGTATTTTTATTTAAAAATGCTACTACTTTAGATACTATACATTTCTTTCTCTTACAAATATAAAATACGAGCATACCTACCTACACAAATTCTAAAGCCCTTAGTCGGAAAGATTCCACTGCAAAATTTTAGGCATTCAACTTTTCCCCACCAGTGGGGCGGCTTGGTGGGGCAAAGTGGAATGATTAAAAAATTGGCCGTTACTTTGGAAAACTTCCAAGATTAAGAAATATTTGGATAGTCAAAAGGTAGTCGACTCGCTGCGTATATCAAAGATAGCTCCATGTGGGGTTGAAAGCTGACCCCGTCTTCATCATCCTCTTGCCCTTATCTCAATTTATATTGCGTAGGCGCAGCATGTAATATGACCGTGTCTACTTCGTCACTTTGTGAAAAATAGGTATGTCTTTATATACGTGACTTAATATTAGTAAAAATTGAGAATTAACTGAAAAAAAATCCTATGATAAAAGAAAGAATTCTGAGTCGAATATGTAACAAAGTGAATTTCGTAAAAATCGCAGTTGACCCTCTATACTTTGCCGCCGTCGATCTAACCTTCCTTAAGGGGTGGGTCGTGATTTCGGGAAACGTAACGTTACGTAACGTAACGTAACGTAACTAGTAACTCCGAAGGCGTCACCTGTTTTGAAAACTAGTGATTTTAGTAACTAGTTATTTTTTCAAATTCTATTCGGTGATTCAACATGGTGATTCTATCGAAGTGTTACAGTTATTTGCGAAACGAAAATATAGATGATTACCTACGTAATACGTTACATACCACAAGCTTTAAGTTTTTGGAACGAATACGTTTTTGTAGCTACATTATGCAGTTACATCATTAAACGTAATATTAACATAAATAAAGTTTCCTTCATACATTATTCAGGCTTAGGACGGTTATTTTGTAAGTAGTTACATTTTTGATGCAGTATCGAAATTGTAACTACATACTTACAAAATAACGTGTTTACAGTTTGACTCGAAACTAGCTATTCGGCTACATGCACCGTAGCCAGTTATTGTAACTAGTGACGTGAAATAACGCCCATACCTACCTTCCTCTACTTTTAATAACCATCAACATTTATACTCACTACAAGTTTCTCAGTTGCGTATTTTGTGATGCTTAATGACCTATTCAAGAAAATTAAAACTCAAAAGAAAGCTTGTTCATATCTAATAGACCTGCTTTTTGGACAGCAAAGATAAAAATACATACCAGTTCCTAGACACTGACGCGGATGTGCTAAAATTAGAATAGTCAACTAACTATATACTAACTATCTATGTGTTGTATAGAGAATACGAAGAGAAAGGAAGCTGTTGCTTTTATTGTTCACTTATATAGTTGTCATTTCAAATAGTTTAATTATAACTTCAAAACTTGCAACTAATTACCATCCACCAGCTTTTCGTTCCATTGCGTATTATCTATAGCAACTTCACGAGAATGAACCACTTGTGTTGAAAAAATCGCGCAATGGATGATGAATATTGCGAAACGATCGTAATTGTAACTTTGCGTGCGAGTCTCATACTACAAACCGATTACAAAGAATTATTTGCTGCATATTAGAAGTTTAGAAGACAATACATCTGAACCCAGAACAAAACGTTATGCCCCTAGCACAGTGCACTGTTAGGAATTACATTTTATTCATTGCGAAAGCGAGACGGAAGCATATAGCGAAACTCTTCGGAGCATCTCTCCAGTAATTGGTCTGAAGTTTCATTTCGTAAATCGATTAAAACTGTACTTTCACACACTTATTCTCTCATTTAATCTACGATGAAATACCTACGGTCTCGGAAAAGTTATTGAGTTGACTTTTAACGACATAGCTTTTGTAAATGGTTTCAGGCACACCTTATGCAGCTTTACAGGAAATTCGTTTAATCTAACTTTAGTATTTCTTAGACCGTTTTCACCCACAGTGGCCTAAATAAGCTTAATTATAGCTTAAGTTTCTCTAACATGGTTTTCACATAAAATGGCTGTCGATGCAATCATTTTTGATTTGTCAAAATACCTTATTGTACAAATCAATCAAAAGACGACTCTGGACTAATGATAATAATGATGATTTTTTAAATTTACTTAGCCGCTGTTTTTATTTTTAAGGAACATAAAAACAATGTAATTTTAAAAAGTTTGCGAGTCCAAAAACAAACGTTTTCAAGGATTCCATCGTTTCCCATGATTACAATACCGGGTACTATGGTAATATTAAACAAAAACACGCTGGTGCCATAACGAGGAGTTTAAAATAATTTGTGCAAAATTCGCACCTCATCGCCAATGCGGTAGAACCACATGAACAGGAAATGCAGAATGTCAACTTTATGGTACACCGTTCCTTCATCGTTCGTCACCTTTATGGTACCACGTTCATGGTACAGTACCTGGTCGACCGAGCTCTGCTCGGGTGAAAATAGAGAATGCTCATTTAATAGTATAGGATAGTACATACTAATTCCATGTAGGTATAGTACATATTAATTGCATGCTGCCATGATAGAAGGTACTTACTAATTTCATGCTGCCATGTCATTATTCTAAGGTAGCCATCTTGTTCTAAACTTTGGGCGACCGAGCTCTGCTCGGGTGAAAATACGGAGTAAACGAATTTTCCCAGATATGAGACCTAGCTAGATCGATATTTCGCCCCCGTAAACCCCAATATTGAAACTTTCATCGAAATCGTTAAAGCCGTTTTTGAGAACGTGATTACAAATATATACATATATATATATATATAAATATTCCTCATTTATAAGTATAGGATAATAATAATAAACTCACCCCTTTTTCCCATGGGGGTAAGCATCAACTACAGAACGCCACCTTTTACGATCCTTGCATATTCCTTTTGCTGCGTTTAGTCATACAAGGACGCCATGTTGAGAGTAGGACGCACCTGACCTTTCTGATGAACATCTCGAATAAAGTCAGTGTAGGTATTTCCTTCTAGCTAAGGGGTCCCGGCATTTCCACTTACAATACGGCCAACGTAACTTGGCGGGTCTGAACATAGGCACAACAAACTTTCGCGCAAGTTCTCTCATTCAGACTCGCCTTATGTCACCATTACGTTCCTAAAAAACGTTATTGCGCAACCTTCTGCGCGAAGTTCTCACCCGCCAAGTTACGTTGGCCGTATTGTACATCTGCCTTGTAAATATCCATATCATCATAGCAAGACTCGAAATGTACACCGATGAGCATGACTGCTACGATGAAAGGTCAGAAACATTACCACCTATGTCTTGGCAAAGGGATTTAGGACCGTAGAATGGAGCAAAATGCTACTGCCGGGTCCAAACTTTATGATTCCTGACGCTAATAATTAAGTTACAGGTTTTCATACTATAGAAAATTTTGCAAACTCATGCAAAACTGACAAAATAAGGAAGAAACGAAGAGTAAACTAGTAGACAAAATTATTAGATTAACTCAAGTATTTTTGAATTTCGGAAATTCTGTGATCGTAGCAACTTTGTTTTTATATATGTTAAATCAAGCTTTTCTGGTCCTTCTGTTTCTACTTATTTAGTGGTGAAACAAACCATGGTGATTGTTTTTATGAGAGTCGGGTAAGGATTCCTGTTACTGGCACGCGATTATTTTTAAGTTAAATATCGATATTTGAGAAATGTCGAGTACTGTGTACTTATTTCTTTTCACTGAGTCACTTCAATGTTACCTTCCTTCGTTATCATCTGGTGTCATCTTATCTATTCACACATTTTTAATTATAATTCTGTATTGAATTTATAACAATGATACCGATAATTTTTTGTTTATGTTTTAATTATTGGAACGAAGCTCTTTAACGCGGCTTGCGGTAGGAGTTGACTGGTGGATATCGACACGATTTCCACCAGTAAACTCCCGTAAGGGAAAAGCCTTATACCCGTAGAAGTCGGTTTCAAGGTCTCAAGTTTCAAGTGTCAAAGTTTTTTGTTTTTTAATAAATAATATAAAGCGAAAAGAACTTCCTTCCAACCGGGTGTCCCACGACGCCTCCCGAGTTTTTGTTTTATTTTATTTTTATGAATTTTTTGTTGTCATCGCATAATTAATGCTGTACTTACTCATTTTTATTCCATTCTTGAAAATATTGCATATTTTTAATTAATTTTCGTGACTTTTAAAAGTCAAAGTCACAATTTCACAACACAAGTGTCACGAGCGTATAAAGATTCATACCAAAAATTACCTCAAATTTACTGTCAGTTAATCCGCGATGTCTATAGGTACAACTAACAACTTTTTCAGTAACTGCTACAAATCCTATCATGTTCTCTAGACCGACAACAGTCACACCGTACCTTCGGTATGCAACGGATATGCCCCATAGAAGGAGGTACACGTATTATCACCTTTACAACCAAGAGTACCATGTCAAAACATTCCAAAGACACTGCATAACGAGAATTCTGTGAGATCTTCTATAGGTGGATTTAAAAGGAAACTCCTTTTTTATCAAGTAATGGAGTGAAGTAACAGCATACGAGCTTTCAAGTTAATATGGAAGATAAAGAGACCAGCTGTTTTATTTTGTGAGTTTTTAAATTAGTGAATAGATAATACTGTTGATGAACAAATCAGGAACAGAGAATGCATTTCTAAAACAACTCAAATATTAATTTTTCGGCCTGTTTATTTATTTAATAGGTACTTTGATAACACAAATGTGCAGAGTTTGGGTAATGCAGAAACATGCAGGGGTAGGTGTCATTACGAAAATTAGTATACTTATTACAAACTAATATGATATATTACATAATTATATTAAATATAATAAATAAACCTAATTGTATATAAATATAAGCACAAATAATACACGAATATCCTAAAACAAAAAAGACTGCCAGCATCTTACGAATGTGCTCGCGAACTTTAAAGCTTGTTTTAATATTATATTAGTTTATGTGATTTAAACTAATTTGAAACTGACATGACACAAGAGTTCATGTTCTGAGCAACCCTTCAAAACAGAAACTTCGTCTTCTAGACACCGCTCTAACTTCAAAACGAACGAAGTAACAAATAGAAACCAAAACAAAACCCCTCCACAACGACAAACAATCTTAATAAAAAAAAATTGGCACGGCATGGCGGCACTATTAAAAAAAAACATCCATATATTTTGTTCGACCAGATCACGTATGGCATGTCATTGCACCACAGATGCCAGCACAGGCAGGACGTGAATCAGGAGGAAATCCGCCATCTCCTACCCATGAATATTCGATCAGCCATTGTTACAAAGTATTCGCAATGTCCAAATCTGGACAATGATTTCTCGATACTGATGTAATCGATGTTGTTATATTGTTATCGATAATTCTTGATTTGTGGTGGGAGTGTTTTCGGAAGTAACTTTCTAAAGAAATGGTCTGAATTGTACCGGCTTTTGACTAATATAATTATGATGAAGGAAGTAAGTAGATCATGATTGAGAACCTAACTAAATAATTAGGCATATTTGGCCTTATGAAGATACTAAAATAGATTTGTTTTAATTCTTCTTCATTTCGTCAACATACCGATAGCGTCAAGAAGTAGATGCCTATGCATCTACTTCTTAATGCCATTGGTCTGTAGGTCAACCAATGACCGTATTTTGGTTGTTGTCAGGAAGCCCATATTCAGGAACTGGTCGCAGGCAAACTGGATATGAAATCAAAAAAATTACAAGTTCGTTCAACTACATCTTTGAATCATATCGGCATCACCGCGGTATCGATAGTGTTCAAAATTTTATCATTCTGAGATCGGATTATCGTGATCGATTCTTTGACACATTATAAGAATGATATCGAATTGGTACCGTCCTGAGATTATATGCAAAAATGTGTCGTCTAAAGTCACCAGTATAACTTGACTGATTACTGTCACTCTATTTACAAAGGGTGCTATAAATTTTTGTCCCCTTTTAGTTTGATTCTGTGCCTCTCCGCGTCCTTAGTTATACTGGTCTTTATTCTTTATGATTAGTCATATTTTTTAGGCTGGATTTGTGTCTACGTGTAGTTCTGTAATCAGGTGAAAGTCTAGAAAACTTTTTATCTACATATATTAACAGTCAATGACCGTCTGAAGTAGTGTTTACTATAATTTGTTTATCATTTGATGTAGGTACTTGTAGATGTTCGATAAAAAAAATTAGAATTATCTTTAGTTGCTTAGCGCTCTGTTGTCACCGTGAATTGGATAATTTTATACACGTTACAAAGTGTAAATTCTTATCAATCAAGACAGCTACTAGGGACCTTATTTTAGGATATGAGTCCATTAACCCCGCCGTCTTGCCGTGGCGTACAAAAGACAGTATATTTCGGTTATGGGTTGTTTTTTCAATTGGTGGATTGGTGGACTGTGTGAAGGATGATATGGCTAGAAAGGGGGTGACTGCCGAGACGACGACTGATAGAGAAGTATGGAAGAAAACGACATGTTGCGCCGACCACAATTAAATTGGAGCAAGGACAGGAGAATGATGAAATCAAATATCTGAGACCAAACAATTATATATAATTTTAGGGATTTTTAAACATCCTTCAGAAGTCACTATAGATAACAAGAAGCAGCTTTTCCGCTCCACAAAACTTCTCAATGGGCGGTAAAAATTCCACGTCACCTGTCTTTTACGTAACCATAGTGACAGATGACACTGATGACAGACTGTCTTGCTACCCGGTTATCTTCAAATAACCTCATTTAGTTCGACAACTCATTTCACGTGTTGAACTACAAGATGGATGGACTGATAACAATAGGATTTCATGCCAGACTTAAAAATAAATATGAAAATTAAAACTAGAACTTACTATCTGAGTCTAGTTATTGTGAAATATTGCGAAATCTAATGGTTATTTTACATAAGCCGATAAGTCTTGTTGATATTAAGAACACACCTTGTGAAGATATTTCGATAAAAACGTTAGGAAAAAACCATATCGACAACCGAAAAATGGATGACTGCGACGCGACTTATCGATTTTGCAAGTGGATTAAATGACTTGTGTAAATGATGGTTGAATAATAACGATTACTGTTGTGTTGGCAATTGGCATAACCCAATGCATCAAAGAGCTCATATAGCAACAGTTGACGGTAAATTTTTTCTTCAAGTTAGGACCTAACATCCGCGATCAACCACAACCCTCAACTTACACAGCTGCAGGTACAAGTATTGCAAAAATATATTCCTCTGAGGATGATTTTTAATCATGTATCTAATGTATTCCACAAGATGGACCTATTTATTTATTTATTTATTAAAACTTTTCACACTCAAAAAAGTACAAAGGCGGACTTAATGCCTTAGGCATTCTCTACCAGTCAACCAAGGGTGGTGAAGAGATTAGATGGCAGGTGCTCTAATTGAGAGGAACAAAGAAAAAAAATATTCTAATGACTTATAACTAAAATAGATACAACAATACATAAATAGATTACAAACTACATACCCATACATACATACATATTTACTATAATATATACCTATATTAAATATATATACAAATATACGAAATCAAGGGAGAGGGGTGTTGAGATGACTCTACTTTATTTATTTTGAAAATAACTCCACAATTTCCGCTTAAATGCATACCGACTGGTGGCCGTCCTGAAATCAAGAGGAAGCGCATTCCAAAGAAGAATGAACTGAATATGAAAGGAAGAATGAACAAAGTCAGAAGTATGAGAAGGGCAGAGAAGGAGAAGATGACCTATGACCTTGTTAAGGCCGCAGGAATCCGCTGGATGCGGGAAGCACAGAACCGGCTGAAGTGGCGGTGCTTGGGGTAGGCCTATGTCCAGCAGTGGACGTATTTCGGCTGAAATAATGACCTAATCTATTAATAGAACGTACGAGTAGTATAATAGATTACCTATGTAAAATAATTTTAGTTTTTTTAATGAATATGTCTGAATAGGTCTTCTTAGCCCTTTTTTAGATCCTGATTTAAGCAGTTCTAGCCCGTTTCAGCTTCGTAAGTAGCCCTTCTTCAAAAAGTAAAGTGGCAACACTGAGTTGAACAGGCCTTCAAAATTTACTTAGGTCTTTCTGTATGGTCTAAGAAGGGTTGAAAATTATTATTGCATCAAGAATTCAATTAAGTTTTACCCTAAAATAAGTGAATTCCAAGGACTACTTTGTTTGCTAACCCTAAACGTGTGCAAATCAGAAGTAAAACCTTTTGAAGCTATCAGATGAGACTAAGGGGCCAACGAACACCTAAAATGTAATACGTAAAATAAGTTGTGTAGTCATTCCCATCACGTTTTCGTTGCAAAATTTAGTTTTGCGTCCGGAAACGACATTTTTTCTCTCACTCTTTTCAACATGGTGATGCAGTCGACGCATACAGCTACTGTTTGGATTCATGAATTAAAAATATCACATAGGTATATAGGCGGCAGCGCCGACGGCCGGGCGTTGCCAAAATCGTTCCAGGAAAAAATATTTTTACGACAGCGCCTATAAAATTCGTGTTTTGTCGGCTGTTTGTCTAAGTTTAAATATCCTTTTGTCTAATGCTATTTTGGTGTTTCTTATGTAATGTTTCTTTTCGAGTCAGCACTGGATAGTCACGAGGCTATCAAACATCTAAACGCAGTTTTTGCTGGGGAGTTTGTTGCGCCACTTCTTCTTCCCAGCTAACGCACTAGGAAGTGGTGAAGGGTGGGCGTTTTGGGGGACTGTCTTATGTAATTTTGACGTTCGAAAAGTGCTGATTCTCAGCCTAGTTTGAATAAATGACTTTTGAAGTGTGAATTTCGAATTTTTGAATTTTGGCAAAATCGAAATCTGGCATTGCACAATTTGGTCAGTTTTTGACGAAAAAAACGAATCGTTAATCTTATCAGTGGTAGCATTTTTTATTACCAAACTGCATATAAATAGATTCATAAGCAAATTTTACCTGTGATGGCTACTTCCATATGGGAGGGTCTACTATGCAAAGCTATGAGGTCATTGCTTCATTATTGGTAAAGATACAAGTTTAACCAATACCGGTCCGTAAATTATAGCAATCGGCAATAAATGACTTTCGTGAAGCGTCAAAAAGAAGTGTAATAATAAATAGCTTTCGGGTTTAACGCCCTGAAGACGCTGGTCTGTAGGGCGTGCGTGACCCATGCATGCGGATACGACGGCTGCCAAACGATCATCAGACTAATACTAGACCAATGTATGCAGAACATTGATGTATAGACAGAATAGACGGAGACAATTCTATGAATAGTCTGCCCTATCAGGAATAAGGGATTCTTCAATCAGAATGTAACTGTCAAGCGGTGTACCTACCTGGGCATTCTTATTATTTGTCATTGAGATATTCCCCTTTTGACAGAAGGATTGGTGCTCCAAGTAGATCGATAGTAGGATCTGCTTTGTTGCACACCCAACTTTTTACTAAGCTCATATTAATATTCAAGGTTGTAGGTTCAAATCAGGGCAAGTACCAATGTGACTTTTTTAAATTCATAAATGTGTTTTCTGAGTTTATATTGGACATTACTGACATCGGTGAAGAAAAACATCGTGAGGAAACCTGGACTTGTAGTTAATATAAGTTTGAAATCGCCAACTCGTCTTGAGCAAGCGTGGTGATCAATGCTCGTGCCTTCTCTGTATGAGAGGCCTGTGCCTTACAGTGGGACATAAATAAGCTGGAACTATATTCAGCATAAACCGTTAATATTCAGGGTACAAAGGCGGTCTAACCGCTAATAGCGATATCTACGTTAGCTAGTCCGTGGTGTAGGCACTTCTTTTTCTTTTCGTGTGGTTAGAGACTAACCTGGTGTCAGAGTTTTAAAGCCACCCATGGCCCTCTGACTTGACTTCGCATGCCGTCGAGAAATATCTCTCAGGCATGCGGTTTTCGGCTTGCGTGGTATACTGCAAGTATAACATACAGAGTAAATATGTATGTTTGTATGTTCCAGTACCTATGTTGTTGAAGCAAGAAGACGTTATTGGGATCTTCCGGACAATACCTGAGTAGCCGATTCTCTGGCAACACCTACACACATCACATGCGAGCAGGAAATGTATTATCCTTTAGCATTTTGCGAATTCACATGTAGTTACATGGAGGATTGTTTGAATATCAGCTGCCACAGATTATGCGCTGTCACTAAACAAAGTCTTCCAATCAAATTGTCTAGCTTTTTCCCAACCCTGTTGGGTTCGGCTTCCAGTCTAACTGGATGTAGCTAAATACCAGTATTTTAAATGATGGAGTGACTGCCTGTCTGATCTCCACAACCCAGTTACTGGGTAACGCGATACCCCTTACTAAGACTTGTTGTCAGACTGAAAATCTGGAAGCTTTACAAATCTGCCCCTCTAACACAGGAGCGCCTTTTACCTGGCGCAGGAGTCAGGGCTTCACATTGTACAAATTTTTTTTTTTTTTTTTTCGTAATCTACAGGGCTTCAGCCGTCAATAGTTGATCTCCCAAATTAACTGTCGGTTAGGCAAATACTTTTTGACGCCACGATAAAATGACAATACCACCTACAAAGTCTTATCTAAAAACTAAAAGTTTGTAGCATATCCGTTATCGAAATTAAAAAAAAATTGAGAGGTGTCAAGGGACACCCGGATGGAACGAAGTTCGAAGAGAGAGAGAGACAGACAGAGAAACATGCGCACGCCGCACAGCTTACAATAGCTTACTATAGCAAAAAGTGTCGTTACAACTTTTCGTGAGAATTTTTTCCGTCTAGCCCCCTTTCACAACGCGCGATAAGGAACTTCGTTCCAAAAGAACATTCCAGATTTAAATTTAGTATTTCCGCAAATTAGAACTAAATTGACGTCATGCCAGTGTTGTGACTGTCAACAGAAAACCGCGATGCATTCTGTTTGCCGACGATTTACTGTGGACGATAAAACGGAATTGCATCAACAAGACGTTACATTCGATTCTAAGAACGATAGTGAATGCTCGATATAATTGCTGTTTTATCGATTCGCGATTTGATCATGTTTTGTGGAATTGCGATAGGTGTGTTGGTATTTCTATGTTGGTTTTCCTTCATTGGCGCCAGTTAAGTTGTTTGTTGTTGATGCACATTTTAATATGAATGAATAAAACACGTCTATGTATATGCATAGGTACATATTCTTTATCGAATGTGGTTGTATTATCTAATTTTTTGTCCAAACAATCCAGTCGACTTTTATAATTTTTAAGTATGTCTAGATAGAGTGGCGTGCTGTAAAAGAACTAAAACAAACGGCCCAAGTTTTTTATGCTGGAGTGCGTCTCACTCACGCCCCGTCATTGTGCTTTTCAAATGTGTGTAGATTTAGCGGCTAACAGTTGGACGCGAGCTTGACGAGTTCACACAACTTTGACTGACTATCTAGACATGTCATGTCATGTGTTTGCCAGTCGAGGCTTAGATGCTGTAGAGTTAACTCTGGATAAGAGCACCTGCCGATCTATTCCGTAAAAATTCGCCGTGGAAACTTAGGTGAAGTGAGCTGTTAATAGTGTCATTGACCGCTATGTATGTGTGTCTGTCTGTGGCACCGTAGCTCTTAAACGGGTGAACCGATTTAAAGGCGGTTTTTTATTTGAAAGCAGGTTTTCTAGCGATGGTTCTTAGACATGTTTTATCAAAATCGGTTCAACCGTTTGAAAATTATCAGCTCTTTGCTAGTTCATAAATGGATGTGAGCGTCTTCCACAGGTCTGATCGATTTGAAATTTGGTATTCTGTTACTTCAATGATATTGTAACCTTGAACTGATGCTGCAGCATCACCTGTAATTTTCAAGATACCGAACTCCCTTACCAACTTACAGCACAGGTATCGTGTTTGGGCTCACTGGAATGGTCTCAATGAATAGGTTATAGATAGATGATGAACAGGGTCTGGTGATGGAGCAGGAAAGATAAATGAGGAAACGTCGGGAGTTTTTTTAAATTTTAATATGATATCACTTTTCTTTCGACCATCTCAAGACCAGTCATAAACTATGCGTAATTTCATAGAAGAATCTGTGAATAAATATTCAACAGTAAGTTTCTTTGAATATTGATAGTCTTGAGAAGCCCTGGATCGTTCACCATCTTTCCAAGTATCAGCCTCAACTGACCAAAAAGATTTGACCGTTAACCGTGGCGCTGGTAGCAAAGGAAAATGACAACAAATCTGTCAAATACAGTACATTTTGTACATTAGTTCCAAATTCCACCGCCTGCCAACATAAGCTGGTTGCTCAGTAATTCATGATTTTCTGTCATGTTCATACAGATTGCGCCGAACAACTTGGCTAGCAGCCAATTTGAAACTATAACACTAATAAACATTAGTTAATTATTAGAAACTAATTATAATAAGTTCGTTTACATTTTCAGCTAAGTACTTGTCGACAATGAAAAATTTTCAACCTTCGGACTTAGCTATTTTTAAGAAGTTTAAATAAAGTCACAAGAATGTCAGTTTTTAGGGTTCCGTACCCAAAGGGTGCCAACGGGGTCCCATTACTAAGGCTCCGCTGTCTTTCCGTCCGTCCGTCAGTCAGTCACAAAGCTATCTTTTGAACCGTAAAAGGTAGACAATTTTCACAGAGTGCGTACTACTATTGCCGCTATAACAACAAAAAAGGAAAATAAAATAAAGTTAAACTCTTGTTTTGTAAACAAGTGCATTAGAAAACAAAAATGTAGTGTTAAATATTGTACGGTGATACGGCCCCTTTCGTTTGCGAGTTCGACTCGCACTTGGCCGCTTTTTTATCAAAAAGTATGAATAAACATGTCGAGTTTTAATGCTTTTGTAATTAAAAGATTATTGTCGACTTCCTCTGTTAAGGCTGGCCATATACAGTAGTTTCATACAGACAATGTAATGGCGACAGAGTAATAAATGCAAAAACTAGTACCGCACGAGATATTTAATGGAGCAATAAGTGGTCCATTGATGCATACTTTGACTGAAGTATTTGCGTCTCTGCGACGGAGTAATTAAGAAAAGTAATTAACTAAAACCATCTTAATTATTAGGTTTTATTTTTAATCAAATACATTCTACTTATTTGCAAAACTTGTAGTACAGTAACCATCATTCAAGATTTTTTTTAATGTGTTGCAGTCTGTGTAAATGAAATGATTGACTACGAATTAGTTTTGACCCCTATTGCAGGTGTATCTTTTAGCATCAAATACTTGGAGGAAATACAGTCAAAACTATAACAAAAAAAAAACACAACTCAAAGGTAATTCACAAACACAGAGTTCATAGGTAAACTGGGAATTTTTGGCGTGGTGGATTATGACCCGTTCTCTCTCACAGGGAGGAGGCCTGTGTCCCAGCAGTGGGATCATTATAGGCTGATTATGAAGGTTGCGTAGAACCTCATGATTATGTATCATTGGTAACAACTATCGTTACATGATTGA
Organism: Agrochola circellaris; assembly: GCA_914767755.1. Classification (NCBI taxonomy): domain Eukaryota; kingdom Metazoa; phylum Arthropoda; class Insecta; order Lepidoptera; family Noctuidae; genus Agrochola; species Agrochola circellaris. The sequence continues at coordinate 2,710,749 of OU611855.1, read as the reverse complement.
CTGCCTCGTTTGGTCTAGTGGTCGTAAGTGCTACTGCTGAGCATGAGGTTCGATTCCCAGGTCGGGTAAAGTGTTATTGGGTTTTTCTATTAGGAATTTCTCAGTAGCAGCGCGGAGTCTGGATACGTGCCCGGTTGATGGCAATAGGCTCGCACCCTATTACATAGGACTGTAACATAATGACGAAATGTGGATGGCAAAAAAATTTTTTTTAGTCCGTCTTTGACATTATTAAAAAAAATTGGACACGTATTTTTTCATTTTTTACGTAATCTAAATATTACGGCGATACATTGAGGTAAAAAGTGCCATGACATCACGAGTATGTAGCTTTTATACATACTAGTGACGTGGCGACCCCCACTCCCCACTTAAAATGCGTTTTATCTAAGTCATGTTTTATTAATATGATAAAGCAAAAAATACGTGTCTAATATTTTTTTATTATCTGACTGACGGACTAATTAGAATTTCATTTTTTTTACCTAGGCATCAGCCCTATTGTTGGTGTACTACAGGCACAACTCTGCCTAACCCTTCGTAAATTACAGGCGTGATGTTATGTGGTTACATAACTAATCTATATACATATATAAAAATGAATCCCTGTTTCCCTTGGTCACGGCATCACGCGTGAACGGCTGCACCAAACTAGATAATTATTTTTTTGTTGTGTTCGTTATTCTCAGGAGGAGGTAGGGTGGGTAGGTAGGTAGGTTGGTATATAGGTAGGTAGGTAGGTAAGTACGTAGGCAGGTAGGTAGGTAAGTACGTAGGCAGGTAGGTAGGCAGGTAGATATATAGGTAGGGTAGGTAGGTAGGTAGGGTAGGTAGGTAGGGTATGTAGGTAGGGTAGGGTATGTAGATAGGTAGGTGCATGTCCGTAGATAAAGTACTTAGTGTTACCCGTGCGAAGCCGGGGCGGGCAGCTAGTCCAAAATAAAAAAGAAAGAAACACTTGACTCTTTTCATTAAGTCAAAATATCCATTGCATTTTCACTGACATACACCTCGTTGATAAGCGATCACTGCGGGCACGTGTATATTACATCTAGGAAATCACGATAACGCACGCGGCTCCGCGGCGCCGGCGCAGCTGATAAGGATAATATACGCGCGCTAATCCCAATGAAGTTTTTTATGTATTAATATTATTCGTTATTCAAGATTTGCAATTCATTGTTGTGTTGTAGGAGCTCATTGTGAGCTTAACTAGTTCCGGCAAAGATCTTAGCGAGAATATAATATAATTAACACTTTCGACTCCATCCATTTTCATAGAACTCATACACCATGCCGCCATACATATTGGAAGTGAACCCTCCGGGAGGGTTGCCGGCATTACGTTTGCGCTAAAGTTAATTATCGCGGACAGTCAACGGAATTAGGTTTATACCTACCGTGTCGTGAAACCCTGTAAGTACAACGAAGTAAAATAGTGTTTTCAGGGGGTCTTGTCGCTATACGTAGTTTCCATCATTTTTTAATTTTTAGTGAATATTTGTAATCGTGAACAAAAAATATAAAAAATACTTGCATTTTAAAACCAACGCACATACCTACTATTAAATCGTGTTAAAATCAGATTATATTTTCACGGTTTATAATGGTGTATTCCCTAAGAAAAACCTACATTAAAAATGAGCCCTCCAAGAAGGCTCCCGGCATACCATATGCGACTAGGTGGACCCTCCAGGAGGGCTCCCGGCACTGAAAGTGTTAAAACAATCAACGTAATTTTTGCTACGCATTTGAATTTCTCCTATACGCCGACGATAACGTCTATTTTCAGTAGGGCACGGTTACAAAAATATATGAAATTACGTTTTATTACACGAATATGCATAACCAAAGGAATTTGATTACGTTAGCGCAATTTTTGTTACAGAAAGACGGCGCCAGTGTAACTGATAACACAAGTATTTGCTAATCCACGGGATATGATATCTCAATGAAATTCAATGTATTTAGTATATAGAGCTATTTATTGATTTTATCAGTGTGGGAGCTAGGGTTGTCACTCCTGTGGAAAACGGTAAAATTCCAGTGTACTTACTACTTTACGTTTTTATGGTGAACATCAATGATTCGCCTCGTTGGTCTAGTGGTTGCGCTACTGCTGAGCATGAGGTCCTGGGTTCGATTCCCGGGTCGGACAAAGTGTTATTGGGTTTTTCCATCTAGAATTTCTCAGTAGCAGCCCGGAGTCTGGATATGTGCCCGGTTCATGGTAATAAGCTCGCCCTCTATAAGATGGGAGTTAAACGTAACTATACTCCGTTGGTTTAGGTCGTTAAATAAAGGTAAACAAAAAAAACCACGTGACGAGACAGCTGTCAAGTAACCGACTAAACGTAATACCTGTCACTTCTATTGTCATGCTGCGTCACTGTTGTACTCTTCAATTTAGCAACGTTATAATTTGTTTAGAGTTTGGGTTCTTTACAATAGATAGACAGATTACAAAATATTATATTATTATTATTATATTAATACGTGAAGCAAAAACTTTGTACCCCTTTTTACGAAAATTACGCGGTCGGAGGAGTATTAAATTTGGTACAGTTAAAGTTTATATGTAGAAGGAGTGCAGAAAGCTGATATTTTTATATAACACATTAGAAATAAATTAAATTAATAAAAAAACATTACACACACTACCATGCCTTTGACAGCGTTTGACACAAGATGGCTACCTTAGAATCATGACATTTGAATGAATTATGTTCGAATTTCGACCTCTGGGCGACCACTAGTTATTATAAATCGATGTAAAAAATTGTGCTCAAGCAGTTACATCGACGAAGAGTAGTTTAAGAATAAACGATAAAGTTTAACATACATTAATAAAAGAGAAAACTATTGTAAAAATCTAAAATAATCTATACAAACCCTTTTTACGATTTGTTTACCTTTATTTAACTAGCTAAACCTATGTAGTATACCTAAGTAAATGTGAGTGTACTATAGGTGGACCTTTGCCTAACTCTTCGGGGAAAACACGCGTGATGTTTTGTCATCAATGATATTATAAGTAAAAGCCGAAGATAGGTTACTTAACCATCATTCGATGTTCAAAAACAGCAAAATGTCACATGTGGAAGTAGGACGGCATGTCGTAATTATCGGGAGCAAAAAATAGACAAGACGAAGAAAACTTGGCTAACTAGTAAAGTTATGACGTGGCATTTGCGGAGCTTAATAGCATTGGTAAACATTTGTTGTGTTGATAGTTCAAGGCAAAGGGATCTAAATTCAGCATTGATCGGGAATAAACAATTGAAACGAAATTGAGTGAATTTAGACGTAAATATTTACATGGAATTGTAAGCGGAAATGTATCTTGGATGCTGGAGATGGTTTTTGCCTTTGTTGGATAGTGTAGTAGGTAACCTACTATGCTGAACTGGTGGTAGAACTCCTTCTAGCATCAGTTCTACGGTTCTAAATTGCCACCAGCATACATGATTTCTCACCCTTTCATTGATTCCTAGTAGAGGATACTTTCGAGAATGATGCTGAAAGGAACTTTATGGTTATGTCATACGAATGGCTCTGAGTTCAGTTCACTAATCCGATTGCTAGGTCATCATTACAACAGTGTAACAACAATCTTTTAAAATCAAATTCACGGGCTTATTACCACTCCAGTAAGTGCTATTCTGTAAAAATCTCACCGTGAAAACTTAGGTGAAGTCACTTCACCTAAATTTTCACGGTGAGATTTTACAGCTGGTGGCAGACCAACAGCCAGATGTGGTGAACAAAGGTAGTGGATGACATTCAAAAGCCCGCGGGTAAGACCTGGTTGAAATTCACACAGACCAGGGAAGCATGGTACAAAAGGGACGGAGGCAAGGGCCACTCAACAGTGAGTGTGACAAGGCTGTCAATGATAACGATGATATGCTGAACTCGGATTCAAGGCATAAAATAGTTGCAATGCCTTAGGCCCCGCCCTATATGGGCATGTATGAGATACAATGTCTTGGTAAAGATACTTTGGATGGATTGTGTGAAAGACGATATGGCTCGAACAGGTGAATACCTAGACGACGGCAAATAGAGATTTATGAAAGAATAAGACACATGCTGAGCTGACATGAAATCAAATAGGGATAAGGTCAGTAGGATGATACGTCTCAATGACTAAACATGTATGTATATTTACCAAAGGCATTTATTTAAATAAATAGTCGCTTTATTGACTCCTTCATCATATTATACATAATCAGCCTATAATTTTCCCACTGCTGGGACACAGGCCTCCTCTCAGTGAGAGGGAGTGGGCCGTAATCTACCACGCGAGCCAAGTGAAGGTTGGTAGATGTCACATGTCTTCGGATTTTTGGTTCTAGGACATGCCGGTTTCCTCACGATGTTTTCCTTCATATTATATTAGTCTAATAAAGGGAATTATAGGATTACGTCAAGAGGATAGGCAGAAGCGTTCTTCTATCTTCCATCTGTTGATGGCAACAAACTAGGTTCCCCGCGTGGATATTATAACATTTTCCGATTCGAAGATTTCTTGTAGAGGTCACTGAGAGGCCCACGTGAACAGTGGTCGTCCACGGAACTGTATAACGTCATAAAAAAAGATTAAATTAAAATCACCTCATCGCCTATCTTATAATATTGTGTCAACATACATAATGTGACATTTTTATAATATAATACAATAAACATTATATTTTATTACCGGCTGATTGATAAATCTTTGGCTACTGCGCAGCAAACGTTACATAATATTTGAAATCAAATAAAATTGTTATCTTTTGTCAGTTTCTATGATATTAATTCTTGGGTTTTATTGCTTTTAAACCATTATCATCACTGACCTAGGTAATATAAATACATGGTGGTATTTGCTTTCACTCAACGAAGTTAATTGTCTCAGAAAAAATGTATATTCGCAAAAACCGAAGAATGTCAGTCCTGATAGCTTAGCAGAGTTGAATGAAAATACCCAGCTATCTAATAACGCAACACATTTTCGTTGACAATTCCGACTAATCTGTTTCAATTTGACAGGTCAACAACATTCATTGTGTTATTTACGTTGTTGAGCAGATTTTTTTTTCGAATGTACGAAGCAATGGATTAGCAATCTGTTTCAAAACGATTCAGATTCTGATTGATCGTGTATTACGTAATTAGGGTACTGGTCTTTAAAGCAGCAACCGTTTTCAAATGCTACGGTTGGTTTGTTTAAACGACCATCACCCTAATCACAATCACAATCTGAATGATTTTGAATGATATTGCTAATCCATTCCTTCACAAGTTCGAAAAATTTGTCTGCTCAGCAACGTAAATAATGCAATGACTGTTGTTGAACTGTCAAAACGAATGCCGTTGCTACTGTAAGTGTGCTAAGCAATTACCCCGCAGCTCAGAAACATGAAAAATATGTTTTCATGTTTCAAATTAATTTATCGACTCTTTTCTTAAGGCGATGATAACCGACTTTTAATGATTTTATACTGAAGATCGAGTACTTAGTGTTAATTATTTGGAAAAAATATATGTTAAATTAGTAGAGTATTTTCTTAATATATGAATATTTTAGATTATGTTTATATTCCATACTGAAATTAATTTGTAAAGTTATGTATAACGCGGATAAAAAACTGAGAATCACGTAAAATCTATCAAGCGTATTTTTCTGAAACGTGTTTTATTAAAATCCCTTTTGTTTACGTGTTTTATTAAAATCCCTTTTGTGTTATGTCTAATAAATTAATTATCTAATTTGGGACAGCGCTCCTTGATGGGCGAGTCCTATTACTGGCTGGACATACGACGCGTTTCGTGAGCTCAGTACGAACACACAAGCTAACCACTCAAGGTCACTGGCGTATCTGCGTCTTAAAGATTGGAAGAATGATGTATTTGCCATAAAGTGGGACAGAAACGGCTGATAATATTATTTAATTTATTCACATTACAAATTGGTTTGAATGACACGCCATAATTAAGCCTAGACTAAATATTGACAGAATCGAACACCTTGCATAAACATTTAGATATTGGAGAAACCTTCGATCGACTACGGGATTATACGGACCTTGGCTGTAAGCTGACGTATCATATCTGATACGGTATCACTGGCCTCGCTACATGAAGGAAGAACTTTAACTGTGATCCGAAGATATCAGTCATATGGGCCGATGATAATGTATCGTTCTTATTTAAATCAATAAATAAATAAAAGAAATTCTATCTTCTTCTTTTCCTTATTCATCTTTACCCTATTGCGTAATACAAGATCAATCAGAATCTGAATCGTTTTGAAACAGATTGCTAATCTATTGCTACATAAGCGCGAAAAAAAAATCTGCTCAACAACGTAAATAACGCAATGAATGTTGTTGAACTGTCGTATACGAAAATGTGTTACGTAATTAGGGTACTGCTGTCAGAGTTTTAAAGCAGCCCTTGGGACTCTGACTTGGCTTCACATGCCGTCGATAAATATCTGTCCGGCCGGTTTCCTCACGATGTTTTCCTTCTATCAAGTATGGTGAGTGTCTCCTTTGGCGATTTATTGGGAGATCCGATTTCAGCAAATTTGATTGATTTACATTATGATGAAACGGTTGTAAGGTCTAGTAGGGTATTCTGTTTTATTCTTCTTATCCTGCACTCTGTGCCCCAAAAAATGCAGCTATAGTGGCCTCTGTGCTGCCACCGACGACGATGCCGTTGAAGTGGCGTAGTTTAGGGCCAACAAAATCGGAATCACTGTAGTGTCAACGACATTCGCGCCCCGTCCACTTCAATTAATTTCTTGTACTGCGATGTTGCTTTTGAAACTTGCGAAATAAGGTGGCTTACACTTCATCGCATATTCCTAATCAGTTTTGGCTGTCAGGTATTCATAAATTAACTTTAAAACATACAAAATATTTACTCAAACTGTTAGTCAACCATTGCACAATAGAAACTATGAAAGTTTACACTCCAGAAAAGCTCGACACAGATTTACAGTTTTGAGTGATTCCTTCACAAATATTTGTCAAACATTGTACCTACATAAAGTAAAGTAGGTTAATCACATTTCATGATAAGAAAGTCTTGATAATTACATCAACCATTGTAATATAAACTTTATAGAAACACAATAAGGTAGGTTTTTCTTTAGTAGGAGGTATCTCTTTATTTATACATGAAGTAGAAGTAAATAAACTAATTGAGGATTAGTAATGCGTGAGAAATGAAAGTACCTGCGAAGGTGATTATGTTACAATGTAAGAAAATCGTAGACCTACATAAGGTTGTACTTACCTAAAAACAGTTTAAATGGAAAGTGTGGGAGAAATCCGTGATTTCTGCAGAACCTTTTTTTAACAGACTTCCAAAAAGGAGGAGGTTCTATGTTCGTAGCGTATGTATATATATATATATATTTTTTTTTATGTCCACTGATTTCTCCGTCAAATGAGGACCGATTTTGAAAATCCTTTTTTTGTATGCTCTCAAGTTGGTGTCATATAAATTATATTAACTTTGCTTGGATAGTTTTTGAGTAAGCTTCAATACTACCTATGTCTTTTTCCCACTTAGTATATGTGGATGATCTAATGATAACTTCCTGTCACTGTTATTTACGCAGCAGTGGTATTCAAATTTGTGTGGGGTAGGTACCACAACTAAGAAGTAAAAAAAAAAACTTAAAAAAAAAACAATTGACTCCCAAAAATAAATACTACAAAGTGAAAACAAAACCAAAGACATAGACTTCCGAAATTAAAGTAATTTTTGACTTTGCAGTGTTTTTTTTTGGAAGTATTGACTTCCAAAAAAAACACTACAAAGTTAAATATTATTGTTTTTTTTTTTGTTTTTTTTTTCACTTTTTAGTTGCGAAAAAGGTTTTGATATTTAATTTAGCTTTCTTAGTGAATCTTGGACACCAAACACTGAGGTGCACAGAATTCACGAGTAGCGATATTTAAATGTAGGTACGTCTAGTGAACTCTGAGCAATTAAGAACGTTTATCCTAAAAGTTGGCAACGTCGCAAATAGCTGTCAAATATTTACCTTTTTTAATATTAATTTGGCAATATTACTGTATGGAAATATGAAATGTGGCTAACTAAAATATTGATTATGAAATGCAATAATTAATATCTTAACACCAAGTATTTAATGCCAGAAGTAAAAAAAAAAAATTGGAATCGTTCCAAATTCCGTTTCTACACGTAAAACGTTACAACATTAAATTCAGTGTTATAATTGCAATTCATTATTAATATTCTAGTTAGCTAGTTAGCCACATTTCAAATTTCCATACAGTAATATTGCCAATTTAATTAAAACAGCGAAATATTTGACATCTATTTGCGACGTTGCCCACTTTCAGAAAAACGCTCTTAAGTACCCGCTACCATCTTGCTGACCACATCATGAGCTACCTACTTATTTTTATTAAGTTCTTAGCAATTATGAAGACGAGATATGAAGAAGGCCTCTAAATAAGGCTGTTTTCTTTCTTCCTGTTAGTCACTTCACTTGGCGTATTTGTCAAAATATTCACGTTACTTGGGGTGATATAAAATATGCCTTATAAGTTTTGAAATAAAGTTCAGTTTGTATTAACGAATTAACGCGAATATTTGCGCAAATAGGTACGCCAAGTGTAGTGCCAGCAGCTAAAGTTTGTCATTGCACTGCAGTGAGACTGTTGCATTCTAATAAACTCAAACTCAAAGCATTTATTTCACATCAACCAATAACAGGGTACCTTTGAACTGTCTAAGAAGTCGGTCAGTCAGAAAGATGAAGCTAGTTGCCCATTCCAAAGCAAGCAAGCAAGAAACGATAAGGACACTAATAAGTTTCCTCGAATAGCCATGGCTTCGATTTATAACTGCTTATTAGCTAAGTAGAGAATCTATGATTAGAAGTTAAAATATGACCAAGGAAGTGCTATGTAAAGAAGCCATTACAACCTACGCGTGACAAGCACGTCACAAATCTCTCTTTAATGGCCAAATTAAAACAAAAAGATTGTCAAAAAATAAATGAGGCGTAATAATTACTGATTAGTCCACTATTTCCTGAATCATGACCTCGACAACACGCCGGTGATAACCCATAATCAACAAAGTAATTAGAACTGTAAATAAATATTTAATTTATGTGACAGTTCAGCTGTCTGATTCGTGCGCAAAATGTGCGAGATAAACGAAACGACGGACCGTAGCTCGTAGTTATCTATTAACTACAACGCGTCACGCGTGTAGGAAGTAGGAACGGATAACCATGTGGTTATGTGGTTCATTATCTCTTATCAAAGGTTAGTTTTTTGATTTTTGGGTGTTCTAAACCTAAAAAATCTCTTTTTAAAACAGGGGAAGTTTCGTTTGACCGCTATGTGTGTGTTTGTCTGTGGCACCGTATCTCGTAAACGGGTAGACCGATTTGAATGCAGTTTTTTTATTTGAAAGCACGTTTTCTAGCGATGGTTTTTAGACATATTTTATGAAAATCGGTTCAGCCGTTTGAAGATTATGAGCTCTTTTCTAGTTGATGAATGGATGTGAGCGTCTTCCACAAGTCTGATCGATTTGACATTTGCTATTCTGTAACTTCAATGATATTAGAAGAACAAAGTAACCTTAACCTTGAAGTTTGCAGGATATCCAACTCCCTTACCAAGTTACAGCACAGGTATCGTGTTTGGGCTCATTATAATATAATTTCACTTGTTTAGCTTAATAGCTTGGCGGTCAATGTCGTTGTGACGATAAGCGTGTTATTTTACGCAAACTATTTCGCAAAAAATCTTCAAAATTTTACAAAATCGTGTATTTCTTCTCCATAGTATTGAAACTACTTTATCCATCCAGTATTTTTGATCTGCTGCGGTTTGGGTGCCTAAGTGCTTATAGTCAATACCTAGGTCTACTGCAGAGTAAAGAGTCTTTACATTCCTTACCAAAATTCACGAATTGATTTTTTCTAACACCGTTGAAAATGTAACAAATTTCGGAAAACTGGGAAAGTTACGGACTATTATTTTAATACATTTTATACCCACATTATCGTAGTTTTCATTGCTATTGCACTCATTAAACGCCAACCGTCGCGTGCGCCGGCCAGTTTGATTCAAATGAACTAATATCCAAGCATTATGTACCATCATCCCGTGTTAAGCACCCCTTACATGGATGTACTACGGAGTAATGTCACAGGGTTTTATAGCTAGGGGTGGTAATCGAATCAAAAGTATCGATATTATTCTCATTTGTGATATCGATAAACGTACCATGTACACCAGAATACAATCTAAAAAAAAAGCTCATAACTCACCTAGTTAAGGCTCGTGCAGACCAGCGCGACGCGACAGCGCGACGCGACTCGAACAAAACAATTTCTAAGAAAACTTCACGGTATAACAATAGCCGGTGTCGCGTCGCGCTGTCGCGTCGCGCTGGTCTGCACGAGCCTTTATTTGTCTTACTGTTGGTATCTATCCGTCTTAAGCTTTGTGCAGACCAGCGCGACTTGTCGCGCGACGCGACACCGGTTATTGTTATACCGTCAAGTTTTCTTAGAAATTGTATTGTCCGAGTCGCGTCGCGGCGTCGCGTCGCGCTGGTCTGCACGAAGCTTTATCCAATCCGCACTATTCAGACCCTGGGCTAAAGATTACTGACGTTGTAACTCACAGTGGCAATACTAATCATTATAGTTACGAGTGTAAATATACTGTACAGTTACAGAAATATCGATACCTACTAGCCAGGTATCGTTACTTTTTCACATCCCTATTTATAGCAAGTAGTAAACGTTGTAAAGGACGACTCACACGCAATGCGTGACGTGAGACCGTTGCACAACGATCCCTTAGGAATGGCGGGAGTACAAAATTTGATTTATTATCTTACCTTTGAAGATCGAACCCTTTTAAATATGGAACGTTTGATGGCGGCGATTTTTAGTTCGTTCCAAATTTGAGACTCGCTTGGTTAACCGTTGAAGTGATTGGTTAAGCTTTTTTTACATCCTTAAGTAGTGTATGAACATACCGAGGTAGTGCCTTATTGTATGTACTCAGTAGCAGTAACTACAAAGTTAGCAACAGTAAGTACCTAGTAAGTAATTAACTTTGCCTAACAGGTTAAGTTAACTTTGCAATTTATTACCTGTTTGTCATAACTTACCAAACAGTATTATTGCAGTTTTCCGTATTGTTCCGTGTTGTATCTTTTGATTTTTTGCAGAATATGATTATATGATTGGTTTCAGAAAAAAATTACAACATAAGTAAGTTTAAAAGACTGTAATCCGACTACGGGAATTTTTTAAGTGATCTAAAAAGTACGAAATAAGAAAATATTTCAGACAGAAATCACGACGTAGGTATACAAAAATGGTCGCAAACCTGTATACCATGTGGGTGCTAGAAACACCTACAAAATTATAATGTGCTCGACCAGACTTTTCTCTCATTTCTAAACATGTCAAGATTATCTCAATTTTTTTTTTTTTCAAGATCAGAGATTTACGTGTAAAGCCCACCATATTAAATTTAGGGAGAACTTATTATAGACTTAGTCACCCGGGACATTATTACGAATCTATTGATACCTCATTCATCAAAATCGGTTCAGTAGTTTAGGCGCTACGGTGGAACACACGAGAATACAAACATACATACATACATACTTACAAAACTGCTAAAATCATTTTGCCTTAGTCGGGTAAAAAGGCAGATGCAAAAAGAAAATGTAAAGTGAAAATCATGCACCTGCAACATAGGAAAACATCACGACTGTTTACTCCGAAGGCAGGGAGGCAGAAGTGTCCCTATAGTAAACCCACAATTCGCCAGTAATGTGCCCATTTATGTTTTTTAGAAATTTTCCTTAACTCAACATCTCAGACGAAATTTTATACAAAATCTAGTTTTTCTTAAACCACTCAACCCAGACGAACTGTCTGAATGAGCAACAATACAGATTTTAATTGACAAACTAACACAATAGTGAAACTAACTGAATGGCAGAGCGGCAGCTTTGTGCAGCTAAATAAGTTACTTGTACCGTCTAGCCCAAGTTAGGGCTAAGTAAAGTGATACTTGAACAACGTTTCGAGTCTTCCGAGAGATTGTTACGTTAAAGTTTGATGTGCGTTTACCTTGTGATTTTGGAGATTTATCATGAAAGTTGAGAGATGAAATTGTCTGTTAGGATTTCTGAAATCATAGCAGTCGTAACTACCTACATTAGATTTTATTCAGTAATTGAATATTGTTAGTAATGGATAAATTGAGAGTTGGAGGACTAATAAAAACTCAAATTAGTTAAGTAATTATTACTTTAGTAATATTTTTATTTATCTTCTTCTGAGCGTGTCGATGGCAATCTAAATAGACTCAACCCGGAATTCTGCCACGTGTTTGGCGCCATCACTAGCGTCCATCAGTTCCTGTATCGTGCAGCTGACAGGACACGCAGGACTCGATATTAAGTGTCCCGTCGTTGGTGGAACAGCACCACATTTACACTACAAGGCGGAGTCGTCTATGAATCTCCACCTGAACAGATTTTCCTTGCTTCGGCCAACCTTGGTCCGGTGTCTATTTAAATAATTCCAGGTTACCCAAGGCAACTCATGTCTAGGTGGGACATCTTCAGCAGGTGGAACAAATGGTTTGGGTAAGGAAGCACTCCACAGCACGCCACAGCATTTTTTTTTTCAAAAAAGTAAAACACCTTTATTTTTTCTCGTTTTAATCTATTCACTCCAAATTCTTAGAAATTCCAAAAATATTACCTGCTTGCTTATTTGCGTGTGACAAGATATGCTTTAAAAATCAAACTAAGCCATCCACACTTTTTCTCTTCACTTTCTGACGCAAAAATCAACTTAAACATCTAACTTAAAACAAGCATCAATAAAATTGCCTCAAACAAGGCACGGCCACAAATCATTAGTCAGACAATTAAGCCACACTTGTACCGGATGGTTGCATAACTTGGATGTGGGTAGTCGCGCAAACGCACCACCGAAACAAACAGGACGGCGAGCAAAACGACTCGCGCGCATCTGCATGTTTGCACTAAATTAGCGATGACGCCTGCGCTGTTTTCCCACACATTACAACTGGGGACGGTCAGCAAAGATTTATGCAAGTTTAATTATAGAAATTAGTTGATTTGTTATTGACGTTGATCGTTTAAAATAAAAAATCGTTACCTTTTACGGTGTATGAAAATTACTACTTTATTATAATGAAGTTTAGTGAATGATTAAAAAACACAAACACAAAACAAAAAAGTTTAACAAAGCTTTATTTAGCTATATTTTTTTTTGTGTTTTTTTTTATTCTCTCTGGAGTGTAAATAAAAAACACAAAATATACAATCCCTTCTTAATTCATTACGCCTCCATAAATACTAATTTACATTTCACCTTCCAACCGGAAAATACTTGAAACATCATCATACATAGCAAAAAATACTTTAAAACAAAGTCAAACAAACAATAAAGATGCAAAAGAAAATGAATCAAGACAAGTATCTATTGTTGACTACGTGTGAAGAGAATTAGTCGTTTAACCTAAATATTTTAGGACAACTTCTGAAGAAACGCAGGCTAAAAATATTAGCTAGACGTTATCTTGTCATTTTAGAGAATGCATTCTTGACACACTAGGCAAACGGTCAAAACATTTTCTTTTTTATTATTTGTTGATATTTTCCTGAAAGACAAACTTGCTTTTAATTATTTCGTAGAAGCCACATGCGTGTGGGCAAAACAAATATATGTATTTTTCATTCTTCCTTCATCTATCTATGTTCCGGATTCCAAAATTATTGTAAACGTTATTGTGTATTTTTTTATAAGAAGTCATTCAAGTCTAAACTAATAATTAGTTTTCTAAATATAAGAGTTAATTATTTTTTAAACAATTTAGACATTAAATCAATAAAATAGATAGATTATTGTAGAAATCATAGTCATGCTACCATTAACCCGATAAACCATACATAAACTTAAGACAAGCAATAAATCAATTACGAAGCTGCGACAAATTAATCGCACACTTAATTTGCTGTCGCATCTTACACAGGATGCTATTCCTTCTCACTTAGTTGTGGCAAATAAAAGTAATACTGCCTATCCGTGTAATGAATGGGCCTCATTTGCCGGCAGGCCGGTAAGCTGCAGTCACTCATACATTTTGTTATACCTCTTACAAAAACACTTTTTGAAGGTTTTTAAAGCCCTTTTAATGGGTAAGTATTTTGGGTTTGAGTGGAAATTCTTGGAACTGAGTTTGTTGATTTCGGAATGGATGTAAAAAGGTTGTGTTTTTGAGGTTACTTTGGTGGGAGGCAGCAGTTAAGTTTCGCACTTCGAAATCAATGTTTGTATGATTTCGCATTTATGTGGATATTTGTTGTTTGTGTAAAGAGTATTAATAATCACTTAACGAAGCCTACTTCACCATATCTCCACCAAAATGAAGCTAAAGGGAAATGCATCATGAAAGTGATCAGGAGTCTACTGTCAGGTACAGGTGTGCCATCCACGAAGACGCGCCCACTCTTCTTTCTAATAGCTTACAGTACAAGTGTGCAACATATCGCTACTGTTTTAGTATTGTCGTGTTTACTAATTACCCATTCATAGGTAATTAGTGTGTTTCGACAATACTAAAACAATCAATCGTGGATGGCACTGTCTGTAATAGTAACAACAAACTGTGATTAACAATGCGAGGTAACAATTTCACTTTGCACGGTTTTTGACGTCACCTTTTTCGGTAGTAAATTTACAGTACTGATACCTAGCACAGTATCACCTAACTACTAAAAAGCCCTATTCTAAATATCTGCGGTCACTACCCCCTTTTCTGACAGCCATAACCTGCTCACACATGATAGATCTAAAGATAGAGCAAACACAGAAGAGCCTTGAAGAAGACCTAGGCTATTAACCTCCTTTACCGAATCACAAGAAGGGGGTAATGACCTGTCAAGCGTCACTATTAGGTCTGCTAACTCGAATGACGCACTACATTGCGTAAGATAATACAGCCGATAATTATGCGAAACTAAGGTAGGTAGACAAAAATTATCGTCACGCTGTATAATGCGTGAAGAAAATCTGTGGAAGGTAAAATAAAAAAATAAAAAAACAAAATTCAAAATATTTTATTTCACATAAACCTACAAGGGCACTTATGAAACGTCAGAAGCTAGGTGCACGGTTCCAATTGGTCGTTTCCTATGGAGAGGAGCCGGCAAGAGTGGAGTTTCTTGCCGGCTCCTCTCCGCCGGTTACTCTTTTAAAAGTAAATGGTTTAAAAAAAAAAAACAAATTACAGTGTTAAAAGCTTCGATCAATTATACAGGTATGAGAGGACAGTGTAGGCCCATCAACATGTACCATGTACTTAGCAAAATATATGGTCCACAGATCTACAGTCTGTTATGTCTACAATACACGTCGTGTCTGTAATGTCACTTTCACAAAATTTAAAAGAAAATAATCTATATAAAAGATAAATAAAAATAAAAACCTATTTAAACCAAATGACAATGGTAAGAAATATTGGGTTCCCACCTATGAAATTGGCGTTTTTTTCTCGAACATTTTAGTATGAAAAATGCAACTTTAAAATTCTCCATTCAAAACGCTGATTTCATAGGTGGGGACCTAATAACAGAGTGATATGATGAAGTTCCTTCTTCGTTGAAGCAAGATGAATCACAAGATGTATGAGAATAACTCATGCTGGGAAAAGATTGTTTGGTCAACTAGGTTAGAAAAACAGAAAGAAAAATAAAAGACAGAGAAAAGAATATGGGCATGTGATGCGGAGGAATGAGGAAAATGTCGTGATGGAAGACTAAAAAAACGATGGATGGACAGTGTGATAGATGACACGGCTAAAAAGGGAGCGACTACCGACATGCCGACTAATAGAGTCGTATGGAAGAAATAGATATGTTGCGTCTGTCGACCTCAAATAAATTGTGATAAGGTGCAAGGGTGAGAGAATTATGATGAAGGGAAGAGAACATTTTCTTCTCTCTTCTTTAAAGAAGAAGCAGGGAGTATTGCTAATGGAGCGCTAGTTGTACTTATATGTATACTTGTAGAAGCTTTTTATTACCCGACTACGACAAAGCCAAAAGGTAGGGTTATAGTTTTAGCAGTCTATGTATATATGTATGTTTGTAGTTACGTGTGTTCCGCTGTAGCGCCTAAACTACAGAACTGATTTTGATGAATGAGGTATCAATAGATTCGTAATAATGGTCCGGGTGACATCGACTATATAAATTCTACCTAACTTTAAACTGGTGGAGGTAAAGCCGAGGATAGTATGTAGGTGCCAGGAACACCTACAAAATTATAATAGCAAGCGATAACGGCTTTACCTTGACCATTTTAGTACCTATGTCTATATTTCTGTCTGAAATCATTTTCTTATTTCGTACTTTTTAGATTATTTTATTTTTCCGTAGTCGGGTTTAGGTTTTTTAAAGTTAGTGTTTCATAAAAAATTGGAAGGGTAAGAAGAAACTACATCTTTTTCGGTTGTATATGAGGCGGTTTTTGTAACACTCACAGTAATTAGTGGTCACTGGAACCATACAATTGTAACATTAGTTGAATAAGTAACGAATTCTTTACTAAAAGCTTTTTAGTGAAAACCCCAATTATTTAGCAGTTTCAGTCCACACAGTGGAACTAAAAACATTTGTAAACATTACACAAAAAATAAATTAGGCACACCAAATACCAAACTAAACGCGAGTGACCTAACTTCTCAGATTTCTAGGCACTGCTAAATAGTTTTTTTTTTTAAACTAAATCGTTGATCATTTTCATTCATAAAACGGTAGAGATATTAAGAATATTTTATTTCAAAACGTCTACGATCAATCAGGCTGCCAACATTCTCAAATATCATCATCCAACATCCAGTTTGAGCGTAAAAATAAATGGACAAGTGTGAGCTGTCTGCTGAAACATGAGTTCCGTAGTGAATACTTTCACTTTCTGAATATCGCCGCCATTCCTGCTATTAAATCTCATTTATTATGTGTAGCCAGTGTAGCTTTCTTTACAAGTATACACAATTATGAAGAAGAAATTCCATTAATAATTGTGTATTAACACGGAATCGATCTATTGAATATTAAACTTTTAATGTCATTTTGCTGTTCACCTGACCACATAGAGCATAATTACCTAACTTACGATCTATGAAGTAAAAGGTCGTAAATTAATTATGACTGCAAAAAACAATGGAAGATTTAATTATTGAGATACAACCTCTTGACACTGCTCATAAGCGACATTGCGTTGTCATTAAACAACAGCTGCTTTCATGAAAAAGTCCCTTTCTCCACGTAACCCTAAAAGCAACATGAAAGAAACGTCACGTAACATCGACTCAGACGCATGCCAAATAGTTCTTTTTCCATTTCCAGGTCACTGACCTAACGAGACTAGAAAAGTCAGCGGCTTGGCTCGTTTTAAACTGTGGCGAAAGCTTTGCTTTGCTTTGCTGTCGAAATAGATGCTGCTGCTGAGGTTTCTCAAGTGTTTAAAGATTTTTTGTTTTGTTATAGTTTTTTTTTGTGTGTTCGGTAGCTGTTGTTATGTCCGGTCTAACGGTAATATAGGTTAATCTTCTTTCTTAGGCCAGTACAGTTCTTTAAAGGGGAAAAATGGGTATTTGTGATCCTGATAGAATCTTTGATAATGTTATACTTTTATGTATGGCTCTATTATGTGGTCAGACGGAAAACCAATATAACTATTCTGTCAAAAAGACTAGAATTATGATCGTATTTAAATTAAATGAATGAAATGCTACGACCCCAGCATGATTTAACCAGACTCGATAAATCGAATTAACCCCAAGATTTGCACCAGCTCCTGGAGCCTCATGCTTCATGGGGCTACAGAGGTCATTGCATATCAGGAGTAGCCCGGTGGGTGCGGTAATGGTAGGGAAGACGTGCCCTCAGACATGAAAGAATTTGCGAGCCGTACCGGATATGCATCCTAGAGATGTTGTACGACTTATTTACATTAATTTAAAATTCTAAATTGAATTTAATAGAATGATAAACCTTGACAGTCTCAATAATCTGAATATTATTGCGGCACTTCTTTAGTATTTAAGATTAGTCATGAACTCAGAATTAAACTCTTTTATACTACCATGAACTCGTCTCGTATTTGAGCCAAAACTAACTATAGAATCGCCAAAAAACTTGTTAATGTCGCAGTGTATACACAGGCCTCTCTTTCTATTAGTCTTCTGGATTACATCAGCATCTTATTTCATTCATTATCTAGCCTTTTCCCCACTACATATGTTGGGGTGGGCTTCCAGTCTAACCGGATGCAGCTGAATACCAATATTTTACATGGAGCGACTGCCTATCTAAACTCCACAACCCAGTTACTGGGTAAGTACACGATACCCCTTGGTAAGGCTGGTTGTGAGACTTTCGGGATTCTGACTACCCATAACGACAGCATTAGCATCATTCCAGCATCTAACACGGAAGCTTTGCAACATCCCTCTGTTAGGATCTGTCATCAACCTCATCCGAGTCTTCTTCCGCCATCTCATTCGCCAGTGCTTTTGGTGGCAATTTCTGGTGCTACGCTCGTGCTGTCATCTCCGTTTGGTTGATCACGACAGATTTTTGTTTCCATTTTGTGTTAAACTTCTAAATTATGAGTCGTACGTATGGCTCACCGTTGCACTATCGACATGATGTCAGTTTCATTTACGAAGATAGGAATATAGTCGGAATAGTAATGTTTGTGATATTTTACAAATCTCTTGTGGCCTGTTTATTTTTTCGCCACGTATGTTACGGTATATATTAAGACTACTTTCAAAACCTTAAAGTAGGATACTGTACCGCACAAAGAAACAAAGACTGGACTTAATAATATCGCTATCACGTCGTGTGGAGAAACTATGGGTGTTACAATTTACTAGTATGTAGTATGTGAAAGCTATAATTATCGTGTATCGTGAAACACTTATTTGCATACATAAAGGCTATTAAGAACGGGGTTGTCGCCAATCGGTTCCCGGGTCGAGACATTTCAATTTTATTTCAATTATGAAGCAAGGTATGTCGCGTCGTATCTATGTGAGCTTGCCGAGAAGTAAATACAGTTTTATTAAACATTCAAGTAGTTGAGAGTTAATCGTTTGTATGCTATCGAAGCAATCAGTTTAAAAGAGTACTGAAAGATGAACATTTGTTGTCGGATTTTTTCCCTCGAAAACGAACATTCGACATAGGAAACGTCAATTCTTTTAATTTCGTCAAGTGCCCCATATATTGAGTTAATTAGGGAATCATCACAATATGTGGGCACTTGATGAATCAAGGGTAATTCCATCCAAAAGTACCGTACTATTTCCGTTCCTTTTCTTTATCTATACTATTACTATACAATGTGAAATTTAATTCGTTTGCATCCTCTTAAGGGGTCATTGTACTCATCATTATGAACAACTTTCACTATGGGGCCAAACCTGAAATCACGAAAAAAAAATCTGCTGTTCCATACATTTATGTTCGCTAAGCTCGTTATAATGTAGGGGACAGCTGATTTTTTTTTTAATTTCACATTGGCTATAAAATAATAATTATATTATATTATAAAGAGGTAAAATTTGTTAGTTTGTAAGTTTGATCTGTGGAATTAAAATGTGAAAATTTATTTTTGCATTTGATAGCCCAGTTCTTGAGGAAAGTTTATAAGCTATTTAACATCACGCTACGACTGTAACGAGCCGAGCAAAAAGAAAAGAATAGAAAGAACGCTAAGCAAAAACAGCGCGAACAAAGTCGCGGGCAGAAGTCTTACCCATGGTCTAATAAAACAAGGTCTGGCATTCGAAGACTAACACATGCTTACGTCACTATCCAGTTGCCACTTTATTGCAACAATACACGATTAAGGAAAGATTTTCAGCCACCATTCTGTTAAAAATATGTACAAAGCTAATCAAACGAAACAATTAAAAAACATAAACCAACGTAGTTGTTAATTAAAACCTCATTGTTTTATGGGATTCGCACAGGTAATAAAGGTGGCTGGGGAGTTATTATTACAAACTTCTAGTAACACAGATGTGATGACGTAGACTTGTGTTACCCACGTGACCACTGTGTGTCAGAATGCTATACCTGGCGAAGTATATTATTATACCATGGTCTAAACAATAACATCAAAACCATAATCAATAAGTTCAAAAGGGCGTATGAAAACATTATTTTGATAAACGATCCCACGCCGTTCTCATATTGACTTTTTACTGGTGATATATTGAATAATTACCTCAACACCGTAATTAACTGTGGTGGTGATTAATTATTGGACGGTCATTGACACGTATCTTATTTATAATGATTTGTTATTGTTTATGTATTAGTTATAACCCCTAGTGGTTTGTGGTTAGATAATTCAAAATCAGCAACGATGTAAGTTCGGATTCATTGTTAAATTCGAGTCATTAGTAGGTACTACTTTGTGGTCTATTCATTGATGCATAATTCATTTAGTAGTAAAAAACCTACCAAATTTTTTCTTGTTTATAACATTTGGTAGGTTTTTCAGGGAAAACAATAATACATTTGTACTTTGTAACCGCTATTAAGATGAGTTTTAGAATGAACCTTTATTTTATGTTTGTATGAAAAGGAGGGCTTTTATAGGTGACTTATCTGATAAGCTCGATTGCAAGATTTTTTTTATTATCTTCATATATATTTTCACAGACATGATCTCTGTTTTAGGAACGAAGGTCTTTAATGCGGCTAGCAAACTGGCAGAAATCATCACGCTAAAAAGTGTTAATACTTGCGACTGTCTTCTTCTAATTCATAGAGAAAGAAAGAGAGAGAGAGGGAACGCAGGCAGAAAAAAAAACAAAAGAAAAGAGTAAAGTGATTTCGATAAAAGTATACCCATCGGCTCGAGTACACTGCATACCGGAGATCTTTCTCTGGCATGCAGTGTACTCAGTGTGTGTAGAGATAAAGTGTTAATTTGGCTAAAATAAAAATCCAAGATGGCGTCTGCAAAAGTTTAAAATTTTTTCGTCATTGGTGTGATTTTCATAGTTTTCGAGGGTGCTAAAGTCGATAGTGAGGTCATAAAACAAATTCAAGATGGCGGTTCGTTTTTTTTTTTTTTAATTTTCGTCCTTTTGTGTCGTTTTCATTGTTTTAGAACCGTGCTAAAGCCGATAGTGAAGTCAAATTATAAATCCAAGATGGTGGATGCGAAAATTTTGTTTTTGTTTTAAATCATACTTCGTTCCTGACGGGGGTCCCCCGACCACACACGTTTTTTGTTAAGCCCTATATACAACGTATTATTACGCCCTGAGTTTCTAAAAGTAAGCTAACTCAAACTCAATCAACAGCCGATTTATGTACTCACAAGTCTTTAAACACACTCCCAAATTCTTAAACATAAATCTACAATTCAAAATACATTCCGTAAGTAGCCATCTAGAACACAAATATCCACAATTTCAGAAAATAAATCCAAAATTACACCGACAGCATCACCACAGAACAATAGGTATACCTTTGGCAATACTAACACCATACTAGGCAATAAAGATGACGTCACGAGGTGGCCATTTCTAAGAAACAGGCGGCCTGATGCCAATTGGCAACCGGCATGAATACGTTGACCACTTTCTATAGGTTGCCTTGGTAACTCACACACCGACTTACGGACAACGTTTAGTAAACCACGCGATGGACTATTTATAGTGGTTGAAGACCCAGTTCGGGTAAAGCTTCGTGCAGACTAGCGCGACGCGACACCGGTTATTGTCATACCCGTGAAGTTTTCTTAGAAATTCTATTGTTCGAGTCGCGTCGCGTCGTCGCGTCGCGCTGGTCTGCACGAGCCTTAATTCGAGGCAAAGACTGAATGGACTTGAAAGTTTGAAAGCTTCAATACTTTGTATCTACTATAGGTACACCTTTGCCTAACCCTTTGGGAATTACACGCATGATGTTTTGTTATGTAACTTTGTAAAAATTAAGGGAAAAGAAGGTTTCGATTGCACCATTCAATTGAAAAAAAAAATACGTGTGGCACTCGAGGACTGCCGCGGTAAAGCTATTGCATAGCATATATTCAAAAATAAGAAGATATTTTATTGTTGATTTAAAATATTTTTTTAAAAAAATACCCCTATACCCCCCCCCTAAATCGCAGAATTTACACAACCGTCAATGACGTCTGCCCTCACGCGTCTGCCCGCGTTCGGGTCGCGCACTCGGCGATCGCGCGTCATTGCCTATCCCGCCCCTCCACCCTCGTTCTGCGCGCCCGCCGTCGACTCATCGCAGGTCATTCTTATCGTTCTAACTTTTAAAATATTAGTCCAAATTACTTAGTGTAAAAGACAAATTTTATCTACATTAAATACCGAAAGCGATGAAGGTATTTATTTTGATACGAATTAACTAAATACTCTAAAATATGCAACTTAAAAAAAGTATTCAATTTAAATGTATTTATAGCTCACTATTTTGGCTATAATGGCTTCCACATAAAAGGTAGATATATGCTGTCGCGGACTTTTATTTAGAACTCTTTAAGACAAACAACCCCACAATACATTCTTTTCATGTATCTCCAGCGGTTTAGGCAGCGCACGCAAAGATAGATCTCAGAGGGCAGGATTTTTTCCGACTTACTGGATACTTATCGTTATATTATGGCTAAATCACATAAAATCTTTATAAATTGTAGCCTATGTGTTATTCTGATATATAAGCTACATTACTGTAAAGTTTCATTAAAATCCGTTCGGTAGTTTTTGCGTGAAAGAGTAACAAACATCCATCCATCCATCCTCACAAACTTTCGCGTCAGGTTTTTTTTTCGTTACGGAATTTCTACATTCGGTCGCCGCGCTCAGAGTCTCCGATAAAAGCTATGCAATAGCTTAAAAAAAGGTTATTACACTAGATATCGTAAAAAAACTCGAACTCAGACCACCCCACCCAGAACCAAATACGGGAACAAAAACATTTTATACGAAGGAGCGGTACTGTACAATAAGTTGCCAGATAATATACTTAACGCGAATATCTTAAATAAAAAAAAAAGTTTATGTTTCAGAAACACTGTAACACTTATCTAGAAATTGCCTGCATGATAAATTAATAAAATAACCTTTTGAATTGAATTTAGGGTTTTAAATATTTTCTGTTTTCCTTTTATCGACTCGCGGAGACTTTGTTACCATAGAACTGCATGATTTATTTGTATATCTCTTATTGAGTGAACTGTTTTGTGTTCTTTATGAGAATAAATTCTTTAAACCTAGTCACAGTCAATTGCTGCATAGAGGCTACTTGACCTTTTGGAATTTCAGAACTTCTTTTAAAGGGACCGAGCACGAGTATTCAGGTTATATGAGCATTAGCTACACCTAAGGAATCATTCGATATCAGACTGATGGCAGAACTCGAGTCGATTCCCACTCAAGATTCCACTACTCGAAAACCAATATATTTACCTAAGTGCCGCCTGTCTCAATGGCTTCTTTAAGGAAGACGCAGTGAGCCACTATTCATTCTTATCTTTAGCATTTCTCGCCTGCTAGCTGTTCCCTTTTCTCCTTGGTTTACGTCCTTAAATCTTTAGAGAATGCGTCGTATATACCGATATCTATATGTAAAAAGTTATATGTGTTCTACTGCTGGAGAATTATGTCTCTCACACGACTTCCAGCTGTTTCAACCTCCTATTCTTGCACCATCAAGTAATGAGTCAAGTACTGTTGGCTTTGTCTAGATCGTCTCGCCATCTCCAACATTGTCTTTCACAATGCTCCTGCCATGTTTTCTCTCCTCCAGCCCATGGTTGACTGGTAGAGAATGACTAAGGCATTAATTCCGCCTTAATACCTTTATTGTGAACAAAGTTCAATAAATTAGCAACATAACGGCACAATTCATCCCAAACAGCATAAAATAAGTCATCAGAATCATAAGCTTCGACCAATAAATCAAATCTAACCCCTCCGCAGCCACTTTCCAATAATGTAAAAATGATGTAGTCACAAGTTTCAAGTCCGTCATTACCTCGTTAGGTAGGTCGGTGTGGCAAAGTGGTAACTATCGCAATTATTATCCACCGAACTATGAACCGATAACGAGCTGAATTTAACTGGTGGGAAGGGGCAGAAGGCTAACAACTTTACAAAGTTACATACAAACTCGTCCATAATACTCGCCCCTAGCCGCCGCAGGAGACGCCCGGGGCGTCGGGAATCACAGGCCGATTCCCGGCCACCGTAAGCGCGGGCTTGCGGACGGTGAGCTCTTCGTCTAGCTCGTCGTCCGATAAGGACCAGGACCGGGTCGACGGCGCGTTGTGTTCCATGCGCGCCTCAAAGAGATGTCAGCACAACTGACGGGGTCCGCTAGGAGTGATGCCAGCCGGGGTTGCGGGAAAGTCCGAAACGGAAACCGTGGCCCCTGGCAACGTACAGGCAATTGAAGGAACACGGGTGGGTTTAGTATGTAATAGTATCTGACACGCCCTCCCGCTCCGCCTAGAGCGGAAGAAGTTATATGATAATTTCCCACACAAAAAAAAAATAGGGCAGGACAGTCCGTGAGGTTGTCGTTGCTCAATTAACGTGGTAAGTTAACTTTGTTGTGTCTCAGGTCAAAAACAAGCACATGTGGCACCCAAACACCTGACTGCCCCTTTATTAAGACAGAAAACAATACGGGGAAAATGTATAAGTGTTGCCCAAAATACACACTCTCCTTGCTGCCGAAGATGTTACCAGTAACTTCGGAGCATTTAACAGACACCATAACATAACAGTCTCGTTCCCACAGCAAACCTACTTTCTCAGCACCCAGAAGCATTTGAGCCCTAAGATGGTGTCTTATTCTATAATCATATGAACGAAAAAGGAGTGAATGATAGAGTGACAGCTGACAGGGGAGAATGAACGACCTGCACCGACCCAAGTAACAAGGACCGAGATGATGATGCTTTCCTATTCTAAGTGAACCTTCTTTCTCTGTTGTTTGTGACCGCCAGGTAAACTTAGCACCTCGATCAGTCTGAACCAGTCGACCACGAAGTCTCGTTTCGTTTTCGACATCCACTCTCGATGCTGACAATTTTGGTATCGTAGGGTTTCATAAGTATACTTAGTGCTTAATGTACTAGAGCCTATACTTTGAAATGTAATGAGATATTGTCTTAGCATTACTTAACTGGTAGTTTGAGTCGGGATTTCTTCAGAGAGGTGAGTAATCTGACTAGATAGAAAAATGTCAACGCCCGATAACTTTTCTTGATGACAATTAAATATATATTATTTATTATTTTTTATATTAGATATTTAGGTACCTACCCGACATTTTCAATTATTCATGAGTTTGTAAATTTGTCTGAAAGTTGAAGCTAATGGCCCGTTCTAAAACGCATTTACCTTTGGAAAAGAACTAGCAAGAAACTCCTAATATTATAAAACAAAGTCGGTTTTCGCGTTTGTCTGTATGTCCGCGTTGTTCTTCTAAAATACGCAACGGACTTTGATGAGCTTTTCAACTAAATTTAGAGAATGTATTCCGGAAGGTTTATGTTTATAATATATTAATATTAAACTTATAGATAATTAGGAAATCTCGATGTTTTGTGAAGTCGTAAAAACCTTGCGAAGCAGGGGCGGGTCGCTAGTAAAGGATAAATAACTAATTTAACTTTTATTCATAGAGTTTTAAGCAGAACCATCAATTATCTTTAAACGTTCTTTTTTTTAGGGTTCAGTACCTGAAAAGGAAACAACAGAACCCGTATAGCAGCAATATTAAGAAAATTCAACTACAAAGTTAAGTTTGTTCTTGGGACAAATTCATCCCAACTACGGAACCCTTCATTGTGCGTGGTCCGATACGCACTTGGCTTAAATAAAAAAGGACCCTAATAATATAAACTTACATACTAAGACACACCACGCTCTATCGCCTCCACCACATTCACAAAGCGATTAGTCGCAACAGTTCACGACCGATCGTAAAACAAAACCAACGTGATTAAGCCGAACATCCGATTTAGCGATGGGCGTATATTATCACTTACTATCCATTACCAGACAAACTTGACCCGTATCCCCTTTACCAGCCGTCTAACTTAAAGACCACTCTAAACCGGCCTAAGAAAATTTTGTCCAAGATAATTTTGAAGTTGAATCAAAGGAAAATAGTGCCTATAGTAATAAAGTTAAGGGTTAGATTAATAACATACAGATTTTCGGTCAATTCACTTGTATAAGCTCACGTTTAGCTTGGGGCGTTCGTCGACAATCCGTCAAACTGACTAGTTATGTGTTACAGTTAAATATTAGACAAAAACTGGCCGTTAATACATACAGTACATACAGTATGTTTGAATTCAATGACGTCATAGGAATTAATTGGATTCTATTCTCTTTGGTACGCTGCAAAAAGTCTTTATTCCACATCACGGTGGTCTTGACTATGAATAGATGTGTTGTGTTTCTGTTTCTAGGAATGAAAAGGAGCTCTATTCATAGCCCTGAATTTTTGACAGTTTGTCGACGTACCACTGCCGGTGGGTGTCGTAAGTGAAGATTAAGGGATTATGTCAACGAAAGGGCAGTGACCACTATACTAAAACGATCACGAAACCGCCTGAAAAATGGCATCAGTTTTACCGTCGCGTCAGAACGATTCTTCCTCTTTCATGCCTATAAGTTTAAATATTAATAAAAGCACGTAATTATTCCAAAATTGATTGTCCAAATTCGCCAGTTGCTCAGTATCGATAATCACCATTAGAACTGTGATCGCCATTTTAGGTTTCCAGCAGGACAAAAAAAATGTTATTTAAAGTTAGTTCTAAATAACTGTTTAGCCAATACAGGATATTATGCTTCCGGTTTGAGTGGAAGCTAACCCCAACATAGTTGGGTAAAGGAATGATTAAGCCAATTAGAAAAAACCGATACCTATCTTCGGTAACAGCAGTAGGTACTTATGGAGGAAAATCGATGATTTTCGCGATGATGACGATCGATTACTCATTCCTATTTTAATCCATCAATTACAATATTATTGTCATTCTGCTGGTGTTTCTTTTGACGCAATGTTGTGCTTTGTGCGGCATCCCAAAGTAATGTCACTTTCTTATCCATTGTTATTTATAGATAGGTAGATTATAGATAGGTTTGTACATTGGCCATTCTTTTTTTCGTGTGGTTAGTGACTAACCTGTTGTCAGAGTTTTAAAGCCGCCCATGGGCCTCTGACTTGGCTTCACATGCCATCGAGAAATATCTCACAGGCATGCCGGTTTCCTCACAATGTTTTCCTTCACCGTTTTTGAAACAAGTGATAATTATACAATACGCACATGAATCCGAAAAGTCAGAGGTGCGTGTCTTAGGTTCGAACTCGAGATCTATGACTTCGCAGTCCGACGGTCACACCACTAGGCTAACACTGCTGTATATTGGCCATTTAAATTACCTTCTTAGATTACCTTTAATTATTGAAAGAATAGGATAGTCCTTAAAACAGGGATGTTTTTCAGGAGACTCTCGGTGTAAAAAGTTCGTACATGAGTTTTAAGTTTTCAGTTTATAATTACTTATTAGGCTATATTTTTAATAAAACTTGACAGTTTATAAATATTGTGGTATAAGTTCTCCCTTTGTAACTGTCCTTTTTCAATGGTATCTATTAGATTTCCTAAAAAAAATGCCGTAAAAGTGCAACTGAAAGTTTAATATTCATTGGATAATTAACAAAGAAGATCGTGATAAAATATTTAAATGTTCACATACTTACTTCCCACGTAGAACCAGATAATTTACATCAAACCTGAATATATTTCGACCAATGATTGACACCTGACATGTAAATTACGAGCCATTTTTAGGGTTACGTACCTTAAAAGGAAAAAACGGAACTCTTATAGGATCGCTTCGTTGTCCGTCAGTCTGTCAAGATCCCTTTTGACAGGAACGCGTGAGGTATCAAGTTGAAATTAATATCAAATACGTAGATCTACAGCCCCTTGGATATATAAAAAAATACGGCCATTTATGCGACATATTTTGATACTCGCAAATAAATCAAAATCGTACTTGCCGTTGACCTAGAATCATGAAAGGCAGGAAACAAGGTCTTACAGCACAAGTAATGGAAAAAGTCCAAAAATCGTTAATTTGTAGTTATAACACATATTTTTTTTTTACGATTACTAACATTGCCAGTTGGAGAATTGATCGTGACGTATATCGGAGAGCATGTTTTTCAAATACGAAATTAGGTTTTTTTTTTTAGGATAAATTCATCCCAACTACGGAACCCTTCATTGTGCGTGGCCCGACACGCACATGGCTGGTTTTTTTATTATTATAAAAATCAGCATAATTGAATATTAAATTGCTTAATCGACACGTTTGTGTAAGTGTAAATTACTTGAAAAATTAAGGAAATGAGTGTGCGTACGGTATTTTTGATGGCGGGCAATTATCCGAGGCAATAGTTATTGCCCCTCGAATTAAAACGAAACACGGAAAGGGCATTTCCTCTGATATTTTGACACTCCTCGAAACAGCTTGTTGTGGATTTATTTTTATGTTTTGTGGCTTTTTGATTATAGCGGGAATAGGAGCCGACACGTCATGGGTGTGTAGCTTGTTTTTAACATGCTTTTATTAGGTCGACCTGTATGTATGTAACTATGTAATCAAATCTAAGAAAACTAATTTAACCATCTTCTAAAGATCGTAGCGTTATGAAAATTGGCAGTTGTATGTGATTTTGATGACAATACAATAACATGGTACTGTCGAGCTGATCTGATGATGGAGCCGGAAGATATGAACTGGAACTTCATGATGGATGATCGTATCATAGCCGTGTTTGGACTTGTTAGAAAGGTCTTGTAATGAACTTTGACCACGATTAGGTTTCAAGGTCTGAATACGCCTATAGGTGCACGTAAAAGCGTGTTTTTTAGTGTTTTTTAAACTATTAATATTATTTCTTGAAAAGTTAGTATGGGTCAAAAATTGTTCGTTTTGTTTGTCTATCTTTTAGTAAACTTATTGTGCTGAAACTTCGCATATAAACTGAAAATGGATGACAGTACATTTTCATTTAATTAGTCCTTAATTTTGATAATGACTAAGAAATTATCAACACTTCCTATAAAGATATCTTCCTATATAGGTATCTTTCACTTACGTAATAAGTTATTCTTAAGATGATTAATCAGATATACGAGAAGTCAATGAATTACTAGTAGGTTCATGGGAGGACGTTGATAATTGTTAATGAACACATAGTATAATGTGGGTTGGTACGTAGGTAGATGTAGTCTGTGCAACACTATTTAGATCAAAAGCTACGTGTAGGCATTATTTATGAGCTGCGGCTGAGGCTATTAACATTGTGAAAAGCTCTAAAAGACTTTTCAGAAAGAAATTTATATTTTTTGGTAACCTAGGATATAAATTGTAATTCAAAAGTGTATTAAATATTAGTGTATTATCTTAAACAAGCGAAATAATATTAAAATTTAAAAATAACCCGACACAAACATTTCCGCATTTCTCTTTCCTACTCCATCACCAGACCCTGTTCATCATCTATCTATAACCTATTCATTGAGACCATTCCAATGAGCCCAAACACGATACCTGTGCTACAAGTTGGTAAGGGAGTTGGGTATCCTGCAATTTCCAGGTGATGCTGCAGCGTCAGTTCAAGGTTACTATGTTCTTCTAATATCATTGAAGTAACAGAATACCAAATTTCGAATCGATTATACCTGTGGAAGACGCTCATATCCATTCATCAACTAGAAAAGAGCTAATGATCTTCAAACGGCTGAACCGATTCTGATAAAATACGTCTAAGAACCATCGCTTGAAAACCAACTTTCAAATAAAAAACCGCATTCAAATCGGTTCACCCGTTTAAGAGCTACGGTGCCACAGACAGACACATACACATAGCGGTCAAACTTATAATATTTTACTTGTAGACCAGTACCCCAATTACGCAATACACGATCAATCAGAATCTGAATCGTTTTGAAACAGATTGCTAATCCATTACTTCGTACGTTCGAAAAAAAAATCTGCTCAACAATGTAAATAACACAATGAATGTTGTTGATCTGTCAAATTGAAACAGATTATTCGGAATTGTCAACAAAAATGTGTTGCTTAATTAGATAGCTGGTATTACTTAAACTACTACATCGAATCTAAAAATAAACGAAATTGAATAATCTTTTAATAAAACAAAGGCCATCTTAAAAGATTCGAATTTGCCAACGACCTGTGCTAATTGAAATAAAAAAGTAAACTCAATCGCATTCCAGTCCAGGCAGTAATCGGACAAAGCTGTCCCAATCGACTTTTTCGAGTCGATTAAGGAGATTTATTTGCTTTATTAATTACTCGTTTAAATATCACAAGAAATACATTAAGGTCGATCGATTGCTTTTTGTCAGATAAAGCGATAATCGGGGCTACTGATTGGGCGGAAGAAATTACCAATACTTATTATAAATTTTATTGCGAGTAATTTAGCTAAAGAACTACATGAAGTAGTTAGTGTGCTTTCGAATTGTTTTTTAATATATAATACCAACCAACCCTCAAAGGCCCGCGTGGTAGATTCCGGCCCGCTTCCTCTTGAAGAGAGGAGGCCTGTGTCCCAGCAGTGGGAATATTGTAGGCTGATTATGATGATGAATAATATAATAAGCTACAAACAAACTCAATCACAAATCATCGACTGAAATTGCACAATATGTAAACCTGCCAACTGACTTCCGCTGAACAATATAAAGGACTCTATTATAGAAGACTGGAAGTCGTGGTTTGTCTGATTGTAACAGTATGAAAAAGCTACTACTTACACAGCCCATTCTTTGATAGAACTTAGTTTGCCACCCACACTCACAAAAGATTACTCTATTCTTGAAAAGAGATACCAGTATTTACTAAATAGGTAATTACTGCAATTCTTATTTCTGGAAACACAGCATAACAGTACTTAAGGGTCCCACATACCAAACCGTAAGACTCGCGATAAAAATCAGGCGATTTTCCCTGCGCCCGCGCCGCCGTCCAATTACGACGAACTACTCATTATTTTAAGAAAACATTAACTACTTAACATAAAATTTTGCGTCGAAAATGCTATGCAATTACGTGCACCACGAAATTGCGAAGTGTATAATGTAGGTGGCGGTGGTGACACGGAACTGTGGCGCTGGATGAGTGGATGTGGCAAGAACTGTCCAAATATCAGAAGATTTTTAGTGCTTGAGATACCAGGGAGTCTACTCCCTAAGAGTAATCCGTAGTTACCGTCAGTAGATCCCCAGTACCGACTCACTGCCAAGGTCATAAAAAAATCTAAGTGTCCTTTTATGTGGGTTGCAGCTGAAAATCAGCGTCAGTTGGTACACTTTTTTTGACATCGGACATTATGCTGAAGGAACACGGGTGGGTTTTAGTCAGTAAGCGTCTGACACGCCCTCGCCAGAGCCGGAGAAGTTATTTGATAATTTCCCAACCAAAAAAAAGGTATATTTTTTTAAATGCCACTAAACGCATTTTGCTTTCTTTTTTTTTTTAATCCTTTTGGGCTGAAAGCAATATGCAGTAGTACATATTTGGCATTTAGATCGAACGGTGAAGGAAAACATCATGAGGAAACCCAGAGATATTTCTCGACGGCATGTGAAGCCAAGTCAGAGTCCCATGGGCGGCTTTAAAACTCTGACACCAGGTTAGTCACTAACCACACGAAAATAAGAAGACGATCGCAAATGCTGTTTAGCATAAGACAGAACCATTTTCGTTTCCTTCCAAAACTACTGAAATCTCACAGTCCCCAGTAGAAAACTATAGCATTCAGTTTTCAGAAGTGGCTTTTTTCATATCCAAACAAGTCTCCTTAACTTCCCATTTACATTTGAGCCAACCGAGGGGCAGATCACTTCAACACACTGTACATCTTCGTCGGGATTCGCCCGGCCCCCGCTGTGACTGACTGCCGAAACTTGCACGAAGCTCTGCAAAAAGTACAAGACGCGCTCCAGATCAAATGAGATGGTCCCCGAGGCATCAGAGTAGGGTATCACAGATACTGCAGCTTTCATTTAGAGAGAATTGCACTATATTTATATTGTTAAGAAGGAATTTTGAATGCAATATTTAGTTTTAGAGAAAATTGGAGATGGATATCAATAAGTCACTGGCTTCTAAGCTTTAATGATCATCTTAATATTCAGTATAATCTATATGGATTTCAGGGCACTGTTTCGTTAGAGTAAGTAGAATACTTTAAATCCAAAAACTGCGACACCAATTTTATGCCAGTTTATGGAGCCACCTCTGTCCCAAACTACTCTGTGCTTACATTGCTTTTTAATAACGTGTTTAATGCAAAAGAAATTTACGTTCGAAATCAGTGGCGAAGCAGTTCTTAGCACAGAAGTTGCCCATTGATGCAAAATCGAGAACAGGTTTCGAAACCGATACTATATGAACACATACGTACTTATTACCCCTTTTGACGGCGACAGGTGAAATTTTAATACCGAATTTTATTTTATTTCAGGGTTGCCAATTTTCGATATCGAAATTTTGAAATGATTTCGTACAAATTCGCGTTTTCTTGGCACGTAAATTCCAATTTGCGCGATATAGAATTGACTTTTCAATGCCTAAGAATTGCATTCAGATAAGATGTTGATCGTTTTCGTACAATAATAACATTCGTATCTTATTGAGATTTCTGAAACTATTATTGTTTTGGCATGATTTTTCCAATTTTTCGATTACGAAATTTTCGACTTGTCAATTTGCACGATCCGGAGAAGTCATAAAAGTGAATTTAATGCTATAAATAAAGTACTTAATGTTAGCTGTCGTTACTTGAATTTAAAGGTCTTATAAATTATAATAACATTTCAATATTTCACTGTAAATTTTAATAAAATGAACCATTCCAAAGACCATTTCGATGAAAATACGATCGAAATTACTTCATAAATGACTTTTACGACACCACCTTTATTTACCATCATGTTTGATACCTTTTCTTAATCTTCCATCTTCAATAAACTAAAGCCCATATCACAACAATACAGAACAATGAGGAAACGCTATCATATCACCATACGAGTGCAGGCTGCGCGTACGCAACGACTAGTTTCTCACGCGTACCACTACCCGCTGCGGTTTGTGGCCGCGCTCCCTGCACGCCATGCAATCCACTCGATTTACTATTAGTAAATAATCGATAGTATATAAACTTGTCTATAAACAAACTGTCACTGGGCACTTCTCTTTTCGTGTTAACACGAAAAGAGAAGTGCTCATGACGTAGTAAAGTTTTAACCATGCAGCACGGTGGTAACGGGGTTGAGGGTCCAAATTGCGCCCAATGTACATTGAAGTATGTATCGACTAGTACAGGCTCATATTGTAATGCAAATACCCTCATATTAATCAAAATATTTGATTTCTATAACATAAAGGCTTTTTAGGTAGATACATGTGTACAGTAATTCGTGTTAAACTTCAGTTAAACATTTGGAAAATTTGACGTGAAACAGGAACCCGTATATGTATCACTTTGTTCATATTTTTACGAAAAATGTCGGACAGTATACGGTAAAAAGTTTCCCCCCTAGCTAAAAGTATGCCTGATTTCCATAAATATGAATCCAAACGTTTCCTTATACCAGCATAGTTTATTATCCGACCAGCATGCAACGTGACAGCCCGTAGACGACCCACTACAGATTGTGGGCCTCCCCTATGAAAGTAGAATGAGCAGCTTTTAAGGAAACTATCCGGAATAGTACCGAAATCACTAACATACCTTGCCAAGTTAACAAAGCTGAAGTGGAAGTCAGCTCAGATTGTCTGTCAAAGGAACCGATGGCCATTGGAGCAGTCAATTCCTTGAATGGAGACCGTGAATCGGTAAGCGTCCCCGGCTTGAGGGACCGGCGACCAGCTCAAAAGGGCGGCTGGGATGGACTCGATATAGATAGTGCAGAACTGGGAGCTGTAGAGCTAATTGGAAGTAGCCTACATCCAGCACCGATATGTGATAGCCTGAGTTTAAGGAAAACATTGTAGACATCCTCACACTTGGACTGGTCGTCGCAGTTTTATGACTGTCTATAAGTAGCCGCCAGTTCGAGTTGAATATATCCGATGGTGGTACTGAGAAGTCTTTATACTAATACCCATTAATAATGCGAAAGTGAAACATGTTTTCACAGCTTCACTACTGATCCGATAGCTTTGCAAACTTTTCAAGCATGTACAATGTAAATTTGACATTTACCTGTAGGTACTTGGCTTCCATAGTAGCAATCATTATTCGCTAAGCACCAATTTGCAAAGTTGATTCTCGTAGAATTCTCGCAATCAAATTTACCTAGAGATCTTCAATACCTATTTTGCTAAACTATTACTTGGTCTTATCATTATCTTCTTCTTCACCTTTGACATTATAAATCGAAAGATCGATCTCATAGTAAACATTTAACATGCAATAAGATTATAATTGTATGCTTACCTACAATGTTGTCAGTGTGCTATAAACACAACCCTATAAAACTTATTTTATCCACAACAACATCGTTAACGGATTTAAACCAATCTAAAATTAGAACCATAACATCCTAAAATAACAATACAATAAATATACGATCTGAAGAATTTTAATCCTCACAGAAAACAAAATTCGTATGCAACAGTCAAGTCCATCCCACCTGCAATAAAACCATCATATAACACGTTACTGTTCTGCTCACGACGTTTTAATGTTGAAGTCATAATTATATCATATATAATCTTCGTTGATGGTAACCGAACAATTTGGTAAACGCTCTGGGTGGCACGGTGGTTGCCGCCCCGATGGTAATACTGGTAATATGGTGGAATGTACCCGCGAAGGTAAGAAACGTATGTTTTTATTAATCATTAGGTGATAAGCATCTTGCAAAAGGGGCGAATTAAAATTTGTGGGACAGTATTTTAATTTGCTGAGACAAAGTCCCTACAGGTAGAGTTCCATAACGTGTAATTATTGCAAAAAAAATTGGCAGTTTTTATAAAAGGAATTAATCACTAAACCCCTTCTGAAAGGCTTACCACCACCAGCTTATTAATTTCTGATATTAATCCAAACAGACAGACAGACGCGAGCTGTAGCTTTTATTGTGCGTACGCGGCTATTAAAAACGCCCGCCTCATTTGGGCAATTTAAAAGTAAATTGTAATTGAACTGTATTAAATAATTCCTTTCTCCTTAAGGGCATTCAAATACGACATCACCATAAACCAAAATCAAAAGCAACTCAGATTTCTCGGAACGCAAACAGGTCGACATATACTATCACAGGGTATAACGCAAAAATGTTAAGGAACTTGCAAAAATCTGGCTGTGCCGCCTAACCCTCGCCGTCCCACGATCAAGGGCTTTTTTGGGCAAATAATTCTGAACCAGTTCCCGATCATTGACCTCAGCCGCCGGAGGCTGTGGTATTTGGGCTGATTTTGGCTCCAAAATCGCACATCGTAACGTTGTTTTTGCCCTCACCATTATTATTATTAATTGGATCACCGACTTGTCCAATGATGGAAATCGTTAAGGAACTGCCAGGACCGAGCTGTGCGCAAGAGTTCCGTGGGAAGGTTCAAGATTTAATGTTTATCTTTGTCCTCACCTATGGTGGAGGTGTCATACTCGCCATAAAATCTGTAAGTTTAATACTAGGTGTGGCCTATGCTCCAGGAGTGTAAATATTTTACTACATTCATTCCGTTTTCCCCATGTGAAATAAGTGAAACTATAGAATATCGCGCGATTGCTTCTTCCACAATTCATATTGTTGCATCTGTCTTAATCAAAGTCTCTGTTACCGGTTACGTATCACCTGTATTCAATCACTAATTGACTAATGCATCAAAAACTACCACACAACAGTCATCATCACCTAATGACGCAGAATACTTAGTTAGATTATTATAAAGTTCTATATTTTCAGATGTCAGAAAACAGAAAGAAACGTAAAAAGTTGCGATTTTGCCCATCCCTTGAATCCTAGAATCTAGTTGTCGACATTTAAATATTCACAAGCTATCTCAAGAAAAACCAACAGCTCCTGAAAAATATGTAAGTATGTATATCATTCCTTATATTTTCGGATTCCTGTCAATATAGAACCCTAAAACGAATTCACGTTTATAGCCCGAATAAATCAAAAATCTCCGGTCGTATATCACCGGCAGTGCTTTCAATGTCCACCTCGATATATCCGGATAAACTTGTCAATTTGTTCACCGCCGAAACGTGTTGGTCAATAGAGATATGGCCACAACATACGTTATAAGTTGATTTAATTTTGTCGGGTTATAAATCTGTAGTACTACCACCGTAGTGGGATAGTGACACAGTGTAGGTTTATCAGTAAGACAAGAAATATATTCGGGTGATTTTACCAGGATCGGAAAGTAAACCGGTACTATGAATTCACAATTATGTTTAGGGATTTACAAAATGAGACTGCTATCGCCTGGTTAAACCCACAAACCAATCAATTTATCGAAGAGAATCTGGCATTGGTTACCAAAGGTAGATACTACTTAGATAAGCTGGGATATTATACAGGAGGCCCTTTCATGATTGCATTGCACTCTATCAATATCCCTGGTTTCCACACCAGCGAGTCTCAACTCCAGACCACTTCATTTCACTGGTCTCGTGCACTCTGTGGCTGCGTTGCATTTCCACGAAGCGCGGCGGCATTCGGTCGTCGTTTCGTTTATATTAGCTTAATGAGTTCGCTTCGGCCTGAAGGCAACTTTTTACTCGCTTTTGCACTGTAATAAAGAGTTACTACGGTGTTCACATGCACCATATTATGATTATTTTTTATTACACAACAGTTATGCATTTTACACGACTTACCAATTAAGTTATTTAGGTATTGGTTTAGTTATTCTGTTTTCATTGATTCCGTTTTGTTTGCGGTCGGCTCGTGATGACTGCGGTTTGGTCAACGTTTTTCGGTGTTAATTCATAATTGAACGTTGGCGCAGTTTTAATATTAATAGCAGATTTTTATGTGTTTGTTGTGGTGTGTTGTTAAATAACTCCTAACCACATGAATATTATTATAAAGTCTTCTATTGATTTAAAATTGAAATGGTTATTGGTTTACTGTGACGGCCAAGAATCGCTTCATAAAGCAGTATAGTTTTATGAAGCGATTCTTAAACCAAAAACATTGCTTTTTTGGGCAGTCTTGTAAAAACTTGTACAGATGGAACAAAAGATTTCCGGAGAGTACATCAAGGAAGACCTTTATTAATACAAAAAGGTAGGAATTCGCAATGAAAACGCAACGTACAACATAAAAGTATAATCCAAAATACCGGTCGAGATGAACTGTCATAATATTTTAATCAAAGTAACACATCAGTTAGTCGTGTGGACTGCCCCCTACCCGGCCGCAGGTACTCCATTAGTCCTATATTATTTCGTCCGACGAAAAAGCTGTCCAGACTTTTTGTCAGAAAAAAATATCGGGGCGAAAAAACTCTTTGAATGATCCGACATCGGTAATACTAACAGAGATGCAGGTTCAGGTTGTGAACTATAATTTGCTAATAAGTTCTGAGAAGAGGCCTGAAGAGCCTGCAGGGTAATTAACAGTTACAGTTTGTTTTGAAATTGCTGTGAATGATGAAAAAGTATGTGCTCTGAATTTTGAATTGCTTTTTGGGGAGATAATGATGCGTGGAGATGATTTACTGCGTTGTGCAGCGTGTACGTTTGGTGCAAGCAAAGAATGAAGCGGTGGGACACTTTCAAGATTCGCAAACAAATTATGGGAGAACTTTTTGGAAGCTTGACGTAGAAGCATAGACTGGTAGTGTGAAAATATGATAGCCATAAATATTAATACAAGTCGAATTTGCTCAGATTAAACCCATAAAAATATTTTGGGTAGAACTATACCTTGGCTGTTAAATAAATGGTTATAAAATAAAGATCTCATTACTAACATTAAAATATATATTCGCCAGCTACAAAGCTACGAGTAATAATAGAGACGTATGATAAAAAGAAACCGTTTATTCTAAATTGAATAAAAATGTCGGATTCAAAATTCTGTGAACATATAAACCTGGGATTACCCCAATATGCTGTGTTTCTTAGAATTTTTTGTTAGAACAAGAGGTCTTATGTAATGGTGAACTTAAGTATGATTAAATTCCGCGCGTGTTTCGATTTTGAAACATGCCATTTAGTTGATATTTTCCTTCCTTGTAGAACATAAATCCTTTTGGATAAAATAAACATTATTTATAATAGTTCCAAACTTAAAATACTCCTATTTTCATTTCTGGTTAAAAAAGATTATTAGCTTGTCATTTTGCTAAAATCTAGTATGTGCTAGGGTCCAGTCATGGCAGTTGCTCTGAAATAAAACTAAGTGTCCCCGTACTTCACAAATGGAAAACTTTTATGCCCTTAGTAACAAGCGCAAACGCAGGATTTGACAATCCAATTGAAATTATCTTGAAAAAATGTAAATGTTAATTAAATATTAAATCATTGGACCGTCCTGTAATACCTCCCAAAGGCACTTCAAACATCTAACAATAACACACAGTTAAAATCATTCCTTCGGTCACGAACTTCGTTTCCGGATCCAAACGCTGCCAGATTCCGATCAAACGAAACCTGTTCTAGAACTACTAACGGTCTGTCTAGATTCTTTACAATATTTATATCTTTTTGATCAGCACTGCCTTTCACAGATAAAAAATCTTCCACATCCTCAAGCACGCTAATATCAACCGTATTTTTGACATGGTACAGTTCATATCAACTGCTTCATTAACTTGGTTGGTTATACTCCTTATACATTTCGTCAATCTAAGACAAGTAATGATTAATAGAGTTGAAAGCGGTGTGTTTAGATCTCTCTCAAACATGATCCCATTTATTTTGATTTTATGTTTTAGGCTGGGTGCAAGACACTTGGGAGTATACAGCATTTCAAACATACAGGTGGTGACTGATGGATCATCCTTGGACTTGGGTGAACTACTGCGAGTAGGCAGAGTATTCCATCTAGGTTGGGTTGGGTTGATAGGATCACCAAGTATAGTTATAGGTTTCAGATTCAGATTCAAATTCATTTATTTATTGTAAAACATAGGTACATTATAAGTTCTTATTTGGTAATAGGTACATTGAGGGCCTAGAGGCAAAGCATAGCGTGCTTTGCCTCTAGGGCGTACAAAAGTAGTAAATACAGATTAAACAATTAAAATTATTAGATTAGATTAGAATTATTAGATTACACAATTTAAATTAATACAGATATACGAACCACAAATAAACAAGTAATTATAGTATTATTATGATTTTTCAATCACATTGAACAGTGTCCTTTACACTTCATAAATTATGTGTAGTGAGAAAAAATACAAAATGTCCGCAGTTATTGTAATAAAATGAAATGAAAATTGTCAGCACTTATTTAAGAGTCACTAAGGAAAATCAATAATTGTTACATAAGAAATGTCAGAAATGTTTAACAGCATGTCATTCAAATATTCGGTGATTGAATAATAGCATTTTTCTAATAAAAAAGTCTTCAATTTTCTCTTAAAGCTTCGTTCAGACCAGCGCGACGCGACAGCGCGACGCGACACCGGTTATTGTTATACCGTCAAGTTTTCTTAGAAATTGTATTGTTCGTGTCGCGGCGCGGCGTCGCGTCGCGCTGATCTGTACGAGCTTTAAAGTTGTGCAAATTCTCATTTTGTATGCTAGGGAAATAGGTTTTATGATAGGGGAAGCCGTACTTGCATTGTATATGACACTATAATGATTGAAGATCTTATTAGGTCTTCATGACCAGCTTATATTTGGTTTAATCGGTGTTACTTGTCTCATCAGTGTTTCTAGTGTGAATGGGAACAGTCAAATTTTAACCGCAATGTACGTGAGTATGACCATAGGTAGTTATAATTGTGGCGACTGCTTTTCAAACGTCAAATATTTTTCACGATTTTTCATTGTCTGTAACTGGACAAAGTCTGTATCTTCTTTGGAATTCAAGTGTCATTGTCTGTTGGGTTAGAGGTCTGAAATACCTCGAATGTCGTTAAAACTTATGACTAGTTCCGACACAACTCGATTAACTATTACGTTTATATCTTCACGCATTATTCTCAAGGTACCCATTAAATAAATATTTCACAGAATTCGTTAAAGTAGGACAAGTGAAACTCGTTTTCTTTCATATAATTGCAGGATTTGGTCACAATTTGCATATAAATTGGAATTTAAAAGCCTAACCTTTAGGCAAATCTTAGATTCGATCCGGAAAATCGCGACTAACCTGGGTACTTACCTATCCAATAATATAATATAGCCAGTTATGGGTTGGTGGCGGGAAAAATTGGATGCAGAGGATTCAAGATCGTAGATGGAGTGAATATGAAACAGACATTCATCCAGTATCGAATGGCGTCTGTTTAGAGAGGAAGAATTTAAGGTTTAGAGACTGACAGACAGGCTACACACACATTTGAGGTCATTACCAAACTCGGCTTTCAGGTCAGAAGCAGCAGATGAGGCCGTAGATGTGAACAACAATATATATGCTCCTATAGCATGTCATGTTTTAGAGACACGAGTATTGCCTTTTTTTCTGCTTTCGCGTGCGTTGCAGTACAT
Organism: Agrochola circellaris; assembly: GCA_914767755.1. Classification (NCBI taxonomy): domain Eukaryota; kingdom Metazoa; phylum Arthropoda; class Insecta; order Lepidoptera; family Noctuidae; genus Agrochola; species Agrochola circellaris. Next base: position 2,669,880 of record OU611855.1, on the reverse strand, counting down.
TGCATCTGTCATGTATTTATTATGATACTAATACTTGGTATCTTTCAGGTATAATTTCACGCATACAGAGCAATCCTGCGTGTTTACAGAAGAACAAAATTCTCTAAAAACTGCCACAACCGCGGCTCCTATCAAGTGTGTCGATTATCGTATTAACATAAGTTTTTCTTAATCCTATGGCATTTACGTCAATATATCGTTTCTTTTCGCTCCATTGACATCTACAAGTACTTATACTGCAGTCGCGGAGGGTCTGACAACAAAAACGTCTGCTTACCCACAGAAGGTTGTGGCGTGACTATGAACATACGATTTCCGGTTAGCTAATCCGTATGGTAATCAGCACTTTGGTTACCATACTTTAGCATTTTAATTTCATAGTCGGTAAGCACCCGGCAACTTTAAAGGTTAGACTTGTTTTTACATGGCGCCGCCTTTGTTGGACTAATGAATTTTCGTTATTGCATACTTAAATTAGGAGAAAAAATGCTTACAAAATTAGCGTGTTCTGTCAGGATAAAGTACATGCAGTCCTTACAGGAAGACTGTAAATTAATTGCTGTACAATGCAGAAAAAAATATTATAATTGCATAAACATATACTAGAATTATTTAATAACTTCTTGGTTTATTACTACTTGTCATATTATTTGATGCTGATGAGGGCAAAGTTGCAATTCTGAAGCCTAAAACAATACAACTTTTGACATCGCTGACTGAACATGTATAGAAACTTAAAGACATACTCAAGAAAAGTAATTAAACTTTACCTCACACCGACTTTGTGTGCTCCCCTTTAAACAAATAACGTTGTTTTGCATAAAGGGGCATATTCTGGCGTCTCCATGATTTAAGGGGTACCTACTGTTCCCCATGTCGATCATCCGTGAACCTCATTAGCACTATGCAAATGATACCACAAATTGTGTAATGGAAAGTACTGCTAAAACAAACCTAACAGGTATGGTTCGGTCATATTCTGAAAGGCATAAATGCAAAATCACGATTTTTGTTCTCAATTGGTCAGTCACAAGCGAATTCTTGGCCTGATTTCAAAGGTAACGAATTCGGTTTAAATTTAAAATCAATGATACACGCACGATTTGGTTATCTAAGCGAGTTTTGAATCTATCTCTGATCGGTTCAGAATTTTATTTCTATTAGGTATTTCTTATACCGATTTACAGTTTATTGGCACTACCTATGATTTTAACCAGTTTTGGCACACCTTGTTGTGAATTGAATTTTCTGAATCAGTTTTGTACAACAGCTAGCTGCGCCCCGCGGTTTCACCCGCATAAGTCTCGATCCTATGGCAATATCGGGATTGAAAGTATCCTATGTCCCAATCCAGGTCTTGGTCTACCCATATGCCAAATTTCATCCAAATCCGTTCAGCCGTTTTAGCGTGAAAGCGTAACAAACGAACTCACTTTCGCATTTATTATATTACTATCTTTCGCCCGCGGCATCATCCGCGTGGAGGTCGAAAATTATCCCACCGGAACGTACTACCGGGATAAAAAGTTAATTCAGGTTATAAACTATCTCTGTGCCAAATTTCCTCCAAATCCGTTCAGCCATTTTTGCGTGATTGGGTAACAAACATTCAAACATACAAACTCTCCCATTTATAATATAAGTAGGATAATAGGATAAAAAGTTAAGATAGTTAGGATTTAATATAATAATTAACCAAGCTGACCTACGCACAAGCAGATACTGACCATTGCCCGATCCGATTCCAATCAATCACTCAATTGCGTACTAAAACAAATCTTTCCATCAACTCATTTTTTGTCGCACGCGCGGTTTATAAAACCGCCATTTTTTTTGCAGAGTAGTTGAAGAACTGTCACATACAGTACTACAAGAACCTGAGGTCCTGACCATACCTTGAGTAGAAGTTAAAGAATTATATACCTTAGTTTCAAGACATTATATTTGATTTTTGTTTGTAATGGAATCATTTTCGGCACAATTGACAGAGGTAGATGGAACTTCAAGCTCATATCATACTATAAGTACCATAAAAACCGGGGTCCTTATACTATATACTGCGTCTAATTATTACAAGATGTTATCTCGACCAGATGTTCGACAGAAATCGATGGTATCGGCATCACACATGACTGACTAGCAGTGATACCTGTGACATTCGTTGTACGGTTCTTTGCGTTGAGAAAAAAGTATTTAAATAGGTCACATTTGTATTTAGATCTAGTGACCATACCGTAGAACGATAAGCGTATCCTGGGCAGTTAGCTTCGCTTAGGCTAATTCACTAATCTACACCACAGTATAATAAAGTAACAGTATTATGTATCGGCAGTGACCTTGAAATAATTACCTACGGCTGCTCGGTAGATAAATCTTCCGCTTCCGTGCGTAACTCCGTGCGTAAACCGCGCATTCGAGACTTGCGTATTGGTCACTGAGATTTCGAAACGCGTCGTTTCGGCCGTTTTCTATGAAGTAATACTGTTACTTATTTATACTGTGTCTGCACTAAGCCTGAGCATAATCTTTTCGCAAAGCTCTGACGGGCAATTCTCGTAATCAAATACGTTTATAATCTAGTCGAAATTTCATCTTAGCGACAATCAATGTCAAAAAAAATAATTACGATCCTCACAACAAGCTCTTTCATTTGATATGCCACATGGTACAGTTTGCAAAACTTTTTTTTTTTAATTTTCCAATTTGCCCTCGAGAAGTGACCTCATGTTCAAAATTCATTTATATACGTTACACGTCCGTGTTTGAGTCACAGAAATTCATAGATATGTGTACCGAAATTCAACTAAATTGGCCCAGTAGATTCGGAGCAAATTGGCTGCGATAGACGGACAGACAGACAGACACACGAGTGATCCTATATGGGTTCCGTTTTTTCATTCGGACGTACAGAACCCTAAAAAACTTGTCAAAAATGTAGATACAGGTAATTTTGACAGATTGAAATTCGAATATGAACATTCTTAAAAATAAGGAAATTACCCCTCTGATTAACCCTAGTCAATCTGCCTAGCCTTTTCCCAACTATGTTGGGGTCGGCTTCCAGTCTTACAGTCGAATTCAGCTGAATATCAGTATTTAACATGGAGGGACTGCCTATATGACCTCCACAAACCAGTAACTGGCTAATACGATACCCCTTGGTAAGACTGGTTGTCAGACTTTCGGAACCTTACTGAGAAGAATTTCTAGGTATGCGGTTGAAGACCAATGATGTTGTCTTCATCAGTAGTCGAGAAAACTTCCAAAACTCTGGAGAAAAAACTGTGTACTTATGTTAATAGATTGATTGCTTCTGACACTCACACATGAGTCTGGCACACTAAATTACCTCTCTACTCTCGAAAATGATATCCTGAGCGCCAAAACAGACTAAATGGTTTGGTGCTCACTGGGAATATTAATTGTGTTAAATTTTTAACTATAAATAAAATTCATGAATAAATAAATAAAATAAATATTATTCAACCACGTACCTGTGTATGACAGTAGAGGTAGTTAGAAGCCCAAAAGTTTGACAATCAGTCTTACCAAGGGGTATCGTGTTACCCAGTTCTTGGGTTATGGAGGTCAGATAGGCAGTCGCTCCATGTAAAATATTGGTATTCAGCTGCAGCCGGTTAGACTGGAAGCCGACCCCAACATAGTTGGGAAAAGGCTAAGCAGATGATGATGAACCACGTACCTGTGTATGTAGCTGGAAGATAAATAACTTAGTGTGAGTAATATCGAAAAGGTCCTGGTCCTGGTCCAATCTCCTTCCAAAAGTAGTATCTTCCGGTCTCCTAACAACAGGCACATTACACGCTCATCTGTTACATTATTAGTAAAAAACACACTACAGTAGGCCATATAATCGTGGATCAGTTCACAGAAACCGAGTGAGCATTACCTACCACGTACTATGTGTTATAAGTACTTATGAAGTTGTATTTTGAAGGAGACAAAAAATATAATTACGTATAAATCAACTTCCTGTGCAGGACTACATTCAAGCGCTTTGCTCCACTGGCCACTGGCCAGGCGACTAGTAGAGACAGCAGAAGAATAAAAAAAAAAAATTACATAAAATATCACTTAAAAAGGTATAATTTTAACCCTTGGAGCTAAAACGAATCACAGGCTTTTCGTCGTCGAAACCAAGAGAGTATACTAAATTCAAATCTCTTTTAAAGCTTTAAGAGCAAGTCCTAGCTCCATAGTGCTAAAATGTTGTTAGGGCGATAACAGGAAATACTGGTTAAAATAATAAAAGACAAAACGGCAGAAAAATATTTATTGAGGAAGTTTTGGAAAGGAAGTACGGGATGGCAGTAAAAGTAACAAATTAATTTAAACGTGACAGACTGTGTTGACAGTATCACAGGAAATGCCAATTGACCGATAAACTAATCTAGTTTGATAACAATAAGTAGGATGTATTTAATATCAAATGCAATCAAAAGGATACTTGTAATTTGATCAAACCCGCGTTAATTGCAGTTAGCACAGTTACGTAGTGAAATATTATCGTGAATTATCATTCACACAGATCTAATTTAAAGACACACCGTATGTGGTCGCTATACTTAGCATTGAGGGAACGACGAAGAAGAAAACGTAGACCAATTTTTTTTTTTTTTCTTTTTTTTTTTCTTTCCCAGATCTGCTGACGCTACGGTCCCGATGTCTCACAGACTCACAGGCAACGTAATGAATATATATTTTTTGCGTTTTTTCTCTGTCTGTACATAGTGGATGAGCTTTTTATCACCCCCCGCCACGCTTTCTCTCCGGTTCATCAGCTCTATGCACTTGCTATTGAAAACTATTCAATTTGTGTTATTATGTACATATGCTGTAGATTACGTGTTGAATACTGTGGTTTAGTTTTAATAGGTGTACTTTGTAGATGTTCATGTGTTTGTTTTAGTGTTGTGTTAACAAAAGACATTTAAGTTTGATGGATTACAGGAAATAGTTTTCGTCTACAGTTTTTTTTTTGGATGCAAATGATGAGGTCTCTGACTTTTCGTACGACAACGAAGGAACGTCTCTATTGTAAAAAAGCTCCATTACATAGTTACCTAACATCAAACCCATGATAGCCCAAAATCCCCAAGTATCACGTAACGCCCAATTTTATGAGCATTTCATAAAAAGTATGCCACTAACTAATTTTATGACCGAAAATCGATTGGCGTTTGCGTTTAAAACAAGCGTCCGTTGCCATGGCAACAGAGTCGGATCAAATAATTGGCCCGCCGCACTCGCCGATAGGATCGCCACAATCCGAACCACTTTATTTTTATATTCAACTGAATATTGCATTCCAGCACCTTTACTTACTCAAGTTTTGAGCAAAAACTTTCGACTCGTAAAAATCTACCTTTCTCCGTCATCCTTTTCGTTATATGAAAGAGATGGCGATACATCTCAGCGTCTGGTTTAAAAAATGGCCGTTTTGCATCAGTCATGATTGGCGTGAATTCGAAATACCGTTCGGTGTGATCGAAAGCTCTTTTTACCGATTGCCATGCATTAATTACTATAAATGATGAAGTGATAAAATAAAATATAAGTACATATAATAGAATATATCGCGATGTGTTCCGGCTGCTTAAGGTAGCGATCACGGAAGGAGCCGAACGATATCATATCTTCGACAGGAGAAAGCACAATAAAAGTTATGTTTTTTTTTATTTCTGAGTAAATATTTGAGCTTTATAGTGTGGTCAAGTTGTTTTTATGTCTGACGGAGTAAAAGAGAAATGTCTGCTGAATGGAATCAGCTGGTTATGAGTCCGTGCCAATTTTGAGGTCAATAACTTGACAGAAATGGATTGGAGAACTGTTACTAAGCAACAAACTATTTTTTTTAAACCTACGCTGTTTTACGTAATTTGATATGTTTATAACACAAATAGAAGGAAAGAAATAAAGACAAATTGTTTATTGTGCACAAACAAAACGCACATTACAACAAAATGACATATAAAATACACATATACAAAGTAGTCAAAAGCCTCGTATTCAAGCAGTAGAAGTTTAACATTTTAATCTATTGCTTGATGTCAGGGTACATTGCGAATCGATTATTCATAATAAGATCATTTATATTTTATCGTTAACTCATTTATAGTTTTAAGTTGTTTTTTGGTCTAATTGCAGTACTTAATAGCATTATTCTTTTTATCTTCACCGATCTATGTATAAACCAAATGAGGTGCTTATCGCAGAATTCCCTTTGTTGTTCTCTATGACTTTTTGACTCATAGGCTCATGTATTTACTGCTTTATACGAGACTAGCTTTTTCCCTCAGCTTAGCTCGCGTGAAAGTCGGAAATTATCCCATTGAAACGTACTGCCGGGATAATACTAATTTATATTAAGAGGCTTACAACAGCTAAAGCGCGGTCACTGTCGGACTGCATAGAAATGAAAGAGAAGCGCGATGACACGACGCAGGTAATTTATTGCAAAATATGAAGCAGTTAGCGATTTACAGAAAATCTATCGATTGGACTGGAAAATTAAAACACTATTATGCTAATATGTAGCTTGTAGAACAATCTGACAAAAAATCAGAATGATTGCATGTAAATTAATATGATTTTTAATCGTTAAAAGAAATTTTTAGAGTTATCTTCATGATTTTTTTCTATCGTATCAAATTAGTTGTATTATGTTTTCAACACACTATCATACTAGCATATATCCTGAAGAATATCATATATTTTTCTGATTTTGTTTACTGCAGTGGATCATATTCTTTTACGCACTATAAAACTTGCGTTTAGGCACGTTTAGGTCCTGTAGTCCCCTTAACACATAGGTCTATCTGTCTGCCTCATCCAAATCCTATTAGTAGTATAACATAATGATTGAATACTATCGTGAATTCATGCATGCCTAGTACTTTTTGTTAGGTTACTGCTTAGAAATTATGCAGAACGTCTAATAATTGAAATACTATATTGAATTAATGCAAGCCTACCACGAGATAATACGAATAATTTAATGACAAAGTATTCCATCCCAAAGAATACCAAATGACATCACTATAACTGTCAATAAACCTATACAATTCAAACCAACTTCAAAAAAAATATCGATGCTAGATCACAACCTACACTATGAAGTGTCACCTCTTAGAATGACTATCGCTTCATTAACATAAGAGGCTGATGATACCCATACAATTACAATAGATCAGCAAGATGGATGACTTCTTAGCCAAATTAACAGCTGATTCGAAGATTAAGATTAAAATAGAAAGTTTTTGGCAAGCACTATACTACAGTTTAAACGTTACAACTGAATTATTTCCAAAAACTCCTTAGCCAGAAATAGTTTGAGCACAGGAAGTAAAAATTACAGAAGGTCTACTTGCGCATGTGATAAAGAAATAAGAAGAAACGAAGATATATTATCAAGAGACGAAATAGAAGATTGATTCTGTGATGACAAACCCGTATGTGGCCCAACTAAGAGAGAGAACTTAGAGAGCTTTTTCTGTAGCAGTGGACATGAATAGAACACAGTCCTTAGTGTACGGCCTGAGTGAAGAAGCGTCTAGCGGAGCGTTCAGCGTTGCGTGCATGCGGCGAAAGAGCGTTCGCCGAATGGCCTTAGTGCACGCTTAGCGTTCGTGTGAGCCGGTCACATTTTTCATCATGGCGTCTGCGTCGTACGATATTATTGATATGTATTTAGAAGAAAATTTGTGGCTAATATTTAATTATGAGTCAAGACAAGGTCCTAGTAACATTGTGAAGCAAAGAAAACAATTTGGAGAGTTTTCTACGTTATTTGAAACATTAAGGGTGAATGAAGATAAATTTCATGAGTATACAAGGGTGACAGTGGCAACTTTTGATTACATATTACAGAGAATTGAATCAAGATTAAAATTGAGTAGTACTAATTTTCACACATCCACACTAAGTGTACGGCCTGAGTGCACGCTCTATTTGAGCGTCGGGCGGGGAGGGGCGTGCAGCGTTCATGTTAACCACGTGCTACCCGTAGTGGCCGTCCTGAGTGCCGGCCGAGCGGAGCGTGGGCAGCAGCGGGCTTGTTTGCGTCGAGCGGGGCGTCGCGTGCAAGTTCAAACCAGTTTGTGTTTTGCAGCGGTGATACGTGCGTTCTTGAAGGATGTGTGAAAATTAGTACTACTCAATTTTAATCTTGATTCAATTCTCTGTAATATGTAATCAAAAGTTGCCACTTGATAGTGGCAACTTTTCCTTGTATCTCATGAAATTTATCTTCATTCACCCTTAATGTTTCAAATAACGTAGAAAACTCTCCAAATTGTTTTCTTTGCTTCACAATGTTACTAGGACCTTGTCTTGACTCATAATTAAATTTTAGCCACAAATTTTCTTCTAAATACATATCAATAATATCGTACGACGCAGACGCCATGATGAAAAATGTGACCGGCTCACACGAACGCTAAGCGTGCACTAAGGCCATTCGGCGAACGCTCTTTCGCCGCATGCACGCAACGCTGAACGCTCCGCTGGACGCTTTTTCACTCAGGCCGTACACTAAGAAATAAGAAAATTGCGTTGCCTTTGAAATCTATTTCTTGGAAAAAAACGTTTTGTTTAGCAAAATATTAGGAGATTTTTCTATATGATTCGATTTGACTTTACGTTACCGCCATTTCATCCAAATTCCTCTGCGCTGGCGCACTTCATCAGCCAACAACTGCAACTTTCCAATCTATAACGGAGTGATCATTCTGCGGCTTCTACAGTTCGTGTTCAAGTCCTGGAGATGAGATCAGAGCCGGGAGTTTGTGTAATAGTGGCGAGTTCTTTCACCCGCACGCCATCCGTGGGTGGTTGCTACTTTAGTTGTGTGGTACCACCACTGGCAGTAGCGACTTGGGATATATTGTGCATATATGATGTTTAAGTGGTATTGTAAGAGTGTGGAAACTTTTGGATCATTTTAAGTAATTTGGGTTGATTGAATCTATTTAAGATTGATTTTCGTTAGTGTCAGTTACTGGTATGTCTACCTAGGCAAGTCATCCAGCTCTACAGACACAAGTTTGAGAAAGAAGCCGACAGGAGGATTCAGTTGGTTTGGGCAGCGTTTAGAAAGCTCCGTCAAGTCTTCTCGTCCCCTATACCGCAATGTTTGAAGACTAAAGGCTTCAATCAGTGCGTCCTGTCCGAATCAGTCGGTTTGTTCCACAAATCTAAAGTCGCTCAGCGCGATATGGAGCGGAAAAGAACCGGAGTTACCAACATAGCTTGCAGAGTAAGCAAGCTGAAATGGCTGAAGGCTGCCTATGTTTGTTGAAGGACCGATGGACGGTCGAGCAGACGAGTAGACGAGTCGTGGAGTGGAGACCGTGTATCTGCAAGCGTAGTGTGGGACGTCCCTCAGCTAGACGGACCGATGACCCTAAAAAGGTGGCTGGGATTGCCTGGAAGTGGAAGGTCTCCACCTTCCACTTCCGTCTTTGACAAAGTATTGTGGCGCAGCCTAGGACAGGTCAAGTCCAGCAGTGGACAGCAATAGGCTAAGTTGAATGCTTAAGTGTCATTTACTTGAAAAGATTAGTGGAAAAGTGACACTAGGTTTGATTCAAATAAGTAAAAAGTGACACTAATTTTAAAAGTGTTATTAATCTTGACACTTCGCGATAAAATTCGCGAATCCTAAAAGTCTTTGTTCCTAAAAATACCATTAGCCAAGTAATCATAAGTAGAATTTAAACAAATGTCATGTAAATACTTAATAGGAAAAGTTAACGAGTGCTGGCAAACTTTGTAATACTAACAATAAACTTTAACTTTGGCCTTTTCCTTAATGAGCCCTTGCGCATTCAGTGCCGTGGGTAGAACAATCCAATGTTATTTAGAATTTAACTATTGTATTGTGTTCTGAATCCTCAAACAGAAACATTTCAATTAATTATTTGATTAAACATTATTTCGAATAGACTGATCTGTCAGACCGTCAGACCCTTTTTGCACAGCAACGTTGCGGTTCCCGGCTACAGAGTTTGAAAAGTATCGAGTTTCGTGGCGTTTAGTGTCGGTGGCAAATAGCGTCAAATGTACTAAATAAAACTGCCATTTTATACAATTCCAGTACAGTTTCATTACAGAGTAATTCAACAGTCCTTCATTTTCGCTTTAGAAATTCTAGTAACCCGTTATTGAAAAAAGTCCTCCACCAATTCTTCCTCCAAATTCGTTGTCCTTACTAATTTTGCAAATATTTCATCGCCTCACTTTTAACCGCTCCACAGTTTTCGTATTCTTACTAAAAGCATTTCCTAATCCACGTAGCTAACGACATGAGGCGGACAGGAAGACGGGACGATGCTCTTTGTCTCATCCAACACCAAAATATACAGTCAATCATCAGGAAACACCAACTAGTGGCGGTGCTAATTTATATTTCACTCTTTTGACTTAAAGGCTTTTATCATTATGGCTTCCTTCATCATATACATCTTGTACCTATTGATAAATTAGTAAGCAATAAGCAGGGTTGACCGTTGGCTAAAGCTGATCTTCATCAGCAAGGAAAAGTAGGTTTAGCATGCGAAGAATTCAAAATCATGGGTAGATGTGAACATGAGTACCAGTTTTCGTCGATCCGACGTAACCCGCCGTCTTCCCCAAGGCATCGCATTCCTCCAAAAATAAAAACAATTGACGATTGGTTTATGTTATGTAGGAAAACTCCCTGAACATGTTTATTACCTCAATAATTCTCAATTCTTTGTGTCGCTACCAAGTAAAAACTATTTAGAGCAGTCTAGATGAGCCCTTTACCAATCTATTTACGTGCTCACGTTTTTCTAACAAAATTAGCTAAACTCGTGTCCAAGCCAAGATTTCATTGATCCCATTAGGTATGACATACGTACGTACTACAGAAATATAATGTCAATCAGCAGTGTCTGTAATATCTGTAAATTGTCTTGTACTAGCTGTTTTAAAAATCTCGTGATTCTGCCCTGTAAATTTTGACACGTGACAAAATTCGGAACCAAGTTTGAATGTACTGGATTTGAGACATTCTTGACGTTTCACTTAGCAACTTACCAACACATAGTTGACACTCTGTATCCACAATATATGTATAAGTTTTATGTCTTATTACTGGCGTATGTTGTCATGCTGTCACATTTTGAGAAACAAAAATGTTCAACGTCAATGTAAAATACTATAGGTTTGACTGTGTGTGTTTATATGCGCATGAGTATATGAATGTTCTATGACGTCTAGTTAGCTATCATATTGAGCATAGTAGCGTAATATGATATCGATTCACAAATTGAATTCTCGCTTTTCAATACATCGTTACGTTAACATTTTCAACTGCAACTACAAATTTCCAATTTGCTAAATTGAATGCAACACTTTGTTGATGATCTGATCCACAGTAATTTTTATCTGAACTGGTTCTGATAAAAAAATAACACCATACAAAATAATCAGGTTAATATAAACGCAGTGTCTAACGATTTTGAATGATAAGCCGCTAATTTTAGACACCATAATGGTACCCCTTATTAAGAAATACCTACCAACTTATAATAATACTAGCTGTTACCCCCGACTTCGTCTACGATCCAGGATGAAAAGTAGCCTATGTCCTTCTCCAGGTCATGGTCTACTTATGTGGCAAATTTTATTCAAATCCGTTCAGCCGTTTTAGCGTGAAAGCGTAAGAAACAAAAAAACAAACTCACTTTAGCATTTATAATATTTATTCAAATGTTTTACAGTATTTAACACAAATAACTATTTACACTAGGAACTATAATATTAGTTGGGATTATAATGATTAGTCGGTTTTTTTCTTGCAGTTTCGAGAATAAGAACAATAACTACAAGTTTGACAGCAAAAAGGCTCTAAACCCATTTCCTGTCTACATGACAAAGTGACACAAAAGGGCAGACTAAATTCATTAAGCATGCATTGTTTTTACCTCGGTTTTATGCTCATAACATTCATATCTTGTGTGACTGTTTTAGATATATGGTCATATATATCTATTACGTACGAGTGGTTTTCGGCCACGTGACTCTTAGAAAGAAACATATTAATATACCTACGGGATCGTTCCTGATAGACTTGTTATTAATTTAATATAATTCGGTAGCACGTGGTAGACGTTATTATTATTTTACATAACATTAAATGTGTTTATTGCATTACATATTTAAAACAAGATCCTATATAGAGATAGTAGAGTTTTATTTTGCGGTTATTCGCTGCAAAAACATTAACAGGGTCGTCGTAAGCTATTTATGATGCATAGAATTACGAATGAAGTCAAGTCTGACGATTTTTCTTAGTTTAATAATTGTTTAGTGTTATTTATTTGCTTAGTTTTATTTATTTGTTTAGTTAAAAAAAACGGAATATGAAAATTCTTGATATTAACATGCTTTTATTAGGTCGATCTGTATGTATGTAACTATGTAATCAAATCTAAGAAAACTAATTTAACCACCTTCTAAAGATCGTAGCGTTATGAAAATTGGCAGTTGTATGTGATTTTGATGACAATACAATAACATGGTACTGTCGAGCTGATCTGATGATGGAGCCGGAAGATATGAACTGGAACTTCATGATGGATGATCGTATCATAGCCGTGTTTGGACTTGTTAGAAAGGTCTTGTAATGAACTTTGACCACGATTAGGTTTCAAGGTCTGAATACGCCTATAGGTGCACGTAAAAGCGTGTTTTTTAGTGTTTTTTAAACTATTAATATTATTTTTAACACGCTTTTATTAGGTCGACCTGTATGTATGTAACTATGTAATCAAATCTAAGAAAACTAATTTAACCATCTTCTAAAGATCGTAGCGTTATGAAAATTGGCAGTTGTATGTGATTTTGATGACAATACAATAACATGGTACTGTCGAGCTGATCTGATGATGGAGCCGGAAGATATGAACTGGAACTTCATGATGGATGATCGTATCATAGCCGTGTTTGGACTTGTTAGAAAGGTCTTGTAATGAACTTTGACCACGATTAGGTTTCAAGGTCTGAATACGCCTATAGGTGCACGTAAAAGCGTGTTTTTTAGTGTTTTTTAAACTATTAATATTATTTTTAACACGCTTTTATTAGGTCGACCTGTATGTATGTAACTATGTAATCAAATCTAAGAAAACTAATTTAACCATCTTCTAAAGATCGTAGCGTTATGAAAATTGGCAGTTGTATGTGATTTTGATGACAATACAATAACATGGTACTGTCGAGCTGATCTGATGATGGAGCCGGAACATATGAACTGGAACTTCATGATGGATGATCGTATCATAGCCGTGTTTAGACTTGTTAGAAAGGTCTTGTAATGAACTTTGACCACGATTAGGTGTCAAGGTCTGAATACGCCTATAGGTGCACGTAAAAGCGTGTTTTTTAGTGTTTTTTAAACTATTATAAACATCCGTTTACTTAAATGGATGCGCATTTTATTTATATCACAATTGATTACTAACGTGTGTTATAGTGCCTACCTGTATATTTATATAATAATATGATTACTTGACGACACACAATTCAGCTCATCTAAAAAAACTGAAGCAGGTTTCTTTGCGCAGTAACCTATCAAAACAATAAACAAACAAAAAATAAACAATATTGTAACAAAAACACAATGGAATCAAAAACAACAGCCGGAACTCTTTTATAATATGTTTGAGTATAAATATTAAAGAACGCGCATACAAGAAAATTTGTGTCTATAGTGCATTATGTTAGCATATAAAAATGAGAATTAGGAATACATAACTAACATAAATTACAATACAAAAATCCTAAACTTGAGGCTTACAACAGCTAAAGCGCGGTCACTGTCGGACTGCATAGAAATGAAAGAGAAGCGCGATGACACGAAGCAGGTAATTTATTGCAAAATATGAAGCAGTTAGCGATTTACAGAAAATCTATTGATTGGACTGGAAAATTAAAACACTATTATGCTAATATGTAGCTTGTAGAATAATCTGACAAAAAATCAGAATGATTGCATGTAAATTAATATGATTTTTAATCGTAAAAAGAAATTTTTAGAGGTATCTTCATAATTTTTTTCTATCGTATCAAATTAGTTGTATTATGTTTTCAACACACTATCATACTAGCATATATCCTGAAGAATATCATATATTTTTCTGATTTTGTTTACTGCAGTGGATCATATTCTTTTAGGCATTATAAAACTTGCGTTTAGGCACGTTTAGGTCCTGTAGTCCCCTTAAGGCAGAAAGTCGGTGATGTTAGTATGCATGTTCGAGCTAATAAGTTTATATTTCTTCTCTCATATCAGTACGAGTTTTTAGAATATAATTAAATATAATATATGTCACTCGAGGAAGAGATTTACCGGTCAGCATAGTGATAAAAATATGTAAAATTAAAAGACAGATTTCAAAAGACAGTACTTACTAAAATCTAAATCGGACAATCAACCAAAGGCACGTAAATCAGATATTATTATGGGAAGACCCGAATCTATCCCTATTTCAAATGATGTACAGTCACGACCAGTCTCATACAAGCAGCCATATAGGTGGCCATATAGGAGCAGTCGAAGACAATGTGGATACAGTTCACACGCCGACTTGACGTGGGTGCTTTAAAGTTTCTGAAAAGCGACAGGTACCAGTTTTTAGGTCCACGGTCGGGGTCAATAACCGGAGCGAGTATTTCGACAATGCGACTGTACGTACAAGTACGAGTGTCGTATTGCGCACGCGGCTTGTTAAAGTGCGATTTTTGTTTCATTTCATATCTTTGATACTTAGTTTCCGTTCGTTTTGCGTTTTAGCGAATTTTTCGGGATCATATTTCTTGGTGTTTGTGGAATTGTTGTAATATTATAGTTTTGTCGATGACGTCAATGTAAACTTAAGTAAATGATGGTATTGAATGAATATAACACTGAATGGCTACCAACAATTTTCCAATTTATATTTGTACTGTTTGACTTATTTGCAGATGAAATCTCTGAAACGAATTCCCACTAATTTGATGAAACAAAACTGTTTGTTTTTTTAATCACATATAATCAACACATAATAATATCTACTAATAATTTGATAATATACAATACTGCTCCAATTTAAAAGGTAAACGTATTGCGTCGTAATTGAGCAGACAAAATGTATAAGATACAAGTTTTTGCCGCCATTTCACTCGCGCAACTTCGAGAATTGGCAAAAAAAATTATTGTGTTTTACTTCCTTACTTGGTACCTCAAATATGAAAATATGTAGGTGTTCGGCAAAAAGCTAAGTATTCCATGATTAAAATATTATAAAAAATATTAATTTAGGCTAATAAATTAATTTAAAACGCCATTGAGCAGCAATAATCTGATTACAAAATACATTATTTTTTAAGTTTAGTATAAAAAACGTCTTAAAATTATAAAATCAGCCATACCTATAAAAACTGCCTCGTTTTGTAATATTTCAATTAATATGAAAAAAAAAACCTATTGCAAAAACCAAAACTATTCATAAATTAACAAATCCAAAATAAATTGGGTTCGTAGCACAAGTACGTAACTAATCCTGACGCTTCCACGCTAAAACGGTTGAACAAATTTGGATGAAATTTGGCACAATCGTAAACCTTGATCTGGAGAAGGACATAGGATACTTTTTATCCCGATATTCCCCCGGGATCTAGACTTATGCGGGTGAAACCGCGGGGCGCAGCTAGTAACTCATAAAAATCAAAGCTTAGAAGTAATTAGACTCAAAAAAATGTATAAATAAAAAATACCTATCCAGATTACCAGACTAAAATCCAGCTTACCGCTTTGTTTTTACGTACTTTTTTCGTTTTGGGCCAGACGTGCGCAGCTGATGTAATTAGCGTTGCGCAAAATCAGAGGATTTAATTTATTTCTCATTGATATACCCTTCGTGTAACATCGTGGTGGTCGACATGACATGACATGTTGGTGTGTGTGATTTATGGCAAAGTTGTAGATTCTCCCATAGTTAGGTACTGAATAATTTAACCGACTTGGTTTTACACTAGATCTCACAACGTTTTGTAGAAGAACTGCGTTACAGCACTTGTATTTTTTTACATGCTATTTTTTTGATGGGATACCACCTATCTATGAAAGAAAGAAAAGAAAAAGAAAGAAAGAAAAAGTGTTTATTCTGCACAAACTAAACGCACATTACAAAAAAAAAAACAAAACAATACCACTTTACAAATTAGCCAAAAGCCTCGTATCCATTATTGACACAGAAAAGTTTGACAAATTTTATCTATGACTTCAATCGCTTGAGAACATCTACTACTTTGGCACATCTCGGGACCCATGTCTCTATCATTTTCTTATCTTCAGTTATTGAGTGACTGACCATGTCCCTCAGAAAATTAGGCTGACTTACTTTCATGCTAGCCCGATTGGTATAAACGTCGGACAAACCTAAAAATAGATTTTCAGAATTTCGAAGTTAGTTTACTGCCTCCAAAGCATCAAGTGCTCCACAACCTCCTCTTTTCTAATAAAAAAACCATGCAAAAATAATCAACGCACAGACAAACACAACCTCTTTATTCTACCTACATAATATTCAGACAAGTTTGCTCACTCCGGCGCAGCCTTATTTCACGGAGGCTAATTTTGACGGACCGCCACAGGCACCGCGGCTGCCACTCCCATATTCGATTACATGTCGTGATGACGCTGAAAACTGGACTAGATTGAGAGATAGCCTGTATGGGTAAAATTGTGGATGTTCATTTTGTTGGAGTTTGATATGAAACATGATTTGTATGGCACAGCCAATGGGGGCTATAAATATAGGAGTTAGACATAGATAATTAATATCATCATTAATTATTTTAACACTTTCGACTCCGCCCATTTTCATAGAGCTCATACGCCATGCCGACATACATATTGCAAGTGACTCCAGGAGGGGCACCGGCATTACGATTGCGCTAAAGTAAACCCCCGAGGAGTGTCACCGGCATTAGGATTGAAATCTTGTTAAAATAAACCACTGATTTTAGTTTCACAGTTTTTAATGCCGAATTCGCTAAGAAAAACCTACATTTAAAATGAGCCCTCCGCGGGCTCCTGGCATCACGTTCAGTGCCGGGAGGGTTCCCGGCACTGAACGTGTTAATAAACTAGGACCTAAAATTACGTCTTTCGTGCTACATCTTTAGTCCTGGTTTCCTCTGAGATTCCATCTCCTTCATTCTCAAAAAGAACATAATCTTTATCTGTCACTGTCACTCTTTTCTTCACAGATCTCTTTTTGTCACCCCCAAAAAAGAAAAAGGGATGCAAATCATCCCTTTTTCATACAACGTTTAAACAAAACTAACGTAGACAAAACCTGAATGCCGTTACATCCCCGAAAGAATGTAGGTATACCACCACGATACGAATCGATTACAACAACAATCTAGAAAATATAACTTACTATTTAAAACTAAACAATACATGAAACAGCGCGCTAACTCGCCCAAAATAATAAGAAATACCGATCTAATCTTATAATAAAACAAAAAAATCTAGATGACTAGCTTTTATCATTTGCTAGTGGAACAGAAATTAGCAAGGCAGGCCCATGACGCGCAGGTGGTCGGTGCACTGCTACACGATTATCAACCATATTATCCTTGAAATAGAGTGTATAGTAGTGTTAGTGGAATGTGTCATTTAGAACAGTTCAAGGAACTACACTCCCACATCGATACATTGAGTTATATTTTCTTTTTTAGAGTTCAGCTGGAACGGAAACCGTAGCGAAAAACTGCGTCAATCCTTTCGAATTACATGTTTCTTGAAAATCATCATTTTGTAGTGTTTATGTCGATAATTACGTAAATGTAGTACTTGTGAATGTACTTGTTTTGAGTACTACTTATCAGTAATTATTGTTAAGTGCAATATTGAAGAAATCGATTTTTAAGCGTTTATCTATGAGTAAGAGTTGATTAAAGACTAATGCAGGGATTCCCAAAGTGTGCGCCGCGGCGCCCTGGTGCGCTGTAGTGAGTAAAGAGGTGTGCCAGGAGGCGATCCTGTTTACAGTTCTCCGGATACAAAACATAGGTATGCGTGAGTACAAAATAAAAGCTCTAAGAATTCTCATTCCCTCTGCAACATCTTATTTATGTGAAGCCGGATTTTCAGCTGTAGCTATAATAAAGAGCAAAGATCGCTCAAAGATTAATGTGGAACAAGAAATTAGAGCAGCGGTGTCAAGCCTTATCCCATGCCTTGAAAAAATGTGTGGACATCACCAAGTTCACACCTCACACTGACAAGTTGCCATTGTATTTTATTTCCTATATTTCTTAAATAATAAATGTATTCTTGTGTCAATATAAATAAAAAACTCAACTTCATATCGAGGATGTTTGAATTTTTGTGCCGAGAATTGTAAAAGTTTGGGAACCCCTGGACTACTAGTGTAAAGCTGTACACGTAGTGTCGTGGATTTTTAAATTGCTCGCAAATCTGTGTAACAATGTTTTTCAGCGAATTGAAGCCCGACTTTGCTTTTCTCTGTTCAGTCGCAAGTTTTATTCAATTCCAAAACAAACGCGCGACTAAATTTTGCAAAAAGTCGTCGTGTGCATGTCTTAAATGTAGAATTTCCTGCGCAGGCAAAAACAAGACTTTGGCTCCTTGCCTACAAGCGCCGAGAAACCCATTTCAGTTGACTTTACAATTTGCAGAAAAAGAAGGAACGGTCGCTAGTTCCAACTGTGTTTTTTTTTCCGGAAAAAACGTGATACAAATACAGAATTACAAGAATTTCCTGAATTCGATTTTGAACTCGTAAACTGCTAAAACTTTGATTAAGCCTTGTTTAGGTCTAATTACAGTTGAATGCAATTTTTCTAGATAGAGTTTTTGGGCCCCGCAAAATTTTGTTTTAGAAATGGGGCCACCCTTACTGCAATGCCTGCAGACGGAGCCGTTAGAGCATGGCAGTAGAGTAACCCACTTTTTATCTCGATTCACCACTGAATTGTATATAGAGACAACTAATAAAAATATTGTTCTTTACAAAACCTCCAAACAGTTGACGGAACCAGTTCTTTGCGCACGGACTATTCCTACTACATTTTTTACTGTCCATTTCTTGTTCATGATGAATCGTCTATTATTTGAATAGGTAATACAGGCTATCGGGAGCATTGGACCTCAGCACTCCACACTTATTACACGATTTAATTCTAGATTCGAGAACGAATTCGCACAAAAAATACTAATGTTTACGGAGCAGAAGTGCTTAAAACACTTAGGAGTGTATTCAAAGTGGTTCAAAGAAATTATCATCGTTATAAATTGCAGCACGCTTATCTATTGGTCGATCGTTCACGATCTATGTCTTCATTTGTTTGGAGAAAAGGAAGTTGTTAACAACTTGGGTTGTAGGCACGTTGTAGGTAACTGCGAATCTATCTAGATGAGCCTTAGTTTTGCTTGATTTTAGATTCAATCTGAAAATCCAAAATGGCTGACAAAAC
This sequence comes from Agrochola circellaris, assembly GCA_914767755.1. Classification (NCBI taxonomy): domain Eukaryota; kingdom Metazoa; phylum Arthropoda; class Insecta; order Lepidoptera; family Noctuidae; genus Agrochola; species Agrochola circellaris. The sequence continues at coordinate 2,650,341 of OU611855.1, read as the reverse complement.
ATCCTTGTTGCGATCAATGAGCTGTTGAGTCATCTATATATATATACATGATAATAAATTAAGTCGCTTTTCATGTCTGTGTGAGTGTGACCGGGCTGTTCTTCTACATTACAACTGATTTTGATGCGGTTTTCACTATCATTTTAGTGAATTTATTCCAAAAAGTGTAACAACTCAGCCTATCGCAGTACACTCTGGAATAGTATATGTATAAATACATTCATATTAAACATACCTAATGATAAAGAAATCTCAATGTTTTGGCAAGTCGTAAAAACCGAAGTAGGGCCGGATCGCTTGTGTACAAAAAAAGCTAAGCAGTTTTAGACTACTTTATCAAAGCAAAATGGATAATGAAGAATATCCACTTTATGAAGAACAAGACATTAAGACATTCTGAACATCACCTGTATGACAAATTAGTGTCACTTTGTTAACCTAAATCTGTTTTATAGCTTTGCATAATAAGTATGTTTTCAAGGTGCAGTCAGAGTATGTCGACCCTGATTTTAACGTCTCGCCGCCAAAATGCACGCCCGATACCTAGGCATGAGTCGGCATGACTGTGTACCCAAATAAGTTTATGACATAATCTAAGCGTGGATACTATTTTTTTCCTGATTCTATAACGAACAGATTCATCAATTAGGAGTATTGAATGCCTCGCCAGTTGAACTCTACTGGTGACCTGGTCAATGATCAACTATGCACTGCAACTACACCACGGGAGTTATGAAATGCTTATTACCCGATATGATTCTTAAATTCTTATAGATATTAAAGAAAGGATTGCATTGTTACAAGTATTTGCCATTCCATTCAAAGTTCCTATAAGGTGGTAGGTTGCTGTAAGGTAGTATTATGTAAAAACTATATCTAAACACCTCTCGAAACACACTGTGTGACCCCGGAAGCAACATCATTCGACCTAACAATGTCCTTCTGGTCTCTTCAAAAGCAGTAAAAAAAAGATCAAAGTGGCTTTACAAAACCCTTATGGAGTGATTACATGAAGGTAGCTGACATCTCCAGTCATCTGATAAGCTTGCTAATTACGAGGACTCAAAGGGAAGGGACGTAAAAAAAATCAACAATTGGAACTTTGGCTGCCCTGTGACCGCATATAAAAGCTTTTTTCATATTACCTTCATTTTAATTACGTTTTTCCTTCCCTCGTTCTTGGAAAAGCTACTAGGATTCTCTTAATTATATTTGAAAGTTTCACTGACTTAATACTGAGTGCATGAAGAGAAAGTTTTGTTCCTGTAGCATCTTGGAATGAAGGCCAACAGCATAATTAGCATATTGCAGAACCACTTTTGTGTAAACCCCTAATAAACAAACATATGATAAAGTCTTTAAAACATAAATACACAGTGTGATTACTTCATTATACATCTGCCAAAATGCGACCATTGCCCCCGAAATATAAAGTAAATAAAGTCAACCAACGTCAATCAAGAAAATGTTAAAATACCCACCCACTGATCAAAAGCACATTAGCTATCGGCACAAAATAGGAGTGGGTAGAAGCTTCACTCCTAACGACATTGTCGAGACTCCTTATCAGCTTAAATACGTACCTAGTACATATACTAGTGTAACCAAGGTTTGGTTTGGTATCACCAATTTTAACAGCGCGGAACCTCTCTTGTTCTTAGGATTTGCCATATCCTGGTGGAATCGTACCTATAGATAGACTATCAGTGCCAAAACATTACAGATGCAAAAGTATGAGTTTTAGTCACGTTTATCATTAAGTAGCAATATCTTTTTGTGTACTATCGAAAATCTGTAGTAGAACTTCTGAACCAATCTGTCTATTGATTTCAGCGCTCGTTCACATTTCTCAGCGCGGGCGCACCTACGCGTCGGCGCGACGTACGCTCACACATACTGTTACTTTCTCAGTAATTTTCCGATTAGTGAGTCAATGGAATAAAAAATGGAGCTCTATCATGACTGTTGCTACGTCAACGGTCAACGCGTTTGTTACATCTTAAATGTCTCATACTCATGATTGTTTTTTTAATGCATTCGTGTTTCTGATTTATTGCCAATTAGTCGTAAATATCGTTTATGTATTGCTTTGGTTTTAAGTTGTCTGGCTTTGATACATCGGGGTATTGGCCTGAAAACTTCAGTTATCACGGTTAGAATGTATACCCCTCGTCATATCGCACCTTTGGTAGAACAAGGGCATAATTGTCATAAATTGCCAAACGAATGTCTTTGTCCCTCCAGTTCAAAGGGCCTTTTTAAAGCATTTCTGCATATTTAAGTAATTTTGGCAATTTATGACAATTATGCCCTTGTTCTACCAAAGGTGCGAATATAGAGTTACAAAAAACTTGCAAATACCTTCGGAATAAGTTCCACTTCAGCTGATTCCCTAATAACTTCTTAATATTTACTATGGTTACCGTAGCAACCGCTTCTGTTTTCTATAATTTCATAGGCCGCACATGAAATAGACCATAAATCACTTAGTGAAGTGGGGTAATAAATAACGATGAACGAAACCACAACCAAGACTATCATTCAATTACAAAATTTTAGTCTTGGCGGCCATTTTGTGGAAGGAAAGCGTCCTGCTGTCTGCTAATAACGTTACGCTGTGGTCTTCTGTCTGACAAGATTTTTTATCATATGTATGCTGGTGTTTGGTCGCGTTGTTTGTACTAACCGGTTCGAAGTATGTTGATTAATGATGATGAATATTCTTTACAACAGTTCATTGAAGCGTTTATTGGGAGGCCCAAATTTTACAAAGGACCGTATAAGCTATGAGACTCAGCCAGCTAAGTAAGGAAGTAAGGCAAACCTAGAATTTATGAAAAGTTTATTAATGTAGGTAACTCCCATAGACAAGGAAAGGTCTTAGTCGAAAACAGCCCCGTCATTCCAGCAATCGATGGACTCAACAACAATCCTCTCCCATCCGAAGATGACCATGATCACGAACAGATATTCCAGCCTTTTTTCATCACAAATAAATAATTTTCCCAACAAACTTTCTCTTTCTATTACCTCATAGTAGCTCCAAAAACTATAATAACTGGACTCATTATTAAAACATAAAATAGCGTTAAAATTCCCGATTGGTTCCAGTGCGCGGGCCGCTTAGCTTGCTTGCAAGTACCAGGTCAGCATGGCTTGCGACCGGTTGTTTTGAAAAGTGACTCATTCCGAGCTCCACAATGATCTGTAGGCGATCTACTCTCACCGAACTGTTTTATATATTGTTGTCTATTGTTGATGTTTAGACTGTCAATGACTTGAGTATATGTGGGGGTTTCCTTAAAAGGGTAGACTTTCTTTCTAGTAATGTAACGTCGGAATGGGAACCTCTCAAATATAACACGTCTGGTCTGATGATCATAATTTCTTCTTTGTTTATTTGCAACTCTGACAGATTTACTTCGTCTATTCATTCATACCTTCATATCGGCATGATTTTCTTTCATTCATGATATATCGAGCCAGGTGATTAAAAGTTGTTGCTAAGTAACATCGTGTATCTTCAATCAGGTTAAACTTTTTGTTATGTGTATTATTGATTAGTTATTTAAACCAGTTAATATTGCTTTTAAGTTTCTCTAAATCTGTAAATCAGACAGTTTATTGACAAATCAATTAAAATTACCAGTTTGTGCAAAATAAAATGTCTATATTGACATTTCACAATGTTCTATTTATAAAGCTGTTTAAAGGTTATAAATCAATGCTCTACAAATGTCACATTTCATGTAATAGGTGAGTGGCTGAGATTAATTCAGGTATAACTGTTTGGACAAGTAGAACAGACATAACAGAGAGCAAACTGTATTTAATATAAACAAGGACAGTAACAAGAACAAATTGTGTAATAAAAACGAAAATAATTTTATATGTATCTGTTTTAAATAAGTTCTCTTAATTAAACAAGGTCTCTGCTCCGCTAGGATAAATGAACTGATATATTTTTAGGTAACCGAAGAACGGAACTGCTATCTAATTACGCAACACATTTTCGTTGAAAATTCAGACTAATCTGTTTCAATTTGACAGGTCAACAACATTCATTGTGTTATTTACGTTGTTGAGCAGATTTTTTTTTCGAACGTACGATACAATGGATTAACAATCTGTTTTAAAACGATTCAGATTCTGATTGATCGTGTATTACGTAATTAGAGTACTGGGCTGTTTTTACCCTTTCGTGTTAGCATCATCATCAAATCTTTAGTCAGACTACTAGGACTAAAGAGGTGTATTAGCCGACAGAAGATTACTTAGAACATCATTGTTCCAATTCACTGCATATCCCCAAACAGCATTTGCTTTAAAACCTATACTGACGCTAATTATACGAATACTGAACCAGCACCACAAGTTCAAAAGATTCTAATTAACGACTAAGCATTCCTCATTTTACAGGAATCTAGGGAAAGGGAGAATCTTATGAAGTCTAGACTATTACCAACTTGGAGCAAAACTATGTGCCAACACGATACGACTTTCAGAACCATACTACCAACAACTGCTTCACGCATTTGAATATTTAAAAAGATCAGTTATACCTTCACTTCAAAGTCAATGTGACTGACATTACGATGTAATTGGCTGTCTTTTTTATTCTGCATTGACTTATTTTACCGCTGATCATAAAAGTACAGTCAGCCCACAACCTATTAGCAAACTCACCTAAAATAAAAACAACTGACATTTAATTAGATAAGAAATGAGTAACGCACGTGAAACTTCATTTCACAATCTAGCCTTAAACATCTCAAGTGACTGAAAGCTTTAAAAGATCTGACGCATTCTGTCGTCCAACCGGTTCTAGATTCGTAGAAGGAGAACAAGAGAATATTAATAATGAAATACTGGGTCGATTTTGATATATATTTTTTGCTGGTAAGTAGAATCTGGTCCAGTCATAGCAGGAAAGTTCCATTGATATTGGTTCATCGGTTTCTGAAATATGGCCATAGGAAGATACCTACTTACGATATTAGGTACAATGTTGAAAAGACTGCTGATTGCGATAAGGCCACATTTAGTGTTATTTCTTCCTCGTACCGAGTCATTTTCAGTGGCAGCGTTGACACCGCTCAAGGTATTAAAACAGAAGAATCAGGAAAACTTGTGGTCGATAATGGTGGATATATTATTTCTCTTCCAAATGGAGGTGGTCTCCAATAGTAGAATTTAGTAGCAATCGCAGTGAAAGGATTGGAAAGGTCATCTAGATAATACCTATGCGACACCAAGAGTCTAGGTTGCGCCGGAAGCGTATGTTATCGGAATAGGGAACCAATTTACTAACGTAGTTCAGGGAGTTTCCTATTTTACGGAGCTTCGTGTAGCTAAGTCTAGTTACATGGAGCAAAGATCCTAGCACGGAGCCTGGTAGAAAGAAAGAAAAAAAAAATATTGTCACAGAAACACGTGCATATAAAAAAGACAGCTACATGAGAATGGCTGAGGACATATTAACAGGATGGAGAGCGTTTGCCTGTATCCAGCAGATGATTGCTAAAGGCTGAAAATGATAACGATAGAAAGTTCCAAACCTCGTTCTTTGAATTATGTCAAAATATTTGGTATGTAAACATGTAAGTTAGACTAATAAATGTTTCATTCACTACAGGGGGTAGCTGTTCTCAATTTTCATCGCCACCCTTTTCGAAGCAGTCATAAAACTGTTTTTATTTGTAGGGGACGTGGTATGTTGCAGTTGCAGCGTCCCTCTCTTTTGAAAGGGCGTAAGATTCAATAATGTTTCTAAGATACAACTTCCAGAACCTTTTCGTATATATCTAATTCAGTCTACTTCTCACCATATGTGTTTTAAAACGCTAGCTAAGTGTGAAAATAATCTGCGCAATCTCCACATCTCGTACGGCCCATAACTTTGGCGGCTACAAGCTCAGCATTCTGTACGCTAATCGAGGCTCATTGTTTTCCACACGCATCGATCTGAGGCCCAATTAGAGCATTCGATCGACACGGACGATTAACCGAATATTCTACATTCATTCACCAACAAACAGAGTGCTAGAAGGAGCACTATCCGCTGATAAGATTTATTTAATAAAGTGATCAATTTATGAACTCCTCTCGGCTATGGTACGGTATGGCTCGACATAGCTCTCTCTAATTGCGCCACATAAAGAAAAGGTTTCGACAAGCTGTTGAGAGTCCGTACTTCTTCTTCTACTTCGTAACTTAACAAATAGATACAATGTTACAAGTCACATGGCTTCAGTAATAAACTCTTTGAGTAGAATTAAAATTCTAAAACTGTCCACATATTCAAGGTCCCCAGTCACAAAATGACGAAACCAAATAGAACCGAATATGATAACCTTTTCGGGAAGCACATTAAATTGACCGTAAACTACATTTAGACCAATGTCTTGCTTACGATAACAGATAGCGGATACATGACGCCAGTTATGCTTTGAACCACTTCAAATAAACTATAATGTGTGCACTAGATTGTTTGGCAAACCTATTTGTCCCAATAAATGACGAGTCACAAGACTCATTTCTCTTGTTAAACCATTTTAAACGGTACATGTCTTCCGTCGATGTCCACTGGGAACAAACATTGAACTTTGATAGTTAAACAAACAATGTTTTCTCGTAGACGTGTTTAATGAGACAGCTTAGTAAATACTTACCGGAGGAAAACACGATAATTAAAGCTTTGTACGCCGCCAGGAGAAAGCATCACTTTAGTAGACTCGACGTTGAGAGCTCGATGAGAATCGATGTTGAGAGCTTCATCAGTACAGACAATATAGTAAACAATAAATTGTAATGTCTGGTTTTTATTATCGTAATTTCAAACTGTCTTCCCAAAAAAGGTAAGTTTTCACCATCTGGCGGTGTCAATCAAGCCGTATATGAGAGCAAAAACTGTAAAGTTAGCCGTATCTAGTTGTTGTTTGTCCGTGTACAAATAGGCAGAATGTATGTATGTCTGGTGAGTCAGTTCATGATCGATGGGAATGAGTGGTGATCGAATGTTGGCCAGTTTCATTCATGAGCTGCACATACAATGGGTTTTTTCCTATTAATGAGTTGGTCTGATTGTGATTGAACGGAATTGTGATTTGAAAGCGATTGGAGGGCTCTGTTTAACTGTTTTTAAAGACAATTGGTAAAAGATACGTGGATCGCTTTCGAGGAAGCACTTTTGAATAATTTACAACACGAAATATGTTCAGGAAGCCTAGTAAAAGTTTTTCTGTATATTCAATAGAGGAGCGTAGCAGAGCGCTAAACCATGTTTAGCTTAGCAGAAGTACTCGCGTAATAAACAAATTCTCTGTTCATAAAATTACACAAGTTTTCCATTTATTATTACTTAGTCTTAGTTTGGCAGAATCACGATGAAAAGCTTCTGTTTTGGCACAACTTAATAGAAGAATTCGATAATGTTTGCTAACCTATTTATTATCATGAAATTGTATAACTATTATGTTTACAGTTTTGCAAACTTGCTGAACGAAGCAAGTTTGCAAGTTAGAATACTTTCGGACCTAAATCCTCGACCCCTCTTCCTAAACTGATCTAGAAAAGAGGTATCAAAGTCCAATTAAATCGCGCGTGAGTAAATCCGTAAACAATTACAATAAACATAAACGAGTCTTTCAAAGTATAATAATACACCAAATACCGCATTAACCTGCAAGCACATCAACTTACTTTTCATCCATCGCAATAATTCGCTCGATATATCACCTGATCAAAATTTCGGACGGGCTCGGGCCAACGACCTCGCTGCATCGCGCCACACGCGAGATTGATCACCATACGCGGTGCAGATAACAAGACCATTTACTTGCCTTGGAGATCGCTCAATTGGAAGCTATTCTTGGCTGGAGGAAGCTCGAAGAATGTATGGATTGTTGACTTAGTCAGGCGATCTTAATAGCCTACGTCAAAGGACTGATGACGCTGTGGTAGGAGTATCCGCAGTGTGACGTAGCGTTGGGGGTAGTTCAGTGACGTCATTCGCGAATACGAATCTTCTGCAAAGTATGAAGGCCCCTTGAAGTTCGGGTTGCCTGGTACTTTAGTAATGTCGATGAGTCAGCCAGCCTGTCATCCGTCGTACCCAAATCTTTTTTCTCGAGACTCAGCATAAAAATCTTCGAACAACATTTTTGTATTATGCCAAATGAGCTTTAGCTAAATTCTAGGGTGGTGGAACGGATAATAAAAATAAAAAAATATCGCACAGACTCACATGCCAGTCGGTAGTATTAAGAAAACCAGATTTAGGAGCTTAGGTAGACATTTCTTAGAAGTCTGGTTTCTAGACTTCTAATCCAGACTCAAGGCTGATAAGATGTCAATTCAGGCAGTTCTTGGTATTCTATTAACTTATCAGTATGTTAAAAAGCATTAAATAGTAAGTATCATTAATCATTTACAGACAAGATGTAGGTGTTTATATTTTGAAATATTATTCAGTAATATGCAATTACTTGTTGCAATAAATTATATTAGTTGCATTTGTGCAAGCGCAGTTTATACAATGATCATATTTACTTTGGAATGCAAGTTTTCTGAACATTTGCGTCATGTTTAAGTTATTTTTGTAATACTGTTGTTTTAGAAATTCTTGGAACAATCAAGACCTTTTTTTTTATTTTTTATATCAATGTTAGAACAGAATACATTTATTTTTGAGTATATGATATATATGGTTATATGGTTCTAGATGACTTAAGACAAAATAATCCTGTTATGGTGATCAGATTTTGGACCTTTTTAGGGTTCCGTACCTCAAAAGGAAAAACAGAACCCTTATAGGATCACTCGTGTGTTTGGCTGGCTGGATGGCTGTCCATCTGTCTGTCTGTATGTCCGTCTGTCACAGCCAATTTGCTCCAAATCTAATGGACCGATTAGGTTGAAATTTGGTACATATTATTTCTGAGACCCAAACACGGACGTGTACGTAAATAAATGAATTTTGATTTGAATTTTGAATATAGGGATACTCATTTGGAGGGCAAATAAAAAATAATAAAATGAAGTTTTGCAAACTGTACCGTGTGCCAAATGAGAAGGCTTTTTGCGAGGAACAAATTTTTTTTTCCTAGTTTGAAAAAAAGATTTTTAAAGATAATTAAGAAAATTGACCATTCCCCCTTTTCTTCGAACCCACTGAGCGAAAATTTAAAAAAAAATACAGAGAATGGTTCGTTGCTCATAGATTACAGGAAAACCTATAAGAAGTCTAGGTCTTAAAATAACAATATGGTAAATCTCTCAATATTGTGCGTACAAACTTACATTTGCAGTTGGAATATATGGGATGTTTTTCAACTACAGTTTGTTCTTGGGATAAATTCATCCCAACTACGGAACCCTTAGTTGTGCGTAGTCCGACACGCACTCGGCCGGGTTTTTTAAATACTCATTCAAATGGTACCCGATCATACGAAGTTTAATTTTAATTTTTGTATGTACCCGGTTCCAAACGAATGCTAACCGACTTATAAAAGACGGAGGTTCTTATTTCAACACCATTTTACCTACTCATAATAGCTTTCAGACACTACCTACCACCACGACAATACCTTTCACAGCTCAGTATACGGTCTGACACTAATACCAGCTGATACGTTATCAGGCTCTCATCCAATCAAAGCTACGCGATATAATTATTTGCACGCATTGTCCGCGTGACGGGTGCACTTTCTATTGCACTCTAGTCTCTACGTCACATCTGTAAAGCTTTGAAACCAGTGTGAGCGAAATAAATGTAACGTAGTTTTAATAGTTTGGGTTTTGAGAGTGCTGAGATCCAGTTTGAAAGGTATGATTAGTAATTGTAGGTGGTTGTTACAATTTTCTCTCGATCCTAATTAGTCATTGAGGTTATCATTGTGTTTGCCAACTCAAATAGGAAAATCTTCTTCAAGTGGAGTCTGTTATACAGAAAAACTTTTCTTAAAAGTCTGACTGTTACAGTCTGGCCGTTGAGAGAATGCGTTATCGACACCTGTCAGTTTCGTACTATACAATATGTTAAAAAAAAACTGTCGGATCCGAAAGGGGCACATAGGTACTGCAATAACATTACCTAAAAGTAATAAAAAATCTTACATTCTTAGTACCATAATTATCCCCAATCCATTAAAAATTTACGACAGGGATATAAGTTTTGACTTGTAGACACCCGCTAAACGACGGCCGCCCGCGCCCCATGTAATCAACCGGTAACACTACCCAATGAAAAAAAAAAATCATTTATTTTTCTTTTTTCATGAGAATGACCACATAAAGGCTCGTACAGACCAGCGCGACGCGACGACGCAACGCAACTCGAACAATAGAATTTCTAAGAAAACTTCACGGTATAACAACAACCGGTGTCGCGTCGCGCTAGTCTGCACGAAGCTTAAATAGACTCCCAGTACGATACCTAACAACACCTTCCCTGATTGGAGAGAGTTTTTTTTACATGTTGTATGTGTTTTGCGAATTTGATCCTTATTACTACTAAGAGTTGTCCAACTGACAGGTGTCAGGAACACATTCTCTCGACGGGCGGACTGTAGTTTGGATACTCGCTTGGTAAATCGCTTTTCTGCTTGGCCTCAATCAATCCATCTGAAACTACACAATACCTTGTAAATGTAATTTTAATTACTATATTAAGCAAATTGTTGAATAAATGCCATTTTCTTCAATGTTTTACGTTATTTGCTAACAAATCGAAATTGTATCATGTAATTCTATAGGTGTCAAGTTCGTTATGAACTTTGTATTAACTAGAGCTCTGTTATTGCAAAGAAGTTTATTTTTAAGTTAACGCATTCGCAACATGTATTTTCGATTTTATTTTAAACTATCTTTTGCCCGTGTTGGGGTCGTAAATTATCCCAAGGGAACGTACTACCGGGATGAAAGTAGTTCGTTTCAGCCGAAAGACGTCCACTGCTGGACAAAGGCCTCCCCCAAGCATCGCCACTTCGACCTGTTCTGCGCTTCTCGCATCCAGCGGATTCCTGCGGCGTTCACCAGGTCATCGGTCCACCTTGTGGGGGCCTTTCAACCCTACGTCTTCGGAGTACGCGGGCGCCACTCGAAAACCTTTCGGCCCCATCGGCCATCTGTTCTGCGAGCAATGTGCCCTGCCCACTGCCACTTAAGTTTGGCAATTCTTCGGCCTATATCGGTTACCTTGGTTCTCCTACGGATCTCTTCATTTCTGATGTGCCAAATTTCATCCAAATTCGTTCAGCCCATTTAGCGGGAAAGCGTAACAGACAAACAAACTCACTTTTGCATTTATAATATTATAGTTAGGATTACCTGTCCATCTTGAGGAGCTCGTGGCTAAGTAATAACAGCCGCACGGGTCGATCCACCTGGTCAAGCTACGCTTGCCGGGCTTGGTCCGTGGATGGGTGACCATCTTTACATATCGAGACTTCTCCGTGCCTCAAAAAGCAAGTTAAGCCGTTGGTCCCGGGTGTCATTCGTGGTTCTTTGACAGTTGTTACGGTTCGTCAAAGGCCCGAAAGTCTGACAACCAGGCTTACCAAGGGGTATCGTATTACCCAGTTACTGAGTTTTGGAGGTCAGATAGGCAGTCACTGCATGTGAAATACTATTCAGCTGCATCCGGTTAGACTGAAAGCCGACCCCAACATAGTTGGGAAAAGGCGAGGTAGATTGATTTCCTACTAAAGCTTCGTACAGACCAGCGCGACGCGACACCGGTTATTGTTATACCGTCAAGTTTTCATAGAAATTGTATTGTTAGAGTCGCGTCGAGGCGTCGCGTAGCGCTGGTCTGCACGAAGCTTAAGTCCATGTTTCAGTTGTCATCAAGTTGTCAGAATTTCTTGATAAAATGATTGATGCAACTTGAGATCTTAAACTACTGCTTACAATCTTAAACCATAATAACAGCTTGCGACAGAGGGATGGAATTATCAAGCAACTACTGTTCATATAACCAAAATATTTTATCTTAATTGACACCTTGATTAAAGGATAGCCGAATTGTGAAAAGTTGTAAATTATAGTGTCAGCCGGTTTCAGTATATTGAGGCTGTTCATTTCATTTATGGTTTTTAAGTGTTTTGCCAAACACACGACACTTTATCCAAAGTGTTCTGCAGAAGCATGTCTCTGTGTTCAGTAGCTGCTTTGATTGCCAAATCAGCAGGTATCACACCAGGACTCTACTACTAAGTGTACTACTGCATACACCTGAAAACATCAACACTAATATAACTACAGCTACTACTAATAAATAACAATAATAAAAAGTTTATTCAGGTAAAATGGTAAAACACAATCTACGAAAAATTCAATTCAATTCCTGAACTAGGTCATCCTGTGTTTCAGCTGCAGGCAGACAAATCACAATGAAGTGGGAACAGCTTGCTTTACCTAAGTATTTCATCTCCAATTACTATCGTGAATAGCGAGACCTGCACGTGTAGCATGACCACCGTAGAAACGAGTTTTGTCGACGGAAGAATAGACATAGTGACAGTTAAACAATCACAATCTGTCATTTTGTCTATTCTTCCGTCGACGTCATGCTACGCGTGCTGCTATCTGCACGCTACAGGAGCTGATTAAACGGACGCTACGTACATAAGATGCCTAGCTCGTAGCGAAATAGGAAAGATGACAAAAAATATTTTTTTGTCCGTCATGTAAATTATTAAAAAATATTGGACTTATTGAATTATTTTTTCTTTTTTTACGTAATCAAAAGATTACGGCGATATATTGAGTTGCAATGTGGCATGACGTCACTTACACTTACTTGTGACGTAGCGAGCCCCCACTCCCCAACTTTAATGCGTTTTATCTAAGTCATTTTTAATTAATATGATAAAGCAAAAAACATGTCAAATATTTTTTTAATTATCTGACTGACGGACTTAATAGAATTTCTTTTTTTTTACCCGGGCATCATCCCTATTCTGGGCCGACTCTATCACGCTGGCAGGGACATCGTCGTGAAAACTGGATTCGGTACATCATTCTGAACCCCCCCGGAGTTGAAATTTTTCGTCGTTTATTGAAAAAAAATTAGCTGTTCCATACATTTTACCCGCGTAGGTATTGCACTTTTCTATGAAACAGCAGATATTTTTTTAATAACTGACGAAAAATTGCAACGCACCGGGCTCATTCCTCTCATCACCGTTGTCCACCTGTAGTGCGGTTGCAGCAGTCTCCATCTTTCACGAAAACCTCCACCTGTTTCCAGCCCAAAATTTCCACATCTCGGCTCATAATAAAAGCAGTAATATAAAGAATGTTTTTTCCAACAAAAACAGTAACTTAATATAGACGTTGACCTGAGCATTACAATGTAATCGTTAAATCGTAAGTACATTTGTCTTTGTCAAAAAAAACATCACTCGACCGCCGAGACCTGTGTTCGATTGTAAAGGGGGTACTGTAGAAAAAGATATGCTATAGTAGCGGTTAAGCAAACACTATGCTTTCTTTTTTACCTGTTGCTAACTCTAAAGAATAATGACTAAAGCTATGTAAACAAGCGACACTGATACCTTTCGCAATAGTGCTATCCTGTGATTGACTAAGCTCAACCCAGACAATGACTAGCCACAGCGACAGCGTCGGGGGTGTGCAAACACTGTTGAAAATTTAAGATTACTTATTGCAAGTTTTCATCAAAATTTTGTTTCAGTACGGTTAGTGGAAGTGCTCAGGTGCGGTTCGGACAAGTGCTGTTGAAATCAGTGCTCTGAGTGGTGCTCGTCATTACCAGAGAAATGAGAATTGATTGCTGCTTTTTACCTATATTAAATATGTTCTTCTGTGTGTCTACCTGTTTAACTAAGCTGCTCCAATCATATTCAACTTACTAACAAGCTGTAGTCTACAGCTTGTTTGTGTTTGAACAAATACCAAGTCTTAATGTCAAACTTAAAGATTTACCAACAAATTATAGCACCACTATATCATCGCCGCGCGTCCCACTGGTCAAAATTCTAACATTCCATAACTGACAGGCAACCCAATTAAGTGAGCAAATTTCGTAAGCATGAAAGTCACTGGCGGGACAACTTTTATACATCGGCATTAAACTTTCGACGGCCGTATGTAACCCGTATGCAACTGTATGAAATGTCACCTCGGCCCGATCGGTCAGTTTGGCGAAATCTTTCCTAGAGGGTGTGGTTTTGTTGCTGACATGTCATAACATTTATATAATAATAGTGATTCACTGGTTGTTGCTGTAATTGGCGGACTTACTTCCTGCAGTTTCACGTTCTGTCGCTTAAGAGTTGCGTTATTAAGTGTCAATGTGTAGGTACTTATCCTGGAACTACTTTATTCAGCCGTGATTTCTATCATATACTTCCCATTTTTTTTCTGTCCGTGGTAGCTATGAAGATTTTGAAGCGTTCGGCTGATGTCGTCAAGGATGAAAAAAGTTTATATCATGTGAAGAAGTACCTATTGTGGAATATATTGATAAAATCTTACTCCAAAATGGTTATTGGGGTAAAAAACAGCAGTTCAAACCGGATATCGCCAAATCACGGAGCAAAGAACTCACTGCACGATTGCTAATCAGGGCACTACACTTTTAAACAATGCTGACCCCGGCCAAAAGAATTAAAACTATATCTCTTACACGTTATTGCTCAAATTACGAATTCAATTAACATATCCCACTGTCTGACACCTTCATTTATTTAAGGTGAATAAAAAACCTTACACGTCTACTTAGGCCGAGATTTACAAACGTTACTTAACGTGTACTTCGGCTAAGCGTTATTCCTGTCACTGTCGCAGAACCGTCAAACTACATCTGCAAGATAGAGACGGGAGCACGTCCAAGTCAAAGCAAGAGTTAAGAAACGTTTATAAATCCCGGCCTCAGACATCGCAATGAACTGCTCTAAAGATTAGTCATCGTGTTCAAAGATATCCACTCGTCTCTCAAGACTAGACACCGCGGTCATCGTCCGAAGATCGGCCCGATAAGATCCGATCCGAGATAACCACGGACAAATTAATTTTCACTCGTCTTTACATTAGCTGCTTCGTTAAAATTTTTCAGCAATTATCTCCTCCATCTTTTCTTTGAAACTGATTTTCGAATATTTTATGTTTCTGTATCAGAAAACTAATCATATTTTATGGAATTATCGTGAGGGATCTAGAGCATGAATATTTTTGGATCCGTTTTATAAATGCTGTTATATTTTTCATTGGATGTTGCTCGAGTGGATGGTCGGTTGTTTTTCGAGGCCTATTAAGAGAAATTTGTAGTGCTAAGTGCTTACTAAGCAACCTTTCACTCATTTTGCAGTATTGTGATTTTTGAACAAACACTTATGTATTACAGCCAACTTACTTTTAATTGAATTTGAAATGCTAACGCATCAACGTTCCAAGTTGTTATTGCTTTTCTGTTTACTACATGAGCAAGATTTATGTAATGAAGTGCATTTTCTGAGTAGGCAAATTCCTGTGTGTACCTACGTGTCAATATTGGCTGACACTCCAGGCTTATTGTTATAATTTTACTGTCTAAATAATGAACCTGTTCGTTGTCATAAATATTTCAGTTTAATTGACACTCTCTCACTCGTTATTAGTTATTTCAGTTACACAATTCACTGATTTCACCTTATTTGCTGCTGCAATGAACCATCCCTAGAATTTGTGTGTTAAGATCCCATTATCTCTGTTTGATGCTCGAAATAGAATATTCTAAGACAGGTGTCTTGAGCAGTTAATATTTCCTTCAAACCCAATGACAGTAATAAAACTAAAAATGCACGCGTAAATCATCTACTCTATCAAAACATAGACGATTTATTATACGGCACATAACGAAATAAAACAGCACCCTAATTCCGTAATACACTATCAATCACAATCCCCATGGCCCATACCAGCTTTAAAACTCTGACACCAGCCGTGCTATTCTGTAAACATCTCACCGTGATAACTTGGGTGAAGTGAGCTTGATGTGAGCTGTCATTGCACCTAAAGCTAGGGATTGACATTATGGACAGCTCACTTCATGCTCACTTCACCTCACTCTTCACGGTGAGATGTTTACAGAATCGATAAGCAGGTTAGTCACTAACCACACGAAAAGAAGAAGAATCGCAATCAAAATGATTTTGAACGATATTGTTAGTCCATTGCTTCATTTATGTTTAGAAAATTTGTCTGCTCAACAACGTAAATAACGCAATGAATGTTGTTGAACTGTCAAAAAGAAAGCGGATGAAAGTACGATGTTACAGATACTTATAAATACGTAGAATTCCTTTAACACCTGCATTTAAGCAGTTTGATAGAACAACAATACAAACATATATAACAAACAATTTGGTTTAGTGAAGCATAAACACTGAGTAAATCAGCTGTGGCTGTGAGCCACTGACACACCAAATGTGACCCAGTTAGAACAGAAATACTTCAGCCACTGATCTACTGAGCAATGCACGAACACTTCCCGTGGCAACGCTCAACCTTTCCATGATCTCATACTCATTATTTAAATTGTCTTTAGAAAAGTTCACTATAGTAAGGAAACAACTGTACAAATTGACTTAAAGTCTATATTGACCTCGTATGTAAAGAGGTAAAGAAGGGGAATTCATCATTAATATTATAGCTATAAAGTTTATTATAGTAAAGGAATTGTATATCGAACATAGGTACTTAGCCGGTTCAGTGCAGAGGTCGCGTCGTCCTGATGACATTGGATTAATTGAAAAATGACTTTATGTCCGACCTCCAAACGTGCCATTCAACGTTCACAAGACAAGCGAAATAACTGTGGGAACAGACGCCACGTGGAACCTCAATGAAACCAACATTCATGCCGAAACGTTTATTAAAATCCGATTTAAAATCAATACATTTAAAAACAATAATTTTCTTAATTTATAATAGACTGATTGATGTAATTAACAGATCGCATAATCAAATTTTTCTAAATAAAAAAACTAGAAAGCAACCCCGGGTATTGCCATGCAAGGACTAAAACTCGAATTTAAGTGTTCAGAATTTAACCTAAAATCAAGTTTTATGAAGCAGGGCCAACGACTACATAAGATTGATCTCATAATGATGATTGAATCCAATAAAATTTACAAATTGTTGAAGTAAACACAATCAATAGGTACATTTAAACAATCAAATAATTTAAAACATAATTATAACATGTCAGTGTAGCAGGTTGTCTAAATATTTAACAAAACATTTAAAACTAAAATAATTAAATATTAAAACAAGATTATTTGACGTCATGCATACTCGCGAGTTGATATCGTAAAATTAAAGAGTCATGCGTTAGAATTGTTTAGTGTTTGTTAGTCAATATAATTCAAAACACGAATAGACAAAACAAATACATAGAATTAAACAATGAAAATTCGTGGACATTGAGGATCGCGAAGGAAAACGGAAAAACGTAATAAAGATCACACAAATTGTTTCAAGTCATAAAACTTATAAACTAGAGGAGCATTTTTGCATTTTCCTCCGGGATTTTACCATAATGGATGGTAAATGTACTATGGTTTCCGTAACAATATTGGACTCCAGAATGTTATGAATCAATGTTCCTAAGAATATACGAAACTGCAGTGAAGCACTATCACGTAATATGGTGAATAGTAACAATATAACAAGTCCGGTGATGAGTGTTGACTGCAAATTTCGTAATATTCCAGATGAAACTAGGATTGTAGAATGAAATAATTTAAACAATATGATTGTAACATAAAGAGTCTAATATAATGGTGGACTGAAATAAACTAAACGCTAGATGGGACAATGAGTCTCAGCTTCGGGCAGGTCGCGTTAGATCTGAAACAAGAATTTTAACTCATTTACAATTTAGAAAAGTAAACTAAAGAAAATTAATGCAAGAAAGTACACAAAAAGGAAAATCAATCATAAAAATAATTTAAAGTAATGCGAAACGATGAATGAAAAAAAAATGTATATCACAAAAAATAAGCATAGGACAGAAATACGGAACATAATGAAATCAAAAAGAGAGTCCTCCAGAGGATTACAATAAAAGTGACGTTTCGACTCATGTTACTCAATATAGAATGCACAATAGTTGGCAAAGATCCGAAAGTCGATAATAATGAGGCCCTCTGGGACCATGTTTATAAAAGCGCGACATCTGCAACACTCGACGAAAGGAAAAATGCAATCCCACGTCAAATGTAGTCAATTAAAGTGAAGATCCAAAACTGTAAAGTCACTGGAACGAGATCTTCACTCCACACCCTTGTGCTTCAAACGAAAATGATGACGTATCATAATCATAAGCTATTACATTTAATAATCCATGTTCCATTGTTATTTGCGATACGGAGAAATGCATTGCCATTTTAAATTGGTTGTATTACGCTGTGACGAATCCGGTAATAAATCCAGGAAGGGGTGAAGAAAGATTAATATAGACCGCGTGAGTCAGCGTTTAGTCAACTTTTTGGATCAATAACTGCACCCCGAAACGAGTGAATGGCCTAAAGAATATTTTGAATGGCTCATTTTATGATCAACGACACCAGTTGACATTCTTCTTATTAGTTGATAAGGAGTTAAGTGATGCAAGAACTGGATAATATTGCGTAAAAGATGCGTTAATAAACAATTTGTTGGTTAATAAAAATATCGTTACGCCAGAATTTGACTTTTGAGTTAAATCGCAGACAGAGCCCAGCCGAGTCGATCATAGACAATTTATAAAAATAACTTCTTTACATCCAGTCAATTTGCTAGAACATTAACGTGCGAGTTAACTGCTTCAGATATAATTTATAGGCAAGTTTTCAGTGTCAGTTGACGCCGGTTGTCACGTTTCCGCCAAAGACGTGGGTGACATTATTTAGAACTCTGATAATTTTTTTCCCAGAAATAAATGGCGGGAAAGCGTTGACACGTATGGAAAACTTCGTTCTGAACGATTTGGAACCGTTTCATTCATGACAATTTAATTTAGTGATGAAAACTGCGGCCTTGTTCTGTTCACACAAAAACCCAGTCAGATAATTCTGATCTGAAGCTCCTATTTCATATGTTTCGGGGCAAGAATTTTTTGTATTCGTGTTGAGTGAATTAGTAATGTTTATTGTTAGCTGATACAGTCTTTATGATGGCGAGCCGTCATCGTATTTTCCAGCAAGATCCAACACTTTTAACATATCCTACACAAAAGTCCACCCACTGGCGGTGCGGGCACGGTAACACAGACAGTCTCGTGCGTCCTATTTTAACATAAGAATACAATGAACTAAAAAACCTATAGACGCGTATTCTCGCATAGCAACCAGGAACGTTTATCAGAATACGTATAGTGGAACGTTATCAATCAGAGTTTCGTCATGGCCTCGATTCCGCCCACGCCCCGTCGTAATCTTGACTATTTACCCCGTTTCTTAATCCTACATTGCCTCCAAACTAACCTGAACCCTGCACAATATGGGTTTATACAAATCTGGGGTTCACTCTAATTTGCTACCGAGACCAGCTAGAAAAGAACTTTTCTTCCTTGCCAGAAGTCTGACGAAGGGTGTCATCGACTTTGGTTCTGATACAGAAAGCTTGCCCAGAATATCCCTTTTCCTGATTACGGCACCCATTGATTTAGACTCTGATTATCGCATGTGCCCTCAATCGTCGATAATATTTATAAATAGTATAGCTGTAACCACAATACTTCCGATTTTATCTGTATGGTAATTCTATTACGCGTCTCTTGAATACTGTCTTCGTGGGACTCATGGGAATGTCGTTATCATGCTTGTAATCGCGGTGAGGTATACTTCAACGGATGGTCAATAATAATTAGTGTAAATTAGCATTGTGGAGGGGACCGTTAATGTGGGTTTATTGACTATAAACATTCATTCAATTATAGACAGTGGGAACCGTCTTTCCTGCTTTGTTAGTGAAGAAACAAATGAACGCGTTCGATTGTCCCTTTTCTGCATCCTCCATACTTATTTAATAACGTTTTGTTTATACATTTTTCAAACATTAATTTATTTCCGATTTTAACTGCACCTTATTTTTAGGTGTCATAAAATAAATAATATTTAACCAACATTAGAAACTTTTGGTCAGTGTATATTTTTTATTGTTTTTGTCTGAGAGAATCTAATAGATGGAAATATTCCGTTCAATTAGTTAAGACAAAATAAATACGATTTAGCTGTGATTATTTTTATCAATTCTCACTTATTGTAGGTCGTGGTCGTGTCCCAGTTCAATACTATTATTCTCTAGCACCACTGTGTTACATTAAATGAGCCATTTCATTCTTAATAAATATAATTATGTCAGTTATTTCACATAGACGTTTCCTACTCCTAAATGTTGTATTATATTTGATTATGTTACCTACTGATTCTATTTCTAACTAGAGATCGTATGCCAAAATCGTCAGACAGTTTAATCGCAATTTTATATCCTCTAACCACACGGTCAGAAGTTAATTTAGTTATACATTGTGTATATTATATTTCGTAGCGATGTCTGAGCACCTTAATAATTTAATTTTAATATAAGTTCCCTCGTTTAATATAGTAATTTTGTCTGCGAGAACTACATCAATTGACATTTTAAGGTTTTAGTCTACTTACAACTTCATTACAAAATAAAATCGACTTAATTATTTTTCTAAAACGAGTTATTAAAACATTCAACAATTAAAATTAATGAACTGAATAATGTGCATATCGAAGCGATTGCAGCGAAACAGCTAAATTACAGGAATTTTGTCGACATGGCGCATTTTAGCATTTCAATGAATGAACAGCAAAAAAATGGTCTTATATTAATTTACGTCGAACAATGCGAAAATTACATAAGTGTAACGAAAATCGATACCTAATGTAATTTTGGAAGATGTCCACATAAACGGACTAAC
Source organism: Agrochola circellaris (assembly GCA_914767755.1). Lineage (NCBI taxonomy): Eukaryota > Metazoa > Arthropoda > Insecta > Lepidoptera > Noctuidae > Agrochola > Agrochola circellaris. Next base: position 2,629,403 of record OU611855.1, on the reverse strand, counting down.
GACTTTGTCTAATTGACGTCATTGCACAATCTTAGTCTTAATTATAAGCCATAGAAACTGACCCGATGACACACATTCATACATTGAGTGGATTTCATTGTAGGAACAATAGGTGAATTTACCGTGGCAACAGACCGGCGGCGGCGCAGCTGAACAAATCGCTTACAATGCTTGTATAAAACCTTTCAGTACGTGTTCGGGCGAGTGTGACGCAAATAATTCTTTTTATAACACTAGAATCCAAGGTGACTGTGAAGTGTTAAAGTTCAATTCACTTTGATGTACTTTTTATTCACACTAGAACAATGTTCCAGTATGCATGTAGTTAACCATAGTACGATTCTCCTAATGTCATTCAGTTGAGCAGCACCCGAATTCCGTACCACACGATCAACCGCAACTGTTTCATTTTGACAGTTCAACAACATTCATTGCGTTATTAACGTTGTTGATCAGACAAATTTTTGGAACATAATATGAAGTAATGGATAAGCAATATCCTTCAAAATTAATCAGATTATGATTGATCGTGTGTTATGTACAATTAGGGAGCTGATTAACATGACTTTAGGTGCCTCTTTTTACACACATAAAGGGTGTATCAGAAAGGCGTGGTCATATTTAGGAGCACAGCAAACTAGCTAATTTTAGCATCGGCAATCGGCGATTTAGCCCCTTTTTAGAAGCTAAATGCATCGACACACTACATGCTGTATATGTGATAAATCTGAACTCTTAAAATTTCATTTTCATAAAATGATTAAATATTTGAATTCTGACGTAATTTATTTAATTTTACAAAATTATCTCTTCTCTGTCCTTGCACTGTTTTATCAGCCGAGGTCACGTAACATCCCATTGCAGATATCGTTTTTACGAAAAATTAATTTAAGTATTCCTTATCAGTTTTATCATTAGTGGTAAAGATCTACTTATTCACGTGCTTCAGCTCTTATGTAACCACACACACGTGAGTTTATTATTTGTACTGATTACGTGTAAATTTCATACCTTCGCCTTATTTTATGACAATATTTAAGACATTGCTCTCTAGCAAATTAATTAATAATTTGCAGATGGCCTTTTCGAAGATACCTTGAAGACTCCCCGCAGACAGGCGCGACGCTACGGTTCGACGGGACTCTGGTAGAACAATTTCCATAAAGTTTTCATAGAAATTGCTTTACTAGAGTCGCGTCGCGCCTGTCGGCAGCAGCCTTTATTTAGACAGGACACACACCGAAGTCAAAATAGTTTTGTCTGTGATTGACAGTGTTTTGTCTGTGATTGACAGTGTTTTGTCTGTGATTGATAGCGTTTTGTCTGTAGTTTACAGCGTTTTGGCTCGTCATAACCGTTTATAGGTTATAGACAATTTTGACTATTTATGACACCGGTTTGTTGCGATAGTTATGTTATTTTAAAAAGAAAGAAAATTAATTTATTTGACCAAGGCACACAATATTCACTCAAAAAACTTAAAACAGTATTGTGTGCCTCACAATAGAGATGAGATTTTTACAGAGACAATCTATCTAAAAACATTCTAGACTCAGGTCTACGCACAGCTTTATGTCATAAGGAAAACAAATGACATCAACTACAGAAGTCTCCGTTTTAACATAAATAACATTGTACAATTGTTAAAGTATTTAAAGGTACTTAAAAAATATGCACAATCATTGCAAGATGAATCGATTTTCCTTATTCGTCTACAAGAACTTGTCTTTAAAACTGTGGTTTTCTTGCCCACTTATTGGCCCTTTCATCGTCGAAACCATGAAATTGAGATCTAATGAAACTTTGAAACGATGTAATAAAAAAAGTGTTACACAAATAGAAACGATTATCGAGTGACGAGATCGATAGTATCGATTCTTGTAATCGAGTGATTCATTCGTAATCCACTAGACCACACTAGACAGTAAATTCTGTTTAATATCGTAAACATTTACTAGTAAAATAAGTAGTAAATGAATAATTATTTAACTGAGGCTACTGCGGCCCCTTTTATCGATACGTTATCTATCGATAAACGGGACCACGTCGACAAAATTGAAGGCCGGGGAAAATTATCGATAATCGCATACGCTGGACAGCTCATTGGTCGATAAGATTAAAAAGATTTATTTTAGGATACGTGTCAATTGTAGGGTTTTTGTTGGGGTTAGTAATTAATACTATGTGTAGAATTGTCAGGTAAGCCTTTAATTACCTTGTTAGAATTATCCTATAGTGTTATCTTAAGGTCAAGGTATCCTTCATCAAGCAAGGTAACGTACATAATATTGTTGATAAATATACCGTATAAGGTAATACTTAAGCAACATTAAATAAAATTCCATCTATTCAGATAGTCTCTATGGCCATTTATTTTAAAAAAATCGAGCGAGCCTTAGAGTAGTCCCATATGATGTGTAACATCTGACATCTCACCTTGGTAATAAGCAACATTAAAGGGGCGGGGCCTCGTCAAGGTCGTTTCTGACGGCAACTCTAGCACCGCGCGCGCTCATTGGTCAAATCAAATAGGTAGCACGCGCTTCCTGTTACACACTTCCGTCCCTTTTCATGAAATCGCTCCCACAGATTGCAGGAAAGCGAGAGGAAAGATGTAACACATCAAAAGACCGGCCTTCTATTATTTTGCCAAGTTATGAGAATAAAAGGTTAATCAGTTACAGCTAGAAAGAAGCTGATAATAATATTTAATCTAGAACTTTCTAACTGGATTGACTTAGAATTACCGGTACGATACGATAAAACTCACAAAATCAATAATTTTATTTTATTATTAACTTTCGTTACGGCTAAACAAATGAAATAAAATCGTAAACTAATACACGTGACAAATTTAATCAAATATCTTGAATGTGGCGTTACTAAGGCCATTGATAACGCGAGTTTATTATAAAAATAATAATTTTATTATTAATATAATAATATTTATTAATATAATAATGATGAATAGAGTGAAGTCACATCACTGTCTGCGTATTATCTACTATTATCACGATTGTAAGTCGTGATACTAATATATGGGGTTTATTTATATGTAGGTAAATGGATGGTGTGCATAATTATTTTTTTATAATATTTACCATTACTGCAAGTGGTGTCTGGCGGCGTTTGGTAGGTACCTGTAAATAAAAATTAAAAATATTATAAATGTCTATTCATTTACTATTTAAAAATACACATCATTGAAATCTCAGGCATTGAGTCATAAGATGGTGTTTTTCCACTGAAAGTGTAAACACCAGACAATACTCAATGACGTTCAGAAAGTCAGAGAATATACCGGAAAGTGCAGCCAAACCCCTAAAACATTTACGATCTCCGTCTGTTTATAAACTAGGACTCATTAGACAACTACGCGAAACTCCGTCTACTCCAAATACTATGCAACCAGAACCCACACATACACACCGAGTACACACAAAAGCTATTCATTCCATAACCCCCATTTTCCCTCCACTAATGCAGCCCACTAAAACGTTATAAAAAGTATACGTCAAACTGACTAGCAAGTACTATTCCATTACTATTTTCCCATTCCCTTGCATCCGACACGCCGCGTAATGAAAAAAAAATCAATAAAGCCGCTGCCCGACCTCAGACTGGGAAACATAAATACAATCTCCATTCACAGAGTACAAGCACTGTGCGCGCACACTTGCAGCCGCTGCAGCTGATTGCAGCGCTCACACGCGTCGTACTCCCGCCGCCACGCACACACTCACACAATACTACGTTAGTACTATAATGAGTACTATAAACGGCGCTTCATTTTCCGACCTAACTTGCAGCCTACGTATCCGAGCGCCGGTGTTCCCCGACAACGTAAACCCAACCTTGTGACGTTTGATATCGATTCGAAATCGCGTAGCAAAGTCTCTCCTATGAAAATTGTATTTTATATTTTACAATCAAGTGCAACCAGTCCAGAGTCAACTTTGTGTAACGTAGATAAGGTTGAATATGGTTTGTAACAAAGTTTGTAGATAGGACGTTAGTATCCGCTGGGCGTGTAGTGAGACGTCTGCCGAGTCAGACGTGTCTATTTATAGATAGCGATTAAGTTTAGCGCTCGGTGCAGTTAATGGCTGCAGGGAGGCTCGACAGTTGTGAAGTTGTGCCATCGACTGCTGGTTTCAGTTTAATCGATTGTTTATGTAGTGGTTAGACGGCTCCCCGATGAAGTTGTATCAGTTGTATGAGTTGCTAACTCATTTTTGCTGTCGATTTTTTTGTACTGCATGTGGCCGGGTTGAGGAAAATGCAGTTTTTGTCTCGTTTTTTAACCTCGTAAGATTTAATTCATCGGAGAGGTCTTTTATGCTATGCGCAGAAATGTCATAATGAAAATATTTGTTGGGAAACACATGTCATTATGGTAATTTTCCGACAATTCTGGCCTTCGAGAAAGGTCTGTTCATACAATTCCTTGTAGTAACCAGCGCGGTATCTTACCATTTACTGTATACTTGTACCGTACGAGAAACGTTAACCAAGATCCTCTGATAAAATAATTAGAGATGTTCCGACTAGTCGGTAAAGAGCGCCGACTATCCGGCTTCTTACTTTGTACGTATTTCTCAATAAAATGTATATAGGAGGAATTAAATCAAATAAAAAGCTTGATTGTTAATTTTTATTTTAGAATCAGTTTTACACATTTTGAAATGTAAAGCTACCTTTCCTTTGGTAATCAGTCTCTAAAATTACGTACTTGTAAAGAAAAAATCAAACAAAATTCAAGACATGATTAAATTTTAATTGAGCTCTTTCACTTTAGTGAACAATACCAGTATTGCCTTTATTTTTTTACACAAAAACACCGCTCTCACCCGTGCAAAAAATAAATCAAGAAACAATGTGAAGTAAATAAAATGTTCCGACACGCTCGCAGACGGCGGCGGTTGCGACTTGCGCGCGAATCAGCTGTAAACGAAGCGTCACGGAAATCGCCGAAGCCGTGATCGGCTTGGCCGACTAGTCGGCCTCTTTACAACCGACTAATCGGCTAGTCGGCACATCTCTAAATATAATGCGTGACAACGGGATGATCAGAGAAATACTCCGTGATTTAACGTGAAGAGAAGATTGTCTCTTGCATCATCACATGATCTCCTGTACTTATTCCACTATATTTGGGGTTGGCGCAACACGTATTTTTCTTTAATACATCTCTATTAGCCATCATCTCAGGATTTACTTCCTTCCTACCCATAGTATCAGCTTTCACATAATCTCCATTTTTCTCTGGTCTATTTATTTTCTTACAACCATCTACATTCATACTTAAACTTTTATATAAGATATTTTTTTGCATATTCACGGAAAATTACAACAGATTCATTATAAATCTTCAATAATACGTTAAGCATAGTAATCAATGAAAACAGCGTAAGGTTACCAACACATTGGCCTACATTCGATAACCCGTAATCACCGAGGTTGTGCAAGCGCAGGGCGCGATGACAAAGATACGCGATCAGTATCATACAACTGATATGTGTAAGTAAAGAAAACATTTTGTTAGCATAGAAAAACAAGGATTTTATTTCTATTATGTTAAATATATGATATCAATCTGCTAGAGCCTGTGGAAGAATTTACCAAAACACAAAATTTGCGGTAGTTATAGGTTAAGGTTACAAGTCGTATAAACAGGGTGGCAGGGACATCGACGCGAACATGGATTCAGCACGTGATTCTGAACCATTTCAACTCAGTTTCAAAATCATGTACTGAATCCATGGTATCAGTTTTCGTGTCGAGTGTCGACGCCTCCCTGTATACCTATATGACATTGATCAAGATTTATCCTAAATATATATAGGTATCTAAGTTGGAAGAGGCGGAAAGTCTGAAACGTCCATCGTCCAAGGTATGAAAGATGATATGGCTAGTAAGGGTTCAATAACAACTGATAGAGATGTATAGACGAAGAGGAAATACAGCGCCGACACAAACAAATTGGGGTTAGGTCCGGTGGATGATTACAATGACAATCAAGATGAAGGGACTCAAAAACTATATCCTACAAAAAGAGAACAGCCCCACCTACTACAACCACAGATTAATACAGATGAGACGCCCCGCAGTTTACGTATGAAGCTACAAGTACGCGGCGAGCCCGTCTTGCTGGGCCAATTCAGTGAGTAAAAAGTAGATCTAAGAGTCACACGATAGAAAGAGAGGCAACTTCTAGGTGAATATAACTGTAGGTGATTAGCGCTGTGCGACCTGAATTACACTTTATTGTGTCGTGGCAAGAGTTGCTTTTTATTTAAATGATTGTGCGCAGTGTCCCACCTGTATTAATCTGTGGTGCAACTACAAATTATTTTTAAAAAACTGCGATAAGATCAATCTAGAAAGAAGTAAAAAAGATCCCAGATCCCATCAGACCCGTAGTTACCCCAACACCCATGGGAGAATGGCGCAACATTACATATTCATGTCAAGTCCGAAGCTCTTAAAATTGCAATAGTGCATGTATAATGATGGGCTGTTGGGCCGCCGTTTACCGACATTAAGTTTTTGCATTTCCCTCCATTATAGCCACAAATTGTGCGGAAAGATAAGCACTTAGTTCGCACTGTTTTTATTCAATCGTTAGCTACAAGCGCCTATTGAATAATTTCTCACGAAAATTTATCATGGAAATATGTCGGAGGAATTTCCTTTATCCTAGGTACCGTTTTACTGTATCAGCTGGAATGGGCCCGTTTCTTGGTATGTAGGTATGCTTTTCTTGAGTTCCGTATCTAACTACATAATACCACATAGATATGTTTCTGATATTACCGGGAACGGATGCCGTTTGATTATAATATTACATGGAATCACGGGGATTGAGAGAACAGATCCGATCGTTGTGGAAATCTATTGAAAAGCCTTAGTCCAGCGGAGGACATGTTCCGGCTGCTATCAGCATAATATTATGCCGATGATATTCATGGAAACCTGCTTTTCATAGCTCTTAGTTGTACTGTAAAGACAGATCTTCATCTACTATTCATTCACCTGAAATAAACCTTGTTCGCTTTGCTACACCCACGTCCGCAGACAGCCTATTAATTCTGCTGGTCACAGGGCAAGTTCCAATACAAATATTGAAACATTTAACGTCTGCCAACACATAAGAATTTTCCGATTTACTGTGGTTATTAATTCCGATTTACAGACCGGTGGATATTAACGAATTACGGCCCACGGTAACAGAGTAAAATACCTGTACCATTAAAAATAACATGAAAATCGAAATCGATTTAAATCATACACGTTGATTATATAAACGTTTAATTTGTCTCGCTTCAAGCAGTCGAATAGGTTAAAAGATTATTACGGAGATTCAATTCTTATTCATGGTCACGCACGATGGTTTAAAATAGTAGAAATTGAATATAAATAATGTAAAATTCTGTCATTTAACGTATGAAATGTCAGACGCTGAACATGGGAGATATGCATGTCACACAGAATTAAAGTTTAATATCGAAATGGTAATCGCTCATTGTCAATAAGTTTTACATGCCAATATTATTATACTTCTTTATTCAGTTCATAAAATTTCTCTGATTGTATTAAATCTAGGTCACAACGCACTAATTCTACTTTAATCCTTTTATTCGGATCACAGATAATATGTATGTTCGCAGTGATATTCTTTCTGATTCTCCAAAACATGTTTTCGTTCTCGTCAAAATCATACTCGGATACTATCAAATGTTTCGGTAAAATGAATTCAATATGCAATCTACTGAAAACATTTGTAGCTATAAAATACAACGTTACTGGCATTATCGTTTGACCACAACCTAGACCCAGAACTGATACAATAATCCTTTGTCCCAGTCGGCAGTCGTCATAAAAACAATATTGAAAATTGTCCTTTCTATGTTTCTATCACAAATACGGTTCGCCCTACTTGTTGCACTAATGATATCCGTTAGCATTGTGAACAAACATATGACAATTGAAGAGGCACACTATGTCATTAAGTCGTTGCCTCTAAATGATATGTGTAAGGCCAACATTCAAATGAGCTTGAAGACTTGTACAAACTGCATGATTCAACTGTGATTATTACTTGTTTTGTTAGAAGAGTCTTGTAATGAAACTGCTGAATCAAGGCAAGCAAATTCATGGAATATATATATAATAGAATCAGCCTCCAAAGTTGGTGCAGTGCAACACGGTACTTTCGCCGATGCCTAGGTGTACTGCAAACGGGCATTTGTCTATTTTAAGAGATAGCCCGTAGTCGCTAGACTTCAGTCCCCGTTAGGAATTTTAATAAACAATAGTACCTAGCCTCAAGAACAATATAAACCTGTTCCACTGGGAAGCGTCAAGCCGACTACGAGCGGGCAAACGTGATGCATCTCGACATGCAATCTGGAGAGCCATAGCAATGTGTGAAACATGAGCGTACTCTAAAATGCCTGGTGAGACTGTCGACGTCAGCTCACGCCCTTCATAACGTCTCAGGACTTCAGCGCGATCTGTCACGTCACCACGATTTTTAATAAACAGTTTTATTCAATTTTGACGTGTAAGTATACAAGGCAATCTAGATAACGCAGATTAAAATTGTGGAAGTAGTTGAGTTACGTCAGTGATTGGTTGGCTTGAGCAGTTCGCTTGACTGCTTTTACGATATTTTGTTTGTCAAGTACTTACTAATTGGCTAGTGCACTGCCCTGAGGTCTCTGTCCTGGTTTAAACGACTGCTTACATGTAAACCGTAAAGTTTTGCAACTTTGTAACGTTTTGGATCTGCTATGTTCGTCGATTAACATATCGATTTGCGGACAGTACCCGTTTTCGAATGTACTACTTCTTAATCGTTATCTGCTATATTTTCATAGTTCAAGACTGTTGCAGTAAACAACTATTAACCACTAGGATTCTCAGACAACAAATGAACAGAGTCAGGGAAGTCGGAGTCCATGTGGCTTTTATCGAACGGCCTCAAAAAATCCAACACCGTACACACTTAAAGCTCGTACAGACCAGCGCGACGCGACGCCGCGCCGCGACACGAACAATACAATTTCTAAGAAAACTTGACGGCATAACAATAACCGGTGTCGCGTCGCGTTGTCGCGTCGCGCTGGTCTGCACGAAGCTTTATTCTTATCAACTACTACTGTGTGGTAGAGTACCCTGGAAACATATCTATTATCAAAGTTCCTTATACTATGCAGGCAGAATTACAAAGCGGTGCCTATGATTAACGGATGCTGGTTGATAACGAGCAGGAGTAACATTTCGACCTTACAATATTGCTCAATAGGGATGACGCCTGGGTAAAAAAAACAAAAAACTAATTAGTCCGTCAATCAGATAATAAAAAAATATTAGACACGTATTTTTTGCTTTATCATATTAATAAAAGATTACTTAGAAAAAACGCATTTTAAGTTGGGGAGTGGGGGTCGCTACGTCACTAGTATGTATAAAATCTATATACTCGTGACGTCATGGCACATTTTTCCTCAATGGATTAGTAAAAAAAGAAAAAAATACGTGTCCAATATTTTTTGAAAATTCAAAGACGGACTTAAAAAAAATGTTAGTCATCATCCCTATTAGTCAGTCTGGCGGTGTATAACGTCACCGGGGTTTGGGGTCACCAACCCGCTAGCCAGTGGTGATACCACCCTTTTTGGGGAGAAACCTTTTTGGGCTATAAATGTGGTTTTGTCAAAAATATGGTTTGTACAGTAAACAATTAAGATCTATATTTCTGTTCATATTCTCAATTTATTTTTCCAAATAAACAGCATACATTAAATGTTGTTGGCAAAAATATGGTTTGTACAGTAATCAATTAGGATCTTTATTTCTGTTCATATTCTCAATTTTTTTTTCGTAAATAAACAGCATACATTAAATGTTGCTCGACAAAGCGATAATGAAGCAAAAAAAAACGTAATATGCAAATTATTGTAAATTGACATTTATTAGAGCGCCATAATAATACTTATTGCATTCTTGTTGATTAGCGGAACTGACATTTTGATTCACATCTCAGTCACAGTTCAAATTAGCCTTGATTATTGTTCTAATGACCATACAAGTAAATCGTTCTAACAAGCGGCCAATTATTTCAGATAATAAGTATATAAATGAGAATGCACAAACAACTGGCAACAAACTTAATAGAATTTTATTCAAAGGTGCTTCCTCACCGCGAGCATTCGCCTGTAATGTAACAGTTCAGGTTCGAGCAGTACATCATGAAGGAGGAGAACCTAGCATTACAATTCGCAATAATGCTCGAAATTGAATCTGAAATTTTACATTACACTAGGGACTGAATTACCCAAAAATTAAGGTACCTTTAAATTTCGGTATGACTTCATACCGTTAAATAAGGGTTACCACAATATTTCGATACCGTTCTTTTTTTCAGTAGCGGAATTTTGAGGTTGGAAATGCATACCGGTATATTTCGATAGAAGTATCGGTACCTTTATAAATGTATCGGTAGCAGACCTTAACCTTTATAAATGTATCGGTAGCAGTACCTAAACCTTCATAAATACACAAGTTCTAACGTGTTCGAACCCCCCGCGCACCCGCGCCGCGCCGTCTCACATGTTTTTCGGTACCGAAATCGTGTAAAGGTTAAATAGCGGTTTAGCCCAACCTTTATTTAGAAAGGTATCGGTATAGCTCAACCCTTATTTTAAACCGGTACCAGTATATTTTTGAGGTATCTTACCTTCTTACCTGTATCAGTAACCGCTTTCAGTCCCTGCATTACACACAAGTATTACACACGTATACAAAATTTATACGGTTGATATGGGCGAAATTCTGAGATGACGGCTGGTCGAGATGTACGAAGAAAACCCCAAATAAATTGTGATAACGGTATCGGTAGGAAGATTAACACAACGATGCTGTGGGAATGATGTGGAAAATTCATAACTATCCCTTAATTTTTCAACCCCATCGTAACTCAGTCGTGTTGACATTTAAATCCCAACACAGAATTTGTTACCCATTGCAGTAGGTTAAAGTTAAAATCCGAAATAATAAAAAATGTATCGCGTAGTCCGCTGTGAGCCTTAAATATTATAGTCGAGGAGTCAGCGAGGCGGCATGAATGCGCAGTGCGGCGCTATCGTCGCATTGTGACACTGATAACGGATGCTGTGTACGTCAGCTCTCCGACTAGATTCTGTACAGATTAGAGGCTGTGATTTTACTTGGTAGATTGTGTATTTACTTGGATAGTCGATTTGTAGTTTGTTGCAGTTGTTTATGGAGGAATTTCTTCTATACTCGGAATTTTAATTCGATTCCAGATTTGACATTAGCTACTGTCATTTTGTGAAATAATGATACCACATATAATAGTGTAGTGATGAACACAAAAATCGATAAACAATCAGTGTGTGTGACATCAGTGTGTGACAGCGATAGCGATAGCGATGACGGCGACAATTTATAAAATAAATTATTACCATAATACATCTATCTGTTTTATTTGTCATGTTCCTTCATGATCACATTTTTTTATTTATTTCACACACAATTATAAAAGAAAAGTCTCAGATCGTTAATTAATCGTCAAAACTAAATTATCGGTTCAGAAATATTTAATTTCCTGATATACTTAGTTTACGAGAGTAAAATTATAAACGAGAAGAATCGATCTGGAAATATTCCATTTCCATATCGAATAATTTCGCAACGTCACTATTTAGTACTTGTCATAACGTTGCAACACTGAAATTGTCAAATCTGGAATCGAATTAAAATTCCGAGTTTAGTATTCAATGTTTTTAACCTTACGGTGTACTTGAGTTGACACCGCGTAGTGTAGGGAGCCCTGAGTGGAGCAAAAATCTGCAGGATCACTGGAAGCAGTACGGAGCTGGTAACCGAGAAACGAGTAAAACCGTTTCGAGAGTCTTATGTCCAATAGTAGACTGCTATAGCAGATGTAAAGGTTTTACTTTATCAAGGGCTTACAGAGCTAACTATACCTAATCCAGAATCCAGATAGCGGTCTAATGACGATCGTTTGGCCATGAGGAAACCACCAACGCAAATGAAGGTCAACATAAAATACCCAACTAGTTACTTACAAAACTTCATAATAATCATTCAACAATGATAAAGTTATTAGTGTTAGTTAGTTACGCACACCGCACTTTGTATGTTTCACTAATTTTAAAGTGTCTTATCCAATAGTCATCACAATGTCTTTATTATATTTTTTTGTATATTGGCACCTTATAGCTATATTCATGTATTTAGTTATTATTTAATCGTGTTTTTGTATTTTGTGCTGTCTTTTATGTGCACCAAATAAACGATATATCTATCGATCTATTAGTTATTAAAACAAACAAAGTCATAAACAATTCTCTGCAGTGTTGACGATCATTAGTTGCAGTTATTAAATATAAATAGACTAAGATCTTGTAATTATTATATCAGTCAATGTTCCGCGTACTAAACCTTCGGCTAATCGTTTTCCTTATAAAACTGGTTTACTTAACAAATTGCAATGTTATCTTGACATATCAGCAATGGAATTATCGATATTTCTTCATTTTGCGACGTATTTGGGTAAATATGACCCTAAGGTTAATAAATCGAAAAATACCTACATTAGTCAATGTCGGTGAATCTGTAAGATCACAGGTAAAGAATTTGGCAATTCAAATTGCAAACAATAAGTCGAAAACATTATAGAATAGAATCGCTTTAATACGGACACAAATATCCATATAGTGTTAGTAACATACAAAAAAATAACTTATTGCCTAGTGTTAGTAAAAATCTACCTCCGCACAAACTGCTGTAAGAAAGAAAGAAAGAAAGAAAATACGTTTATATGCGGTACACATGACGCAAAGAAATAACAAAACACAAAAATAAACAATTTGGGGGAAAATATGCGTCACATCCACGCAAAACGGCCATCGCTCAGCATAATGCTGCGACCCTATGCGAGACAGAGCCCCAACGCTGGTTTTCAGCGACAGCCGGCGTTGACGTGATGACGTCAACCGGTGCAGCATATAGTGAAATAACAAAATGAGACAAAAATAAAATATGTACAATCGGAGAGCCGAAGCTCTCGGCTATAGTTTTCAGGATGCTGTCCCGACTGCCCCTCACTCTCCTCAGTAGCGACGCAGTTTTTTTGCGTATAATTGTATAGAAGCCGTCGGTGCGGGCTTGCGCAAACATTTCCGACGCGCTACAGTAACGAGGCAGCCTCAACAACATCCTGAAAGCATTGTTATATTAGACGCGCAGGACATCCAGCGATCTCTTAGTATACTTAACCCATAGATTACCCGTGTACAAACTTTGGCAATAAACCTTTAAAAGTGATACCTTTACTTGGTCTGTACACCGCGCAAATCTACAGGACAACATATTGCTCCGCATCGCTAGAGCCCTGCACTCCCTCTCAATGTCTACATCGTCCCTGAGGTCAGCAGCAAGACAATGCCCTAGGTATTTATTATGTTTGGGTCTCGGAGAAAAGCTATTGAACTTTAACTAAGTAAAACTAAACTTTAACCGGGTGTAGAAACAGACTGAAAGTTGATAACAGACTGAAAGTTTATATGGCTGGTCAGAAATTCAGACAGAATTCCAAACATATAGCAAGTAGAAAGTACTGCCCAATGATTAGGTTGTATTCGAATGGCTAGCTCCTAGTGTAATGGAGTACCTCCTAGTAAAATACCTATTGATTGACCGCCCGCGGCTTCATCCACGTGATATCTTAATAAACGATAGCCTATGTTACTCAGTGATATTATAGCATTATACTGGTGAAAGATTTTTTTAAATCGGTCCAGTAGTTTTTGAGTTTATTCATTGCAAACAAAAAAACAAACATACATTTTTTAAATCTTTTCTCTATAAAATATTAGTTTAGATACGAGTTGCATCTGAGAATATTACAAGTCGACTACTTAGTTGTCCTTAAATCAACCTTCTTAGGGTCTAAGCGGATCATTGAAGGAATCCACTATACTAATACATATATCTACTATGCTGTAATGCACTGAAACATACTCAAGAAAATGACGCTACACAATTCCATTACGCGGCAATCGCTTCCATCATACCACGTCACGGCTACGACTATATTAAGTACAGTATCCCCTTATCCATCACTAACAAGGAACGCAAACACATAATACCTACTTAACCGACACCAACAGGCAACAGTGAACGTCACGCAGACATGAACCGAATAATATACACCGTGCATTGTGGATATTATTATATTCTTTTTTTCTACACATAATAAGTCAAATTTGTCCACCGTGTTTATTTTGAGGGCGTTAAGGACGGGTCCTTAATTTATATTAAATTATTTTGTTATTAGTTTTCATTGGTCGTTCACACGTGTACCTAGTTATTTTTCATTTAGCAAATAAAGTAAGTAATAATGGGTTTGAGTTATAATGCGTGTTTATGAATGAAGTGAATTGACGGTCAATGACGTAGGTTGTAATTTTTGATCATGTTCGTTATCATTTAACGGTACTAGCAACCCGATTCCAGGGTTTGAACTAGAGATGCCGCGAATAGTTTTTATAGCGTATAGTCGAATACCGATTAATCGCCATTCCCTATGGCGAATAGTCGAATAATCGCCATTATAACTCGACATAAAAAAGGAATATAAAAAAAAGTTTATTTATTCTCAAATAATCATAAAGTTATTTACTGAGGCAGGTTTAATTTATGAAAAAAAGCGCAACCGACTTGATCTCACTAGTTTTTCTGCACCGCAATCTGGCCCTTTTGGACTTTAAAATCTTTAAATATTAAATTATTAATATAAAAGAATAACTAATTAACTCCAACATGACTGATTTTTGGCTAACTTTTAATATTAATGATAATAATACTGAGTATAGTATTTAAAGATTAATAAAAGTTTTATTATTTTTAAGTCTAGTTTTTCTGTTCATTAAAAGTTTATTTTTATTTAGACAAGTATTCGCCGAATGTCGAATAATAGACACGATTATTCGGTAATAGACGAATAACAAAAAAAAAAGAGTGATACGGAATAATAGCGACTATTCGCAGCATCTTTAATTTTAACGACCTGACAAAACATCAAGATTTCATTATTATATTAAAGTTGAATAATATAATATCCATCACGGGTGATGTTCATCATCATCATCATCACCATCGGTGATGGAAAACATCGTGAGGAAACCTGGACTTATAGTCAATATAAGTCTGAAATCGCCAACCCGTCTTGAGCAAGCGTGGTGATCAATGCTCGTGCCTTCTCTGTATGAGAAGAGGCCTTTGCTCTGCAGTGGGACAGTAACAGGCTGGTATTCTTTTTATTTAATATAATATCCATATAAACCTTCTGGAATAAAATCTCTAAATTATGAAGTTTAGAAGAACAACGCGGCCACAAGCTTTTATTTAAAATAATTATGTAGATTAATACAACAGTACAGGGTTAAATTTAAATAAATGCCGAAACCTCACACACTTGACGATTATCGATACCAAATCATGATAATGATAAAACAACCCTGTATAATGATATCATTGATATTGGTACGAAGTGTGTCAAAATTACTTCGGAAACGTTATGTGTTTACCTTGTAATGGTGAAATCAGCTTTCAGAAACTACAAATTGACTTCAAAATTGTATAAAATATTTTAAATTTTTCCAATATCCTCATTTCATCTTTTTCAATTAAATTGAAAGTGAAGAAATTAGACCCAACATAATATTACACTTACACGTCGAAACAGTAAACATATGTAGTAACTTAAAAAAAATATTACCACGTGCGAACAATATCACCTCGAGATTGACAAATAAACATACAAAAATTATGACCAGTATCATACTTTCGACAATAAGAGAACAAGCCAATAACGACTTGTTTACAACCGAAATCAAGTATCCCATTCAACAGTTATCGTAAACATTTTTGACATATTTAACGTAAATCGTAACAAAAAACGTAAAATCTTTATTGTATCGCAAATATTATGACCGAGTGAAGCTTTGTGCAGACTAGCGCGACGCGACACCGGTTATTGTTATACCGTGAAGTTTTCTTAGAAATTGTATTCCAGTCGCGCCGCGCCGTCGTGTCGCGCTGGTCTGCACGAGCCTTTAAGCTTTGTTCAGACTAGCGCGACGCGACTCGAACAATGCAATTTCTAAGAAAACTTCACGGTATAACAATAACCGGTGTCGCGTCGCGTTGTCGCGTCGCGCTATTCTGCACAAAGCTTTAAGCTTAAGCTTTGTGCAGACCAGCGCAACGCGACGCCGCGACGCGACTCCAACAATACAATTTCTAAGAAAACTTGACGGTATAACAATAACCGGTGTCGCGTCGCGCGACAAGTCGCGCTGGTCTACACAAAGCTTTACTTCTACACATAAACTTAAAGAGAAAAAGGGCCAGATACATAAAAATATTGAATTGAAAGTCACTTTATAAATTCCATATTTTAAGATCAATTATTATTTAGTTTATCAATGACGTTGATGACTTGAGTGGTCAATATTATTGATGACGTTTTCTCTTATTTAATAAACACTTGATTATTTTACTGACACCTTTCAATTTTAAGTTAAGTAAGTACCTACTCATTTCAATTCCATTACTTAAATAATTGTATACTGTGAAAATGGGTTCAATATAACATGATATTTATTTTCGGAATTAATTAAATCAGACAAATGTTATTAAGATCTGACACAACTTGATTTGAATAGAATCAATAGGATTGGTTTCAAACTCAAAGCATTTATTTCAATTTATTACACCAATTACAGGCACTTTTGAATTGTCAAGGGGTCGGTCAGTCAGAAAGATGAAGCTAGTTGCCCATTCGAATGCGTGCGTTCTTCTCCATATGCACCTACGTGCCTATGGAGAAGAACGGGCAAGAAACTCCATGGACACTCTTTTAATTAAATCAAAATATTGTTATATCATTCACGTTGAAATTATACATGACAGAACGATGTAGAAAGACGTGCACGTTAAAAACGTCCATAGTAAACAACGTTCTCTAGCACAATCTTCATTAACAAATTATTTGTAAACATGATTTTACAAAAAAAAAAACAAGAACATTCCCACGACACCCTACCCCAATTTAGCGCCCAAAAGCAACGTTTCATTCACAACACATGCTCGTCTGCGTCACCCTTAATCATCAAACTGTCATCTGCGAGGTGGTCCTAAAAAACGAAATAAATCTCTTCGAGGCTAAAAAATTCACTTAGCACTTTATACATTCATAAAAGTATACAAGGAACTAAGTTCTGCCGTCGAAACGGAGTTATTGTGAATTTCGGTGTCCATTGCTGCCTCTGAACGTGTTAATTTGAAGATGTTTCCTTGTACAGGATAAATGTAGTGTGAACCATTTGTGTTTGTAGTGATCCGCGATGAAGGAGGGTAGGGTGCAGGTCAGTAACGGGTCTCGTTGAAAAAACTTAGCTCACGACTCCCGAGTGATTGGTGGCTAAGAAAAAAAAGGTACCAAGATAGAAACCGAGAATCCGACGGGTTCCGTAATTACAGTATGAATATTCAACGACATTTACAAAGTCGTTCCAAAGAATTATTGGTATGCTCAGAGTTTAATTGGAAGTTTGTTTTAAATTAAAATACAAGAGACGTTAATTAGGGAAAAAGAAAATGCATCTGCGGACTGCTAATAAATATCAGAGGAATGTAAGTAATGCTTATAAAACTTTGAAGTGACCTATTAATTCAACGAGTTTATTAGTATAGATGTAGATGTAGTTATCAATAGTAATAAATTGCAGCTGTACTTAACAACTTTAAAATGACTTAATTTAATTAACACAATCACTAAAAAAAATCTCGAATGGTCAAAATAAGCTAACGAATAGAGCTTACACTGAGACATCACTACATCACTGTCGTTCAAGATACCTACAGGAATTTCCTAGTTTTTGAGTCTTACTCATCTGTAATAGCTTCATCATCTTTTATTAATAGTTGTGTTACAAAGGCTAAGTTTTTCGTACTTAAATAAATTATTACATACTTATTTTTATTTTTTTATTTATTTATTTATATTTATTTATTTTTACTTTAACATAAAACGGCCAAAGGCCAATTACATTAGTTAAAGACAAAACACACTATATTAGTACAAAAAAAAACAAAAGAATACAGCTACTCGACAGTCATACGCTCATCTCACAATACTCCAGACATGTTGACAAGATCACAAGATTTATACACTACAGGGAAGCTCTTGGCCTGCATCACACATTCTCACCTGATGATAAGTGACGATCAGGTCGAAGATGGAAGCGAGCTTCACCTGGAATCGCCGACCAAAGGGAACTCGCTATCTTACCTCTAACTACCGAAACACAACAATGCTGTCAACATTATAACAGCCGTTTCAGTGAACGTCGTACGAACCCCAAAAACTATTGAACTTTTGCGAAAAAAAAAGCCTGGCTTCCACGAAGCGTCTCGCATCGTGATTGAATCTTTCATCTAAAGGCAGACATAGATAGATGTATAGTTACTTAATAGTTTTTATAGTCTTAAGAAGTCTTATTAGTTTTTTTTTACGGTTCAATGATGTTCACCGATGGAGACTAAACAAGTGGTTTTATCTGAAACATGTTTGTTGAATAACGGAATATGGTAATTGATTTGGTGTTAATAAATGTGGAGTTTTCCACTGATCGAGATGGTTTAGAGATCAATTCGTGTTAAATAGAACTCGTGATA
This sequence comes from Agrochola circellaris, assembly GCA_914767755.1. NCBI lineage: Eukaryota > Metazoa > Arthropoda > Insecta > Lepidoptera > Noctuidae > Agrochola > Agrochola circellaris. The sequence continues at coordinate 2,610,605 of OU611855.1, read as the reverse complement.
ATAGACGCACGGGTCGAACGAAAGTTAGGCTACGCTTCCCGCGGTCGGTTCGTGGGTGGATGGAGCATCCATTGCATATCGAGACCCCTCCGTGCCTCGGAAACCACACTAAGCCATTTGTCCCGGCTGTCATTCGTAGATCTTTGACAGTTGTTACGGGAAGTCAGAAGTCCGAAAGCCTGCAGACAACCAGTCTTACCAAGGTATTCAGTAACTGGGTTGTGGAGGTCAGATAAGCAGTTGCAACTATTTTGGGACTGTCTAACCGGATGTAAAATGTTCATCCGGTTAGCCAGTCCCAACATAGGAAAAGGGGAAGCAGATTGATTTTTAGAAAATATGTGTTGTTGTTGGAGAAAATGTGTAATATTTGAATACAAAAGTGAGTGCGACCGTAATTCGATAAAGTGCACAAAAGAACTTGAGACTTGAGATATTCTTCACCTTAAAAAACCACTATGATAAGAAAATAGCGTTTATATATAAATTATAATGTTGATAAAATTAAAAGACTCCATCTTACTTCCGATACCAGTTTCCAAAGACACTCTAAAAAGAGAGTACATAACAATATGTCTACCCTTTATAATTCAATAACATTCTGAAAATTGAGAATCGTAAAGAGGGGTGACCTGAATAATAACGCTAGATTATACAGTATCTTTTAATCCCATTGAATTAAAAGGATAAAGGGTATTATTTCCATAACATTATACGTAAAGTATACATTAAAAACTAGAGGATATCCGGTTTTTTAAATCGATCCTTCGGTCCCACGCCCACAGACGAACGAAAGTAAAGTATTTTTTATCGATAACATTACAAAAATAAACTCCATGTTACATTTATCTGTTGAAGAGCGTCGACAGTCGGAAACAGATCTTATCGAATTGAGCTTCGTTTACAATTGATTTTTTGTGGTAAAAATACTACCACATTTCTACCTGCGCTTGCGCAAACAGCTTTCGGGAAGAGTCCTTTCACGTGATCGCGTTAGTGGAAACCTCATTGCTCTCGAACCGGACACAACAGTAGATCAATGGTCAGAAAAGCATTTATCTAACACCGATTGTCAAAACACGGACGCAAATCAAATCCGTCAGTGACCACACGACAGCCGCGACAATGGAACTTCCGCTCCTAAAAAGCGACAAAAGCATTAATCGCTCCAGTCGGAGTCCGACCAAATCAACCGTATGTTGTGGTAGGCCCTCCATTGTCATCGTGACACATTGTTTTTTTACCATCGGGCCGTATTAGGTGTGAAACGACTCCTAATCCCTTATTAAGTAAACGAACATGAACATAGAAAAAGTTCTTGTGAATTTAAAAGCAATAAAATTCTCGGCGCACGAGTTATCTTGAGTGTCGAGCGGTAAAGAAAGCCGATGTATCTAAAATGTCTAAAACAGGTTCTGATAACACAACTCGGTCCGGTAACGAGTGGCCCTTTCGAACTTTCACACGGAGTGCACATGCACGAGTATGTACATCTCGTACAACGGATGTCGTCGCAATTACGAACGGCTGCGATTATTATTGCGCGGTATTGTGCGGCCAAATTACAGCATCTCGGCTTCCCATCCGGTCTAACGCTGCCACCGTGACATGCAAGACTCAATCTTATCACGAAAATGGCAGATACCAAATTGGAATGTCGGCACGGCAACCGTTTGAGAAGACGCGGCGACGTCTACAGGACGCGAGGACGACGGTCGCGATAGACGGGCTAATAAGGGCCGGACAAATCGCAGGTGAATGAAATGGAACAATTGCGCACGCTCACAATGCAGTCTCGACGAGATGATACCGCGTGGACACCTGCGGAGCCTCCGTTAAAAGGTATACTTCTGATTTATGGGCTCCAACATAAACGCTGCGCTTTAGCGATATGCACCGGAGAAAATCGCGCCTTTCTAGATTCACAAAAGCGTGTTCGAACTTGTTCAGCGATCAATGCGTCCATCCGACTGTGAGGACGCGATTTTGTTTTCATATCTCTCGAATAATGCAGCTGCATTCAAAAGTGACACCCAGAGATGGGAAATGTATGAATTATTGTTTGAATGGGACGGATTTCTAGAATTTCTCTTTGACTTGGGAAGTTGGTTCTTGGTTCCTGTAATTTGCACAATGAATTTTGATTTAGCGCACCTGCATTGTGCATGTATTTTTGCATAGTTGTAGTACAAAAGTGTCGGATGCATAGCGGCGACTGGGAGAGCAATCACCCCTGCAGTACAAGGTAGACTGGGGACGCGCCGTGAGTCAGAGCCCTCGGTGACCCGGTTCGCACGCAGCGTCGCGCGCGCTAAGCTGCGTCTTATATGCCGCGGAATTTATTGGCTTCATACACAGAATGAGCACGTATCGCCTTTCAGAAAGAAAGAAAATACATTTATTTAGCACAGACTACGAGGCACACAGCATATTCTGCAAATAAAAATCAAAGCACAGTGCGTTGTTGGATTTAGCAGGAATTTGTGCCTCACGGCTAAGATATATACTAATAGCTAGCACTGAATTCTAATCATTCACTCCATGACGTAAAGAACACTGGCCTAGAATCCTTCGATGAGTTGGCACAAAATCCAGGCATCATTCGTCGTGTACTATCTATTGCTATGACGGCTCATTAGTCTCTGGCTGACTGCTCCGGTTGAGATATTTGCACAAACATGGTTCTTAGTGATAAGTTTGATTGATGGCCAGTGCCGCAATGAGCCGCTATTTCCTTGGCAACCAGTTATAATAGAGAGATAATGTGGCGTACCTCTTGTAACAAATACGACATAAGTGAAATGACCTATAGTGAAGTATGTGTCGAGTGCCAAGTATTTGACATGAATATGCACTCCAGTGTATTGTAGAGAAGTCATTGACACTTCCAACTTTTGAATTCCGGTTTCTTTTTCGATCTATTGTTAAAGTTGGCTTTACATAGAGCTACTATTCTCTCTCAAAGGAGAGTACAGTAACAGTACCAGTTGCTCTCTCATCATAATAATGACAAATACAAAGGGTGCCGAGAAAATATCTGCTTCCAAACAGCCAGTACTTGCAGCATGAGAGTGACAGATGTACTGGCTTGACCCGTTGACATCATAGCTCTATCAGGGCCACGTAAAACCTTCAGGCTTCAGAGTATTATTTGCATATGTATAATTATTTTAACCATCGTCATGTAAACGTCTCCGGAGTGGAGCACAGCCGGCGTCCGGTCGGGCCGGTACAGCAGATGCCGCGCCGACCTTGCGCGCGCGCAGACGAATATAACCATATATCACACGCCTCAGACGCGATAGGAGGCTGCGTAGGAATGTAATGGAGGCTGTATTTTAAGGTGCCTTTATCATTTCGGTCTATTTTTGCAGGACTGGCAAGGTAAAAGAACCTCGTCGTTGACTTAAAGTGTGATCAAGCGCAGGTTTCAGGTGTTACGTTGTTATCAATGTTACTTTTATTCTACTGCAATAAATAGTATGTAAACTGAACTGCGATAGCATCACAAACTAAAGTAAAAGTCAACATGCTCCAACATTTCTTTTTGTCCAACAACATCTGCTCCATATCACAATAAAACGATCAACAATAAATTTAAAAAAAAACACTCATGTTCCACTTATGATGACTCCAGAACCCAATAAACAATATCCCTTCATTGAATATCCTTTAATCAATATTTCGACGACAAAAAACAAGAATAAAACGTATCATTTATTCGGTTCTCGTTGTTAAATGTCATAATAAACTCCATAGCAAGATAATAACGCGGCATCGCACGGGTTAAGGTCACAACATCCCGGAAAAAATGAGTTCTAAAAGACCAAAAGTGAATGTCAGGCCGCAAGTGTAATCTTCGACAGTGGAAATGGGTATGTGGTTTTATGGTGCAAAAATAAATAATTATTATGAACAAGACTAGGTGTACTGTGGAGGGTTATTCAGTCTAAAAGACTGATCGCTGCACTTATTGAAACTTGAATGTCAGGATCAGTTTATAATGGAATAAGATAAGACATTTATGGATACAGAGACTTGTGTTCTTTGGTCTCCTATTTTTGTTTGCATATTCTTTGCCAAAGGATTATGGGAGATTTTTTTTAAGATAATGGATAAACTGTCGTTTGGCGAAGTTAATAGACACCGGTAAAACAATTTTCGTGAAGTGATGTCATAGAAATGATTCCACACAAGTCGCGTTGCGCCGTTACGTCACGTCTGTCTGAGGGAGCTTTTAAGGTTTAAGTTAAAAAAAGAACCAAAAAGATTTCATGTGACAAAAGAATCTTAACAATCAAACTTACAAGCTTCGAAAATTTACAATTTTATTACAATTTTATTTTCTGAAACGAAGCAACATACGCCTTATGTAAGGAATGTAGCAGGTGGAGTTCTGTAGTTGCTACCTACCCCCGTGGCAAGAAGGCATGAGAGTATACAGTATGTCATTTCTTATTGAAATTGTTTATTCTGTAAATAGGATAACGGAATCACTTTTACACGTCATATAAAAAAAAAAAAACTTGATAAGTTGGGCCTTACCTATCTGACTACTCTGAGAAGAAAAGCCAAAACAAACTCAGAGGTCGCAGTCTCTTTCAAAGTCCAGAAATAATCTTGGTCAGGCCATATATGTATATAAATTTGAGTGGACCTGTACAGTGAGTGCAAGCATTTGCCAGACCGTCATCATTAAAACTAATTGAGAATAAAAAATTAAAACAACTTGGTCCTCACATGCACAATAATTAAAATAATATAATACTTTACAAACTAATCATGTCATTTTGTATATAATTTTCAACAATATCAATCTTTATATACGACAAGGTGGAGACGACAATACAACAATAAATTAAACTTCGTATACCTAATGCCGTTCCCAGTCTGCATACAAAAATTCAATCAAATATATCCAATAGTTTAGTCACAGGACATTATTTTAAATTTTTAAGATTTTCTACATGATGTATCTAACAATAAGCCAGTGCCGACAAGTTAACGAAATCGGCACTCATATTGTTGATCGAAGATTGAGTCGGTTGTCGTATAGGTAGGTGATCGTGATAAACGCCTGGGTTTTCTTCGGATGACTAACATGAGCACTAATATTTTAGTAATCAGACGTGGGCGGCCCAGCTAACAGCCAATTTCCACAAACCGTGACGTCAGTCTGTGTTTATAACTTGGATTTTCGGCTGTTTCATACTATGAGTCATTCACAATACAGCTGTATTATTTTGATAAAGATATTACAGTTTTTATTGGGTTCCAAAGTCTGCCTTATCTTCGTGTTCGATCACGAATCGAGATTGGTAGAATGTACTCAACCCGATGGACATTAATGGAAAGCTCATATTCAGTGGCTACGTATTTATGTAAATAAATTTGCAATTTTGTAAAACATGAATGATCCTTTCGTAAGTGTGGAAAACCTATCTACAGCCTATTATGTATGCGTAACACACTACAAATTATAATCACTTGTATTTAGTGTAAAGCTATGTTATGTGCGCAAAATGTAGGGTTTCGTAGTTGGATGAATTGTTATATTAATAATATTTATCCCAGGAACAAACTTAACATTGTAGTTGAAAAATATGTTCTCCCATACATTCCAACTGCAAACTCAGTAGTTTCGCAGATAAGGGGGGGGGGGGCAATTCATACGGTACAGTACAAAACTTGTTTTCTTAAAATTTTATGTGTACCCAATTTCAACCAAATCGGTCCGCTAGATTCGGAGCAAATTGGCTGTGACACGAGTGATCCTATAAGGGTTCCGTTTTTTCATTCGGACGTACGGAACCCTAAAAATGTATCGATAGTAAATCCGCAACAAGACCAGTAAATATGATGAAATTGTTTAAATTAAATTACGCAATTATGTTACAGGTCTTCGAGGAATTAATCAGTCATAGGACATATAGGTCGTGCCCTTTATCGCTACCGCAATCCAATTATCAGCCGCGGACTGTACCTATATACTAAACGGGCTTATCAATATGATTCACAATTCCGCGAATTCTGAAATAAAAATATCTAGTACGTGGATAATATGGTAATACCAGCCTGTTTTTGGAGTTTACTCTTTAAGAATCGATTTTCATGTAAGGCCTTCCGGAATGGAAATTTTATGAAGAGTAAAATTAACAAGCGTTATTTTTTTGTATTATGTTTTATCCGTAAATAACACGGATTTAAATTTTGAAAAAAGCATATGACATATTTCACACTTCGATCTAGATACTTCGGCCGTGCGATACACGATTACTTGCACTTTACTGGATCCAATTAAATTGCAAAGACAAGTCTAAATTAATACCTAACTAGCTGCCCGCCCCGGCTTCGCTCGAGTAGCACTAAGTACTTATCTACGGCCTACCCTACCCTACCTACCCTACTGGTATCCTATGTCCGTTTCCTGGTTCTAAGCTACCTCCCCACCAATTTTCAGCCAAATTGGTTCAGCCGTTCTTGAGTTATAAATGGTGTAACCAACACGACTTTCTTAATTACTGTTTCATTTGAGTTACATTAGAGTGGAGGGTTTTTTTTAATAGATTTGTTTATAAAGAGAGTAACTCTTTGCCTAAAGCATATTCAAAAACAATCGTATTGTGGAGTTAACTCCAATCGTGCGCCGGAGCTGACACACAAACTTTTTTTCCTACTACGAGGGTGCTACGACAATTTTCCTTCATTTCTTTTATTTAGGTTAGGAGTAGCCCTAACCTAGGTAGAAAAACGCTTTCCAGAAGTGACAAAAGTTGGTCCAGATGGTACTATTATTACTATCCCTGAGCTGAACTTCTTTGATAAAAATCTGGTCCATCTAGGGACCAGACTTTATAAGAGAAGTCCAACTCATATGGGTCGAATGTTTAGCTCTTGAATCACATCGTCTTAATCAACTCCCAACTTATTTTTAAAACAATATTAAGCAGCCGTTAATGTATTTATCATTGCCCAAACGACCGCCCATTTGAAGCTAATCATCCCTAATTACAATCACGCAACGCAATCTGTTGGGACAAAACGACTAGTTACATGTTGTATAAAAAAATATCTATAAACCAGTAATCATTACGAGGCTTATGCACAAAAACTGGAGTAGGAACACTCGACCGCACGCCAGTGCTAACAAAATCAGTGGGTATAACCTGGCCTCATATTCAATTGAAACTTTGTACTGCGCTAGGCCAGCTCAAGGTCGAAAGTGCCTCTAGAATGCGGTCGACTGTACTATGATGACTTTTTAATTTATTTGGGACGAAGCGACAGGGTGTAATGATGAGCAGGTTGAAAAAATGCGGATGACGCGGCTGTTATAGAAACTGAGGGAGGGCCATGTTATGATTGATAAAAAAGTGGGAATACAGGTTATGGCTATCACATAAGGTTGATTTGAATTGAAAGTTACACCAAACCAAACTTGACATCCTTCAACCCCACAAAGAAGCAGTTGCAATCGAAAGTTGTTTGTCAGACAAATAACTAATTTGGAAGCTTATACCTACGAGTGGCTTCGAATTCTGCTTAGACAGAAGCTACAAGTCTAAACCATAACCACAAATACCTTATTTTAATTCATCAGCTCTAAAAGGTAGAAATGCCATATAAACTGAAAACTATATATACTGTACTTCCTATTACAAGAAAATTACTGCGACCTTTAATCTTCATACAATGTTGCTACTCTCATATCAAATGCTACTCGCATAACTCTCATTTGAACCGCAGGAGATCCCGTTGCTACAGAGGATAATTATTCTAAGATACACAAGTAATGTATAGTTAACCTTTGATTTGTAAAGGTTCAACAGAGGTGTATTGTTATAGTAACAACCATAGCATCATATTAGGTATAAATCTATCCGGAGGATATTAGAAGACTATGAATGAAGAACTTGGAACCATACTGTTATATCGATCACAAGTGCGAGTGATTTGAACTTTGAAGTAGCCATCGTTCTGTTAGTGACCCTATAGGTACTGCATATTCCAACCAGAGTGAAACAGCCATTCACACAGCGCTGTCCTATACAATATTTTACGGTAAAGTTGGGATCACACGTCAAAATCCCTGTGTGCAAACGGTTAAAAACAAGTACAGTATGAAACTACCATGTGATCCCAAAATTATACATATCTTACTGATCAACACCGTGTGAACACGTGAACTGCAGTGCTGTCAATAGTGTCAATCACAGTGGAATGACAGCTCACTCCACGCTCACTTCACCTAAGTTTTCACGGTGAGATGGTTACAGAATAGCATGGCAGGTCCTGAGACATCTAGGAATGCACCGTATAGTCGGTGTAAAATGTTTTCAATAAGTGACACTTTGGTAAAACATCCAATGATCAAATTTTCCAACTCTATAGCATTACAAACCCATGCTACAGATCACCGTTCACTTTTATACGAACAAATCACATAAACCTATCAACAGAAATCGACGAAAAAATCCAAACGTAGATACAAAACGGTACAACAAAAGTAGATACATATTTATGAAGCGACATCCTCTGGCCTGTCGGGTTGTTGGGATTCATTCACCAAATGTCGCTATCTATTTACATTGTTATCGCCAGTTATCGAGGGTCGCCCTTCTAGGAAACCAGGGTTATCGGTACGAGTGCCGACTTTGTGATAAACCAATCATGAGAAGGGATTTCTGAGGATTCCGTGACGAGTTTAGATGTAAATTATATAGGGAAATGGTGTGTAAAGTGGACAAGTTATCATTGGTCACTAAAGTATTTTCTGTTTCTCTTGTGGAAATAATATGGACCTTATTGAACTTATTTTACAACAGAAAATTCATCGTTGTCTGTCGGTCTGCATCTATAGTTCCTGACGGGGAACTATAGATGCAGATTGCCAGAGAAGTGCAGCCGTGACGATGTCTCAATAAAATAGCAAACAAATATCTGATTTATCTACTGCAAGTGTAATCAAGATTCACACTTTACAACCTATTGAACAAGTCGTTAAGTCAGCAGCAAAATGATTCACAAACATATACCTACCGTTCCTCCCAGACTCCCAGGATTAGTTACAAAGATCGAATAAACGTATAATTGGGACGGCGGTAAACCTTCAGTTTTGCCCTCTAAACATTGGTCAGTTGTTCTAAATCCACCCACACACTGTCTTTACGTTTATTTGCTGTTCAATTGAGATAAAGACGAGCAATAAAATGGAAGATGTGAACCCTTTAGACTCCCACCTGCTAAATAACAATGGACTGAGGTAAGCGTGCAGATTTTGAGAACCCGTCTTAAGAATGGCGGGGAACAAAACGTGATAATAAATAAAAGTGTTTCAATGAAACTGGATCATAACGACGTTGGAACTTGTTTTCTAAGTCATTTATGTTCTTAAAAGGAACTTCGCATCTTAAATGTACCAAATAAATTGTGGAGGAGGTGACGTGTATATAACAGGAAAAAGACATAATATGTGCTATAACACCAGGAGCATAAAAAACGATAGGAACAATACAAAAAGGAAATGTAACATATATAAATGATACAAGTATTTGACAAAAAATACAAAGCATCGAACTAACTGCAAATAAGAAGAAAAACAACAAACATTTTTTTTTTGAGAAATATTTCACCAAACATGCTGACGTTTCTGCGAAATACTCTGCTACAATATATACTTACTAATATGTATTATAAACAGGCTGTTGATTTGTTTATTTATTTGTTTGTTTGTAAGTTTGTATGTAGGAGGTAATCTCTGGAACTACCAGTCGGATCTGAAAAATATTTTTTACATTGTATAGCCCAATTCTCGAGGATGGTTATAGGCTTTGTATCATCACACTAGAACCCGCAGGAGCCGAGCATAAAGAGAAAAAGTCAGAAAGAATGCTAAGCAAAAACGAAGTAATAGCGCGGGCGGGCGATGCGATGCGGTGGGTCAGGGGCCGAAATTTCACGCGGACGAAGTCGTGGGCTAAAGCTAGTTATCTATACAACTTTAGTTTTTGTAAACCTCTTAAGGGGACATTGTACTCATCCTTATGAATAACTTTCATTACGGGAATGACGCTGAAATCGCGAAAAAAAAATCAGCTGTTCCCTACATGTCGACCAAATATACGAACATAAATGTAGGGCACAGCTGCTTTTTCGCGATTTCAGCGTTGGTCCCATAGTGAAAGTTGTTCATAATAATGAGTACAATGACCCTTAAGAGGTTAACAAAAACTAAGGTTGTATAAAAAGAATTAATTACATTATCATTAAATGGAACCCCTTCACCATTTATATCAGTCCCAAGGCTTTCATTTCAACGACTGAAACCGCAAAACGAGTTGGAAACAAAAATGGACGCGAAAAACTTCTGAGCACTCGAAAGCAAAAGTTTAGGATGTTTTATTATAGAGCAAAAATGACTTATTGCGATCATCCCGTAAAGAAATGAAATGTGTCGGTTTTTCTAATCCTTGGAAGTAAATTCATGATTTGGACGCAAGAACTAATACGGAAGTTTGAAGCACTTCTACATACCATACATCGTATCACCGCACACAAAAAAAAACAGATATATGTAAGCCCTTCCAAACAAGATTGTACTGATGTAACTGTTTAGGTATCCTACCTCCAAATAGTCTCTTTGATCATCGTCAGTCCTGCACACAACACTATTCATAAATACTCAAACAATTCCCCAAAACCGTTTAAAACACCAACAAAGCCACTTCACACAAACGGCCAGGCGTCAAGTTCAAAACCGTGAATGAATCAACTACCGTTATTTAATTGCCAATATAAATTTGTCGCCAGCCATTTCGCGGCTCTTTTGGCGAAAATAAACTTCAATTTGAAGTTTCAACCAAGCACAAAAACCGCACTTAAATTCTCGGAAAAGAAATATCTTTGCAAACAGGAAAAGGAGGTTTTAACACTACTTATAAACCTCTAATTGGCTTTGGGAACACGAATGATATAATAATTAACGTTATTGTAAATACTGAGGATGATGTTGCAGTAAATCTGCGTCATACTATTACAATTTCAACTTGATTGGTACCCAATTGTACTGAGTAGCAAGTAAAAACCATCGTGATTGAGTCGGTTAATAAACTAATCAATCAACAGACCCTATAGCTAATTTTACTGGTAGACATGAGCTTGACTCAGTTTGCAATACAACTCCCATTATATTGTCAACATAATATACACATGAGATGAACAAATATGACATGAACAGAAAGGTAAACAAACGAACAAATTGTAATAAAAACATTACTCACGATGGGTGTTATCAAGGGGCCGCCGTCAACCTCGTCTGGAACCAAAAACGAACATGATTTCAAATTAAGGGTTAATGAAGTGTCGGCATTTTAGAGTTCTGTTCGATGAGAGTAAAAGACTTTGATTATTTCTTTAATCAATACAAATAGAAAATATCGTTGAAATATCTGCTGGAGATGGTCGATCTATGGTAAAAAAAATTGAAGACACACTAAGGCAGACTAATTACAGACATACTTGATAACAAAGGGACAATCAGTACAGTTATAGTACTTAGTGTGCTATAAAGAAATTGCATAAAATCATAATAATGGTCAAGCTAATGATGAACACGAGATCTTTAAAATACATTCAACTTAAGCTACAATAATAGAAATATTAACAAATTCCAACTTCTTTTTTAATCATAAAGAACCCTGAGCCTGGCATACAGTTCGTAGACGACTACATTTTACCGTGTCCACAGTTCAGCGCCTTGCTACCGTAGCGTAACGATATAACTAGCTATGTTTGTTCCAACTTGATTCCGGTGATCATCACCGATGGACAAACTAGTTTACATTGGATTTATAACAAGACAATATTTCTGTATGCGACTATGAGCTCAATCCACAGAATGTCGATTTTGAAGATCAGATAAAAAACATGCAATCCTTTCAAGCCGTAGGACAATACGAAAGCAAACAGCAACAGGACCAAAATAAATATTTCATTATAATAAAAATATATAGTCCAAGAGAAACACCGCGAGCACTCAGAAGTCGCAGGTAACAATTATAGACAACCTACCGGTAACTATAATCATAGGAACCTTCGTATTAATGAAACTCCAGCCTAAATCGTTGCAACGCTCATAAAACATAGTCATAAAATAATATACAGAAATGCCATCAGCCCATCACCGGCGGTTCTCACGCTGTATAGATATAAAACCCATGTTATGTACGAGCAATTAAAAGGTACATAATATAAAAATGATTGCCAGACATCACACGATCCTTTTATAGATGGCGATGTCGATAGACTGGGCTAGTGCCAAAAAAATATAAAAAAATATGCGATCATTGATCTGCAGCATCACTAATCGGTAATGTATACACACGTCCAATTTATTATCATGTCCAAACTGGGTATATCAAATATATGTGATATGATAATACAAAAAACGTCTCAAATACATTTTGATGCTAATATGATTATGAATACGTTACGTCAATAAATTCTAATTTGTAATTCAAATTGTCGAGCATCTGTTTTGGATGTTCAGATCAAACGAACTCAGATGTTGATACTATATCATTGAAATTAAAAACGTTGTCATCGCTATAACTTACTTCTGAAGAAAAGTATCTTATTTTGACATTGTTAATAAATTATCACCATACTATATCTAGTTAGCACTAATTAGGCTTCATTTCTTTTTTTAGTGCTGATGGAGAAACTGGTTTTTAAGACTTATCACAGAGATTGTTCTCCGGCCACCGCACACCTCAGAGAAGCCAGGTTTTGCAACCAAAAACAGATAAGGACGGCACTTATTTCAACCGATGACCACGCGGAAACAATAAAGATATCCCATAACATGACGAACATAAATGACCACCATTATCCATGCAACTAAGTAGCTGATTAGTCAGCCATGACCACATATGCTATTATTTATAACACCATACATATGTAAATGTAACAAAAAACAATAAAACTCCATTTATTGACAATTCAAGAGTAACCCGGGATCAGACCCATGACAATAGTCTTGATCAAGAATTAAGACTCAACAAAATGTGTCACACAATCTTATCACGGTTAAAAATAACTCAATTATTGGTATCAATTAGTATCAGTGAACAAGTGTTAGTTATTGAGTCATATACTATGCGCCTGCGGCAGTGTATGAATGGCTAGTCAATGACTCAGTGTTTGGTGCCAAACGGCTGCATATTAATAATGTTTCATGGAAAACTAATCATACAGGATAACACATGATTATTAATATTAAGGTTGATATCTTAGGTCCTCTCGTCTTTGGTACTTATGGAGGAAAACTGACTCAAAAAGTACGGTGGACTTTAGCATTTAGGTAAGCAGGTAGTTTTACATGCCTTTGAGCTTAGGCGGTAAATATATTAATCAAATACCTTGTAAAAATAACTTAACTTGTTGATTCCGGGACTCGCACATGTGCGAAATGCAAGTGTGCCATATGCAATCTACTGCTAACTCATTAAAATTTGCTCCAAGATAATTGATTAGACAATAATACAACTCATATGGTGAGCCTAATAACGTGCTTCATCATAAAATAAATAAATTAACTCGAGAACTTAAAAACTAAATGCATGAAACCACAACAGGAGAACTTAAAACCAATTTGAATTTAGACCCTCCAAAATTCCTTCCACTTACTAACGCACGATCTAGGCAGACTTAGTCAGCAACGGCACTTCAAAAACCGCTTCTAACCGGGTTCAAATAACTAGGCAAATAGAGCAATTACTGAACCTTACCCCAAGATCGTAATGGCGATAAGAGAGAAAAAAGGAATATTCTAACAGAGCCAATTACTGATACATTCAGTAGTAAGTCTTTGAAGTTAATGCAGAGAAATAAAACGGCAACGATTTAAAAGCGGAACGGAAGCCAGAGGTCACGGCCGTTCGAGAGTAAGCTGGCCGTTTAATTAATTTATCAGAAAAGAGTCGGAAAGACGCGACGAAATGTAAAAGGTATTTCTTCCTGCTCGGTTGAACGGCACTTAAGAACAGCTGATTTTGTATTTTTTATTGTGAAGGCGGAATTCGAATTGTACATTGTTGTTTTACTAGGATGGTTTCTTTATCGGGAATCTTTTTGTGATCTTGTAGCCTGTCTGGACTTAGTCCAAAGTTAGACCAATACACTCGATTTATTCGCTCAACAACCAATGAACTCGTATCTCAATCCAGTGATGACCTACGTAGAGTCCTAGGTCATCACTGGTCAGTACGAGATCATTGGTTGTTGAGCGAATAAATGGAGTGTACTGGTCTAACTTTGGACTTAGCAGAGCCTAAGTCCTATGTTAGGCCAGAACACTCGATTTATTCGATCCACGATCCAAGTCTGCCTCAGCAGCATTCTAAAGACCACGGTTCAATCTCGCATAGGTCAACGTACTAGAAGATAATTACACACATATAATTAAAAACCAATTGGTAAACTACTCATACATCTAGCAATCAAGATCACACGTGACAGTACGCCTTCTAATTCAATTTCGGCCGTCTTCGGTCGTCGGCATAGTTTTCATAAACCGATTTGAACTCATGACCCTTGCTTCCGCAGGCAAGGCAAGCGTGGTAAATACACTACTTGGCTATACCGACCTCTGAACCTTGAGTCAAGTCGATACAAAGCGGTACGGATGTTCAAGTCTCCGAGTTCGCAGAAAGGATGTAGGCATAAAGCAGCCAAGTTTATGATTCATTTGCAAACGAACAGTAGGTCTGCATTCATGAATGATGATGTGATCTTAAATTTTTGTATGTACTCGCTTTTTGTCCACTGTTACTGTTTTGGTCCAGATTCCTTATCGCAGGAAATTGTTAAGAATGCTTTGTTTGCGAATTACTGTTATGAATATAATATACCTACTTGGTTTAAGTGGGCAATTTATCTTACTTAAAAAACCTATTTGTTATTATGGGTTAAGGAGGTTTCTAAGGTGGCGCCAAGCGTTTTTGTTTTTCCATCCCACGCAGGAGTTATCCAATAAGGTTATTTCTAACTTATTTCATATATCGTTTGTCCTTACAACGCTGCCATTATAGCCTTCGAGACCAATGCCAAGATTTTCTTAGGCCATCAAAATCTGCTCTAAGCCAGTTTTCCTATACCAAAGGCTGAATTTTTGCAACTAATTGTAAAACAAACAATAGGTACATAAGTAATAAGGATGAACAAAGAAAACCCTTAAAAAGGCCTCGCTCACCATGACCATTAACTATATTTAGAGATACGAAGCACCATAAAATTTTGATTGCCGCGTAGGTCTTGAGACGGCCTTGACTCCTAGTAGTTGAATGATTCACACGCCTACAGTCCTGGTCGCTTGGACCACTTCGTCACCAAATATGCAGAAGTGTTTGATACTTTACGTGTCAAAATTGTGTTTCACCAAAATGCTGTGTCATTGAATATAAATTAAGCTGTGCTGTGAGTGAATTTACGAGATTCTTTTCCTTGATTTTTTGAGAGTATATTTTGGTAGAGTCCATAAAATATTAGGTGTAGAGTACTGGGCTGATTTATATTCTAAGCGAAATTCGCAAACTACAACCTTGAAGAATGGAATATAATCAACATAAATTGACGATACTAATCAGAATACACTCAACTACTAGAATACGAGGTGTTAAATAAATAGACGTCTTTTAAATCCTAATCGAAAATTAAAACAATTTCCCTGTTTCTCTAGTACATGAGAATCCTTTTACAAAAAGGTGTGAAATACATAATAACAGAGACGCTACTGTGCTTTTTAAATTAGAGCACGTCCATACATTTCTCTTTTTGGGATGTCGATATTTCGAGAGCACGGGAACGGGTTACAAAACGTCGATTTGATTCGGGAGGCGATGCTCATGTTCGTGTAGTAAATAAACATTGTCGTAGCCAGCAGGGGGCGCCCGGAGCGAAGGTGCGAACAAACAGGCGAGCAAACAAATTGCATATTTATTCTACATTAACAAACGTAGTCGCCGAGCCACTTAGACGAAATAATGCGACGAACGTATGAATGTTCGATTTATGAAAAACTTAACCGCGCTTAGAACCTTGTCATATTTTGGCGTCGTGAAAAATGTGACGTATTACCTCAATTGACAAGTAACGAGTTTGATGTGATAAAGAACAGGCGTGATCAACGTTTTCGTTAGGTGAGTAAGAAAGAATTGACGTCAAACAACCGTTCCCTGTAAACAATTACATAATTGCGTATGTGGATGGAAAAATAAGAAGTTTATAAAGATTTCATTGGCCGTTTTAGAAATTCAATGTCTTTATAGAGTCGGCGATATATTGAATTAAACATTGGCTACCCAGTTACGTCCCCTCTTATCTAGTTGCTACACATGTATAAATAATCGAATCGTTACTAACACATCAGTTTGCTAATAAAGCAATTTACTTGTGCAGTTTATACATGAGAACTTTTTGTGCTGAAAACGTACTTTTTGCGGTAATTTAATATGGATGATATGTTCATTTTATATAGTCTGTCTGATCAAGAAGTCTATTAAAATAACTTACGAGCCGTAGGTTCTGACAAAATCAAAAGAGATTTCTCTATAAACACAAGACATAATAAATAAATAATATGTAATCATGAGCATCGGTCTGCGCGCGAGCCGGATGCCAAGATTCGTTCCGAACATGTCACAGGCGCGATGTCATGTTTACATTCTGTATTCATCAATCTATGTGTCTGGGGAGGTATAGTTACGCAAACGCGCAAAAAGCGAAGTGTAACGACCGGCGAACCGCCCTTGAACCTGAGAACACGTGCACTGACGGACAGACATGACGACAATATTTAACATTCAACACGTAAACTACTCGTAAGCGAGAGGAAACTCCGGCACCGCCCGGTACACTGTTCGCTACGGAATTCATTATTATTAGATGACATGACGCTCATGTTTCCATCCTGAGATTAAGGCCGGCCTAACTCGAACGCAGTAGGTATTCAACGCTTACCCCAGCCCCCGCAACGAGTAGCGATACGAAACAAATTACGATCCGCGGGGGACCCCCGCGCCAGGCGCACCGCTCATAAGTTCATGAACTCGAGTAGGTCACAGAATAGAGCGATGCAGTAGATCAACTTGTATTGATTATTATAAGTTAATTTTTTTATTAAGTATTTTTTAAGGTTGTAGATAGATTAGGTAGGTATTATATAAACTTAAACTTAATGAATAATAATTCAAAATAGGTATAAGTAGGTACTTATAATTTTTTGAATAAGGTGGATTTAAAATCTGACTGACACGAAGATCATGAATACGGGTACGATTCAAAAGTGCGCGCAGCGCGCTATTCGACTTTGATGCGTCATCTTCGTGCTACAGTCTATAAAATCAAGTAGTATTTAGGCACATTTAATTTATGAGAATTGTATTACAATTTTGGAATAACAATATCAAGATTGTATTGGGGTAGGTGGGGCGTGTATTTAATTAATTTATGTATTTTTTATGGTGTTACAATAACGAGTGAGATGATATTTAAAAAACCGGCCAGGTGATATCGGACCACGCACAATGAAGGGTTCCGTAGTTGGGATGAATTTATCCCAAGAACAAACTTAACATTGTAGTTGAAAAACATTTTCTCCCATACGGAATGTATGGGGAGATCATGTTTATCAAACTGCAAATTTAAGTTGGTCGGTTATTACTCGTTATATATACTACTGCTGTAATTTTTTTCACAAATCCAAGTACAATCATTTAGCTGGCAGGGACGACGACAGTTGACTCTAACAAAACATTTCAGTTAAAAGCTTAATATTTCGCAAACGGATCCCTTAATCCAAAAATGGTTTTCACAAACTCACAATATTTTTGAACGACCTCTCTAAAGATACCCCATACCATGGGGTAGATGAGAAAAAAAAATATCCTCACTTTTCGTGTAGGGGAGGCACCCTAAAAAATAATATTTTTCTTGATTTTATTTTACCGCTTTGTCTTCGTGTTTAATATGTATACATATGCCAAATTACAGCTTTCTAGTACGAACCGTCTCCGAGCTAAGCCGCGGACAGACAGACGGACGGACAGACAGACAGACAGACGGACATGGTGAAACTATAAGGGTTCCTTGTTTACTTCGGAACCCTAAAAACTTACTCGTTATCCACCGAATCATTAGTTGATACATACGCTCTGCCCTTAGCCTGCAACTGCATTGCTCTAAAACATTGAAGACCGACGTAAACATTTCAAGCGAAGTTTCTTTTTTCGCATGTGTACAACGGGGCCCCGTGAAGGAAAAATTTCGGAGCCCCCCCCCCCCCCTTTTTGAGATATGATTTTTTAATATTCTAACCTAACTTTCGAATTTTCGGAAGGACTTTTTGTATAAGGGTACATATATTTGTGGAGGGGAGTAGGAGATCCCCCCGTCATGGGGGAAGTTTAGTTAACGCATTGTTTTTTTTAACTAAATATTTTGCGATCTTATTTTGATGATTTGTTGGAGGAAGCACTGTACTTTGTGGCTATCTGATAGGTTTTTTTTTTTTTTGTCAGGCGTAGTCGACAGAGTCCCGCTTAGCGGGGCTCCTATTTCTGGGTGGTTTAAAAAAAATAACCACGAAGGGGATAGCGGGGTCTAAAGACCCCGCCATCCCCTTCTAACCTAACCTGTCCGTGTCGGTGTGCCCCAAGTCCCGAGCTCGCTTCGCTCGCTCTTGCAGCCTACCTTCCCATTGCCTTTTAACTAAGTCGAGATGTGTCGGGACTTGGAGCATCCCGGCCAAGCTTGAGCTTGACAGCAGAGTAATAGATTAAGTGAAGTATTAGTAACAACACAAAATGGCGTCGTTTTACGTTTGGTTTCAAATACGGCAATAGTCGGTAAATTATTTTAAGTGTTAATTTAATAGCACTCATTTAAATCAGCAAAATATAGGTAATATAATGAAATATGCTTAAAAAGTATCTAAACCATAAATATACGTATTTATTTCATCATTATTATAAAGTACAACATTTTAGTGTGTTGATTTTTCGTAAAACGAAACGTTCAATGTCGAGACAAAATGTCAAAAGTGACTAAATAATGCTAAATTTCTTCGATTTTGTTTTTTTTTTTCTCGTAAACCATTTATCTCCGCAACTTAAAACTTTGCGTGGAGGCTTCTAATAATATAATCTTTCTGTAAAAAAAATATGGACTCCCAACTCGAGGGATGTTAATCTAAAACTTAGCCACAGTTTTCGCGTCGATGTCCCTGCCACCCTGTATATGTACTTTTATTTTATTTATAAGCTTTTCATAACTTGATACAGTGTTTTTAGTAAGGAGTGTACTTCGCATGAACGAATTTGTGCCTAAACGTTACCGAAAATAATAAATCATATTTTTGTAGGAAATGGTCATACTGTATATTTCTACACTATGGCACGAATGTGTTGCGCGTATTAGGTACATGGCATAGACGAGACCTACACAAACGTTGCAGACACCATAAAATATTATTATTTTTTGTGTTGTGGTGGCAAAAGCAGTGTCAAGCTGGTCTCTTATTCTAATGAAACTCCGTACGTTGGGCCACCTCAAGGTCATAGTGTTATCACTTACCACAGACGCGTGACGTGTGGTAGACAATACAATACCTACTTACCTAGGCTAATAAACATTATAAAAACCACCCGGACCAACTCAGCGGGATGAACTATTTGATATTTAAAATAGTAAAACATTATAACATTTGCACGCGTGGCGGCTTTATGCTCTGTGATATAGGGTTCAAATTCAACTATTTTACACACTTGATGCGGTTGGTAAATCTATTCCGGGAGAAAAATAAACCATTATAACTTTTGCGCGCGTGGCGTCTTTATTTACATTGGCATAGGGTTTAAATTCAACTGTTTTACACACATATTTGCGGTATGTAAATCTATTCCGCGTAGGTACTTACCTAGTTAATAAAGTTAAATATTATAAATTTATATAATATAGGTACCTATGGTAATATTGTCAAAGCATCCTTACTTTTTTTATTTATTCAGCCTTCGTAGACCTAGCGACGACAGCATTTTTTTTTAATTTTGCCCATTTTTTAAAATAAAATAACTAAGAAGTACCTACCTAAAAAAAATCACTATTTAAAAATTAAACTATAATTATACAGGTACCTATTATTATTTACAAATTTACAATACATTTTTGGCTCAGCCGGTAACAGAACTTAGCGGGGGTGGCGGGTTCGCAAAAATTGGCATACGTCCGACCTCCAAGACGTTCCGCTCGGGACTGAATGACACGGGGCGAGCGCATGAAAAGATGAAAACGCTTGATTTTGGAATTAGTGGTATAAGTATTTTCATATTTCACATTATGACGGCCGTTTTCTATCACATTTTTTACGACCTTTATTATGGTATAAGTTTTATTATTCAAAGCCTAATATAACTCAAATAAAATGATAATTAGACCATAATTTAGACGTGTCTTTGCGATTTAATTGGATGCAGTAAAGTGCACGTAATCGTGTATCGGACGGCCGAAATACCTAGATCGAAGGGTGAAATATATCATATGTTTTTTTCAAAATTTTAATCCGTGTTATCTACGAATAAAATACAATATAAAATGACGTTTTTCGGGGTCACCTCGCCTTAAAGCCATTCGCGATGAGCTCACGATGAGATTTTCGAAATTTATGCTTTACATTGCGTCTCTATTAAGCAAACATACTAACTAAAAACTTTTCAAAAAATGCAATGTACGACGGCGGAGCAAAATTGCTATTGTAGACTCATTTGGTATCTTTGAAAGATCACCGAAAGGACTCGAGCAGAATACATAAAATAGTAGAGCAAATTCCAAATGCACAAAGCAATCGTAACAAGCTTTTAAGAGCACATTCGTTGCCGTTGTTTAGACATTTTTGGCATCCATTTTTACGATACGCAGTAACCCGGCAAACCGTGACGGCTGAACGGACTTGGATACAATTTGGTACAGGGATTGAATGTATCCTGGACTGAATATTTTTCCGTCGGGACAACAAATGGCTACACACCCATGATATAGGTGTACATTATGGTCGTGTAGGATATGTTAGAATTCCTGAACTTCATCTTAAAACGCCCACAATCACATTCAAATTATCGGAGAGATTCGTAAGTACTTACATCACAGCTGTATGTTTTGACATGGCCGACCTTGAACCGCCATGATGGACAGTTGGCAAGGCATCCGAGGCGATAAACTGGCGCTTTCGGAAGAAACGATAGTTTTTCATGGATTTTCTTGCAGAAACACGATGGACCAGAACGGGGTAATGGTTTTTGACATTACGTAATATTGTTCAGAGTATAATGGGAGGTCGCTCGACTGAGTTAATGTTTTACTAATAACTTTGTTGAGTGATACCCAGCTATTAGTGGAATTGAGATAACGTAACCATTGAGCGAGCTATAACTACCAAAGAAATGTCTACAAGACTGGCTGAAAGAAGCTTAGAAAAAAAAGCACTGGTCCAATCCAAAACCCATTGGACTGTCTAAAATGTCTAATAATATAGGTATATGATGCTTACGTCAGTCATTATATCAGGGCTCCTGATTAAGTATGCATTAGATCATTCAACGTATCAAAAGCTTTACCAAAATCTACTTTACGACCCTGCACAACTTCATTTAGGATTGTTCCAAAATCTACAGAATTATAAACATGACGTAAGCCCTGTCTTGGTTCACCTTGAAACTGCCAAGGAATTTGTAACTGAGGTAGGAATTTCGCAAAGAATTCGCTGTGAAATTCCCTTCGTGACTGAAACCATCCTTCGTCACATTTCGTGTTAGTGTCGCTGAACTAAGATGGCCTCAGTACCAGTAGCGTGTAAAGTATTAGTTTTGCCAATGAACTCCACAAGGTCAAGTGTACTTAAAGAATTATTAGATACGTAGACATGTAAAAATGCTTTATGGCATTAATGTAGGACTTTCCAGAAACTGTTGTCATGTAGAAACAAATATACTTAATGCAAAACTAGTATTTTCTGTGATGGCGGATCTAACAGCTATATCTTAGGATGAAGTAGGAATCAAATTTAAAATATTTTAAGTAATACAAGTAATACAATTTTAAGTACTACCCCGGCTTATTTCGATTTTAGCCTAAAAACGCAATTCCTGACCTTTTGATTCTTTTAAGTCGATATCCAATTCGTAGATTTCATACTTCTCCGACATTCTTTTACGAATATTAGTTCCGTGTGAACATTTAAGGCTTAAACGTCGAGAAATTCTTGGGAGAATAGAATTTATAAACAATAAACACAAAGCAATCCTATGTTATTCCAAGCAACGCCTACGAGAAACATCAAATCAAATCCTATCCCGGAAAGTACTGAATAAAACATTCCACAAATCTCATCAAAACGCTTCAAAGTATATCTAAATAGCAATCTTGATGAGTGAGCACACCCAGCCATAGCAAAAACGACAAAAGGTTTATGAGAAATTCATCAGAAGAGTTGAAAAATTTGAAGATTTTTCGGGCGACGAAATCCCGCGTGTATTTTATACGAACGATGAAAGCGATCATTATTCAGAAAGAATAAGTACAAAGTAGACTGAGAAAGCGAATACGGCCTACCTTGAACCTCAGGGGATCGATACAATGCCATAATAACCGTATTTATAATAGCTATCGATCCTCTGTAGCTACTAACATTTTTCATGACCAAGGCCGCGTTGAAAATAGATTGATGGATTCCTTTACACGAAATTAAAGTGGTGTGTTTTGTGATAGCTTATTGCGATCATCAATTTAGTACGGGAGAATGCCCCGGAAGGGTTATGAAGAAACGATTTTTTAAATAAATAACTATTCAGGTTTAAGATATTATGCTTAGGGGAACAGCTAAAACTTCGACCGTAAAAAGGGTTCGTATTTTCGGATCGTGTGCTAACATGAAAATAACTGCCACGTTTCCCGCGGAAAGTTGAATGAACTGATTAGCTAATTAATAGTTGCGTAAAGTATTGTCGGTCTTCTTATAGTTAAGGTTTCATTTAAGCTGTCTAGGGTCAAAATGTGACTTACAAATTGGCTCTTGGGATATAAGATACACCAGTTCAAAGAAGCGGGGTTTTCGTCGACCTCGTTACGCAAAACATAACAAGACTCATATCACGAAGACATCTTCAAAAGCATATCTACGGTTAACTTCTGTAGGTCACGCCTCATTTTAGTAATGGACCTTAGTAGACCCGGTAAAAGCTGGCTAAAACCACGCCATGACGACACAATTATGATGGATAACCCGACCTAGACGCATAATTTCGGCAGCAGCTTAAACAATACAAGCCTAAAATTTTTGCATATATAATTTCGCAGATGGCTTTCATACGACATCTACTTGTTCAAGATAATATCTCAGTGGGTTTTCTATGGCGTGTTGTGCAATAAAGACATAATGGTATCATCATATTTCACTGATGCTTATCAATGGCGTCCACATTGTAACGCTAGCGACAAAATTGCCTGCAAACTATAACGCGATATTAAAATATAGGTTTGTTCTCGTAATTATATGGTGCACTGATAACTTCAAACATGAATTATGTACTGAAACCAAGTTGCCTTGTGTGGGTGGTTCATTCATAAACTTAGACTGGATTGTTTTAGCTTGCTTTTGTGAATAACTAGTGTTGGTTAGAATGTTGTAGGTTGGACCAAACGACGCTAATAGAATCGATACGTAGTCATTCCCATTTATTTTAGTCAGTTTTGACTTTTGATATGCCAATGTTGGTTTTGGACAAAGCTTCAGGTGCATCTCAACAACCTGTATTACCATTATGACTAACCACACAACTATTCCAAGAGCCACAACACATTACCATTAAGATGACCCATAAACCTCAGTAGCACCATACTTCACAAGCATCTAAGTAAAGCCATCTAAAAGGAAACAGCCCATTTTTCGCAGAACTTTGAAGGACAAACAGGGTCTCGGTCAGAGACGTGACCTTCGCAAGACGACGGACGTCGGAGTGTCCTTGACCGCTGGGTGTCAGTCTACCCACGTACGTCGCACACGCCATAAACCACTCATTATGTTAAGCCAAATGTACTGACTGGCACGCAAAATTGTATTTGCCGCCATCGTACATGCTAATGTTACTTGAACACTGCGAGGATCGTTTAGATTTCAGTTGCGAACTGTATAATTAAGTTTGTGGAAGCGAACATTGAGCTTTTGTATTCAATTTTGATCTCTATGTGAAGGGTGTTAAAGTTTGTGTTGTATAGCTACTGTGTATAGGTATATATATGAGGACGGAAACTAACTTCCCTAACGTAATAGTGAAGTGTTTGATATGTCGGAAGTTATGACTAACTCGCTAGAACTATGTAGGAGTTGGCTAGTCTGGCTGGATGTAACGACCTCCTTTGTGTCGCCGGCCTGTACGGGAAACGTGTATTATTTTGATAATTTCATGTTTAAGCGAATGGGCGGCCTACTGGGAAACACGAACGTATGGTATGACAACGTAATCTTTAACAAACTGCCAATTGCATGAAAGAAATGCTTATGTAAATCCAGTTGGCATTTACAGCAAATTACTAATGACATGAAAGAATTAGCTTTTATGATTGAAGACATAAAACACTATAATTTCTAAAATCACGAGCCTTGAGAAACCGTTACATGGCGCTATAGCTTAATGACAATAATTAATATAATTTATATTTACATGATCTTTAATTATTTAAGGCCTTGACACTAAAACAGTAAGTAGATTTAATTTTACAGAAATGAATTAGACACTTAATTAATTTCTAATAATGCTAATACTAGTTTATGACGTTGTACTACCCAGGTAATGTTTTTAAATACAGGCAGAATTTTTCCATTTGCCTCCTCGAGATCCGAGCCATCTTTTGTAAAAATGAGTGAGCGAGTGAGTAATTATGGTGTACAATCAAGCAAATTCTATATATATATTTATCTATCTATATTTTTTTGTATTATCGTATATAAAAACACAGCTAATCACGCTCCCCTGGGCCCACATCAAACGTATCAAAACACAAGACATCATACAAGACAAGATTATGGAAATGCACTAAAACCGAACCTGATACTACAGCGGCGTCCTCAAACAATATTGACTCTCACATCTAAAGAGGTCTGTCATTATTATCTTACAATACATTCTGCTCTTAATGGAGGTCCGGAGAGCCCGGGGTACTCGGGAGTTCGGACAGACGGATGCAGGAGCCAAACACGACGACATCGCATCACCCGACCGCCCGTCGTGTTTTTGCATTTGCCCCGTTACTAGGGCTGGCGACATGATTTATTTTATCGTTTTCGATTGATGTGGATATGGCAGCTGGTGATGGAGAAACAAAGGAAGGTTATTAATTGATTTGACGATTTTGAGGTAACACCTATGGCCGTGTCCTAACCGAAAGCTATCGTCGCGGGAATGGTCGCGTGCATGTCACTTTTTGTTCGGAAAACTGGAAAGAGGGTTTCGGCGTGACCACGCGTTTACCGAATAAACAGTTCGAACGCGACGATCGCTTTTAAATAGGACGCGAGGTAAGATTTACTCACACGATCGCACAAGTCGCGTTTGTACGTCATATTTCATATAAGCGAGCACGTAATCACGTAAACTGTCGCTTTCAGTTAGGACACTAAGTAGGTATGTCTTGTAGTCAAAGCCCTCTGTCCCTGTGTCATACTCGTAGATCGATAATATTGGTGGGATTGATAAGAAATTATAAATAGGTATAGTCACAAATAAAATTACAGTAGACTATAATAGACGACGTATATTTAGTACCCTGTAAGAAATCGACACGTGTTTCACCTCTCAACGACGAATCCTCAGGATGACGATTGACTTGTTGCGAACCCGGACACGACGTGTTGCCACTTCAAGCGCAGAATGCAGTAGACGGTAATTTAATGAAGGTCTTATTTGAACAAAACCAATTCCATTATATTACACGTTCCACCTCAATCATTTTATTTTCCAGACTAAAAGCGGCTATAAATTGTTAAGTGCATAACTTACGAGGCTATCATAAACCTATCTTTATTAACGACTCACAAACCAAGTTAAACAATACTTTGATACTTAGGAGCCATATCTTCAGGGATACTAAACATATAAGTAAACGGGAGTCCGATCAAAACAGCCATCTTCTAAACGCCCTTCAAACTTTTTATGACAACGTTACTCAAGTGTAACTTATTTAATCTTTCGCCAGAGTGTTCGGCAACCCTGGCCGAAGTTAAGCTCTTATTTCTGCCTTATTGTCCGTCCGATATCTATCGAATCAATCGCAAAGGTCAATGCCACCACTTTGATAGCCAAAAGTTTGCACGCGGCAAACTTTTTGCAACAGAACCCATATTAATCAAGAGCTTTTTATAGGAATAATGGAGTATGTATTCACTGAGTCTTGCTTCCGAAAACTTGAAAACATTCCGTTTTTTGTCAAAGTGTAATGCTGTAGGAGTCTCTTGTAAATATTTTCGATTGAAAGTCATCTACCGAATGCTTTTAAGTTTACGTGGAAATCGAGCACGAACAATTTATTTCGTTTAAAATCAAGGCTCGCAAAGAGGCGCGACGCGACTCTAATGAAACAATTTCTAAGAAAACTTCATGTTAGAGCAATTACTGGTGCCGCGTCGCGCCTGTTTGTCGGGACCCTTTAAATTGCGATGTAGGTATTAAGAGTTTAAGTTACAATGAATAACCACAAGTCCACGTTCAAATATAGCTTCATAAAAACTTCAATTAATTTACAGCTGCCATTCAGAGAGCATAACCCATAAAGTTCGCCCCACAAACTTTGCTTCGTGATCATATCCCCGATAATTTAATTTTTGAGGTTTTCCCAAAAATCTGCTTACTCACAAAAACCGTACCTATGTTTCAACAAGACAATAATAAAATAGGACGTAAAGATAAACCGGCCGACTCGAAAACCGGAAACAATAAAAAACGTAATATCATAACCGCATAAAAACCGGCATTTAAACATATCACTGGAGGGAATCGTAAAACACCATCTTAATATCAGTACGTGTAGTTCGTAACTAGCGAAAAAACGAAGCTTTATGTTAGTGAGAATTTAAAGGCATAACTATAAAGTGTAACAGAAACCCGATCGTAATTAAACTAATCATACAATTTTAATTACAGAGTAGTCTCATACTTTGCGAATTTATAGCTTATTTTTAAGATTTATTGATATTAACTTCTTATTTTAATCTTTGAGAGGATTTATTGAATTCTCGAATGGAGTCGACGACTTCCAACAAAAAATATAACTTAAAAATACAGTAAAAAATATACCAAGCTAAGGACAAAAAAAGGTTACTTATCCAATACATCTTAATAAGCTTAAATTAAGCATAAAAACATTTGATATTTCTAAATTATTTTTGATATCAGTCGACTCGATCACACAATTTCCTATTTGTGACTGCGTTCATGTCCCGCAGCACGCGCGACGCGAAAAACCAGCGCTCGCGCACCGATCTCAGCAAAAACGCGTCTGCTCGCTAATGAAGAGTTGGAAGGGCACGTATTAATTAGTTGGCGCTCAGCGGCGCGTGCGCCAGCCAACATGGCCGACCGGCATTCCTTGTCAACTATTCTAGTCTTGATACGGTTCGAGTAGCTACAGATAACTATTGTTGGCGCAAATGAATTAACTTAATGGAAACTTTAGTAAAGCATTTATAACATGTTGTTTCAATTTGGGTCGATTTAGATTCCACTCTGTCTGTCAAACGGTTAATGCAGCTGATATAGACGCCTTTAAATTCAGTTTATTTTTAGATGCCTTCGATTGCATCCAAAAATTACCCTTCACGACATTGTGTTTTAATTACGCTTTAAGAATTCAAGCGTTGAACACGAGACTATACGTGGCCGATTCACAAAAGAACCATAAAACAACATTCAAAACGCATAATGGTTGTCCAGTCGTCGACATCCTACATTATATTTAATTTGTATTCACGCGGTCGGATCCAGCGGGAAGCGACACTGCCAGCGTTATCTTCACAATTACACGCCGAATCTAATCTCGAAATCTGTGTTACAAAAAGAGCTATCACACGTCAGATAAACACACCCACATCCTCTAATATTAACATTCACTTCTGTCTATCAAGATGACTAATGCCACTTTCCAACAAGAGGATCGTGTCGTAACGTAACGTACAGTGTATGCTGTGTCGCGTCACCGGAGCGTGCACTGTGTCTGATATTCGCTAAACGCTATCAATTGTATCGGCATTTAAAGTCCACAGTAGTATATATGGGCGGCGTGGATAGTACGGAATTAGACCGGCAACGACCCGGCCCGATTTAGATTTGTCCCCGGCACAAAAAGTACATAGGAACCGGCGCGCCTAAACGACTAACGTGCTCTCCTGTCACACCGAACCGAACTGACATTTAACTGACAACTGTAGCAAATTCATTTACTGATTTACTGGAACATAAAAACAAATATTTGAAAAATAAACAATAGCTTTATAAAGTTAAAGTTCGTACAAAAAATTTAAAAAAAATGTTTTTTCGAGCTGCAAAAATAATCAACGACTTGACATTAAAAGTTTCAGCAAAAGCAAAATAAAACAAGCAACAATTGTTTACAGGAACAAAAGCAAAAAGTTTCAAGGTAGATTTGATCAAATCTTTGTTTTAGCGAACAAGAAAGAAGCCGCAAAGGGTAAACAAACGATTTTCAAAGTCGTTATTGTAAATGGAAGCGGTTTCACTTTTCACAATTCTAATCGTTTGTTAGCCATTTTCCTAGTTATAAATGAAAGTAAAAGTTTTACGACGACGATGTTTTGTATGCTAAGTGTTTTACTTTTAACTTTTTATATTTTTTTGCTAGCAGCATACATGATTTTTCAACCTTTCATTGCTTCCTAGTAGAGGTTACTTCCTAGAATGCTGCTGAAAGGAATTTTAGGGTTATTTCATACGGATGGGTATGAGTTCAGTTCACTAATCCGATTGCTAAGTCATCTACATAACAGTGTAACAATCATCTAAAATCAAATTCACGGGCTTATTGAAATCTGGAAGCTGCAGCACCAACCTCGGTTGATTAAACTCACCGAATTACGCGTCGGTGCAAACGCGTCCACCGCTAAATAGCCAGATATTTCTGGACACACGACACCCTCCGCTCACACCGTAAAAGACACCGCTACAATGTCTCTACACATAACATATATGGTGTAGAAAGTTATGTCATCCTATCGTAACCCGAGCTTGCGGAAGCAACGTAAATCATTGTCGGCGAGGGAATACGTTTGAATCAATTTTAAGGCAGGAGTTATACGAGGATTTTCTTGTGTTGATTTACGATGTAGGCCATTCATCTTGGAGGTTCGGTAGTTTAGTTATATATGGCGGGATGTGCGTCGGTGTGACATGGCGTTTGTTTTGAATGAAAGCAGTAATTAATAAAGATGCAGCTTTAAAGATATTACTTTAGAGAAGTTCACTATAATCTAGGCAGTCAATGCGATCACTCATTTTGGTAGCCTATATATCGTAGTCAGACGCTGGACATGAAGTTTGGCTAAGCTGAACTCGGAAAGAGGATTGATGTGCACCGCTGTCTTAGTTCTTTTACACTAACCTGATTTATGGAGAAGCGCAGCTGGACATATGAATTGCCTGCAGCATGTTTCCCATTAGTAAAGTGTGCTTGCTTTTTCCTCAATGACACCGGGGTCAAAAATTCAAACACAAATCAATATAGCACTAAAGAAGAGTTAACAAGGAAGAAGCCCTCAATACTCACAAGGAAACGACAATCACAATCCACCATTAATCATGACCAGAGTTACAAGTAACATTCACAGAGCATTTCACAATTAGAACCATGTCATCCGCAGTGGCTTTCTCTCCGTTGTTGTCAGCTATCATGGATGACCCTAATACCTTTCGTATTATCATAACTGGTTCATTATATAATTGCTTTGTATTTCAAATTAGAGAATGCAATCAAAGATAAGTTAGCAGCAATATTAGATATTGAGATTAACTAACTGTACATGCATAACTTTGTTTTGAAATGTGCTCCGGGTCTGCAGTGACAACTTTCGTATGTTTGAATGAGTGTCACGTAAAATTATTGTAATGTTACATATCCAAAAGATTGTAACAGTTTTAGATCATTTGATACAATAACACTTTCGCCATATTTATTTACTAGATCACCTCGTTCTGAGTTTCTAACGGATATAGTCCCATTTGCAACAATGTTTTTACCCTTGAAAAGCTTTCCCCACTTTCTCAGGTCGTTCGAATCAACAAGTATCATTAACCCTTCACAAACGTCCAAGCAATCGACCCCAATCATCGTGAAACCTTCTGATTGATCCCGAACCAATTCCGCGCATTGCTTGTTAAATTGTCATATTAACCTTCAGAGCGGACCACTCCTAATCTGTGCAAGAGGCCTCTTAGATGTATTAGTTAATTAATGCAACCCAACTTCACCTTGACACGATCTAAACGAGAACGTAGACTGTGAACGACCGACCTTTGCATTGGCAATGAAATATCTTGTTGTCAATTTGGAACGTTATTACCGCATAGCTTGAGTGTGTGTGTCAACGGCCCGGTTCTGTTCCGAAATATGACACGTGAATTTATAAATAAAAAAACTCGAATATTTCTCAATGATTCTTTAACCTTTAATATTATCTTCAACGATGCCACATTAACAGCATAAATTACTCACGGTAGACAAAAAGTTGTTAGAAACTTAAGCTATGAAATTGCAAAAAAAAATAAGTTACCTTTAAATTACCACTAATAGGCTCAATAAAAAAACTTAAGCGAAAAATAGCGAGCGGTGAAACGTAAGATTTCTGAGCGTATAACGACCTCGGCTATCAAAACAACGTAACAAAGTTCTGGGAAGTAATTCTATCGTTTAAAAGGGAGCGAGCCTGGCCTAAGGGTTGCTAATCATCTTATTGTTCCAACATTGGATAAGAAGGCACGCGATTTTTATACCAACGGCATAATTGTTTTAAAAAAGTTAATATTTCGTTCACCGAAATATTTTTAGGGTATGAACGGATAACAATCGGGGAGTGAAATTATTACAATAAATAAATATGGGAGCGAGGTGTTCGAAATTGCGATATTCAAAATAAATGGGTGGAAAAATGAACGCAATCCAATAAAAGTTTGAGTGAATATCATAAATACTGTTTCACACGAATATTGGCAAAAATATATTGAATATTTTTCTGTATTAAAAACGTCAAAAGAGCAGTACTCGTAATGAACATATCAAGAGAAAGCTTCAATAACTTTTTCATTTTCCCGAAATCAGTTAATAATGATATTGCGGTAACTATCGAGGCCTTTTTAAGGTGCCGTCGATTGACTTGTACAAATGATGTCCAGGTGCATAGGTTGCAAAAATTCGGACTTCATTTCTGCACCATGCAATTATTTAGCCATCAATTTTCGATCAAAGAATCGTGTCGAAAATTTTTCAACATTCGCGAGTTATTAATCAAAGTAATGAATGTATTTTAACTTTAAATTTGGAAAACGAACACTTTTGTGTTCGTTGTACAAACGATGTGAACAAAGCCAATTTAATATGGGAAGGTATGGACTAAGTTTGCAGGAAGATTGGATTAGAATTTTCAGTAGAGGCTTCATCGCAAGCGGGGTTTGGTTGTTAATTCTGGTCATGATTTTTTATTTTTTTCCAAAATATTGTCTTTCAACTATCTGTGGTCTCAAACATTTAAAGCTGAATCGAATGATAAGCTGTTCACGCTCAAGACTGAATTACAGCGGAAAATCAAATCAAACAACCAAAACGCCAACAGTATAACCCCAAGCCTACCGACAAAGCAATAAGAACAATAGTTTTAATGCACCTTTAGTTTATAAGTAACCACAGAAGGATTCCCAAGACACCGTGAGACGTCGCGGTAGACCACAAAGGAAATGGCGAAATGATCTTAGACTTCCTAAAGGAGAGCCGGAGGATGTGATGAAGATGAGAACGGACCGACTGTCCGTAAATGTAATAGATTGCGGACTAGATAATCATGACGTAAATTGTTTTGAAACTTGTTTTCATATTGATGCACTGTTTCCGGAACTTTCGATGACTGTTTTGTATACAAAAGAATTTTGTGTTGGGGATTGACTATAGCATACGAAATAAAGATATTCCGTAATCAGTCTTTAAACTTTTGTTGTACGACAATGAGAAGCCTTAATCCTAACACTAGTTTCTTTTTAATAGACAAAGAAGCCTGACCGGGATTATCTCCCTCTTTTATTTCTTCGCGAATTCTTTATTTCCAGCCAAGCAATCAAACATCAAAACGAAATGACATCCCCGTAATTAAAGAGTTTCTAATCGCCACACTGATCCACTGAAACGCACAAGATAAGGCACACACAAAAAACGGGCCAATTCTTCGTTTATCGTTAAATTGTTAAGCATCGGAGGGTTTTCGTCTTTGGTCCTTTGGTGCATCGGCATGTGAAGCCGTTTGTCGGTGAGGTGCAACTTTAGTTTATGGCTTTTTTCATTCATTCTCGTTCTGAGAACTGGCGGCTTTTTGGCGCCTACCTAAAGCCCTCAGTTTTTTTGGAGGGAACAATTTTTGGCGCGAATGCGGTATCAGATTGAGGGAACTCGTTCCTATTAGCTGTAGGTGCAATACTGTTTCTTTTTATATTCCTTGGAATTGATATAGATTTATGTGTCTTTGTATTTGTCTTGTGAACTCAAAGTTATTCGTCCAGGCACATAAAATATTGAACTGAATGTTTTTCAAGGCATTTATTGCTAGCCAATTCGTTGTGACGGGAAAAACCATAGTTCTTGAGTAATTATCGTAAAAAGGTACACTCAAATAACTGTTGGTACTTGAAAAACAATTGGAAGACACCGGAGGCGTCCCCCAGCTGAGTTTTGTTAGCGCTGACATTGTTCTCGCGAAGTAAATAAAATTTTATTCATCAGTAACAACAAAAACGAATCCTCTTACCGGGAAGACGCGGCCATTTCACCAGCCACCCTCGACAACAAAAGATGAACGGAATCCATTGTGATGGAGCCTTTTATGGTACTTGCGCTCATGAATTGGAATCTATGGGTGGTATGTTGGCGGAGCTCATTTTTGTATGTAATAACATTTTGTAGGAAAGTCCCAACTATTGTCTTGTCACTGGCCATTGTAGAACAAACATTATCCGAGGCGTCATTTACGACACTTCCTTTTTTAATGATGGCAGCTGGTCCGTTCGAAAGGTAAAGGTGCTGGTAAGGTGGTCCGGTTTAATGTGGAGCTTTGTTTCATCCTACATCTGTATCTATCCGTAATTGCCATCACCTGCTCCACGTTTCCTTGTTACGTGTAATTTTATCGCTTTGTGTTTGGTATTCATTTCTTGTGGTGGATTCAATTTCAAATTAGTGTTTAGAATTGAACGATTGATTCGCATCCGGTGTTGAGCAATTTTGGATGATTTCAAAGACCGAAATTTATTAGTATCTAATGCACAATTTAATCGAATACCCCTTCATTACTGGTGGGTTTTATGATTTATTGATAAACTGTATTGGTATTAAAGAATATCATTTTAAATTGAATAGATAATAACGTATACTTGCTAATGATTAAATTGTTTTGGCGTTGTTTGAAGTGGGGACTCTCAAATCTTCAATAATACTTCTGAATGTAAATATAGACACGAAGAGCTTTATTGTTGGAACAATTGGATTCGTGAAGGTAACCTCCCCTCCTGCCGTAAACCTGAATGGTGTAGGCGATAATGAAACAAACACAATGCCACCCTGTATAACGCCAACTTATTTCAGTTGATCATTAGATGAAACTTCGCAGACGGCTAGAAAATTTGGTCTCAACAGTTACAGCCAATCCCCGGTCTTTGTTTAATTATGTATTTTAGCGCGGTCTTTCAGCTCAAGGGTTAAAAGTATACTTTTAACCCTTGAGGGCTTCACAAATCTTCGAGGCGTCAAGTTTTGAGACATCAATATTAATACAGTGTAGATATTTTGGGCTACAGAATAAGTTTTCGTATTGAATGAAAGGAATCTTTGAGAATTTATCACAGGTGGGAGTTTGGCCAAGCGTGTCTGGTTTTAGGGTCGTTTCAATGTTAGTAAACTAAACCACATTAGATCGGCAAACATTTTGTAGTGCACAGATTGCAATATAGCTAATATTTACATCTGAATTCATTGATAAATGTTTGTAAGACGTTTGATGTAAGTAGTGTATCTCCTTGAAGATCTGCCCTTAATTCTATTTAGGTTTATATTTTCTATACTAGTTGCTGCCCGCGGCTATGCCCTCGTGGACCCTAATTCTTTTTCTAAAATAAAAGTAACCTAAGTTACTCCTTATAACATCAGCTATCTGCCAGTGAAAGTGCCGTCAAAATCGGTCCAGCCATTTCAGAGATTAGCCGGAACAAACAGACAGACCACAAATTTTTATTTTTATTTTTTATTCGTAGGTACCGTATATACTTTCATATGCACTTAGTAAAAAGCTGTTATTTTGACATTACATTACAGTATAGAAGATAGTGCATAGTACCTTTGTGTCCTTTTCTTGATCGACAATACAACTTAAAAGTAAAACTGATCGGCCGATAAAATTGCAATGTGCAATCTAAAAATACGCACAACATGCGCACACGTCTACAATGTACTGTCTTTAGTATTTATAAACCTTTCTTATACAATTCTATCATTCGTGTAGAAAGACAAGCAGTCAACCTGATAAGTTTAACACAACAGCATTGTCCTTTGAATTTGACAGTAGGTTTTTTTCGACGGACAACTTGACAGGTGCCTGCTAGTGGTTGATGTTTATCTCGACCAACCTTCCTACTCACCCCACTTCCCGCGTCCGTAATGAGCCTTTAAAACTCCTAAACATTTGTTAATATCCCTACCGATGGCTTTTTAATGTAGGTCCTGCGATTGTTAAATTTATTTTTTTGCGGATTTCGTGTTTTGTATGTTGTAAATCAGCGGCAGGTGCGTCGGTTGCTGTTGCTATGTTGTCGATTAATAAAAATATTTGTGTTAACGTTTACTGATCAGTAGAGAAAGTAGAGTATTTAATTTGTAGTCAAAATCGAGGAAATTTTTTGTCATTCAAATCAAGATCATTTAATCAAGAATAACAACTAGTTCAGGGTTCATGATTGATCTTAATACCGTTAATGCAATGTAAAGTGTGAAAAAAAAATCTTAACTTCAGTTTTCTGTAATTTTTGTAATAACCAAATAACACCCGGGCCCAGTTCGGGTTGGTTGATCGTTTGTAAGTAATAAGTTGCCAAACAGGTCAAAGTCCTATTGGAAAGTAGTTGGATGGCGACATCCATACAATTATAAATACAATATGTAACTCAGTATGTCTGTATGTTACCCTTTCACGCCTTAACGACTAAACGGATTTCGATGAAATTACGACACAGGTTAGCAGTGATAGCCTAGTGCATCAGACTGCCAAGTCATACGTCTCGACTTCGAACCCAAGGCCTCTACCCAAGAACGCGTCACCTCTGTTTCACTTTCATATAATTCAGGAAGCACTTCATATAATTCGGGAAGCACTTTTCTCTCTAAAAATAATCATTATCAATACAAAAACATGTTTCGCCTTCACAAGCATTACATTTGTACAAATTAAAATCATTACACCACTCATATTTACGATTCCTTTCATTACAAACAATTACGGACTGAGTAAGGTGTAAGCAATTATTGTCTGTTTTCCGAATGTTTATAAAAAGAGTAAATAAAAAAATAATAAGCGACCACCCAACGGTTCTATAATGACCAATTCAGTGGGTTCCGATCACTCATACATCAATTGTTCACGTATACTAATTTAAACATGTTCAGTTTGTTTGTACACTGTGCGCGTGCCCTTAGGTAATTGACCTGTCGATCAAGAAATTTATTGCCACCCCAATTTTATTTCCCGGCCTTATTTTCATAGTTTTAAGACTCAACTTGGAATCCAATTTAGTTATCGACGACCAATATAATTTTGTTTAGAAATTAATTTCTGGTCAAAATTGCTGCAGTTTTTATCTAAGATCGCATTTCAATATCCTTATGTTTTAGAAAATAAGGTTCAGATTGGTATACTTTTTTATATAGAGCACGATAATAACTTTTTCCAGGAACAATTTCCCGGGACATAGAACGAACGTAATGATAAGTTCAGAAGGCATTACAACTAGTAATTTTGTATAATTCGGTGCTTGTTTTAGTGAAAAAAGTGACGCCTTTAATTATAAACAATTCTTGTAATTACGTCAGTTAACGCACGTTAACTTTCAATTATAACAATTTGTGCGCCCTTTGTACTGTATCTGAATATTTTTAGGGGTCCGCGGGTAGACACGGAAGCCTTTGCAATCTGAAGACTTTTATTAAAGCCGAGCCTCACCGTTTTAAAGGATTAATTAGTTGGTGTAAGCAAATTATAGGTAACAAAACAAGGAAACAGGGACGTAATTATTTAAGAAATATTGTTTGAAATCTTTGTTTACAGTTGCAGACTAAAATACAATAATATAGACATACATAATATCACTCCCCCGAGGGGTGAGGCAGAGGTGTAGGTACCTATAGTACGCCCACATTTCGCCAGTTATGTTTAAGTCCATTTAATAGAGGGCGACCCTGTTGCCATCAGCGCGAGAGCTGTGCTGCTGGGGAGTTTGTTGCGCCACTTCTTCTTCCCAGCTTAAGCACTAGGAAGTGGGGAAGGCTGGGCGTTTTTGGGGGACTGTCTTATGTAATTTAGACGTTCGAAAAGTGCTGATTCTCAGGCTAGTTTTAATAAATAACTTTTGAATTTGAATCAATCGGGCACAAATCCAGACTCCAGCTGCTACTGAGAAATTTCCGATGGAAAAACCCAATAACACTTTGCCCGACCTGGGAATCGAACCTAGGACCTCATGCGCAGCAGTAGCGCTTGCTACCACTAGACCATCGAAGCAAGTACAATAGATAGATAAATCTCAAATACGGGTTGAAAAACATTGTTGTTCAAATCGAGGCGAATCATACGGAGCCCACACTCTCCTACGTAATTGTTTCGACAATTAAACTTAACTCCAGTACATCTCCACAAACCTGGAATTACGAACGATGCGATGCCTTTAATAGTTGGGGATGGTAATCACAAATCATGCTTAATAACATATTATGTAAGTAAAACAAATTTATTCCGATTATTCTTAGAACTTAATGATGAGGGTAACGGATACTGGGGTACCATTGTACGCATGCATGCGAGATATGCAAATACATCTGTGGATTGTTTTAATTAGGTACACATGGTATTTATTAGGTATGATTATGAACTTGTGATAACATTCATATGCACACAAAGTGTCTACAAAACTTTAGTAACTTTCGTTAAACATGAGTCCATTACTGTCACAAAAGGGCAATGGAGAGGGCTATGCTTGGAGTTTCCCTACGTGTTTGAATCAGAACTGAAGAGATCCGCAGAAGAACCAAGGTAACCGACATAGTCTGATGAATTGCCAAACTTAAGTGGCAGTGGGCAGGGCACATTGCTCGCAGAACAGATGGCCGATGGGGCGGAGAGAAGAGGTCGCGACCGCGTACTCCGAGACATGTAGGTACCCTATTGCTTAATACACGATCATTCAGAATCTGAATCGTTTTGAAACAGATTGCTAGTCCATTGCTTCAAAAGTTCGAAAAAAAATCTGCTCAACAACGTAAATAACGCAATGAATGAACTGTTGAACTGTCAAAATGAAACAGATTAGTCGTAATCGTTTACGAAAATATGTTACGTAATTAGATAGCAGGTTGGTTTCACTATATTATTCTTCCCCGATGTCAGTAATGTCCAAGATAAACTCAGAAAGTACAAAGTAAAATACATATTCATCACCACTTCCCTGTATTTTGTGTAAAGCTTCATGTTACGGAACAAAAGCTGGTAATCACCACAACAAACAAAATATTATTTATTTACAATGAAACTGAGATATCACACGTATCTACAAATGACATAACCCCAAGACAGATAGGACACGATCGCCACAAAACTATGAAATGCAACAAAACAAAGAATTTTTCCAAGTCCCATAAAAGGTACCGATAATATCAACATCGGACACACTTGAAATTATCAAGTATCCCTTCAGGAAGTAATTTAGTTTCATTACTCATACAGGTGTCCCATTTTCGGTCCAAGTAAAAATAGGAGCCAGGTTTACTAACACCCGGTTTCTCAATTTCGCGTGGTACATTAAGGGGACTACAGGACCTAAACGTGCCTAAACGCAAGTTTTATAATGCCTAAAAGAATATGATCCACTGCAGTAAACAAAATCAGAAAAATATATGATATTCTTCAGGATATATGCTAGTATGATAGTGTGTTGAAAACATAATACAACAAATTTGATACGATAGAAAAAAATCATGAAGATACCTCTAAAAATTTCTTTAAACGATCAAAAATCATATTAATTTACATGCAATCATTCTGATTTTTTGTCAGATTATTCTACAAGCTACATATTAGCATAATAGTGTTTTAAATTTCCAGTCCAATCAATAAATTTTCTGTAAATCGCTAACTGCTTCATATTTTGCAATAAATTACCTGCGTCGTGTCATCGCGCTTCTCTTTCATTTCTATGCAGTCCGACAGTGACCGCGCTTTAGCTGTTGTAAGCCTCTTAATGTATTTTCCTACAGACAAAACAAACAGGTATGTCATATACTTATGTATGAGTTATGAAACGAAAGTACTTACTTTACAATAACGAGTCAACAATAACAATGATATTTACTAGATATATAGCCAGTGCAGGTTCTTAAATACTAAATACTTATTTTATATGGAGGTAAAAAATTACGACAATATATCTGAGTCGCTATGTCAATAATGATCGTACTTTTATGACTGGTTTGAGTCTGGTTTTCCTTATTGCAGGTGTCTAGGAAACTGATGTTTTATCTACCTATTCTAAATACTTCATCTTTTAGTATCTAAGGCTATCTAAATATAATCTTAAAACATTTTAACCATTTCAATTCCACCATTGACATTTTAAATGATTAATCAAAAATAACATGTGCGCAAACGGACGTGAGCATGCAAGAATGACGGAAATCCAGTGTAGGCTGACCTTTAAAAACTTCTGATAAAAAAAGAAATTGCCCGCAGTCGCCAAAGCCCGTTGCAGATAAATCATGCTCCCTCCGCCACCTTATTGCTTACACGGCATCGAACCACCGACCTCAAAGATCGAGGATTAACCATTCATTTATTCATAGTGTACCAGAGATTAACATATTTGAATGCCTAAATTTGTTTTTCACTTTTTGCGAACTGAAAAACAATAATAACAAATGAAGATCATCACGAAGGGAGGGATAAACTTAATTTGTTAGAGATTTGATTAGGTCATAAAATGCGGTGGAACTGCTCAGTGTATTACAGTTTTGGTATAGTAGCCAGACAAACCGTGTCAAATGGTCTATTGCGCTTTCAAAATCATTATGGATTGGAGTGCAGGGTGGTTTTGTATTTATTTATGAAACCTTAATAAGGAAGAAATATAGTACCCGAATCTTTCGTTTACATGGCAGCTTATGACGCAGATATATGCCAGTGACCTTGAGTGGTTAGCTTGCGTGTTCTGTACTGAGCTCACGCA
The DNA here is from genome assembly GCA_914767755.1 of Agrochola circellaris. Taxonomy (NCBI): domain Eukaryota; kingdom Metazoa; phylum Arthropoda; class Insecta; order Lepidoptera; family Noctuidae; genus Agrochola; species Agrochola circellaris. The sequence goes on along the minus strand of OU611855.1, from coordinate 2,570,763 downwards.
ACGCGTCGTACGTCCAGCCAGTAATAGGACTCGCCCACCAAGGAGCGCTGTCCCAAATTAGACGCATTACTAATTAATTATACATAAAACAAAAGGTATTTTAAAAAAACACGCATACTAAAAGATCAATAATTAAATTATCTTTGAAATGGTGAAGATTTCAGAAAAATACGCTTATTTATTTATTTATTTATGTATACTTTATTGTACACCACAAAAATACATAACGAAAAATAATAATTATGCACTACAAAATATACAACGCTACACCACGCTACGCTTGAAGATTTCGCGTGATTCTCAGTATTTTAACCGCGTTAGACATAACTTTAAAAAATAATTTCACTATGTGATATAAACATAATCTAAAATATTCCTATATTAAGTTATTAAAAAAATGCTCTTATTTAACATACATTTTTCCAAATCATTAACTCTTCTCATTTAGACGCGATCTTTAGTACAAAATCATTAAAAGTCGGTTATCGTCGCATTAATATTCTGATCCAAATAAGGTGAACTACAATACCTTTTCAGATTTCAATTGACTCTAAAGATGTAGTCGATCAATAGAGGGATCGTATCCTGGGTTCAATTTATGTTCGTCGAGACTGATTTCAAAATCAAAGGTAGGGTAAACCTAAAACCGATATCCACACATCTAGAAGCTTCCAGAATCAGGAAGAATATCCACTGATTAGAGATACTCAGTAGCTTCCTGAACCGCCGCTCAAAACAGATATTTACTACCGCCAAGAATATAACGTCGGCCGTAATAACAGTAGACTGAAAATATCTGCACGTAAATTACAAGCAAGCCCGCAGTTTACTGATTGGCATACATATACGACCTATAAACTACAGCGAAACGGTCGGTAACTCGGCTGTACGACCAGTATGACCGTGGCATTATTTCCTGGACGGTGGTACACTGTGACTGCAGGCCGGTTGCATCATCTTACTGTTACTAGGATGCGAACGTTAATAAAAATGGCGGTAAACGGCCGATTAAGTCAAAAATCGATGAGGTTACATAGGTTTCTCACGCCTCGTTCACAATCAAAGGGTTTCAAACAAACACACTCAGTGACACTATACAGGGTGGCAGGGACATCGACGCGAAAACTGATTGGTTTCGGTACATGATTCTGAATCCCCCTGAGTTGAAATTATTTACAGGTTATTTTAAAACAAATCTGCTGTTTCATAGAAAAGTGCAATACCTACGCGGTCAAAATGTATGGAGCAGTTGTTTTTTTTTATCCATGCCACCCTGTATAGATTTTTGTTATCTAACTTGGTGTTTTGTCTGTTCTTTCCAAAATGAGATATTCTCGTATACAATAACGTGTCGTCGTATCCATCACGAAGAACAAGAAGTAAAGTAATGTTCAAAAGTTGGCATTCGAAATCTTGATTCGTTTCCTACGTAAACATCAAATATTAACGAACTCGAAACGTAACGTAAACGACGTACGCTTTGATTCAACCCGCCCTCTAGTATTGTTCTAGTATTTCTAAGCTACACGTGTTTCAAACCGATTTACACACGTAGTTTATAGTACGGTAACAATGTAAATGTATTTTGTAAATACAGATAAGGTTACTACGGTTGCCATGCGTCATTACGCTAATGGTGTTTCACGCCTAATACTACACTTCCTAGACAATGAAAAACTATAGGAAACTGATCAAACGAAGAAACGCCAGAAATCAATAACTTTTTTAAAGAAAATTTCCGACTATAAAAAAATAAATTTCAATAATATTCCGATTGAAGCTTGCATGGATATTACTGAATAATACAACGAGATTACCGCACTGTTCGAACGTAATCTTAATTATACAGCAGACGAACGCAAGAAAGCTTATAAAAACAAAGCTGAACGAGATCAAGCGAGTTCAGTTGTCAAAACCTCTGTGCTTCACTGAACAGCTGTTTATAGATTGCCTAGATATCGGCTTACCAGATTTATTGCCAAGCAAAATCTTACATATTAATGGATCCGAGTGTACGTTTCCGTGCAGACGTAAAAACAGTCCTATTTCTTTAACAATAGACACGCAAGAATGTTTACGATGTTTTTACTACAGGCTACGGCATTTGTAAATAAATAAATATAGTACTGGCCGATGGGGTTACATTTTATCTGTGTGTTAGTTCATCGAGTGGGGTACTAAAATAGCGCGCACATAAGCGAGCCACCAGTGAACCCCTCTCACGTCGCATGCCTGAGATCAAAGTAGATGAGGAAAGTATAGATAGGAATGTATATAATGACCCTTAATGAACAAGGGTTCCGGTAAGTCCCGTAGGTGTTACGTACTTGATGACTAAATACACGAAATAAGTAAGTTTATCATGTACTAGAGTATTTCACAACTCAAATACATCAATCAAACTAGGGTCACGTACTTCCGAACAACTACTTAAACCATTTTGTATGCTCAAGTTGGTAACGTAAATAAATAATGATTAACCTCCCCATTTAACTAGTGAAAGCCTCAATTATTTCAACAAAAAAACTTAGCCCAGTGAACAATTCAAAAGCTCACCCAGAAAACAACTCATACACATCATTTTCATAACAAAAACACGCAATAATACTTACGGAACCGTTAAAAGTACGTTGGCCAAAGATGTATGGAATTTATTCACCCCATGAAAGCAGATCGCATTTCCATTCACACACGACAAAGTGAACAAGGGGAAAATTGTAAGTACTCGAAGTAAATTGTAATAGGGCTGGCAGCGTATGATTTGATGGTGCAATAAATTGTCAAATAAACGTCGTATGGAGGAATACAATCACCCATTGATATGGCGAGCATAATAAGTGTTTTGCCAATTTGTTTGAAATATTGATAAGCAATACGCAAGCCCCTTTCTCGTTTAGGGAAAAGAAATTACATATACTTAAATGCTTTCAGAAATAAACCAAGTAGAAACAATTTCTAACACAAGCAAGAGTCAGTAAGACCCATTAGTGCCCAACCAATATATCAAGGCTGACAAAGTCCGATCAACAACGATAAATAAACAAAGTATATCGACACAATATTGTAATTTCTACATAACCACGACGTAATTCTCCCATCACCAATCAATGGAAACATAGGAATTAAACAGTAGCACGGATAATTACAGACGGGACACTCCGCAATATTATTTAAATAAAAAGCGACTCTTGCTACGACACAGTAAAGTGCAATTTAGGTCGCACAGCGCTAACTACCGACAGTTATATTCACCTAGAAGTTGCCTCTCTTTCTATCGCGTAACTCTTATATCTTCTGACTACGTTACGCCCACTGAATTCGACAAGTCGAGCCCGCCGCCTACTTGTAGCTTCATACCTAAAATGCGGAGTCTCCCATCTGGATTAATCTGTGACAGAAGGCGATGACGCGAGGAATTCTCGGAAGGCGGGTGAGCTTCGAGCAATAAGCTTTTATATCAGGGGCGCAGCTAACCAATAACCCGATTCCTGTCGGCTTCCCTTAGGAAATTATGACAGTCAGTAGTTCTCAGCAGTGTTTAATAATCACACTGAATGTATTATTTAATACTTACACCATAAAATTAAAGTATTACAAAACCCTAACCTACATTAAAAAAATTGTCTTTATATTCCAACGAAAACAAAACATTTAAAGTGCGCGCCAATTTTGCTCTAGTGCCTCCAGTATAACTCGTTGTCCGCCCGGGTTATGAAAACTTAAATTTCTATACAAAATAATCTCGTCATGACGTCACTTCAGGTCACGTGACACGCTGTTTTTTGAGGCAATAGTAAGCCGTAAAAAGTCGAGTTATGATTGAGTGTAGGAATCCATTCGCTGAACTTCGTAAGCGTTCGGTTTGGTTCGGGAATGGGGGAGGGACAAACTTCGCTCCACGCTCGCAATAATTTGTTAGTCGACGTTTGACGTAAATAGATAATAGAATTTATAACCTTTAACTTTGTTGATACTTGTAGTTTATTAGCATTTTGTTCGTTGTATTCATATAAGTTATTAGTGTAACAATTGGAATTGGATAATCGTGAGTTTGTTGTGAAATTGTGCGTTCGCCGTCGTTGTAATTAGGAATTTGTGGTAAGTCGATAGATTAGCAAGTTGAAATTACTTTTTTAGAGTAGATTTGAAAAGTTATTAGTAGGATGGCGGCATTAATAGTTTTAGATTGTTATTGTTGTCGTTTTCGGCTTTGAGCGAATTCTACGTACTTGCGTAATTCTCAAAAACAAGAACGATTATCTGATCTAGCCATTTTTTCTATAGAAAAACATTTATTGCTAAAAATTAAGAATCATCCCGGTTTTTATGATAATGTCTTAGCGTACTTTGTACGAAAGAATAGACGAATAGCTTTAGAGTATAAGTAGTATTATAAGTAGAATAAGTCAGTAGTATTTTAGTTAAGTAGTTTTGTCTAGTAGACATCATACGTCAACGTCATCACACTGATCACACCACAAACGGCTTTTTTCAAAGCCACTTTTATTATACCTACTTGCAAGACACTGTTTCAATCTAGCAGCAGCATTCTCAGTGCTTATACGTATGGTAAAGGTGGACTGAAGACATCTGCTTATAGAAGACTGAAGCCAGGAAGTCAGTCACAGATTTTAGGTAACTGGACTACGTGCGCCACGTCCGGGCTAGGTAAGCTTTTTTTTTTTTGCTCCGGCTTACCTTTCTTATAAATTCACCCTTCGCCACTGTTTTATATCATCAATGGATACATTATTCATTACCTTGTCAAAGAAAAATAAGGTACGATAGTGCTGACAATGATGTTTTACAAATACTTAATGATGACATAATGTTTCGTGTTGCCAGGCGGTCATTGGAAGGTTTGTAACGGGAATACAGTCACGTTATTTCGCTGTGGAGTCCTGGAAATCAGTCTAAATGGATTCATATGGCAGTATAAGCAGAAAAGGGGAATACGATAGAAACATTACACAGTCTTAATGTTATATATGTTCAATGTAAACATTGAAGAACCGCAAAACAAACTAGAATTTTAGTACGACATACAGCCGCCATATTGGCAAAAATTTTGCACACAAAACCGTTAGTGCTACCCCTAAGTGACAGTTCGAAAGGGAAACAATGCATCTGATACGTATCTGCGCCCCACCCTATGCACGCCGCACCTAGCTTCAGTCCGGATAACCGCGGCTTGGCAATATTGTACTGGTAGAAATATCTAACCGATTCACGAACTGATTTTCACTATATGTATGATTGAATCAGTTTCTCTCTCTGTTTCCAGAATGCCAACTGATAACGGACAAGTTAACAAACAGGGTGCAATGTTTATAATTAATTTTCAAAGTTTCGTTAAAAAAGTAGGATTTTCATACAGACGAAGTTCAAAAGCTATCAATTTGTTAACAACCGATAAACAGGTCAATGAAAAAGGAGCCAAAAACAAGCAGAGAGGCAGTCAAAAGCCATTAAAGTCATCAAACCCTTCAAGACAACGCTTGCTTATAATAACACTTTTACTAAAAATTCCGCAGCACACGAAAAACAACTCTAAACTCGCTCGTTAACCCACTTGCTGAAAAAACTGAACATCGCACCCTCAATAGAACAGCCCTTATGAATTGGCACGGCCACAAAGGAGGACGTGCGGTGGTGTCATGTCGCGGCTATTAGCCACCTAGCCACATAGCCGAGTAGCCGTTATCCGCGACACAGCTAGGTACGGCACGGCCGCATAGGGTAACTGAAGATAAAATCTGCTGCATTGTTTGACTTTTTAGCTAGATTGCAGTGACTACGAAGGGTGAGTGCATTTGTTTGGAGCGTTTCCATTAAATTTCTATAATTTTGAATCGATGTTATTTGTTAGCTACCTACATAGATAGAATGCGTGAGGTGCGGTTGAGGTCGCATAAAAGTCACCTTTTGGCAAAGTTCGTGCGAAATAGCAAGTCTATTTAGAATCCACAGATTATTACGTCAACAATTTAGTAAATGAATTAAGTAATATGTAAGAGAATATAAACTACACACACCTACGACTGAAGCAGATTCATTCATTATTCAAGCCCCAGCCAAACCTGACGAAAATAGACGAGAAAACACAAATTACAATATTGATTACACCAAACGTTACTGAAGTCAACAGCACCTCAAGAAAACAACCACAAACAACTTGATTAGGGTGTTCGCAATGGGAAACCCACCATAAGTTCCCTGTAGCCCCACTATGCGCCACTGTGCCCCACGGTGGTCATCCATCATGTACCACAATGGGCAGTTCTGCGAAAGGCTAAATTTGCAGCCCCGCATGATTTATGGGATTTACGGCATGCTGAGATAACGGTCCCAGATACCATCAGACTATTATTACTCAGAAAAAAGGCAATAATGCCAATTAATTTTATGGAATTTACGTGAAGGTATTTTGTAACTGTGGTAGGTTAGGGCTTATCAGATTATGAAGAGTTACATGTTTTATAGAGTAGAATGGGAGTGAAAGAAGAGTGCATAGGTGCATTTGATTATTAGTTATCTGTACATAAACTCAACATGAGTCTCGAAAATGTCATAATCGCAAGGGACAAACAAAATTAAAACTGTATTATAATATATTATATATCAGTTGAGACCGAATTTCTCTAAATTGTTATTCCATAGGGAGGATTTAAAATCACCCCTGAAACCCTTATTAACGTATTAAGCTCTTACTGCATTAAGTACTTAACTCCCAGTAACCTTAACCAGTTTAATGAAAAGCCAGTAAAAAAACACAAAAACATTAGTATAGTTACCATAGTAACAAGCTGTCAGATAGTCCCATAGACACATGTCGGTAACTTTATCCCTTATTTAACTATTCATAGTTTAGATTGGCTTATCTCTAGCGGAAATTAACACCCAGGCTATGATTTTAGCATGTGTCCTCATATTATGTTTCCCACGGTCCTTTACGTGCCTATTCACTACTTTAGTTAATTGTTTAGAAACGAAAATAAAACATGGAATGATTTAAAGAATGGCGACTTCAACATTTTGGCCGAATTTACATATCGCAGTTGGCATCGATCATGTTGCTAAAAATGTATGACTCAACAACATGCATGATGTTAGTTTGTATTAAACTAATTTACTGAAGAGGAATGACCTTACATATTTTATTAACCGTTAAAGGCCTGATAAACAACTAATTAACGTGCTAATTGACGTGCTTGAGGGTCACCCAGGGCTTTACCGGTTAATATTTATAATATAAGTATATATATATTTATTTATTTGTTTATAATAATTATTACCTGGTTCGAGATGGCGCGGGAAAATAGTTTTTATGTAGGACAAGTGGGATGCCTTTGCCCAGCAGTAGTACAGCACAGTACAGGGTAAACAAAAATATATAAAAAAATTGAACCCTAACCTAACTTTCGTTTTACGATCAATACGATGAGAAAATATTTCCTGAATGAGTACAGCCTGCATTTAGAACCTAAACAAACGATTGCATTATCCTAGAGTTTGTTTGTTTGTTATTCTTTCACTTTAAAACGGCCGAACGGATTTCGATGAAATGTGGCACATGGGTAGAGCATGATCTGGGCTAAGACATTGGATACTATTTATTCCGATAAAACCGACATCAAAAGCTAGTTTTCTATAAATGACACAGAAATAAAAACACAATTTTTAACTTAATTTCTATCCTGATGACAACCAAGTTTTAGACACAAACACAGTTTGAGTCTCGGATGGACGAACTAATAACAGGTTTTTTTAAAACATCAACGTATAATACGCATCAAATTACAGACTACACACTCTACTGGGTACACTATTTAGTTTAAATTAGTAGACGAAAAGGGTTAGAATGTATAGAAGAAACATGAATAATATATTGTGATCATATACCAAGAAAACAGCTACTGTAGAATGGGGCAGACTTTCCGAAGCCACCTACGAGTGTCGTGAAATGCGGAAGCCCGTCACAGACTTAGCTATAATATATATTAATATACTGTGCTATATATAATATTATAGCAAGCCTCCGCACACGGTAGCTAAACTATAATATATATTTTAGCCCTCATTTGGTCTGCGGTTTAATAATACCATAATATATTATTAATATGTCTTGTATAGGTACATATTTTGGTGACGTAATAGAAATATATTTTAGCTCAAAGTCAAATCATTTACATTTTCATAACGTTAAAGTTTACAAAAAATTGAATTGATTCTAGTCGCCCCTTCCATAAGGTAGTTGTCGTATGGAGAAGAATGGGCAAGAAACTCCACCGTTACTCTTTTAAAAAGTTTTACAATATTTTGTATATGTAGGTACATTAGTTACATAATTATATGTGAAGACGATACCCCCAAAAAAAAAAAAATACGTGTGGCACTCGAGGACTGCCGCGGTAAAGCTATTGCATAGCATATATTCAAAAATAAGAAGATAATATTGTTGATTTAAAATATTTTTTAAAAAAAATACCCCTATACCCCCCCCCTAAATCGCAGAATTTACACAACCATCAATGACGTCTGCCCTCACGCGTCTGCCCGCGTTCGGGTCGCGCACTCGGCGATCGCGCGTCATTGCCTATCCCGCCCCTCCACCCTCGTTCTGCGCGCCCGCCGTCGACTCATCGCAGGTCATTCTTATCGTTCTAACTTTTAAAATATTAGTCCAAATTACTTAGTGTAAAAGACAAATTTTATCTACATTAAATACCGAAAGCGATGAAGGTATTTATTTTGATACGAATTAACTAAATACTCTAAAATATGCAACTTAAAAAAAGTATTCAATTTAAATGTATTTATAGCTCACTATTTTGGCTATAATGGCTTCCACATAAAAGGTAGATATATGCTGTCGCGGACTTTTATTTAGAACTCTTTAAGACAAACAACCCCACAATACATTCTTTTCATGTAACTCCAGCGGTTTAGGCAGCGCACGCAAAGATAGATCTCAGAGGGCAGGATTTTTTCCGACTTACTGGATACTTATCGTTATATTATGGCTAAATCACATAAAATCTTTATAAATTGTAGCCTATGTGTTATTCTGATATATAAGCCACATTACTGTAAAGTTTCATTAAAATCCGTTCGGTAGTTTTTGCGTGAAAGAGTAACAAACATCCATCCATCCATCCTCACAAACTTTCGCGTCAGGTTTTTTTTCGTTACGGAATTTTTACATTCGGTCGCCGCGCTCAGAGTCTCCGATAAAAGCTATGCAATAGCTTAAAAATACGTTACCACAATAGGTAAAAAGAAGAATGAATAAAAATGAAGCAACGAAAGCTAAATTAATTACTTATGTGATAGATACATGGCTCAGCTCCGTCTGAGGTCGCTCGAAGATTACTATGGAAAATATATCGTAATATGCCTAGCTATCATTTATATTAATATATATTATGGATAAGTCTGAGATGGGCTTAAAGAACGTCGAGAGAATAAACTGCGCTCGATGTTACTAAGGCTCTAGACAGACGGAAAGGCCGTGATCTTACACTGTTGAAAATATTATGCTTCCCAAAAATGGTAAAAGAAACTTCCCCTTTAGCGAGTTTACGCTAAAGGGGAAGTTTCTTTTACCATTTTTGCAAACTGCAAATCTGCAGTTGAAATGCAGTCCGTCAGTCTAGCCTAACAGAGTAATAACAAACTGCGATATCCAATCAGTCTGCAAAAATGATAAAAGAAACTTCCCCTTTAGCGAGTGTATTGGGAAGCATAATATTTTCAACAGTGTGTGTTCACACAAAGTTTCTAATTGTTTGCAAGTATTCTAAATAGCAATCTATTATAAATTGTAACAGCGAATGAATATTCACGCCTCCCCTTAAGACCTAGGCCAAATATTTTTTGATATTCGGGTAGCTCATGATCTAAAGAGGTGATCTTTATAAATGATAGCCTATGTTACTCAGTGATAATATAGCATTCTATTGGTTATAGAATTCTTAAATCGCTCAGTAGTTTTTGAGTTCAACAAACATACAAAAAATCAAATCTTTTCTGTTTATAAAATTAGAAGTCTCGACTAATTAAAAAAGTTATGCAAAAATCCACGAAGTTTCGCTGGTATTCTGGTACTTGTACAACCAATAAGAAAACCAGAAAAGGCAGGAGCACTGAACTCTTTGAAAGAGCGTGACAGGTCAGCCGACCAAACAATAAATAATAGGGACGGGAACGCAAAACTTTTAACAAACGATAAAAATCGCAGATCTATTAATAAAACCAGCCGCATGGCAACAGAGTGTCGCAAAAAAACTGTCGATACGACAGTAATGTATGTTTTAAACTCACATGTTATCACAGGAAGTTTATCGGCCAGTGAACTCGATGAATCTGAAACAACCAAATGGAATATTACTGATCGATTACGGATAGTTGCTGTTGCTTATCTGGTTGGTAACCGTGTGGACTGCTGTAGACATAATAAGGATGTTTTGGTTTTAAGAGATTATAAAGAATAGTGGAAGATACAACAATATACGCTTGCATCAAGGCATGGCAACTAAGCTCAGCAATTTATTATAGGGACTGGGAACTCCTTATTTGTAGCTCCAGAAGTCCAGTCATCATTCATCATCATCAGTTCAAACGGAAACATATCGTGGAAAAGAATGGTTCAACTGTAAATTAAAGAACTTAACGCACTCAAGGACACTGAACGAGACACAATATAAGTTTTATTGTTATAACGCTTAAGGGTACGCTAGTCGGTCATTCTTCCATACAAACGTAGTATGTTGATTAATCGTTTGTTTGACGGTGTACGTTCAAAATTAAAAATTATATCAATTTGTCATGTCACTATCTAGCTCTGTATGGACGCAGAATGGAAAATAAAAATCGGTTAGGAAGTTATGAGCGTCGAAACTTCCATATTTCAAAACCAATTTTAACTTGTCTTTGGGCGTAAATAAATAACTTATATAGCAAAAAATTGCAAAGTAGAATCCGTACAGGGATAGAAGTTCAAATAATTTTATTTTGAGTCAATACATACAGTAGTTTTTCCATAATATCTATACGCCCAAAGGTCTGTTCATAAAATTTTACGCGCTCGTTTTCGTTATAAATCATCGTCTATTCACTAAATATATCGATCAATCTGCGTAGCCTTTTCCCAACTATGTTGGGGTCTGTTTCCAGTCTAACCGGATGCAGCTGAATACCGTATTTTACATGGAGCGACTGCCTATCTGACCTCCACAACCCAGTAACTGGGTAATACAATACCTCTTGGTAAGACTGGTTGTCAGACTTTCGGGCATCTGACAACCCGTAACGACTGTCAAAGATCCAAAAAAATATATAAATAAATAAAAACTAGATAAATTAATAATTAGACTAATTAGCATACATATTAGTCATGCTCAAAGACGAGTTCGAGCCGTCGTGTAGTGCACCCTTAAGGGCGTGCAGTGTCCCTCAAAATGTTAATAATAATACGATTGCTTTAAGGCTTGTACAGACCAGCGCGACGCGCCGGCGCGACGCGACTCGAACAATACAATTTCTAAGAATACTTCACGGTATAACGATAACCTGTGTCGCGTCGCGCTAGTCTGAACACAGCTTTAAGCTTCGTGCAGACCAGCGCGACGCGACGCCGCGACGCGACTCGAACAATAGAATTTCTAAGAAAACTTGACGGTATAACAATAACCGGTGTCGCGTCGCTTTGGTCTGCACGAAGCTTTATGTAGTATCTTAGTACAGAAATGTTTAAAAAAAATAGGGTTCGAGTCTTATTAAAACAATTAGTCTTTCAAGAAAACAACCATGGTAGTAAAACCGATAACAAATGTGATACAATGTACCCTAATTTAATATTCATATCGCGTAATTAAAAACTCGGAATTCTGGTTTCGGAGACCAAAACCACGGGAACATTCCCAGTTCAGGAATTTATACCAAAAATTATTCATAACTATTCATAAAATGACAATTATTTATTATCTAACATTAAAATAATGCCTTGCCAGTTAATTTTAAACACTCATTATATTAATTGTAGAAAACCTGTGAACGTAAAGGCTACAGCAACCATAACTTGATAGCTTTATTTGAATAATATTTTGAAGAATAATGATAATTTTATGTCGAGAATATTGCTAGAGTTCATTTTCTTGTGTAACTAAAGTTAATCACAGGAAATCATTACAAAAAGAAAAAATGTAACTTTTCATCGAAAAAAAAAAGTGTCATTGCGAATCATGTACCTACGAAGTTCGTGAAAAAAAAAAAACAAATCGTTCATTCAAATTCCATTCGGTAACCGACCGATACGTTATCTTCACGTAAGTCGTTCACACAGTTCCTTGCCGACATGATGGATGGATGAAGTCTCCACGTATTTGAACACCAGCTCAAACTGACCCCCGAAACTTAACCAAAACATAACCATTTGTATGTAGAATAAACATTATTACACATACAAAAATATATACATATTATCATATCATATACTAAAAATACATACCATCATCTCTCTCTCATTCTTTCATATATTATTTTCATATATTTCATATTTCTTTTTTTTTTCTGTGTCCAAATAAACATTATTCTTTCTTTCTTTCTCAATATAAGTCAACTTACACCAGCAAGCTAATGACGAAATCAAAGCTCAAGTGATGAGCAAACATCGAGTGTACAGCAACACCTACTATTACAATTTGTGACGAGGCATTCATTACATGCAACATTAAACTTTAAATTAATTAATTAAAGTTCTAAATACAAGTAAGTCTTTTAGAGAGTTGTTCTATTTCTGTTCTCATGTGTAGTTCGTAACGCAGGTTTCGTCAAGTGTGACATGGTTTTTAAGACGTAATAATTAAGTCTTTAAAACCATGTCACACTTGAATATTGGAAGTGAGATTTTAAGGTTACTTAATTAAATATAAATAATTTTAAGTAAGGGCTCATTGGCATAGCAATACAAACAAAAAATATGGCATCACTAATAGTGATGAAAGAAAATAAAAAGAAGAAGAAGAAGAAGATAAGAGAGAAGAAGAAAGAAAGAGAGAGAAGATAGAAGAGAGGAAGAAGAGAGAAAGGGGGGAGGGGGGGGGGGGGTGGGAGAGAAGTATGATAAAAGTTTATCTAATATCAAAAGAGTGTGACGACCTTTGTGTTTTTTCTAATGTGTGTGCACACAAGCACATGCATGCGTGAATGCGTCATTCTCATTACATTCGTGTATGTGCACAGACTAGGTGTGTCTTCCTACGTCACAGACATCAAACCTAATGATAAACAAATATTATTTGAGTACGTGTGTTGCATCATGCATCCTGTTTGTTGGGTTCTCAGATCAAATTAAAAAACCAAGACAGAGCGCTGTCAACAGTGATGTGAAGCCGGTTTCACAAACATGTGAGCACTTTGTGTGGTGTAGTTTGATTGTAGTGTCATTGTAAAAAGTTGTAAATGTGTGCGTGTGAGCGTGTATGCACGACGGTGTAGTTTTGGCATGCTTCACTGTTATGATTCGCCATTACAATGAATATAAATAGATAAAAATTATTGGCCAGTTTTATTCGTTTTAAAACATATTGATGATGTTTAAATAAGCCCATTTATTCGACAAACTATACATACGATTTGATAGCTATTCAAGCAATTAACGTTTCATAAAATAAAAAAAACTCCAACCCACTCAAACCTCAAATGCAACTGCAGCCAGAAAATATCTAACCAAAGCTAACAATAGGTAAACAATTCAGTAAACAACATCGCATCGGCATCGATAATGCATCGTGATATAATTTCAGTAATGGCCGCGGGGAGGCGCTGGTGGTGCATAAACAACTATTTTGCAGCGGCAACCACCCACAGCTGCAATGCAGAATGCGGCGAGATTTTTAGCCGAATGCAGTCTTTTACGGTTACGTGGCTACCTTTCGTTTTTAAGGGTTAGATTCGAGATTTTTTGAGTTGATAGTGGAGTAGATTAATTTTGGATTTGTTCGACGATTCGGAAATGAAATGAGTAGAAACTATATTTACTTTTGATTAAGTGATTTATATCTGGTATAGTTTAAATTAATAAACTCTAGTTAATTTAACTGGCGATTTGTACGATTGGAAACACACTCATGTATGACTAGAATTTCGTGTACCTACAGTAAAATTTACATTTAAACAAATAAAATGAAGCCATCGCACAAACCCTAGGTACATTTTGTTTAAACATAACTAAGTAATAAAATTATGAACAAACCTTATCTATTCTATACTACACCCTAAATTCAAAGTTTCGTAATTAAAAACAACAAACGATGAAATAAAAAAAATATTTAAAAAAGAACTCGCCAGGTTAAAAAACTAAGTTGCATGCAAAGTGTAATAACAGACAATCCCCGAAAACACCTAACGGCCGCGGTGGAGGCACGAACCGACACTTTATTTATAACGTAGAAAGTTCAATAATCTAATTTTCTACGCAAAGGCACCCCAGCAGTGCAGTGAACTTGCCTTCTCAGAAAACTAGACGAAAATTGTTTGGCAAAGCTCGCGTGGCTGAAATTAGCGTGAGAAAATTGCGCCTAAAGTGGATTTGGATGGCGACTTGGCTAGACTTGAGGTAAAAAGAAAATATTTCGGGACTAGTTTATTTGTATTTCATTTTTCGTATGAAAACACAAATTGTAGAACGTTTATTGGTAATACAATAATGCTACGCAAGAATTATTACTTAAAATTACAAAGATATTTCAGAATTGACGAACATGAAAGTTCTTCGAAGTTTTATATTAGAGAGAATACTCTCAATGAGCAACATGTATAAACAAATCGTACTACATACATTGAATTAGATCTTAAAACTATTTAAAGACATTCATAAACAGAAAAATCTATTATTAGAAATGATTTGAAAGCAAAACAATTTTTGTAAACATAACTAAAGGCATCACAGAAATAGAACGGTTTCAAATAGTAACATCGTTTCCAGAGATATCTGACAGTTACTCTTAAACAAAACACAATAATTTACCTAATAAATATTTACTTAAGCAATATAGTACAATGTTTAGGTGCACCATGACAATAAACTACAGAGAAGATAAGGCACCATTAACGAAGGTCACTTTATGACGGTCCAGGTGCAGTTATCCTACCAAGTGGTTACAAAATTGCAAATGGCCGACTAAGTTGCAAACTAAAACATTTACGTGCAGCTCCAGGCACTGTTCGTATTAATCTCAGTTTTATCTGTGGCAAAAATCTCCATCATCGTAACGAAGTGCGTTTGTTTGAGTTTGAATGTTATTAGCATTTTAAACGGAAAACGTTTTGTGGTGTCGAAATATTCACGCATTGACGCACGGAGTCAACATATGTTTTGCACGCCATTTTCCTTTCAGTGATGTGCGAAATAACGCGGATGATCCTAAATCACTTATTATGCGTTGTCACATAGGTAAATAGATAAAATAACACTACACCACGCCAGTAGTCCCCAAAGGGTTAGGGGAAGGTGTAACTATACCCACAATTCGCCAGTTATGTTTAAGTCCATGTAATAGGGGGCGAGCCTATTGCCATCAACCGGGCACAAATCCAGACTCCGGGCTGCTACTGAGAAATTCCAGATGGAAAAACCCAATAACACTTTGACCGATCCGGGAATCGAAACTAGGACCTCATGTTCAGCAGAATCGCTTGCGACCGCTAGACCAACGAGGCGGACAAAGTAAATAAAATAATTAGTCCGTGTTGCCCCACTGCAGGGCAAAGGCCTATATATTCCCTTTTTCCACTGAAGTCGAAATGAAACATGTGTATAATAAATAAATGTAATATTATGTAGTCACTGTGATCAACGAATTTGAATGATGAGCCATTTTGCTAAGCAATGAGCTTGTCTCACACCGGACTAGGCTATAAAACAGACATATATTTTTAGATCTATGATTTATTGGTAACATGAAAATACGAGTAGTTAAAACAAATGACTTAGCATATCAACATCTATTAAAAATTACTATAGGAAGACGTTCAAGGTTCAACTCGGTTTAAGACAGTAAATAGTTATCACCTCACACCTCGACAATTGAATGATCATTGATATTGCTCCCAAACAGTAAATGATTACATTTCTATTGACAGTTTTATGTCCCTTGTTACACAGTGTACAAACAGCCTAAAGGTCAATCGTATGCAGTGGACCGGGATTGTGGGGACATGACTATGTATCGAGGCATACATATGTCAGATGAACGTGTCAAACGGAATCATGTCAATGTCAAGTTCATCTCGCGTACAACGTTCGTTTTCATGCGAAACATTTAAATATTGTTTTGAATGGACTGGGTGGGATATTGTCTTTGTCGTGGCAATTTAGAGATGACGTCAAACCCCGGTCAGGCAATCACAATCCACCCACAGAAATTACTCACTGCCTTTTATGGAGGGTTTTTTGAGAGTCCAGAATATTTCCATATTTAGTGGTTTGTATTTTGAGCTGCAAAACAACATTGACTTGAGTAATAAAAGTTTCAGCAAATCAAATAATATGTAAATTTTTAATTTGTCTGAAATCATACTTCCACAACAACGTTTACACACGCAAACCACTGTTTTTGTGTGTGTAGAAAACACCTGACATTTTAATTAATAACCTCTTTCACGAGCAAACCCGCACTCCATTTAGTAATACGCATATTGAGTGTATTTACCTCCCTCCGCCCAAAGTCAAGTAGAATTGACATTGTCTGTTGCCCTTAGCATCGACCCGGCAACTTCAGACAAACCTGTTCATTTAGCAGATTTAAGAGATCAGAGGGCTCATACAACACGGTCGATTTATCCTAAAGAGATTCAATGTAAATCTCTTTACTTTATCGTGATTACTCTTCCGCCGAAAAGGAAGCTGAACATAAATTTGGCCCCTCGCTTTAGAATGCCAGGTCAATTCCGTTAATAAATGACAGCTTGTCCGCGGCTCTTGCAGTATTCATCGCTCGTCAAATGCTTTGGTCGTTAGAGACCTCATACACATCGCCAGTTCTGTGTGAACCACGGGATTACGTGCCAGACATGTTTTACAATTAAAGATAAGTACCCAATTTAGAGGCTCAGTGTTTATTCTTTGGTGACGTTACAAGCTGTTCTTTTAGCTGCTTATCAAGTTCATTACTCCTGGGTGAGACATGAAATTTTGAGCGATGCCGTCATAAGCAGCAAAAACGATTACCAATCTCGTCTCGTTTTAATGAGAACATTTTACTGTAGGACTGAATTTGTGATGTAGGAAATCCCTCGCAATTACGATGAAAAGACATTTGACCGGTCTTTTGAAGATTTTACGTGTCACGTCCGTTTACACATTTCGGCAGTCCAGGGAATTGAAGCGGCCAAATACTCGAATCTGCCAAATGAAATAGATTCAATGAAACGATGCTTTACTCAAAATCTTCGTAATTCTGTTGAAGAAATTCACAGAACTGAATAATGCCTTGCGAGATTTTCTTCATGAAATACTTTTATAGATTTATTGCGAGTCCGAGTCTCATTTTGATCCCAAAATTGGAACATTTAAT
Organism: Agrochola circellaris; assembly: GCA_914767755.1. NCBI lineage: Eukaryota > Metazoa > Arthropoda > Insecta > Lepidoptera > Noctuidae > Agrochola > Agrochola circellaris. Next base: position 2,553,187 of record OU611855.1, on the reverse strand, counting down.
AAGCCCCGTCAGTTTGTGCAAGTTGTACCTTTAACCGAACAATTACGAAGCTGAAGCTACAATTTGTCTGCCTAATCTATATTTTCTCATTAAATTACTTTTACTCACTCTTCTAGATGTCATTATGCAAAAGAAGGAAATAAGTTCTTGAAAGTTGGAAGAAAATTACGAAGCGAAGGTTCTGGCATGCCTACATTTTCCTGGATATCATCCAAGTAACAAACAAGTCCTATACTTTACAACATGCAGAATGTGGGAACTGTACAAACGATAACGATGAAATTGTAGCATCTGGACAAGCCTTAGCCCAGTTATTATCCCAAATAACAAAGCCAGACTCTCGGGGCGCGAGAGCGAAAATATGCTAAGCGTGATAGACCACTCGTTTTAAAATACTAATTCTGTAAAAGGCTGGCTTGTTACAAAAAGATAGCGACCCTACCAAAAGTCCTGTATCCATTTCCAAATTAGAAACAGTATAAATTTATTGGCTGTTACACAACGCCACTGAGCCTCATAATTTTCTGTTTTATTTCTAAGTCAATCACGCAAATGGTACTTGCATGAAGCCCCCATACGTCATATAAAGCAGTAACAACATTGCATAAGTCATGCATAGCGTTTATTACAGTTATGCGTCCGATGATATATTTTTTTAATAATGCTATTCCATGTTTGGGTAGGTTTTACAACACCTTATCCTATGACCATAGCTTCTATGCATTGGTCGTTAATAAGAGACTGCAGTATTGTAAAGTAAATATATATAACTGATTGTAGGTAATCATTCGTGTACCACTTCTTTGGAATAGGATGAAGTCAATTTTTATTTTAGTCCGTCATTGAAATTATTAAAAAATATTGGATACGTATTTTTTCTTTATTTACGTAATTATCTAAAGATTACGGCGATACATTGAGTTAAAATATGCCATGACGTCACGTATGTAGATTTTATACTTACTTGTGACGTAGCGACGCCCACTCCGCAACTTAAAATGCGTTTTATCTAAGTATTTTTTTATTAATATATGATAAAGCAAAAAAAAAAAAACGGTGTCTAATTTTTTTTTTGTTATCTGTCTGACGGACTAAACAGAATTTCTTTTTTTTTACCCGGGCATCGTCCCTATAGTTATTATTATCTGTATAGAAAGTCTACTGGGAGATGACAAGCATTCAATTCAATGTCGAAGAACTAGCAAAATAGTTAACTTTTTAGCAGATCTCCACAACAAAGCACAACCCAGACAAATCGAATTCCAGCGATACAAAAACCTAGACAGTTTTTGTATCCCCAAAATTTGAAGAAGGCGCCTAGACGCAGACCGTTTAAAAATCATAAATCGTGATGAAGACCCGAGCGCTGCGGAGTTATCGGTCGTTGTCACATAACGCTATCGTTCAAGATAACAGTTATGGGAGGTCGCGACATTTCATCGTTTCGTCAGCGGCCGCGATGGAAAACTACGTATGGCCCTTATCAGCTAAGAATGTGAGAGTGACAAAAAAAGTGATATTAGTATTTGAATTTTGTAACTTTCTAACCATGTTGGTAATTCATAACACTTTGGGGCACTCGATAAAATAAATGTGCTTGGATTCGTGATAATAGAATTTTGTTAAAACGGGACGTTGCTTAACAGTTACCATTAAAAAACGCAATAATATACTTAACGGAACTTAAATTACTTGAAAGTTTTTCATTTTATATCTTACAAAAGTGCTTTTGAGCTGTTTCCTAGAAATCTGTAGCTTGAATACAGAACAAATAAAGTTAAAAAACGTCATTTAAATCTAGCAACTTTCAAATTAAATTGAAATCATATAACAGTAAGCGCCTTTCCTAATAAATCTCTATCCGATCCAAAACAAACTTAATTACACCAACGCAAAGTTGAAAACTGAATAAACAAGATGTCGTCAGGAGCGGTAAACCTTGGGTGTTTTTATTTTACAATGATTATTTACTTAAGCCAGACTTTTTTTTTATTGTAGGCTGGCTAATTGCAGTTTCGCAGAAGGATTGTGTTGACACTGCCACTATAGTTTCCGGTTTAACTTTTTTATTGCAGGGTCTGTTTACATACGTCAGAAACGTTTTGGCACGATCCCGTTGAGTGATTCCCAAGAGGGGCATAAATTCCCCATGGTTGAAATAATAAAAAAGATATAAATGTCTGTTAAAAGAAATGTATCGTTTTATAATACATTCTGTGGGTTTTAAGACGCGATAAAAATAATACTGAATGGATTCGGACTGGGAACCCATTCATGTAGACTTTTGAAATAAAATAAAAAAAATATTTCAATTTATGTAAAATCTGATACATTAAACAGCATAAACGTCAATTATAAATTAAATTAAGTAACCAATGAATTAACGGAAGCATAATTTCCTATTTAAGGAGCGGTTAACGTTTTCATTAAGTCTTTAAAATTACGACATTTATATTGTAAACTTGGTAGACCACGGATCAAAACATAAACAATTTCAAGTAGCTTAATAGAAATTCCTCACTTATTTATATTGAGCAAAAAATACAATAGCAACATCAGTTAATCTGCTGCCAAAACGTGCCCACACGCAGACAATTCTAAGCGTCAAAAAAAATTCAATATGGGGTCCGATTCCAAAATTCATTAGAGACGCGTGCGCACGATGCGGGTACCATTTTACAGACATACGTTACTGTGTATATTAATGACTTAATAATAATAATCGTCCACTCATTCTGTTTGGAATGATCCCGTATTGGCTCAGGATTCGAGAATTTCAATTGACTGCGACTTTTTTTGTTTACAAAGTATAAGATTAAAATGTGTATTGAACTACCCGCATGGCTACATTAACTATGAACTTAAATACTCTCACAATGCATATAATCAACGGTTAATGAACAAGCTTTTAGTTCTAAGCCTCTGAGGAGCCGGAACGATGTTTTATGCAGATTTTATTAGAGACGGTTGATTTCAAATTGGGTAAAGCTGACCATCTCGTGTCTTATTTAAGCATGTGTAATCTTATTAAAATTCTGAGAGAATATAACAGGAAATGAATTAGACTTTCAGATGAGAAGTTGGGAAATGGTTCAGTTGTTATCAATGGTTAGGAATAGCAAGTATAGTATAGAAGAGTGGTGATCATGGAGTAGGTAATAATATTTGGTACACTGGATCCACATACCGACAGTACGATATCTTCAAGTGGATAATATTAAAAACCTTCTGGAATGTTACTTTTGTCTTACATGAAACTTAACAACTAGAACCTAGGAAATGCTCTGAAACCTAATATGTCAAGATGATATAAGAAAAGAAGTTTCCAATTTATCTAAGGGAGCAATTAATTCCTGATATGCCAATTAAGTCTAGTCTAAATTTAGACCCTGAGACATAGACGAAGTTGTAGTTACTATGCCATACACCCTTTATACACCACGTGATAGTTGGTTTGAGACATATTGAAACATGAACTATCATCAAGGGTTAGATACGTAAGCGAAATATTATGATAGAACTAAGAACAATGAGTGATTCATCGATGAACACAAAGAAAAGCAAACTAGAGAATTATCAGACGGAAAACCAACTCAAGCCCAAGATAACGATGGAAGAAGAAAATAAAGGAACATTGTAAACACGGGTCGACCTACATTTTCCCCATTAATAGGGAATGAAAGAAAACAGTGTCAAACGCTTATCTCCCGCGCAAATTGTATAAATAAGCTGAGGGAGCCGGTTACTATGCCAGTTACTATGCCGGTCACAATGACAGCCCGTGACGAAATGTTATTTATCTATGAAGACACTACCGTAAACAACGTTTTACGAGCAAGTCGCCAATGGATTTATACATGAAATTATTACAGTGTACTCTTCGATAAACGTTTAAGTAGTGAACACCGCACGTAACAGAATCGACATAGTAAGGGCGTTTGCGCACTTATCCGTATCCGGTTCGTGTTCTTTCTGATCCAGTTTGGCCATCCTAGTGATTGTATGGACGTTTGTGCACTCATGTGTATACGGTTCGTGAATTCTCACTTTTTGGACGGATCAAAACAGAACGAAACAAATACGGATAAGTGCGCAAACACCCTAAGAAGATAAGCACAAAATAGTAGATGTTATGACATGAATTTGATGTTCCACTTGAAATACCAAGGACACGCCATAAGGAAGGCGTCAACCACCGTAAAAATTACACCATCGCAAAAACATATCGCACGACGTCCCTAAAACGATACCATCTTCATTGTTAGCCCTACCATTCAACTCAATTTTGACATCATTTAAATCATTTGAGCCGGCAGCCACAATTATATATGAGTCAGGGACTCTCGGCCCTTATGACAAAATTGGCAATGCGCGTACGTTGCATGTGCGACCGCAAAATGTGGGTTCAAATTGCTAACATATCATTATGTAGGGGCTGGGGGTAAGATGTAAGATAACATTTTTAAATTATATTTCGACCGGCCCTACACGTAAATGTAAATGGCGGCAATTAAAAATATTATTAAAAATAAGTACATACTTACTTATCATTGTTGGTGATATTGTTCTCATTAAGTTTAGGGTTGCCAATTTGATGAATCCTCTGTTTTTATAGGTGTTCCTAATGAGATTCATAGTTCCATGTAATTGTGTTATTTGTATAAATTGTCCTGCATATTAGTCTTTACAAGAACATATTTCTTCAGTACAACAATAGACATTAACAAAAGGTGACAGCAGTAAGTACGTTACACACAATTATATACAAGTGAGCTGACATTTTCTGCTCCAAGTACGAAGCCCAATGAAAATAATTTTCAAATACATCTGTAGATTCATGTAAAAAAAAAACCACTAAGGGGGGCCGGCATAGAAGTCGCGTTAATCACGGTGGTTACTTCGGCTAATGATGTCAAAAACTGCATAAATAAATACCAAGTGTACCATCGGAGAAGTTCATATCTAACCACCGTAAGGCCTATTCTTGCTTGCAGCGCTCGGCCGCTATAGAACCGTAATGGTGTTCACGGGATTTTGTTTTCAAACTGTTTAGATATGAAGTTCTTCGATAGTACATATTTCCAAAAAATAGACCCTGTCAAGCTTGCACAGTAAGAAATACGACTATTAATCACAAAACTAAGGGACAATATATATGGTAATAGTGTCGGTCTTTCTGTACGCCTATGAGGGACACAAAAGATCTCGTCTCATAATAAATTCATTTCGGCTTCTAAACAAAACTACAAAACGAATTTGGTGAATGCGTCTTTAAACAAAGTTGTTTTTTTGTTCTTTCGACTAAATTAAGTAACGCTTTGGTTTTTTTTAGTGTACTGTCTAAGAGTGTGTGCTGTGGCTACTAGCTAGCTACCATATTCAACTTTTGTTTGTCTTTCTACATATCTATACAAATAATAGTGTCTGGTTGTATTTCAAAATAAACAGCTATTTACTCCATTCATATGAAAGTATATACGGTACTTATGAATTTTTTTTTTGTCTCTCTGTCTGTTTGTTCCAGCTAATCTCCGAAACAGCTGGACCTTTTCGGAGATCAGTTGGATTAGCTGGACCGACTTTGACGAAACCTTCACTGGCAGATAGCTGATGTTATAAGGTGTAACTTAGGCTACTTTTATTTTAGAAAAAGAGTTAAGCGAACGGGAGTAATACATAAACTCTAGCCTTTTTCTTATGTGGGTAGGCTGAAAGTGAAAGAGCGACATCCTTATATACTCATTTTGCTTCGTTCACGCTCAAACATATAAGGGGCAATAGCAAATATTATAAGAACGCTTGCATTCCAATCTCAGTCTGTCAAAAAAACCTCTGATTTACCTACATTATTGACAAAGTTTTGATTGTCGCTGAGAAGAGATTGGGACTAGATATTGAACGTTTTTATTATACAGGTTGAAATTGAATTCATGGGCATCCTTTTGAGGGGTCATTGTACTCATCCTTATGAACAACTTTCACTATAGGACCAACACTGAAATCGCGAAAAATAAATCTGCTGTTCTCTAAGCTTTGACGAGCAATGCGAATATAAATTAAATACAACAGGTGATTTTGTTTTCGAGCGTTTATCCCAAAAGTTGGCAACGTCGCAAATTGCTGTCAAATATTGACTTGTTTTGATTAATTTGGCAATATTACTGTATTGAAACTAAAATATTGAGTATGAAATGCAATAATTAATATCGTAACACCGAATGGATGTAAAGCAAGTATTTCCAAGTGCCTTTATAAAACGGTTACAGCATCAAATTCAGTGTTATAAATTGCAATTCATTATCAATATTCTAGTCCGCTAGTTAGCCACATTTCATATTTCCATACAGTAATAGTGCCAAGTTAATCAAAACAGCGAAATATTTGTCATCCATTTGCGACGTTGCCCACTTTCAGAATAAATGCTCTTAAGAGGATGCCCATCAATTCAATTTCACCCTGTATACGGGATTTTTTCTTCTGGTCATACACGGACGCCAGCACGGGTATCATGACAACCATAGAAAAAGGTTTTCTACGGGTTTTGTCGACGGGAGAATAGACAAAATGACGGATTGCGATTGTTTATCTGTCATTTTGTCTATTCTTCCGTAGACAAAACGCTTGACCACAATAGACACGCCGCACAATAGCGTGTCCATTGTGGTCACGCTAAGCGTGCAGTTGCGAGTACTACGCATAACGCACCTGACCTTTTTGACCATCCTACTTGCTTTTGGGTTATCAAAAGTGATTTGTCATGTATCAATCAAATTAAATGGAACCGGAAGCAACAAGTTTTTTTATAAAGCGTTTGTGTCAATTTAGAAAATTAATCGCTTTTCACTAGTTTTCACCCATTTAATATTTTATTTTATAAATATTTTCATGGCCGAATAATTTTATGTGATTTTGACGATTACTTTTCTCCTGTTAAAATAAACTTTGCTAAATAATATAAACTGTTTATTAAAAAGTCTAACGGCGTATATGTCCCAGTAAAAGAATATTTATTAATATGTGTGAGAAAATAGACATAATAGCCTATTCAGATAATATAGTGTAAATGAGGTTAGAATATCTATTCATAACATTAATAGGATTTAAATGGAACGAATCGCTATTTTCTTCACTGAACATTAAGCAACCAGCCAAGTGCGTGTTGGACCTCAGACAATGATGGGTTCCGTAGTTGGGATCAATTTATCCCAAGAACAAACTTAACAAAAACATGTTCTCCCGAACATTCCAATTGCAAATGTAAGTTTGTACGCATTATGCGAGATTTACCATGTTATTTTAAGACCATAGACTTCTTATAGGGTTTCCTGTAATCTATGAGTTAAGAATTATTCTGTTTTTTTTTTCAAAATTTTAGGCTCAGTAGTGTCGGGGATAACGGGGGGAATGGTAAATTTTCATTTATTTTCTTAAATAAATATTAAAAAAAATGAGATTCTCACAACAAGTCCTTGCATTTGATAGACCCCCATATTCCCGTGTTTGGGTCACAGAAATATATATGTACCAAATTTCACCTTAATCGGTCAATTAGATTCGGAGCAAATTGGCTGTGACAGGCGGACAGACAGACACCCAGCCAGCCACACGAGTGATCCTATAAGGGTTCCGTTTTCTCCCTTTTGAGGTACGGAACCCTAAAAAGTAGCCAGACATTTATTCATAGTAAGATTTTCTTATTTTTATTTACCTAGGTTTATAATACCTACTACCTACATATACAAGAGTTAAATACAATTAGTGCCAAAACATCGTTTAAATCACAGTTAGCATAAATACGAGGGGTTGTGAAACTTTCTTTGTACGTATCCTCCCTTTAAGGCTCGTACAGACCAGCGCGACGCGACTTGAACAAAACAATTTCTAAGAAAACTTCACGGTATAACAATAGCCGGTGTCGCGTCGCGCTTGTCTGCACGAAGCTATAGACGATTTATTAGACTAAGAGTACGATTACCAAGAATCACTTTGATTCGAGAGTGCTGAAAAGTTTTTGATTAGCATTAACCTCATGCAATAGGTTATTCAAATCCGGGCAAGTACCAATGTGACTTTCAATATGTATTTTTTAAGTTTATCTTGGATATCTCTGACATCGGTGAAGGAAAACGATCAATCTGCCTAGCCTTTTCCCAATTATGTTGGGGTCGGCTTCCAGTCTACCCGGATGCAGCTGAATACCAGTATTTTACATGGAGCGACTGCCTATCTGACCTCCAAAACCCAGTAACTGGGTAATTCGATACCCCTTGATAAGACTGGTTGTCAGACTTTCAGGCTTCTGACAACCCGTAACGACTGTCAAAGATACAGGAATGACACCTGGGACCAACAGCTTAACGTGCTTTCCGCGACAAGGAGAAGTCTCGATATGTAAATATGGTCACCCAACCACGGACCAACCCCAGCGAGCATAGATTAACCTGTTGGATCAACCCGTGCGGCAGTTATAACTTAGCCACGAGCTCCGGTGAAGGAAAACATTTTGAGTAAACATGGACTTTATATTAATATAAGTCTGAAATCGCCATTCTGCCTTGAGCTAGCGATGTGATCAATGCTCGTGTCTTCTCTGTATGAGAAGAGGTCTTTGCCTTGCAGTAGGCCAGTAATAAACTGGTATTATTATAACCTAATTATGAACAATCACTGATTCCAAAGCATATTTCGAAGTGGTAAAGACTTAAAGAGCTAATTTAATTTTGGTTAAAAATACTTATATCGTCTCCTTTAAAGCCCCGCAAACAAGCGCAAAGTAACATATTATTATTGATTGATTAATTAAATATAAGTATAGGTAAAAAAAATATGAGATTGTTTATAATATATTTTTTTTTTTTTGTTTGCCTACCCTGTCCCACTCCTGGGCAAAGGCCTATATAAAATTTATAATTTAGAAATGTTAATTAATGATTGCATGCACTTTTTATATAATTAAAAGGCTATTTTATTTTATTTATTTTTAAACAGGTGCGACGCGACTCTGGTGGAACGATTTCTATGAAAACTTCACGGAAATTGTTCTACCGATGTCGCGTCACGCCTGTCTGCTGGAACCTTTATATTCATACTGGGTGACTTGTAATTTGACGTATTCTGGATGTGATAGTGTGACCCATTTGCAACAATTAAGCACCCCATAAAGCCTAGGCGAAAATTGACGGGACTCGACAAAACCCTATTTTTATGTTTTATGGAAAACTTCGCAGAATTCGTCACTAAATATCACTTTTCTCTTAATAAGGAATACGTCAAATTACAACTCATTCTGTATTATGTAGTACTGAAATTCACAAACCTAATCAACTTTGTATACATTACAAAGCAGTGCCAAAAAATAAGGCCACTGGCAAACAGGCGGCGAATATGAAAGCCGTATCTACAATCTTTGCGTTCGTTTGCAAAAATAACCGTTAAACTATTAAAGAACAAACAAGTTATATTCGATTATGGCGACAATAGTTGGGGTGCTTTTTTCCAATATTGTACATCATTTGTCACTGGTCCTCTTTTGAGGGTCGCAACTGGAATAAAGAATTATGGTGTATGGTACGAAGAATAGGAGACAGCGGTTTCGGAAATCTTACGTGACAAGGATTAAAGGCTTGTGCAGACCAAAGCGACGCGACGGCGCGACGCAACTCGAACAATACAATTTCTAAGAAAACTGCGCGGTATAACAATAACCGGTGTCGCGTCGCGCTAGTCTGCACAAGCCTTTAATTTCTTAGGGCCGTGACGGCAGACAAAAAAGGGTTCCGTACCGTATTAAGCTTCATTCAGATTAGCGCGACGCGACACCGGTTATTGTTATACCTTGAAGTTTTCTTAGAAATTGTATTGTTCCGAGTCGAACCGCGCCGTGGCGTCGCGCTGGTCCGCACGAGCCTTTAAGATCGAGAAAAAAAACGCTGTTCCTTGTATGGGGGACCCTTTTAATTATTAACATTATTTTATTTTTATTATTATTTGGTATAACAATAGAAATATAGAATCTGTGAAAATATCTTAGCGCTTATTACTAAGTTAGTTAGCATAATTGTCTGATTTATTGTTTTATGCATGTGGTGTTTACCTATAAGTAACTGATGCACTGTTATTTTACTTTTTAAATTTATTATGTGTTTGTATCAGTGTAATCAATTGTTGGAGAACCTAATATAATAAAATAAATAAATATCAACTGTCTACCTATAACGGTTCATGAGATACAGCCCGCTGACAGACGGACGGACGGACGGACAGCGGAGGCTTAGTAATAGGGTTCCGTTTGGCACCCTTCGGGTACGGAACCCTAAAAATCGAGATTTCTAGCCGAGATACCGCATAGTGATTGCTTCGCTGTTTCCAACCAACAGAGTACAAAAGAACATGTGTCTAATAAATACAGCATTACTAGATTACCCTACTAAAACATCTTTAGATTGATTCTTTGTCTCCATATTATTATATTGTATGTTATTGCACATCCCACGCGATGTTTTTGTCTGTGTCCACATTATCTGATAGATCATTTATAAACGCTAATGTTTCAAGTTTTTATTACCTTCTATTACAGTATACCACTTTGTATTATCCAAGAATTTATATAGAATGATGTAATTGATTTAGTAATATAGCCATATTGGTAGTTGAATTAATGTATTTATGTGACATAATCTTGGCTTAGTAATCAGCACTATATATTACAAACTAGATTTAAATAGGGCTACAGTAATAATAATAAAAAAACTATAGACGACGTATACTTACTGCGCTCGGCGGTTGACGTAGCAACACGCCGCCGTGCCCGGGTTCGCAACAAGTCAATCGTCATCCTGAGGATGCTTCGTTGAGAGGTGAAACACGTATCGATTTCTTACAGGGTTCTTTATGACTCTTTAAGGCTCGTGCAGACCAGCGCGACGCGACGGCGCGACGCGACTCGAACAATACAATTTCTAAGAAAACTTCACGGTATAACAATAGCCGGTGTCGCGTCGCGCTGTCGCGTCGCACTTGTCTGCACGAAGCTTAAAGAACAGTTAAGCGGATTAGGTTACTAAATATACGTCGTCTATTGTATTTTACAATGGATTTCCGCAAAGTCACACCTGAGTCAATTAACTAGGGTTAAAGTCTATAAAGAGCCTTCTTCTGTCATTCTTAGGAGTTCGTTTTAACCTAACACCATCATTTTATTCTTTTGGAGAAACGACTGGCATAGCCTTTTACACGGAGCGGCTATCGCTGCTCGCTTCCGATCAAGTCTTGTACCGCGCTAAACTAGAGCAGCCGCGGCACAAACCGTCCATCGATAAGTAGTGGATTTAGCAACCATTATACCATTTTCCCGACATTTACAATGATTAATGTGGCTGCACTACACTACACGACAATCTACCGCAATTTGTACCGAGTCCGCCACGCGTGAAAACTAAACAAAACAGTCTGTGTGAACCGCCGTCAACCATTGTCAAACCCGATATTACGATTGTAAACTTTTTAATGACAATCATGAATAATCGCTGGTTGGGTATGAGCATTTGTTACAATGATTTCTTAGTCGTCACTAAAATATTATGTTTATTTACAACGTCTTCATAATACACAACGGGTGGTAATTACGTGTTTTAAAAAGATTATGATCATTATTTACGTTAAACCACTTGAGATGTTGATATGGAAGCTGAATAAATCTGTGGTTTTATTACATTAATTTGTTATTTAAAACGTTAATGAAGAGTATTTATAACATCCAAGAGTATTTATAACTGTCTAGCATTTTAGGAGCAAACTCTCATTAGGATAGTATAAAATGTGGCTAACCTTTTCCCAACTATGTTGGGGTCGGCTTCCAGTCTAACCGGATGCAGCTGAATACCAGTATTTTACATGAAGCGACTGCCTATCTGACCTCCACAACCCAGTAACTGGTTAATACGATACCCCTTGGTAAGACTGGTCCGGGCCTCTGACGACCCGTAACGACTGTCAAAGATCCAAGCATGACGGCCGGGACCAACGGCTTATCTGCTTTCTGAGGCACGGAGGAGTCTCGGTATGTAAAGGTGGTCACCCGTCCACAGACCAAACCTGGCAAGCGTAGCTTAACCTGACGGATCGACCCGTGCGGCTGTTATTATTACTTAGCCACGAGCTCCTGTGATAGTAAGTAAACATTAAAAATATCACATAAAAACATAATAAACTTACATCGAACGTTTGCTAAAACCACAGGTGGAGGCAAAACACAGTTAGGAAATACCAATGTTTTCACTGGTATTTGTAACTGTGATACCTTTCATAAAATAAACGCATCATTCACACAAAAACCACCACAAGTAGACAGTCAGCCATTACACAGTTTCTGTTCCCATACTCCTAAGAAAGTTGGAGAGCATCGGTATTCGTGGTGTTGCGCTCGATCTGATTACCGATTACATGTCAAATAGGACACAATGTGTGAGAATGAAGGACTACACAAGTCAGCCAGAAAATGTCCAATTTGGGGTACCTCAAGGTAGCGTTTTGGGACCGACTTTATTCCTCATTTACATAAATGACTTGTGTGACCTTCATCTCACACGTGGTAAAATAATTACATTTGCCGATGATACGGTTCTTTTGTTTAAAGGCAACACATGGAGCGAGGCTTTTGAATTGGCAGATGAGGGTTTTGGTCAAGTTGCTACTTGGCTTGACTGCAACCTTCTTACCCTAAATGCCCAAAAAACTAAGTACATTGCCTTCAGCATTTGTAATAGGACTCAACCACCTGTTAATTCCTCATCCATCAAAATTCATTCATGCATAAATCCTCTGTCTTGCTCCTGCTACAATCTCTCACAGGTATCTTCCATCAAGTATCTGGGTCTTACTGTTGACCAAAATCTTTCATGGAAGGAACAAATAGCCACCATGACTACTCGAGTTAGGAGAATGATCCACTTATTTAAAAATCTGCGGCGTGTTTGCCAACCAACACTACTACGAACTGTTTACTTTTCCCTTTGCCAGTCAATAATAACTTATTGTATCACTGCTTGGGGAGGCACTTCTAAAACAACACTTTTATCCCTAGAAAGAGCGCAGCGAGCTGTACTTAAAGTAATAAATTTCAGAAGATTTAGGTACCCTACACATACACTACATAAAGAATTGTCTTTACTTACGATTAGACAATTGTTTATAAAAACTTCGATCCTACAGCAACACTCTAAGTTACCCCTTACAACAACCAGGCGTAGAAAAGATTTAGTTTATTGTGTTCCTAGAACCAAAACGGTATTTGCTAGCAAATTTTTTGATCACATCGGGCCTTATTTGTATAATGAGTTGTCTAGGAGTTTGCGGTTACGTGATTTGTCAATCTATAATTGCAAAAAGATTTTAAATGAATTTCTACTTCAGATTAATTATGTTAACACAGAAAAGCTATTAGTAAGCCTATCATAAATACAAACACAAAGCTCGTATTCACACATATTCAGTCACATACACCAATTACAGCAACACACAACATCATACAAACATCAACACAACAACTTGTTCATAACAATTTTTTGTCTAAATATTTTGCATATACATAATAATTTTTAGTTTTACCCACCTTACGAATGTATTAATTAATACCGAACACCTGCTAAATGTCTCAAAATATTATGTTCACTATAAAGTGCCGTTAAGTGTGTGATTGTTGGAGAACGAGGAAGACTGACCTACCGTGATACAGTTTTTACTAGTACGGAGGTCAGTGTGAATTACTCCCTAACAACCATAATATTTGTACGCACGACATGAGATGTTATGTTTTGTATTTTATTTTTTTCTTTATAAGTATTTGTTATTCTTATGGTTGTTATTGCGATGCTGGAAATAAAGTTTATTTTTATTTTTTTTTATTTTTTTTATTACTCACAGACAGCCTTAAATAAAAGTTATTTATTTACACAAAGAATAGGTACCTTTAATTACTAGCCTTGCAAACGCAAACGCAAACAAATAATGTGAAAGTTTGTAAAACTGTTTGTATCATAAATATCAACTGTGTATACTTATCACGCATAAACAGCTGAACGGATTTGGATGAATTATGACAAACAGATGTAAATCCTAATTGCGTAACACACTTTCAATCACAATCCGAGAATTTTGAAGGATATTGCTAATCCATTGCTTCCTAGGTTTGAAAAATTCGTCTGCTCAACAACGTTAATAACGCAATGAACGTGGGTGAACTGTCAAAATGAAGCCCATTGGAATCAATTGTCATTTTACGTGTTACGCAACTGGATTTCAACATAGGATACTTTTTTATACAAAACTTTAAGCCCCCAGTAAAGCCCGCAAATCAAATGGCAAATACACGCAAAAAGCCAATATGTTGGCCAAGCGCTCAGTTAACGGGCTCGTGAACTGGGTGCTTCAGAAGTTCCACCAGGATGTGAGTGAAACCAAGGGTTGTTCAGCTTGTATTATTATAAACAAAACCGATAGCCGCGTGTGACTGTATCGAGAGGAATTTGTAACTCAGCTATCAACTTAAGCCTAGCTAGCTTAGTACTTTACAAGGAAGTAGAAAATTTTCCTGCGACTGCGTTCGTCACTGCGGTTTTGGTTTTATTTTAGACTATTGTTTTTAACCTAACGAACCTTTGCGGTCATTAACTTAATTGGCACAAAAGTTATAAGTGGACGATAACAAAAATGGAACAATGAATTACTAGTATTTGATCACAAAAAGTAGACCTAAGAATAGATGGACTAATGAAAGAAGTTAAAACAAGGTAGGAAGGAAATTACGATTAATAGAGATGTTATCATCTGCCTAGCCTTTTCCCAACTATGTTGGGGTCGACTACCAGTCTAACCGAATCCAGCTGAATACCAGTATTTTACTTGGAGCGACTGCCTATCGGACCACCAGAACCCAGTTACTGGGTAAAGCGATACCCCTTGGTACGGCTACTAGAGATTTATTAAAGGAAACTTAAAACGACAATAATGTTGAAAAAGAAGAAATTATTTGAAAAAACTTTCCATTTCCATGAGCCATCCCAAAATCTAACGTGTAATCCGATCTTCACCATACCCGTCAGCTATTCAAAAAACCCCTGGTAAGTTTAAATCAAATATTGATAGCCCCACACAATATGAGGTACATGAAGGGAAGGCCAAACCTGCATGTTTCATGAGATCCCGTGGTGGTTTAAAATCAAAAGTTTACTTATTCATCAGGGTCAACACAGTGTTTACACCGTCACAATTGGATGAATGCGATCAGTTCCATGTTTGTGGAACACAAACGGCGTTTTGTATTGTTTGGAACAATCGCCTGTCAATTTGGGGTGAGTTGAGGAAAATGTGGTCGGTATTGATGTTTTGTTGGAGGAAATGCCACTTGATATTGTGGCTTGGAGTTCCTTTACTATTAGGAAGGATTTATTTGAAGGGGGCAATGAGCTTTTCGGTAAGCTGTTACATTTACCCAAGGATGACTTTAGCAATAGATAGACAAGTCTCTGAAGCACATGTATTATGCCTATTGTCAATTAGGAACTGTTCACTTCATCTCTCGGGAAACTCGGGGAGAAGATAGAACTTTTAAACGTAAGACAAATTAACAACAATGGCCAACCCTAGACAAAGAGAAATTAGACTAAAACAATGCGAGAATGTTTAGGGATAAACAAAGCATTTATCACTACATCGTAATTTCATCACTAACGTCAAATAGTAAAACTAAACACGTGGATCCGGCGATTAATTCTTCACATGCGCAATGACCTAAGAACAATGATAGCCAGAAACCGTTGCTACAACAATAGCTGGTCTGCCAAGAATCCAGTTCCATAGACGCTAGGTAACAAATCGCTACTTTCACTGGAAAGAAGACACGGTAACTTTTACTTATTCATCCTTACGGGACGGCCCTTTGCCAACATCCGCTTTGGTTAAGAATTTAAGATACTGGTCATGTATTTTGTGGTAACTGGTAACCGTATAAGCAGATCCGTTATCTAGGATTTTGTAAGAATTTCATAAAACATGAACTGGTAGTAGGATACTCGATGTTTATGAAACATGATGTGGTGTTAATAATATATAATAGCAATATATCCCAAAGAACGTTTCTTTTCAGAAGCGGAATCTATGGAGGGAATGTTCCAGGGCCCCAGAGGATCAGGACTACCATACGTATCCAGTAGTCAACCAACGAGTCAACAGCAAAATGTACCTAACAACATTAAAAAACCCAGAAAATTTAACCAATAATGTCACTAAGGGAACAAACATCGAAACGAAACTAAATTCCCTAACCCAACTGCCCATTCCAAGTTATTTCGCCATTTCGTATCCAAACTCACAACTATGCATATAAACATCCCAGGACTACGGTAAAGGGTACAGTTTGCAAATTTTCCCGGACGTAAACCATTTTCTATGTATTTATCCACATTTAACCCGTTGGTGAATCAACAAGGTGTAGTTGACTGGTAAAAGGATCAGTTAGGGTATTATAAGTATCGGATACATGGTCAGCATGTATTTCAGGATACCAATTTAGGTGATCAGGAGAACGGCTTCAATTAAATGGTTGGTATGCATACAAATCAGCAAGGTAATGTTCATTAGCACACTGTGCATGGGCCTTCGGACAATGGATATTGCTTGGCTTTGTAGTCTAAAGTTAGCTTATTGTATACAGTTGGCATTCTAGAAGACGAATTCACGTGTGATGTAATATTTCAAAGAATTACTTAAGAAAATGCCTCGTAAATTGTTTCAAAGATGGATGAACTTAAACATTTTTGTATCTACCCACGATATCCTGTGTTCGTAAAAATCTAATCCCAATACACCTTGGAGCGCAATAATGCCGAGTAAACAAACGGCAAAACGATTGTAAATCAAACATTTCAACAGATTTCATGAATGATTTGTACTTGCTCCACAAAACTTGGGTTATTACTATCCTATTCTATCATCATAAAAACAAGGAAATATGACTCATCACCCGCTAGAAATAAGATTGAAGCCGGGTGTACCGTTAGTTTTGCTTTGCACTGAACAGTTGCATGTCAAGGCCTGAATGATCGTAGATTTCAAGTGAAGAGCTAGAAGCGACGGATTGAATATTGTTTCAAGACGAAAAAATACATCTCCTTTGTTTACGATTTTTTTATAAATTGTACACTAATTAACCGTAAAGTTTGCAACTGCGTGTTGATTCAACGAACGGGGCAATATGAGAATTTCGTAAGCGACCTACTATTGGCTCTCCCTCTGGCTATCGTCTATGATAATATTCCCACACTGCTGACAAAACGGTTGTCTGCTAACATAATATATTCCCCTCGTTTTGTTTCACCAATGAAATTTATTCGAATAACAATTCTGAAAAGCTTTGCGAAAAAGAAATTGTAGAGGCAACTAGGTCAATAGTTCTAATCTTAAATGCTTGTATGAAATAGCTGTGAACAGTTTCAAAATATTTACTATTCTGTTGCTATCAGTAATTCTCATGCTGGAATTTTCCCGGGCTTTTAGAATCGTCATACATTTCTATAAAGGGACTGTTGCGTGCTGATAAGCAGCTTGACAACTATTTTCCCGTGGATTGTGGTCAGACCAGTGTTACTAGTGGTACCTTTATATATCGCCACCCACGCTAACCTACAGTTAAGTAGCTATTAACGTTCTTTACGACGTAGGCAATAAATAAATAGCATACTAAACATTAATTAAAACCACGGCTTTAACCCTCTACCTCGGCTACCAGAGCAACTCATACTCGTAGAGGAAAATGAAAACCATATTTTACGACTTTGCGAACTACTACGTCATGAAGAGCACGTGGGTTTTGAGTCTGTACCTTGCGCCGGGTCTAAGAATAGTGTACGTCCATGTAAATCATAGGATACCGTCGTAACCGGCAGTATGATGTGAACGAAGATAGTAAGGTACTATGCACGTATATATTTAGCGGACGCTTTGAACCTCGCGCACCGTAAAACACTGGATATAAACTCGGAGATAGTAAAATTTACGCTCAAAACATAAATAAACGAACCTTCCTACTCCTCTCGAAACTCGATACAAACGATATTGAACTAGCTTCTGGTGTATCTCACGCCGACAACGACTAATGAGTGTACTAATAATTCTGGTAATGCAGCCAATAAATGTAAATATTATACGTTAAGGTGAATGTGAACAAATACATAAAACTTCATGACCTAATTTAATTAACATAATTATAACATAGAATGCAGACAGTATCTATATCTCTGAACTGGATTTTCCCGTCCTAGCATGTGGCTGAGGTAAAATATTTTAATTGGTCACATTTATAGGTTTCCCGTGAAGGGTGAATGCACTCTGCGTCTGAACCAGGGCCATTATAATGACTCAATAATGCAAATGGGTACTCTAATTTTAGATAGTTTTCCGCCAAAGGTGATGGACGAATCATCATTTATTTAGTTTTAAAACCCTCAGACCAAATAAAAAACCTAGACAGAGCGCTGCGAACAATACAGTGAAGCATGCCAAAACTACACCGCCGCTCTGTGCATACACGCTCACACGCACACATTTACAATGACACTACAGTCAAACTACACCACACAAAGTGCACACATGTTCACGAAACCTGTTTCACTTCACTGTTGACAGCGCTCTGTCTCTGTTTTTTATTTGGTCTGAGTAAAAACCTATCTACTATACACGTTATTAGTATTGGTCATCAATCTTCTATTGCCGTTTGTGATGATTCGTTGCAGCATATTCGATGAACGTAATTTTTGATAAATTCTGCATACTATTATTTTATCCACTACAGAAATACCTTCTGATGTTAAAACGGAAGTTCTCCACTTCTCCAGTTCCCAAATGTTGTAGTTGTACTCACCCTGTAACAAAAAGAAAAACATATTCAAACACTAATTACTTATGAAGAAAGAAATTCATTAAGTATACGGAAGGACAGACGGTTCAAAAGGGGACAAAGTTTACGTCCACTCGAGTATCCCGAAGTGTCCCAAAAGTCTAGACCGGACGCTTGTTGGACAATTAATTGCCCCATTCCCATCATCTAGGGGTCGTCTAACGTCCCCTTACACTTACGGTTACCAAGTATGTGGAGTTGGGGACTCATAACTGCATTATGGCAGCCATTTGGGGTTGGGTCATTTACTTGTTTTAAGTATCTGCAAGGGACTTTTATGGAATTTCGTATATGGTCCATTTATACGTAAAGTTATTCAGAGCCATATTGCGAACTAGCTATTCCTATTAGAACGACTAGAATTTTACCGAGCTTGCAAATTACTGATGATTAAGTGCCTTACATAAAATTCCATCTATTCAGATAGTCTCTATGGCCATTTATTAAAAAAAACGAACGAGCCTTACAGTAGCCGCATCTGATGTGTAAAATCTGACATCTCACCTTAGTAATAAGCAACATTAAAGGGGCGGGGCCTCGTTTCTGACGGCCAACTCCAGCACCGCGCCCGCTCATTAGTCAAATCAAATAGTGCACGTTTCCCCGGCTTCCTGTGACACACTTCCGTCCCTTTTCACGAAATCATTCCCACAGATTTTACACATCGGGGAAAGATGTTACACATCAAAAAATCCTCACTTTTTCACAGGTTTTGTCAAACCCTTATACTCCGATAAGATAAGATAATCATTTATTTGCTCCTACTTTCAAGATTTCAAAGCCGCATCCATACAAGACCAATAAAGTTACCAAAAAACAATATCTTCATTAATTATCGTCAACTGTTCAAAAACCTTTTATCAGAAAGTCAAATAACAATACAAACTTCTGGGAACAATTTCTCGTCCCCAGAATATACGCTTTAGAAAACTTTCAAGAAAAAGTTACACCAAGTTCTGAAGACCAGATAAAGTATTACAGGAACCGATAGGTATTATAAAGCTTTAAGTTCGGAATTTCGGATATTATGTTAAGCAACGGATGTTATATGGATCAGGATGTTTAACGTTGTTAAAGCGTTTATTTCGAGGAAAAATTGCGGATGATATGATCTGTTTGGGAGTTCATAAGGAGGGAGTTGGTTACATCTCTCCTCATTTCTTGACTACCATCGATGAATCTTTAAATATGCCCATTTTGCAATTATTGGTTTAGGAGTTAGGAGATGTGATTTTGAAGGTAAATTCCGCAAGACCACATACTTAATTATACTTGAAGCCTTAGTTAAGTTCACATATATATTTGAAGTCAAGTTCCGCAAGACCACATTATTATTACACACACACCACATTGTTATTTTAAAAAAAATCTGCTGTTCCATACATTTTGACCGCGGAAACTTAAGAAACCTAAACCAGTAAGTAGCACGGATGAATACAGACGCGATTCTTGCTACGACACAATAAAGTGCAATTCAGGTCGCACAGCGCTGATTAACTACTATATTCACCTAGACGTTGCCTCTCTTTTTATCGCGTAACTCTTAGATCTTCTGACTACGGTATAGTGCAGAGTGTCCCATCTGTATTCATCTGTCCCAGAATCCAAAAATCCCACCAGTAACATTAGGCTTTAATCCATACTACCCTCTCAGCAGCTGTAACTATGACGCACCTACATTCAATCCTCAAAAAGTTTACCATCACGCTTACAAACGTTATCGATATGCAAATCTACTGCCAACATTATGACTTGCGTTTCATGAGAACTGTGCGTCATAACCACATCACCACAGTAAACGTTTGAGTAATTCTAATTAGTCTTATTAGCACACTAGTGTGTATTTAAAAACAACGTCCTTTGACCGCATTTTTTCTCAATGCGGGCCTGAATCCTAATGGAACCAGACGTAAAACTGAAATCATTGACATAACTATAAAATCTGGTGTTCCACTTGACTGCAATTTGTGTGATGTAACCGTAGTAAAACTAGCATGTTTAATAATGTGGGTTATCGTAAAAATGTTTAGGAATAAAAGGGGGACGAGATAAACTACTACAAGACTATGCCATCACGAAAATAGACTCTGTTTAAATACATTATTTGATACTAGTACATATTTTCATAGCCAAATTGAAATTTTTATACTATCCAACCACACCCAGACATGATTGAATGACAGAATCAGAAGAAACAATTGACATCTGACTCCATAACCACCACCGGCTAGTTGGAATTATCAGCGTCCAAATTATGACGTGAAAAATGTAAGTACTCAGAGATTGTAAAGCCCACAATAACGATATGGTCAAAGGTGACACACACACAATAAAAGACGGTAGACTGAAGATCTTAAAATTACCGATCAGTTTCTACAGTGCCTCAACAATGAAAAAGATGAGTCACATTACTTACCTCAATAATGATCAACCGTGAAGGTAAGTAAATACTTCTTCGTACAAGAGTACATTACAATTGTTCATTGCTTATCGCATAAATTACTTCATGAATTTTTCATGACATCAGTGAAGACATGGACGTTCTTGCGTCAGTTGCTTTTGGAATATATGAGTAAGCAGAATCCGTTAGCTGAATATCTACTATAAGCGAATTTGATACTATCCTACTAAAAGAAAGTCAACATAATGTTATCGATACCAGAGCAAGTTACCAACTTGAGGGTTAAGTGATTCAGTAGTTCAGCAGAATGTTGTAAATAGAATATTATTTATGTTAGATTTATACATCAACCGTCTTCATTACCATGCGGCAAATAGTTTATCGGATAGTAATATATGTTAATGGTGTGGCTATAAGTAAAGTAAATAAATGTTATCCTCTCGCTAGCCGAGAATTTGTTAAACAGCCTGGGGTAAGGAAGTATATATGGGATTGACAAAGATATGATCAAACTACCAATTCTAAGTACAATAACAGATGCGCGATAAGACGAGACTAAAAAATATCCCAAAAGCGAACAAAAACCCGACTCTACTCCAACGCATTCAATATAAACTACAAAAACAGGTACACTCGAAGAAATATTTTCTAAGCACAATTTAGTGTACGTCTACGACCATTAACTAAAGGGTATTATCGATGACATAAAGCAATTTGTAGTAGATTTATCAGTAGGAGGTATCTTGGTATCGACTGCTAATGACAGTGGGGGACCGGACGATACGATACAGATTATATTGGAAATTGCTATCGGTTTAAAATATATATTTTGTGAGGAGGAAACGATAATGTACTTTTGGGTTTCAACGGGATATCATGACGCAGTTATTTTGCTTTAGGTACGCTTTCGTCATGTACGAAAGAAAGAGGATTGTTTCTCTTGGAGTGTATTTCATCACCATCATCACTGACAGTTTTGTTGCATCTACTGGGTGTAGACTTCATTCCCTAGATCCCTCTGGGTAAACAATTCCGTGAATATTGATTTTATTTATTACTCTATTTGTTACATTATTCTAACAAGTAATCTCTTTCGTTGGCAAATCTATTTGAAGTATATTCCCAGCTATACTATTTCATTATTTTGCTCTCACATAAAGCTTCGTGCAGACCAGCGCGACGCGACAGCGCGACGCGACACCGGTTATTGTTATACCGTCAAGTTTTCTTAGAAATTGTTTTGTTCGTGTCGCGGCGCGGCGTCGCGTCGCGCTGGTATGAACGAGCCTTAAAGCGTAGCCCTATATTTGGTGTTGAACCTACGCACTTTCGAGTCCGTACCTTCGACATCGAAAGTGAGTGGGGTCTATCCCGTAGGCAGCAATGAACCAGTTGAGACGCCCATATAAAATGAAAACAGCACGAATCTATCATCGTTTCGAAACCTTCACAAAACATTTCCGATTATGATTATAAGAGTGATTGCGCATCCGAACCAACATGGCGCAAACTGGCTGTACTTTATATGTTCCGTATATCCGATAAGAATTCAACTTGTCTACATTGATTTCTCTTAGAATTACTTCGTCAAACCGAATGCATCACATAAACCACTTTTAGCCACGGAAAATAACTAAACTATTCGCTAAGACCCATTACAAATTGGCATGTTGATACGGAAGCGCGCGCAGCCACCTTTGGCCGCCTCCTATACAAAAATAAACAGCCCACTAAAGACTTCAACCCAGACATATGCGGCCACCCATAAAGAAGACAAAACACCACATTCACACCCACATAATACCACAAATTAATATCATCCCACCACAGCGATAAGTCAGAGAGGACGCCATTTTTCTCTATTAACTATATTAATATAAAAGCAAGGGAATTCACAACACGTCATAAAGACGGCCCATATGGATCACTCATGGTGCCCTTTTTCGTGGCTGAGTATAATTTGGAACCACGGATATTAGATCTGCAAATTGGTCGTGTTATCTCCCGCCCTACCCGAGGGTGACCATTAGGAAATAACGATATTAAGGAAGTCGATGCCGGTAATAAAATTTGTCTTTTTGTAGAGGATGTGTTGTTTTGTCTTTCATCATAGCCTTTTGAATGGAGTTTCAGACTTCATTTGAATGACAACAACTGGTCAAACTGAGATTTTTATGGTGGATCTCCGGTCGTAATTCAAAGTGGCCAAGAAGTCAACATATTTATTTATATATACTTTATACTTTTACGGACTTTGTTTTTAAAACACCATCATGTGTCCCGCACATGTTAAGTATGACCAAAACCGAAGTCCAGATTAAAAATAAACAGAAAATATCCACAAAATCCTACATCTACATATAAAAACATTAGTCGACGCCATTTAAAATAGTAAAAAACGTAGCAGATGACAAAGTGTCTGATCTGAACAAAGACATAGATAATTAACATTCACGTCAGCACCGCATAGGTTGTTGGAAAGTCAAACTAAAAACGGACGTTGAGAACTTATACTTTACCTATTCTTATATTTTTCTGTCATTGCATGGTGTACCTATATTAGATAACTACTTAGAAAGATTGCTATGTATTTTAGACCGAATTTGACCGTAAAAAGTAAACAAACAGAAGTCCAATCTTAGACCAGACTAAACTTTATCTAATGCTTTTCGTTTAGCGATAAACAGTTTTATATGCCTGATGCATTTCCAATGTCAATATGATGACGATCTTCATCTATCCACTCTCTACCTATCAAAACCACGAACCGTGCCAAATCCCCCATAAGTTTAATATAAAATATTCTCAGTACCAGACAGCAAGTCATCATTCCCAATACATTAAAACCACATGGTCACTATACATCGCTCCCTCCTTGGCAGTCCGTAATGTCGGATACAGCGCCATCTAATAGCTATATTGACCCCCGGCCCATCCTCGAAATTTACTAAGGACGCTATTTATATCAACCAAATCTGATATGCGGAAATTACGTCACTATTGCGAAAAACTGAGCGACTAAGATTCTGAGGACTATTAAACATGAACCGTAATTAATTATAATTATAGTTAAGTGCATTGGGCAACCGAGCTGACTGCATGTCTGACAGAGACTGATGCAAATTCTCTCGTTTCTAAAACAAAACTGCATGAAAATCATCTATTCCCAGAAACTGTTCACATTTAAAAAGAAAACCTTGTAAACATTTTCATCAGCGTCACAGGTAATTTATGCTACAGTATTGCAACTATACGTCTACTTATGATTCTTTATTGGAAAATACACGACACTGGCATCACTCCAATCTAAAAGTCACCAATAAAAACTGCGTTTCCTAGTACAAAAATACTTGTATAGATACCTCCATGTCACCTTGTCATGGCTAGGACTCGTAAAATTGCATTTGCAACAAACGTTCGCACGTAATGAAAGTGACATTCAAAAATGTAATAAGCGTTCAAAAATATAAAAGACAACTTCAATATTTCAGTTACATGTACCAATAAATAAATATCAACTTTATTGACTGCGGCTATGAATCCTTTGTCAGGTTGTAAAATAGTAATCGCATAATACTGCGACGAATTTCAAATTGCAGAGATAACTTGGCAAACATGATCAAAACTAATTGATCGGAGCATATATTATAATTAATATAAGTCGGAGATCACCAACTCGTCTTGAGCACGCGTGGTGATCAATGCTCGTGCCTTCTCTGTATGAAAAGAAGCCTTTGCCCTGCAGTGGGACAGTTACAGGCTGGTATTATATTTGACTCGAGTAGACTGATAAAAAACTTCGTGATCGGATAGTTGGAAAAGGGATGGAGCAGACAGTGGGGAAGATACTATTACTGAAAATATAGAAAGACGTAAGTAAGTTAACTTTTTGGATCCAAGAAAATATTTCCACGAGCCACATGATAAAATGTCTCTAAAAGAACTAAAGAATATATTTTATAACAGACAAGTATGCTGATTTCAGAGGCCTCAACACAGGTTTCAGCTACAATAATTTAAATAGCAAATATGTAGTTAATAAAATCACGGGGCGACCTTGCCTTGGGTGACAATGAGGAAGAATTGAAACGGAATATATTTACAAAACTAATTCTGAACGATAAAAATGTTATAAAAGTATACAAGGAAATAAAAAACCGTGCTATCATCTTTAACTACGTGTAAAATATTTGTAAAAATGTGATTCTGGTGTGAATCTGTGTGCGCGTGACTAGGTGCGTGAGCGCGTGGCACAGTGACCGAGATACGCGCGCGCAAGCGCCGCCGCCGGCGCCTGAGAGCGTATGACGCAACCATGTAGGGCACCTACTACGCTATCCGCAACTATATCTATCGCTGATGTCTGAGGCGAGATAAATGCCGCCTAGCAACAACATTTACATATCACCATTCATATTAAAATACGCTACACTGGATTTAGAACAGCTGAAAATTGTTGAAATGCATTCATAAACGTGACAACAGGTTAATCTCCGTTCAAAACCGACAAGACAACATAAACCACCTGAAATACAAAAGCTAATTTTATAATGCACAAGATGACGCAAATGTAGGAGAAAATCTAGGAAGTGTTCATGCGACATGCAAATATTGCGTGTCTCTAGAATTTTTGAGCTACAGAGCCAACATTTATCACCTCATTAATGTCTGTTTGGATTAGCAAAATGACTTCACGAAAGAAAACGCAGTTTTCCCATCAACTTATAATAAAATATTCCACACCAACTTTCAAATGCAACAATTTAAACATTCTTGACCTAAGTAACGTTATCTAGTGACATCGCAATAGGGTGTCGGGTCAGCGATACATTGCAACAGTTGCAGCGATCACGTGGTGGTAGTACATAACACGCTGTGACCGAGGTAACATCGTTAATTACCTGAGGCCGGCATAATTCACAATAGACGAGGAAAATCACCGCATGAATATTAACTAAGTAATTAGCAAATGGAATTGTTGTAGGGCGTAAATCCCTAAGTACTGGTAGCGTCTTCGTGTTTATTTAAAAGGTATATCGTAGATTTTGTTAAGTGTCCGAATATCAGTAGATTTCTTATTAATATTTTAGGTTCAGTGAACGGTAGTAGAAAAATTTAAAAGAGCTAATCGATGATTGATTTCCAAGCATTTTGAAACACTAAAAATATATAGACGGATTGAATCAGAGTAGGACAAAATCCTCTTAAAACTGATGACCGCAATGCACGACCTAAGATATATCTGAACAGTATTCTAGGAAAACACTGAGCCAAAGCCTCAAAACCGTTTGATGAAGCAGATTTCAAAGAACGCATTATGAACGAAGATAATATTATGAAAGCTAGAAATGCTAAATTTTCAGCAAACGCAAACCTTCATGAAGAAAATGCGTTGGCAAGTGAACTTGCAGTGAACTCGGTTAGATCGCCTACGCCCTGCGACTGCCGGACTAGTTCACTGACATTTGCACTCTTTCCTTCAATACAAAAATATTTAGGCACATCTCATTTCAAATTACTTTGTTATTTAGGAAAACGTTCTGAACTTCTAATGTTACAAAAATACTGTGGAGGCGGACACGGCCTATCAAGATCAAACCAAATAGGTTGTTTGTGTGGTGGAATTAGAATGCTTTTGATACAGTTCTGTTTGAGAAATGGGCTTAGGAAATAGAAAAATAAGTCCTAAGTTTCTTTTAGAATGTGGCGAATAAATATTATGCTAGCTTTGGAGAATTCCGATGTTTTTGAAGTCTTCGAGCCCCTTTTAACCCAGATAAAAGAGTAATGGACTCTGGACAATACGTCCAAGAAAGACGAAACAATTGTATAACAGGAAACATTAGAAAGGCACTGACATAATGAGCTCCATAGCCATAAAACCCTTGAACGAAAATGTTCCAACATCTACCAAAAACGGAACCCACTATTTCCTAAAGAGCTGGATAAGGAATTTGGATGCAATTGCACAATGGTACGCAATGAATCAAGCGCTATTTCGAACTGTCGCCATCGTATACATATCTTGGCACACGTAAGAATGCACCACATTGTATGATTGTCAATTTATTTATAGACGTATTCCGTTTACCTTTGGACGTGTGGAGCAGTGCGTTCTCCGATGCGGTTAGGTGTCTGCTTTAACTGGGGTGTTGTAATAGTTACTCACTGGTCTGCGATTTGCAAACAGATAACTTTGTGAGTAACGTAGCAAAGTCTATACATATTTTCTATAGAACAATGCAGGTATTCGAACCTAGAGACGGACTACCCAGAAGGGACAAAGAAATGAAAAAATGAAGAATCAACTGCTGTAGCACGACTTTAAGAAGAAAAGCTATTGACTGAAACGGCAAACAGTTATCCTCATGAAAGAAAAAGCCATTTTTTCGAGTTGGAAAACCTTGTCGCTATAGAAACCGACGGAAGAAGCATTGTCAGCAAGTGGGTAGACCCAGGTTACTAGATCATGGCTTCACAATGTATTAAATCTATTAACCCATTTCTTTCAATTTTACTACATGCGTGGGTTAAAAAGCAGCTGATTCGCTCAATTTACATAATAATTCTCTCGTCTTTATTGGAACAGGGATATTTTTTTTTTCTAATATTTATATGAGCTACGTCCCACCTGATTTTGTGCGAATTGCGTATCATGTGGTGACGCACAATGTTTTTATTATTGGGATACTACATGGGCCCTAGACATCCGCCTTTCGTGGTAAGTAACGTAGTTATCAGCTGGTGAAAATGTTATTTGACGGCAAACAACTTTGTAAATAAGTCGATTTAGAACCCTGTACACTAATTGCGTAATACACGAATTGATCAATCAGAATCTGAATCGTTTTGAAACAGATTGCTAATCCATAGCTTCATAAGTTCGAAAAAAAAATCTGTTCAACAACGTAAATAACGCAATGAATGTTGTTGAACTGTCAAAATGAAACAGATTAGTCGTAATCGTTTACGAAAATGTGTTACGTAATTAGGGTACTGGTCTAAGTGTACTTATTTACAAACGTTGCAATGATTTCTGACAGATTTTGTATGGCAAATATGACAAAAACTCACAAGGGAGTTGGTCCCCACCTGAAGTCACCGCCCTTATGACATCTACCGTACCAGAGTCATCGCAAGTGCGTTCCCAAATCTGCGAGAAAGAATATACTAAAACATGGCCACATATCCCATGATCTAGTCTATTTTTTTCAACATAATTAGCTAGGCTTTTGGCTTTTTATTTTTCTTTTAAAACCCACAAGCATACCCACAAGAATTTGTAGTAGGAAATGAATGAGAAATGTGAATGAGATTTTAAGTTCTCACTTACATAGCGCATACATAGGTGATAATTATGATAATATTTTATGCACATAGTATTTTAAAATCAAAGGATTTCCCCGATAGCAGGATAACCAGTATTCAAACATTAATATAAACGGAAAATATGCAGATGTAATGCCTTTCTACGTGGGTATTAAGGAAATATTTACAAAGTTTATGTTTTCTTTGTCAAAGGTAGATGGAAACTATACGTGGAATATTTTTGTTTTACGTATTTTCAAATATTTACTTATGTAATACTCGACAAACTTCCTCATTAGTTAATAGATTTTTTTACTACGTAGTGAATAGTGATTATGTGATCAGTTTCCGTTAGATACTTAGCAACTGACTTCATAAAGAAAATAATCTGAATGTGTTTAGTCACATATTTAGATGTATTTTTAATGCCAGAAAATAGTCTATAAATTCTTATTGGGATTATTCTAGACTGATTCACAATTTCGTACCAATATGTCGTTGGTGAAATATCTGGTCCTTTTTTATGAATTCACAATTTTTGCCAGACCAATTTTTTTCTCAACATTTCTGAATGTATCCTTTCCTTTCAATATAGCTGGGGAGCTTAAGTAAAATATAAGACTAGGCTTTAATATATGTATCGTATATAATACTAGTCTGGCAACCTAAACAAACGTGCCATAACGTTATCACCCGATAGGCATCCTCTCCAATCAGTCCACATCGCTCGCCGCACAAAGGCTACTGTAATCAAAAGCAATAGCTTCCCAGCGCACACAATGCGATATCTTCCGACGATCCTACTAACCTATATACACCCACTTATCTAGCAACCTTGAGGCACCAACCGAAGAAATTGGCACAAATACACCAACCACGCGGTGGCATTGAAATCCGTAATTTGTGAATCCCATTCATTTTTATAAAGAAAATGATGCTAGATTAAGTACCAAATGTCGTCTGGCCGGATAATTTACATTAAGTATATGAGCATCGCACGAAGCGCGGAAAAAACCGTAATATTTTACAAATTTAAAATGTATTTAAGGAACCGGTTACGGCGTAGTAAAGTGAATCTTCAGCGGGTACGGCAGCGTAGTAACAGATGTTTTATTATACATTATTAGTAGTGGCAAACGAGTCTTGTTTCCGCGATTTCGTCAGTTTAAAATACTTAAGAATTCCTGCGCAAAATGTATAAACATAGTTGTGTCGTGACGTTTTTAGGGTGAGACGAGCCTCAATAATGTGTCAACCTGTCGTTATAATCTGACCTTCTTTGTATTCCTCCAACATTTTGTTTGCCCCCTGCTAGTTAGCATATATTTATCGATCACGTGTTTACGATTTCCGTCTTTCCTCATTAAAATTAAATAATTCTCGAAGGTTAAGGTCGGTTTATAGGTGTGTTGTAAGGTATATCTATAAAAAAACTATTGCGAGCCGTGAGTAATGAAATCTATAATTAATCGAGTCGGAAAGCTCATACAGATCAAGTACATTAAAACTGGAAGAAACGTTAGGCCTTTAATCATACTATGACAGAAACTTCTAAAACATCAAAGAAATAGTCATTTGATTGGCCTTGAAGCTTCACGATTAAACAGTAGAATTAATTTTCTTTTTGCTAACGAGTAGATACCTACGCAATTTTTTACTGATACACCAGAGTGATCTAATCTATTCTTGTGTCATTAAAAATTCTCTAGATTATTGGATTCCGGTTGAATCTCTTGAAAATTATATTAATACCGGGGAGGCAGAATCTTAAGGTGCTTCCCTCACCGGGAGCATTCGCCTGTAATGTAATGTTACAGAGTCGAGCATTACATCAGTGCGGGAGGAGAACCGAGCATTACAGTGCGCAATGTCTGTAATATTTTGATACAACGTGTAACATCAACGTTACATTACAAGCGAATGCTGGTCACTAAATTTTGAGCATTACGTTATAATACTGCCTGTATTGTAATGTAACGTAATGCTCAAAATCAAATCTGTAACGTTACATTACAGGCGAATGCTTCCGGTGAGGGAGCACCTTTATGGAAGTCTCCCAGTACACGCTACAGTTGAGATATCCATATTTCCTAGTCTAGGAGACATGATAAGTGTGGCTAGACGCCGCAGTTGTCAGGGCATTCGAGACACTCCGGTTTTTATATGACGTTCTCTAATCTCGAATTGTACCCTTCGCCACTTTAAAAAACTCGTATTCTGATTTTGCATGTTTTACATGTTTTCCTAGTCTTTCTGTTGATTTGATGTGAACCTTAAAATGACAGCGTGAAACTTAACCCGACTAAATATTGATTTGCAATTGAGATTTTTTAGAGCTGTTATATGAGAATCAATTGAATCAAAATTCAATTTAATTTACGAATAGGAAGTTATATCAGATTTAAAACAAGGGATCTTAGAACCGACACCGGAACTAAGTAAATGTCTATCAAAATCATTAATTCCACAAGTCATCAAATAATCCTGATTTTTCTGGAATACATTATGATGAAGAGAAAGAAAAATTATATTTCCCGTTTATGTGAGAAGTAGGAAGCATATTTCGGAGATGTGAAGGTTTTTACAAAAAGATGTGAAGTTACGGATGAAGTAAGCTTGAACTGTTGAATTATAGCTGAAGCTGAAGAGGCTTAAATTCATTAGATTTAACTTACTACACTACCAGAATTTCTGAATAAAACCCAGTAAAATTTAAAGAAACTAGCCTGGCTTTTCCAATTCTCACAAATATCTATCGTATTGTACATTTATGTGAGCTGATATCCTAGAGATTCCGTACTCCTCAAATAGACTGATTCCAAGATAAACCAAGAGAGATTGAATTTTAAATCAACTGGCTTAGACTTATCTTGCTTTACATCATCAGGATATATTTATGGGACAAACAAGTTCTCTTGAAAGAAAGCTCTTAAAGTGTCTTATTGATATCAAACCTTCTTCGAAAAAATCAAGCAGGGGTGAGCAGGAAAAGAAATAGTCGCGTCCATCAGCTGTGTTCACATTGTAGGCAAACTGAAAGTGTACCGCCGGTGGGCGTAGTCACGAGATTGTATGAATCAGCCGGTTATTCCCGACATCCTGGCCCAATTACATGTTACACTAGTTAAGGGCAAGCGTTACTGGTGGGTACTGGATCGGGTTAGGGAATTGTGTTCGTGGTTAAGAGAAGGTTAGGTTAAGTGGGGACAAGATATCTAAACGTTAGAATTTTTTTACCTTAAAATACCAATGAAAACTTCACTTAAATATAAAAATCGGAATAAATGGAACAATTATATTGGTGTAAGTAATACGATATTAGAGAGTGGCGAAACATTCATAAGTCCATAGATTCTTAGCAAGTCTAAGTAGATCAGTCTGTATTTTTGTGGCTTCAGTCGTCTAGGTTAAAGGTTACACCAATTAGGCGTTGTTTTAGCACTAATTAGGCATAAGCTTGTTAAAATGTTAGACAAAGACTATTCCGGTCCGAGCAAAATAAGTTAATTACAGCGGTACCTTAAACTATCAACATGCATCAAATATTTTATAAAGTCCACTTTGCAGTGGATATTTAATTCCTCATGATACTAATTAAATACTAGATTTTTTTTTGGTTCCCTTGGGTATCCTGGACGTCTTTAAACAGACTCCAGACCCAGGTGGACTGAAGCAAGGAAAGTCTGTTCAGGTGGAGATTCATAGACGACTCCGCCTTGGAGTGTAAATGTGGTGCTTTTCCACCAACGATGGGACACTTAATATCGAGTCCTGCTTGTCCTGTCAACTGCACGATACAGGAACTGAGGGACGCTAGTGATGGCGCCAAACACGCAGCCGAATTCTTCTCTATTTACATTACCATCGACACGCTAATAACAAGAAGAAGATTACATTTCTAGAAAATTATTCCGTTAAACAATTACTTAAACCCCGTAATTTCTGAAATACAATCAGATAAGTGCTAGAGTTTTAACTATTCGAAGCATTTTGACAGATCTGTGCTTGTTCAATTAATATTTAATTGCATCTAAGTACCTATTTAATTAACCATGACACTTCTGAAACACTTAACAGTAATTGTATGTACTGACTATTACTACTGACTGGTGCCAAAATATCTGCTGTAAATTTATTAGGTACTTATGTTTCCTACTCCTAAGATTATCATGGACATTGGACCATAAAAATTTACAAAATCTTAGACGCTAGTCTGGCCAAATCAATGCGGTAATTTGGTCAACCTACACTTTGGCTTCTTTTCCGTGCGCCAATGTCCCCATCCCTACAAGTACCAATATAACAAATAAACAATACAAAAAACATCGATTTACGAGTATACATATAGTTACTAGATATGTATGTTATTCTTTTACCCACACATCAACAAATAACCAATAATAATAATACGTTAAATTATTTTCCCTCACAGTTGTTTTGTAGCACTCAAGTGACAGTTTTGAACTACCTACTTAATTAATTCACATTGTGAGAGCTCGAGCCTGATGTAGGTTTAGAAAAAAAACCTGTTTTACAGGTCACCAGCCCCCACTTAATGGACTCATACATAACAGGCAGGTAACACGTATTTTTGCTAAACATTGCTCAAATAATTATACATTTTATAGATGGTTTTTATAGATCCTAGTTGGCTCGGCCTTAACTCGCGCAGCACGTGGGACGAAATGTGGACTATTAACTGAATCTTTATAGAGCCAATCTCTAGGAATGCGGAATACAAACTTGATGATATTCGCCTTAGCAACAGCTGAGTATAATACAATTATTGAATTAATTCGCTGCGGCTGCGCAAACGTTTTACGACGAGACGCGACGGATTTTTCGAATTCCGTGTCATTGATGAAAGTGTGCGGTAATTATACGGTTTTTAAGGTGGTTGCTAAGGTGAATATACTTTCGTTATCTAAGGAATTTTTTTGTGCTTCACTTCCTGTATTGCTTGTAACATTTATAAAAAAAAAAAAAGTTTTTTCTAGTCTCAACAATTTCTTAAAAAAGTACTTACTTTTGATATAAGATTTCGTTTAGCGTACAAATTAATCTGCCTAGCCTTTTCCTAACTTTGTCGGGGTCGGCTTCCAGTCCAACCGGATGCAGCTGGTTACCATTTTTTTACATAGAGCAACTGCCTATCTGACCTCCCCAACCCAGTAACTGGGTAATACGATACCCCTTAGTAAGACTGGTTGTCAGACTTTCGGGCTTCTGATGACCGTCAAAAATCCACGAATGACAGCCGGGACCAACGGCTTAACGTGCTTTCTAAAATTCCGAGGCACGGAGGAGTCTCGGTCGGTAAGTAAAGATGGTTGGTTACCCATCTACGGACCAACCCCGGCAAGCGTAGCTTAACCTGATGGATCGACCCGTGCGGCTGTTATAACTTAGCCACGACCTCAACTCCTTTATTGATGACTAGCTGCGCCCCGCGGTTTCACCCGCCTAAAGGCTCATGCAGACCAGCGCGACGCGACGGCGGGACGCGGCTCGAACAATACAATTTCTAAGAAAACTTCATGGTATAACAATAGCCGGTGTCGCGCCGCGCTGTAGCGTCGCGCTTGTCTAGACGAAGCTTAAGTCTCGATCCCGTGGGAATATCGGGATAAAAAGTATAAGCGTGAAAGCATAACAATCAAACTCGGATTTATAATATTAGTTAAGATTTGGTTTAACAGTATGGCAAAAAGAAAATACATACATACTGTTCTTCAACACACAATAAGTTTCGTTTCAAACAATTGATCGACGAAAACTGCCCGTTTCCTGATTATACTTTGACCCAATAAATGATTGGTTTGAGTTATTACCGGGTCTAACTAACTCGATTATCGCCTAACGTGATACACGCACCGCTAACATTTCATTTAAGAAAACCGAAAGAAAATAACAACACATGAAATAATCAACGTTTAATTTTCCCCGTATTGATCTGTTTCATTATTTATTTACTACTTCCTCGTGAACTTTCTTGCTCCCCGGCCCACCGCGTGGCATCGCATCGGCCGCTTGCGTTTCTACTTCGTTTTCGCTAAGCGTTCATCTTTATTTCTGCTCGGCTCCTCAGGGTCGCAGCGTGATGTTAAATAGCCTATAATCTTCCTCAGGCCTTGGGCTATCAAATGCAAAAAGATTTTTTCAAATCCCACAGGCACTGCCAGAGATTAGCTCGTTCAAACATTCCTATTATAATAGTATAGATTGAGAACCCTCTATTATATAGGGTTCTATGGAAAACAAATACTATAAAATCGCAAGCACGTGCGTAATTTATTTTCTATTTTTATTATACGTACTGTTGTGTTTATTGGAATCATGCACGCACTTCCGCGGCCATGTTGAATTGTTGATAAACAAACAAGTGAACAAATACGAGTGATATGGAATATGTTAATGAGTTCAACATAAAGCTTGATGAGGTATAACGTAAGTAATGGTTGGTTAGTGCCACATTACAAGTGTTAGTTGAAATTATAAAAGAAAAAGAAAGAAAATACGTTTATTTGCGGTAAACATGACGCAAAGAACACAAAACAAAAAAATAACAAGTTGGGGGAAAATATGCTTCACATCCACGCAAAACGGCCATCGCTCAGCATAAAGCTTTGTGCAGACTAGCGCGACGCGACGCCGCGACGCGACTCGAACAATACAATTTCTAAGAAAACTTTACGGTATAACAATAACCGGTGTCGCGTCGCGCTGTCGCGTCGCGCTGGTCTGCACGAAGCTTAATGCTGCGACCCTATGCGAGACAGAGCCCTAGCGCTGGTTTTCGGCGACAGCTGGCGTTGACGTTATGACGTCGACCGGTGCAGCATTCAATCAGATATAAATAAGATATAAAAATAAAATAAATATACAATCTACATATTTATACATATAAAATATAATATTTAAATTGGCAACATTCCATTCAGTCGAGATCGACTCTCGGAATACTCAACTTAACTTAGTATATATTTGTATGTAGATTAGAACTATTTGAAGGGGATTGTCAGCTGTTTTAATATCTTATTGTTAGAATCGAATGAGGAAAACGAGTTACAACACTTCAATTCAAAGTGCATTGATGAACTTGATGAACCACTTCGTTTGAAGTTAAAAGGACTGATGGACTTAAAAGAATTGGTATTTAAATTTTAATATCCACGTCATGGCAGCTGGTCAATATTGCCCCTCGTTTATGTCAATAAAATATTAAAATTTATTTAATAATTTTGATCTTATATGAGTAACACAAGTTACGGAGGGTAACTTGTGTTACTCATATAAGATCAGGTGGAAGACAGAGCAGCGCAGACAAAATAAAATAATGAAATAAATGATTTGAGTTTGAGTTTGAGTTTAAGCTTCGTGCAGACTAACGTGACGCGACAGCGCGACACCGGTTATTGTTATACCGTGAAGTTTTCTTAAAAATTGTATTGTTCAAGTCGCGTCGCGCTGGTCTGCACGAGCTTTTACACTAAATAAGGTATTGAATTGCGAAAACTTTGCATGTACCTATTTATCTTCCGTATCCTTATTTGAACATATTTGATAATGAATGCGATTAAGGAAGATACTGATAAAGTGATAACAGTACCAACAACTACTTCAATGTCACCAACCTCTAAGAATAAGAAAAAAATGCTATTTACAAAACAAAATTAAAGTAAAATACACTCGAGAGCAATGAATCCGGGTCACTTAAAGAATGTTAAAAATCTCGGAAACTAAAAATGATAGGTTAATGCAATAAATTGTATTTAATAGACAATCTAATACTCCTTAAATGAAAGTAAAAAAAAAATGAGTCACCATACATTTTATTAACACAAAATTACATAAAGAAAAAAACTGCTGATCTCTCCTTAAAACAAAAATAGGAAACATGAAATTTTTGAACTTTATTACGATTTTCTTGAATTTTAATACTTCGTATTGCCTCCTCGTGCTTCCATTACTGCGTTTACGCGGTTTGGCATGCTGTACACCAAGTTCCTTATACGATTTTGGGGAATATTCTCCCATTCCTCTGTGAGAGCAATTTTGAGCTCACGAAGCGTGATTGGGGGAGGGTTTCGTTGTTTTACGCATCTGCCTAGCTCGTCCCAAGCATGCTCGATCGGGTTGATATCCGGGCTGCGCGCTGGCCACTCCATACGAGTAATGTTCATCTCTTGAAGGTAGTCATTCACAATCCTACCTGTATGAGGTCGGGCATTGTCATGCATAAATATAGCATCCTCACCTAAATTGACCATAAATGGACCAACGTGATCATTGAGGATTTCTTCCACATATCTTACGCTAGTTAAAGAGCCGTTTTCTATGATCACCAGCTCTGTGCGACTTTCAGAAGAAATTCCGGCCCACACAAGTACAGACCCACCACCGTAGGCTACTTTTTCTTCGATGCATGCTTGCTTGAATCTTTCCCCTGGTCTTCGATACACTCTGTGTCTTCCATCGTGCTTGTAGAGCATACATTTTGATTCGTCGGAGAACATAACTTTTGACCAATCTTCAATACTCCAATTTACGTGGCTCTTGCGTGGGGCATATCTTAGTCTTGAAATACGATGCCCACGCTCCAGTTTAGGGCCGTTTGCAGGTCTAAGGGGTTTTAAGTTAGATTCAGCAAGCCGACGTCTTACTGTCCATGCACTTGGGTTACTTCCTCCGAGGCGTCGAAACTGATTTGTGAGTTCAGTTCCTGTGAGAAAGCGATTTCGAAGCATGGTGTTCACCAAGTATCGATCTTCTCGTGCTGTGGTACACCTGGTTCTGCCCGTTCCTGGTCTGCGTAGGTTAGAACCAGTTTCTTCGTAACGTCGGAGAACTCTTTGTACTGTTGACAGCGACACACCGACAGTCCTAGCTGTATCGCGCTGACTCCGGCCGGTTTCCAGCATTGTAAGTATTCTGGTGCATTCTTCAGGCGTAAGCGACATAATTTCAGCTTGAATAATGAATATAGAGCACTATCAACATGGTTTATGTACCCACATAAATGACAGATTACAAACAAAAGCAAAACCAAATGCTGTAATTTCGTAGTTCCATCTTCGAAAGTGGCCCTTTTTCAAATTTGATTTTTTTATGATATAACTTTACAATAACTAAGAAGTTTTAATACCTTCATTTAAGGAGTATTACATTGTCTATTAAATACAATTTATTGCATTAACCTAGCATTTTTAGTTTCCGAGATTTTTAGGATTCTTTAAGTGACCCGGATTCATTGCTCTCGAGTGTATAAACTGCTCCAAGAAATGCTTCAATGATACCAGCTGCTATAAGAATATAAGAAAAAAACTACAAAAAATAAATTAAAAAAACATTTCCCAACAAGCACGACGCGTATCCAAAGTTCGGAACTAAACTGCAATATACCCGCCATTTAAATTCAACCGGAATTGGTGTTTAAATTATTTTATGATTTACATAGAAGGAATGCCGGAAACAGACGCAGCTGCTCTGTTATTCTTCCCGCGCAAATTGTAAGTGTCAACTAAGGGCAACGAGATGCCATGGTACTTATGGACAACTGAAGTACCATCAGATCACTAGTAGTGTTTACTGTGTTTAGTCATCATCGGATAGGTTCCATGATGTAATTCGGTGCCTAAAAGACTTGTATTGAGTGCAATAGTAATTACTTAGTTGGTGATTCAATTAAAATATATCTACAGATCCAAGAGAAAAATGTCGTTGACATTTGTTCATGTGACTTGTCAAAGCAATTTGCTGATAAATCTACCCAGATCGTGGGGCTCGTTGCTAAGTAATAACAGCCGCACGGGTGGATCGACCAGCTATCTAATTACGCAACACATTTTCGTTGACAATTCCGACTAATCTGTTTCAATTTGACAGGTCAACAACATTCATTGCGTTATTTACGTTGTTGAGCAGATTTTTTTCTCGAACGTACGAAGCAATGGATTAGCAATCTGTTTCAAAACGATTCAGATTCTGATTGATCGTGTATTACGTAATTAGGGTACAGGTTAAGCTACCCTTGCCGCGGTCAGTCGGGGATAAGTGACATACCGAGACCCCGCCGCCGTGTCTCGAAAAGCACGAAAGCCTTTGGTCCCGGCAGTCATTCGTGGATCTTTGACAGTCGTTACGGGCCTTCCGAACTTCGGTGTTCGGACAACCAGTCTTATCAGGCATATAGTGTTACCCAGTAACTGGGTTGTGGAGTGCAGATAGGCAGTCGCTCTATGTAAAATACTAGTATTCAGCTGCATCCGGTTAGACTAGAAGCCGATCCCAAAGTAGTTGGGAAAAAGTTAGACAAATTGATTGATGTACCCAAATCGTTTTTAAGATAACTCTTGGTAAAGCCTTAGTAAGTTAAATAACCCTGACTTTATGGCGAAATCTACCCAATCTGTAAGCATATTACTATGTGTAGAGAAGCAACAAGAAAAAACGATACACTTAGAAGCCGTATGAAGCAACAAAAGTTAATAACACAGAAAGAACACCTACGTTCTTCACCACAACACACCGCTTAGTTCTTAATTAAAGCTATACGGAAAATAACAGTCGATTAAGGTTCCGTATACATCAATAAAAGGCGTCGGCTACATCAGCCGGCATACAAAAGAACATTCTCAAAACGATAACCACTTCAACGATCGCAATCACACGGCGATTCATTTAAAATTTATTGCCATTTCGAAAAAGATAACATAAGGAGTCGAGCGCCCCCCTCTAAAGTCGAACAATAACGTGCCCATCGACAATAACCAATAACTCTTTTGAATACGACGCGAAAACGGCGCGCGAACAATAAATTCGTAAAGAAATCGCCTCCCGTTTACCCCCATACGTTCTATATTCGAATAATAGCGTATAAGTAACACGGTATTATGGCGACACCCAATTTATTTTTGAGTTTATCACTCGGTTTGCTGTAATAAATTTCTTGGTGCATTTAAGATGGGGCGCATTGTATTGCAATATATTTCGCGAGATAGTTTAACCGTCTCTTGGAAGAGTGTTTATTATAGCTTAAAGTTACCGTTGAATATTTAAAAGTGTTTTTATGCGAAGAAAAATGCTATCAATTAAATGTCATTTAAAATTCTTTATTAATTGAAAAAGTGCAAACACTGTTTATTTTATTTTAATATCGTTCTATATTCGAATAATAGTGTATAAGTGACACGGTATTATGGCGACACCCAATTTATTTTTGAGTTTATCGCTCGGTTTGCTGTAATAAATTTCTTGGTGCATTAAAGATGGGGCGCATTGTATTGCAATATATTTCGCGAGATAGTTTAACCGTCTCTTGGAAGTGTGTTTATTATAGCTTAAAGTTACCGTTGAATATTTAAAAGTGTTTATATGCGTAGTAAAAATGCTATCAATTAAATGTAAATTAAAATTCTTTATTAATTGAAAAAGTGCAAACACTGTTTATATTATTTTAATATATAAAGAGTAAAAAAAGTTATGCGTTTTAATTACAGCGCCTTAAGCTTTCTCGTAATGAACGCAAGGGTTAACCCCTTAATAGTCAGGATTACGTAGCGTTACGATATTATATCTTTTAACTTATTTATATTTATAATAAGCCACGGCAATATGAGTTTAACAGCGCTTTATAATTTCCTTTATTTCTGTGATCTCTAGCATAGAACCTAAATGCCTCATAAAAGTCATTACAAGGTCGAAGGACTAATAAAACGATATCAGCATGCAATCGAAAATTATTTCAAAACACATATTACAGCGGTGTAGCCAATAAAAACACTTAATTCTTATTCATACCTCCTTTACGATGGGAAATTGTAATTTATTCAAAATATTACTGTGTGCACGGTCTAGCGGCTCGGGCCACGGGCTATGGACTTTCCTTAATGCGCAGACAACTTTGTTAAACTTATTAACATACATCGCGATGCACATCTGATTTTAATGTTCGAAATTGCAAAAATCCATGTCAGCTTCACGCTCTGGGGGTTTACAAACAGTAAGCTTTTGAATCTTAATCGTAATCTACTAAATGGATTTATTATTCCATGCTTTATAGAAATATGTATTATTAAGTAAGTATTAGTAATATCGCTGTATAATCAATCGGTTTGTTTACTTCCTATCTCCGTAAGGTATGAAAGAATAACTTATATTACATTAAATCTACTGTTTAAAATTCTAAGTCAATCCTATGCCTTCGAGTAGGGTTACTTTTTTTTAATTTGGTTTATTCTATGGATTCTCAGAAACCAGAACAGGAAGCGACCGATCCCTTTAGATAACATTCAGTTTCTAAATTCTAAGAACGACCCTTACTCATCCCGCGAAATGAATGAATGAAATGCACCGATCCCAGCGTGGTTTAACCAGACTCGATAAATCGAATGAACCCCAAGATTTGCACTTAGCACAGCACATGAAGCCTCATTTTTCATTGGACTACAAAGGCCATTTTGCATATCAAGGAGTAGACCGGTAATGGTAAGGAAGACATGACCTTAGGATGAGGGAGGATTTGAGAACCGTACCAGATATGCATCCTAGAGTAAGCATTGGAATAGTGGAGAGACGGGTGTTAATTATCTATGGATGGGCATTTTTTTGCGACGTCGACGTTATGTTGGTTCAAGTCGATCTTATATTCATCCTCACCATAAAATCCAAATTCGAAATTAAAAACGAACAGAATTCGCGCCCAGCATTCAACCCTTTCACTGCGCAACAAGCAATTAGCCAAAGAAGATCACCTCAAAATCAGGATTCGAAATTAAAACCTAACAAAAAGCCATTACTCATCATTCAAAAAAACGTTCAAACAACACAACTTCATGATGATCACGCCACACCTGCAGCCACAGGGGTGGCGATGCGTGCCCTCAACTGCCGGAACACTCTGACGTCATAAAATTGATAAAGAAAGGTTAAAGATACTATACAACGGCACCAAAGAGACCGCTGACCTTTTAAGAAGAATTTTTCCATGTAACGTTCGTGCACCTTGTAAAAGGAGTTTAATAGAAATTTTTCGTTCATACGTCAAGTACTTGATGTGTTATCTTTGCTTTCATAGCGGGGAAGAACTAGTGGCACTTGTAGATAAAATGCACGTAATTGAATTTCTAACTGCTTTTTATAATGATTGAGGTAAGGAGTTCCTCGAATAGCAATCAAATGATTCACGCTTTACAACCACTTAGTATATAAACAAATTAAAAATTTAATTTAAAAATAAAGTCAGTGATTAAAAACAAAACTCGGTAAGTGCCATTACTTTTGCACAAAATCATCAATAAAATGAATTGTCCCGTTTCACATACTCATGATGGAGTCATGACAAAATATGCAATTCCATTTTCGAAAAACTGTGGAAGTAGATTCTAATAAAGCGGAGATTCAACAACATTCAGCCACAAATATGAAGACTGATGTCGATACTTTTCAGTTACAACCCAATACCGACTAAATACCCGCTTACGTCACGCGTCACCCACCAAAAAAGCAATAAAACAATGTCATGTCAATACCAATTTAATACACGCCAGTAAAACAGACAATACGTTTAATAACATTGTACCGGGGTTCGTTTTACGATCAACGTACTCAGTTAACGTTGCATCGTTGCAGTTATCAAATCACTGGATGTATGGCGTTGCGTGTTTATTTTGACGGGCCGACGCTACAAAGCTACAGTGTACAGATCATAAACCTCAAGTAATTGTGTATAACGTGTACATATGTAGAGGTATCCGTGTCTGCTACATGCATGTTTTTTGAAGCTTGTCTGTTCGTTAGACAGTTGGTGGGGGAGTTGATGTATTTTCTTTACGTTTATCAGTTAACTTTTAATTATAAATAAGTAAAGTATTTTTGCATTGGAAAAAATCCAAGAAAAATCCTCATAAAGTGGTTGACATTACTTTTTTTTGGGTGGGATATTATCAAATAACTTCTCCCGCTCTGGGCGGAGCGGGAGGGCGTGTCAGACTTTTACTGACTAAAACCCACCCGTGTTTCTTCCGTGGCCTGTGTGCCGGGGCCACGATACCCCTTTCGGACAATCTCTCAACCCTGGCAGGCATTGGCCCTAACGGACCCCGTCAGTTGGTGCTGACATCTCTTTGAGGCGCGCGTGGAACACAACGCGCCGTCGACCCGGGCCTGTTGCTTATCGGACGGCGAGCTACCCATCACTCACCTTCCGCAAGCCCACACCTACGGTGGTCGGAAATCGGCTTGTGACTCCTGACGGGCGCGAGAGCGCGAATCTTGCCTCTCCCACACGCGTTCCGCCTCCTCCTTCGCGAGCATTACTGCTTCGCAGAAGTGACGGCCTCCCATGCACTCTGGCTTCGAATCATGGCCTGAACCAGGGCCGGACGCGAGAGATCACCGGCCGCCGTGAAGCCACGGCGGTGCTCCGCCCAAGCCTGGCAGACATCCACCGTATGCTCCACCGTCTCCTCCGGGCGAACCACACAGTGGTGACACCCGGGCGTTTCCTCCCGTTTTATCCTGAACAGGAACCTCCCGAAACAACCATGTCCGGTGAGGACCTGCGTCGGGCGGAAGGT
Source organism: Agrochola circellaris (assembly GCA_914767755.1). Lineage (NCBI taxonomy): Eukaryota > Metazoa > Arthropoda > Insecta > Lepidoptera > Noctuidae > Agrochola > Agrochola circellaris. The sequence goes on along the minus strand of OU611855.1, from coordinate 2,509,953 downwards.
GAGGACGCCGTGGCGCCTCTCTAGCCACTGCTCAAAGAGGGGACTTAACGCCACAATTGTGGCGTGCCCAAACTGGTTGACATAACTGACGTGATGATAACTTTGGCAGAATTTAAAAGTCAATAAAAAAGATGACAGTGAATGAAATAAAACTGACAATAAAATATATAATTTGTCACCTACCCAATTTCAGGTAACAATAGACACGCAATATGCTTTCTCGAACAAAAAAGTAGAAAGTTTACTTTATTTTTGGATTCCGTAAAATATTCCTGTAACATCGGTATTCAAAGAACAGCCGGTTAGAATGAATAACAACAATATACGCAAGCGGTCAGGTAAAGCGGCAGGTAGCGGCTGTCCGTAGAATATCGGAACCAATAACCAAACAATATGTCCGAGCCGTCGGACAACCGGACAAACAAAATTAACAAGGGTTTTTGTAAATCAGTGATACGAAAAAGCTGGATAAAGGCTGTTTTTCATTGACAAAAGATGGATTTTGAGCCGACAATGAGAACAAAATTTCCAACCTGTATTATGCATCTACCAGGGCATAGTTTGTTTAAAATTATTCAAATGAATGCATTGATGACCCTTGATAAATTCCCATACTAACACAATATTTTCACACAACCAAAACAAATCAACACTTGATATGATTAACTAGAAGTCAAAATGCGCATTAATTAAACAGTACCTCCATTTTATTCGATACCATTCCGTACCGTATCCAAACCTACATACACCCTTTTAAATATTAAAGGATCGCCTCCCTTCGCACATCGTTTTAGTGTGTCCAAATTCCTGGTATGCGCCGAGCCAGTATTTGCTCTGAACATTAGATAAGCATGATCGACCGGTCGCTACGTTCACGATCGATAATGTCACATTCATTCATATCCCAACAGACCTTGGGTTTAGAGAGGAGAGCGCTAAAAATAGAACAGTGTGGTACTTAATTTAAGATCGGCATGTTACGGCCTGTAAACGGAGCAATAACTACACGAAATGCTACTAGTTGCGAGATTACTTTAATGCTGAATTTGTCGACAGAATTACCATAACGATAAATCTGTCTGCGTCCAGTAATTTCCGGAACACATACGCGACTGCTATTAAGGAGTTAGATACAAATAACATTAGTGCATCCCCACGAAATAGAAGCAATTGTAGCTAGAATATAAGTTATAAAACAAAACGCATAAAGGAAAACAACGCCATTAAATTTGAATCCCCTATACCTAGACCTCTGATGTATTTATACAGTCTAGACGAAAATATTGTTTACTGCACAATAATGGAAAAGATTTAGAATACCCTCGAAGTCCTTGAAAGAGGGGGCGAAGGTGAAAAGTGCAATTTGCAATTCCGTTCTGTTTTAAAAGCACTTATTAATCCAATAAAACATAGGGGAAACTGAAATAAGTCACAGAATAACGGATGACAAATAAAACCGCCCAAGTGCGTGTCATCATCGATGATGTATGTACAATATTAATAAAAGCACAAAAGATTTCAGAGAAATATTGTCCGTAAATTATGTTCAAATGTGTATTGTCAAAGCAGACAATTTCAACGAGAATTCTTTTCGTCGAAGAGCAAGACTATTGATAAAAAAACAAATTTCAATTATGAAAATTTATTCATTGCACAACTTCAGTGAAAATAAAAAACCGAAAACTGATTGTCTCAAGAAGTTTTTGCAAGTGTTGAATAACGATAACGACGCATTAAATCACCTGAATTATTGGCAAAAAGTGGCGTAAAATTGGAACGTACTACGGTCTACCTAGTTTACTAAAAAGGCGGTCTAGTAAAAATTCAAGCTTATCTACGGTAAAATAAATTGCTCATACATCAACCAACCAACCGTTCACGAACGCTCGACCGGCGCATTTGTACTGACCGCGGTGAGTTTGACACCAACAAACATTTTCATAGCCAGTAACTACGTGACCATGGAGCCTCTATTGTCAACGATCCGCAAGTCAGACTTCCCAGAAATGTAATATAACATCAATGGCCTTTCATTCCTAAAATATATTTTGATCTAGGAGTCCCGCCGTACAAAAACAATCATCAATCTGAAAATGCTTTTTTGAAGAAGCAATTATATTCTTTGGCAAATCGATCTTGTGAGAGCTTTTTTGAAATTAATTAACAGCAAATGTCATTACTTCGGTAAACAACAGATTATATAAGCGTTGGAACAATAGAGTTCAGTGATCGTTTAATTCAAATAAAATAATAAAATTCATTTCAGAAGGAATGTCTGAGCGTAGGAGAGAATGCAAATAGCCGAGCTGAATATCTGACTAGACTACAGCGACTTCCTAATTTCAAGTCTCCGGAAGGATCCCATCTAGGCATGTACCTCATCAGGAAGGGGTTGACGCCGTCTCGTCGCGTACTATTCAAATCCGGCGCGTTTATCGGTTCATAACTCAGAACTGGCGTTGTTATGAGCGTCCGACATTCCTCCGAGATTAAACCCAGTCCCCGAATGCTAGATGCGCCTCAACTGTCCATACGTGACTCGAATCCGACGGCGAGGACTAAAAAGTGCCCGCTAATTTTGTTAGGCACAAAATGGACAACTGGCGAATTTAAAATGAAGACGTTGCGCAAGATTTATAACTCAATTTAGACATTTGGGCGGTGCTTACGTCATGTAATGGGTGGAAAATGCCATTGAAGCTTTCTATGAAATGAATGGACATTTGACATTCCGAGACATATGGCGATAGTCATTGCCCCCCGGAATATATAATATAATGGAGCTTTAAAGAGATTATAGACTGATTTAATGATGAACAGTTTTATGTTCTGTTTATAGTTTAGAGGTATGACGAACAGGATATAAAGTTCACTCATCCTCTATAGAAAACGGAGGATCCTCCGACCAGACACTAGACGGGTGTCGTGTCTGGCGGGCGACTGCCCGATGGTTGATGTCGGATAGTCTTACATATGTCGTTCGCGCGGTAAACTATAATTGCGCGATGCAGGATTTCTGTGACGTCAGGTCTTTGATGCGTAATTCGCATGTGGCGATGTAGATGTTGCCACAATAAACTTCAGTGAGCCGTTGCCTCGTCCAGACTATTGCCTGTCGCACTGGGTATATATCTTTATAAATTCCTTTGAGCGACAGCTTCAATATTAGGAAAGCAAGAGTTCATTCAATAAGCCATAAAGTGCGACTAAAGATTTTTTTCTGCAATCGAAGCACATTGGATTAAATCTCTATTGACTTCCAACTCCGTCCACAATTACCAATCAGGTAACAAGATCCTCCGAAATGACCCAATAACGAATTTAGAGTAAATCTTGTAAGACTCAATCATGTCCAAATGGAGGTATTGAAGGGTCACAGAACAGTGAGGCATGACCTCACGTCATCGTTGCTAAGTGATTCGTTTGTTCGATACACTGAAGATGTACACACAGACGTTGAAAGGGCTTTTTTACTACCGACTTTTTAGAACGAAAGCTATAAAAATGTAGTACAAGAAGCACACAGTTTTTACGGCGAACTGGCACAAGGCAGAAGTAGGCCACTTGATCCTGAGTGTTTAACTGAGGCACTTGAAGCAGCAGGAGGGTGTCGATGACTATTGAAAGGGTAGGAGTCCCTTTGAAGAAAAATAGAAGCGACGAATTTGTAATATTTAGCGTTGGAACACTAAAATAATGTTTTGGTAGATAACACTGTGGGAAAACTTACTAGTAGAGTAGTAATTGCAGATGTTTGTGCATAACCCGCTGATTTATTCGCTTAGCTAGAATCGAATAATTTGACTTAGCCACGCCGTGTTAACAGAGAACGTAAACCGCATTATTTAAACGACCAAACGATTATTTATTCCAACAGCCATTCAATAAATCAATATTAGAGCGGCTACTGAATAAATAATAAGGAACAAGCTCCAATTTTTTAAATTATGTACCCTCACAATAACCACCATTAGCGCAAGACGGGAGCTTTTAAAACTGTAACACAATACATCAAAAATCAATGCTGTAATCGACATCTCACAATCGGAATCCCCATATATACCTGCATTACCCTCAATCCTAATCCAAAATTGCAAAATGGTTCCCACAGATTCAAAGAATTCAAAGAAAAAGAAAATTTGCAAATGCAATATGCCTTAGAAAAGCGGAGAACCTAAGAGTTTCACCGTAACAATGCTGTGTAACACAATGGAAGTTACAATAGTAGTGATCACAATCAGTTTGGGGGCAAAAAAAATGGGAGCTTGGTAGAGATGGGCAATTGAAAAGGGAACGTCTGAGCCAAGCCATCTGCCGCACCCGGCGCTGCCTGCTCATGTATAATGTGACCAGACGATCCCATTACCCTGGACTGTGCCGCTACAAACGCTAATTTCGACAATCGCTCAACAAAGAGGACTGTCGTAAAAATTTAAGACTTACAAGGGGAAGGGTTATGATTAAAGCAAGTTTAGCCATAAATATGCCGATAAAAATTTATTATTTAAAGCTAGGGTGAAAGTGCGACTTGGTCTGCCAGTTGTTCTTGAGTTACATGCTACAAATGAATTCTTTTGTACCATTGAGGAGACAGAACATAAAAAGATACTGCGACATGCCTGTAATTCCTGGACAACACAAGTTAGTAAAGTAAAACTTGTATTCATTCAATGAAGATATTATCATCTGGCATTCTATACGAAACCATACTAGGTTGTATTCCAGTTTAGGCAAATAATAATGAGTAAGTTGTCAGAAGCCAGAAGAAAAATTCTCGTTCTTAAAAATGTTCAAATTCAAATCTCAATCTCAGCGACAATCAATGTCAAAAACTTGTCAAAAATGCAGGTAAATTAGAAGTTTTTTTACAGATTAAGACTAAGATTAGAAGGCGAACGTTCTTTAAACATGATAATTGCCCCTCAGAACTTTACACACTTTAGACACGACATCAACCTATTCAACAGACAACATAATATGCGACCATCCCGCAAACCATCCCAGAAAGCATGGCCACCATACACACAACACACCCCAGTCCGTATCTAACTAAACTATATCGTACGTCTCTAGAACCCGTAATTTCTTCAAGACAGCACGTGTTCCGATTCTATGGCGCAATTTGATGGTAAAAAAACAAAGCGTCCCCGCACGGATAAATACGGGGATTAGATACGATTTTTTGTACACAATGATTTGTGTCATAACAGCTCATGGAAGTTTTATTAATAGCGAAGTTAATTTTAAAGGTGTAAGAAACAAGAAACGGGTTATGATACTGTCTGATGAGCAACGGAATGGGAATGGCAACTTTGATGCGTTTACTTGCTAATTATTTGGGCTCTTGATTATGTCATCTTATTGTTCCTGTGATCAGTTAGAAATTGTACAAATGCTTGAAAGAACATCCGAAAAAAGCGAATCGTTCTAATGAAACCTCTTTGCTAAAATTATCACAGGTAATTTTTTACCGCTTACAACATCCGTCAAGCGTGCTAAGAACAGTTCGTCGACACATGAGTCGGCTAGCCTGACCGCAAACATACTATAATGTAGGTTCTTGACATGTCGGATGACTTATAAATTGATTTACAATAGTTTTTCCTTATCAAAGCACACCTAGAAAGTAGGTACTTACTCGTGTTAAATAAGCAAAAAACCTCGTTTCAAGTTCCTTTTTTTCTTCTTTTTAAGAGCGGTTCATTCACATTCCGAACGTCGTAATTCAAGACGAGCCGCGAGCGTTTTCTCACGCGTTCTCATTTCAAATTTAGGCGCGAAGTTGCAGCCAGACGCTTAGGATGGTCGGCCATGATGACTAATATCTCGTAATGGATTATTTAGTTACTCATAATGTTTTGATTAATTATACTGTTATATTAATTATGCAACCGACGCTCAATAAACAATAACTTAGCCTCTGCCTAGCCTTTTCCCAACAATTTTTGGTCGGTTTCCAGTCCAACCGGATGTAGCTGAATACCAGTAGTTTACATGGAGCGACTACCTATCTGACCTCCACAACCCAGTAACTGGGTAAAAGGATACCCCTTGGTAAGGCTGGTTGTCAGAGTTTCGGGCTTCTGACGACGCGTAACGACTGTCAAAGATCCACGAATTATAGCCGGGATCAACTGCTTAACGTGCTTCCCAAGGCACGAAGAAGTCTCGGTATGTAAAGGTGGTCACCTATCCACGGACCAATCCCGGCAAGCGTAGTTTAACCTGATGGATCGACCCGTGTGGCTGTTATTACTTAGCCACGAGCTCCTCTAATAAAAAATAAGTTAGCAATGTATTAAATTCGTTTGTGATATTTTAATTAAAGATAATTTATAAGATAAGATGCGACAAAAAGGTCAGTGTGGCAGGAGAGATATTAAAACCCACTTAATTATTAATTAAGAAATAAAACTCTGCAGCATATAATCTGATTAAGTGCAAAGCCACATATACCTACATATTTATAGAACTCTTGAAATAAAACCCTAGCTGATTATTCAAATTCAAATTAAGCCATAGAATTAAGCAATAACAACCGTATCAACATTCTTTTAATAAAATCAACCATTTTAATTTGATAAATCGATAATGGCTATTCGGAACTGCATAGTGGATTAGTCGATTATGCAAATCATTCGTAATAGTTCATCACTAACCTCTCGACGAATGCACGCGCCGCGCTGCGCCAGTAATGCCTTAACTAAGAGGAGTTTATTAACACATTTCAGTTAAATCGATAAAGAACCATAAAATTTTTGTCATTCAGCTTTTAAGATAGACCTCACGCAGTCTAGCAGGCAATACCGCCCACACGATAAAAACGGATGCGAAAGGAATTTGCAGCAAAAAATAAGGCTTGTTTATTCATTAAAGATGGCATCATAATAGAGGCAACTTGCCAGTGAATGTTTGTTTACAACAGTCAATAGCACTGAGTAAAATTTAACTTGCAAAGAAAAAGTTTAATAAACATTAAACTATTTCTTTGAATCTAGCAATTGAATTAATTACAAGACAGCATAGACAGCCTACACTATGGACTTTTACAGCCAAAGCCGAACTCGACTATTACCTACTCAATAATCGAGTCCACGATAAGTCACATCTCCAAAACTCAATGAGGTATCGATTATGCATAGATCACCTCTGCAAATAACATAATTTGCATTCAACGTCAAGGCACCTACTGAGAATTTTTCATATTTTCTTTAAAGGAAAATAGAACCAAAATATCGGTTAAGGGTATTTCCCTCCGTGTCGATAGGTACAGGCATTTACTGATAAAGCATTAATTTTATATTTGTATCATAAGGTTTTTCCATTAGGTACCTACCAAATAAAAACATACGTAAATTTTTTATACATTCCTAACGGTCTTAACTTTGTATCCCGTGGTGAACATTACTGCATGTCACAAACCAGGACAAAAAATATAAAAAAATAGTTTTCT